>OY997271.1:8531578-10931578 GCA_963921465.1 Triticum timopheevii
GGGATTCGTCCGAACTAGATCCCGGCAACCAGCAGCGCCTCCTGTACAGAACCGGCGACCAAGGGAAGGGCGGCCCTACCAGGCTGGCCCGCACGCCAGACAGGGGAGGAGTTGAGGTGCTAGATCGCGCACACCGGCCACCGCAGAAGCCACCGCCAGTCGCCAACGACCATCGGGATAGCGCCGCCCGTGCGACCACGACGCCAGATCCACTGCCCGCATGGCTGCTCGCCGGAGCTTGCCATGCCTTGCCAGAGGAGCCGCTGCTCCAGATCCGGTACTCCCCACGCAAAGGCAGGACAACCAAGGCCCCGCCGCCACCATCCTTGGTGCCCCGGGCTTGCCCGGTGGCTGCCTCCGGCGGCGGCGAGGAAGGAAGGGGGGTTGAGCCCGGCGGCGGGCTAGGGTTTGCCCCCCCTTATCGCCCGAGCGGGCGGCACGGGGGGGGGGGGGGGGGGAGTACGGCGCTGGCTAGGGTAAAAGATGCACAATGTGTGGTTGTCATTGTGGTTGTCAGGAACTATCTTGGACTTGTGCAAAACGTTCAGTCGGCAGCTCGGCAAAAGCAGCAATTTCAAGGCCTATGTCAGCGCCTCCCACTGGTGAGACCACCAGGGCGTAGGGACTGCATGATCTCCTAATTTATTTCAATCGATTAATTAGCAACTATACATTATCTTATCATATATTTATCAAACTTAAAGCAGTTTGACTTAGGACAAACCTAGATAATTAATTCATAACGGAGAGTATGACCCACAATTCTCTAGTAAATGGGGAAACATAAAGACCTTTTTTCCATTAAGAAAGGAAGGATAGCTTGTCCTACATAAGGCAATAAGTCAATCGTACTTGTCTTAATTTGGAACCTCTATTGATGCAATCTCAATTCCGGTTAGGACAAGAAGGTTGTCCTCGAACCTCCTACCATCAACTCATCCAGGCTATTTTGTTGGAGCCAAAGCCCAGCGCAGGACACCGACTTCATGTATGAGCAGATTGTTTGCAGACCTCCATAGGTGTGTGTAAGGTAGCATGTAACCCAGAGCTAGGAGAGAACGTATAATACATATCCATAAGACCAGAACCGCTAGAAGGCTTGATTATACAACAACAACAACAACAACAACAAAGCCTTTAGTCCCAAACAAGTTGGGGTAGACTAGAGGTAAAACCCATAAGATCTCGCAACCAAATCATGGCTCTGACACATGGATAGCAAGCTTCCACGCACCCCTGTCCATAGCTAGCTCTTTGTCGATACTCCAATCCTTCAGGTCTCTCTTAACGGACTCCTCCCATGTCAAATTCGGTCGACCCCGCCCTCTCTTGACATTCTCCGCACGCTTTAGCCATCCGCTATGCACTGGAGCTTCTGGAGGCCTGCGCTGAATATGCCCAAACCATCTCAGACAATATTGGACAAGCTTCTCCTCAATTGGTGCTACCCCAACTCTATCTCGTATATCATCATTCCGGACTCGATCCTTCCTCGTGTGGCCACACATCCATCTCAACATACGCATCTCCGCCACACCTAACTGTTGAACATGTCGCCTTTTAGTCGGCCAACACTCCGCGCCATACAACATTGCGGGTCGAACCGCCGTCCTGTAGAACTTGCCTTCTAGCTTTTGGGGCACTCTCTTTTCACAGAGAATGCCAGAAGCTTGGCGCCACTTCATCCATCCAGCTTTGATTCGATGGTTCACATCTTCATCAATACCCCCATCCTCCTGCAACATTGACCCCAAATACCGAAAGGTCTCCTTCCGAGGTACCACCTGGCCATCAAGGCTAACCTCCTCCTCCTCACACCTAGTAGTACTGAAACCGCACATCATGTACTCGGTTTTAGTTCTACTAAGCCTAAATCCTTTCGATTCCAAGGTTTGTCTCCATAACTCTAACTTCCTATTTACCCCCGCCCGACTATCGTCAACTAGCACCACATCATCCGCAAAGAGCATACACCATGGGATATCTCCTTGTATATCCCTTGTGACCTCATCCATCACCAATGCAAAAAGATAAGGGCTCAAAGCTGACCCCTGATGCAGTCCTATCTTAATCGGGAAATCATCGGTGTCGACATCGCTTGTTCGAACACTTGTCACAACATTATCGTACATGTCCTTGATGAGGGTAATGTACTTTGCTGGAACTTTGTGTTTCTCCAAGGCCCACCACATGACATTTCGCGGTATCTTATCATAGGCCTTCTCCAAGTCAATGAACACCATATGCAAGTCCTTCTTTTGCTCCCTATATCTCTCCATAAGTTGTCGTATCAAGAAAATGGCTTCCATGGTCGACCTCCCAGGCATGAAACCAAACTGATTTTTGGTCACGCTTGTCATTCTTCTTAAGCGGTGCTCAATGACTCTCTCCCATAGCTTCATTGTATGGCTCATCAGCTTAATTCCACGGTAATTAGTACAACTCTGAACATCCCCCTTGTTCTTGAAGATTGGTACTAATATACTCCTTCTCCATTCTTCTGGCATCTTGTTTGCCCGAAAAATGAGGTTGAAAAGCTTGGTTAGCCATACTATTGCTATGTCCCCGAGACCTTTCCACACCTCAATGGGGATACAATCAGGGTCCATCGCCTTGCCTCCTTTCATCCTTTTTAAAGCCTCCTTCACCTCAGACTCCTGGATGCGCCGCACAAAACGCATGCTGGTCTCATCAAAGGAGTCGTCCAGTTCAATGGTAGAACTCTCATTCTCCCCATTGAACAGCTTGTCGAAGTACTCCCGCCATCTATGCTTAATCTCCTCGTCTATCACCAAGAGTTGGCCTGCTCCATCCTTGATGCATTTGACTTGGCCAATATCCCTCGTCTTCCTCTCCCGGATCTTAGCCATCTTATAGATGTCCCTTTCACCTTCCTTCGTGCCTAACCGTTGGTAGAGGTCCTCATATGCCTGACCCCTTGCTTCACCAACAGCTCGCTTTGCGGCCTTCTTCGCCATCTTCTACTTCTCTATGTTGTCTGCACTCCTATCCAGGTATAGGCGTCTGAAGCAATCTTTCTTCTCTTTAATCGCCTTCTGGACATCATCATTCCACCACCAGGTATCCTTATCTTCGCTTCTCCTTCCCCTGGACACTCCAAACTCCTCCGAGGCCACCTTACGAATGCAAGTCGCCATCTTCATCCACACATTGTCCGCATCCCCTCCTTCCTCCCAAGGGCCCTCCTTAATTACCCTCTCCTTGAACACCTGAACTACCTCCCCATTGAGCTTCCACCACTTCGTTCTAGCGACTTTGGCACGCTTATCCCGCTGGACACGAATCCAAAAGCGGAAGTCAGCAACCACCAGCTTATGCTGGGGTACAACACTCTCTCCGGGTATCACCTTACAGTCTAGGCACGCACGCCTATCTTCTCTTCTCGAGAGGATGAAATCAATCTGGCTAGAGTGTTGTCCACTACTAAAAATCACCAGATGTGATTCTCTCTTTCTAAAGAGGGTGTTAGCTACAATCCTGTTGTAGGCTAGAGCAAAGCTTAAGACATCTTCTCCTTCTTGATTCCTGATGCCATAGCCAAAGCCCCCATGCGCCCCTTCAAAACCTGTGTTAGATGTACCCACGTGGCCATTGAGGTCTCCTCCTATGAAGAGCTTCTCACCAATCGGCACACTCCTAACCATGTATTCCAAGCCTTCCCAGAACTCCCTCTTGGTGTTCTCATTGTGGCCTACTTGCGGGGCATACGCGCTGATAACATTGAGAACCAAGTCCTCAACTACCAGCTTGACCAGGATAATCCGGTCCCCACGTCTCTTGACGTCTACCACTCCATACTTGAGGCTCTTGTTGATCAAGATGCCTACGCCATTTCTGTTTGCAGCCGTCCCCGTGTACCACAGCTTGAAGCCGGTATCCTCCACCTCCTTTGCCTTCTGTCCTCTCCATTTGGTTTCTTGGACGCAAAGGATATCAACACCTCTCCTCACCGCTGCATCAACTAGCTCCGGAAGCTTCCCTGTCAGAGACCCTACGTTCCAGCTACCTAAGCGAATCCTCCTAGGCTCGGCTAGCTTCCTTACCCTTCGCACTCGTCGAGTCAAATGCGAAGACCCTTGTTCATTTTCCACTACATCCGGGCGCCGATGTAGCGTGCCACTAAGGATGCGACGACCCGATCCTCGCTCACTTGCCACCGTATCCGGATCAAGATACGGCGCGCCACTTGAGGGGTGACGGCCCGGCCCTTGCCCATTTTCCACCACACCCGGGTTCCGATGTGGTGCGTCGCTGAGAGGGTTACGCCCCAACGAAAATCTTTTGGGTTTCATCTCCATAAGAGTGGCTGAGTTTTTACGCTGGCTCGCCAAGCCTATCACAACCCTCCTCCTTTACCCGGGCTTGGGACCGGCTATGTTGAGACAACATAGGCGGAGTTGCTAGAAGGCTTGATTATCTAGGACAAAAAATATTGTAGCTCGGACCTGCTATGGTGTTTAAATAATACGGTGTGCCTTGGAGTTGTTGGAACTCCATGCATGAATGCCAAGGCCAGCATGTATATGCTCTAACTTATCCCATTATGCCAAACCTATATATTATTATGACAGAACCACATATCATTTAGGAAGATTCTATATTAATTGTAGTGCCACTTGCTTTGAATACCGCCAAATATAGTGTCAATAAAAGGAGATGGGGACACGGACTGCCTTTCCCTTAAAAGAATGGTTGAAGTAGTTGGTTTGTGAAGTATATGTGAGAAGACCAGAGGCTTAGTCATTTTATTCCTTTTTTTGCGCGCCTTGCAAGAAGTGTAGTGGGTTATAACTTATACTTCTGTTTTTTTATATCTGATTGGTTGTCTCCAGCATATATTCACATGAAGGGGACACTTGCTATAAATTTCATTGAAGTTTCGTCATGTGAGTTGAGTTGCTACCATTTATATACGACAATTGAAACTATATATGAAAGAACAAATACTAATTTCTGGAATGCTTGGTTGAAATGAATTTATCTTCATGCAAGGTGGATGCTTGGCTAGGGTGGAGCCCATATATCTGCATTCACGCTTAGGGTTGGCGATTCACAATGGTGGAGAACTTGCACTAGTCAGGCATGTTGTCATTAGTTCCATATTTCTAGTGAATGCAGTGGTGGGTGTAGCACCATTACAAAAACTAGAACTAATAAGGCCGCGCTCATTGACGTTCATTGGGACAAGGGAGGTTTTTTTTGGGTGAAGTAGATGACGAGAGTCGTTGCCTTGATGAACATATCGAGGATGCGCTTGAGTTCGGCAGCTGTATCGGCATTCTGACGAATAATTATGAGTGTGTCATCGGCATATTGAAGCACGCTGGTAACCACCACATGGAAGAGGCAGGTGGAGACGAGGTCCCTCTGCTGCGGCCACTCTTCTAGTGAATCCACTTCCCTGGGATCCTATTGAGAACAGCGGAGGATCGCGTGGTCGATAAGATAGCATCCATCCACCCAAACCATCAGGGTGGGAACACATGAGCCTTGAGGATTCACTGAATACTTGACCAATTGTTGCAGTCAAGTGCCTTGGCAAACTCGAGCTTGAGCACAAGTGTGGTTTTGGCGTGCTCGTGGGAGCACAAGAGTCCCATCGCCTAGACGAAGTTCCCCGAGATGATGGAGTCCGTGATGAACCCTGACCGGTCAGGACCAATAATCTCCCAAATTTGTCACCGCAGCCTAGGGTTGTGATGATACCCTTGCACATGATCTTTATGCTACAATTTTGCAAGGAAACCAGTCGGTAGGAGCCTAGGGCAAGGATCTTCTCCTTTTCTAGGAGCAACACGATGAGCACACAGTTGATGCTGCCTAGATAGATGTCACTTTTATGGAACACATGGAAGGGGCGCTTGATGTCGGGGGAGATGGAGGCCCACACGACCGGTAGAAGCTGAGATCCAGACTACCAGGGCTTCCATTAAGTTTTTCGCGTGAGTTGCGTTGCTACCATTTCATCTACTATTGTTACACCACTACTAGGGAAAAGCCTATAGACAGAATCTTAGCAGCAGCGAGGGTTAAAAACCCTCGCTACTGCTACTTACTAGCAGCGCAGGTTTTTAAACCTCGCTACTACTAAGTTGATAGCAGCAGCGCGGGTTTATAACCCTCGCTACTACTAAGCGGTCTCTACAGTGCCCCCCGGGACATGCCATAGTAGTAGCGCGGGTTTTTAACCCTCGCTACTACTAAGTTGATAGCAGTAGCGCGGGTTTTTAGCCCACACTACTACTAAGTGGCCCCTGGACCATGCCATAGTAGTAGCAATGGTTATAAACCCGCGCTACTACTAAGTTGATAGCAGTAGCGCGGGTTTTTACCCCTCGCTACTACTAATCGTCTGCCATAGTAGTAGCGCGGGGTATGGCCTATTTGTCAAAGTCTACACCCCCCCCCCCCCGGTGGACCGCCTTTTTAGTTTTAAATAAAATTAAAAAAAATGATAAAAATGTCAAAAAAATAAAATAAAATAAGTTTCCCATGTGATATGTGGTCTAGTTGTTGGGAAAATTTACAAATATGAATTTTTACTTTATTTGCAAAATCTCTCTGGAAATTTGTAAAATGGCCATAACTTTTGCATACGAACTCCGATGAAAAAGTTTTTTATATGAAAAATCATCTACTCGAAAAGTTACATCCGAATTTAACGGGGGAACCTTGTTAAACATTTTTAAAATCCTCAAAAACCTAACAGAAAAAAAGATACGAGGCTTTTAAGATCTGGAGGCAAAAAAATTCAAAAAAATCAGTTTTATTTTAATTTTTGTTAAATCTGGTCAAACTATGGTCAAACTAATTATTCAAGAATATTAGTGTTACCAAATAATTATTTTAGTTTTTTTGAATTTTGGTCAAATCTGGTCAAACTATGGTCAAACTGTGGTCAAACCAATTATTCAAGAAATATTAGTGTTACTAATTTTTTAGAACAATAGTTTCAAACTCAAACAGTGAAATGTGTGACTTCATGCTCAAGCTAAATTGCTGAGGTTAATAGGATTGACATCTTACTATTGTCAGGAAAACAACAAGTGCAGACTTGGAAACGAGGGAGAATAGAACCCGGAAGTTAAGCGTGCTCAGGCTGGAGTAGTGAGAGGATGGATGACCGTCCGGGAAGTTAGATGATTTGGAATGATGAGGGGTGATTAGAGATTAAATTGAGCAGCGATGAGGGGTGATTAGAGATTTGAGATTAAAATAATTCAGAAATTTGAAAATTAGGGAAAAAATCAAAAAGAAATTAGAAAAATTCAAAAAAAATCAGAGATTACAAATTAGTAGTAGCGCGGGTTTTTACCCGCGCTACTGCTATACGTTAGCTGTAGCGCGGGTTGCACCCGCGCTACTGCTATAAGTTAGCTGTAGCGCCTTATTAGTAGCGCCGGTCCCCGCGCTACTAATAGGCCCAAAACCCGCGCTGCTACTAGGCTTTTCCCTAGTAGTGCACTGTGAAGCACAAAATACCAAAGTTGTTGATTGCTTGGCAGCAACACAGTAATCCTCATGGCAGAGGAGTTCATAACATGATGGGACCCTTAAATTCATGGTGACATGTCATGTCTTAAGAAATAGTTGGACTAGTTCGATTCATACATATATGTGAAGACAACAAGCATATAATTTTTGTTTGGCCGGCCTTGCACGGCATATAATTTTTTTGTTATATCCGATAGATTATCTAAAGCATATACTCAAATGAACTAGCCACTTGCTATAATTTTGGATCAAAATTTTCCTGTAGTTGCATTGTTAGTATTACTTCTACTACTGCTCACACTACGAAGCACAATATACTAAAATGACTAATTGCTTGGCACTAGCGCGATTATCCTCATGGTATGGAAGTGGTTAACAAGATGGATGGCTAAATCGACGAGGACATGGAATGCCCTAAATGTTTCATTCGAGTAGTTGAATTCACAAATAAGAACACAAGTGTAGTCATTCTATTCCTTCTGTTTGATAGGCCTTACAAGAAACATTTGGTTTTCTATTTGTTGTGTCAAATATAATACCAGTGCGTATACTCAAATTAATGAGCTTGTTGATATGTATGATTTTCAAATAAATTTGTTTGTGTGAGTTGTGTTGCTACCATATCCCTTGTACAACTATTCACACTATGTATGACAAAATGCTAAATGGCTATTTGATTGGTAATGGTGCATTTATTATTACATCAGAGAAATGACCAATAGGATGGAGCTCCGAGATCTATAAGGATGACCTAGCCTTCCTTAAAGGAACTGAGGAGTAGTTCAATCACAACGTATATGTGAAGACCATGGGTTTAGTCACTTAATTCCTCTTGTTTGACTGACCTTGCATGAAACATAATAGTTTAATAAATGATCCAGTTGCTATGATTTTCAGTTAAATTTCTCCATCTTAGTTGAGCCTCGCGACCACTCAGTCAGATGGGTCAGTCTCGTTGCTGCATAGATGAGCAAAAGCACGTGTGCAAGTTATGGACACGGTGTGAGGCCAACTAAGCCACAGTTTTCTCACTTACATAAGATGTGGATCATAAATATAAGGTATAAGATCCAATACACTCAATCAAACATTACAATAAAGGTTGAACAATGGAAACATGGATAATCAGCTCATACACTTTAATCCATGAATTATTTTATATAAAATAAAACATGTGAATCTTCACGCTCGCAACACTGATAGACATCAATATGATCACTATTTTTATAGATATTATTAATGTTTCATGAGTAGTGCCTTCTCATCGGGCAGTTGATCCCATCATGCGCCCTTGACCTGTGCAAAAATGGGAGAAATTTGGTCAAGGATATTTCTCTAGTCTGAGAAAATATATATGTAGAAAATTGTCCATTCACTGGATCTTTAGTTTAAGTTAATCTAAACTAACTAGTAGGATTGAGTCACGTCTAGTCATTAGATCATCAAGGTAATTCACTGTAAAAGATAATTATGTAAATACCATAAATAGTTGGTACATAACGTTATATATACACCATACCGACACACATTTGAAATGTAAAAATATTCAATGGATATATGGTGCTGTAAATATTGATAGTGTTTCTTGGTACTTACAACAAGTGCACTCGACGGCGTGTAGAATGCGCGAATATTCAGTTCCCGAATACTCTCAATGCCAGCAGACTCCTGGAGTATTTTGTATTTGATAGTACCACGTGCCATAGTAAGTTCTCCAGTTCCACCGATAATGGCCCATTCCCCCACGGGATTAAAAATCCCCATCACCTGAAGAGTCACTCCCTTGAAGCTAGTTCACACAAAAAATCAGAAGTCTCAATTCTATGCCATTTAACAAATAAAAACTCTGTGCTCGAATATACTACGATAATGCCTTTAATATAAGCACTAGATAAGAATAACAGTAATGGAATTTTTTATTGTTCTATGCAAGTACACAAGGTTTTACCTTCCCTCCACAAACGCAAGGTTGAAAGAATTATAATAGCCAACACTTGGTTGATCAGCCATGGCATGAATTCCTTGTGCATGACCAATGACCTTCGCTTTGAAATCTGGGGCATCAACTATGGCCCAGTTATTAACAGCAGTGATACCAAACAAACTCTCACCAGGTTTTGTTGGTATGATAGTCTTTTGATTGGCGTTTGGTCCTACGACTTGGTGCAAGTACAACACCAAGTTTAGCTCCTTTTCACACGGCAGGCAACATTGAGTAAGGTATGTTTGGGGAAGAGGAGTGGCCATTTCAAGACACTAGGCTTCAAGCGGATGGATGTGGTGACTAGCTATCCAGAAGAGAAACTAAGATTTGTGTGATGGCTTTCTATGTGCTATCCAGTGCAGAGCTAGGTTGTATTTATAGCCTGGAAGGAGTAGGCCGACTCAAAAAAATATATGTGCAGTCCTTACAATTAGTCATTTTATTCCTTTTCTTTGACTAGCCTTGGAAGGAGCATAGTCTTATTTTGTATATATTATAGATTATCTCCAGTGTATACCTAGCTTTGAATTTTATTACTCACATTGCTAGCCACCTAGGCTAAATTTAGTTGGGGGCAGCTCATGCAAATATGCCATTGATGTGAACAGTAGCATCACCTAAACCAGCTGTTCAATCCTGGAAGGGGTGATCATCTAAGAGAGAATATATCATAGTTCGTACCTATTACATATTTCAAGCAATAATGTGTGCCTAGAGTCATTCCAACCCCATGAAAGCATGTGAAGGTCGGCAAGTATATGCTTTCATGGCCGCACGTGGCAGCAGAGCAGTGACGGACTGTCCACGTCCACCAGTGACCTCACATTCACCACCACCAGTGACGGACAGGTCGCGGACTCCTCCGAGGATGGGTAGGGCATGGGAGGCAACATGGCATTGTTTTCAAAGTGAGTCGGCCCATCTCCCTTGTTCTACTCTTCCTCACCGGAAGACACACCTCAACTACACGGGTCTTGATGGAGGACGTGGTCGCCGATGCGGAATACAAAGGATATGGACGACGGGCGCCACAGTACGATAGGTTTAGGGTCGGGTTTCTTTTTTTGTCCTAAAGGTTCGAAATGTAATTGAAATACGTCGTGTTTCGATGAATCTCGCCTGGTTTATATGAAAATCCGTCCTGTTTGCATGAATTTTGTCTGATTTGCTGAAACATTGTTTGAAATGTATGCGGGCAACGTTGGATGTCTGCCTCTCGCATTCGTGTCCGCAGACTCGTCCCCCTGTCCGCGTACGGATACCGTAGCAAATTCATAGGTAAGCACTGGGGATGCCCTCACACCAATTCCATTTCGTCATGAAAGACGTTTGAAATATGAGAACCGGTTCATTTTAGTTATCTTTCCAGCTCCGTTTGAAGACATCATATCATCCACATGATGGCGGCCCAAAAAATTTGTAGGAGTGAGAGTAAAAACCTTTCTTGGGTTTCTTGCATTACTTGATTCTTTTACATCTTTCATCCAGAAAATGGTGTCAAGATCGACATGGCTAAGTTTTCCACGTGCAAAACTAGCCAGGATAGGTGACGGACTGCGATCGCATTGACTCATCACGGACGGCGTGGACATAGGCTCCGTCTGCACAAAGTGAGTGGTGGGGCAAATATACCTTGCCCTACATTTGTGAATTTCTATGTAACTTTTTTGTGAAAACTCCAAGTTGCCAAGATCCACAGAGGGTTGCAGGCAAACCAGTTATTATTAGTAACCATTCGAGGTTCCTTTTCTTGTCAATATTCTATTCTTTTTTATAAGTGGTGTCAATGCAATATTTAGTTGTTTTCCACATGTTGGAGGTCACTATTCTTGGTACACGACCAATGCTTTGTCAAGTTTCACATTTACTAATTCAAACAAACTTTATTACAGCCATATCCATATCCATAAGACAAGGTCTTGAAATTTGAGTACATATTCAATAAAACAACAACACACCAGATCCATATCCATATGATAAGGTCCCGGAATTTGAAGTACATATTCAACAAAACAACAACATACATCGTGGGAGGTTGACTTTTCTAATAATTAATTATTCCAATAAGAGATCCACGTATTATGTTTTCATGATGCGGGTCTGTTGGCATCCACACGCTTGCTTTTTATCGAGTTACTAATTTGCGGTACCAGCTGAAGTAACCTGCACATAGTCCATGAAAATTAAGCATGGCAGCTACAAAGAATTTCATTGGTTTCTAAACCATGGGCTTGGTGATAGAGCGTGTTATGAAGAGAAGTAGTATATGCGAACGTCCTACTTAGTACTTACAGATTCTGGTTTGAAGAACGCATGAATATCAAGCTGAATATATGTCTCAGCATTGGTTTCCTTGACAATATTGAGCTTGATAGTACCATGTGCATTAGCAAACTGTCCAGTCCCACCAACAATGGCCCATTCACTTACACCCATGGCTATGAGAGTTGACCCACGGAACCTATTTTAGGTAACAGCAAAATATTAAACTGGTTTTACCATGAAATAAATCATTATTAGTGTAGAGATATCAAATTGCAACAAGAATTACCTGTCTTCCTTGAACACTATGCTAACATAATTGAACCAGCGATTACCAGCTCGAGAAGCCTGGAGTTGCATGCCTTCACCACGAGCAATGATAGTGGCATTGGATTCAGGTGCATCAAGTATAGCCCAATCATTTACAACTACTTGACCAAACCCTTGAGGGTATGGAGAGGCTACTATTTGCTCTTGGTCACGAGATGGTCCAGCAACAACTCGGCACAAGTACAAGCGCAGGGTTAACTCAGTTTCACAAGGAATGGGACATGAGAAGGAAGTATTGGTTATGGCGAGGATGCAAGATGATATGAGTAGGAAGGAGAAAGCATGACCTAGAATTGCCATTGCTAATGGTACCTTTGTTGTATTCAAGAGAAAGAAGGGCCAACCACTATCAAGTAGTGTTTTACTCTTGGTGTGTGTTGTGAGAGATATGTGCAGCCAAAGGTCTACATTTATAGGGAGTAGCTAGGCAGGAGGAAGCTATATAACAATTGTCATTGTGTCCCTTGCAGCTTATACTTTTTTTCTTGCAAGATAAATGGAGATGAAAGTGGGACCTCTAATCATTGGATACCAAATTAACCATCTACCTTATCATAAAAAAATTCTTTCAAGACGGATAACTTCTTTAGTCAATTTTTTCAAAGACAGTGGTATGAAAGAAAGAAAATGACCAAGCTCCAGCAGTCTTTGTGGATAAGTCACTAAACTATTCTGCATACTGTTTGCGACCGTACATGACAGATTACTATGAATACTAGTTCAGGCAATCTAGCCATTATATTGAAGTTCCACGTATGCACAACAACCCCAAGGAATATGTAGAGGATTATTCTAATCAGCCCTGTCAAACTGTAGCACTAACAGTCTAGCATCTAGCTGGTGGCGTTCATAGTAGAGCAAGGGCATCTTCAAAGGAGACCTTTAAAGCTCCAGTATATTTTTGGATTGTGGTGTCTGGACTAATATTTTCAACTTTTGTCATCCATTGAAGAACCTCATCGGTCCGCGAAGTGGTCCAGACGTCCTTTTTCGAGCAAATCAGAGACAAATGTGGGGAAACTTTACCTCAGTCCAAACATGCACTTGACCAATACAAAGCCTCCTCATGGTCCTCCTCTCTTTTTTCTCTCTTCACATGCATAGCCCCTCTGTCCTCCCAAACCGACACCACACAACAATATCCCACCACATGTATGATCCCCACCTACTTTCTCTCCGGCCAACCGGATTACTTTGTCAATAGCATTGGATCGCTCCCTCCCGCATCATGGCAACGGATCACGTCCGGACATAAAAACTACCATTTACTGTGTCCATTTGCGGCGTAGGGTTGAAGATGCCCTAAGTAGTTAGACCATCACCATCTTATTCTGACTAGGTTTGGGGTACATAGAAATCTTGTGCAAATATAAAACCTGGAAATAGTTTACAAACTGGAATTATATATTCTGACTATTTTGGTCCAAGCCTCCACGCCACTAACGCGTGGGCTATGTGAGCTAACATGCACAACTAAACAGCGTCCCTAGAGCCCAGTTTGAGATGTTTTGTGCAGTAGTACTTTTTTTGGTTCAGCTGAAATAGGGGATTGATGTGGTTGATGTCACTATATAAAGATGAGATGTCATGCGCGTCTGACTAAAGAAATGAATTTCCGTAGTGCCCACATACTTAAAGGGACACAACGAATTTGCCATTTACCGTTTGGATTCTCGCTAGCATGACTGTCTAACTCGGTGACGTCCAAAAATATTAGTAACTACATACTACTCCCTTAGTTAGTCATTGTACATGAAGTTCTAGGTTTTTCCTAAGTCAAACATTGTTAAGTTTGATAAAGTCTAATAAAGAAAGTATCAACCTCTACAATACCAAATTAGTTTCATTAGATTTATCATGAATATCTTTTCATATCATATATATTTGGTGCTTAGATGTTAATATATTTTTCTACATACATCGTCAAATTTAACGAAGTTTGACTTACCACGGCAACGGGCGACGGAGTGTGTCGGCAGTGTAGGGCACAATATCGTCAGGCGCACCGCACGTGGGCCTACGCTACAACCGAGCAATAGAGAGGAGGGCACTAACGCAAGGGCTTCACCCATGCGGGCTAAGTCGTCTATAACTGGTGCGCCGGTAGACATCATCAAAAATCTTGTCTCGTCTCCAATGCACAGCCACGGACACAACTCAACTTCCTGATTTCTCTACTGGGTACCATGGCCCCATCACCTTATCGCATGTGTCACCTCTCTTCTTTGTAAGCGCCGTCGCCATGGCTCGTTTGAAAAAGTACGTTTCAGCCACCACTTGAGTCATTTATCGATTTCCTCCCCCAGGTGGCTAGTCCACTTAGGCAGAGCTGGCTATGAAGTGAGATGCTGCCAAAGAGGCAACCACTCTTGACACCGTCTCTTGCACCGTAGCGTTAGTCTTAGTTGTTGTCCTGGTTGTCCAATGACAAAAATTCTTGTGACCCAAAGTCAATAGAAAATATATCAACATGTAGGACACAAATTAGTTTAGTTAGATTCATCACAAAGTATATTTGGCGTCATATACCGTGGCATGTTTTTGTATAAAATTTGTAAAACTTAAAGCCCCCCCCCCCCTCCCCCCACCCTCCCCTTCTGTCCCCCACACTTGTCAAGCCTTCGACTCACCTCCACTTGCGACGCCACTGTCGCATCATCGCCAGCTCTGGTTTGCTCCCAGCTCAGCCTAACTGGCACTCGCCGCAACGTCACCGTCTCAGCGTTAGAACTGCTCCTCGCCTCACTTTCTTCTCCCATAAAACTTGCACACATTGGTTTTTCAGGTAACTTCTAATAGCAAATGCACATGGGGTCAAACACTGCAGTTATTTTCCTTCGGTACGTGAAAGTTTAGCTACGAATTTTCTCCGTACATGGTTCAACCCGCTCTTTAATCCTAGAAGGGGTGATCATCTAAGCCACCCTATATGGTAGTTCAGACCTACCAGTGTTTAAATACTATAGCCTGTCTAGGTGCTATTCCAACCTCATGCATGCATGCGAAAGGCCAGCAAGTATATGATGTACCTTATCCAATTATGCAAAACCTACACCTTCTTATGACAAAACCCTTGTCATTTAGAAATATTATATGTTAATTTGAGTACCATTTCTTTGAATACTGCTAAATATAATGTCAATGAAAAAAAAGATGGAGAGGAGGACCCCCCTTATAAAACTGGTCGGAGTAGTTCGTTTCTAAAATATGTGTGAAGACGCGAGGCTTAGTCATTTTATTACTTTTGTTTAACATGCCTTGCAAGAAGCGTATAGACGTGCACTTCTGTAATGGAAAGGCAAATGTATCCGGTAACAGAATCTTGATGAGAGCTAGCACCACGTGCTTGTCCTTGTTTTTTTTTTGGGAAAATGAGGATGACCCCCGGCCTCTGGAAGATGCATGCAGCCATTTTATTGATTACTCTCGAGGACTTTACAAAGTAAAACAACAATATGACTGAATCCGCCATCTTGATAACATATGCCGCTACTCCTATTCATAATATCAAGGGGTGCAAGCTGGGCCACATACCCAAACCTCTCACCTAAAGCCGGAGGCCTCAACCGAGCCACATACCGGGTCTGGGGCACAAACCGATCCGACACACGCACATGTGTCGTCGCTGCCATCTTCCACTGGTCCATCTTCAGGGCAGATTGAGGTGCCAACCTTGGCACGTCCTCCGCCATCGACACCACCACGCCGCCAAATGACGACCTCCACCTATGCGAGTCCATCTCCAAGCAACGGACGTAGATCAATGCTAGGATAGGGCCGCACCACCACCGTCGCCCAGTACCCACAAGTTCCACCCAACCCAAAGGTTCCCAAAGTGGCGCCTTCAAAAAGGGAACGGCGTCGTGAGCGCTGCCGCCGCCCAACAAAGTTAGAGCTTTCGCCCGGGAGACCTAGGGGAAGGGTAAGTGATCAGATCGGTCCATACCGACGCCAACAAGGAGGGGAATGGCACCCTCAGGCATCGCCGTCGGTGCGGCCGGCCATAGCCGGCCAGGGATTTCGCCCGAACTAGATCCCGGCCACCAGCAGCGCCTCCTGTACAGAACCGGCGACCAAGGGAAGGGCGGCCCTACCATGCTGGCCCGCACACCAGACAGGGGAGGAGGGGAGGTGCTAGATCGCGCGCACCGGCCACCGCAGAAGCCGCCGCCAGTCGCCAACGACCATCGGGATAGCGCCGCCCGTGCGACCAGGACGCCAGATCCACTGCCCGCATGGCTGCTCGCCGGAGCTTGCCATCCCTTGCCAGAGGAGCCGCTGCTCCAGATCCGGTACTCCCCACGCAAAGGCAGGACAACCAAGGCCCCGCCGCCACCATCCTTGGTGCCCCGGGCTTGCCCGGTGGCTGCCTCCGGCGGCAGCGAGGAAGGAAGGGGGGTTGAGCCCGGCGGCGCGGCTAGGGTTTGCCCCCCCTTATCGCCCGAGCGGGCGGCGCAGGGGGGGGGGGGGGAGTGCGGCGCTGGCTAGGGTAAAAGATGCACAATGTGTGGTTGTCATTGTGGTTGTCAGTAACTATCTTGGACTTGTGCAAAACGTTCAGTCGGCAGCTCGGCAAAAGCAGCAATTTCAAGGCCTATGTCAGCGCCTCCCACTGGTGAGACCACCAGGGCGTAGGGACTGCATGATCTCCTAATTTATTTCAATCGATTAATTAGCAACTATACGTTATCTTATCATATATTTATCAAACTTAAAGCAGTTTGACTTAGGACAAACCTAGATAATTAATTCATAACGGAGAGTATGACCCACAATTCTCTAGTAAATGGGGAAACATAAAGACCTTTTTTCCATTATGAAAGGAAGGATAGCTTGTCCTACATAAGGCAATAAGTCAATCGTACTTGTCTTAATTTGGAACCTCTATTGATGCAATCTCAATTCCGGTTAGGACAAGAAGGTTGTCCTCGAACCTCCTACCATCAACTCATCCAGGCTATTTTGTTGGAGCCAAAGCCCAGCGCTGGACACTGACTTCATGTATGAGCAGATTGTTTGCAGACCTCCATAGGTGTGTGTAAGGTAGCATGTAACCCAGAGCTAGGAGAGAACGTATAATACATTATCCATAAGACCAGAACCGCTAGAAGGCTTGATTATCTAGGACAAAAAATATAGTGTCAATAAAAGGAGATGGGGACACGGACTGCCTTTCCCTTAAAAGAATAGTTGAAGTAGTTGGTTTGTGAAGTATATGTGAGAAGACCATAGGCTTAGTCATTTTATTCCTTTTTCTGCGCGCCTTACAAGAAGTGTAGTGGGTTATAACTTATACTTCTGTTTTTTCTTTTTTATATCTGATTGGTTGTCTCCAGCATATATTCACATGAAGGGGCCACTTGCTATAAATTTCATTGAAGTTTCTTCATGTGAGTTGAGTTGCTACCATTTATATACGACAATTGAAACTATATATGAAAGAACAAATACTAATTTCTGGAATGCTTGGTGGAAATGAATTTATCTTCATGCAAGGTGGATGCTTGGCTAGGGTGGAGCCCGTATATCTGCATTCACGCTTAGGGTTGGCGATTCACAATGGTGGAGAACTTGCACTAGTCAGGCATGTTGTCATTAGTTCCATATTTCTAGTGAATGCAGTGGTGGGTGTAGCACCATTACAAAAACTAGAACTAATAAGGCCGCGCTCATTGACGTTCATTGGGACAAGGGAGGTTTTTTTTGGGTGAAGTAGATGACGAGAGTCGTTGCCTCGATGAACATATCGAGGATGTGCTTGAGTTCGGCAGCTGTATCGGCACTCTGACGAATAATTATGAGTGTGTCGTCGGCATACTGAAGCACGCTGGTAACCACATGGAAGAGGTAGGTGGAGACGAGGTCCCTCTGCTGCAGCCACTCTTCTAGTGAATCCACTTCCCTGGGATCCTGTTGAGGACAGCAGAGGATCGCGTGGTCGATAAGATAGCATCCATCCACCCAAACCATCTGGGTGGGAACACATGAGCCTTGAGGATTCACTGAATACTTGACCAATTGATGCAATCAAGTGCCTTGGCAAACTCGAGCTTGAGCACAAGCGTGGTTTTGGCGTGCTTGTGGGAGCACAAGAGTCCCATCGCCTAGACGAAGTTCCCCGAGATGATGGAGTCCATGATGAACCCTGACCGGTCAGGACCAATAATCTCCCAAATTTGTCCCTGCAGCCTAGGGTTGTGATGATACCCTTGCACAAGATCTTTATGCTACAATTTTGCAAGGAAACCAGTCGGTAGGAGCCTAGGGCAAGGATCTTCTCCTTTTCCAGGAGCAACACGATGAGCACACAGTTGATGCTTCCTAGATAGATGTCACTTTTATGGAACACATGGAAGGGGCGCTTGATGTCTGGGGAGACGGAGGCCCACGCGACCGGTAGAAGCTGAGATCCAGACTACCAGGGCTTCCATTAAGTTTTTCGCGTGAGTTGCATTGCTACCATTTCATCTACTATTGTTACACTGTGAAGCACAAAATACCAAAGTTGTTGATTGCTTGGCAGCAACACAGTAATCCTCATGGCAGAGGAGTTCATAACATGATGGGACCCTTAAATTCATGGGGACATGTCATGTCTTAAGAAATAGTTGGACTAGTTCGATTCATACATATATGTGAAGACAACAAGCTTAGTCATTATATTATTTCTGTTTGGCCGGCCTTGCACGGCATATATATTTTTTTGTTATATCCGATAGATTATCTAAAGCATATACTCAAATGAACTAGCCACTTGCTATGATTTTGGATCAAAATTTTCCTGTAGTTGCATTGTTAGTATTACTTCTACTACTGCTCACACTACGAAGCACAATATACTAAAATGACTAATTGCTTGGCACTAGCGCGATTATCCTCATGGTATGGAAGTGGTTAACAAGATGGATGGCTAAATCGACGAGGACATGGAATGCCATAAATGTTTCATTCGAGTAGTTGAATTCACAAATAAGAACACAAGTGTAGTCATTCTATTCCTTCTGTTTGACAAGCCTTACAAGAAACATTTGGTTTTGTATTTGTTGCATCAAATATAATACCAGTGTGTATACTCAAATTAATGAGCTTGTTGATATGTATGATTTTCAAATAAATTTGTTTGTGTGATTTGTGTTGCTACCATATCCCTTGTACAACTATTCACACTATGTATGACAAAATGCTAAATGGCTATTTGATTGTTAATGGTGCATTTATTATTACATCAGAGAAATGACCAATGGGATGGAGCTCCGAGATCTATAAGGACGACCTGGCCTTCCTTAAAGGAACGGAGGAGTAGTTCAATCACAACGTATATGTGAAGACCATGGGCTTAGTCACTTAATTCCTCTTGTTTGACTGACCTTGCATGAAACATAATAGTTTAATAAATGATCACTTGCTATGATTTTAAGTTAAATTTCTCCATCTTAGTTGAGCCTCACGACCACTCAGTCAGATGGGTCAGTCCTGTTGCCGCATAGACGAGCAAAAGCACGTGTGCAAGTTATGGACACGGTGTGAGGCCAACTAAGCCACAGTTTTCTCACTTACATAAGATGTGGATCATAAATATAAGGTATAAGATCCAATACACTCAATCAAACATTACAATAAAGGTTGAACAATGGAAACATGGATAATCAGCTCATACACTTTAATCCATGAATTATTTTATATAAAATAAAACATGTGAATCTTCATGCTCGCAACACTGATAGACATCAATATGATCACTATTTTTATAGATAGTATTAATTTTTCATGAGTAGTGCCTTTTCATCGGGCAGTTGATCCCATCATGCGCCCTTGACCTGTGCAAAAATGGGAGAAATTTGGTCAAGGATATTTCTCTAGTCTGAGAAAATATATATGTAGAAAATTGTCCATTCACTGGATCTTTAGTTTAAGTTAATCTAAACTAACTAGTAGGATTGAGTCAAGTCTAGTCATTAGATCATCAAGGTAATTCACTATAAAAGATAATTATGTAAATACCATAAATAGTTGGTACACAATGTTATAATGGATATATGGTGCTGTAAATATTGATAGTGTTTCTTGGTACTTACAACAAGTGCGCTCGGCGGCGTGTAGAATGCGCGGATATTCAGTTCCCGAATACTCTCAATGCCAGCAGACTCCTGGAGTATTTTGTATTTGATAGTACCACGTGCCATAGTAAGTTCTCCAGTTCCACCGATAATGGCCCATTCCCCCACGGGATTAAAAATCCCCATCACCTGAAGAGTCGCTCCCTTGAAGCTAGTTCACACAAAAAATCAGAAGTCTCAATTCTATGCCATTTAAAAAATAAAAACTCTGTGCTCGAATATACTACGATAATGCCTTTAATATAAGCACTAGATAAGAATAACAGTAATGGAATTTTTTATTGTTCTATGCAAGTACACAAGGTTTTACCTTCCCTCCACAAACGCAAGGTTGAAAGAATTATAATAGCCAACACTTGGTTGATCAGCCATGACATGAATTCCTTGTGCATGACCAATGACCTTCGCTTTGAAATCTGGGGCATCAACTATGGCCCAGTTATTAACAGCAGTGATACCAAACAAACTCTCACCAGGTTTTGTTGGTATGATAGTCTTTTGATTGGCGTTTGGTCCTACGACTTGGTGCAAGTACAACACCAAGTTTAGCTCCTTTTCACACGGCAGGCAACATTGAGTAAGGTATGTTTGGGGAAGAG
This sequence comes from Triticum timopheevii, assembly GCA_963921465.1. Taxonomy (NCBI): domain Eukaryota; kingdom Viridiplantae; phylum Streptophyta; class Magnoliopsida; order Poales; family Poaceae; genus Triticum; species Triticum timopheevii. The sequence continues at coordinate 8,552,386 of OY997271.1, forward strand.
GAGTGGCCATTTCAAGACACTAGGCTTCAAGCGGATGGATGTGGTGACTAGCTATCCAGAATAGAAACTAAGATTTGTGTGATGGCTTTCTATGTGCTATCCAGTGCAGAGCTAGGTTGTATTTATAGCCTGGAAGGAGTAGGCCGACTCAAAAAAATATATGTGCAGTCCTTACAATTAGTCATTTTATTCCTTTTCTTTGACTAGCCTTGGAAGGAGCATAGTCTTATTTTGTATATATTATAGATTATCTCCAGTGTATACCTAGCTTTGAATTTTCTTACTCACATTGCTAGCCACCTAGGCTAAATTTAGTTGGGGGCAGCTCATGCAAATATGCCATTGATGTGAACAGTAGCATCACCTAAACCAGCTGTTCAATCCTGGAAGGGGTGATCATCTAAGAGAGAATATATCGTAGTTCGTACCTATTACATATTTCAAGCAATAATGTGTGCCTAGAGTCATTCCAACCCCATGAAAGCATGTGAAGGTCGGCAAGTATATGCTCTAGCTGACCCAGTTATGCCAAACAATGTCTTACGACCAAACCAATTCTATATTAATTGGAGTACAACTTGCCTTGGGTACCGCCAAACAGTGGAAACGATAAGGGCTCTGTACGCGGGAATAATTTACAAACTGGAATTATATTTGTTATGTGTTTGTACAACATTATGACTAATTTGGTCCAAGCCCCCAAGTCCCCAATGGGCCATGTGTCTTAGGCTGCACAAGTATTCAGCAACACTATAGCCCGGTAAGAGACGTTCTGTACGATAATATTTGCATGGCTCAGTTGCAATACAAGTGGATTACAAAAAATTGACGTTATGTTATTGGAGTACAACTTGCCTTCGGTACCACTCGCAAAAAAAAACTTGCCTTCGGTACTGCCAATAAGAAACATGGGGACAAGGACTCTCTTAAAAGAATGGTGGGAGTAGTTTGCTTCCAAAATATATGAGAAGACGAGAAGGTTAGTCATTGTATTCCTTTTTTTTTGACTAGCCTTGCAAGCTGCATATAGTTTTACATTTTTTTCCTAACATCTGATTGATTATCTACAGCATATACTCGCATAAAGGAGCCAATGGCTATAATTTTCAATGCAGTTTCTTCATGTCAGATGCATTGCTATCATTTCTTATAGTAATAATGATTACACAATGAAGTGAAAAATACTGAAACTCCTGATAATCCTGATAGCTTGGAAGCAGCTCATGGCAGAGGATTGGCCGAGATGGAGCCCGTAGATCTGGATTCGTCCTTAGGGCTGGTGATTTATGGTGGGTGAGAAGTTTCACCGGTCGTGCATTTTGTCTTCCGTTCCACCTTTCTAGTGGAATGGATAAGGGTTCTGTACATGGCAACACATGTCCCGATAATGCACCTCTCAATGGTTTGTTTAGTCACATTCACCCAAAGTAGCATTCCACTAGGCACTCCAACACACAACAAAACTAAGATGAAGCTATAATCACATCTGGAATTTTACTTACGTGCTAATAGGGTGTGCATGTAACGCTACGGAATGATAACAAGGTGTTAAGAGACACTGAACAGATCTTTTTTCTCAAAATGAAATCCATTTTTTGAACATGATTTAAGACTTCTCCCAACAACTTCCTCTGGCAGACAACATAGGTGTTCATGAATCTATACTTCATTTAGTCCCCTAATAAAAGAAAATGAAAATTATGCCCATGAATTCGAATCTTGACAACAGACTCGGCATCATGTGGTTGCCGGAGGTTCTACCGGAGGGCTCTTACAAAAAGTCATATCAGCAGCTCAGCAAAAGCAAAGAGGTCGAGGCATATGCCCACGCCTCCTGTTGTCGGCATGACCACAGTAGTCGTGATTGCATAAGCTCCTATATTTCAATAGATTAATTAATAACCATACCATATCTATGTTGTAAGACAGTAAGAGCGAGTTCATCTCCAAAGGACAAGTGTCTAATTTATCCATGTTTAGAAATGGATTCAAGGACGAACAGAGGCTACTTACACATAGAGCTACCATGGAAGCCTATGTAAGCTTCCATGCCTATGTGACTAGCTTCTTGTAATCTTTCTCTTTTTATCCCTTGTACATATGTACCCATTTTTTTTAATACAAGAGATACATGCAATAGAATGCTACTGTATTCCAGTAAAAAAAACTCTAGGAACTCCGGGTCTAACTGCATGGATGAATTTATCTCCGCCACCTCCTCTTCTACCTCAACATTCCCCTCCCTCCGCTACCACTCACAATCAACTATGCTCCTACCGCATGAAAGCTATGGAGCCATCTCATATGAGATGTGTTGCTCTACAGAGAAGTCAAGTGCAGCAGATTGGATGATGCCAAGGATCAGAGTGGCCATTGCCAGCTTCAGACTAGTTACATGACCAGAAAATCCACCAAAATTAAGCAGTGTGCATAAAGAGGGTATGTTAGGTGTTCTCCTAAGAGCTAACAAGGTCGCTGTGCTTCTCAATTCCAGTACTGTGAGTATTGTCGCTATCGAATGTAAGGGCGACTTCTACGCAAATGGACAAAGCAAGACAACATCATTGGTGGCTTTCAGCTCCTTTTCCCTTCATGTTTTTGTTTTCCTACAATATCTCAGATGGACTGAAGATAAAAGAAAAGGTAAGCAAATCTGAATTCATATCGCACTCACTTTTGACACCCTAAGAAAGGGGTATATATAAGGCTTGGACACATCTCTATTCTCTAATCTTCGTTAGCTCTTCCTATGAAACAAATATGTTGTAATCATGGGATATGTGTGTTGATAAGGTCATTCATGAATCGTTTATCATGATCGTTTTATCATGCGAATAGACTGCAGAATGATGTGACCTTCCTACATGCATGTTTAGTTTTTGATCTCCTGCCAAAAACAAGGTGAAGAAAGATCTATTGTGTTTAGTTGGAGGGAAATCACATCAAAAGAGTGAAGAGAAACGTCCTAAATGAGTGAGTGGTTGAACGGCCATTGTGTTTCCAAACAGGTTAATCTTGCATGATTCAAAGTAAGCAACCTTCATGTAGTAGAACTTAATTAATATCTACTCCCTCCGTTCCAAATTAGTTGACTTGGATTTACCTAGATACAGATGTATCTAACATTAAAACGTGTCTAGATATATCCATATCTAGAAAAATCTGAGTCAACTAATTTGGGACGGAGGGAGTATGTTATTGCTATGTCAGTTTTTCTTTATGCTCCTATTAGATCATCTCTTGATGACACTGATTGATTACACACTAATTAATGACACAATTAACTTTGAAATTAGCAAGGTAAGAGTATTAATCAAGCCTGGTCACGGTTATGCAACAGTTTCAATAAACAGCTTGAGCTTAGCTAAACCAGCCAATGCACAAGCATGAGCATGCTGGAATAGCAGTACCAGGCATATAGATGCCACAACATGTAATAAGATCTAAAATGAATATTCTGGATAAAAGAAAAATAAATGATACTAACTAAATTTATACATATGAATTAACCGATAACACTAGTCTATAAAGAGCAGAGGACTCACTGACTGACTACATGAGGATGTAAAGTAACATAAGAAACACACTGGGTAAGTCAACTGAAGCAGCACCAAAGTAAATGAAGGACACAAAATCTTATATACATCCATTGCGTCTTCATCGGTGCATACTGTGCAACCTCGGTCTGCTCTTTCCTTCCTGCTACATCAGCCAACCGGCAGCAAACTTCCATCCATGTCCTCCCTCGTAGGCAGCCACCAAGTTATTCAGATAACTACAACACTAGGCCGCAGCGAAACTAAACACTAAGCTGTTGCTGTCCCTGTTGTACATACATCCAAAGTACCAGCAGAAAACCAAATCCGTAGAGACCGTCTCAGCCTGGGATGATGTCATTCAGCGATGCACCACTCGACTCAAAGCCGAGGAGTCATCGTACACCGCAGGCCCCAACCCCCAACAATTCTCGATCTTGATCAACTGCGATACAGTACAGATGTAGAAGCAATCACAAGTCAATCCCCTAGCTACAGACCAGCAGCCATTGGGGAGGCCTACTATAGAGAAAGTTCACAAAATCGTTCCGTAGGGCTCCGATCCGAAATTGAATTTCCTCCACAGACATCCAGTTTTCAGCACCAGAGCACTGCTGCCCGTTTCCCATAGGGCCATCGCGTTCAACAAGGGCACCTTCAACAACATGAAAGCCACACCTGCTGCTGCTTAACCATCTTACAAGGAAAAGTCCGAATCTTCACTGTGAAATTGTGCTTTACAGCTTACATCTATTCTTTTGGTAGGCAAAGTTTGTAATATGGTGCAAGTTATTCAGATATCTACAACGCTAACACTGAGATACAGAGAACGGGAAGACTGCTGACCCTGACCAACAGCAAACCAAATCGAGAGCAGATCGGCCCAGCCAGGCCTGAGATGGTTGACTCGACGCCAAGCAGAGCAGTTGCCCTACACTACACTGCAGGCCCCAACAGTCAAACTACAATCTAGAGCAACTGCAGCACAGTACAGCTATAGAAGCAATCACAAGCCAGTATTCCTATAGCACTCTAGCAGAGCAGAGCAGCCACCATGGCAAGAAATTCACACCACCATTCCGCATGGCTCCATCATACAAAGTGCACAAAGTTTCTCCAACAAGTTGAAGCATTATTACTTCATCTGGCGAAAGGATCATGTGCCATATAAGCATGCTCGGAATAGTAGTACCTGGCATATATACATGGCACAACATTCTAACAAGATCTAAAATGAATATTCTGCGTAAAAGAAAAACACAAATGGTACTAACTAAATTTGTACCCAGCTCATAGCTTGCACATGCGTGTACATACAGAAGTGGATGCTAACAGGTTACAGAACTGAACAGGCGTAGCAAACAGGTTACATAACTGAACAAATAGGTTACAGTCAAACGTAAGGAGTATAGCTACTAGTACAGGCGTAGTAAAGAAACAGGAATCTTGGGTGAAGAGCATTACTAAGGAACGTGGATGTATAAAGCTCAGGTTTCTGGACACCTCTTATCCTTACTCTCCAATGTTTCTTTAAAATATGTGCTACACAACTAACTTACGACATGAAAATTTCTCTTTTTTGTTTCTTTAAAACAAAACAACCTATGAACTTAAAACTTCGCAAGACAACAAAAACATTCTTACTACAATGTGGGAAAAAACTTTCAGTTTTTTGGTCCGACATAAATATACAAAATGAGATTTTTTTTAGTAAAGAAAATTATTTTTTGTATATATAATTCATGAAAAAATCTGAATGTTTTTTCCCACAGTCTAGTTAGAATGTTTGGTTGTCCTCCAAAGTTGAAGCTCATATGTTGTTTTATTTAGAAGAATGAAAAGGAAAAAAGTGCTCGCACGTGTCGTGATGCAGAAATGAATGGCTATATAAGGGGTGTACCAAAGCCTATGATTTCTCAAATGTTAACCCATTACTAAGACCCTCTCCAGCCGCTCAATCTCATTCTCACGGATCTCGCCTCGCTGTGTCGAAGAATCATAGTGTGGAAACGAGGCGGGAAGAGCGTGGAGATTTGGGGGTAGGGAGGGGAGGGATTGCAGAACGAGTGTTACCTTGAGCGGGAGGATGGCGGTCTTGGGAATATGCCCTAGAGGCAATAATATTGTATTATTATATTCCTGTTATTCATAATTAAGAGTTTATATTTCATGCTATAACTGCTATGATCCTAGAATATGTGATTCAGTGGAAAATTCATACGCATGTGTGAAATGATAAATAGTCAAACAACAGTTTTCCGGTCCAGCCTCTAGGACTGGCTCAAGTGTTGTTGGTGATCACGTTTTCCAGATCTCAGGATATCGTTTGGTGTAACGATAGTCCTAAAACAACACTGAGGGCATGATGTTAGAAGAACGATCATATTCAATCAACCCAATCTTGTATGTTATACTTAGTGATCATATCGTCTGAAATCATCTGTTATAACACGGAGTGTTAGCATGTGTTCTTTAGTCCCTCACACCATGAGAGTGTCTCGGTCACTTCCTACCAGAGGATGGACTTTGGGGTTGCTCAAACGTCATCTGTAACAAGGTGATCATAACTGCAACTTCCAGGCTCACCGGAAAGTTTGTCAAGTGAACGAATAGCTCAAGAGTGGGATTTGCTCCTTTGGCAATGGAGAGATATTCTTAGGGCCATCTCGGTGTGATGGCATCCATCATCATCTGGCCAGACATAGGTGACTTCGTCACGGAGATGCCGGAACACGTCAACAAGAAAGAAGAACAAAACCAGTAACAGGAGAGACGGTATAGTGAGCATGGTATGACTCGGTAGGATACTGATGCACACCGGGTTTTGTAAAGTATCGCGAAGCAAAGGTAACATCACATGATAACCAAAGGTTCACTCGAATATCATTCGTGTAATCATATGGACTGATATAGATGTCCGCGGTTCCGCTATCGGTTGTCATTGAACGAAGACGGTTCGTTCATGTCTATGATTTATTGAATCTACGACGTCATAAGCTTAAGGTAATCACGATTTTCCGAGTGTTACTGGAACGGGAGTGATGAGAATATATTTGTGAAATAGTTTCATTAATATCCGGAATAGTTCCAAGAGGTTCCGGAAGCGTTTTAGAGTCACCGGAAGGGTTTCGGTGAATATCAGGTAATATTGGGTATTACCGATTAATTATATATATGTGGGAAATGTTTTTGGAGATGTTAAATTTTATATATAATACTCTGAAAATGATTAATGTATTGTATATATAAATTAAATATCAACGGGCCTTAAAAGGCCAAGAGATGGAAGGAGACTTGGGCCATATAGGCCAAAGTGGAGGTGGCGCCCCCCCTTCCCTTGTGGGGGGGTGGGGGGTGCGAATCCTACTCAGGGGTGGGAGTTGGACTAACCCCCTAGGCCGGCGCACCAAGGGAGGACTTTCCTCCCCCCCCCCTAAACCTATATATACAAAGGTTTTCCACCCTATTGAAATACAAATTTTTGGGAGCCTCTTCTAGTTGATCTAGTTCTAGTTGGTCCTAGACTAATTAGAGCTAGCCCTAGCCACCTCTAATACTCATAATTTGAAGCCTAGTGTGGCTCTAATCTCCTCCCTCTAATTCTCCAGCGACGATTAGCTCTGGACGGCGAAGCGCTGCCGGATCGTGAAGACTGTACGCTTGCAACCAAGTAGAGAGGTCATGCTTTCGGTCTTCGGTTCGAGGGATCATTCGAGGACGGTTCGCGGGATTGTCATCATCATTCAAGGGACTTCAAGCACGATCTACACCGACCCTTCTTCTTCAGCTGCACTCTGGAGTTGGTAACGATGGTTGATACCAACCCGTTATGCATCTTCATATTGATCTTGGTGATCGTAGGTGCGGAAATTATTGTTTTCTACTACGTTTCCAATAGGAGGACGCAGAAGGTGAGGGGAAGGCCAATGCCGCGGGACGGGACGAATCTGTCACTGTTGCTGGCCCTGGTAATGTCGGTGGTCGCCGCTGCCATGGAAGGCAAGATGTATGGACCAGCGGCGGTGGTGGCGTTTGGGGAAGGAGTCACAGCGGCGGCCAGGGAGGAGCGGCAGCGCGCGGTGGGGATGGGCGGCGGCGGCGGCACGGACCAGCGGCGGCGGCAATAGGCGGCGGCGGCGATAGGGATGAGCGGCGGCGGCGGCCGGAGAGAACCGGCGACGGCGGCGGCGGGCGGCGGCCACGGGTGGATGGAGCGGTGGCGGCGGCGACGCGATGGAGGTGTGGCGGCGGCGGCGGCTAGGGTTAGGATCGACTTGCGATAGATACCATGTAGAAGAGATGTTTTGCCAATACAATAATTGTTGTATTGATGGGTGCTGATGCATGTATTTTCAAAATGTTCTCAAATTTGAAATATATTTATTAAATTCAAAGTATGTTCATTATTTTGTAAAATGTTAGGGAATCCATAATTTTAAAAACATTCATCAGTTTTACAAAATATCAAGTTAAAAATGAAATGAAACTAACTTACCAAATTAAAAGGAAAGACAGAGAAAAAACAGGACAAAACTAAAAAAAAAACACCTAAAACAAAACAGGAAAAAATATCACCTTGAAAAACCAGAATAACCCAAACAAAACCGTCAGAAAAGAAAACTGCCCGAGACCGTTACCATAAAAAGGCATCCGCTGGCGGACGAATAGTGGTTCTGGCCCATATCGCATCAATAAATGCGTGATTTGACAATGATTTGATCCAACGTGCGTCAAATCAGAAAACCAGTCCCTAATGGGGCCTATACAATGCTCTCTGCATTAGTTTGCTGCTGGATTGCACGGGTTTGACCATTGAAACAAAACTGTAGCGAGTGGGAACTATAGTGCTTTGTTGACCTCAATTTTTTTTGTTTATCAGTTTGTTTGCCACCCATAAAAAAACAGTTTTGCTTGACAGAAAACACCAAAAAGGTAGTTAAAATAAACAATTTTGTAAATACGGAAACATTTTTTGAAAATTTCAGAACAACCTTTGAAAATGAATATTTTCTTAAGCTTGTTGGTGATATTTTTTTAATGCAAACATCTTACTAAAATCTCGTTTTTATTTTACATTCCTGAACATTTTGAAAAAATGTTTAGTTTTTCAAACTCAAACGTTTTATGGGAATTTTCAGTTTTTTCTATTTTTATCATTTTTAAAGAACTTTGTAACTCTAAGTATTTTAATTTTTTTGAACATTTCTTAAAAATAAAAACATGTTTTTAATAACAACAAAGTACCCAAAAAAAACTCTGATTTTTGTAAAAACCGAAGAAAAAGAAAGAAAATTTAGAAAAAATAAACATAAAAAAACCAGACATATTCTTTGCAGAAGGTTCCGGAGACTTGGAACTCTAGAACAATAGCTTAAATGGGCCGGCCCATCATATTTCTCTTCGCTTAGCTCCCTGTGCGAAACAACGGCAAACTTCAAATAGGAAATGTCACTAACAATGTCAGCAAAAAAATGATTCCGTGTGTCGTCACTTCGTATTTTGTTTCTTATTTATTTTATTTCCTCTAATGCTCCAAATCCATTTATTCTTCATCTTCTATATTTTTTTTCGCCAACCGGTATTCTTATTATTGTTTATTCCATCTTTATTCACTATATCTAACCTATGAATATAAATTCCATCTTAGGTAGATAGCTAAACATCCAAAGGGCAAAACACATGTCCTCATTTCACTCAGATTTCTTTCTACCTAACTCCCACAAACAAGAGAAGAATACTGGTGCTTGTTCATAAATCTAATCTTATTAGTTAGACCTATTGTGACATACCAAATAGATATGAACAGTCCACCAATTATTATTGCTGTACACATTAGAAAAAATCGCCCGCTGCAGCAGTCAAGTGGGCTATCCCATTAGCGGGAGTTAGGAGAATTTCAGGCGGCCATCGGAAGCTTCTCCCCCGGATTTGGGACCTTCTGCCCTGTTTTTTCTGTGTTTCTTGATTTTACTTTTCTTCTTTTCTTCCACTTTACATTTATTTTTCACTTTTATCATTTGTGAACATTTTAAAATTCATGAAACTTGAATATTTTTCAGATTCACCTAGAACTATGAATTTGTGAATAATTTCAAAAAACCACAATAATTTTTGTTTTCTTGTCAACATTTTATGTATTAATATATTTTTTATGGAAAACTTACAAACTCAATTTTATTGAAAAATATTCGTGAATATTTTTATTCCATGTACATATTCTTTATATTCATGAATATTATCTATTAAAATATAAATGAAAAATGAAACAAATTGAAAATATCAAAAAGCTAAAAACTTGAATCCGGACGCTCGCAGGAGAATCTTATTTTAAAAAGCTGGATGGTAGGAAATAGCGGTTTCTTTTCGCTATCTGGGCAGGCCCACGGAGGGGGCAGCACGTGAGCAACATGAGTGCAGCGCCGAAATCACTACTTGAGGAGTACTCCTTCCAAAGATCACTCCCACATCCCTAGGTTGTGACAAGTGGCATGTTGCATGTGCGCCACTTGTCACAACCTGAGAGTTTTTCATTATTTTGTAGATCAATTTATTCAAAACGTTTTATCTGTTGAACCGTGCATCCAAATCTCGAACCATTTTTACCATAGGATTTCTCGCATCAAGGTCTCCAGAACTAGATCTCATGTTAATGTGTTTTGACGAACTTTTTTCTAACGAAAAAACTGGACGAAAAAACTGAACCGGCGGAAGAAAATTTGTGACTCTCCCGAAAGAAAAAAAATGCGGTTTTTCGTCTCCGAGAGGCACGGCCATGTCCCTCGAAAAAGAAAAAAAAGGAGAAAAAACATTTTTTTTTCGTTCCCGAGAGGCACCGCCGTGCCCCTCGCGGAAACAAAATCGTACCTCTCGTGAAAGAAAAACTGTGCCTCTTAAGGAAGACAATGAAACACTTATTTCCATGCAAAAAATGTTTTCTGAAAAAAATTGTCGAAAAGCTAGAATAGATCGTTGGAAAACTGAAAAGTTCGAAAAACCATCTAAAAAGCCAAAAACGCGTGCAAAAAAGTAGAAAAACAAAACAAAATCAGGAGGGAGCGCCCAGGGCGCGACACGTGGCGGCAACTGAGAGCGTGCTACACTATCAGCCCGCCGCAAGTGATCGTTGCGAGGCTCCCGAAGGAGCGCTCATCAGCTAATTGCTCTCTTGCGCTCGCAGTCCCTATTTACGATGTATGACAATGGATACCGACAATACGCACCCCACTTTGGTAATGCACTAACCATATTGGGTTGGCCAACTTATAGAACCGAACCCTCCCAGACCAGTCATTTTATTTTTCTTTCATTTTTTGTTTCTATTTTCCTTTTTCTTTTTTATTTATTTTTGATGAACTTTCCTTTTTATTTCTTATTTATATTTTATTGTTTTTCATCTTTTTATCTTTCTTGTTCATTTTCATTTTGCAAACATTTTCAAATCCATGATTTTTTTTAAATCAAGAACTTTTTTTAACTGTGAATATTTTTGTAAATCAAGATTTTTTTAAAAAAATAGGGAACACCATTTAGAAATCTGCGACATGTTTTGAAGTCATGAATATTTTTTACAAATCCAAGAACAATTTTTTGCATTGGTGACATTATTCGACATTTTGTCAAAACGCATTAACATTTCTTGAATTCTTGAATGTTTGCTGAATTTTGGAACATTTTATCAATTCTCACACTTTTTTGAGAACGACGAGGAGTTTTCAAATTTAGAACATTTTTTTAACTAACAAACAATTTTTGCAGTCATTTTCAAATTCATGAAGTTTTTGAAATTCAATTTTTTGTTTGAAATCCTGGACAGTGTTTAATGAAGCAAAAAAAAAAATAACCGGGGCGCTTGTCCCGTACATGGGCAAGCCGAAAAAGTACGCGCAAGGAGCCAGGGGTTTCCTGCCATGCTCTAACGGCGCTCACAATGAGGGACACAAGGCAGGAAGAGTCCCTATATGATGTCCAGTTCATCCTGGGAGCTCCTAATTGGCGCTGCAGGCGCCGTGGAACCGAACAGGCGCCTACAGGCAACACTAGTGGGCCGGCCCACGGACGAAATAACGAAACAGAGCAGTATACGTCACGCAACAAAAAACGCAAAAATACGTATTAGTAACGAAACAGCGCCGAAACCACGACTCAAACCCGCGCCTCAGTATTGAAGAATTGCTCAGCTAACCACTAGACTACGGGAAGACTACTGATTTATTACAAACGCAAACGCTTTAAGTACTATAAGAGCCACGCTAGTTATTACGCACTTTTGAACTATTCATTTTTTTAAAGTCGATATTTTTAATGAAAATAAGTTCATAAATTTTGAAAAAAGTTCATCAAATTTGAAACAAAAGTTCATCGATTAGAAGAAAAAGTTCATCAAATTTCAAATTAGTTCATTGATTTTGAAAAAAGTTCATCGATTATGAAAAAATTTCATTGATTTATAAAAAAGTTCATCGTTTTTCAGAAATAGTTCATCGAATTTGCAAAAAGATTTCAACAAAACTGAAAATAAGTTCACCGATTTTGAAAAAAAAGTTCATCGATTTTGAAAAAGTTCATCAAAATTAAAAAAAGTTCATCAAAATTGAAAAAAAGTTCATCAATTTTTTAATGTAATGTAATGAAAAAAGTTCATCAATTAAGAAAAAGAAGTTCACGAAATGTGAGAAACAATCGCGCATTAAAGAAAACAAAAAAATGGACAGAAAATGATAAAGGAACAAAACGAACTGAAGAGCTAAATACAATAAAGAAGGGAAGAAGGTTTGCATAAGGGCGACGGTGGTCTGTTGGTTAGCGCATGACCCTCGCAGCCAAGGGGTCGCGTGTTCGATTCCATCAGCACGCGCATTTTTTAATACAGAAAATAAATTCACAAATGGGCCGAGCCCAGTAAACTAGGCTTCAGGCGCCCGTTTGCAGAAATTACATTAACGTGCCGTGCTGGCGAATGAGGAATATCCTATTTGCCGCTCGTTGCGTCAAACTGCCGGCGCTTCGCACAGGCGAGCGACCGAGCAGCGACGCAACGGGCCGGCCCGTTTAACCGTTCCAGCACTCCCGCTTTTGGGAACCTTCTAGAGATTCCCAGCTGGTTTTTTCCGGTTTTGGGAACCTTCTAGAATGTTCCTGAACTGGTTTTTTATTTTCTATTCTTTTTCTGTTTCTGTTTATTTTTATTTTCTTTTTTTTTTCTTTTTTGTTTTTCAAGTTTATGTTTTCTCTCTCAAAAAAAGTTCACGCTTTTACAAAAATGTTCAAAATTTGAAAAATGTTCATGTTTTAAAATTTTGTTCATAAATTCAAAAACTGTATGCATTTATCAAAACATGTTCGGAATTTTAAAATATATTTTGTGTCAACAAAATTGTTCAGAATGTTTTTGTTCAAAATTTTGACAACTTTTAAAAAAATGTTCGTGATTCCAAAAAATGTTTCCGTTTCAAAAATTGTTTTGCTATTTTCCAAAAACGTTCATGAATTTCTGAACATATTCGTTTTATGTTTTCTTCATGTATTCAACTTTTGTTCACGTATTCAAAAAATGTTCAACTTTCAAATTTGTTTGGAATTTTTAAAATTGTTTTCTGCTTCTAACTTTGGTCTAAAAATGTTCTTGTTTCCTTTTCGGTTTCTTTTTTCATTTCTTTTTTATTTTTCAAATTTTTTTGAAAAAAATTCATGTTTCAAAAATTGTTCGTAACCTTAAAAAATTCTTCCCACTTTCAAAAAACCTTCATTTTTTAAAAAAATGGCCGCATTTTCCAAAATTATTCATAAATTCAAAGAATGTTCGCATTTTAAACAAAATGTTGTGGGAGTTAAAAAATGTTCCCGTTTTAAAAAATGTTCCCTTTTTAAAAAATGTTTGTATTTGCCTTTTTTTGGTTTTCTTTTCTATTTGGAATTTTCAATAAATGTGTTCACAAATTTGAAAAGAAATCATGTTTTCGCAAACTCAAAATATGTTCGAGGAATTTGAAAAAATGTTCTCTAATTTCAAAAAAAGTTCCTGCCTTTTCAATTTTGTTCACATACCCAAAAAATGTTCATGTTTTCTGAATTTTCTGAAAAAATGTATTTTGAACAAATTATTCATAATTTCGAAAAAAATTCATGTTTGGAAAAAATTGTTCATGATTTCAAAAAAATGTCCCTGATTTTTCGAAAATGTCATAGTTTTTCGGAAAATTGTTCCAAATTTGGAAAGTGTTTGTGTTTGCCAGAACATTCCATTTTTTGAAAAAAGAAACTACTTTTGAAATTTCTAAAGTAATTCGGATCTGCAAAGCGTGTCTAGTTCTTTATGTTTGATGCTAAGTTATGAGCACATACGAGTGCGAGGTGAGCTGGTAGGAGCACATCATCTATATCGCTCGCTCCTGTGTTCGAATCCCCGTATCGCAGTATTTTTTGAGCAATGGTCGTTCATGTCGATCGTCATCTTCATGGGCCGGCCCAGTCGGGGACGCTCCTGTGCGAAGCCGCAGCAACTTGACGCAGTGAGCGTCACATAGGAGTTCCCGGCGAATGAACCAGCGCGCACCCGCTCACGTCCCGCACGCCCTATTGAGCCGGCCCATATGCAGTGCTGGAAGCCCACCTTGTTTTTAATTCTTTTTTCTGCCTTTTGTTTTTTTTCTGTTTCAGCCTTTTCCTCTTGAATTATTTTCCTCTCATTTCATAAAAATCCAAATATATCAGTGAATTTTGAAAAATTGTTAAAGAAAACACGAAATGCTTTGTAGATTAAAAAATGTTGACGATTTTGAAAAAATGTTCGCTTATTCTAAAAAATGTTCAGGAATTTTTCGAAAATAAATGTTCGTGCTATACAAAAAATATTCATGATTCTAAAAAATTTATGCATTTTTAAAAAACATTCATCAAAAAAAATGTTTGTGAATTTCAAAAAAAATCGACAAAATATACAGTAGGAGAGCCTCCTATATGGGGGGGGGGGGGGGGGGGAGGTACACAGTTACATCAGTATACTAAAATCTCCCTTAAACCTTCTGAGCTAGGAATCTAAACTCAGATGGACGCCTCTGAAATGTTTATTGTTCCTTTCCTTCCTTAGGCTCCACGCAGCAACCAGAAAGATTTCAATGAAGAGTGGTTTGTTCCAAGTTTGCCTGACCATTTGGATGAGGTGCCGCCGACATGTGAATGTGGGCCAGCCAATGCCAAGTATTGTTTAGCAAGCGCGACTGGAAGGGCATGTGATCAATCCTCTCTTCCACTTGGTGTCCACACAAGAGGCAATCATGGTCATCGCCAATGTTGTAATGACATCGTTTCAACATGTAACGTGTGTTGAGTCTGTCATGAAATAACAGCCATCCAAAGACTTTGATCCTCATGATGCATCGAGATCGTCACTGCCAGTGAAAAGCAGGGTGGGCTTGAACATCCTTGAAGCAGAATTTGTAGTAGTCGGCTGCTTAAAAGTCAACCTAGCCCCAGCTGTAGTGTCACGCATCACTGAGCGTGGGGGGGGGGGGGGGGGGGATGCATATGCGATCCCACCTCAGCAAGGGCCTGTGGAGACATGGGGAGGTGGAAAGTTTCAGTTAGCGTTGTGCTCCCTAAGAAAGTTTTAATAGATGCGTCCTCATGTATGGCGTACGAGAAGGCACACAGGTGAGTGGTTTCCAGCACGTCATTTAGTCAGAGATCCTTCCAAAAGAGCATTGTTGTACCAGAGACCACATGCACCCGTGAGATCCCATGAAAGATCGGGGTGCGTTTTAGGATGTCACACCACCAGAAGGAGCCAACGGGCTCAAAAGCATGTGATATTTTGTCAGTGTAGTAGCCGTCCCGGATCAAGTTTACCCACGGGACATCCTGCTTGTTGTAGAACTTGTGCAGGAATTTAAGAATTAGTGCTTCATTTTGGATTTTGAGACTAATGACCCCAAGCACACCATGTTTATTGGGTTTGCAAACCATCTCCCAAGCAGCCAATGAGTTGCATTTCTCACTGTGCTCCATTTTTTGGTCCAAAAGCATCGTCTTCCGATATTTTCCAATATTTCAACAAGCTTGGGGGGGGGGGGGGGGGGGAGGGAGGGGGGACTTCAAGGTACACATGGCATAAATCAACAGAAAGGTTATGATGGCGTTGAGCCACGAGAGCTTTCCACCATAGGACATCATGGCGATCGTGGAGGTGAGGCGGCGTTTTGCACTACATACTAGCGGCATGAAGCCATGGGCAGTTAGTCTTGGAGGTGCCAAGGGGTAGTCCAAGGTACGTAAATGGCATTGTGCCAATAGGACAGCCGAAGACTTGCACTAGATTGTTGGCAGATGACGTAGCTAGGTTGTTCAGAATCAACGTAGATTTATGATAGTTGACTTTGAGACCGATGGAGGACACATAGTCCGTGGGAATACCTTTGATGAGAGATTTTTGACGCGGGCAAGCGGGCATGGCCAAGATTTTGTCCTCCGCATATTGGAGGTCATGATAGTCGGTCTGGCCCATGCAGGGGAAGGGAAGATGGATTTTGCCTTGCCTAAACGCCACATTGATGGCAACCTGAAGGAGGTCCGCAACCAACACAAAAATGAGGGGTGATAAAGGATTCCCTTGTCGTACGCCACTGCGGCAGAGGAATTGTCGTTCCGGGACACAATTTAAAAGACCGAACAACCTGAGGAAAAGATGCCCTTGATCCAAGATAACCATTTGTCATTGAACCCCATGTGCTTCATGATGCTAAGCATGGGGGCATGTTCGATCGTGTCGAAGGCTTTGGCAAAGTCTAATTTCAGCAGAATGATTTCTCGCTTCGACACCTGGCATTGGTGGATATATTGGAAGGCCCACATGAGGCAATCTTGTACTGTTCTCTCTTTGATAAAGCCATATTGATTTTGGTGAATTAGTTGTAGAATAACGTGTTGCAGCCGATTGGCAAGGAGCTTAGTGACTAGCTTGAGACAGCAGTTGAATAGAGTGATCGGCCTGTAATAATTCACCGACTCCAGGGAGTTGGCCTTTGGAATGAGCGTGATTAGGCCATCATTGATCCTTGTTAGGTCAAGCCCTCCATCATGAATTGTACGCAAAGGGTGTAAAAGTCATGCTTGATTATGGGCCAACAGGCTTTGAGGAAGGCCCCACTAAAGCCATTAGGGCTGGGGGCTCGATCAGCCGGCATTTCCTTGACTACGGCATCAATCTCAGCTTGTGTGAAAGGGTCGGTTAAGTGATCCAGTTTTGGATCACATTTAATGATGTCCTGGAGATTGAACTCATAAAATGTTACAAAAAATGTTCGCTGATGCAGAAAATATTCACGAGCTTCACAAATGTTCACAAATTTCAAAAAATTGTTCACAAATTTATGAAATAGTTATGAATTCATAAAATGTTCACTATTAAGAAAAATGTTCGCAAATTTGTAAAAAAAATGTTCACAAATGTGAAAAATATTTATGATTCCAAAAAAATGTTCATGAAATTTGTTAGAATTTTTGTGATTTCAAAAAATGTTCAGAAACCAGAAAGTTGTTAGCACAAAATGAAACAAGAAAAATAATAATTAGAGAAATAGAAAAAGGAAGAAAGAAACAGAGAAAAGAAAAGGAGAAAAATAAATAAAAGAAAGATAAGAATAAAAAAGAAAAAGAAAGAAAAACCCAAAAGGAGAACGAAAAACCTTGCCAAAACTGGTGGGGATAAAACACAATATTGATCGACCTCTCTTTCTCCGTGAGATTAATCGAACAACAGTTTCCGTATATCTATCCGACGCTACTAGCTACATATATACAATATAAGATCTCTTACAAACCTAACATCTAAGGTCTATTTGAACTTCCACATGGTATTCTCCGTCTTTATTTATGACGTGGTCAAGAAAGAATCCCACCAATTCCTCTTGAATTGCGTATGTGATCATGTGGTAGGAGTTCATCCCGCATCTCCCACATCTAATTTAAAGAAGTGGGTCAATACATGTATATGAATGAAACTCAACACAAATGATGGTAATAAAATAAAATTGTGAATTTTTTTACGTACATCAAAATCTTCTTTAGAGTAGCCCCGCTTAGATTTCGTCGAGTTGTAGATGAACTCGCAAACGTAGTATCCACAAAAATCATTTCCGACTTCCTGCCACAAGCACTTTACAAGAAATAGATTTCAATCAAACTGATAATCAAGCATGCTTAATGGTTTTGATGAAACTAGTTAGAATCAATGGGAGATGCGCGAAACTAGCTAGTAGTACTTACTTTCGGGTGTGTAAATCACAGCTCCTTCGACAGTGCCGGAACAATGACGGTGAAATGTTTCCAAACCCTGCTAGACAAAGAGAATAATTACTTGATATCAGGAAATGAACAAAGTTGCCGGTATGGTGTGATAATGATCGATTGAACTTACTTCTGGAGCATATCAGTCATGTTCGCATAGTACTGGTGACTTTTTCTTCTCGAGTCTAAGACAATTACTATTCCAGTTTCAAGCTTAACCTCTAGCAAAATAAAGTGAAAGCTGCACACGCATGCATAACTCATCAATTACATTACTATCATTAACCTCGAGTAAAGGAAGCCGAATATGCACAAGACAGTAACACTCACTTGAAATTGTAAGGAAAAAGTATTTTATCTTTGTTTTGATTTTTAGATAACGATTGTAGCAAGTGATTTTTAGGCAACGATTGTAGCAAGTTGTCCTCGGTCTCTTTGACATTGTGTTTGACCGTCCATTCATGTATGATATTTGGGTTAATGAACCAAATATCATAGATATCTGCTTTCCTGCATTCGACGATCTTCAACCTGCATAATATAGTGAGGATAATTATATATACATGCAATGAAAGAGCTGAGCTATATACAGAGACTTAATTACAGAAGTAGTACATACAAACACTAGCATGTGACGAGTGTTTTGTTGAGGGCCTTTTGATTGTATAACTAGAATAACTCGTCAAATTCAATATTCAAAATATCCATTCCTGTGAGGACGTTCTCCTCTTTAATTCTCATTGTCAAAGCATGCCTCCCAGACAGTCTGCATCTTTCCATGTACCGTTCATGGAGTCTTCGCATCATCGTTGTTAGACGAGGATGATCAGGTTTGATGAGAGGCTGCCCGTCGGGCAGGTAATCACCAAGATTGGTAACGGGCACCATCCCCGGATGATTAGCGATGATATCACTAGACACCTTGAGCGGAGGGACATGTTTGCTTCACCTGTTCGCCGAGCTGGGGAATTTTTTCCCACTTCTTCGTTCTGCTAACCTTGCATCGCTGCAAGTACTTCCCGACCGCTCCGCTTCCTTATATGCATTTTTAATAGTGCGCACATAGTTGGAATCCGGCGGAGGCGGTGGTGGTCGCTTCAGGCCATCGATAGTCCGCTTCACTTTCACCGGATCTACCGTTTCCTTCGGAGGTGGAGGTTTCCGTGCAAAAAAGTCCCTCACTTGGGCACGACTGATGTCCTCATTTTCCTTGTTGGTCCTCTCATAAGGTAACTTTTCCAGAGCCTTGAGAGATGGACCGTTGACGGTGTCCTGGACTAGGGGGTACTCACCACGTCGTCTCCCGATCAGTTGGATTGGGCCGAGGACCCCTATGGCCGTATACTCGTGGGCTAGTTCGGACAACCCCTGCCGCATACAAGGAAGACTCCACAAGACTTGGCGCCCAAGACAAGGACTCTCCTAAACCCTAGGCCTCCGGTGTCTTATATAAACTGAGGCCAGGCTAGTCAATAGAAATCTCATATTCATTACTACAATCTCGTGGTAGATACTTGTTTTCTGTACTACACCCATATGAATACAATCAAAAGCAGCATGTAGGGTATTATCTCATCAATAGAGCCCGAAACTGGGTAAAACCCCGTGTCCATGTTACCATCGTTTCAAGACGCCTAGCTTAGGACCCCCACTACGAGATACTCCGGATATTGGACCGACATTGGTGCTTTTATTGAGAGCCTGCTAGGTGATCGACACGGATTGATGGATAATCAGGTGGTATTTTTTTAGTCAGATCTGTTCTGTACTAGTTAGCTTTTGTGAGAATCATCGATGGTTTTCGAGCTTTGTTCGCAAATTAGATTGAGATCAAGGTCTAAAATTTCGCTGTCAGATGCCTTGCGCTGGATCACAGAGCCGAGGACAAATCCTCGCACGGGCAGCGGCCATCCAAGGGGAGATTCCTTTCCTTTTTTTTGTGCTACTTCATGCATGCAGATAATCGGCCTCCACTATGCCACACCGCTAGGTGACGTCGTCGCCCACCTCCATAGACCAAATTGTGTCGTTGCCTTGGAGCGTGGCCCTGTGTTGGCAACCCCGCATTGTCGCTTCATCATCCTACTCGGCCGGAGATTCCAGTGTCACCCGGCGACCCGGCTCCATCACCTCGACTAGACTGGGGCTTCACCTCTTCGGAGTGCCGAGCTCTTCGCTCGTCCACATCGGGCTTGGGGGCTGAGACCTCCTCCCGCACCAAGCTCGGACTGTGTCATCAACGCCGAACACATTAACCAGCTAAGTCGCTTTCATGCTCAAAGTTTTAAAATTTTAAATTTTGCTCGGTCCGACCAAGCATTTTACCTTTTTTAGCAAAAAGTTGTTTGTGAAAAACTTCCTTGTCCAAACTTTGTTTGTGACACACAAATTCAAATACCCCGTTTACTTGGAGGCTTCCTTTATGAAGCCTTTCCTCTTGCAAATGATTATACTTGTACGGCTTCGTTCCTTGTTCGTGTATTACGCCACAATATGCACCATGTTGACTTAAGTGTTCCGCAAGCTGGGTTGCCTTGCTCCTGTGTTTACCCCTACGTTCCCGATTGTTCGGCTAGGGAGTAAAGGGAGCACCTCTGCAATTGTCACGACCGAGTCCTCCGAGCTCTGACCTCAGACTGGGTGAAGCCGAAAGCTAGCGCTCTTATTGTTTTCAATTATGGTCGGCACACAACGGAACTCATGAGTACAAAAAATCAATTGCACAAGTCCCATAGTAACAATGAGCAACCGAAGAAAGGTACCGGTGGGGGTACTATTTTCTTCGAAGATGCTTCTTACACTTCGTCAGTAATATAGCATAAGTTCCCTGAGCGCGCTTTGTCTGTTACAACCTTTTGGCCTGATTGCCTGGTTATAGGAAACACCGTCGATATTCTCGACAGGTGGAGTACATAACACTTTTCGGCCCTTGGCCGAAGAGGGAGAAGCCGACGGTCAGTTAAGACGCATTTAAAGTTCGGGTGAACAAATATATGATATAAGTACTTCAGTACATACAATCATTATACACTCTTTTACCCAAGTCACTCGGGGGCTCTTAAATTTATGTGAGCTATTTTATAATAAGTTTTCTTCTTCTTAGTCGTTGCAAAGTCTTTTTTTCTATCACTCCTTTTTTCGACGCGAGTGTGTGGTCAATAGCTAAGGAGCCTAATTTCTCTCTCAAAGCCGGCAAAGTTTGCTAAACTGGCCTAACGAGAAGTACTCCGCCTTCGGGATAGGAGTTTGAAGCCGTAGGCTGACCCGCTTGAAGTCTTGAGATAGGATGTGTCATGTTAAAGCACGACAGAATCACTTTTCTTTTCTGTTCTAAGACCAATTTTCTGATTGGCACCGAACAATTGATCTAGTTTGGACGTCGAGTTTTTACTGACGTTTTTTTGGTTTTCCAATCCTATGGCACTTTTCAACTATTTGTGTGTTTACCGCACAAGTCTCGCAGTGCAATGCCGGACGCCTTTAGAGATTCAGAAAAAATTCTCAGATATTGCTATATATGCATCAGTTTCGAATTGTGTCTTCGGTCAATAGTTGGTTTGCCCGGCTCATGTGCTTGCCTCCTATGTTCCGCTTTGTTCGGCTAGGTGTGCAAAGGAAGAACCACTGCGATTGTGCTTCCAGCTCGCATGGTTAAGCACCTCGGTGGAAAAAGTCGAAAACTAACTATCATAAGCGTGAACTGGTCAGCGATCCAAGGACTGTGTTAAATGACGGGCCGTTCATAACATTGGCCGAAGTGTTAACCACTTCCTTATGTTAAACAATAATATAACATGCCTCTCTGCGTACCTTTGTTTATAAAACCGTATGGCCGGATTGCCTTGTTTACCGTAAATCTTTGCCCTCATAAAGGCTTTATAAAGTAGGACAAACACTCCTCGGCTGCTGGCCGAGGAGGTTGAAGCTGATGGTCGGTCAACAAAGTTTTGTACAATATGGATCCGAGCATTAATGACGTAAAGTACTTCGATACATAGCGTCATTACACATAATTTATGATTTTACTATGGATATCGATCCTTAATTCGGCCACCCGTGTCCGCATTAAGGCTCGGGGCTACTGGGCTTCGGGCTTATCATTACTTATAAATATTAAAGAGGCACATCGATCCCCTGATCTAGTGTTGCCACCCGACCAGTGTCTTGGGGGCTACTGCATTGCCTATTCAATGCAGAAAATTTTAAGTGCAATACAGTTTCCGAGGAGATTATAATCCTCGGGTTGGTCGGCCGCACCCAACCCAAGTTTGAGGACTGAGCACGCCGCTTTTTGTGACCCGAAGTATGCTGCCGAGATAGGACTTGATCCTCAGGCTGATTTTGCGAATCAACCTGAGTCTCAGGGGCTACTGGGATCAGCGGTCTTATGTCATTCTTCAGGTACATCTCGGGTTTTAGACCGATACACACACCTTGAGGGCTACTGGCTATACATCTCGGCAGAGAATAAACGGCACCGATCAAAAAATCAGCCCGCAGTCGGGGTGGTGCACCATTTCGGAAGCAGTCCGGCATAAAACTCGGACGCCAATGACTGGCTCCATAGAGGGCATTTCCGGCATTAAGCTCGGCTAAACTCCTTCAACTTTTTTGAACCAAGGTGATCTATGACACCTTGGATATAGTCCGGCGTTGGGGCTTGGACATAGTCCGGCGTTGGGGCTTGGACATAGTCCGGCGTTGGAGCTCGGATGCAGTTCAACGTTAGAGCTCGGCTGCAACAATACTCCTCAGATACAGTCCGGCAGTGGAGCTCGGATACATTCCGACGTTGGAGCTCGGAAGCGGTCCAACGTTAGTGCTCGGCTGCAAAGATACCTCGAATGCAGTCCGGCGTTGGAGCTCAGACGCAAGAGGACACTGCCGCCCGGGGACAACTTCAAACCCGAGGCGTGGCATAAAAATAACAAGGCACTGATAAAGGCCGGAAACTTAAAGGGGCTCTTTGGATACCCGACGTATAAACTCCCGATTATTGTCACTTCGGGGTTGTCGGATCATAACACATAATAGGTGACTATAGACTTGCAAGATAGGATCAAGAACTCACTTATATTCATGAAAACATAATAGGTTCAGATCTGAAATCATGGCACTCGAGCCCTAGTGACAAGCATTAAGCATAGCAAAGTCATAGCAACATCAATCTCAGAATGTAGTGGATACAAGGGATCAAACCCTAACAAAACTAACTTGATTACATGGTAAATATCATCCAACCCGTCACCGTCCAGCAAGCCTACAATGGAATTACTCACTCACGGCGGTGAGCATCATGAAATTGATGATGACGACGGCGATGAATCCCCCTCTCCGGAGCCCTGAACGGACTCCAGATCAACCCTCCCGAGAGAGATTAGGGCTTGGCAGCGGCTCTGTATCATAAAACACGATGAAACTTCCTCTCTGATTGTTTTCTCCGCGAAACGGAATATATGGAGTTGGAGTTGAGGTCGGTGGAGCATCAGAGGGCCCACGAGATAGGGGGGCGCGCCCAGGGGGAGGGGCGCGCCCCCACCCTCGTGGACAGGGTCTGGGCCCCCTGACCTTGATTCTTTCGCCAGTATTTTTTATATTTTCCAAAAGTTATCTCCGTGGATTTTCAGGTCATTCCGAGAACTTTTGTTTTCTGCACATTAAACAACACCATGGCAGTTCTGCTGAAAACAACGTCAGTCCGGGTTAGTTTCATTCAAATCATGCAAGTTAGAGTCCAAAACAAGGGCAATAGTGTTTGGAAAAGTAGATACGTTGGAGACGTATCACCTATGTATTGTCGGGCAATTCGTTATCTTTTGGAAGCTTCTTCAATATTTTCAGTAGCTTCTCAAATCCTTTGTCAGGTACATCATTCTCTGCCTTCCACTGCAGTAATTCCAGTGTGGTACCGAGCTTTGTGTTAACATCTTCACAATTGGGGTACAACCCTTTTTTGTGATCCTCTAACATGCGATCGAACTTCAACTTCTCCTTTACACTTTCGCACTGTATCTTTGCATCAATACCTGACGAAGATCATCATCGGGCACATCGTCTGGTTCCTCTTGATCTTCAGCTTCCCCCGCTGCAGCATCACCGTATTCAGGGGGCACATAGTTGTCATCATCCTCTTCTTCTTCGATGTCTTCCATCATAACCCCTGTTTCTCCGTGCTTGGTCTAAACATTATAGTATGGCATGAAACCCTTATAAAGCAGGTGGCTGTGAAGGATTTTTCAGTCAGAGTAAGACTTCGTATTCCCACATATAGGGCATGGACAACACATAAAACCATTCTGCTTGTTTGCCTCAGCCACTTCGAGAAAATTTTGCATGCCCTTAATGTACTCGGAGGTGCGTCTGTCACCGTAAATCCATTGCGGTTCATCTGCGTGCATTATATATAATTAAGTGTGTCAAAAACCATTATAGAACATCATGAATACATAAGTGACCAAATCAATAGAAGTTCATCATCATGTTAAAACCAAAGTACATACATAGTTCTCATTGAACAACATATAGCTCTCCAGAGGATCTAATTAAACCATACATTGAAACTATCTAAAACATTTCAATGCAACAACAAATGCGATTATAATTGCAACTAAGGTAACAATTAATCCAACGACATAATGATACCAAGCCTCAGTATGAATGGCATATTTTCTAATCTTTCTAATCTTCAAGTGCATTGCATCCATCTTGATCTTGTGATCATCGACGACATCCGCAACATGCAACTCAAATATCATCTTCTCCTCCTCAATTTTTTTTAATTTTTCCTTCAAGTAATTGTTTTCTTCTTCAACTAAATTTAACCTCTCGACAATAGGGTCGCTTGGAATTTCCGGTTCACATATATCCTAGATAAAAAAATCTATGTCAAGTTGCTCGCCATAATTGTCATAAACACTAAATGAAACAAATAGTTATAAAAGATAATATATATACCACATCCGAATTATAGACAGGACGAGGGCCGACGGAGGCGGATACCAAAACCATTCTGCACGATATAATAACAAACAATAATAAGTAAGAAAATTACACAAGTATCTATCTAAATCATACAAGTAAGAACTTTTTTCTTTTAGAAAGAAGATAAGAACAAGAGACTCACTACAGTGGTGCCGGCGACGAGATCGGCGCGGGTGATCGACAGCGGTGAGGACAGGGACGGGACAGGACGGACAACCTAACCTAGACAAATCTTGAGGAAAATGGAGCTTGGACAAGGAGCTTCGAGAGGAGAAAGCTTAAGTGTGGCTCGGGCAATTCATCGAACACCTCATGTGCATAGGTGGTGATCTAGAGCACAACACACCTCTCACACACCTCTCCCAAAAAAATAGAGCACTCCACTGCTCTGCTCGTGGGCAAGGGGTATATATAGGCATCTCATTGGTTCTGGTTTGTGGCTGGAACCGGGACTAAAGGACAACCTTTGATCTGGGTTCAAGCCACCAACCGGGACCAATGGTGGTGGGCCAGGAGTGAGGCCCATTGGTCCCGGTTCGTGCCTGGAACCGGGGCTAAATGGGCCAGACGAACCGGGACCAATGCCCACAAGGCCCGGCCGGCCCCCTGGCCTCACGAACCGGGACCTATGCCCCCATGGGTCTCGGTTCGTGACTGAACCGGGATTAATGGGCTTGCCATGCTTGGACCAAAGCCCTATTTTCTACTAGTGAAGAACACGTTAATATAAGAGGTTTACAGCTCACATAATATGCATGACCCAGTACGACCTTAGGGTGCAAGCACACCACCTTCGGCTCCTCATTTGCACACTTAGGACCCATTTGGACCACAAAATTTCACAATATGTTTTGTGCATTTCACAAGAAACCATCGATTTTGTACGTAAGGTATTACACTGTTTCATTGCCATTACTATACAACATTAATCAGATCAAAATCGGAATACTTACCAGGCTCCCCCTGCCTTTTTTCTTATGGGAAAAATACACTGAATACTGGTTGACCATGAAAGAATGAAGGAAGCAATAAGAAAGCTCTGGATTACTATTGTTGCTGTCTAGCGGGAAGTAGTCTTTGTTGATCAGAAGCGCACAAGCTGGATATTACTGACAAGGAAGAGAATTAGAAAAAAAAATGATCAAATACGTTTATCAATCTGTTGATATTCAGGCAAGCAAGCTAGTGGGTGTTTGAGCTGTCTTTGTGTGATCAGTACAAATCCATAACCATTCATTAGTCTTCATATCACCTTCACGGTGCTAGGGACTCCCGGATACTAAAAATGCCTTAGAATGTTTAATAATGTTATAATTAGGTGGAGACATGTTTATTACTTGCAAATGTGAGCAAATAGGAGTTCATATGTATATTTTGCAACTTAAGCATATATATTCAACCATAACTACAACCATGAAACATCAGAATGCCAACATATATAGTAGCACAGGCTACGTACAACCAGTTTGGATGATGGTCCAACAATAGGATAGGTGTTTAGGGGCTGTTTGGTTCTAGGCCTAGCATTGCCACACTTTGCCACACATTTTTACCAAGCTTGCCTAAGGTTAGTTCAGGAAAATGAGAGCTACAAGTTGGCAAGCCTAAGGGAATCTTGCCACATTTTTTGTGTGTATGTCATGTGGGGTCCAAGTGTGGCTTGACTAAGGTCTGGCTTGAACCAAACACTCACCTAAGTTAGTCAAACTTGCTTAACTTTAGGTGTGGTAACCTTTGGCCAAGTTAGGGACAAACCAAACAGCCCCTAATCATCTTGTGCTATTTATGCCATTTGTGACATTTTACTTTATTTGAGCTTGCTTGAGAACCTGAGATGATCTGCATACTTTGTTTGATACTTTTTTTTTAATAAAATTGCTGTGCACATCTAATGATGCAGAGGTGGGGGTAATAATCCTCCTTTTTGGAAAAAGAAAAAAATGCCAGCAAAGTGTGACAAGTAGGAGTAGACATATAACTGCTTTTCAACCTCAAGTGCTTTTCAACCTCAGGTGAACCGAAGGAGTAAACATATATCTATTCTACCACTGTCCGTCTACTACTCCAACACCATGAAGCTATGATGCCGAAGAGAGAAGCTCTGCTGAGGGAGGTGGAGGCGAAGCCATGTGTAGAAGAACGTGGCAGATTCAATGATGCTGACGACTAGTGTTGTCAGTGCAACCTTTAGACCTGGTACATAACCAGAAAAATCATCCTAGCTAAGCATCTTGTGTATTGATTGTATACAGGTGTTCTCCCAATAACTACCAAGGTCACTGCAACTGTGAACTCCAGTACCACCACTTTCGTCTTCATCGAATGGCAATCCGATTACAATTGAACAAAGCTAGAGGCGGCCAGGTCCGGCAAGGAGGCGGCGGCATACGACGAGATGTCCAGCGGCAATGGCTAGGCCGTCCTATCTGGGCCCAGATGGGCTTCGACGGGCTGCGCATGCTGCTGTCCTGTATCTTCCATACTCCGTTAATGAACTACTCCTGGACTCGACCCCCAACACGGGGACGTTGGGGGCTCCGGCCCTGGGCATGGCGGTGGTGGCCACCTCCTTCGCTGGAGGTGGTCGGCCAGCTGGTTGTGTCATCACTCATCCAATACCGGCGCCGAGTGGGGAGACTATGCTGCCGGTGAAAACTGTGCTATAACCCGCATCATCGCGGGCGATGGAGGCGTTTTCGCGTCGTTATCTTGATGAAGAAATCGCAACTGCAACTACGATCGACTCGCTTGCGCTGCTCCGGGTGAAAACCTAGACCCAGGGTACCAGGATCAGATGATGGCGATGCTTTAGGCGTCGTTCTGCCTCATGGGAGCATTGTCTTTTGAGCAGCGGTTGGATGGAGGAGAGAAGTGGTTGAGCGGTTTTTCATTTACAACATCAAAGATGGTAGATCTCGGCGGCATGGTGCAGTGGAGATTCGGCGTCCAATGCGCAGAGCTGGACTCGTGCAGGAGTCTGGCGTCATGGTGGCATCGATAGCAGAGAGGTCTGGCAAGATCGGTGCATTAATTTCTGCTCTGAAGATGGATTGATGGAAGATTTCGTCTACGACACATGAGAGTGTGTCGAACCGGTTTGTGCTCCAAACCCACTATGTGGCTTGGTTGGGGCCTCCGGCTTTAGATGTTAGGTATTTATGCAATGTCTATTTGGTATTAGGCTCGGAGAATCGGCACCCTTCATCAAGTGGATAGGTAACGACAAATGTTGCTAAGATGGTTGCTACCGACTACCTGATGTACTACTTTGTAAGGTCTTCTTGAATAATTAATAAAATGACCACATGCATCGCCCAGATGCAGAGGCCGGGGGTAAGCCTCCTTTTCTAAAAAAAAGAAAAATCATTATCCTTCCCATGAACTTTTTACCTCGTATCTTTCTGCTCGTGACGGCCCACTGCCTCTCCCCCGGTCATCTCCTTCAACGGCGTCATGTCCGAGCCCTCATTGGCGACACCACATTCTGCCGTTGCGACCACTTCTCTTGCCTGGGATCCATATAATCCGACTAGGGATTAATACGAAGAAGCGCCCCACCCCGCCCCGTGCTCCCGCACATATCAGTTTTTCAGGTAACTTAATAATAGCAAATGCACATGGATCTAACACTGCGGTTATTTTTCGTTTGGTACATGAAAGCCTTAGCTTCGAATTTTATCCGTATATGGTTCTTTTTTTGCGGGAAAGGAACTTTTCAGTCATCAACCATGGTCATTACGTTCAGAGATGACGATGCTAGCTATTTCAATTGGGGAATTTCGAAGCCAAGGGTGTGACTCGCTACATTTGCATACTTGCTAATTTTAACTAGACTAATGTTCCTTTCATGAGTCAGAATCCTTCTGATCTAATTAACCTGGTTCGCATACCTCGATCGCTCCATATCTTTAGATTGCACCAGCTTTAACAATTCGGCGCAGTCCGTTTCAACAACCAATGGCAAGCTGGACCAATGGAGAGCAAGCCGAAGCCCCACGTCTATAACTGCCATCTCAGCTTCTAGAGGCCCCGCACAGTTGAAGAGCACCCGCGTCGCGACGAAGATGACTGCGCCTTCATGATCACGCAAAATCATCCCAGCCCCGGTTGTACCATCCTCCTTCACAAAAGCACCATCAACATTCAGTTTAATATAGTTCACATCAGGGGCCTTCATGTACATGATGTAGCTTATCCATTTAAGCAAAACCTACGTGTTCTTATGACAGAACCCTTGTCATTTAGAAATATTATATATTAATTTGAGTACCATTTCTTTAAACACTGCTAAATATAATGTCAACGAGAAAAGATGGAGAGAAGGACTCCCTTATAAAACTGGTCGGAGTAGTTCGTTTCTAAAATATGTGTGAAGACGAGAGGCTTAGTCATTTTATTACTTTTGTTTGACGTGCCTTGCAAGAAGCGTATAGATGTGCACTTCTGTAATGGAAAAGAAAATCTATCCCGTGGAGCAGAATCTTGAAGAGAATCTACCACGTGCTTGTCCTTGTGCTTGTCAGGAATTATCTTGGACTGCTCGTCCAAAATGTTCAGTCGGCAGCTCGGCAAGTTTAGCTCCTTTTCACATGGCAGGCAACACTGAGTAAGGTATGTTTGGGGAAGAGAATTGGCCATTTCAAGACAACAGGATTCAAGCGGATGGGTGTGGTGACTACCTATCCAGAAGAGAAACTAATATTTGTGTGATTCTATGGCTTTCTGTGTGCTATGGGATGCAGAGCTGGGCAGTATTTATAGTATGGAAGCAGTAGGTCGATCAAAAGATATATGTGCAATCCATAAAATTAGTCAGTTTATTCCTTTTATTTGACTAGCCTTGGAATAACCATAGTCTTGTTTTGTATATCTTACAGATGATCCACTTGCTAAAATTTTCATTTTATGTATGTCATGCAACGCTCATTGCTACCTTTTCTGCCATAACTTTTCACTTCATGATGTACAAAATACTAAATTCTCTGATCCCCAGGGCTTGGTCCGTTGCCCCCTGCATGGGATTTGTTGTAATCCCATGTGGAGAGGGTCATGTACCAACTGTGAATATTGGTTTTCTTATCGTACACCATGGGGTCAGTAGGGTAAGCTAAAGATTGCAAGAATATTCACTTCGTTAGCTGCTCTATTCACATTCCAGGCTTATCTTCGGCTTCTCTTAGCACACTTTGCTCACACTTCTCTACAGTACCATCGCCTAACTATATTATCCATAAGACCTGAACAGTTGTTCAATCCTGGAAGGGGTGATCATATAAGACAGAATATATGGTGGTTCGGACCTCTTACATATTTTATGCAATACGGCCAGTGTGCTTAGGTGTTACTCCAACCCCATGCATGCATGTGAATGCCAGCAAGTATATGCTCTTACGACCAAATCAATTATATATTAACTGGCGTACAAGTTGCCTTCGATGACGCCAAATGTACTGTCAATAATAAAGATGGGGACAAGGACCCTCTTAAAAGAATGCACGGGGTAGTTTGCTTCCAAAATATATGAGAAGACTAGAGGAATAGTCATTTATTCCTTTTGTTTGACTGGCCTTGGAAGCTGTATAAGTGTATATAGTTTTGCATCTTTTTTATTATCTGATTATTTATGTAGGGCATACAATCACATAAAAGAGCCAATGCTAAATTTTGAATGGAGTTTCTTCATGCCAGTTCCGTTGCTAGTATTTCTTATACTAATAATGTTCACACAATGAAGTACAAAATACTAAAACTACTGAAATCCTGCTAGCCTGGCAGCAGCCTATGGCAGAGGATTGGCCGACAGGATGGAGCCTGTATACCTGCATTCACGCTTAGGGATGGTGATTCATGATGGATGACAAGTTTCACTGGTCGCGCATTTGCTCTTCCATACCATCTTTCTAGTTTAATGGGTAAGGATTCTGTACATGGAAAACATAGGTCCTGATAACTGCCTCTCACAGTGGTTTGTTATGTCACATTCACCCAAAATAACATCCCAGTAGGCACAACACAAAATAAAACCAAGATTAAGCTACAATCACATTTGTAATTTTCCTTGCATGCTAGTACGATGCCCTGTGATGCTACGGAATAATAAAAACGTGTTAAGAGACATTGATCAGATCTTTTTTGCCAAATTGAAAAGCATTTTTGAACATGATTCAAGACTTCCTCTTGACAATTTGCTCTAGCAGATGACATATGTGTTCTTGAATTTATATACCATATTAGTACCCTAATAAACAGAAAGGAAAATTATGCCTGTGAATTCAAATCTCGGGGAGGGCTTAGCATCATGTGCTTGCCCGGGGTTCTACCGAACAGCTCTTGAAAAACACCTAGTCATTATATTACTTCTCTTTGACTAGCCTCAGAAGAAGCATAGTCTTATTTTGCATATCTTATAGATTATCCGTTGTGTATATCTAAATAGATGACCCACTTGCTAAATTTTCCATTTTTATGTACTTCGTGCCTTGTGCGTTGCTACCTTTTTTGCCAGACTTTTCACATCAGGGAGTAGAAAATATTAGACCATGTAATTCCTAGGGCATGGTCTATTAGCCCCATGTGCTCAAACAACATAATATCATATCATGTGCTCCTGATAGAGAGCCAGTTCTATCTATACCCAGCTAGCGTATAATATATTATCCATGAGACCCTAACCACTAGAGGTGTGATCATCTAGTAAAAATATATGGTAGCTCGGACCTATTAAAATGTTGAAATAATACAGTGTGTCCAGGAGTTGTTCCAGCTCTATACATACATGCAAAGGCCAGCAAGTATATGCTCTAGCTTATCCCATTATGCTAAACCTATATGTTCTTACGACAGAACCATGTCGCTTAGAAATTTTCTATATCAATTGGAGTACTACTTTCTCTGAACACTGCCAAAAACAATTTCAATAACAAAAGATGCGGATAATGAATCCCATAAAAAATGGTTGGAGTAGGAGCAGTTTGTTTTTAAAATACATGTGAAGACCAGAGGCTTAGTCAACTTATTCCTTTTGTTTGACGCGACTTGCAAGAAGCGTAAAACTTTATACTTCTGCTTTGTTATTTTTGGTTGGTTTTCTCTAGCATATTCACATGAAGGGGCCACTTGTCTCTTCATGTGGGTTGCATTGCTACCATTTCATATACTAATGCTCATAGTATGAAGTGCATATACTAAAATTCTATATTGCTTGGCAACAACGAAGTTATCCTCATGCAAAGGTCAATCCTTGGCCAGGGTGGAGCCTATAGATCGGGATTCACACTTAGGGCTGGTGATTCACGATGGCGGATAACTTGCACCGGTCGTGCATGTTATCATTAGTGCCAATGTCTAGTGAATGTAGCGGTGCGTGTAGCACCAACACTAAAAGCTAGAATGGATAAGGGTTTTGTGCGTATGATGTCAAGCAGAAGGTCCTGATAACTTCTTCCCTCAATGGGTTGTTCTGTAGCATTCACCCAAATAACATCATTCTGTAGCATTCACCCAAATAACATCCCACAATGCATCACACAACACAGAATAAAACCAGTATCAATAACAATAATTGGAATTTTACTTACATACTAGTAGGGGTGTCCGTGCACTGCTATGGAAATACAGAAAGGTGTTAACAGACATTGATCAGATTTTTTTTGTCAAAATGAAATGCCTATTTTAAAATTATCCAAGCCCTTCACGCAAGAATTCCTCTAGACGTTCATGCATGTATACATCGTTAAGTCCCCCCATAAACAGAAAAGAAAATTAAGCCCTTCATAAAGAATATTCATGAGAGCTTTGCATGATGCTGTTATCCGTGTTATTGTCGGGGGTACTCTTGGACGGCTCATGCAAACATACAATGTCGGAAGCAAGGTCAAGAACTATGCCCGCACCTCCCTCTGTGGGCATGACCATTGAAATCGGGATTGCATGAGATCCTGATTTTCTTAAAATAGATTAATCTCCTCCACCCCCTCCCCGCACCTCAAATCCTCCCCCGAATAGATAACCGCGTGTCAAAATTTTTTATTACCTGACACTGTGAAACTTATGTTCAGATTTTAGAATGCTGATTTGTTGTTCCCCAGCATTCGTACAAAATTGCATCACAATTAAAGATTCCTATCGTATCCTTTCAAAAAGGCTGATTGGGAAATAACATTAAGTGAAAGCTGCGTCATATGCTAGTATTTGTGTACACACATACACAGCCATTCGACTTCACATATCAGCAAGGAAACAAGGGAGGTATGGACACAGTGCTATGAGCCTATGACTGTGTCCATCTATGCACAGTACATGGGTCAATGAAGTATATATTTGTCTTGACGAACACAAAGACCAATGTAAACACAGAGGAAAGTTGATCAGGCAGAATCTACTGTTTACCAAATACTGACAAAATCATAGGTCGTTAGGTCCTCTCTTAAAAATGGTTGGATATTTTATTTTTTTAGAAAAGGAGGATGACCCCCGGCCTCTGTATCTGGGAGATGCATACGGCCACTTTATTGATTATTCTCGAGGACCGTACAAAGTATTACAACAATGTGCCTGAATCCATCATCTTGGCAACATATGCCGCTACTCCTATCCAATATGATGAAGGGGTGCTAGCTGGGCCACTACCCAAACCACTCACCTAAGCCTAACATCAAAAGCCGGAAGCCGAAACCCATTCGGAAGCCCTAGCCGAGCCACATACCGGGTCTGGGGCACAATCCGGTCAGACGCACTCGTGTGTCATCGCCGCCATCTTCCACAGGTCTTCAGATCATATTTAAGCTTCTACCTTGTCTGGCCACTCTGCCATTGACGTCACCATGACGCCAGACAGCAACCTCCTCCTGCCTGAGCCCATCTCCGTGCATCGGACGTCGAGACTCCACAGCGCCATGCCATCAATCTCCGCCGCCATGAATGGTTGGATATTATTGAACATGTATATACGTATGTAGGCCCGGGTTTTGTATGTTCCACCTGTAGTGTCTCTCTCCCCTCTGTACCTACTTGTATCTTGGGAGACAAGACACCGGTCGCACCCCTTGTACCTATATATGTGCCTAGTGCACCATCAGTGAGAATATCAATGCACACAATGGCTCTCTCCCAAACTTA
Source organism: Triticum timopheevii (assembly GCA_963921465.1). Lineage (NCBI taxonomy): Eukaryota > Viridiplantae > Streptophyta > Magnoliopsida > Poales > Poaceae > Triticum > Triticum timopheevii. The sequence continues at coordinate 8,586,300 of OY997271.1, forward strand.
CATGGTATCTTATATCGTATCGATCCTTTCCTAATCGCTTCCGCCAAATCCTAACCGCCACCGCCCCGGGCCGCTGCCGCCGCCATCTGCTACCGCCGCCGCTGTCCCGCGCCGCTGCCTCCACAACCTCCCCACGTTGCTGCCCTCCCGTCCTGCAGCCGCGCCACTCACCAGCAACCGTGCCGCCCCTCTTGCCGCGCCGCCGCAACCCCTTCCCAACTCTAGCCGCCGCCCCTCCTCCTCTCCACGTGTGCCGCCACCATGTCCAACGCCTCCACCTACTCCAACCCCTTCGTCGGACCAGACCCCGCCGACATTCGCGACATCAACATCCATGAACGCGTTCCCGTGATCCTCGATGCCACCCACTCCACGTGGAAGACTTATTTCTCGCTCCTCTTCTGCGAGAACAATCACGTGGATCATGTTGACGGCATTGTCGACTCTCGCGTAATGGTGGGCAACTCCGAGTGGACCGCGATCGACGTTGCACTCATCCGGTGGTTCTTCACCACCATTTCCAAGGACCTGTTTCACACGGTTGTGAGCGATGATGATGACGCCCACGCCATGTGGGTCAAACTCAACGGCCTCTTAACCGACAACAAGTTTCAGCGTCGCATTTTTCTGCAGCAGGATTTTTTTGACTATCATCAGGATGAACAGTCCATCGATGACTATTGCCGCCACCTAAAGACGTTGGCGGATGAACTCCGTGACATCGGAGCCAAGGTTGATGACGACCTCCTCCTTAGCATGCTCACCGCCAGCCTCAACAAGGACTTCGGCAACGCCACCACCAACCTCACCTTGATGCCGGGGCCCTCCTTCCCCAAATTTGTGGCGTACTTGCGGTTCGAGGAACGCCGGATGAAGTGGGTGAAGAAGCGCTTGCAGCACCACGCCCTCGCCGCCGGCACCTCTCGCGCCCCCCTCCTCCCGCCCTTCCCTCACCGCGATAGCAGCCGCCACCCCCGCCCCCCGAGGTTCTAGCCCCTCCCGCCCGTGCCTCCCGCGGGTCCCACTGCTTCCCAGCACCAGCTGCAGGGTGGCGGGCGGCGCGGCAACCGCCGCGGGGGCGGGCGCAAGAAGCAACAGCAGGAGAACGGGGGGGGAGGGGGGGGGGCTTGTCAGCAGCAGCCCACCCCGCCGTGGACCTATGGCACCAACCCGTGGATGGGTGTCGTCCACGCGTATTCGATGCCGGTTCCCCGGATTCCCGCCGCGGGCATCCATGGGCCCCGTCCGGAGAGCCACCAGGCGTACCTTACCCTGCCCTCCTTTTATCGCCGGCCACGGGCGGGTATGGTGCCGCTCCCACACCCCCTTATGGCGGGTCCTACCCTCCCCAGGTGCCGCCGCTGTGGGCTCCCGCCCTCTTCGCCGCCCTGCACTCGGCTCGGTCACCTAGCAACTATGGTGGCGGAGGTGACTGGTACATGGCCTCGGGTGCCACTGCTCATATGACATCTCATCCCGGTAACCTCACGTCTTCCACCCCCGTTCATACTCCCACTCGCTAGCGTCGACCTTTGGCACGCCCGTCTCGGTCATCACAACTCCACAGTTTTGCATCAGATTCTTCAGAGTTTTTCATTCTCATGTAATAAGGTTGACAACCACACTTGTGAGGCATGCCGTCTCGGCAAGCGCGTTCGTCTTCCCTTTAGCGAGTCTACAAACATTTCCACTTTCCCATTTTAGTTATTGCATAGTGATGTTTGGACGTCCCCGGTTGCAAGCAACACCGGCTATCTATACTATTTGGTTATATTGGATGATTTTTCTCATTATATGCGGACATTTACTCTCCATCGCAAGTCCGACGCCCTTGCCACACTCACTATCTTTTATTCCTACGTCACCACACAGTTTGGTTGTCCTATCCTTGCCCTACAAACTGACAACGGAAAAAGAGTTTGACAACATCACTATCCGTAACCTCCATGCTTCTCACGGCACCATCTTTCGCCTCACTTGTCCTTACACATCTCAGCAAATTGGCTGCGCCGAGCGCGTCATTCGCACTCTTAATGACTGCGTCTGCACGTTGCTCTTCCACTCCAACGTGCCGCCTTGGTTCTAGCCGGATGCTCTCGCCACCGCCAACCTCCTCATTAACATCCGCCCCAGTCGCCCGCACTGGAACTATGCTCCTCACTAGCTCTTCTTTGGTGCGGCCCCATCTTATGATGGCCTTTGCATCTTTGGGTGTCTTTGTTATCCTAGCACCGCGTCCACCACTCCTCACAAACTCGCTCCCTCGTCGGTTCCTTGCATCTTTCTCGGTTACCCTCCCAACACCAAAGGTTATCGGTGCTATGATCGAGTGTCCCACCACATTTATACATCGCGACACGTGTACTTTGATGAGCTGGTGTTCCATTTTTAATAGGTACCGTCCCTCTTGGCGCGGCCTTCGGCGCCTCCCGCGGTGCAACTCGCCCCTGTCACCACCTACAGCGGTCCGCCCACTTCGTCGAGCCATGCCGCGTCCCCTCCCGCACACCCCGCGCCCTCGGGTCCGGCCGCCCCCTCCAGCGGCGCCTCGAGTGAGGCCGCCCCTCGGGTGCTCCCGCCGCCGCGGTCTTCAGTGCCCCCTCGGGTGCCCCCTTGAGCACCCCCACTGCTGCGGCCTCCGGCGCCCCCTCGGTTGTCCCCGCTGCGGACCTCTCTGCGTCATCGGAGACTGGCTCGACCTCCTCATCGCCAGTATCCCCTTCAACTCCGTCGGCAGTGGCTGCACCCCTCACCCGTGTGGTCTCTCGGGATCGGACTGGGACGTTCGTCATAGCACACACTACACCTCCGACGAGTACACGTGTGCCGCGTCTACCTCATCCCCGTCTCAAGTGCTCACCTTTGCTCGCGTAGTCCTTCGGGATTTGAACTGGCTTGCTGTGATGCGTGAGGAGTTCGACGCCCTACAGCACAACTGTACGTGGCATCTTGTCAAGTGGCCTCTCTGTGCCAATGTTATCACTGGAAAGTGGGTTTTCTGCAACCAGACTCGTCCCGACGGTTTCCTCAAGCGCTATAAGACGCGTTGGGTGGTGCGCGGTTTTCGACAGTGCGCCGACGTGGACTTCAACGACATGATTCGCGTCGTTCTCCAGCTGGCTATCTCTCGCGCCTGGCCAGTTCACCAACTCGACATTTCCAATGCCTTCTTGCATGGTCACCTCGACGAGCAGGTGTTCTGTCAGCAGCCCACTGGTTTCATCGACGCCGACTATCCGGACCACGTGTGCTTGCTCTCATGTTCTCTTTACGGGTTGAAGCAGGCACCTCGATACTGGTACCAGCGGATAGCGGCCTTCCTTTAACAGCAGAGGTTCCAGTCCACATGGTCCGATGCCTCCCTGTTCGTTAATCACCGGGGCGCCACTACCGCGTACCTTCTCCTGTACGTCGACGACATCATCCTGATAGCGTCCTCGCCAGCACTACTTCAGCAGATCGCCTTGGCACCGAGTTCGCCCTCAAGGACTTGGGGGCTCTCCACTACTTACTCGGCATCGAGGTCGTTCACCGTGCCACTGGCTTCTTTTTGCATCAGTAGAAGTATGCCTACGAGCTTCTGGAGCGAGCCAACATGCTTAATTGCAAGCCTGCTTCCACGCCTGTCGATACGAAGTCTAAGGTGTCCGCCATCAAGGGCAATCCGTCGTCCGACGCTCCCTTCTACCACTCCATCGTCGATGCTCTTCAGTACCTCACGCTGACGCGGCCGGATATCCAGTATGTTCTTCAGCAGGTGTGCGTTCACATCCATGCCCCTCGTGACACCAATTGGGCTCTTGTGAAACGTATCCTCCGGTACATACATGGCACCACGGCCATGGGTCTCACCCTGACGGCATCCCCCGACACCGGCCTCGTCGCCTACTTCGACGCCGACTAGGCTGGGTGACCCGACACTCGGCGCTCCACTTCCGGCTACTGTGTCTACCTCGGGCCCTCTCTAATTTTGTGGTCGTCTAAATGACAACTGACGGTCTCATGATCGAGCACTGAGGCCGAGTACAGGGTTGTGGCTAATGCCATCGCGGAGTGCTCCTGGCTATTCCGGCTACTTCAGGAGTTGCTATGTGAGGTTCCCAAGCCAACGATTGTCTACTATGACAATGTCTCCGCGGTCTACCTCTCTGCCAACCCTGTTCATCATCGCCGGACGAAGCATATTGAGCTCGACATCCACTTTGTTCGGGAGCACATCGCACTTGGTCATGTTCGAGTTTTGCATGTGCCCACCGATCAGCAGTTCGCCGATGTCATGACGAAGGGACTACCTACCTCGACTTTCGAGGTCTTTCGGTCCAGTCTTTGCATCGCTGGGACGCTTTGACTAGCAGGGGGGTGTTGAACATGTATATACGTATGTAAGCCCGGGTTTTGTAGGCTGCACCTGTAGTGTCTCTCTCCCCTCTGTATCTACTTGTATCTTGGGAGACAAGACACCGGTTACACCCCTTGTAACTATATATTTGCCTAGTGCACGATCAATGAGAATATCGATGCCCACAATCCCTCTCTCCCAAACTTACAGATATTGTACACCAATAATGGACACCGTGGTGCTTTTTGTATTTGGTTGCCTGAATTTTATCTTCAAAGCATGTGTTGTATCTATTTTTTACAGACAATACAATGGAGAAGGGTTTGCAAGTTGTTGAGGGTAATCTGTATAGTTATATGACATCCAAAATAGCACTTCATGGTTTGGTAATGTGTCTCTTTCAAAGCCTGATGGGCCTGGTCATATTTGAAGAAGACAAAGACAAATGAAATCTTGGTCTTATTCCTATATATAGTTTCTCTTTAAGTGGTGGCTCATGTGTGGCGTTGGCATCCTCGTCACACTGGAGTAGGTGCATGGCTTAGAGGGTGCAGCCGGCTTCGACCATCGGTGCGAGGGTGTTTGCCAAGTCTTCTCCGAGCGAAAGCTTGACCAGCAAGAGCCGGCCGGCGATGGTGGTGCCTACGAGCGTTGTTCTCCTTCTTGAGGGTGTCGTTGTGGAGTTTCTTCGACCCGCTCCATCCTCGGATCTGGTTCTTTGGGCGAAAGCCTAGACCCATTCGGGTTGGGCAACGACGTCGTCCCTATGGTGTTTCTCCCTATGGGAGTTGCTTTGAAGACCGACGATCATTCTCCAAGCTCCTATTGGGCTGGACATGCACGGTGTCACGATTGGCAGGTTCCCAACTAGTGATGCGAGTGGTTAGTGTTGCGACTCGTGCGGCCACGATAATGGTGGTGTGTGGAGCTGGGTTTGCGGTTTGCATGAGGTGGCCGCCCTTGCAGCCGCCTGGCAATCGCGCCATGCCAGGCAGCTCGCCCGAGGTTTCTGATGATGACACTACGGGCTTCGACAATGGCACGGTGTTGGACCCCACCCTGGTGTATGTCAGACAGACTATGGAGCATGCGCAGGCGCACTACTATGCCTTCATGGCGGAGGAGACAACTGCGTTGTCCTCTTTTTCGGTGTTCCAGCAGGCGTAGGAGGAGTAGAGGTACAACCTGCTGCTCCTCGAGCAGTATCGGCTGGCGGAGGGCCAAATCGAGGGTGAGCATGCAAGCGAGGCTACCATGGCCGCCATGGCCGCGGCAACCCCAAACTACTTTGCGGAGCAGCAGGCTCTATACAAGGCCGCGCGCGCCTCTCGCAACGTAGAGCTGGCTCAGCCGGCACGGCTAATAGTTGCCGTCCAACTTTCGTGGCCGCACATGGCAGCAGAGTAGTGACGGACTGTCCACGTCCACCATTGACCTCACATTCACCACCACCAGTGACGGACAGGTCGCGGACTCCTCCGAGGATGGGTAGGGCATGGGAGGCAACATGGCATTGTTTTCAAAGTGAGCCGGCCCATCTCCCTTGTTCTACTCTTCCTCACCGGAATCCACACCTCAACTACACGGGTCTTGATGGAGGAAGTGGTCGCCGATGCGGAATACAAAGGATATGGACGACGGGCGCCACAGTACGATAGGTTTAGGGTCGGGTTTCTTTTTTTGTCCTAAAGGTTCGAAATGTAATTGAAATACGTAGTGTTTCGATGAATCCCGCCTGGTTTATATGAAAATCCGTCCTGTTTGCATGAATTTTGTCTGATTTGCTGAAACATTGTTTGAAATGTATGCGGGCAACGTTGGATGTCCGCCTCTCGCATTTGTGTCCGCAGACTCGTCCCCCTGTCCGCGTACGGATACCGTAGCAAATTTATAGGTAAGCACTGGGGATGCCCTCACACCAATTCCATTTCGTCATGGAAGACGTTTGAAATATGAGAACCGGTTCATTTTAGTTATCTTTCCAGCTCCGTTTGAAGACATCATATCATCCAGAACCGGTGTCAAGATCGACTTGGCTAAGTTTTCCACGTGCAAAACTAGCCAGGATAGGTGACGGACTGCGATCGCATTGACTCATCACGGACGGCGTGGACATAGGATCCGTCTGCACAAAGTGAGTGGTGGGGCAAATATACCTTGCCCTACATTTGTGAATTTCTATGTAACTTTTTTGTGAAAACTCCAAGTTGCCAAGATCCACAGAGGGTTGCAGGCAAACCAGTTATTATTAGTAACCATTCGATGTTCCTTTTCTTGTCAATATTCTATTCTTTTTTATAAATGGTGTCAATGCAATATTTAGTTGCTTTCCACATGTTGGAGGTCACTATTCTTGGTACACGACCAATGCTTTGTCAAGTTTCACATTTACTAATTCAAACAAACTTTATTACAGCCAGATCCATATCCATAAGACAAGGTCTTGAAATTTGAGTACATATTACAACAACACACCAGATCCATATCCATATGATAAGGTCCCGAAATTTGAAGTACATATTCAACAAAACAACAACATACATCGTGGGAGGTTGACTTTTCTAATAATTAATTATTCCAATAAGAGATCCACGTATTACGTTTTCATGATGCGGGTCTGTTGGCATCCACACGCTTGCTTTTTATCGAGTTACTGATTTGCGGTACCAGCTGAAGTAACCTGCATATAGTCCATGAAAATTAAGCATGGCAGCTACAAAGAATTTCATTGGTTTCTAAACCATGGGCTTGGTGATAGAGCGTGTTATGAAGAGAAGTAGTATAGGCGAACGTCCTACTTAGTACTTACAGATTCTGGTTTGAAGAACGCGTGAATATCAAGCTGAATATATGTCTCAGCATTGGTTTCCTTGACAATATTGAGCTTGATAGTACCATGTGCATTAGCAAACTGTCCAGTCCCATCAACAATGGCCCATTCACTTACACCCATGGCTATGAGAGTTGACCCACGGAACCTATTTTAGGTAACAGCAAAATATTAAACTGGTTTTACCATGAAATAAATCATTATTAGTGTAGAGATATCAAATTGCAACAGGAATTACCTGTCTTCCTTGAACACTATGCTGACATAATTGAACCAGCGATTACCAGCTCGAGAAGCCTGGAGTTGCATGCCTTCACCACGAGCAATGATAGTGGCATTGGATTCAGGTGCATCAAGTATAGCCCAATCATTTACAACTACTTGACCAAACCCTTGAGGGTATGGAGAGGCTACTATTTGCTCTTGGTCACGAGATGGTCCAGCAACAACTCGGCGCAAGTACAAGCGCAGGGTTAACTCAGTTTCACAAGGAATGGGACATGAGAAGGAAGTATTGGTTATGGCGAGGATGCAAGATGATATGAGTAGGAAGGAGAAAGCATGACCTAGAATTGCCATTGCTAATGGTACCTTTGTTGTATTCAAGAGAAAGAAGGGCCAACCACTATCAAGTAGTGTTTTACTCTTGGTGTGTGTTGTGAGAGATATGTGCAGCCAAAGGTCTACATTTATAGGGAGTAGCTAGGCAGGAGGAAGCTATATAACAATTGTCATCGTGTCCCTTGCAGCTTATACTTTTTTTCTTGCAAGATAAATGGAGATGAAAGTGGGACCTCTAATCATTGGATACCAAATTAACCATCTACCTTATCATAAAAAAATTCTTTCAAGACGGATAACTTCTTTAGTCAATTTTTTCAAAGACAGTGGTATGAAAGAAAGAAAATGACCGAGCTCCAGCAGTCTTTGTGGATAAGTCACTAAACTATTCTGCATACTGTTTGCGACCGTACATGACAGATTACTATGAATACTAGTTCAGGCAATCTAGCCATTATATTGAAGTTCCACGTATGCACAACAACCCCAAGGAATATGTAGAGGATTATTCTAATCAGCCCTGTCAAACTGTAGCACTAACAGTCTAGCATCTAGCTGGTGGCGTTCATAGTAGAGCAAGGGCATTTTCAAAGGAGACCTTTAAAGCTCCAGTATATTTTTGGATTGTGGTGTCTGGACTAATATTTTCAACTTTTGTCATCCATTGAAGAACCTCATCGGTCCGCGAAGTGGTCCAGACGTCCTTTTTCGAGCAAATCAGAGACAAATGTGGGGAAACTTTACCTCAGTCCGAACATGCACTTGACCAATACAAAGCCTCCTCATGGTCCTCCTCTCTTTTTTCTCTCTTCACATGCATAGCCCCTCTGTCCTCCCAAACCGACACCACACAACAATATCCCACCACATGTATGATCCCCACCTACTTTCTCTCCAGCCAACCGGATTACTTTGTCAATAGCATTGGATCGCTCCCTCCGGCATCATGGCAACGGATCACGTCCGGACATAAAAACTACCATTTACTGTGTCCATTTGCGGCGCAGGGTTGAAGATGCCCTAAGTAGTTAGACCATTACCATCTTATTCTGACTAGGTTTGGGGTACATAGAAATCTTGTGCAAATATAAAACCTGGAAATAGTTTACAAACCGGAATTATATATTCTGACTAACGCGTGGGCTATGTGAGCTAACATGCACAATTAAACAGCGTCCCTAGAGCCCAGTTTGAGATGTTTTGTGCAGTAATACTTTTTTTGGTTCAGCTGAAATAGGGGATTGATGTGGTTGATGTCACTATATAAAGATGAGATGCCATGCGCGTCTGACTAAAGAAATGAATTTCCATAGTGCCCACATACTTAAAGGGACACAACGAATATGCCATTTACCGTTTGGATTCTCGCTAGCATGACTGTATAATTCGGTGACGTCCAAAAATATTAGTAACTACATACTACTCCCTTAGTTAGTCATTGTACATAAAGTTCTAGGTTTTTCGTAAGTCAAACATTGTTAAGTTTGATAAAGTCTAATAAAGAAAGTATCAACCTCTACAATACCAAATTAGTTTCATTAGATTTATCATGAATATCTTTTCATATCATATATATTTGGTGCTTAGATGTTAATATATTTTTCTACATACATCGTCAAATTTAACGAAGTTTGACTTACCACGGCAACGGGCGACGGAGTGTGTCGGCAGTGTAGGGCACAATATCGTCAGGCGCACCACACGTGGGCCTACGCTGCAACCGAGCAATAGAGAGGAGGGCACTAATGCAAGGGCTTCACCCATCCAGGCTAAGTCGTCTATAACTGGTGCGCCGGTAGACATCATCAAAAATCTTGTCTCGTCTCCAATGCACAGCCACGGACACAACTCAACTTCCTGATTTCTCTACTGGGTACCATGGCCCCATCACCTTATCGCATGTGTCACCTCTCTTCTTTGTAAGCGCCGTCGCCATGGCTCGTTTGAAAAAGTACGTTTCAGCCATCACTTGTGTCATTTATCGATTTCCTCCCCCAGGTGGCTACTCCACTTAGGCAGAGCTGGCTATGAAGTGAGATGCTGCCAAAGAGGCAACCACTCTTGACACCGTCTCTTGCACCGTAGCGTTAGTCTTAGTTGTTGTCCTGGTTGTCCAATGACAAAAATTCTTGTGACCCAAAGTCAATAGAAAATATATCAACATGTAGGACACAAATTAGTTTAGTTAGATTCATCACAAAGTATTTTTGGCGTCATATACCGTGGCATGTTTTTGTATAAAATTTGTAAAACTTAAAGCCCCCCCCCCCCCACCCTCCCCTTCTCTCCCCCACACTTGTCAAGCCTTCGACTCACCTCCACTTGCGACGCCGCTGTCGCATCATCGCCAGCTCTGGTTTGCTCCCAGCTCAGCCTAACTGGCACTCGCCGCAACGTCACCGTCTCAGCGTTAGAACTGCGCCTCGCCTAACTTTCTTTTCCCATAAAACTTGCACACATTGGTTTTTCAGGTAACTTCTAATAGCAAATGCACATGGGGTCAAACACTGCAGTTATTTTCCTTCGGTACGTGAAAGTTTAGCTACGAATTTTCTCCGTACATGGTTCAACCCGCTCTTTAATCCTAGAAGGGGTGATCATCTAAGCCACCCTATATGGTAGTTCAGACCTACCAGTGTTTAAATACTATAGCCTGTCTAGGAGCTATTCCAACCTCATGCATGCATGCGAAAGGCCAGCAAGTATATGATGTACCTTATCCAATTATGCAAAACCTACACCTTCTTATGACAGAACCCTTGTCATTTAGAAATATTATATGTTAATTTGAGTACCATTTCTTCGAATACTGCTAAATATAATGTCAATGAAAAAAAGATGGAGAGGAGGACCCCCCTTATAAAACTGGTCGGAGTAGTTCGTTTCTAAAATATGTGTGAAGCCGCGAGCGGCTTAGTCATTTTATTACTTTTGTTTAACATGCCTTGCAAGAAGCGTATACACGTGCACTTCTGTAATGGAAAGGCAAATCTATCCGGTAACAGAATCTTGATGAGAGCTAGCACCACGTGCTTGTCCTTGTTTTTTTTTTTTTTGCAAAATGAGGATGACCCCCGGCCTCTGGGAGATGCATGCAGCCATTTTATTGATTACTCTCGAGGACTTTACAAAGTAAAACAACAATATGACTGAATCCGCCATCTTGGCAACATATGCCGCTACTCCAATTCATAATATCAAGGGGTGCAAGCTGGGCCACATACCCAAACCTCTCACCTAAAGACGGAGGCTTCGACCGAGCCACATACCGGGTCCGGGGCACAAACCGATCCGACACACTCACATGTGTCGTCGCTGCCATCTTCCACTAGTCCATCTTCAGGGCAGATTGAGGTGTCAACCTTGGACGTCCTCCGCCATCGACACCACCACGCCGCCAAATGACGACCTCCACCTATGCGAGTCCATCTCCAAGCAACGGACGTAGATCCATGCTAGGATAGGGCCGCACCACCACCGTCTCCCAGTACCCACAAGTTCCACCCAACCCAAAGGTTCCCAAAGTGGCGCCTTCAGAAAGGGAACGGCGTCGTGAGCGCCGCCGCCGCCCAACAAAGTTAGGGCTTTTGTCTGGGAGACCTAGGGGAAGGGGAAGTGATCAAATCGGTCCATACCGACGCCAACAAGGAGGGGAATGGCGCCCTCAGGCATCGCCGTCAGTGCGGCCGGCCATAGCCGGCCAGGGATTCGTCCGAACTAGATCCCGGCAACCAGCAGCGCCTCCTGTACAGAACCGGCGACCAAGGGAAGGGCGGCCCTACCAGGCTGGCCCGCACGCCAGACAGGGGAGGAGGGGAGGTGCTAGATCGCGCACACCGGCCACCGCAGAAGCCACCGCCAGTCGCCAACGACCATCGGGATAGCGCCGCCCGTGCGACCACGACGCCAGATCCACTGCCCGCATGGCTACTCGCCGGAGCTTGCCATGCCTTGCCAGAGGAGCCGCTGCTCCAGATCCGGTACTCCCCACGCAAAGGCAGGACAACCAAGGCCCCGCCGCCACCATCCTTGGTGCCCCGGGCTTGCCCGGTGGCTGCCTCCGGCGGCGGCGAGGAAGGAAGGGGGGTTGAGCCCAGCGGCGCGGCTAGGGTTTGCCCCCCCTTATCGCCCGAGCGGGCGGCACGGGGGGGGGGGGGGGGGGGAGTGCGGCGCTGGCTAGGGTAAAAGATGCACAATGTGTGGTTGTCATTGTGGTTGTCAGGAACTATCTTGGACTTGTGCAAAACGTTCAGTCGGCAGCTCGGCAAAAGCAGCAATTTCAAGGCCTATGTCAGCGCCTCCCACTGGTGAGACCACCAGGGCGTAGGGACTGCATGATCTCCTAATTTATTTCAATCGATTAATTAGCAACTATACGTTATCTTATCATATATTTATCAAACTTAAAGCAGTTTGACTTAGGACAAACCTAGATAATTAATTCATAACGGAGAGTATGACCCACAATTCTCTAGTAAATGGGGAAACATAAAGACCGTTTTTCCATTAAGAAAGGAAGGATAGCTTGTCCTACATAAGGCAATAAGTCAATCGTACTTGTCTTAATTTGGAACCTCTATTGATGCAATCTCAATTCCGGTTAGGACAAGAAGGTTGTCCTCGAACCTCCTACCATCAACTCATCCAGGCTATTTTGTTGGAGCCAAAGCCCAGCGCAGGACACCGACTTCATGTATGAGCAGATTGTTTGCAGACCTCCATAGGTGTGTGTAAGGTAGCATGTAACCCAGAGCTAGGAGAGAACGTATAATACATATCCATAAGACCAGAACCGCTAGAAGGCTTGATTATACAACAACAACAACAACAACAACAAAGCCTTTAGTCCCAAACAAGTTGGGGTAGACTAGAGGTAAAACCCATAAGATCTCGCAACCAAATCATGGCTCTGACACATGGATAGCAAGCTTCCACGCACCCCTGTCCATAGCTAGCTCTTTGTCGATACTCCAATCCTTCAGGTCTCTCTTAACGGACTCCTCCCATGTCAAATTCGGTCGACCCCGCCCTCTCTTGACATTCTCCGCACGCTTTAGCCATCCGCTATGCACTGGAGCTTCTGGAGGCCTGCGCTGAATATGCCCAAACCATCTCAGACGATATTGGACAAGCTTCTCCTCAATTGGTGCTACCCCAACTCTATCTCGTATATCATCATTCCGGACTCGATCCTTCCTCGTGTGGCCACACATCCATCTCAACATACGCATCTCCGCCACACCTAACTGTTGAACATGTCGCCTTTTAGTCGGCCAACACTCCGCGCCATACAACATTGCGGGTCAAACCGCCGTCCTGTAGAACTTGCCTTCTAGCTTTTGGGGCACTCTCTTTTCATAGAGAATGCCAGAAGCTTGGCGCCACTTCATCCATCCGGCTTTGATTCGATGGTTCACATCTTCATCAATACCCCCATCCTCCTGCAACATTGACCCCAAATACCGAAAGGTCTCCTTCCGAGGTACCACCTGGCCATCAAGGCTAACCTCCTCCTCCTCACACCTAGTAGTACTGAAACCGCACATCATGTACTCGGTTTTAGTTCTACTAAGCCTAAACCCTTTCGATTCCAAGGTTTGTCTCCATAACTCTAACTTCCTATTTACCCCCGCCCGACTATCGTCAACTAGCACCACATCATCCGCAAAGAGCATACACCATGGGATATCTCCTTGTATATCCCTTGTGACCTCATCCATCACCAATGCAAAAAGATAAGGGCTCAAAGCTGACCCCTGATGCAGTCCTATCTTAATCGGGAAGTCATCGGTGTCGACATCGCTTGTTCGAACACTTGTCACAACATTATCGTACATGTCCTTGATGAGGGTAATGTACTTTGCTGGAACTTTGTGTTTCTCCAAGGCCCACCACATGACATTTCGCGGTATCTTATCATAGGCCTTCTCCAAGTCAATGAACACCATATGCAAGTCCTTCTTTTGCTCCCTATATCTCTCCATAAGTTGTCGTATCAAGAAAATGGCTTCCATGGTCGACCTCCCAGGCATGAAACCAAACTGATTTTTGGTCACGCTTGTCATTCTTCTTAAGCGGTGCTCAATGACTCTCTCCCATAGCTTCATTGTATGGCTCATCAGCTTAATTCCACGGTAATTAGTACAACTCTGAACATCCCCCTTGTTCTTGAAGATTGGTACTAATATACTCCTTCTCCATTCTTCTGGCATCTTGTTTGCCCGAAAAATGAGGTTGAAAAGCTTGGTTAGCCATACTATTGCTATGTCCCCGAGACCTTTCCACACCTCAATGGGGATACAATCAGGGTCCATCGCCTTGCCTCCTTTCATCCTTTTTAAAGCCTCCTTCACCTCAGACTCCTGGATGCGCCGCACAAAACGCATGCTGGTCTCATCAAAGGAGTCGTCCAGTTCAATGGTAGAACTCTCATTCTCCCCATTGAACAGCTTGTCGAAGTACTCCCGCCATCTATGCTTAATCTCCTCGTCTATCACCAAGAGTTGGCCTGCTCCATCCTTGATGCATTTGACTTGGCCAATATCCCTCGTCTTCCTCTCCCGGATCTTAGCCATCTTATAGATGTCCCTTTCACCTTCCTTCGTGCCTAACCGTTGGTAGAGGTCCTCATATGCCTGACCCCTTGCTTCACCAACAGCTCGCTTTGCGGCCTTCTTCGCCATCTTGTACTTCTCTATGTTGTCTGCACTCCTATCCAGGTATAGGCGTCTGAAGCAATCTTTCTTCTCTTTAATCGCCTTCTGGACATCATCATTCCACCACCAGGTATCCTTATCTTCGCTTCTCCTTCCCCTGGACACTCCAAACTCCTCCGAGGCCACCTTACGAATGCAAGTCGCCATCTTCATCCACACATTGTCCGCATCCCCTCCTTCCTCCCAAGGGCCCTCCTTAATTACCCTCTCCTTGAACACCTGAACTACCTCCCCATTGAGCTTCCACCACTTCGTTCTAGCGACTTTGGCACGCTTATCCCGCTGGACACGAATCCGAAAGCGGAAGTCAGCAACCACCAGCTTATGCTGGGGTACACCACTCTCTCCGGGTATCACCTTACAGTCTAGGCACGCACGCCTATCTTCTCTTCTCGAGAGGATGAAATCAATCTGGCTAGAGTGTTGTCCACTACTAAAAATCACCAGATGTGATTCTCTCTTTCTAAAGAGGGTGTTAGCTACAATCCTGTTGTAGGCTAGAGCAAAGCTTAAGACATCTTCTCCTTCTTGATTCCTGATGCCATAGCCAAAGCCCCCATGCGCCCCTTCAAAACCTGTGTTAGATGTACCCACGTGGCCATTGAGGTCTCCTCCTATGAAGAGCTTCTCACCAATCGGCACACTCCTAACCATGTATTCCAAGCCTTCCCAGAACTCCCTCTTGGTGTTCTCATTGTGGCCTACTTGCGGGGCATACGCGCTGATAACATTGAGAACCAAGTCCTCAACTACCAGCTTGACCAGGATAATCCGGTCCCCACGTCTCTTGACGTCTACCACTCCATACTTGAGGCTCTTGTTGATCAAGATGCCTACGCCATTTCTGTTTGCAGCCGTCCCCGTGTACCACAGCTTGAAGCCGGTATCCTCCACCTCCTTTGCCTTCTGTCCTCTCCATTTGGTTTCTTGGACGCAAAGGATATCAACACCTCTCCTCACCGTTGCATCAACTAGCTCCGGAAGCTTCCCTGTCAGAGACCCTACGTTCCAGCTACCTAAGCGAATCCTCCTAGGCTCGGCTAGCTTCCTTACCCTTCGCACTCGTCGAGTCAAATGCGAAGACCCTTGTTCATTTTCCACTACATCCGGGCGCCGATGTAGCGTGCCACTAAGGATGCGACGACCCGATCCTCGCTCACTTGCCACCGTATCCGGATCAAGATACGGCGCGCCACTTGAGGGGTGACGGCCCGGCCCTTGCCCATTTTCCACCACACCCGGGTTCCGATGTGGTGCGTCGCTGAGAGGGTTACGCCCCAACGAAAATCTTTTGGGTTTCATCTCCATAAGAGTGGCTGAGTTTTTACGCTGGCTCGCCAAGCCTATCACAACCCTCCTCCTTTACCCGGGCTTGGGACCGGCTATGTTGAGACAACATAGGCGGAGTTGCTAGAAGGCTTGATTATCTAGGACAAAAAATATTGTAGCTCGGACCTGCTATGGTGTTTAAATAATACGGTGTGCCTTGGAGTTGTTGGAACTCCATGCATGAATGCCAAGGCCAGCATGTATATGCTCTAACTTATCCCATTATGCCAAACCTATATATTATTATGACAGAACCACATATCATTTAGAAAGATTCTATATTAATTGTAGTGCCACTTGCTTTGAATACCGCCAAATATAGTGTCAATAAAAGGAGATGGGGACACGGACTGCCTTTCCCTTAAAAGAATGGTTGAAGTAGTTGGTTTGTGAAGTATATGTGAGAAGACCAGAGGCTTAGTCATTTTATTCCTTTTTTTGCGCGCCTTGCAAGAAGTGTAGTGGGTTATAACTTATACTTCTGTTTTTTTTATATCTGATTGGTTGTCTCCAGCATATATTCACATGAAGGGGACACTTGCTATAAATTTCATTGAAGTTTCTTCATGTGAGTTGAGTTGCTACCATTTATATACGACAATTGAAACTATATATGAAAGAACAAATACTAATTTCTAGAATGCTTGGTTGAAATGAATTTATCTTCATGCAAGGTGGATGCTTGGCTAGGGTGGAGCCCGTATATCTGCATTCACGCTTAGGGTTGGCGATTCACAATGGTGGAGAACTTGCACTAGTCAGGCATGTTGTCATTAGTTCCATATTTCTAGTGAATGCAGTGGTGGGTGTAGCACCATTACAAAAACTAGAACTAATAAGGCCGCGCTCATTGACGTTCATTGGGACAAGGGAGGTTTTTTTTGGGTGAAGTAGATGACGAGAGTCGTTGCCTTGATGAACATATCGAGGATGCGCTTGAGTTCGGCAGCTGTATCGGCATTCTGACGAATAATTATGAGTGTGTCATCGGCATATTGAAGCACGCTGGTAACCACCACATGGAAGAGGCAGGTGGAGACGAGGTCCCTCTGCTGCGGCCACTCTTCTAGTGAATCCACTTCCCTGGGATCCTATTGAGAACAGCGGAGGATCGCGTGGTCGATAAGATAGCATCCATCCACCCAAACCATCAGGGTGGGAACATATGAGCCTTGAGGATTCACTGAATACTTGACCAATTGTTGTAGTCAAGTGCCTTGGCAAACTCGATCTTGAGCACAAGTGTGGTTTTGGCGTGCTCGTGGGAGCACAAGAGTCCCATCGCCTAGATGAAGTTCCCCGAGATGATGGAGTCCGTGATGAACCCTGACCGGTCAGGACCAATAATCTCCCAAATTTGTCACCGCAGCCTAGGGTTGTGATGATACCCTTGCACAGGATCTTTATGCTACAATTTTGCAAGGAAACCAGTCGGTAGGAGCCTAGGGCAAGGATCTTCTCCTTTTCTGGGAGCAACACGATGAGCACACAGTTGATGCTGCCTAGATAGATGTCACTTTTATGGAAGACATGGAAGGGGCGCTTTATGTCGGGGGAGACGGAGGCCCACACGACCGGTAGAAGCTGAGATCCAGACTACCAGGGCTTCCATTAAGTTTTTCGCGTGAGTTGCGTTGCTACCATTTCATCTACTATTGTTACACCACTACTAGGGAAAAGCCTATAGACAGAATCTTAGCAGCAGCGAGGGTTAAAAACCCTCGCTACTGCTACTTACTAGCAGCGCAGGTTTTTAAACCTCGCTACTACTAAGTTGATAGCAGCAGCGCGGGTTTATAACCCTCGCTACTACTAAGCAGTCTCTACAGTGCCCCCCGGGACATGCCATAGTAGTAGCGCGGGTTTTTAACCCTCGCTACTACTAAGTTGATAGCAGTAGCGCGGGTTTTTAGCCCACACTACTACTAAGTGGCCCCTGGACCATGCCATAGTAGTAGCAATGGTTATAAACCCGCGCTACTACTAAGTTGATAGCAGTAGCGCGGGTTTTTACCCCTCGCTACTACTAATCGTCTGCCATAGTAGTAGCGCGGGGTATGGCCTATTTATCAAAGTCTACACCCCCCCCCCCCCCCCGGTGGACCGCATTTTCAGTTTTAAATAAAATTAAAAAAAATGATAAAAATGTCAAAAAAATAAAATAAAATAAGTTTCCCATGTGATATGTGGTCTAGTTGTTGGGAAAATTTACAAATATGAATTTTTACTTTATTTGCAAAATCTCTCTGGAAATTTGTAAAATGGCCATAACTTTTGCATACGAACTCCGATGAAAAAGTTTTTTATATGAAAAATCATCTACTCGAAAAGTTACATCCGAATTTAACGGGGGAACCTTGTTAAACATTTTTAAAATCCTCAAAAACCTAACAGAAAAAAAGATACGAGGCTTTTAAGATCTGGAGGCAAAAAAATTCAAAAAAATCAGTTTTATTTTAATTTTTGTTAAATCTGGTCAAACTATGGTCAAACTAATTATTCAAGAATATTAGTGTTACCAAATAATTATTTTAGTTTTTTTGAATTTTGGTCAAATCTGGTCAAACTATGGTCAAACTGTGGTCAAACTAATTATTCAAGAAATATTAGTGTTACTAATTTTTTAGAACAATAGTTTCAAACTCAAACAGTGAAATGTGTGACTTCATGCTCAAGCTAAATTGCTGAGGTTAATAGGATTGACATCTTACTATTGTCAGGAAAACAACAAGTGCAGACTTGGAAACGAGGGAGAATAGAACCCGGAAGTTAAGCGTGCTCAGGCTGGAGTAGTGAGAGGATGGATGACCGTCCGGGAAGTTAGATGATTTGGAATGATGAGGGGTGATTAGAGATTAAATTGAGCAGCGATGAGGGGTGATTAGAGATTTGCGATTAAAATAATTCAGAAATTTGAAAATTAGGGAAAAAATCAAAAAGAAATTAGAAAAAATTCAAAAAAAAAATCAGAGATTACAAATTAGTAGTAGCGCGGGTTTTTACCCGCGCTACTGCTATACGTTAGCTGTAGCGCGGGTTGCACCCGCGCTACTGCTATAAGTTAGCTGTAGCGCCTTATTAGTAGCGCCGGTCCCCGCGCTACTAATAGGCCCAAAACCCGCGCTGCTACTAGGCTTTTCCCTAGTAGTGCACTGTGAAGCACAAAATACCAAAGTTGTTGATTGCTTGGCAGCAACACAGTAATCCTCATGGCAGAGGAGTTCATAACATGATGGGACCCTTAAATTCATGGTGACATGTCATGTCTTAAGAAATAGTTGGACTAGTTCGATTCATACATATATGTGAAGACAACAAGCATATAATTTTTGTTTGGCCGGCCTTGCACGGCATATAATTTTTTTGTTATATCCGATAGATTATCTAAAGCATATACTCAAATGAACTAGCCACTTGCTATGATTTTGGATCAAAATTTTCCTGTAGTTGCATTGTTAGTATTACTTCTACTACTGCTCACACTACGAAGCACAATATACTAAAATGACTAATTGCTTGGCACTAGCGCGATTATCCTCATGGTATGGAAGTGGTTAACAAGATGGATGGCTAAATCGACGAGGACATGGAATGCCATAAATGTTTCATTCGAGTAGTTGAATTCACAAATAAGAACACAAGTGTAGTCATTCTATTCCTTCTGTTTGACAAGCCTTACAAGAAACATTTGGTTTTCTATTTGTTGTGTCAAATATAATACCAGTGCGTATACTCAAATTAATGAGCTTGTTGATATGTATGATTTTCAAATAAATTTGTTTGTGTGAGTTGTGTTGCTACCATATCCCTTGTACAACTATTCACACTATGTATGACAAAATGCTAAATGCCTATTTGATTGGTAATGGTGCATTTATTATTACATCAGAGAAATGACCAATAGGATGGAGCTCCGAGATCTATAAGGACGACCTAGCCTTCCTTAAAGGAACTGAGGAGTAGCTCAATCACAACGTATATGTGAAGACCATGGGTTTAGTCACTTAATTCCTCTTGTTTGACTGACCTTGCATGAAACATAATAGTTTAATAAATGATCCAGTTGCTATGATTTTCAGTTAAATTTCTCCATCTTAGTTGAGCCTCGCGACCACTCAGTCAGATGGGTCAGTCTCGTTGCTGCATAGATGAGCAAAAGCACGTGTGCAAGTTATGGACACGGTGTGAGGCCAACTAAGCCACAGTTTTCTCACTTACATAAGATGTGGATCATAAATATAAGGTATAAGATCCAATACACTCAATCAAACATTACAATAAAGGTTGAACAATGGAAACATGGATAATCAGCTCATACACTTTAATCCATGAATTATTTTATATAAAATAAAACATGTGAATCTTCACGCTCGCAACACTGATAGACATCAATATGATCACTATTTTTATAGATATTATTAATGTTTCATGAGTAGTGCCTTTTCATCGGGCAGTTGATCCCATCATGCGCCCTTGACCTGTGCAAAAATGGGAGAAATTTGGTCAAGGATATTTCTCTAGTCTGAGAAAATATATATGTAGAAAATTGTCCATTCACTGGATCTTTAGTTTAAGTTAATCTAAACTAACTAGTAGGATTGAGTCACGTCTAGTCATTAGATCATCAAGGTAATTCACTGTAAAAGATAATTATGTAAATACCATAAATAGTTGGTACATAACGTTATATATACACCATACCGACACACATTTGAAATGTAAAAATATTCAATGGATATATGGTGTTGTAAATATTGATAGTGTTTCTTGGTACTTACAACAAGTGCACTCGACGGCGTGTAGAATGCGCGAATATTCAGTTCCCGAATACTCTCAATGCCAGCAGACTCCTGGAGTATTTTGTATTTGATAGTACCACGTGCCATAGTAAGTTCTCCAGTTCCACCGATAATGGCCCATTCCCCCACGGGATTAAAAATCCCCATCACCTGAAGAGTCACTCCCTTGAAGCTAGTTCACACAAAAAATCAAAAGTCTCAATTCTATGCCATTTAACAAATAAAAACTCTGTGCTCGAATATACTACGATAATGCCTTTAATATAAGCACTAGATAAGAATAAGAGTAATGGAATTTTTTATTGTTCTATGCAAGTACACAAGGTTTTACCTTCCCTCCACAAACGCAAGGTTGAAAGAATTATAATAGCCAACACTTGGTTGATCAGCCATGGCATGAATTCCTTGTGCATGACCAATGACCTTCGCTTTGAAATCTGGGGCATCAACTATGGCCCAGTTATTAACAGCAGTGATACCAAACAAACTCTCACCAGGTTTTGTTGGTATGATAGTCTTTTGATTGGCATTTGGTCCTACGACTTGGTGCAAGTACAACACCAAGTTTAGCTCCTTTTCACACGGCAGGCAACATTGAGTAAGGTATGTTTGGGGAAGAGGAGTGGCCATTTCAAGACACTAGGCTTCAAGCGGATGGATGTGGTGACTAGCTATCCAGAAGAGAAACTAAGATTTGTGTGATGGCTTTCTATGTGCTATCCAGTGCAGAGCTAGGTTGTATTTATAGCCTGGAAGGAGTAGGCCGACTCAAAAAAATATATGTGCAGTCCTTACAATTAGTCATTTTATTCCTTTTCTTTGACTAGCCTTGGAAGGAGCATAGTCTTATTTTGTATATATTATAGATCATCTCCAGTGTATACCTAGCTTTGAATTTTATTACTCACATTGCTAGCCACCTAGGCTAAATTTAGTTGGGGGCAGCTCATGCAAATATGCCATTGATGTGAACAGTAGCATCACCTAAACCAGCTGTTCAATCCTGGAAGGGGTGATCATCTAAGAGAGAATATATCATAGTTCGTACCTATTACATATTTCAAGCAAGAATGTGTGCCTAGAGTCATTCCAACCCCATGAAAGCATGTGAAGGTCGGCAAGTATATGCTTTCGTGGCCGCACGTGGCAGCAGAGCAGTGACGGACTGTCCACGTCCACCAGTGACCTCACATTCACCACCACCAGTGACGGACAGGTCGCGGACTCCTCCGAGGATGGGTAGGGCATGGGAGGCAACATGGCATTGTTTTCAAAGTGAGTTGGCCCATCTCCCTTGTTCTACTCTTCCTCACCGGAAGACACACCTCAACTACACGGGTCTTGATGGAGGACGTGGTCGCCGATGCGGAATACAAAGGATATGGACGACGGGCGCCACAGTACGATAGGTTTAGGGCCGGGTTTCTTTTTTTGTCCTAAAGGTTCGAAATGTAATTGAAATACGTCGTGTTTCGATGAATCTCGCCTGGTTTATATGAAAATCCGTCCTGTTTGCATGAATTTTGTCTGATTTGCTGAAACATTGTTTGAAATGTATGCGGGCAACGTTGGATGTCTGCCTCTCGCATTCGTGTCCGCAGACTCGTCCCCCTGTCCGCGTACGGATACCGTAGCAAATTCATAGGTAAGCACTGGGGATGCCCTCACACCAATTCCATTTCGTCATGAAAGACGTTTGAAATATGAGAACCGGTTCATTTTAGTTATCTTTCCAGCTCCGTTTGAAGACATCATATCATCCACATGATGGCGGCCCAAAAAATTTGTTGGAGTGAGAGTAAAAACCTTTCTTGGGTTTCTTGCATTACTTGATTCTTTTACATCTTTCATCCAGAAAATGGTGTCAAGATCGACATGGCTAAGTTTTCCACATGCAAAACTAGCCAGGATAGGTGACGGACTGCGATCGCATTGACTCATCACGGACGGCGTGGACATAGGCTCCGTCTGCACAAAGTGAGTGGTGGGGCAAATATACCTTGACCTACATTTGTGAATTTCTATGTAACTTTTTTGTGAAAACTCCAAGTTGCCAAGATCCACAGAGGGTTGCAGGCAAACCAGTTATTATTAGTAACCATTCGAGGTTCCTTTTCTTGTCAATATTCTATTCTTTTTTATAAGTGGTGTCAATGCAATATTTAGTTGTTTTCCACATGTTGGAGGTCACTATTCTTGGTACACGACCAATGCTTTGTCAAGTTTCACATTTACTAATTCAAACAAACTTTATTACAGCCATATCCATATCCATAAGACAAGGTCTTGAAATTTGAGTACATATTCAATAAAACAACAACACACCAGATCCATATCCATATGATAAGGTCCCGAATTTGAAGTACATATTCAACAAAACAACAACATACATCGTGGGAGGTTGACTTTTCTAATAATTAATTATTCCAATAAGAGATCCACGTATTATGTTTTCATGATGCGGGTCTGTTGGCATCCACACGCTTGCTTTTTATCGAGTTACTGATTTGCGGTACCAGCTGAAGTAACCTGCACATAGTCCATGAAAATTAAGCATGGCAGCTACAAAGAATTTCATTGGTTTCTAAACCATGGGCTTGGTGATAGAGCGTGTTATGAAGAGAAGTAGTATATGCGAACGTCCTACTTAGTACTTACAGATTCTGGTTTGAAGAACGCATGAATATCAAGCTGAATATATGTCTCAGCATTGGTTTCCTTGACAATATTGAGCTTGATAGTACCATGTGCATTAGCAAACTGTCCAGTCCCACCAACAATGGCCCATTCACTTACACCCATGGCTATGAGAGTTGACCCACGGAACCTATTTTAGGTAACAGCAAAATATTAAACTGGTTTTACCATGAAATAAATCATTATTAGTGTAGAGATATCAAATTGCAACAAGAATTACCTGTCTTCCTTGAACACTATGCTAACATAATTGAACCAGCGATTACCAGCTCGAGAAGCCTGGAGTTGCATGCCTTCACCACGAGCAATGATAGTGGCATTGGATTCAGGTGCATCAAGTATAGCCCAATCATTTACAACTACTTGACCAAACCCTTGAGGGTATGGAGAGGCTACTATTTGCTCTTGGTCACGAGATGGTCCAGCAACAACTCGGCACAAGTACAAGCGCAGGGTTAACTCAGTTTCACAAGGAATGGGACATGAGAAGGAAGTATTGGTTATGGCGAGGATGCAAGATGATATGAGTAGGAAGGAGAAAGCATGACCTAGAATTGCCATTGCTAATGGTACCTTTGTTGTATTCAAGAGAAAGAAGGGCCAACCACTATCAAGTAGTGTTTTACTCTTGGTGTGTGTTGTGAGAGATATGTGCAGCCAAAGGTCTACATTTATAGGGAGTAGCTAGGCAGGAGGAAGCTATATAACAATTGTCATTGTGTCCCTTGCAGCTTATACTTTTTTTCTTGCAAGATAAATGGAGATGAAAGTGGGACCTCTAATCATTGGATACCAAATTAACCATCTACCTTATCATAAAAAAATTCTTTCAAGACGGATAACTTCTTTAGTCAATTTTTTCAAAGACAGTGGTATGAAAGAAAGAAAATGACCAAGCTCCAGCAGTCTTTGTGGATAAGTCACTAAACTATTCTGCATACTGTTTGCGACCGTACATGACAGATTACTATGAATACTAGTTCAGGCAATCTAGCCATTATATTGAAGTTCCACGTATGCACAACAACCCCAAGGAATATGTAGAGGATTATTCTAATCAGCCCTGTCAAACTGTAGCACTAACAGTCTAGCATCTAGCTGGTGGCGTTCATAGTAGAGCAAGGGCATCTTCAAAGGAGACCTTTAAAGCTCCAGTATATTTTTGGATTGTGGTGTCTGGACTAATATTTTCAACTTTTGTCATCCATTGAAGAACCTCATCGGTCCGCGAAGTGGTCCAGACGTCCTTTTTCGAGCAAATCAGAGACAAATGTGGGGAAACTTTACCTCTGTCCGAACATGCACTTGACCAATACAAAGCCTCCTCATGGTCCTCCTCTCTTTTTTCTCTCTTCACATGCATAGCCCCTCTGTCCTCCCAAACCGACACCACACAACAATATCCCACCACATGTATGATCCCCACCTACTTTCTCTCCAGCCAACCGGATTACTTTGTCAATAGCATTGGATCGCTCCCTCCCGCATCATGGCAACGGATCACGTCCAGACATAAAAACTACCATTTACTGTGTCCATTTGCGGCGTAGGGTTGAAGATGCCCTAAGTAGTTAGACCATCACCATCTTATTCTGACTAGGTTTGGGGTACATAGAAATCTTGTGCAAATATAAAACCTGGAAATAGTTTACAAACTGGAATTATATATTCTGACTATTTTGGTCCAAGCCTCCACGCCACTAACGCGTGGGCTATGTGAGCTAACATGCACAACTAAACAGCGTCCCTAGAGCCCAGTTTGAGATGTTTTGTGCAGTAGTACTTTTTTTGGTTCAGCTGAAATAGGGGATTGATGTGGTTGATGTCACTATATAAAGATGAGATGTCATGCGCGTCTGACTAAAGAAATGAATTTCCGTAGTGCCCACATACTTAAAGGGACACAACGAATTTGCCATTTACCGTTTGGATTCTCGCTAGCATGACTGTCTAACTCGGTGACGTCCAAAAATATTAGTAACTACATACTACTCCCTTAGTTAGTCATTGTACATGAAGTTCTAGGTTTTTCCTAAGTCAAACATTGTTAAGTTTGATAAAGTCTAATAAAGAAAGTATCAACCTCTACAATACCAAATTAGTTTCATTAGATTTATCATGAATATCTTTTCATATCATATATATTTGGTGCTTAGATGTTAATATATTTTTCTACATACATCGTCAAATTTAACGAAGTTTGACTTACCACGGCAACGGGCGACGGAGTGTGTCGGCAGTGTAGGGCACAATATCGTCAGGCGCACCGCACGTGGGCCTACGCTACAACCGAGCAATAGAGAGGAGGGCACTAACGCAAGGGCTTCACCCATGCGGGCTAAGTCGTCTATAACTGGTGCGCCGGTAGACATCATCAAAAATCTTGTCTCGTCTCCAATGCACAGCCACGGACACAACTCAACTTCCTGATTTCTCTACTGGGTACCATGGCCCCATCACCTTATCGCATGTGTCACCTCTCTTCTTTGTAAGCGCCGTCGCCATGGCTCGTTTGAAAAAGTACGTTTCAGCCACCACTTGAGTCATTTATCGATTTCCTCCCCCAGGTGGCTAGTCCACTTAGGCAGAGCTGGCTATGAAGTGAGATGCTGCCAAAGAGGCAACCACTCTTGACACCGTCTCTTGCACCGTAGCGTTAGTCTTAGTTGTTGTCCTGGTTGTCCAATGACAAAAATTCTTGTGACCCAAAGTCAATAGAAAATATATCAACATGTAGGACACAAATTAGTTTAGTTAGATTCATCACAAAGTATATTTGGCGTCATATACCGTGGCATGTTTTTGTATAAAATTTGTAAAACTTAAAGCCCCCCCCCCCTCCCCCCACCCTCCCCTTCTGTCCCCCACACTTGTCAAGCCTTCGACTCACCTCCACTTGCGACGCCGCTGTCGCATCATCGCCAGCTCTGGTTTGCTCCCAGCTCAGCCTAACTGGCACTCGCCGCAACGTCACCGTCTCAGCGTTAGAACTGCTCCTCGCCTCACTTTCTTCTCCCATAAAACTTGCACACATTGGTTTTTCAGGTAACTTCTAATAGCAAATGCACATGGGGTCAAACACTGCAGTTATTTTCCTTCGGTACGTGAAAGTTTAGCTACGAATTTTCTCCGTACATGGTTCAACCCGCTCTTTAATCCTAGAAGGGGTGATCATCTAAGCCACCCTATATGGTAGTTCAGACCTACCAGTGTTTAAATACTATAGCCTGTCTAGGAGCTATTCCAACCTCATGCATGCATGCGAAAGGCCAGCAAGTATATGATGTACCTTATCCAATTATGCAAAACCTACACCTTCTTATGACAGAACCCTTGTCATTTAGAAATATTATATGTTAATTTGAGTACCATTTCTTTGAATACTGCTAAATATAATGTCAATGAAAAAAAAGATGGAGAGGAGGACCCCCCTTATAAAACTGGTCGGAGTAGTTCGTTTCTAAAATATGTGTGAAGACGCGAGGCTTAGTCATTTTATTACTTTTGTTTAACATGCCTTGCAAGAAGCGTATAGACGTGCACTTCTGTAATGGAAAGGCAAATGTATCCGGTAACAGAATCTTGATGAGAGCTAGCACCACGTGCTTGTCCTTGTTTTTTTTTGGGAAAATGAGGATGACCCCCGGCCTCTGGAAGATGCATGCAGCCATTTTATTGATTACTCTCGAGGACTTTACAAAGTAAAACAACAATATGACTGAATCCGCCATCTTGATAACATATGCCGCTACTCCTATTCATAATATCAAGGGGTGCAAGCTGGGCCACATACCCAAACCTCTCACCTAAAGCCGGAGGCCTCAACCGAGCCACATACCGGGTCTGGGGCACAAACCGATCCGACACACGCACATGTGTCGTCGCTGCCATCTTCCACTGGTCCATCTTCAGGGCAGATTGAGGTGCCAACCTTGGCACGTCCTCCGCCATCGACACCACCACGCCGCCAAATGACGACCTCCACCTATGCGAGTCCATCTCCAAGCAACGGACGTAGATCAATGCTAGGATAGGGCCGCACCACCACCGTCGCCCAATACCCACAAGTTCCACCCAACCCAAAGGTTCCCAAAGTGGCGCCTTCAAAAAGGGAACGGCGTCGTGAGCGCTGCCGCCGCCCAACAAAGTTAGAGCTTTCGCCCGGGAGACCTAGGGGAAGGGTAAGTGATCAGATCGGTCCATACCGACGCCAACAAGGAGGGGAATGGCACCCTCAGGCATCGCCGTCGGTGCGGCCGGCCATAGCCGGCCAGGGATTTCGCCCGAACTAGATCCCGGCCACCAGCAGCGCCTCCTGTACAGAACCGGCGACCAAGGGAAGGGCGGCCCTACCATGCTGGCCCGCACACCAGACAGGGGAGGAGGGGAGGTGCTAGATCGCGCGCACCGACCACCGCAGAAGCCGCCGCCAGTCGCCAACGACCATCGGGATAGCGCCGCCCGTGCGACCAGGATGCCAGATCCACTGCCCGCATGGCTGCTCGCCGGAGCTTGCCATCCCTTGCCAGAGGAGCCGCTGCTCCAGATCCGGTACTCCCCACGCAAAGGCAGGACAACCAAGGCCCCGCCGCCACCATCCTTGGTGCCCCGGGCTTGCCCGGTGGCTGCCTCCGGCGGCGGCGAGGAAGGAAGGGGGGTTGAGCCCGGCGGCGCGGCTAGGGTTTGCCCCCCCTTATCGCCCGAGCGGGCGGCGCGGGGGGGGGGGGGGGGGGGGGAGTGCGGCGCTGGCTAGGGTAAAAGATGCACAATGTGTGGTTGTCATTGTGGTTGTCAGGAACTATCTTGGACTTGTGCAAAACGTTCAGTCGGCAGCTCGGCAAAAGCAGCAATTTCAAGGCCTATGTCAGCGCCTCCCACTGGTGAGACCACCAGGGCGTAGGGACTGCATGATCTCCTAATTTATTTCAATCGATTAATTAGCAACTATACGTTATCTTATCATATATTTATCAAACTTAAAGCAGTTTGACTTAGGACAAACCTAGATAATTAATTCATAACGGAGAGTATGACTCACAATTCTCTAGTAAATGGGGAAACATAAAGACCTTTTTTCCATTATGAAAGGAAGGATAGCTTGTCCTACATAAGGAAATAAGTCAATCGTACTTGTCTTAATTTGGAACCTCTATTGATGCAATCTCAATTCCGGTTAGGACAAGAAGGTTGTCCTCGAACCTCCTACCATCAACTCATCCAGGCTATTTTGTTGGAGCCAAAGCCCAGCGCTGGACACTGACTTCATGTATGAGCAGATTGTTTGCAGACCTCCATAGGTGTGTGTAAGGTAGCATGTAACCCAGAGCTAGGAGAGAACGTATAATACATTATCCATAAGACCAGAACCGCTAGAAGGCTTGATTATCTAGGACAAAAAATATAGTGTCAATAAAAGGACATGGGGACACGGACTGCCTTTCCCTTAAAAGAATAGTTGAAGTAGTTGGTTTGTGAAGTATATGTGAGAAGACCATAGGCTTAGTCATTTTATTCCTTTTTTTGCGCGCCTTACAAGAAGTGTAGTGGGTTATATCTGATTGGTTGTCTCCAGCATATATTCACATGAAGGGGCCACTTGCTATAAATTTCATTGAAGTTTCTTCATGTGAGTTGAGTTGCTACCATTTATATACGACAATTGAAACTATATATGAAAGAACAAATACTAATTTCTGGAATGCTTGGTGGAAATGAATTTATCTTCATGCAAGGTGGATGCTTGGCTAGGGTGGAGCCCGTATATCTGCATTCACGCTTAGGGTTGGCGATTCACAATGGTGGAGAACTTGCACTAGTCAGGCATGTTGTCATTAGTTCCATATTTCTAGTGAATGCAGTGGTGGGTGTAGCACCATTACAAAAACTAGAACTAATAAGGCCGCGCTCATTGACGTTCATTGGGACAAGGGAGGTTTTTTTTGGGTGAAGTAGATGACGAGAGTCGTTGCCTCGATGAACATATCGAGGATGTGCTTGAGTTCGGCAGCTGTATCGGCACTCTGACGAATAATTATGAGTGTGTCGTCGGCATACTGAAGCACGCTGGTAACCACATGGAAGAGGTAGGTGGAGACGAGGTCCCTCTGCTGCAGCCACTCTTCTAGTGAATCCACTTCCCTGGGATCCTGTTGAGGACAGCAGAGGATCGCGTGGTCGATAAGATAGCATCCATCCACCCAAACCATCTGGGTGGGAACACATGAGCCTTGAGGATTCACTGAATACTTGACCAATTGATGCAATCAAGTGCCTTGGCAAACTCGAGCTTGAGCACAAGCGTGGTTTTGGCGTGCTTGTGGGAGCACAAGAGTCCCATCGCCTAGACGAAGTTCCCTGAGATGATGGAGTCCATGATGAACCCTGACCGGTCAGGACCAATAATCTCCCAAATTTGTCCCTGCAGCCTAGGGTTGTGATGATACCCTTGCACAAGATCTTTATGCTACAATTTTGCAAGGAAACCAGTCGGTAGGAGCCTAGGGCAAGGATCTTCTCCTTTTCCAGGAGCAACACGATGAGCACACAGTTGATGCTTCCTAGATAGATGTCACTTTTATGGAACACATGGAAGGGGCGCTTGATGTCTGGGGAGACGGAGGCCCACGCGACCGGTAGAAGCTGAGATCCAGACTACCAGGGCTTCCATTAAGTTTTTCGCGTGAGTTGCGTTGCTACCATTTCATCTACTATTGTTACACTGTGAAGCAAAAAATACCAAAGTTGTTGATTGCTTGGCAGCAACACAGTAATCCTCATGGCAGAGGAGTTCATAACATGATGGGACCCTTAAATTCATGGGGACATGTCATGTCTTAAGAAATAGTTGGACTAGTTCGATTCATACATATATGTGAAGACAACAAGCTTAGTCATTATATTATTTCTGTTTGGCCGGCCTTGCACGGCATATATATTTTTTTGTTATATCCGATAGATTATCTAAAGCATATACTCAAATGAACTAGCCACTTGCTATGATTTTGGATCAAAATTTTCCTGTAGTTGCATTGTTAGTATTACTTCTACTACTGCTCACACTACGAAGCACAATATACTAAAATGACTAATTTCTTGGCACTAGCGTGATTATCCTCATGGTATGGAAGTGGTTAACAAGATGGATGGCTAAATCGACGAGGACATGGAATGCCATAAATGTTTCATTCGAGTAGTTGAATTCACAAATAAGAACACAAGTGTAGTCATTCTATTCCTTCTGTTTGACAAGCCTTACAAGAAACATTTGGTTTTGTATTTGTTGCATCAAATATAATACCAGTGTGTATACTCAAATTAATGAGCTTGTTGATATGTATGATTTTCAAATAAATTTGTTTGTGTGATTTGTGTTGCTACCATATCCCTTGTACAACTATTCACACTATGTATGACAAAATGCTAAATGGCTATTTGATTGTTAATGGTGCATTTATTATTACATCAGAGAAATGACCAATGGGATGGAGCTCCGAGATCTATAAGGACGACCTGGCCTTCCTTAAAGGAACGCAGGAGTAGTTCAATCACAACGTATATGTGAAGACCATGGGCTTAGTCACTTAATTCCTCTTGTTTGACTGACCTTGCATGAAACATAATAGTTTAATAAATGATCCACTTGCTATGATTTTCAGTTAAATTTCTCCATCTTAGTTGAGCCTCACGACCACTCAGTCAGATGGGTCAGTCCTGTTGCCGCATAGACGAGCAAAAGCACGTGTGCAAGTTATGGACACGGTGTGAGGCCAACTAAGCCACAGTTTTCTCACTTACATAAGATGTGGATCATAAATATAAGGTATAAGATCCAATACACTCAATCAAACATTACAATAAAGGTTGAACAATGGAAACATGGATAATCAGCTCATACACTTTAATCCATGAATTATTTTATATAAAATAAAACATGTGAATCTTCACGCTCGCAACACTGATAGACATCAATATGATCACTATTTTTATAGATAGTATTAATTTTTCATGAGTAGTGCCTTTTCATCGGGTAGTTGATCCCATCATGCGCCCTTGACCTGTGCAAAAATGGGAGAAATTTGGTCAAGGATATTTCTCTAGTCTGAGAAAATATATATGTAGAAAATTGTCCATTCACTGGATCTTTAGTTTAAGTTAATCTAAACTAACTAGTAGGATTGAGTCAAGTCTAGTCATTAGATCATCAAGGTAATTCACTATAAAAGATAATTATGTAAATACCATAAATAGTTGGTACACAATGTTATAATGGATATATGGTGCTGTAAATATTGATAGTGTTTCTTGGTACTTACAACAAGTGCGCTCGGCGGCGTGTAGAATGCGCGGATATTCAGTTCCCGAATACTCTCAATGCCAGCAGACTCCTGGAGTATTTTGTATTTGATAGTACCACGTGCCATAGTAAGTTCTCCAGTTCCACCGATAATGGCCCATTCCCCCACGGGATTAAAAATCCCCATCACCTGAAGAGTCGCTCCCTTGAAGCTAGTTCACACAAAAAATCAGAAGTCTCAATTCTATGCCATTTAAAAAATAAAAACTCTGTGCTCGAATATACTACGATAATGCCTTTAATATAAGCACTAGATAAGAATAACAGTAATGGAATTTTTTATTGTTCTATGCAAGTACACAAGGTTTTACCTTCCCTCCACAAACGCAAGGTTGAAAGAATTATAATAGCCAACACTTGGTTGATCAGCCATGACATGAATTCCTTGTGCATGACCAATGACCTTCGCTTTGAAATCTGGGGCATCAACTATGGCCCAGTTATTAACAGCAGTGATACCAAACAAACTCTCACCAGGTTTTGTTGGTATGATAGTCTTTTGATTGGCGTTTGGTCCTACGACTTGGTGCAAGTACAACACCAAGTTTAGCTCCTTTTCACACGGCAGGCAACATTGAGTAAGGTATGTTTGGGGAAGAGGAGTGGCCATTTCAAGACACTAGGCTTCAAGCGGATGGATGTGGTGACTAGCTATCCAGAATAGAAACTAAGATTTGTGTGATGGCTTTCTATGTGCTATCCAGTGCAGAGCTAGGTTGTATTTATAGCCTGGAAGGAGTAGGCCGACTCAAAAAAATATATGTGCAGTCCTTACAATTAGTCATTTTATTCCTTTTCTTTGACTAGCCTTGGAAGGAGCATAGTCTTATTTTGTATATATTATAGATTATCTCCAGTGTATACCTAGCTTTGAATTTTCTTACTCACATTGCTAGCCACCTAGGCTAAATTTAGTTGGGGGCAGCTCATGCAAATATGCCATTGATGTGAACAGTAGCATCACCTAAACCAGCTGTTCAATCCTGGAAGGGGTGATCATCTAAGAGAGAATATATCGTAGTTCGTACCTATTACATATTTCAAGCAATAATGTGTGCCTAGAGTCATTCCAACCCCATGAAAGCATGTGAAGGTCGGCAAGTATATGCTCTAGCTGACCCAGTTATGCCAAACAATGTCTTACGACCAAACCAATTCTATATTAATTGGAGTACAACTTGCCTTGGGTACCGCCAAACAGTGGAAACGATAAGGGCTCTGTACGCGGGAATAATTTACAAACTGGAATTATATTTGTTATGTGTTTGTACAACATTATGACTAATTTGGTCCAAGCCCCCAAGTCCCCAATGGGCCATGTGTCTTAGGCTGCACAAGTATTCAGCAACACTATAGCCCGGTAAGAGACGTTCTGTACGATAATATTTGCATGGCTCAGTTGCAATACAAGTGGATTACAAAAAATTGACGTTATGTTATTGGAGTACAACTTGCCTTCGGTACCACTCGCAAAAAAAAAAACTTGCCTTCGGTACTGCCAATAAGAAACATGGGGACAAGGACTCTCTTAAAAGAATGGTGGGAGTAGTTTGCTTCCAAAATATATGAGAAGACGAGAAGGTTAGTCATTGTATTCCTTTTGTTTGACTAGCCTTGCAAGCTGCATATAGTTTTGCATTTTTTTCCTAACATCTGATTGATTATCTACAGCATATACTCGCATAAAGGAGCCAATGGCTATAATTTTCAATGCAGTTTCTTCATGTCAGATGCGTTGCTATCATTTCTTATAGTAATAATGATTACACAATGAAGTGAAAAATACTGAAACTCCTGATAATCCTGATAGCTTGGAAGCAGCTCATGGCAGAGGATTGGCCGAGATGGAGCCCGTAGATCTGGATTCGTCCTTAGGGCTGGTGATTTATGGTGGGTGAGAAGTTTCACCGGTCGTGCATTTTGTCTTCCGTTCCACCTTTCTAGTGGAATGGATAAGGGTTCTGTACATGGCAACACATGTCCCGATAATGCACCTCTCAATGGTTTGTTTAGTCACATTCACCCAAAGTAGCATTCCACTAGGCACTCCAACACACAACAAAACTAAGATGAAGCTATAATCACATCTGGAATTTTACTTACGTGCTAATAGGGTGTGCATGTAACGCTACGGAATGATAACAAGGTGTTAAGAGACACTGAACAGATCTTTTTCTCAAAATGAAATCCATTTTTTGAACATGATTTAAGACTTCTCCCAACAACTTCCTCTGGCAGACAACATAGGTGTTCATGAATCTATACTTCATTTAGTCCCCTAATAAAAGAAAATGAAAATTATGCCCATGAATTCGAATCTTGACAACAGACTCGGCATCATGTGGTTGCCGGAGGTTCTACCGGAGGGCTCTTACAAAAAGTCATATCAGCAGCTCAGCAAAAGCAAAGAGGTCGAGGCATATGCCCACGCCTCCTGTTGTCGGCATGACCACAGTAGTCGTGATTGCATAAGCTCCTATATTTCAATAGATTAATTAATAACCATACCATATCTATGTTGTAAGACAGTAAGAGCGAGTTCATCTCCAAAGGACAAGTGTCTAATTTATCCATGTTTAGAAATGGATTCAAGGACGAACAGAGGCTACTTACACATAGAGCTACCATGGAAGCCTATGTAAGCTTCCATGCCTATGTGACTAGCTTCTTGTAATCTTTCTCTTTTTATCCCTTGTACATATGTACCCATTTTTTATAATACAAGAGATACATGCAATAGAATGCTACTGTATTCCAGTAAAAAAACTCTAGGAACTCCGGGTCTAACTGCATGGATGAATTTATCTCCGCCACCTCCTCTTCTACCTCAACATTCCCCTCCCTCCGCTACCACTCACAATCAACTATGCTCCTACCGCATGAAAGCTATGGAGCCATCTCATATGAGATGTGTTGCTCTACAGAGAAGTCAAGTGCAGCAGATTGGATGATGCCAAGGATCAGAGTGGCCATTGCCAGCTTCAGACTAGTTACATGACCAGAAAATCCACCAAAATTAAGCAGTGTGCATAAAGAGGGTATGTTAGGTGTTCTCCTAAGAGTTAACAAGGTCGCTGTGCTTCTCAATTCCAGTACTGTGAGTATTGTCGCTATCGAATGTAAGGGCGACTTCTACGCAGATGGACAAAGCAAGACAACATCATTGGTGGCTTTCAGCTCCTTTTCCCTTCATGTTTTTGTTTTCCTACAATATCTCAGATGGACTGAAGATAAAAGAAAAGGTAAGCAAATCTGAATTCATATCGCACTCACTTTTGACACCCTAAGAAAGGGGTATATATAAGGCTTGGACACATCTCTATTCTCTAATCTTCGTTAGCTCTTCCTATGAAACAAATATGTTGTAATCATGGGATATGTGTGTTGATAAGGTCATTCATGAATCGTTTATCATGATCGTTTTATCATGCGAATAGACTGCAGAATGATGTGACCTTCCTACATGCATGTTTAGTTTTTGATCTCCTGCCAAAAACAAGGTGAAGAAAGATCTATTGTGTTTAGTTGGAGGGAAATCACATCAAAAGAGTGAAGAGAAACGTCCTAAATGAGTGAGTGGTTGAACGGCCATTGTGTTTCCAAACAGGTTAATCTTGCATGATTCAAAGTAAGCAACCTTCATGTAGTAGAACTTAATTAATATCTACTCCCTCTGTTCCAAATTAGTTGACTTGGATTTACCTAGATACAGATGTATCTAACATTAAAACGTGTCTAGATATATCCATATCTAGAAAAATCTGAGTCAACTAATTTGGGACGGAGGGAGTATGTTATTGCTATGTCAGTTTTTCTTTATGCTCCTATTAGATCATCTCTTGATGACACTGATTGATTACACACTAATTAATGACACAATTAACTTTGAAATTAGCAAGGTAAGAGTATTAATCAAGCCTGGTCACGGTTATGCAACAGTTTCAATAAACAGCTTGAGCTTAGCTAAACCAGCCAATGCACAAGCATGAGCATGCTGGAATAGCAGTACCAGGCATATAGATGCCACAACATGTAATAAGATCTAAAATGAATATTCTGGATAAAAGAAAAATAAATGATACTAACTAAATTTATACATATGAATTAACCGATAACACTAGTCTATAAAGAGCAGATGACTCACTGACTGACTACATGAGGATGTAAAGTAACATAAGAAACACACTGGGTAAGTCAACTGAAGCAGCACCAAAGTAAATGAAGGACACAAAATCTTATATACATCCATTGCGTCTTCATCGGTGCATACTGTGCAACCTCGGTCTGCTCTTTCCTTCCTGCTACATCAGCCAACCGGCAGCAAACTTCCATCCATGTCCTCCCTCGTAGGCAGCCACCAAGTTATTCAGATAACTACAACACTAGGCCGCAGCGAAACTAAACACTAAGCTGTTGCTGTCCCTGTTGTACATACATCCAAAGTACCAGCAGAAAACCAAATCCGTAGAGACCGTCTCAGCCTGGGATGATGTCATTCAGCGATGCACCACTCGACTCAAAGCCGAGGAGTCATCGTACACCGCAGGCCCCAACCCCCAACAATTCTCGATCTTGATCAACTGCGATACAGTACAGATGTAGAAGCAATCACAAGTCAATCCCCTAGCTACAGACCAGCAGCCATTGGGGAGGCCTACTATAGAGAAAGTTCACAAAATCGTTCCGTAGGGCTCCGATCCGAAATTGAATTTCCTCCACAGACATCCAGTTTTCAGCACCAGAGCACTGCTGCCCGTTTCCCATAGGGCCATCGCGTTCAACAAGGGCACCTTCAACAACATGAAAGCCACACCTGCTGCTGCTTAACCATCTTACAAGGAAAAGTCCGGATCTTCACTGTGAAATTGTGCTTTACAGCTTACATCTATTCTCTTGGTAGGCAAAGTTTGTAATATGGTGCAAGTTATTCAGATATCTACAATGCTAACACTGAGATACAGAGAACGGGAAGACTGCTGACCCTGACCAACAGCAAACCAAATCGAGAGCAGATCGGCCCAGCCAGGCCTGAGATGGTTGACTCGACGCCAAGCAGAGCAGTTGCCCTACACTACACTGCAGGCCCCAACAGTCAAACTACAATCTAGAGCAACTGCAGCACAGTACAGCTATAGAAGCAATCACAAGCCAGTATTCCTATAGCACTCTAGCAGAGCAGAGCAGCCACCATGGCAAGAAATTCACACCACCATTCCGCATGGCTCCATCATACAAAGTGCACAAAGTTTCTCCAACAAGTTGAAGCATTATTACTTCATCTGGCGAAAGGATCATGTGCCATATAAGCATGCTCGGAATAGTAGTACCTGGCATATATACATGGCACAACATTCTAACAAGATCTAAAATGAATATTCTGCGTAAAAGAAAAACACAAATGGTACTAACTAAATTTGTACCCAGCTCATAGCTTGCACATGCGTGTACATACAGAAGTGGATGCTAACAGGTTACAGAACTGAACAGGCGTAGCAAACAGGTTACATAACTGAACAAATAGGTTACAGTCAAACGTAAGGAGTATAGCTACTAGTACAGGCGTAGTAAAGAAACAGGAATCTTGGGTGAAGAGCATTACTAAGGAACGTGGATGTATAAAGCTCAGGTTTCTGGACACCTCTTATCCTTACTCTCCAATGTTTCTTTAAAATATGTGCTACACAACTAACTTACGACATGAAAATTTCTCTTTTTTGTTTCTTTAAAACAAAACAACCTATGAACTTAAAACTTCGCAAGACAACAAAAACATTCTTACTACAATGTGGGAAAAAACTTTCAGTTTTTTGGTCCGACATAAATATACAAAATGAGATTTTTTTTAGTAAAGAAAATTATTTTTTGTATATATAATTCACGAAAAAATCTGAATGTTTTTTCCCACAGTCTAGTTAGAATGTTTGGTTGTCCTCCAAAGTTGAAGCTCATATGTTGTTTTATTTAGAAGAATGAAAAGGAAAAAAGTGCTCGCACGTATCGTGATGCAGAAATGAATGGCTATATAAGGGGTGTACCAAAGCCTATGATTTCTCAAATGTTAACCCATTACTAAGACCCTCTCCAGCCGCTCAATCTCATTCTCACGGATCTCGCCTCGCTGTGTCGAAGAATCATAGTGTGGAAACGAGGCGGGAAGAGCGTGGAGATTTGGGGGTAGGGAGGGGAGGGATTGCAGAACGAGTGTTACCTTGAGCGGGAGGATGGCGGTCTTGGGAATATGCCCTAGAGGCAATAATATTGTATTATTATATTCCTGTTATTCATAATTAAGAGTTTATATTTCATGCTATAACTGCTATGATCCTAGAATATGTGATTCAGTGGAAAATTCATACGCATGTGTGAAATGATAAATAGTCAAACAACAGTTTTCCGGTCCAGCCTCTAGGACTGGCTCAAGTGTTGTTGGTGATCACGTTTTCCAGATCTCAGGATATCGTTTGGTGTAACGATAGTCCTAAAACAACACTGAGGGCATGATGTTAGAAGAACGATCATATTCAATCAACCCAATCTTGTATGTTATACTTAGTGATCATATCGTCTGAAATCATCTGTTATAACACGGAGTGTTAGCATGTGTTCTTTAGTCCCTCACACCATGAGAGTGTCTCGGTCACTTCCTACCAGAGGATGGACTTTGGGGTTGCTCAAACGTCATCTGTAACAAGGTGATCATAACTGCAACTTCCAGGCTCACCGGAAAGTTTGTCAAGTGAACGAATAGCTCAAGAGTGGGATTTGCTCCTTTGGCAATGGAGAGATATTCTTAGGGCCGTCTCGGTGTGATGGCATCCATCATCATCTGGCCAGACATAGGTGACTTCGTCACGGAGATGCCGGAACACGTCAACAAGAAAGAAGAACAAAACCAGTAACAGGAGAGACGGTATAGTGAGCATGGTATGACTCGGTAGGATACTGATGCACACCGGGTTTTGTAAAGTATCGCGAAGCAAAGGTAACATCACATGATAACCAAAGGTTCACTCGAATATCATTCGTGTAATCATATGGACTGATATAGATGTCCGCGGTTCCGCTATCGGTTGTCATTGAACGAAGACGGTTCGTTCATGTCTATGATTTATTGAATCTATGACGTCATAAGCTTAAGGTAATCACGATTTTCCGAGTGTTACTGGAACGGGAGTGATGAGAATATATTTGTGAAATAGTTTCATTAATATCCGGAATAGTTCCAAGAGGTTCCGGAAGCGTTTTAGAGTCACCGGAAGGGTTTCGGTGAATATCAGGTAATATTGGGTATTACCGATTAATTATATATATGTGGGAAATGTTTTTGGAGATGTTAAATTTTATATATAATACTCTGAAAATGATTAATGTATTGTATATATAAATTAAATATCAACGGGCCTTAAAAGGCCAAGAGATGGAAGGAGACTTGGGCCATATAGGCCAAAGTGGAGGTGGCGCCCCCCTTCCCTTGTGGGGGGGTGGGGGGTGCGAATTCTACTCAGGGGTGGGAGTTGGACTAACCCCCTAGGCCGGCGCACCAAGGGAGGACTTTCCTCCCCCCCCCCTAAACCTATATATACAAAGGTTTTCCACCCTATTGAAATACAAATTTTTGGGAGCCTCTTCTAGTTGATCTAGTTCTAGTTGGTCCTAGACTAATTAGAGCTAGCCCTAGCCACCTCTAATACTCATAATTTGAAGCCCAGTGTGGCTCTAATCTCCTCCCTCTAATTCTCCAGCGACGATTAGCTCTGGACGGCGAAGCGCTGCCGGATCGTGAAGACTGTACGCTTGCAACCAAGTAGAGAGGTCATGCTTTCGGTCTTCGGTTCGAGGGATCATTCGAGGACGGTTCGCGGGATTGTCATCATCATTCAAGGGACTTCAAGCACGATCTACACCGACTCTTCTTCTTCAGCTGCACTCTGGAGTTGGTAACGATGGTTGATACCAACCCGTTATGCATCTTCATATTGATCTTGGTGATCGTAGGTGCGGAAATTATTGTTTTCTACTACGTTTCCAATAGGAGGACGCAGAAGGTGAGGGGAAGGCCAATGCCGCAGGACGGGACGAATCTGTCACTGTTGCTAGCCCTGGTAATGTCGGTGGTCGCCGCTGCCATGGAAGGCAAGATGTATGGACCAGCGGCGGTGGTGGCGTTTGGGGAAGGAGTCACAGCGGCGGCCAGGGAGGAGCGGCAGCGCGCGGTGGGGATGGGCGGCGGCGGCGGCACGGACCAGCGGCGGCGGCAATAGGCGGCGGCGGCGATAGGGATGAGCGGCGGCGGCGGCCGGAGAGAACCGGCGACGGCGGCGGCGGGCGGCGGCCACGGGTGGATGGAGCGGTGGCGGCGGCGACGCGATGGAGGTGCGGCGGCGGCGGCGGCTAGGGTTAGGATCGACTTGCGATAGATACCATGTAGAAGAGATGTTTTGCCAATACAATAATTGTTGTATTGATGGGTGCTGATGCATGTATTTTCAAAATGTTCTCAAATTTGAAATATATTTATTAAATTCAAAGTATGTTCATTATTTTGTAAAATGTTAGGGAATCCATAATTTTAAAAACATTCATCAGTTTTACAAAATATCAAGTTAAAAATGAAATGAAACTAACTTACCAAATTAAAAGGAAAGACAGAGAAAAAACAGGACAAAACTAAAAAAAAACACCTAAAACAAAACAGGAAAAAATATCACCTTGAAAAACCAGAATAACCCAAACAAAACCGTCAGAAAAGAAAACTGCCCGAGACCGTTACCATAAAAAGGCATCCGCTGGCGGACGAATAGTGGTTCTGGCCCATATCGCATCAATAAATGCGTGATTTGACAATGATTTGATCCAACGTGCGTCAAATCGGAAAACCAGTCCCTAATGGGGCCTATACAATGCTCTCTGCATTAGTTTGCTGCTGGATTGCACGGGTTTGACCATTGAAACAAAACTGTAGCGAGTGGGAACTATAGTGCTTTGTTGACCTCAATTTTTTTTGTTTATCAGTTTGTTTGCCACCCATAAAAAAACAGTTTTGCTTGACAGAAAACACCAAAAAGGTAGTTAAAATAAACAATTTTGTAAATACGGAAACATTTTTTGAAAATTTCAGAACAACCTTTGAAAATGAATATTTTCTTAAGCTTGTTGGTGATATTTTTTTAATGCAAACATCTTACTAAAATCTCGTTTTTATTTTACATTCCTGAACATTTTGAAAAAATGTTTAGTTTTTCAAACTCAAACGTTTTATGGGAATTTTCAGTTTTTTCTATTTTTATCATTTTTAAAGAACTTTGTAACTCTAAGTATTTTAATTTTTTTGAACATTTCTTAAAAATAAAAACATGTTTTTAATAACAACAAAGTACCCAAAAAAACTCTGATTTTTGTAAAAACCGAAGAAAAAGAAATAAAATTTAGAAAAAATAAACATAAAAAAACCAGACATATTCTTTGCAGAAGGTTCCGGAGACTTGGAACTCTAGAACAATAGCTTAAATGGGCCGGCCCATCATATTTCTCTTCGCTTAGCTCCCTGTGCGAAACAACGGCAAACTTCAAATTGGAAATGTCACTAACAATGTCAGCAAAAAAATGATTCCGTGTGTCGTCACTTCGTATTTTGTTTCTTATTTATTTTATTTCCTCTAATGCTCCAAATCCATTTATTCTTCATCTTCTATATTTTTTTCGCCAACCGGTATTCTTATTATTGTTTATTTCATCTTTATTCACTATATCTAACCTATGAATATAAATTCCATCTTAGGTAGATAGCTAAACATCCAAAGGGCAAAACACATGTCCTCATTTCACTCAGATTTCTTTCTACCTAACTCCCACAAACAAGAGAAGAATACTGGTGCTTGTTCATAAATCTAATCTTATTAGTTAGACCTATTGTGACATACCAAATAGATATGAACAGTCCACCAATTATTATTGCTGTACACATTAGAAAAAATCGCCCGCTGCAGCAGTCAAGTGGGCTATCCCATTAGCGGGAGTTAGGAGAATTTCAGGCGGCCATCGGAAGCTTCTCCCCCGGATTTGGGACCTTCTGCCCTGTTTTTTCTGTGTTTCTTGATTTTACTTTTCTTCTTTTTTTCCACTTTACATTTATTTTTCACTTTTATCATTTGTGAACATTTTAAAATTCATGAAACTTGAATATTTTTCAGATTCACCTAGAACTATGAATTTGTGAATAATTTCAAAAAACCACAATAATTTTTGTTTTCTTGTCAACATTTTATGTATTAATATATTTTTTATGGAAAACTTACAAACTCAATTTTATTGAAAAATATTCGTGAATATTTTTATTCCATGTACATATTCTTTATATTCATGAATATTATCTATTAAAATATAAATGAAAAATAAAACAAATTGAAAATATCAAAAAGCTAAAAACTTGAATCCGGACGCTCGCAGGAGAATCTTATTTTAAAAAGCTGGATGGTAGGAAATAGCGGTTGCTTTTCGCTATCTGGGCAGGCCCACGGAGGGGGCAGCACGTGAGCAACATGAGTGCAGCGCCGAAATCACTACTTGAGGAGTACTCCTTCCAAAGATCACTCCCACATCTCTAGGTTGTGACAAGTGGCATGTTGCATGTGCGCCACTTGTCACAACCTGAGAGTTTTTCATTATTTTGTAGATCAATTTATTCAAAACGTTTTATCTGTTGAACCGTGCATTCAAATCTCGAACCATTTTTACCATAGGATTTCTCGCATCAAGGTCTCCAGAACTAGATCTCATGTTAATGTGTTTTGACGAACTTTTTTCTAACGAAACAACTGGACGAAAAAACTGAACCGGCGGAAGAAAATTTGTGACTCTCCCGAAAGAAAAAAAATGCGGTTTTTCGTCTCCGAGAGGCACGGCCATGTCCCTCGAAAAAGAAAAAAAAGGAGAAAAAACATTTTTTTTTCGTTCCCGAGAGGCACCGCCGTGCCCCTCGCGGAAACAAAATCGTACCTCTCGTGAAAGAAAAACTGTGCCTCTTAAGGAAGACAATGAAACACTTATTTCCATGCAAAAAATGTTTTCTGAAAAAAATTGTCGAAAAGCTAGAATAGATCGTTGGAAAACTGAAAAGTTCGAAAAACCATCTAAAAAGCCAAAAACGCGTGCAAAAAAGTAGAAAAACAAAACAAAATCAGAAGGGAGCGCCCAGGGCGCGACACGTGGCGGCGACTGAGAGCGTGCTACACTATCAGCCCGCCGCAAGTGATCGTTGCGAGGCCCCCGAAGGAGCGCTCATTAGCTAATTGCTCTCTTGCGCTCGCAGTCCCTATTTACGATGTATGACAATGGATACCGACAATACGCACCCCACTTTGGTAATGCACTAACCATATTGGGTTGGCCAACTTATAGAACCGAACCCTCCCAGACCAGTCATTTTATTTTTCTTTCATTTTTTGTTTCTATTTTCCTTTTTCTTTTTTATTTATTTTTGATGAACTTTCCTTTTTATTTCTTATTTATATTTTATTGTTTTTCATCTTCTTATCTTTCTTGTTCATTTTCATTTTGCAAACATTTTCAAATCCATGATTTTTTTAAATCAAGAACTTTTTTTAACTGTGAATATTTTTGTAAATCAAGATTTTTTAAAAAAAAATAGGGAACACCATTTAGAAATCTGCGACATGTTTTGAAGTCATGAATATTTTTTACAAATCCAAGAACAATTTTTTGCATTGGTGACATTATTCGACATTTTGTCAAAACGCATTAACATTTCTTGAATTCTTGAATGTTTGCTGAATTTTGGACCATTTTATCAATTCTCACACTTTTTTGAGAACGACGAGCAGTTTTCAAATTTAGAACATTTTTTTAACTAACAAACAATTTTTGCAGTCATTTTCAAATTCATGAAGTTTTTGAAATTCAATTTTTTGTTTGAAATCCTGGACAGTGTTTAATGAAGCAAAAAAAAAAATAACCGGGGCGCTTGTCCCGTACATGGGCAAGCCGAAAAAGTACGCGCAAGGAGCCAGGGGTTTCCTGCCATGCTCTAACGGCGCTCACAATGAGGGACACAAGGCAGGAAGAGTCCCTATATGATGTCCAGTTCATCCTAGGAGCTCCTAATTGGCGCTGCAGGCGCCGTGGAACCGAACAGGCGCCTACAGGCAACACTAGTGGGCCGGCCCATGGACGAAATAACGAAACAGAGCAGTATACGTCACGCAACAAAAAAAGCAAAAATACGTATTAGTAACGAAACAGCGCCGAAACCACGACTCAAACCCGCGCCTCAGTATTGAAGAATTGCTCAGCTAACCACTAGACTACGGGAAGACTACTGATTTATTACAAACGCAAACGCTTTAAGTACCATAAG
The DNA here is from genome assembly GCA_963921465.1 of Triticum timopheevii. NCBI lineage: Eukaryota > Viridiplantae > Streptophyta > Magnoliopsida > Poales > Poaceae > Triticum > Triticum timopheevii. The sequence continues at coordinate 8,630,297 of OY997271.1, forward strand.
AGCCACGCTAGTTATTACGCACTTTTGAACTATTCATTTTTTTAAAGTCGATATTTTTAATGAAAATAAGTTCATAAATTTTCAAAAAAGTTCATCAAATTTGAAACAAAAGTTCATCGATTAGAAGAAAAAGTTCATCAAATTTCAAATTAGTTCATTGATTTTGAAAAAAGTTCATCGATTATGAAAAAATTTCATTGATTTATAAAAAAGTTCATCGGTTTTCAGAAATAGTTCATCGAATTTGCAAAAAGATTTCAACAAAACTGAAAATAAGTTCACCGATTTTGAAAAAAAAGTTCATCGATTTTGAAAAAGTTCATCAAAATTAAAAAAAGTTCATCAAAATTGAAAAAAAGTTCATCAATTTTTTAATGTAATGTAATGAAAAAAGTTCATCAATTAAGAAAAAGAAGTTCACGAAATGTGAGAAACAATCGCGCATTAAAGAAAACAAAAAAATGGACAGAAAAGGATAAAGGAACAAAACGAACTGAAGAGCTAAATACAATAAAGAAGGGAAGAAGGTTTGCATAAGGGCGACGGTGGTCTGTTGGTTAGCGCAGGACCCTCGCAGCCAAGGGGTCGCGTGTTCGATTCCATCAGCACGCGCATTTTTTAATACAGAAAATAAATTCACAAATGGGCCGAGCCCAGTAAACTTGGCTGCAGGCGCCCGTTTGCAGAAATTACATTAACGTGCCGTGCTGGCGAATGAGGAATATCCTATTTGCCGCTCGTTGCGTCAAACTGCCGGCGCTTCGCACAGGCGAGCGACCGAGCAGCGACGCAACGGGCCGGCCCGTTTAACCGTTCCAGCACTCCCGGTTTTGGGAACCTTCTAGAGATTCCCAGCTGGTTTTTTCCGATTTTGGGAACCTTCTAGAAGGTTCCTGAACTGGTTTTTTATTTTCTTTTCTTTTTCTGTTTCTGTTTATTTTTATTTTCTTTTATTTTCTTTTTTGTTTTTCAAGTTTATGTTTTCTCTCTCAAAAAAAGTTCACGCTTTTACAAAAATGTTCAAAATTTGAAAAATCTTCATGTTTTAAAATTTTGTTCATAAATTCAAAAACTGTATGCATTTATCAAAAAATGTTCGGAATTTTAAAATATATTTTGTGTCAACAAAATTGTTCAGAATGTTTTTGTTCAAAATTTTGACAACTTTTAAAAAAATGTTCGTGATTCCAAAAAATGTTTCCGTTTCAAAAATTATTTTGCTATTTTCCAAAAACGTTCATGAATTTCTGAACATATTCGTTTTATGTTTTCTTCATGTATTCAACTTTTGTTCACGTATTCAAAAAATGTTCAACTTTCAAATTTGTTTGGAATTTTTAAAATTGTTTTCTGCTTCTAACTTTGGTCTAAAAATGTTCTTGTTTCCTTTTCGGTTTCTTTTTTCATTTCTTTTTAATTTTTCAAATTTTTTTGAAAAAAATTTATGTTTCAAAAATTGTTCGTAACCTTAAAAAATTCTTCCCACTTTCAAAAAACCTTCATTTTTTAAAAAAATGGCCGCATTTTCCGAAATTATTCATAAATTCAAAGAATGTTCGCATTTTAAACAAAATGTTGTGGGAGTTAAAAAATGTTCCCGTTTTAAAAAATGTTCCCTTTTTAAAAAATGTTCGTATTTGCCTTTTTTTGGTTTTCTTTTCTATTTGGAATTTTCAATAAATGTGTTCACAAATTTGAAAAGAAATCATGTTTTTGAAAATTTGTTCGCAAACTCAAAATATGTTCGAGGAATTTGAAAAAATGTTCTCTAATTTCAAAAAAAGTTCCTGCCTTTTCAATTTTGTTCACATACCCAAAAAATGTTCATGTTTTCTGAATTTTCTGAAAAAATGTATTTTTAACAAATTATTCATAATTTCGAAAAAAATTCATGTTTGGAAAAAATTGTTCATGATTTCAAAAAAATGTCCCTGATTTTTCGAAAATGTCATAGTTTTTCGGAAAATTGTTCCAAATTTGGAAAGTGTTTGTGTTTGCCAGAACATTCCATTTTTTGAAAAAAGAAACTACTTTTGAAATTTCTAAAGTAATTCGGATCTGCAAAGCGTGTCTAGTTCTTTATGTTTGATGCTAAGTTATGAGCACGTACGAGTGCGAGGTGAGCTGGTAGGAGCACATCATCTATATCGCTCGGTCCTGTGTTCGAATCCCTGTATCGCAGTATTTTTTGAGCAATGGTCGTTCATGTCGATCGTCATCTTCATGGGCCGGCCCAGTCGGGGACGCTCCTGTGCGAAGCCGCAGCAACTTGACGCAGTGAGCGTCACATAGGAGTTCCCGGCGAATGAACCAGCGCGCACCCGCTCACGTCCCGCACGCCCTATTGAGCCGGCCCATATGCAGTGCTGGAAGCCCACCTTGTTTTTAATTCTTTTTTCTGCCTTTTGTTTTTTTTCTGTTTCAGCCTTTTCCTCTTGAATTATTTTCCTCTCATTTCATAAAAATCCAAATATATCAGTGAATTTTGAAAAATTGTTAAAGAAAACACGAAATGCTTTGTAGATTAAAAAATGTTGACGATTTTGAAAAAATGTTCGCTTATTCTAAAAAATGTTCAGGAATTTTTCGAAAATAAATGTTCGTGATTTACAAAAAATATTCATGATTCTAAAAAATTTATGCATTTTTAAAAAACATTCATCAAAAAAAATGTTTGTGAATTTAAAAAAAATTGACAAAATATACAGTAGGAGAGCCTCCTATATGGCGGGGGGGGGGGGGGGGGGGGGGAGGTACACAGTTACATCAGTATACTAAAATCTCCCTTAAACCTTCTGAGCTAGGACTCTAAACTCAGATGGACGCCTCTGAAATGTTTATTGTTCCTTTCCTTCCTTAGGCTCCACGCAGCAACCAGAAAGATTTCAATGAAGAGTGGTTTGTTCCAAGTTTGCCTGACCATTTGGATGAGGTGCCGCCGACATGTGAATGTGGGCCAGCCAATGCTAAGTATTGTTTAGCAAGCGCGACTGGAAGGGCATGTGATCAATCCTCTCTTCCACTTGGTGTCCACACAAGAGGCAATCATGGTCATCGCCAATGTTGTAATGACATCGTTTCAACATGTAACGTGTGTTGAGTCTGTCATGAAATAACAGCCATCCAAAGACTTTGATCCTCATGATGCATCGAGATCGTCACTGCCAGTGAAAAGCAGGGTGGGCTTGAACATCCTTGAAGCAGAATTTGTAGTAGTCGGCTGCTTAAAAGTCAACCTAGCCCCAGCTGTAGTGTCACGCATCACTGAGCGTGGGGGGGGGGGGGGATGCATATGCGTGGATCGCACACCTCAGCAAGGGCCTGTGGAGACATGGGGAGGTGGAAGGTTTCAGTTAGCATTGTGCTCCCTAAGAAAGTTTTAATAGATGCGTCCTCATGTATGGCGTACGAGAAGGCACACAGGTGAGTGGTTTCCAGCACGTCATTTAGTCAGAGATCCTTCCAAAAGAGCATTGTTGTACCAGAGACCACATGCACCCGTGAGATCCCATGAAAGATCGGGGTGCGTTTTAGGATGTCACACCACCAGAAGGAGCCAACGGGCTCAAAAGCATGTGATATTTTGTCAGTGTAGTAGCCGTCCCGGATCAAGTTTACCCACGGGACATCCTGCTTGTTGTAGAACTTGTGCAGGAATTTAAGAATTAGTGCTTCATTTTGGATTTTGAGACTAATGACCCCAAGCACACCATGTTTATTGGGTTTGCAAACCATCTCCCAAGCAGCCAATGAGTTGCATTTCTCACTGTGCTCCATTTTTTGGTCCAAAAGCATCGTCTTCCGATATTTTCCAATATTTCAACAAGCTTGGGGGGGGGGGGGGGGGGAGGGAGGGGGGACTTCAAGGTACACATGGCATAAATCAACAGAAAGGTTATGATGGCGTTGAGCCACGAGAGCTTTCCACCATAGGACATCATGGCGATCGTGGAGGTGAGGCGGCGTTTTGCACTACATACTAGCGGCATGAAGCCATGGGCAGTTAGTCTTGGAGGTGCCAAGGGGTAGTCCAAGGTACGTAAATGGCATTGTGCCAATAGGACAGCCGAAGACTTGCACTAGATTGTTGGCAGATGACGTAGCTAGGTTGTTCAGAATCAACGTAGATTTATGATAGTTGACTTTGAGACCGATGGAGGACACATAGTCCGTGGGAATACCTTTGATGAGAGATTTTTGACGCGGGCAAGCGGGCATGGCCAAGATTTTGTCCTCCACATATTGGAGGTCATGATAGTCGGTCTGGCCCATGCAGGGGAAGGGAAGATGGATTTTGCCTTGCCTAAACGCCACATTGATGGCAACCTGAAGGAGGTCCGCAGCCAACACAAAAATGAGGGGTGATAAAGGATCCCCTTGTCGTACGCCACTGCGGCAGAGGAATTGTCATTCCGGGACACAATTTAAAAGACCGAACAACCTGAGGAAAAGATGCCCTTGATCCAAGATAACCATTTGTCATTGAACCCCATGTGCTTCATGATGCTAAGCATGGGGGCATGTTCGATCGTGTCGAAGGCTTTGGCAAAGTCTAATTTCAGCAGAATGATTTCTCGCTTCGACACCTGGCATTGGTGGATATATTGGAAGGCCCACATGAGGCAATCTTGTATTGTTCTCTCTTTGATAAAGCCATATTGATTTTGGTGAATTAGTTGTAGAATAACGTGTTGCAGCCGATTGGCAAGGAGCTTAGTGACTAGCTTGAGACAGCAGTTGAATAGAGTGATCGGCCTGTAATAATTCACCGACTCCAGGGAGTTGGCCTTTGGAATGAGCGTGATTAGGCCATCATTGATCCTTGTTAGGTCAAGCCCTCCATCATGAATTGTACGCAAAGGGTGTAAAAGTCATGCTTGATTATGGGCCAACAGGCTTTGAGGAAGGCCCCACTAAAGCCATTAGGGCTGGGGGCTCGATCAGCCGACATTTCCTTGACTACGGCATCAATCTCAGCTTGTGTGAAAGGGTCGGTTAAGTGATCCAGTTTTGGATCACATTTAATGATGTCCTGGAGATTGAACTCATAAAATGTTACAAAAAATGTTCGCTGATGCAGAAAATATTCACGAGCTTCACAAATGTTCACAAATTTCAAAAAATTGTTCACAAATTTATGAAATAGTTATGAATTCATAAAATGTTCACTATTAAGAAAAATGTTCGCAAATTTGTAAAAAAAATGTTCACAAATGTGAAAAATATTTATGATTCCAAAAAAATGTTCATGAAATTTGTTAGAATTTTTGTGATTTAAAAAAATGTTCAGAAACCAGAAAGTTGTTAGCACAAAATGAAACAAGAAAAATAATAATTAGAGAAATAGAAAAAGGAAGAAAGAAACAGAGAAAAGAAAAGGAGAAAAATAAATAAAAGAAAGATAAGAATAAAAAAGAAAAAGAAAGAAAAACCCAAAAGGAGAACGAAAAACCTTGCCAAAACTGGTGGGGATAAAACACAATATTGATCGACCTCTCTTTCTCCATGAGATTAATCGAACAACAGTTTCCGTATATCTATCCGACGCTACTAGCTACATATATACAATATAAGATCTCTTACAAACCTAACATCTAAGGTCTATTTGAACTTCCACATGGTATTCTCCGTCTTTATTTATGACGTGGTCAAGAAAGAATCCCGCCAATTCCTCTTGAATTGCGTATGCGATCATGTGGTAGGAGTTCATCCCGCATCTCCCACATCTAATTTAAAGAAGTGGGTCAATACATGTATATGAATGAAACTCAACACAAATGATGGTAATAAAATAAAATTGTGAATTTTTTTACGTACATCAAAATCTTCTTTAGAGTAGCCCCGCTTAGATTTCGTCGAGTTGTAGATGAACTCGCAAACGTAGTATCCACAAAAATCATTTCCGACTTCCTGCCACAAGCACTTTACAAGAAATAGATTTCAATTAAACTGATAATCAAGCATGCTTAATGGTTTTGATGAAACTAGTCAGAATCAATGGGAGATGCGCGGAACTAGCTAGTAGTACTTACTTTCGGGTGTGTAAATCACAGCTCCTTCGACAGTGCCGGAACAATGACGGTGAAATGTTTCCAAACCCTGCTAGACAAAGAGAATAATTACTTGATATCAGGAAATGAACAAAGTTGCCGGTATGGTGTGATAATGATCGATTGAACTTACTTCTGGAGCATATCAGTCATGTTCGCATAGTACTGGTGACTTTTTCTTCTCGAGTCTAAGACAATTACTATTCCAGTTTCAAGCTTAACCTCTAGCAAAATAAAGTGAAAGCTGCACACGCATGCATAACTCATCAATTACATTACTATCATTAACCTCGAGTAAAGGAAGCCGAATATGTACAAGACAGTAACACTCACTTGAAATTGTAAGGAAAAAGTATTTTATCTTTGTTTTGATTTTTAGACAACGATTGTAGCAAGTGATTTTTAGGCAACGACTGTAGCAAGTTGTCCTCGGTCTCTTTGACATTGTGTTTGACCGTCCATTCATGTATGATATTTGGGTTAATGAACCAAATATCATAGATATCTGCTTTCCTGCATTCGACGATCTTCAACCTGCATAATATAGTGAGGATAATTATATATACATGCAATGAAAGAGCTGAGCTATATACAGAGACTTAATTACAGAAGTAGTACATACAAACACTAGCATGTGACGAGTGTTTTGTTGAGGGCCTTTTGATTGTATAACTGGAATAACTCGTCAAATTCAATATTCAAAATATCCATTCCTGTGAGGACGTTCTCCTCTTCAATTCTCATTGTCAAAGCATGCCTCCCAGACAGTCTGCATCTTTCCATGTACCGTTCATGGAGTCTTCGCATCATCGTTGTTAGACGAGGATGATCAGGTTTGATGAGAGGCTGCCCGTCGGGCAGGTAATCACCAAGATTGGTAACGGGCACCATCCCCGGATGATTAGCGATGATATCACTAGACACCTTGAGCGGAGGGACATGTTTGCTTCACTTGTTCGCCGAGCTGGGGAATTTTTTCCCACTTCTTCGTTCTGCTAACCTTGCATCGCTGCAAGTACTTCCCGACCGCTCCGCTTCCTTATATGCATTTTTAATAGTGCGCACATAGTTGGAATCCGGCGGAGGCGGTGGTGGTCGCTTCAGGCCATCGATAGTCCGCTTCACTTTCACCGGATCTACCGTTTCCTTCGGAGGTGGAGGTTTCCGTGCAAAAAAGTCCCTCACTTGGGCACGACTGATGTCCTCATTTTCCTTGTTGGTCCTCTCATAAGGTAACTTTTCCAGAGCCTTGAGAGATGGACCGTTGACGGTGTCCTGGACTAGGGGGTACTCACCACGTCGTCTCCCGATCAGTTGGATTGGGCCGAGGACCCCTATGGCCGTATACTCGTGGGCTAGTTCGGACAACCCCTGCCGCATACAAGGAAGACTCCACAAGACTTGGCGCCCAAGACAAGGACTCTCCTAAACCCTAGGCCTCCGGTGTCTTATATAAACTGAGGCCAGGCTAGTCAATAGAAATCTCATATTCATTACTACAATCTCGTGGTAGATACTTATTTTCTGTACTACACCCATATGAATACAATCAAAAGCAGCATGTAGGGTATTATCTCATCAATAGAGCCCGAAACTGGGTAAAACCCCGTGTCCATGTTACCATCGTTTCAAGACGCCTAGCTTAGGACCCCCACTACGAGATACTCCGGATATTGGACCGACATTGGTGCTTTTATTGAGAGCCTGCTAGGTGATCGACACGGATTGATGGATAATCAGGTGGTATTTTTTTAGTCAGATCTGTTCTGTACTAGTTAGTTTTTGTGAGAATCATCGATGGTTTTCGAGCTTTGTTCGCAAATTAGATTGAGATCAAGGTCTAAAATTTCGCTGTCAGATGCCTTGCGCTGGATCACAGAGCCGAGGACAAATCCTCGCACGGGCAGCGGCCATCCAAGGGGAGATTCCTTTCCTTTTTTTTGTTTCTTTATTCCCTTTTTTAATTCGGCACCTAGGCCATCGCTGGACGCTAGTAGTATTTTTGCTATGGAAGGCCTAGACCAAAGTACTAATGCGATGGACTCCTAGTATTTTGCACAATGTCCTAGATTTGATCCGTGGATTGTAGTAATTCAAGTACTACTACTTCACGTTTGGATTAGAAACTAGTCTATTCTTGGTACTAGCTTGTACTAGTTGGTACAGACTGCTTCTTTTTATATGCTTCGGTCTACTATGGTCATCGCTTGTTAAACATGTTCAAATTTTCCTGACTATTTGTTTACCGCACGAAATTATTACACACAGAATATTTTCTGTCCATTTGTACTGGATTATTTTTTGCAGAGATATTTTGTTGACGCATGTACATGCGTTTCCTATTCAAAGAGTATTCTCTGCAGGTCAGCATTTTTTGTGCTGCAGGTTTTGCAATCAGGTCTACACTGCGGCCGCCGTTTCAGGGCAACCTGATATGCTGTCGCTGCCTTGTACGCACTGCATCCGTAACTCGGGCGCCCGTGCGAATTCGGATTTTGTCATCCCGCCACGCCAATGCCCAGTGTTGACAATGGCCTCGCGCCACGCCACATCTCTTTTAATAATTTATTTTACATAAAGAATTTTTATTTATTTATTTTTTGCTATCTGCTTTGTGCTACTTCATGCATGCAGATAATCGGCCTCCACTATGCCACACCGCTAGGTGACGTCGTCGCCCACCTCCATAGACCAAATTGTGTCGTTGCCTTGGAGCGTGGCCCTGTGTTGGCAACCCCGCATTGTCGCTTCATCATCCTACTCGGCCGGAGATTCCAGTGTCACCCGGCGACCCGGCTCCATCACCTCGACTAGACTGGGGCTTCACCTCTTCGGAGTGCCGAGCTCTTCGCTCGTCCACATCGGGCTTGGGGGCTGAGACCTCCTCCCGCACCAAGCTCGGACTGTGTCATCAACGCCGAACACATTAACCAGCTAAGTCGCTTTCATGCTCAAAGTTTTAAAATTTTAAATTTTGCTCGGTCCGACCAAGCATTTTACCTTTTTTAGCAAAAAGTTGTTTGTGAAAAACTTCCTTGTCCAAACTTTGTTTGTGACACACAAATTCAAATACCCCGTTTACTTGGAGGCTTCCTTTATGAAGCCTTTCCTCTTGCAAATGATTATACTTATACGGCTTCGTTCCTTGTTCGTGTATTACGCCACAATATGCACCATGTTGACTTAAGTGTTCCGCAAGCTGGGTTGCCTTGCTCCTGTGTTTACCCCTACGTTCCCGATTGTTCGGCTAGGGAGTAAAGGGAGCACCTCTGCAATTGTCACGACCGGGTCCTCCGAGCTCTGACCTCAGACTGGGTGAAGCCGAAAGCTAGCGCTCTTATTGTTTTCAATTATGGTCGACACACAACGGAACTCATGAGTACAAAAAATCAATTGCACAAGTCCCATAGTAACAATGAGCAACCGAAGAAAGGTACCGGTGGGGGTACTATTTTCTTCGAAGATGCTTCTTACACTTCGTCAGTAATATAGCATAAGTTCCCTGAGCGCGCTTTGTCTGTTACAACCTTTTGGCCTGATTGCCTGGTTATAGGAAACACCGTCGATATTCTCGACAGGTGGAGTACATAACACTTTTCGGCCCTTGGCCGAAGAGGGAGAAGCCGACGGTCAGTTAAGACGCATTTAAAGTTCGGGTGAACAAATATATGATATAAGTACTTCAGTACATACAATCATTATACACTCTTTTACCCAAGTCACTCGGGGGCTTTTAAATTTATGTGAGCTATTTTATAATAAGTTTTCTTCTTCTTAGTCGTTGCAAAGTCTTTTTTTCTATCACTCCTTTTTTCGACGCGAGTGTGTGGTCAATAGCTAAGGAGCCTAATTTCTCTCTCAAAGCCGGCAAAGTTTGCTAAACTGGCCTAACGAGAAGTACTCCGCCTTCGGGATAGGAGTTTGAAGCCGTAGGCTGACCCGCTTGAAGTCTTGAGATAGGATGTGTCATGTTAAAGCACGACAGAATCACTTTTCTTTTCTTTTCTAAGACCAATTTTCTGATTGGCACCGAACAATTGATCTAGTTTGGACGTCGAGTTTTTACTGACGTTTTTTTGGTTTTCCAATCCTATGGCACTTTTCAACTATTTGTGTGTTTACCGCACAAGTCTCGCAGTGCAATGCCGGACGCCTTTAGAGATTCAGAAAAAATTCTCAGATATTGCTATATATGCATCAGTTTCGAATTGTGTCTTCGGTCAATAGTTGGTTTGCCCGGCTCATGTGCTTGCCTCCTATGTTCCGCTTTGTTCGGCTAGGTGTGCAAAGGAAGAACCACTGCGATTGTGCTTCCAGCTCGCATGGTTAAGCACCTCGGTGGAAAAAGTCGAAAACTAACTATCATAAGCGTGAACTGGTCAGCGATCCAAGGACTGTGTTAAATGACGGGCCGTTCATAACATTGGCCGAAGTGTTAACCACTTCCTTATGTTAAACAATAATATAACATGCCTCTCTGCGTACCTTTGTTTATAAAACCGTATGGCCGGATTGCCTTGTTTACCGTAAATCTTTGCCCTCATAAAGGCTTTATAAAGTAGGACAAACACTCCTCGGCTGCTGGCCGAGGAGGTTGAAGCTGATGGTCGGTCAACAAAGTTTTGTACAATATGGATCCGAGCATTAATGACGTAAAGTACTTCGATACATAGCGTCACTACACATAATTTATGATTTTACTATGGATATCGATCCTTAATTCGGCCACCCGTGTCCGCATTAAGGCTCGGGGGCTACTGGGCTTCGGGCTTATCATTACTTATAAATATTAAAGAGGCACATCGATCCCCTGATCTAGTGTTGCCACCCGACCAGTGTCTTGGGGGCTACTGCATTGCCTATTCAATGCAGAAAATTTTAAGTGCAATACAGTTTCCGAGGAGATTATAATCCTCGGGTTGGTCGGCCGCACCCAACCCAAGTTTGAGGACTGAGCACGCCGCTTTTTGTGACCCGAAGTATGCTGCCGAGATAGGACTTGATCCTCAGGCTGATTTTGCGAATCAACCTGAGTCTCAGGGGCTACTGGGATCAGCGGTCTTATGTCATCCTTCAGGTACATCTCGGGTTTTAGACCGATACACACACCTTGAGGGCTACTGGCTATACATCTCGGCAGAGAATAAACGGCACCGATCAAAAAATCAGCCCGCAGTCGGGGTGGTGCACCATTTCGGAAGCAGTCCGGCATAAAACTCGGACGCCAATGACTGGCTCCATAGAGGGCATTTCCGGCATTAAGCTCGGCTAAACTCCTTCAACTTTTTTGAACCAAGGTGATCTATGACACCTTGGATATAGTCCGGCGTTGGGGCTTGGACATAGTCCGGCGTTGGGGCTTGGACATAGTCCGGCGTTGGAGCTCGGATGCAGTTCAACGTTAGAGCTCGGCTGCAACAATACTCCTCAGATACAGTCCGGCAGTGGAGCTCGGATACATTCCGGCGTTGGAGCTCGGAAGCGGTCCAACGTTAGTGCTCGGCTGCAAAGATACCTCGAATGCAGTCCGGCGTTGGAGCTCAGACGCAAGAGGACACTGCCGCCCGGGGACAACTTCAAACCCGAGGCGTGGCATAAAAATAACAAGGCACTGATAAAGGCCGGAAACTTAAAGGGGCTCTTTGGATACCCGACGTATAAACTCCCGATTATTGTCACTTCGGGGTTGTCGGATCATAACACATAATAGGTGACTATAGACTTGCAAGATAGGATCAAGAACTCACTTATATTCATGAAAACATAATAGGTTCAGATCTGAAATCATGGCACTCGAGCCCTAGTGACAAGCATTAAGCATAGCAAAGTCATAGCAACATCAATCTCAGAATGTAGTGGATACAAGGGATCAAACCCTAACAAAACTAACTTGATTACATGGTAAATATCATCCAACCCGTCACCGTCCAGCAAGCCTACAATGGAATTACTCACTCACGGCGGTGAGCATCATGAAATTGATGATGACGACGGCGATGAATCCCCCTCTCCGGAGCCCCGAACGGACTCCAGATCAACCCTCCCGAGAGAGATTAGGGCTTGGCAGCGGCTCCGTATCATAAAACACGATGAAACTTCCTCTCTGATTGTTTTCTCCGTGAAACGGAATATATGGAGTTGGAGTTGAGGTCGGTGGAGCATCAGAGGGCCCACGAGATAGGGGGGCGTGCCCAGGGGGAGGGGCGCGCCCCCACCCTCGTGGACAGGGTCTGGGCCCCCTGACCTTGATTCTTTCGCCAGTATTTTTTATATTTTCCAAAAGTTATCTCCGTGGATTTTCAGGTCATTCCGAGAACTTTTGTTTTCTGCACATTAAACAACACCATGGCAGTTCTGCTGAAAACAACGTCAGTCCGGGTTAGTTTCATTCAAATCATGCAAGTTAGAGTCCAAAACAAGGGCAATAGTGTTTGGAAAAGTAGATACGTTGGAGACGTATCACCTATGTATTGTCGGGCAATTCGTTATCTTTTGGAAGCTTCTTCAATATTTTCAGTAGCTTCTCAAATCCTTTGTCAGGTACATCATTCTCTGCCTTCCACTGCAGTAATTCCAGTGTGGTACCGAGCTTTGTGTTAACATCTTCACAATTGGGGTACAACCCTTTTTTGTGATCCTCTAACATGCGATCGAACTTCAGCTTCTCCTTTACACTTTCGCACTGTATCTTTGCATCAATACCTGACGAAGATCATCATCGGGCACATCGTCTGGTTCCTCTTGATCTTCAGCTTCCCCCGCTGCAGCATCACCGTATTCAGGGGGCACATAGTTGTCATCATCCTCTTCTTCTTCGATGTCTTCCATCATAACCCCTGTTTCTCCGTGCTTGGTCTAAACATTATAGTATGGCATGAAACCCTTATAAAGCAGGTGGCTGTGAAGGATTTTTCAGTCAGAGTAAGACTTCGTATTCCCACATATAGGGCATGGACAACACATAAAACCATTCTGCTTGTTTGCCTCAGCCACTTCGAGAAAATTTTGCATGCCCTTAATGTACTCGGAGGTGCGTCTGTCACCGTAAATCCATTGCGGTTCATCTGCGTGCATTATATATAATTAAGTGTGTCAAAAACCATTATAGAACATCATGAATACATAAGTGACCAAATCAATAGAAGTTCATCATCATGTTAAAACCAAAGTACATACATAGTTCTCATTGAACAACATATAGCTCTCCAGAGGATCTAATTAAACCATACATTGAAACTATCTAAAACATTTCAATGCAACAACAAATGCAATTATAATTGCAACTAAGGTAACAATTAATCCAACGACATAATGATACCAAGCCTCAGTATGAATGGCATATTTTCTAATCTTTCTAATCTTCAAGTGCATTGCATCCATCTTGATCTTGTGATCATCGACGACATCCGCAACATGCAACTCAAATATCATCTTCTCCTCCTCAATTTTTTTAATTTTTCCTTCAAGTAATTGTTTTCTTCTTCAACTAAATTTAACCTCTCGACAATAGGGTTGCTTGGAATTTCCGGTTCACATATATCCTAGATAAAAAAATCTATGTCAAGTTGCTCGCCATAATTGTCATAAACACTAAATGAAACAAATAGTTATAAAAGATAATATATATACCACATCCGAATTATAGACAGGACGAGGGCCGACGGAGGCGGATACCAAAACCATTCTGCACGATATAATAACAAACAATAATAAGTAAGAAAATTACACAAGTATCTATCTAAATCATACAAGTAAGAACTTTTTTCTTTTAGAAAGAAGATAAGAACAAGAGACTCACCACAGTGGTGCCGGCGACGAGATCGGCGCGGGTGATCGACTGCGGTGAGGACAGGGACGGGACAGGACGGACAACCTAACCTAGACAAATCTTGAGGAAAATGGAGCTTGGACAAGGAGCTTCGAGAGGAGAAAGCTTAAGTGTGGCTCGGGCAATTCATCAAACACCTCATGTGCATAGGTGGTGATCTAGAGCACAACACACCTCTCACACACCTCTCCCAAAAAAATAGAGCACTCCACTGCTCTGCTCGTGGGCAAGGGGTATATATAGGCATCTCATTGGTCCTGGTTTGTGGCTGGAACCGGGACTAAAGGACAACCTTTGATCTGGGTTCAAGCCACCAACCGGGACCAATGGTGGTGGGCCAGGAGTGAGGCCCATTGGTCCCGGTTCGTGCCTGGAACCGGGGCTAAATGGGCCAGACGAACCGGGACCAATGCCCACAAGGCCCGGCCGGCCCCCTGGCCTCACGAACCGGGACCTATGCCCCCATGGGTCTCGGTTCGTGACTGAACCGGGATTAATGGGCTTGCCATGCTTGGACCAAAGCCCTATTTTCTACTAGTGAAGAACACGTTAATATAAGAGGTTTACAGCTCACATAATATGCATGACCCAGTACGACCTTAGGGTGCAAGCACACCACCTTCGGCTCCTCATTTGCACACTTAGGACCCATTTGGACCACAAAATTTCACAATATGTTTTGTGCATTTCACAAGAAACCATCGATTTTGTACGTAAGGTATTACACTGTTTCATTGCCATTACTATACAACATTAATCAGATCAAAATCGGAATACTTACCAGGCTCCCCCTGCCTTTTTTCTTATGGGAAAAATACACTGAATACTGGTTGACCATGAAAGAATGAAGGAAGCAATAAGAAAGCTCTGGATTACTATTGTTGCTGTCTAGCGGGAAGTAGTCTTTGTTGATCAGAAGCGCACAAGCTGGATATTACTGACAAGGAAGAGAATTAGAAAAAAAAATGATCAAATACGTTTATCAATCTGTTGATATTCAGGCAAGCAAGCTAGTGGGTGTTTGAGCTGTCTTTGTGTGATCAGTACAAATCCATAACCATTCATTAGTCTTCATATCACCTTCACGGTGCTAGGGACTCCCGGATACTAAAAATGCCTTAGAATGTTTAATAATGTTATAATTAGGTGGAGACATGTTTATTACTTGCAAATGTGAGCAAATAGGAGTTCATATGTATATTTTGCAACTTAAGCATATATATTCAACCATAACTACAACCATGAAACATCAGAATGCCAACATATATAGTAGCACAGGCTACGTACAACCAGTTTGGATGATGGTCCAACAATAGGATAGGTGTTTAGGGGCTGTTTGGTTCTAGGCCTAGCATTGCCACACTTTGCCACACATTTTTACCAAGCTTGCCTAAGGTTAGTTCAGGAAAATGAGAGCTACAAGTTGGCAAGCCTAAGGGAATCTTGCCACATTTTTTGTGTGTATGTCATGTGGGGTCCAAGTGTGGCTTGACTAAGGTCTGGCTTGAACCAAACACTCACCTAAGTTAGTCAAACTTGCTTAACTTTAGGTGTGGTAACCTTTGGCCAAGTTAGGGACAAACCAAACAGCCCCTAATCATCTTGTGCTATTTATGCCATTTGTGACATTTTACTTTATTTGAGCTTGCTTGAGAACCTGAGATGATCTGCATACTTTGTTTGGTACTTTTTTTTTAATAAAATTGCTGTGCACATCTAATGATGCAGAGGTGGGGGTAATAATCCTCCTTTTTGGAAAAAGAAAAAAATGCCAGCAAAGTGTGACAAGTAGGAGTAGACATATAACTGCTTTTCAACCTCAAGTGCTTTTCAACCTCAGGTGAACCGAAGGAGTAAACATATATCTATTCTACCACTGTCCGTCTACTACTCCAACACCATGAAGCTATGATGCCGAAGAGAGAAGCTCTGCTGAGGGAGGTGGAGGCGAAGCCATGTGTAGAAGAACGTGGCAGATTCAATGATGCTGACGACTAGTGTTGTCCGTGCAACCTTTAGACCTGGTACATAACCAGAAAAATCATCCTAGCTAAGCATCTTGTGTATTGATTGTATACAGGTGTTCTCCCAATAACTACCAAGGTCACTGCAACTGTGAACTCCAGTACCACCACTTTCGTCTTCATTGAATGGCAATCCGATTACAATTGAACAAAGCTAGAGGCGGCCAGGTCCGGCAAGGAGGCGGCGGCATACGACGAGATGTCCAGCGGCAATGGCTAGGCCGTCCTATCTGGGCCCAGATGGGCTTTGACGGGCTGCGCATGCTGCTGTCCTGTATCTTCCATACTCCGTTAATGAACTACTCCTGGACTCGACCCCCAACACGGGGACGTTAGGGGCTCCGGCCCTGGGCATGGCGGTGGTGGCCACCTCCTTCGCTGGAGGTGGTCGGCCAGCTGGTTGTGTCATCACTCATCCAATACCGGCGCTGAGTGGGGAGACTATGCTGCCGGTGAAAACTGTGCTATAACCCACATCATCGCGGGCGATGGAGGCGTTTTCGCGTCGTTATCTTGATGAAGAAATCGCAACTGCAACTACGATCGACTCGCTTGCGCTGCTCCGGGTGAAAACCTAGACCCAGGGTACCAGGATCAGATGATGGCGATGCTTTAGGCGTCGTTCTGCCTCATGGGAGCATTGTCTTTTGAGCAGCGGTTGGATGGAGGAGAGAAGTGGTTGAGCGGTTTTTCATTTACAACATCAAAGATGGTAGATCTCGGCGGCATGGTGCAGTGGAGATTCGGCGTCCAATGCGCAGAGCTGGACTCGTGCAGGAGTCTGGCGTCATGGTGGCATCGATAGCAGAGAGGTCTGGCAAGATCGGTGCATTAATTTCTGCTCTGAAGATGGATTGATGGAAGATTTCGTCTACGACACATGAGAGTGTGTCGAACCGGTTTGTGCTCCAAACCCACTATGTGGCTTGGTTGGGGCCTCCGGCTTTAGATGTTAGGTATTTATGCAATGTCTATTTGGTATTAGGCTCGGAGAATCGGCACCCTTCATCAAGTGGATAGGTAACGACAAATGTTGCTAAGATGGTTGCTACCGACTACCTGATGTACTACTTTGTAAGGTCTTCTTGAATAATTAATAAAATGACCACATGCATCGCCCAGATGCAGAGGCCGGGGGTAAGCCTCCTTTTCTAAAAAAAAGAAAAATCATTATCCTTCCCATGAACTTTTTACCTCGTATCTTTCTGCTCGTGACGGCCCACTGCCTCTCCTCCGGTCATCTCCTTCAACGGCGTCATGTCCGAGCCCTCATTGGCGACACCACATTCTGCCGTTGCGACCACTTCTCTTGCCTGGGATCCATATAATCCGACTAGGGATTAATACGAAGAAGCGCCCCACCCCGCCCCGTGCTCCCGCACATATCAGTTTTTCAGGTAACTTAATAATAGCAAATGCGCATGGATCTAACACTGCGGTTATTTTTCGTTTGGTACATGAAAGCCTTAGCTTCGAATTTTATCCGTATATGGTTCTTTTTTTGCGGGAAAGGAACTTTTCAGTCATCAACCATGGTCATTACGTTCAGAGATGACGATGCTAGCTATTTCAATTGGGGAATTTCGAAGCCAAGGGTGTGACTCGCTACATTTGCATACTTGCTAATTTTAACTAGACTAATGTTCCTTTCATGAGTCAGAATCCTTCTGATCTAATTAACCTGGTTCGCATACCTCGATCGCTCCATATCTTTAGATTGCACCAGCTTTAACAATTCGGCGCAGTCCGTTTCAACAACCAATGGCAAGCTGGACCAATGGAGAGCAAGCCGAAGCCCCACGTCTATAACTGCCATCTCAGCTTCTAGAGGCCCCGCACAGTTGAAGAGCACCCGCGTCGCGACGAAGATGACTGCGCCTTCATGATCACGCAAAATCATCCCAGCCCCGGTTGTACCATCCTCCTTCACAAAAGCACCATCAACATTCAGTTTAATATAGTTCACATCAGGGGCCTTCATGTACATGATGTAGCTTATCCATTTAAGCAAAACCTACGTGTTCTTATGACAGAACCCTTGTCATTTAGAAATATTATATATTAATTTGAGTACCATTTCTTTAAACACTGCTAAATATAATGTCAACGAGAAAAGATGGAGAGAAGGACTCCCTTATAAAACTGGTCGGAGTAGTTCGTTTCTAAAATATGTGTGAAGACGAGAGGCTTAGTCATTTTATTACTTTTGTTTGACGTGCCTTGCAAGAAGCGTATAGATGTGCACTTCTGTAATGGAAAAGAAAATCTATCCCGTGGAGCAGAATCTTGAAGAGAATCTACCACGTGCTTGTCCTTGTGCTTGCCAGGAATTATCTTGGACTGCTCGTCCAAAATGTTCAGTCGGCAGCTCGGCAAGTTTAGCTCCTTTTCACATGGCAGGCAACACTGAGTAAGGTATGTTTGGGGAAGAGAATTGGCCATTTCAAGACAACAGGATTCAAGCGGATGGGTGTGGTGACTACCTATCCAGAAGAGAAACTAATATTTGTGTGATTCTATGGCTTTCTGTGTGCTATGGGATGCAGAGCTGGGCAGTATTTATAGTATGGAAGCAGTAGGTCGATCAAAAGATATATGTGCAATCCATAAAATTAGTCAGTTTATTCCTTTTATTTGACTAGCCTTGGAATAACCATAGTCTTATTTTGTATATCTTACAGATGATCCACTTGCTAAAATTTTCATTTTATGTATGTCATGCAACGCTCATTGCTACCTTTTCTGCCATAACTTTTCACTTCATGATGTACAAAATACTAAATTCTCTGATCCCCAGGGCTTGGTCCGTTGCCCCCTGCATGGGATTTGTTGTAATCCCATGTGGAGAGGGTCATGTACCAACTGTGAATATTGGTTTTCTTATCGTACACCATGGGGTCAGTAGGGTAAGCTAAAGATTGCAAGAATATTCACTTCGTTAGCTGCTCTATTCACATTCCAGGCTTATCTTCGGCTTCTCTTAGCACACTTTGCTCACACTTCTCTACAGTACCATCGCCTAACTATATTATCCATAAGACCTGAACAGTTGTTCAATCCTGGAAGGGGTGATCATATAAGACAGAATATATGGTGGTTCGGACCTCTTAAATATTTTATGCAATACGGCCAGTGTGCTTAGGTGTTACTCCAACCCCATGCATGCATGTGAATGCCAGCAAGTATATGCTCTTACGACCAAATCAATTATATATTAACTGGCGTACAAGTTGCCTTCGATGACGCCAAATGTACTGTCAATAATAAAGATGGGGACAAGGACCCTCTTAAAAGAATGCACGGGGTAGTTTGCTTCCAAAATATATGAGAAGACTAGAGGAATAGTCATTTTATTCCTTTTGTTTGACTGGCCTTGGAAGCTGTATAAGTGTATATAGTTTTGCATCTTTTTTATTATCTGATTATTTATGTAGGGCATACAATCACATAAAAGAGCCAATGCTAAATTTTGAATGGAGTTTCTTCATGCCAGTTCCGTTGCTAGTATTTCTTATACTAATAATGTTCACACAATGAAGTACAAAATACTAAAACTACTGAAATCCTGCTAGCCTGGCAGCAGCCTATGGCAGAGGATTGGCCGACAGGATGGAGCCTGTATACCTGCATTCACGCTTAGGGATGGTGATTCATGATGGATGACAAGTTTCACTGGTCGCGCATTTGCTCTTCCATACCATCTTTCTAGTTTAATGGGTAAGGATTCTGTACATGGAAAACATAGGTCCTGATAACTGCCTCTCACAGTGGTTTGTTATGTCACATTCACCCAAAATAACATCCCAGTAGGCACAACACAAAATAAAACCAAGATTAAGCTACAATCACATTTGTAATTTTCCTTGCATGCTAGTACGATGCCCTGTGATGCTACGGAATAATAAAAACGTGTTAAGAGACATTGATCAGATCTTTTTTGCCAAATTGAAAAGCATTTTTGAACATGATTCAAGACTTCCTCTTGACAATTTGCTCTAGCAGATGACATATGTGTTCTTGAATTTATATACCATATTAGTACCCTAATAAACAGAAAGGAAAATTATGCCTGTGAATTCAAATCTCGGGGAGGGCTTAGCATCATGTGCTTGCCCGGGGTTCTACCGAACAGCTCTTGAAAAACACCTAGTCATTATATTACTTCTCTTTGACTAGCCTCAGAAGAAGCATAGTCTTATTTTGCATATCTTATAGATTATCCGTTGTGTATATCTAAATAGATGACCCACTTGCTAAATTTTCCATTTTTATGTACTTCGTGCCTTGTGCGTTGCTACCTTTTTTGCCAGACTTTTCACATCAGGGAGTAGAAAATATTAGACCATGTAATTCCTAGGGCATGGTCTATTAGCCCCATGTGCTCAAACAACATAATATCATATCATGTGCTCCTGATAGAGAGCCAGTTCTATCTATACCCAGCTAGCGTATAATATATTATCCATGAGACCCTAACCACTAGAGGTGTGATCATCTAGTAAAAATATATGGTAGCTCGGACCTATTAAAATGTTGAAATAATACAGTGTGTCCAGGAGTTGTTCCAGCTCTATACATACATGCAAAGGCCAGCAAGTATATGCTCTAGCTTATCCCATTATGCTAAACCTATATGTTCTTACGACAGAACCATGTCGCTTAGAAATTTTCTATATCAATTGGAGTACTACTTTCTCTGAACACTGCCAAAAACAATTTCAATAACAAAAGATGCGGATAATGAATCCCATAAAAAATGGTTGGAGTAGGAGCAGTTTGTTTTTAAAATACATGTGAAGACCAGAGGCTTAGTCAACTTATTCCTTTTGTTTGACGCGACTTGCAAGAAGCGTAAAACTTTATACTTCTGCTTTGTTATTTTTGGTTGGTTTTCTCTAGCATATTCACATGAAGGGGCCACTTGTCTCTTCATGTGGGTTGCATTGCTACCATTTCATATACTAATGCTCATAGTATGAAGTGCATATACTAAAATTCTATATTGCTTGGCAACAACGAAGTTATCCTCATGCAAAGGTCAATCCTTGGCCAGGGTGGAGCCTATAGATCGGGATTCACACTTAGGGCTGGTGATTCACGATGGCGGATAACTTGCACCGGTCGTGCATGTTATCATTAGTGCCAATGTCTAGTGAATGTAGCGGTGCGTGTAGCACCAACACTAAAAGCTAGAATGGATAAGGGTTTTGTGCGTATGATGTCAAGCAGAAGGTCCTGATAACTTCTTCCCTCAATGGGTTGTTCTGTAGCATTCACCCAAATAACATCATTCTGTAGCATTCACCCAAATAACATCCCACAATGCATCACACAACACAGAATAAAACCAGTATCAATAACAATAATTGGAATTTTACTTACATACTAGTAGGGGTGTCCGTGCACTGCTGTGGAAATACAGAAAGGTGTTAACAGACATTGATCAGATTTTTTTTGTCAAAATGAAATGCCTATTTTAAAATTATCCAAGCCCTTCACGCAAGAATTCCTCTAGACGTTCATGCATGTATACATCGTTAAGTCCCCCCATAAACAGAAAAGAAAATTAAGCCCTTCATAAAGAATATTCATGAGAGCTTTGCATGATGCTGTTATCCGTGTTATTGTCGGGGGTACTCTTGGACGGCTCATGCAAACATACAATGTCGGAAGCAAGGTCAAGAACTATGCCCGCACCTCCCTCTGTGGGCATGACCATTGAAATCGGGATTGCATGAGATCCTGATTTTCTTAAAATAGATTAATCTCCTCCACCCCCTCCCCGCACCTCAAATCCTCCCCCGAATAGATAACCACGTGTCAAAATTTTTTATTACCTGACACTGTGAAACTTATGTTCAGATTTTAGAATGCTGATTTGTTGTTCCCCAGCATTCGTACAAAATTGCATCACAATTAAAGATTCCTATCGTATCCTTTCAAAAAGGCTGATTGGGAAATAACATTAAGTGAAAGCTGCGTCATATGCTAGTATTTGTGTACACACATACACAGCCATTCGACTTCACATATCAGCAAGGAAACAAGGGAGGTATGGACACAGTGCTATGAGCCTATGACTGTGTCCATCTATGCACAGTACATGGGTCAATGAAGTATATATTTGTCTTGACGAACACAAAGACCAATGTAAACACAGAGGAAAGTTGATCAGGCAGAATCTACTGTTTACCAAATACTGACAAAATCATAGGTCGTTAGGTCCTCTCTTAAAAATGGTTGGATATTTTATTTTTTTAGAAAAGGAGGATGACCCCCGGCCTCTGCATCTGGGAGATGCATACGCCACTTTATTGATTATTCTCGAGGACCGTACAAAGTATTACAACAATGTGCCTGAATCCATCATCTTGGCAACATATGCCGCTACTCCTATCCAATATGATGAAGGGGTGCTAGCTGGGCCACTACCCAAACCACTCACCTAAGCCTAACATCAAAAGCCGGAAGCCGAAACCCATTCGGAACCCCTAGCCGAGCCACATACCGGGTCTGGGGCACAATCCGGTCAGACGCACTCGTGTGTCATCGCCGCCATCTTCCACAGGTCTTCAGATCATATTTAAGCTTCTACCTTGTCTGGCCACTCTGCCATTGACGTCACCATGACGCCAGACAGCAACCTCCTCCTGCCTGAGCCCATCTCCGTGCATCGGACGTCGAGACTCCACAGCGCCATGCCATCAATCTCCGCCGCCATCAATGGTTGGATATTATTGAACATGTATATACGTATGTAGGCCCGGGTTTTGTATGTTCCACCTGTAGTGTCTCTCTCCCCTCTGTATCTACTTGTATCTTGGGAGACAAGACACCGGTCGCACCCCTTGTACCTATATATGTGCCTAGTGCACGATCAGTGAGAATATCAATGCACACAATGGCTCTCTCCCAAACTTACATGGTATCAGATATCGTATCGATCCTTTCCTAATCGCTTCCGCCAAATCCTAACCGCCACCGCCCCGGGCCGCTGCCGCCGCCATCTGCTACCGCCGCCGCTGTCCCGCGCCGCTGCCTCCACAACCTCCCCACGTTGCTGCCCTCCCGTCCTGCAGCCACGCCACTCACCAGCAACCGCGCCGCCCCTCTTGCCGCGCCGCCGCAACCCCTTCCCAACTCTAGCCGCCGCCCCTCCTCCTCTCCACGTGTGCCGCCACCATGTCCTCCAACGCCTCCACCTACTCCAACCCCTTGGTCGGACCAGACCCCGCCGACATTCGCGACATCAACATCCATGAACGCGTTCCCGTGATCCTCGATGCCACCCACTCCACGTGGAAGACTTATTTCTCGCTCCTCTTCTGCGAGAACAATCACGTGGATCATGTTGACGGCACTGTCGACTCTCGCGTAATGGTGGGCAACTCCGAGTGGACCGCGATCGACGTTGCGCTCATCTGGTGGTTCTTCACCACCATTTCCAAGGACCTGTTTCACACGGTTGTGAGCGATGATGATGACGCCCACGCCATGTGGGTCAAACTCAACGGCCTCTTAACCGACAACAAGTTTCAGCGTGGCATTTTTCTGCAGCAGGATTTTTTTGACTATCATCAGGATGAACAGTCCATCGATGACTATTGCCGCCGCCTAAAGACGTTGGCGGATGAACTCCGTGACATCGGAGCCAAGGTTGATGACGACCTCCTCCTCAGCATGCTCACCGCCAGCCTCAACAAGGACTTCGGCAACGCCACCACCAACCTCACCTTGATGCCGGGGCCCTCCTTCCCCAAATTTGTGGCGTACTTGCGGTTCGAGGAACGCCGGATGAAGTGGGTGAAGAAGCGCTTGCAGCACCACGCCCTCGCCGCCGGCACCTCTCGCGCCCCCTCCTCCCGCCCTTCCCTCACCGCGATAGCAGCCGCCACCCCCGCCCCCGAGGTTCTAGCCCCTCCCGCCCGTGCCTCCCGTGGGTCCCACTGCTTCCCAGCACCAGCTGCAGGGTGGCGGGCGGCGCGGCAACCGCCGCGGGGGCGGGCACAAGAAGCAACAGCAGGAGAACGGGGGGGGGGGGGGGGGGGGGGGGCTTGTCAGCAGCAGCCCACCCCGCCGTGGACCTATGGCACCAACCCGTGGATGGGTGTCGTCCACGCGTATTCGATGCCGGTTCCCCAGATTCCCGCCGCGAGCATCCATGGGCCCCGTCCGGAGAGCCACCAGGCGTACCTTACCCTGCCCTCCTTTTATCGCCGGCCACGGGCGGGTATGGTGCCGCTCCCGCACCCCCTTATGGCGGGTCCTACCCTCCCCAGGTGCCGCCGCTGTGGGCTCCCGCCCTCTTCGCCGTCCTGCACTCGGCTCGGTCACCTAGCAACTATGGTGGCGGAGGTGACTGGTACATGGCCTCGGGTGCCACTGCTCATATGACATCTCATCCCGGTAACCTTTGGCACGCCCGTCTCGGTCATCACAACTCCACAGTTTTGCATCAGATTCTTCAGAGTTTTTCATTCTCATGTAATAAGGTTGACAACCACACTTGTGAGGCATGCCGTCTCGGCAAGCGCGTTCGTCTTCCCTTTAGCGAGTCTACAAACATTTCCACTTTCCCGTTTTAGTTATTGCATAGTGATGTTTGGACGTCCCCGGTTGCAAGCAACACCGGCAATCTATACTATTTGGTTATATTGGATGATTTTTCTCATTATATGCGGACATTTACTCTCCATCGCAAGTCCGACGCCCTTGCCACACTCACTATCTTTTATTCCTACATCACCACACAGTTTGGTTGTCCTATCCTTGCCATACAAACTGACAACGGAAAAAGAGTTTGACAACATCACTATCCGTAACCTCCATGCTTCTCACGGCACCATCTTTCGCCTCACTTGTCCTTACACATCTCAGCAAATTGGCTGCGCCGAGCGCGTCATTCGCACTCTTAATGACTGCGTCTGCACGTTGCTCTTCCACTCCAACGTGCCGCCTTGGTTCTAGCCGGATGCTCTCGCCACCGCCAACCTCCTCATTAACATCCGCCCCAGTCGCCCGCACTGGAACTATGCTCCTCACTAGCTCTTCTTTGGTGCGGCCCCATCTTATGATGGCCTTTGCATCTTTGGGTGTCTTTGTTATCCTAGCACCGCGTCCACCACTCCTCACAAACTCGCTCCCTCGTCGGTTCCTTGCATCTTTCTCGGTTACCCTCCCAACACCAAAGGTTATCGGTGCTATGATCGAGTGTCCCACCACATTTATACATCGGGACACGTGTACTTTGATGAGCTGGTGTTCCATTTTCAATAGGTACCGTCCCTCTTGGCGCGGCCTTCGGCGCCTCCCGCGGTGCAACTCGCCCCTGTCACCACCTACAGCGGTCCGCCCACTTCGTCGAGCCATGCCGCGTCCCCTCCCGCACACCCCGCGCCCTCGGGTCCGGCCGCCCCCTCCAGCGGCGCCTCGAGTGAGGCCGCCCCTCGGGTGCTCCCGCCGCCGCGGCCTTCAGTGCCCCCTCGGGTGCCCCCTTGAGCGCCCCCACTGCTGCGGCCTCCGGCGCCCCCTCGGTTGTCCCCGCTGCGGACCTCTCTGCGTCATCGGAGACCGGCTCGACCTCCTCATCGCCAGTATCCCCTTCAACTCCGTCGGCAGTGGCTGCACCCCTCACCCGTGTGGTCTCTCGGGATCGGACTGGGACGTTCGTCATAGCACACACTACACCTCCGACGAGTACGCGTGTGCCGCGTCTACCTCATCCCCGTCTCAAGTGCTCACCTTTGCTCGCGTAGTCCTTCGGGATTTGAACTGGCTTGCTGTGATGCGTGAGGAGTTCGACGCCCTACAGCACAACTGTACGTGGCATCTTGTCAAGTGGCCACTCTGTGCCAATGTTATCACTGGAAAGTGGGTTTTCTGCAACCAGACTCGTCCCGACGGTTTCCTCAAGCGCTATAAGACGCATTGGGTGGTGCGCGGTTTTCGACAGTGCGCCGAAGTGGACTTCAACGACATGATTCGCGTCGTTCTCCAGCTGGCTATCTCTCGCGCCTGGCCAGTTCACCAACTCGACATTTCCAATGCCTTCTTGCATGGTCACCTCGACGAGCAGGTGTTCTGTCAGCAGCCCACTGGTTTCATCGACGCCGACTATCCGGACCACGTGTGCTTGCTCTCATGTTCTCTTTACGGGTTGAAGCAGGCACCTCGATACTGGTACCAGCGGATAGCGGCCTTCCTTTAACAGCAGAGGTTCCAGTCCACATGGTCCGATGCCTCCCTGTTCGTTAATCACCGGGGCGCCACTACCGTGTACCTTCTCCTGTACGTCGACGACATCATCCTGATAGCGTCCTCGCCAGCACTACTTCAGCAGATCGCCTTGGCACCGAGTTCGCCCTCAAGGACTTGGGGGCTCTCCACTACTTACTCGGCATCGAGGTCGTTCACCGTGCCACTGGCTTCTTTTTGCATCAGTAGAAGTATGCCTACGAGCTTCTGGAGCGAGCCAGCATGCTTAATTGCAAGCCTGCTTCCACGCCTGTCGATACGAAGGCTAAGGTGTCCGCCATCAAGGGCAATCCGTCGTCCGACGCTCCCTTCTACCACTCCATCGTCGATGCTCTTCAGTACCTCACGCTGACTCGGCCGGATATCCAGTATGTTCTTCAGCAGGTGTGCGTTCACATCCATGCCCCTCGTGACACCAATTGGGCTCTTGTGAAACGTATCCTCCGGTACATACATGGCACCACGGCCATGGGTCTCACCCTGACGGCATCCCCCGACACCGGCCTCGTCGCCTACTTCGACGCCGACTAGGCTGGGTGACCCGACACTCGGCGCTCCACTTCCGGCTACTGTGTCTACCTCGGGCCCTCTCTAATTTTGTGGTCGTCTAAATGACAACTGACGGTCTCATGATCGAGCACTGAGGCCGAGTACAGGGTTGTGGCTAATGCCATCGCGGAGTGCTCCTGGCTATTCCGGCTACTTCAGGAGTTGCTATGTGAGGTTCCCAAGCCAATGATTGTCTACTATGACAATGTCTCCGCGGTCTACCTCTCTGCCAACCCTGTTCATCATCGCCGGACGAAGCATATTGAGCTCGACATCCACTTCGTTCGGGAGCACATCGCACTTGGTCATGTTCGAGTTTTGCATGTGCCCACCGATCAGCAGTTCGCCGATGTCATGACGAAGGGACTACCTACCTCGACTTTCGAGGTCTTTCGGTCCAGTCTTTGCATCGCTGGGACGCTTTGACTAGCAGGGGGGTGTTGAACATGTATATACGTATGTAAGCCCGGGTTTTGTAGGCTGCACCTGTAGTGTCTCTCTCCCCTCTGTATCTACTTGTATCTTGGGAGACAAGACACCGGTCACACCCCTTGTAACTATATATTTGCCTAGTGCACGATCAATGAGAATATCGATGCCCACAATCCCTCTCTCCCAAACTTACAGATATTGTACACCAATAATGGACACCGTGGTGCTTTTTGTATTTGGTTGCCTGAATTTTATCTTCAAAGCATGTGTTGTATCTATTTTTTACAGACAATACAATGGAGAAGGGTTTGCAAGTTGTTGAGGGTAATCTGTATAGTTATATGACATCCAAAATAGCACTTCATGGTTTGGTAATGTGTCTCTTTCAAAGCCTGATGGGCCTGGTCATATTTGAAGAAGACAAAGACAAATGAAATCTTGGTCTTATTCCTATATATAGTTTCTCTTTAAGTGGTGGCTCATGTGTGGCGTTGGCATCCTCGTCACACTGGAGTAGGTGCATGGCTTAGAGGGTGCAGCCGGCTTCGACCATCGGTGCGAGGGTGTTTGCCAAGTCTTCTCCGAGCGAAAGCTTGACCAGCAAGAGCCGGCCGGCGATGGTGGTGCCTACGAGCGTTGTTCTCCTTCTTGAGGGTGTCATTGTGGAGTTTCTTCGACCCGCTCCATCCTCGGATCTGGTTCTTTGGGCGAAAGCCTAGACCCATTCGGGTTGGGCAACGACGTCGTCCCTATGGTGTTTCTCCCTATGGGAGTTGCTTTGAAGACCGACGATCATTCTCCAAGCTCCTATTGGGCTGGACATGCACGGTGTCACGATTGGCAGGTTCCCAACTAGTGATGCGAGTGGTTAGCGTTGCGACTCGTGCGGCCACGATAATGGTGGTGTGTGGAGCTGGGTTTGCGGTTTGCATGAGGTGGCCGCCCTTGCAGCCGCCTGGCAATCGCGCCATGCCAGGCAGCTCGCCCGAGGTTTCTGATGATGACACTACGGGCTTCGACAATGGCACGGTGTTGGACCCCACCCTGGTGTATGTCGGCCAGACTATGGAGCATGCGCAGGCGCACTACTATGCCTCCATGGCGGAGGAGACAACTGCGTTGTCCTCTTTTTCGGTGTTCCAGCAGGCGTAGGAGGAGTAGAGGTACAACCTGCTGCTCCTCGAGCAGTATCGGCTGGCGGAGGGCCAAATCGAGGGTGAGCACGCAAGCGAGGCTACCATGGCCGCCATGGCCGCGGCAACCCCAAACTACTTTGCGGAGCAGCAGGCTCTATACAAGGCCGCGCGCGCCTCTCGCAACGTAGAGCTGGCTCAGCCGGCACGGCTAATAGTTGCCGTCCAACTTTCGTGGCCGCACATGGCAGCAGAGTAGTGACGGACTGTCCACGTCCACCATTGACCTCACATTCACCACCACCAGTGACGGACAGGTCGCGGACTCCTCCGAGGATGGGTAGGGCATGGGAGGCAACATGGCATTGTTTTCAAAGTGAGCCGGCCCATCTCCCTTGTTCTACTCTTCCTCACCGGAATCCACACCTCAACTACACGGGTCTTGATGGAGGAAGTGGTCGCCGATGCGGAATACAAAGGATATGGACGACGGGCGCCACAGTACGATAGGTTTAGGGTCGGGTTTCTTTTTTTGTCCTAAAGGTTCGAAGTGTAATTGAAATACGTAGTGTTTCGATGAATTCCGCCTGGTTTATATGAAAATCCGTCCTGTTTGCATGAATTTTGTCTGATTTGCTGAAACATTGTTTGAAATGTATGCGGGCAACGTTGGATGTCCGCCTCTCGCATTCGTGTCCGCAGACTCGTCCCCCTGTCCGCGTACGGATACCGTAGCAAATTTATAGGTAAGCACTGGGGATGCCCTCACACCAATTCCATTTCGTCATGGAAGACGTTTGAAATATGAGAACCGGTTCATTTTAGTTATCTTTCCAGCTCCGTTTGAAGACATCATATCATCCAGAACCGGTGTCAAGATCGACTTGGCTAAGTTTTCCACGTGCAAAACTAGCCAGGATAGGTGACGGACTGCGATCGCATTGACTCATCACGGACGGCGTGGACATAGGATCCGTCTGCACAAAGTGAGTGGTGGGGCAAATATACCTTGCCCTACATTTGTGAATTTCTATGTAACTTTTTTGTGAAAACTCCAAGTTGCCAAGATCCACAGAGGGTTGCAGGCAAACCAGTTATTATTAGTAACCATTCGATGTTCCTTTTCTTGTCAATATTCTATTCTTTTTTATAAATGGTGTCAATGCAATATTTAGTTGCTTTCCACATGTTGGAGGTCACTATTCTTGATACACGACCAATGCTTTGTCAAGTTTCACATTTACTAATTCAAACAAACTTTATTACAGCCAGATCCATATCCATAAGACAAGGTCTTGAAATTTGAGTACATATTACAACAACACACCAGATCCATATCCATATGATAAGGTCCCGAAATTTGAAGTACATATTCAACAAAACAACAACATACATCGTGGGAGGTTGACTTTTCTAATAATTAATTATTCCAATAAGAGATCCACGTATTACGTTTTCATGATGCGGGTCTGTTGGCATCCACACGCTTGCTTTTTATCGAGTTACTGATTTGCGGTACCAGCTGAAGTAACCTGCATATAGTCCATGAAAATTAAGCATGGCAGCTACAAAGAATTTCATTGGTTTCTAAACCATGGGCTTGGTGATAGAGCGTGTTATGAAGAGAAGTAGTATAGGCGAACGTCCTACTTAGTACTTACAGATTCTGGTTTGAAGAACGCATGAATATCAAGCTGAATATATGTCTCAGCATTGGTTTCCTTGACAATATTGAGCTTGATAGTACCATGTGCATTAGCAAACTGTCCAGTCCCACCAACAATGGCCCATTCACTTACACCCATGGCTATGAGAGTTGACCCACGGAACCTATTTTAGGTAACAGCAAAATATTAAACTGGTTTTACCATGAAATAAATCATTATTAGTGTAGAGATATCAAATTGCAACAGGAATTACCTGTCTTCCTTGAACACTATGCTGACATAATTGAACCAGCGATTACCAGCTCGAGAAGCCTGGAGTTGCATGCCTTCACCACGAGCAATGATAGTGGCATTGGATTCAGGTGCATCAAGTATAGCCCAATCATTTACAACTACTTGACCAAACCCTTGAGGGTATGGAGAGGCTACTATTTGCTCTTGGTCACGAGATGGTCCAGCAACAACTCGGCGCAAGTACAAGCGCAGGGTTAACTCAGTTTCACAAGGAATGGGACATGAGAAGGAAGTATTGGTTATGGCGAGGATGCAAGATGATATGAGTAGGAAGGAGAAAGCATGACCTAGAATTGCCATTGCTAATGGTACCTTTGTTGTATTCAAGAGAAAGAAGGGCCAACCACTATCAAGTAGTGTTTTACTCTTGGTGTGTGTTGTGAGAGATATGTGCAGCCAAAGGTCTACATTTATAGGGAGTAGCTAGGCAGGAGGAAGCTATATAACAATTGTCATTGTGTCCCTTGCAGCTTATACTTTTTTTCTTGCAAGATAAATGGAGATGAAAGTGGGACCTCTAATCATTGGATACCAAATTAACCATCTACCTTATCATAAAAAAATTCTTTCAAGACGGATAACTTCTTTAGTCAATTTTTTCAAAGACAGTGGTATGAAAGAAAGAAAATGACCGAGCTCCAGCAGTCTTTGTGGATAAGTCACTAAACTATTCTGCATACTGTTTGCGACCGTACATGACAGATTACTATGAATACTAGTTCAGGCAATCTAGCCATTATATTGAAGTTCCACGTATGCACAACAACCCCAAGGAATATGTAGAGGATTATTCTAATCAGCCCTGTCAAACTGTAGCACTAACAGTCTAGCATCTAGCTGGTGGCGTTCATAGTAGAGCAAGGGCATCTTCAAAGGAGACCTTTAAAGCTCAAGTATATTTTTGGATTGTGGTGTCTGGACTAATATTTTCAACTTTTGTCATCCATTGAAGAACCTCATCGGTCCGCGAAGTGGTCCAGACGTCCTTTTTCGAGCAAATCAGAGACAAATGTGGGGAAACTTTACCTCAGTCCGAACATGCACTTGACCAATACAAAGCCTCCTCATGGTCCTCCTCTCTTTTTTCTCTCTTCACATGCATAGCCCCTCTGTCCTCCCAAACCGACACCACACAACAATATCCCACCACATGTATGATCCCCACCTACTTTCTCTCCAGCCAACCGGATTACTTTGTCAATAGCATTGGATCGCTCCCTCCGGCATCATGGCAACGGATCACGTCCGGACATAAAAACTACCATTTACTGTGTCCATTTGCGGCGCAGGGTTGAAGATGCCCTAAGTAGTTAGACCATTACCATCTTATTCTGACTAGGTTTGGGGTACATAGAAATCTTGTGCAAATATAAAACCTGGAAATAGTTTACAAACCGGAATTATATATTCTGACTAACGCGTGGGCTATGTGAGCTAACATGCACAATTAAACAGCGTCCCTAGAGCCCAGTTTGAGATGTTTTGTGCAGTAATACTTTTTTTGGTTCAGCTGAAATAGGGGATTGATGTGGTTGATGTCACTATATAAAGATGAGATGCCATGCGCGTCTGACTAAAGAAATGAATTTCCATAGTGCCCACATACTTAAAGGGACACAACGAATATGCCATTTACCGTTTGGATTCTCGCTAGCATGACTGTATAATTCGGTGACGTCCAAAAATATTAGTAACTACATACTACTCCCTTAGTTAGTCATTGTACATAAAGTTCTAGGTTTTTCGTAAGTCAAACATTGTTAAGTTTGATAAAGTCTAATAAAGAAAGTATCAACCTCTACAATACCAAATTAGTTTCATTAGATTTATCATGAATATCTTTTCATATCATATATATTTGGTGCTTAGACGTTAATATATTTTTCTACATACATCGTCAAATTTAACGAAGTTTGACTTACCACGGCAACGGGCGACGGAGTGTGTCGGCAGTGTAGGGCACAATATCGTCAGGCGCACCACACGTGGGCCTACGCTGCAACCGAGCAATAGAGAGGAGGGCACTAACGCAAGGGCTTCACCCATCCAGGCTAAGTCGTCTATAACTGGTGCGCCGGTAGACATCATCAAAAATCTTGTCTCGTCTCCAATGCACAGCCACGGACACAACTCAACTTCCTGATTTCTCTACTGGGTACCATGGCCCCATCACCTTATCGCATGTGTCACCTCTCTTCTTTGTAAGCGCCGTCGCCATGGCTCGTTTGAAAAAGTACGTTTCAGCCATCACTTGTGTCATTTATCGATTTCCTCCCCCAGGTGGCTACTCCACTTAGGCAGAGCTGGCTATGAAGTGAGATGCTGCCAAAGAGGCAACCACTCTTGACACCGTCTCTTGCACCGTAGCGTTAGTCTTAGTTGTTGTCCTGGTTGTCCAATGACAAAAATTCTTGTGACCCAAAGTCAATAGAAAATATATCAACATGTAGGACACAAATTAGTTTAGTTAGATTCATCACAAAGTATATTTGGCGTCATATACCGTGGCATGTTTTTGTATAAAATTTGTAAAACTTAAAGCCCCCCCCCCCTCCCCCCACCCTCCCCTTCTGTCCCCCACACTTGTCAAGCCTTCGACTCACCTCCACTTGCGACGCCGCTGTCGCATCATCGCCAGCTCTGGTTTGCTCCCAGCTCAGCCTAACTGGCACTCGCCGCAACGTCACCGTCTCAGCGTTAGAACTGCTCCTCGCCTCACTTTCTTCTCCCATAAAACTTGCACACATTGGTTTTTCAGGTAACTTCTAATAGCAAATGCACATGGGGTCAAACACTGCAGTTATTTTCCTTCGGTACGTGAAAGTTTAGCTACGAATTTTCTCCGTACATGGTTCAACCCGCTCTTTAATCCTAGAAGGGGTGATCATCTAAGCCACCCTATATGGTAGTTCAGACCTACCAGTGTTTAAATACTATAGCCTGTCTAGGAGCTATTCCAACCTCATGCATGCATGCGAAAGGCCAGCAAGTATATGATGTACCTTATCCAATTATGCAAAACCTACACCTTCTTATGACAGAACCCTTGTCATTTAGAAATATTATATGTTAATTTGAGTACCATTTCTTCGAATACTGCTAAATATAATGTCAATGAAAAAAAGATGGAGAGGAGGACCCCCCTTATAAAACTGGTCGGAGTAGTTCGTTTCTAAAATATGTGTGAAGCCGCGAGCGGCTTAGTCATTTTATTACTTTTGTTTAACATGCCTTGCAAGAAGCGTATAGACGTGCACTTCTGTAATGGAAAGGCAAATCTATCCGGTAACAGAATCTTGATGAGAGCTAGCACCACGTGCTTGTCCTTGTTTTTTTTTTTGCAAAATGAGGATGACCCCCGGCCTCTGGGAGATGCATGCAGCCATTTTATTGATTACTCTCGAGGACTTTACAAAGTAAAACAACAATATGACTGAATCCGCCATCTTGGCAACATATGCCGCTACTCCAATTCATAATATCAAGGGGTGCAAGCTGGGCCACATACCCAAACCTCTCACCTAAAGACGGAGGCTTCGACCGAGCCACATACCGGGTCCGGGGCACAAACCGATCCGACACACTCACATGTGTCGTCGCTGCCATCTTCCACTAGTCCATCTTCAGGGCAGATTGAGGTGTCAACCTTGGACGTCCTCCGCCATCGACACCACCACGCCGCCAAATGACGACCTCCACCTATGCGAGTCCATCTCCAAGCAACGGACGTAGATCCATGCTAGGATAGGGCTGCACCACCACCGTCTCCCAGTACCCACAAGTTCCACCCAACCCAAAGGTTCCCAAAGTGGCGCCTTCAGAAAGGGAACGGCGTCGTGAGCGCCGCCGCCGCCCAACAAAGTTAGGGCTTTTGTCTGGGAGACCTAGGGGAAGGGGAAGTGATCAGATCGGTCCATACCGACGCCAACAAGGAGGGGAATGGCGCCCTCAGGCATCGCCGTCAGTGCGGCCGGCCATAGCCGGCCAGGGATTCGTCCGAACTAGATCCCGGCAACCAGCAGCGCCTCCTGTACAGAACCGGCGACCAAGGGAAGGGCGGCCCTACCAGGCTGGCCCGCACGCCAGACAGGGGAGGAGGGGAGGTGCTAGATCGCGCACACCGGCCACCGCAGAAGCCACCGCCAGTCGCCAACGACCATCGGGATAGCGCCGCCCGTGCGACCACGACGCCAGATCCACTGCCCGCATGGCTGCTCGCCGGAGCTTGCCATGCCTTGCCAGAGGAGCCGCTGCTCCAGATCCGGTACTCCCCACGCAAAGGCAGGACAACCAAGGCCCCGCCGCCACCATCCTTGGGGCCCCGGGCTTGCCCGGTGGCTGCCTCCGGCGGCGGCGAGGAAGGAAGGGGGGTTGAGCCCGGCGGCGCGGCTAGGGTTTGCCCCCCCTTATCGCCCGAGCGGGTGGCACGGGGGGGGGGGGGGGGGGGGGGGGGAGTGCGGCGCTGGCTAGGGTAAAAGATGCACAATGTGTGGTTGTCATTGTGGTTGTCAGGAACTATCTTGGACTTGTGCAAAACGTTCAGTCGGCAGCTCGGCAAAAGCAGCAATTTCAAGGCCTATGTCAGCGCCTCCCACTGGTGAGACCACCAGGGCGTAGGGACTGCATGATCTCCTAATTTATTTCAATCGATTAATTAGCAACTATACATTATCTTATCATATATTTATCAAACTTAAAGCAGTTTGACTTAGGACAAACCTAGATAATTAATTCATAACGGAGAGTATGACCCACAATTCTCTAGTAAATGGGGAAACATAAAGACCTTTTTTCCATTAAGAAAGGAAGGATAGCTTGTCCTACATAAGGCAATAAGTCAATCGTACTTGTCTTAATTTGGAACCTCTATTGATGCAATCTCAATTCCGGTTAGGACAAGAAGGTTGTCCTCGAACCTCCTACCATCAACTCATCCAGGCTATTTTGTTGGAGCCAAAGCCCAGCGCAGGACACCGACTTCATGTATGAGCAGATTGTTTGCAGACCTCCATAGGTGTGTGTAAGGTAGCATGTAACCCAGAGCTAGGAGAGAACGTATAATACATATCCATAAGACCAGAACCGCTAGAAGGCTTGATTATACAACAACAACAACAACAACAACAAAGCCTTTAGTCCCAAACAAGTTGGGGTAGACTAGAGGTAAAACCCATAAGATCTCGCAACCAAATCATGGCTCTGACACATGGATAGCAAGCTTCCACGCACCCCTGTCCATAGCTAGCTCTTTGTCGATACTCCAATCCTTCAGGTCTCTCTTAACGGACTCCTCCCATGTCAAATTCGGTCGACCCCGCCCTCTCTTGACATTCTCCGCACGCTTTAGCCATCCGCTATGCACTGGAGCTTCTGGAGGCCTGCGCTGAATATGCCCAAACCATCTCAGACGATATTGGACAAGCTTCTCCTCAATTGGTGCTACCCCAACTCTATCTCGTATATCATCATTCCGGACTCGATCCTTCCTCGTGTGGCCACACATCCATCTCAACATACGCATCTCCGCCACACCTAACTGTTGAACATGTCGCCTTTTAGTCGGCCAACACTCCGCGCCATACAACATTGCGGGTCGAACCGCCGTCCTGTAGAACTTGCCTTCTAGCTTTTGGGGCACTCTCTTTTCACAGAGAATGCCAGAAGCTTGGCGCCACTTCATCCATCCGGCTTTGATTCGATGGTTCACATCTTCATCAATACCCCCATCCTCCTGCAACATTGACCCCAAATACCGAAAGGTCTCCTTCCGAGGTACCACCTGGCCATCAAGGCTAACCTCCTCCTCCTCACACCTAGTAGTACTGAAACCGCACATCATATACTCGGTTTTAGTTCTACTAAGCCTAAACCCTTTCGATTCCAAGGTTTGTCTCCATAACTCTAACTTCCTATTTACCCCCGCCCGACTATCGTCAACTAGCACCACATCATCCGCAAAGAGCATACACCATGGGATATCTCCTTGTATATCCCTTGTGACCTCATCCATCACCAATGCAAAAAGATAAGGGCTCAAAGCTGACCCCTGATGCAGTCCTATCTTAATCGGGAAGTCATCGGTGTCGACATCGCTTGTTCGAACACTTGTCACAACATTATCGTACATGTCCTTGATGAGGGTAATGTACTTTGCTGGAACTTTGTGTTTCTCCAAGGCCCACCACATGACATTTCGCGGTATCTTATCATAGGCCTTCTCCAAGTCAATGAACACCATATGCAAGTCCTTCTTTTGCTCCCTATATCTCTCCATAAGTTGTCGTATCAAGAAAATGGCTTCCATGGTCGACCTCCCAGGCATGAAACCAAACTGATTTTTGGTCACGCTTGTCATTCTTCTTAAGCGGTGCTCAATGACTCTCTCCCATAGCTTCATTGTATGGCTCATCAGCTTAATTCCACGGTAATTAGTACAACTCTGAACATCCCCCTTGTTCTTGAAGATTGGTACTAATATACTCCTTCTCCATTCTTCTGGCATCTTGTTTGCCCGAAAAATGAGGTTGAAAAGCTTGGTTAGCCATACTATTGCTATGTCCCCGAGACCTTTCCACACCTCAATGGGGATACAATCAGGGTCCATCGCCTTGCCTCCTTTCATCCTTTTTAAAGCCTCCTTCACCTCAGACTCCTGGATGCGCCGCACAAAACGCATGCTGGTCTCATCAAAGGAGTCGTCCAGTTCAATGGTAGAACTCTCATTCTCCCCATTGAACAGCTTGTCGAAGTACTCCCGCCATCTATGCTTAATCTCCTCGTCTATCACCAAGAGTTGGCCTGCTCCATCCTTGATGCATTTGACTTGGCCAATATCCCTCGTCTTCCTCTCCCGGATCTTAGCCATCTTATAGATGTCCCTTTCACCTTCCTTCGTGCCTAACCGTTGGTAGAGGTCCTCATATGCCTGACCCCTTGCTTCACCAACAGCTCGCTTTGCGGCCTTCTTCGCCATCTTGTACTTCTCTATGTTGTCTGCACTCCTATCCAGGTATAGGCGTCTGAAGCAATCTTTCTTCTCTTTAATCGCCTTCTGGACATCATCATTCCACCACCAGGTATCCTTATCTTCGCTTCTCCTTCCCCTGGACACTCCAAACTCCTCCGAGGCCACCTTACGAATGCAAGTCGCCATCTTCATCCACACATTGTCCGCATCCCCTCCTTCCTCCCAAGGGCCCTCCTTAATTACCCTCTCCTTGAACACCTGAACTACCTCCCCATTGAGCTTCCACCACTTCGTTCTAGCGACTTTGGCACGCTTATCCCGCTGGACACGAATCCGAAAGCGGAAGTCAGCAACCACCAGCTTATGCTGGGGTACAACACTCTCTCCGGGTATCACCTTACAGTCTAGGCACGCACGCCTATCTTCTCTTCTCGAGAGGATGAAATCAATCTGGCTAGAGTGTTGTCCACTACTAAAAATCACCAGATGTGATTCTCTCTTTCTAAAGAGGGTGTTAGCTACAATCCTGTTGTAGGCTAGAGCAAAGCTTAAGACATCTTCTCCTTCTTGATTCCTGATGCCATAGCCAAAGCCCCCATGCGCCCCTTCAAAACCTGTGTTAGATGTACCCACGTGGCCATTGATGTCTCCTCCTATGAAGAGCTTCTCACCAATCGGCACACTCCTAACCATGTATTCCAAGCCTTCCCAGAACTCCCTCTTGGTGTTCTCATTGTGGCCTACTTGCGGGGCATACGCGCTGATAACATTGAGAACCAAGTCCTCAACTACCAGCTTGACCAGGATAATCCGGTCCCCACGTCTCTTGACGTCTACCACTCCATACTTGAGGCTCTTGTTGATCAAGATGCCTACGCCATTTCTGTTTGCAGCCGTCCCCGTGTACCACAGCTTGAAGCCGGTATCCTCCACCTCCTTTGCCTTCTGTCCTCTCCATTTGGTTTCTTGGACGCAAAGGATATCAACACCTCTCCTCACCGCTGCATCAACTAGCTCCGGAAGCTTCCCTATCAGAGACCCTACGTTCCAGCTACCTAAGCGAATCCTCCTAGGCTCGGCTAGCTTCCTTACCCTTCGCACTCGTCGAGTCAAATGCGAAGACCCTTGTTCATTTTCCACTACATCCAGGCACCGATGTAGCGTGCCACTAAGGATGCGACGACCCGATCCTCGCTCACTTGCCACCGTATCCGGATCAAGATACGGCGCGCCACTTGAGGGGTGACGGCCCGGCCCTTGCCCATTTTCCACCACACCCGGGTTCCGATGTGGTGCATCGCTGAGAGGGTTACGCCCCAACGAAAATCTTTTGGGTTTCATCTCCATAAGAGTGGCTGAGTTTTTACGCTGGCTCGCCAAGCCTATCACAACCCTCCTCCTTTACCCGGGCTTGGGACCGGCTATGTTGAGACAACATAGGCGGAGTTGCTAGAAGGCTTGATTATCTAGGACAAAAAATATTGTAGCTCGGACCTGCTATGGTGTTTAAATAATACGGTGTGCCTTGGAGTTGTTGGAACTCCATGCATGAATGCCAAGGCCAGCATGTATATGCTCTAACTTATCCCATTATGCCAAACCTATATATTATTATGACAGAACCACAAATCATTTAGAAAGATTCTATATTAATTGTAGTGCCACTTGCTTTGAATACCGCCAAATATAGTGTCAATAAAAGGAGATGGGGACACGGACTGCCTTTCCCTTAAAAGAATGGTTGAAGTAGTTGGTTTGTGAAGTATATGTGAGAAGACCAGAGGCTTAGTCATTTTATTCCTTTTTTTGCGCGCCTTGCAAGAAGTGTAGTGGGTTATAACTTATACTTCTGTTTTTTTTATATCTGATTGGTTGTCTCCAGCATATATTCACATGAAGGGGACACTTGCTATAAATTTCATTGAAGTTTCTTCATGTGAGTTGAGTTGCTACCATTTATATACGACAATTGAAACTATATATGAAAGAACAAATACTAATTTCTGGAATGCTTGGTTGAAATGAATTTATCTTCATGCAAGGTGGATGCTTGGCTAGGGTGGAGCCCGTATATCTGCATTCACGCTTAGGGTTGGCGATTCACAATGGTGGAGAACTTGCACTAGTCAGGCATGTTGTCATTAGTTCCATATTTCTAGTGAATGCAGTGGCGGGTGTAGCACCATTACAAAAACTAGAACTAATAAGGCCGCGCTCATTGACGTTCATTGGGACAAGGGAGGTTTTTTTTGGGTGAAGTAGATGACGAGAGTCGTTGCCTTGATGAACATATCGAGGATGCGCTTGAGTTCGGCAGCTGTATCGGCATTCTGACGAATAATTATGAGTGTGTCATCGGCATATTGAAGCACGCTGGTAACCACCACATGGAAGAGGCAGGTGGAGACGAGGTCCCTCTGCTGCGGCCACTCTTCTAGTGAATCCACTTCCCTGGGATCCTATTGAGAACAGCGGAGGATCGCGTGGTCGATAAGATAGCATCCATCCACCCAAACCATCAGGGTGGGAACACATGAGCCTTGAGGATTCACTGAATACTTGACCAATTGTTGCAGTCAAGTGCCTTGGCAAACTCGAGCTTGAGCACAAGTGTGGTTTTGGCGTGCTCGTGGGAGCACAAGAGTCCCATCGCCTAGACGAAGTTCCCCGAGATGATGGAGTCCGTGATGAACCCTGACCGGTCAGGACCAATAATCTCCCAAATTTGTCACCGCAGCCTAGGGTTGTGATGATACCCTTGCATAGGATCTTTATGCTACAATTTTGCAAGGAAACCAGTCGGTAGGAGCCTAGGGCAAGGATCTTCTCCTTTTCTGGGAGCAACACGATGAGCACACAGTTGATGCTGCCTAGATAGATGTCACTTTTATGGAACACATGGAAGGGGCGCTTGATGTCGGGGGAGACGGAGGCCCACACGACCGGTAGAAGCTGAGATCCAGACTACCAGGGCTTCCATTAAGTTTTTCGCGTGAGTTGCGTTGCTACCATTTCATCTACTATTGTTACACCACTACTAGGGAAAAGCCTATAGACAGAATCTTAGCAGCAGCGAGGGTTAAAAACCCTCGCTACTGCTACTTACTAGCAGCGCAGGTTTTTAAACCTCGCTACTACTAAGTTGATAGCAGCAGCGCGGGTTTATAACCCTCGCTACTACTAAGCGGTCTCTACCGTGCCCCCCGGGACATGCCATAGTAGTAGCGCGGGTTTTTAACCCTCGCTACTACTAAGTTGATAACAGTAGCGCGGGTTTTTAGCCCACACTACTACTAAGTGGCCCCTGGACCATGCCATAGTAGTAGCAATGGTTATAAACCCGCGCTACTACTATGTTGATAGCAGTAGCACGGGTTTTTACCCCTCGCTACTACTAATCGTCTGTCATAGTAGTAGCGCGGGGTATGGCCTATTTGTCAAAGTCTACACCCCCCCCGGTGGACCGCCTTTTCAGTTTTAAATAAAATTAAAAAAAATGATAAAAATGTCAAAAAAATAAAATAAAATAAGTTTCCCATGTGATATGTGGTCTAGTTGTTGGGAAAATTTACAAATATGAATTTTTACTTTATTTGCAAAATCTCTCTGGAAATTTGTAAAATGGCCATAACTTTTGCATACGAACTCCGATGAAAAAGTTTTTTATATGAAAAATCATCTACTCGAAAAGTTACATCCGGATTTAACGGGGGAACCTTGTTAAACATTTTTAAAATCCTCAAAAACCTAACAGAAAAAAAGATACGAGGCTTTTAAGATCTGGAGGCAAAAAAATTCAAAAAAATCAGTTTTATTTTAATTTTTGTTAAATCTGGTCAAACTATGGTCAAACTAATTATTCAAGAATATTAGTGTTACCAAATAATTATTTTAGCTTTTTTTAATTTTGGTCAAATCTGGTCAAACTATGGTCAAACTGTGGTCAAACTAATTATTCAAGAAATATTAGTGTTACTAATTTTTTAGAACAATAGTTTCAAACTCAAACAGTGAAATGTGTGACTTCATGCTCAAGCTAAATTGCTGAGGTTAATAGGATTGACATCTTACTATTGTCAGGAAAACAACAAGTGCAGACTTGGAAACGAGGGAGAATAGAACCCGGAAGTTAAGCGTGCTCAGGCTGGAGTAGTGAGAGGATGGATGACCGTCCGGGAAGTTAGATGATTTGGAATGATGAGGGGTGATTAGAGATTAAATTGAGCAGCGATGAGGGGTGATTAGAGATTTGAGATTAAAATAATTCAGAAATTTGAAAATTAGGGAAAAAATCAAAAAGAAATTAGAAAAAATTCAAAAAAATAAATCAGAGATTACAAATTAGTAGTAGCGCGGGTTTTTACCCGCGCTACTGCTATACGTTAGCTGTAGCGCGGGTTGCACCCGCGCTACTGCTATAAGTTAGCTGTAGCGCCTTATTAGTAGCGCCGGTCCCCGCGCTACTAATAGGCCCAAAACCCGCGCTGCTACTAGGCTTTTCCCTAGTAGTGCACTGTGAAGCACAAAATACCAAAGTTGTTGATTGCTTGGCAGCAACACAGTAATCCTCATGGCAGAGGAGTTCATAACATGATGGGACCCTTAAATTCATGGTGACATGTCATGTCTTAAGAAATAGTTGGACTAGTTCGATTCATACATATATGTGAAGACAACAAGCATATAATTTTTGTTTGGCCGGCCTTGCACGGCATATAATTTTTTTGTTATATCCGATAGATTATCTAAAGCATATACTCAAATGAACTAGCCACTTGCTATGATTTTGGATCAAAATTTTCCTGTAGTTGCATTGTTAGTATTACTTCTACTACTGCTCACACTACGAAGCACAATATACTAAAATGACTAATTGCTTGGCACTAGCGCGATTATCCTCATGGTATGGAAGTGGTTAACAAGATGGATGGCTAAATCGACGAGGACATGGAATGCCATAAATATTTCATTCGAGTAGTTGAATTCACAAATAAGAACACAAGTGTAGTCATTCTATTCCTTCTGTTTGACAAGCCTTACAAGAAACATTTGGTTTTCTATTTGTTGTGTCAAATATAATACCAGTGCGTATACTCAAATTAATGAGCTTGTTGATATGTATGATTTTCAAATAAATTTGTTTGGGTGAGTTGTGTTGCTACCATATCCCTTGTACAACTATTCACACTATGTATGACAAAATGCTAAATGGCTATTTGATTGGTAATGGTGCATTTATTATTACATCAGAGAAATGACCAATAGGATGGAGCTCCGAGATCTATAAGGACGACCGAGCCTTCCTTAAAGGAACTGAGGAGTAGTTCAATCACAACGTATATGTGAAGACCATGGGTTTAGTCACTTAATTCCTCTTGTTTGACTGACCTTGCATGAAACATAATAGTTTAATAAATGATCCAGTTGCTATGATTTTCAGTTAAATTTCTCCATCTTAGTTGAGCCTCGCGACCACTCAGTCAGATGGGTCAGTCTCGTTGCTGCATAGATGAGCAAAAGCACGTGTGCAAGTTATGGACACGGTGTGAGGCCAACTAAGCCACACTTTTCTCACTTACATAAGATGTGGATCATAAATATAAGGTATAAGATCCAATACACTCAATCAAACATTACAATAAAGGTTGAACAATGGAAACATGGATAATCAGTTCATACACTTTAATCCATGAATTATTTTATATAAAATAAAACATGTGAATCTTCACGCTCGCAACACTGATAGACATCAATATGATCACTATTTTTATAGATATTATTAATGTTTCATGAGTAGTGCCTTTTCATCGGGCAGTTGATCCCATCATGCGCCCTTGACCTGTGCAAAAATGGGAGAAATTTGGTCAAGGATATTTCTCTAGTCTGAGAAAATATATATGTAGAAAATTGTCCATTCACTGGATCTTTAGTTTAAGTTAATCTAAACTAACTAGTAGGATTGAGTCACGTCTAGTCATTAGATCATCAAGGTAATTCACTGTAAAAGATAATTATGTAAATACCATAAATAGTTGGTACATAACGTTATATATACACCATACCGACACACATTTGAAATGTAAAAATATTCAATGGATATATGGTGCTGTAAATATTGATAGTGTTTCTTGGTACTTACAACAAGTGCACTCGACGGCGTGTAGAATGCGCGAATATTCAGTTCCCGAATACTCTCAATGCCAGCAGACTCCTGGAGTATTTTGTATTTGATAGTACCACGTGCCATAGTAAGTTCTCCAGTTCCACCGATAATGGCCCATTCCCCCACGGGATTAAAAATCCCCATCACCTGAAGAGTCACTCCCTTGAAGCTAGTTCACACAAAAAATCAGAAGTCTCAATTCTATGCCATTTAACAAATAAAAACTCTGTGCTCGAATATACTACGATAATGCCTTTAATATAAGCACTAGATAAGAATAACAGTAATGGAATTTTTTATTGTTCTATGCAAGTACACAAGGTTTTACCTTCCCTCCACAAACGCAAGGTTGAAAGAATTATAATAGCCAACACTTGGTTGATCAGCCATGGCATGAATTCCTTGTGCATGACCAATGACCTTCGCTTTGAAATCTGGGGCATCAACTATGGCCCAGTTATTAACAGCAGTGATACCAAACAAACTCTCACCAGGTTTTGTTGGTATGATAGTCTTTTGATTGGCGTTTGGTCCTACGACTTGGTGCAAGTGCAACACCAAGTTTAGCTCCTTTTCACACGGCAGGCAACATTGAGTAAGGTATGTTTGGGGAAGAGGAGTGGCCATTTCAAGACACTAGGCTTCAAGCGGATGGATGTGGTGACTAGCTATCCAGAAGAGAAACTAAGATTTGTGTGATGGCTTTCTATGTGCTATCCAGTGCAGAGCTAGGTTGTATTTATAGCCTGGAAGGAGTAGGCCGACTCAAAAAAATATATGTGCAGTCCTTACAATTAGTCATTTTATTCCTTTTCTTTGACTAGCCTTGGAAGGAGCATAGTCTTATTTTGTATATATTATAGATTATCTCCAGTGTATACCTAGCTTTGAATTTTATTACTCACATTGCTAGCCACCTAGGCTAAATTTAGTTGGGGGCAGCTCATGCAAATATGCCATTGATGTGAACAGTAGCATCACCTAAACCAGCTGTTTAGTCCTGGAAGGGGTGATCATCTAAGAGAGAATATATCATAGTTCGTACCTATTACATATTTCAAGCAATAATGTGTGCCTAGAGTCATTCCAACCCCATGAAAGCATGTGAAGGTCGGCAAGTATATGCTTTCGTGGCCGCACGTGGCAGCAGAGCA
This sequence comes from Triticum timopheevii, assembly GCA_963921465.1. Classification (NCBI taxonomy): domain Eukaryota; kingdom Viridiplantae; phylum Streptophyta; class Magnoliopsida; order Poales; family Poaceae; genus Triticum; species Triticum timopheevii. Next base: position 8,674,812 of record OY997271.1, read on the forward strand.
GTGACGGACTGTCCACGTCCACCAGTGACCTCACATTCACCACCACCAGTGACGGACAGGTCGCGGACTCCTCCGAGGATGGGTAGGGCATGGGAGGCAACATGGCATTGTTTTCAAAGTGAGCCGGCCCATCTCCCTTGTTCTACTCTTCCTCACCGGAAGACACACCTCAACTACACGGGTCTTGATGGAGGACGTGGTCGCCGATTCGGAATACAAAGGATATGGACGATGGGCGCCACAGTACGATAGGTTTAGGGTCGGGTTTCTTTTTTTGTCCTAAAGGTTCGAAATGTAATTGAAATACGTCGTGTTTCGATGAATCTCGCCTGGTTTATATGAAAATCCGTCCTGTTTGCATGAATTTTGTCTAATTTGCTGAAACATTGTTTGAAATGTATGCGGGCAACGTTGGATGTCTGCCTCTCGCATTCGTGTCCGCAGACTGGTCCCCCTGTCCGCGTACGGATACCATAGCAAATTCATAGGTAAGCACTGGGGATGCCCTCACACCAATTCCATTTCGTCATGAAAGACGTTTGAAATATGAGAACCGGTTCATTTTAGTTATCTTTCCAGCTCCGTTTGAAGACATCATATCATCCATATGATGGCGGCCCAAAAAATTTGTAGGAGTGAGAGTAAAAACCTTTCTTGGGTTTCTTGCATTACTTGATTCTTTTACATCTTTCATCCAGAAAATGGTGTCAAGATCGACATGGCTAAGTTTTCCACGTGCAAAACTAGCCAGGATAGGTGACGGACTGCGATCACATTGACTCATCGCGGACGGCGTGGACATAGGCTCCGTCTGCACAAAGTGAGTGGTGGGGCAAATATACCTTGCCCTACATTTGTGAATTTCTATGTAACTTTTTGTGCAAACTCCAAGTTGCCAAGATCCACAGAGGGTTGCAGGCAAACCAGTTATTATTAGTAACCATTCGAGGTTCCTTTTCTTGTCAATATTCTATTCTTTTTTATAAGTGGTGTCAATGCAATATTTAGTTGTTTTCCACATGTTGGAGGTCACTATTCTTGGTACACGACCAATGCTTTGTCAAGTTTCACATTTACTAATTCAAACAAACTTTATTACAGCCATATCCATATCCATAAGACAAGGTCTTGAAATTTGAGTACATATTCAATAAAACAACAACACACCAGATCCATATCCATATGATAAGGTCCCGGAATTTGAAGTACATATTCAACAAAGCAACAACATACATCGTGGGAGGTTGACTTTTCTAATAATTAATTATTCCAATAAGAGATCCACGTATTATGTTTTCATGATGCGGGTCTGTTGGCATCCACACGCTTGCTTTTTATCGAGTTACTGGTTTGCGGTACCAGCTGAAGTAACCTGCACATAGTCCATGAAAATTAAGCATGGCAGCTACAAAGAATTTCATTGGTTTCTAAACCATGGGCTTGGTGATAGAGCGTGTTATGAAGAGAAGTAGTATATGCGAACGTCCTACTTAGTACTTACAGATTCTGGTTTGAAGAACGCATGAATATCAAGCTGAATATATGTCTCAGCATTGGTTTCCTTGACAATATTGAGCTTGATAGTACCATGTGCATTAGCAAACTGTCCAGTCCCACCAACAATGGCCCATTCACTTACACCCATGGCTATGAGAGTTGACCCACGGAACCTATTTTAGGTAACAGCAAAATATTAAACTGGTTTTACCATGAAATAAATCATTATTAGTGTAGAGATATCAAATTGCAACAAGAATTACCTGTCTTCCTTGAACACTATGCTAACATAATTGAACCAGCGATTACCAGCTCGAGAAGCCTGGAGTTGCATGCCTTCACCACGAGCAATGATAGTGGCATTGGATTCAGGTGCATCAAGTATAGCCCAATCATTTACAACTACTTGACCAAACCCTTGAGGGTATGGAGAGGCTACTATTTGCTCTTGGTCACGAGATGGTCCAGCAACAACTCGGCACAAGTACAAGCGCAGGGTTAACTCAGTTTCACAAGGAATGGGACATGAGAAGGAAGTATTGGTTATGGCGAGGATGCAAGATGATATGAGTAGGAAGGAGAAAGCATGACCTAGAATTGCCATTGCTAATGGTACCTTTGTTGTATTCAAGAGAAAGAAGGGCCAACCACTATCAAGTAGTGTTTTACTCTTGGTGTGTGTTGTGAGAGATATGTGCAGCCAAAGGTCTACATTTATAGGGAGTAGCTAGGCAGGAGGAAGCTATATAACAATTGTCATTGTGTCCCTTGCAGCTTATACTTTTTTTCTTGCAAGATAAATGGAGATGAAAGTGGGACCTCTAATCATTGGATACCAAATTAACCATCTACCTTATCATAAAAAAATTCTTTCAAGACGGATAACTTCTTTAGTCAATTTTTTCAAAGACAGTGGTATGAAAGAAAGAAAATGACCGAGCTCCAGCAGTCTTTGTGGATAAGTCACTAAACTATTCTGCATACTGTTTGCGACCGTACATGACAGATTACTATGAATACTAGTTCAGGCAATCTAGCCATTATATTGAAGTTCCACGTATGCACAACAACCCCAAGGAATATGTAGAGGATTATTCTAATCAGCCCTGTCAAACTGTAGCACTAACAGTCTAGCATCTAGCTGGTGGCGTTCATAGTAGAGCAAGGGCATCTTCAAAGGAGACCTTTAAAGCTCCAGTATATTTTTGGATTGTGGTGTCTGGACTAATATTTTCAACTTTTGTCATCCATTGAAGAACCTCATCGGTCCGCGAAGTGGTCCAGACGTCCTTTTTCGAGCAAATCAGAGACAAATGTGGGGAAACTTTACCTCAGTCCGAACATGCACTTGACCAATACAAAGCCTCCTCATGGTCCTCCTCTCTTTTTTCTCTCTTCACATGCATAGCCCCTCTGTCCTCCCAAACCGACACCACACAACAATATCCCACCACATGTATGATCCCCACCTACTTTCTCTCCAGCCAACCGGATTACTTTGTCAATAGCATTGGATCGCTCCCTCCCGCATCATGGCAACGGATCACGTCCGGACATAAAAACTACCATTTACTGTGTCCATTTGCGGCGTAGGGTTGAAGATGCCCTAAGTAGTTAGACCATCACCATCTTATTCTGACTAGTTTTGGGGTACATAGAAATCTTGTGCAAATATAAAACCTGGAAATAGTTTACAAACTGGAATTATATATTCTGACTATTTTGGTCCAAGCCTCCATGCCACTAACGCGTGGGCTATGTGAGCTAACATGCACAACTAAACAGCGTCCCTAGAGCCCAGTTTGAGATGTTTTGTGCAGTAGTACTTTTTTTGGTTCAGCTGAAATAGGGGATTGATGTGGTTGATGTCACTATATAAAGATGAGATGTCATGCGCGTCTGACTAAAGAAATGAATTTCCGTAGTGCCCACATACTTAAAGGGACACAACGAATTTGCCATTTACCATTTGGATTCTCGCTAGCATGACTGTCTAACTCGGTGACGTCCAAAAATATTAGTAACTACATACTACTCCCTTAGTTAGTCATTGTACATGAAGTTCTAGGTTTTTCCTAAGTCAAACATTGTTAAGTTTGATAAAGTCTAATAAAGAAAGTATCAACCTCTACAATACCAAATTAGTTTCATTAGATTTATCATGAATATCTTTTCATATCATATATATTTGGTGCTTAGATGTTAATATATTTTTTTACATACATCGTCAAATTTAACGAAGTTTGACTTACCACGGCAACGGGCGACGGAGTGTGTCGGCAGTGTAGGGCACAATATCGTCAGGCGCACCGCACGTGGGTCTACGCTACAACCGAGCAATAGAGAGGAGGGCACTAACGCAAGGGCTTCACCCATGCAGGCTAAGTCGTCTATAACTGGTGCGCCGGTAGACATCATCAAAAATCTTGTCTCGTCTCCAATGCACAGCCACGGACACAACTCAACTTCCTGATTTCTCTACTGGGTACCATGGCCCCATCACCTTATCGCATGTGTCACCTCTCTTCTTTGTAAGCGCCGTCGCCATGGCTCGTTTGAAAAAGTACGTTTCAGCCACCACTTGTGTCATTTATCGATTTCCTCCCCCAGGTGGCTAGTCCACTTAGGCAGAGCTGGCTATGAAGTGAGATGCTGCCAAAGAGGCAACCACTCTTGACACCGTCTCTTGCACCGTAGCGTTAGTCTTAGTTGTTGTCCTGGTTGTCCAATGACAAAAATTCTTGTGACCCAAAGTCAATAGAAAATATATCAACATGTAGGACACAAATTAGTTTAGTTAGATTCATCACAAAGTATATTTGGCGTCATATACCGTGGCATGTTTTTGTATAAAATTTGTAAAACTTAAAGCCCCCCCCCCCACCCTCCCCTTCTGTCCCCCACACTTGTCAAGCCTTCGACTCACCTCCACTTGCGACGCCGCTGTCGCATCATCGCCAGCTCTGGTTTGCTCCCAGCTCAGCCTAACTGGCACTCGCCGCAACGTCACCGTCTCAGCGTTAGAACTGCTCCTCGCCTCACTTTCTTCTCCCATAAAACTTGCACACATTGGTTTTTCAGGTAACTTCTAATAGCAAATGCACATGGGGTCAAACACTGCAGTTATTTTCCTTCGGTACGTGAAAGTTTAGCTACGAATTTTCTCCGTACATGGTTCAACCCGCTCTTTAATCCTAGAAGGGGTGATCATCTAAGCCACCCTATATGGTAGTTCAGACCTACCAGTGTTTAAATACTATAGCCTGTCTAGGAGCTATTCCAACCTCATGCATGCATGCGAAAGGCCAGCAAGTATATGATGTACCTTATCCAATTATGCAAAACCTACACCTTCTTATGACAGAACCCTTGTCATTTAGAAATATTATATGTTAATTTGAGTACCATTTCTTTGAATACTGCTAAATATAATGTCAATGAAAAAAAAGATGGAGAGGAGGACCCCCCTTATAAAACTGGTCGGAGTAGTTCGTTTCTAAAATATGTGTGAAGACGCGAGGCTTAGTCATTTTATTACTTTTGTTTAACATGCCTTGCAAGAAGCGTATAGACGTGCACTTCCGTAATGGAAAGGCAAATGTATCCGGTAACAGAATCTTGATGAGAGCTAGCACCACGTGCTTGTCCTTGTTTTTTTTTTTTTGGGAAAATGAGGATGACCCCCGGCCTCTGGAAGATGCATGCAGCCATTTTATTGATTACTCTCGAGGACTTTACAAAGTAAAACAACAATATGACTGAATCCGCCATCTTGATAACATATGCCGCTACTCCTATTCATAATATCAAGGGGTGCAAGCTGGGCCACATACCCAAACCTCTCACCTAAAGCCGGAGGCCTCGACCGAGCCACATACCGGGTCTGGGGCACAAACCGATCCGACACACGCACATGTGTCGTCGCTGCCATCTTCCACTGGTCCATCTTCAGGGCAAATTGAGGTGCCAACCTTGGCACGTCCTCCGCCATCGACACCACCACGCCGCCAAATGACGACCTCCACCTATGCGAGTCCATCTCCAAGCAACAGACATAGATCAATGCTAGGATAGGGCCGCACCACCACCGTCGCCTAGTACCCACAAGTTCCACCCAACCCAAAGGTTCCCAAAGTGGCGCCTTCAAAAAGGGAACGACGTCGTGAGCGCTGCCGCCGCCCAACAAAGTTAGAGCTTTCGCCCGGGAGACCTAGGGGAAGGGTAAGTGATCAGATCGGTCCATACCGACGCCAACAAGGAGGGGAATGGCACCCTCAGGCATCGTCGTCGGTGCGGCCGGCCATAGCCGGCCAGGGATTTCGCCCGAACTAGATCCCGGCCACCAGCAGTGCCTCCTGTACAGAACCGGCGACCAAGGGAAGGGCGGCCCTACCATGCTGGCCCGCACACCAGACAGGGGAGGAGGGGAGGTGCTAGATCGCGCGCACCGGCCACCGCAGAAGCCGCCGCCAGTCGCCAACGACCATCGGGATAGCGCCGCCCGTGCGACCAGGACGCCAGATCCACTGCCCACATGGCTGCTCGCCGGAGCTTGCCATCCCTTGCCAGAGGAGCCGCTGCTCCAGATCCGGTACTCCCCACGCAAAGGCAGGACAACCAAGGCCCCGCCGCCACCATCCTTGGTGCCCCGGGCTTGCCCGGTGGCTGCCTCCGGCGGCGGCGAGGAAGGAAGGGGGGTTGAGCCCGGTGGCGCGGCTAGGGTTTGCCCCCCCTTATTGCCCGAGCGGGCGGCGCGGGGGGGGGGGGGGGGGGGGGGGGGGGAGTGCGGCGCTGGCTAGGGTAAAAGATGCACAATGTGTGGTTGTCATTGTGGTTGTCAGGAACTATCTTGGACTTGTGCAAAACGTTCAGTCGGCAGCTCGGCAAAAGCAGCAATTTCAAGGCCTATGTCAGCGCCTCCCACTGGTGAGACCACCAGGGCGTAGGGACTGCATGATCTCCTAATTTATTTCAATCGATTAATTAGCAACTATACGTTATCTTATCATATATTTATCAAACTTAAAGCAGTTTGACTTAGGACAAACCTAGATAATTAATTCATAACGGAGAGTATGACCCACAATTCTCTAGTAAATGGGGAAACATAAAGACCTTTTTTCCATTAAGAAAGGAAGGATAGCTTGTCCTACATAAGGCAATAAGTCAATCGTACTTGTCTTAATTTGGAACCTCTATTGATGCAATCTCAATTCCGGTTAGGACAAGAAGGTTGTCCTCGAACCTCCTACCATCAACTCATCCAGGCTATTTTGTTGGAGCCAAAGCCCTGCGCAGGACACTGACTTCATGTATGAGCAGATTGTTTGCAGACCTCCATAGGTGTGTGTAAGGTAGCATGTAACCCAGAGCTAGGAGAGAACGTATAATACATTATCCATAAGACCAGAACCGCTAGAAGGCTTGATTATCTAGGACAAAAAATATAGTGTCAATAAAAGGAGATGGGGACACGGACTGCCTTTCCCTTAAAAGAATAGTTGAAGTAGTTGGTTTGTGAACTATATGTGAGAAGACCATAGGCTTAGTCATTTTATTCCTTTTTTTGCGCGCCTTACAAGAAGTGTAGTGGGTTATAACTTATACTTCTGTTTTTTCTTTTTTATATCTGATTGGTTGTCTCCAGCATATATTCATATGAAGGGGCCACTTGCTATAAATTTCATTGAAGTTTCTTCATGTGAGTTGAGTTGCTACCATTTATATACGACAATTGAAACTATATATGAAAGAACAAATACTAATTTCTGGAATGCTTGGTGGAAATGAATTTATCTTCATGCAAGGTGGATGCTTGGCTAGGGTGGAGCCCGTATATCTGCATTCACGCTTAGGGTTGGCGATTCACAATGGTGGAGAACTTGCACTAGTCAGGCATGCTGTCATTAGTTCCATATTTCTAGTGAATGCAGTGGTGGGTGTAGCACCATTACAAAAACTAGAACTAATAAGGCCGCGCTCATTGACGTTCATTGGGACAAGGGAGGTTTTTTTTGGGTGAAGTAGATGACGAGAGTCGTTGCCTCGATGAACATATCGAGGATGTGCTTGAGTTCGGCAGCTGTATCGGCACTCTGACGAATAATTATGAGTGTGTCGTCGGCATACTGAAGCACGCTAGTAACCACATGGAAGAGGTAGGTGGAGACGAGGTCCCTCTGCTGCAGCCACTCTTCTAGTGAATCCACTTCCCTGGGATCCTGTTGAGGACAGCAGAGGATCGCGTGGTCGATAAGATAGCATCCATCCACCCAAACCATCTGGGTGGGAACACATGAGCCTTGAGGATTCACCGAATACTTGACCAATTGATGCAATCAAGTGCCTTGGCAAACTCGAGCTTGAGCACAAGCGTGGTTTTGGCGTGCTTGTGGGAGCACAAGAGTCCCATCGCCTAGACGAAGTTCCCCGAGATGATGGAGTCCATGATGAACCCTGACCGGTCAGGACCAATAATCTCCCAAATTTGTCCCTGCAGCCTAGGGTTGTGATGATACCCTTGCACAAGATCTTTATGCTACAATTTTGCAAGGAAACCAGTCGGTAGGAGCCTAGGGCAAGGATCTTCTCCTTTTCCAGGAGCAACACGATGAGCACACAGTTGATGCTTCCTAGATAGATGTCACTTTTATGGAACACATGGAAGGGGCGCTTGATGTCTGGGGAGACGGAGGCCCACGCGACCGGTAGAAGCTGAGATCCAGACTACCAGGGCTTCCATTAAGTTTTTCGCGTGAGTTGCGTTGCTACCATTTCATCTACTATTGTTACACTGTGAAGAACAAAATACCAAAGTTGTTGATTGCTTGGCAGCAACACAGTAATCCTCATGGCAGAGGAGTTCATAACATGATGGGACCCTTAAATTCATGGGGACATGTAATGTCTTAAGAATAGTTGGACTAGTTCGATTCATACATATATGTGAAGACAACAAGCTTAGTCATTATATTATTTCTGTTTGGCCGGCCTTGCACGGCATATATATTTTTTTTGTTATATCCGATAGATTATCTAAAGCATATACTCAAATGAACTAGCCACTTGCTATGATTTTGGATCAAAATTTTCCTGTAGTTGCATTGTTAGTATTACTTCTACTACTGCTCACACTACGAAGCACAATATACTAAAATGACTAATTGCTTGGCACTAGCGCGATTATCCTCATGGTATGGAAGTGGTTAACAAGATGGATGGCTAAATCGACGAGGACATGGAATTCCATAAATGTTTCATTCGAGTAGTTGAATTCACAGATAAGAACACAAGTGTAGTCATTCTATTCCTTCTGTTTGACAAGCCTTACAAGAAACATTTGGTTTTGTATTTGTTGCATCAAATATAATACCAGTGTGTATACTCAAATTAATGAGCTTGTTGATATGTATGATTTTCAAATAAATTTGTTTGTGTGATTTGTGTTGCTACCATATCCCTTGTACAACTATTCACACTATGTATGACAAAATGCTAAATGGCTATTTGATTGTTAATGGTGAATTTATTATTACATCAGAGAAATGACCAATGGGATGGAGCTCCGAGATCTATAAGGACGACCTGGCCTTCCTTAAAGGAACGGAGGAGTAGTTCAATCACAACGTATATGTGAAGACCATGGGCTTAGTCACTTAATTCCTCTTGTTTGGCTGACCTTGCATGAAACATAATAGTTTAATAAATGATCCACTTGCTATGATTTTCAGTTAAATTTCTCCATCTTAGTTGAGCCTCACGACCACTCAGTCAGATGGGTCAGTCCTGTTGCCGCATAGACGAGCAAAAGCACGTGTGCAAGTTATGGACACGGTGTGAGGCCAACTAAGCCACAGTTTTCTCACTTACATAAGATGTGGATCATAAATATAAGGTATAAGATCCAATACACTCAATCAAACATTACAATAAAGGTTGAACAATGGAAACATGGATAATCAGCTCATACACTTTAATCCATGAATTATTTTATATAAAATAAAACATGTGAATCTTCACGCTCGCAACACTGATAGACATCAATATGATCACTATTTTTATAGATAGTATTAATTTTTCATGAGTAGTGCCTTTTCATCGGGCAGTTGATCCCATCATGCGCCCTTGACCTGTGCAAAAATGGGAGAAATTTGGTCAAGGATATTTCTCTAGTCTGAGAAAATATATATGTAGAAAATTGTCCATTCACTGGATCTTTAGTTTAAGTTAATCTAAACTAACTAGTAGGATTGAGTCAAGTCTAGTCATTAGATCATCAAGGTAATTCACTATAAAAGATAATTATGTAAATACCATAAATAGTTGGTACACAATGTTATAATGGATATATGGTGCTGTAAATATTGATAGTTTTTCTTGGTACTTACAACAAGTGCGCTCGGCGGCGTGTAGAATGCGCGAATATTCAGTTCCCGAATACTCTCAATGCCAGCAGACTCCTGGAGTATTTTGTATTTGATAGTACCACGTGCCATAGTAAGTTCTCCAGTTCCACCGATAATGGCCCATTCCCCCACGGGATTAAAAATCCCCATCACCTGAAGAGTCGCTCCCTTGAAGCTAGTTCACACAAAAAATCAGAAGTCTCAATTCTATGCCATTTAAAAAATAAAAACTCTGTGCTCGAATATACTACGATAATGCCTTTAATATAAGCACTAGATAAGAATAACAGTAATGGAATTTTTTATTGTTCTATGCAAGTACACAAGGTTTTACCTTCCCTCCACAAACGCAAGGTTGAAAGAATTATAATAGCCAACACTTGGTTGATCAGCCATAACATGAATTCCTTGTGCATGACCAATGACCTTCGCTTTGAAATCTGGGGCATCAACTATGGCCCAGTTATTAACAGCAGTGATACCAAACAAACTCTCACCAGGTTTTGTTGGTATGATAGTCTTTTGATTGGCGTTTGGTCCTACGACTTGGTGCAAGTACAACACCAAGTTTAGCTCCTTTTCACACGGCAGGCAACATTGAGTAAGGTATGTTTGGGGAAGAGGAGTGGCCATTTCAAGACACTAGGCTTCAAGCGGATGGACGTGGTGACTAGCTATCCAGAATAGAAACTAAGATTTGTGTGATGGCTTTCTATGTGCTATCCAGTGCAGAGCTAGGTTGTATTTATAGCCTGGAAGGAGTAGGCCGACTCAAAAAAATATATGTGCAGTCCTTACAATTAGTCATTTTATTCCTTTTCTTTGACTAGCCTTGGAAGGAGCATAGTCTTATTTTGTATATATTATAGATTATCTCCAGTGTATACCTAGCTTTGAATTTTCTTACTCACATTGCTAGCCACCTAGGCTAAATTTAGTTGGGGGCAGCTCATGCAAATATGCCATTGATGTGAACAGTAGCATCACCTAAACCAGCTGTTCAATCCTGGAAGGGGTGATCATCTAAGAGAGAATATATCGTAGTTCGTACCTATTACATATTTCAAGCAATAATGTGTGCCTAGAGTCATTCCAACCCCATGAAAGCATGTGAAGGTCGGCAAGTATATGCTCTAGCTGACCCAGTTATGCCAAACAATGTCTTACGACCAAACCAATTCTATATTAATTGGAGTACAACTTGCCTTGGGTACCGCCAAACAGTGGAAACGATAAGGGCTCTGTACGCGGGAATAATTTACAAACTGGAATTATATTTGTTATGTGTTTGTACAACATTATGACTAATTTGGTCCAAGCCCCCAAGTCCCCAATGGGCCATGTGTCTTAGGCTGCACAAGTATTCAGCAACACTATAGCCCGGTAAGAGACGTTCTGTACGATAATATTTGCATGGCTCAGTTGCAATACAAGTGGATTACAAAAAATTGACGTTATGTTATTGGAGTACAACTTGCCTTCGGTACCACTCGTAAAAAAAAACTTGCCTTCGGTACTGCCAATAAGAAACATGGGGACAAGGACTCTCTTAAAAGAATGGTGGGAGTAGTTTGCTTCCAAAATATATGAGAAGACGAGAAGGTTAGTCATTGTATTCCTTTTGTTTGACTAGCCTTGCAAGCTGCATATAGTTTTGCATTTTTTTCCTAACATCTGATTTATTATCTACAGCATATACTCGCATAAAGGAGCCAATGGCTATAATTTTCAATGCAGTTTCTTCATGTCAGATGCGTTGCTATCATTTCTTATAGTAATAATGATTACACAATGAAGTGAAAAATACTGAAACTCCTGATAATCCTGATAGCTTGGAAGCAGCTCATGGCAGAGGATTGGCCGAGATGGAGCCCGTAGATCTGGATTCGTCCTTAGGGCTGGTGATTTATGGTGGGTGAGAAGTTTCACCGGTCGTGCATTTTGTCTTCCGTTCCACCTTTCTAGTGGAATGGATAAGGGTTCTGTACATGGCAACACATGTCCCGATAATGCGCCTCTCAATGGTTTGTTTAGTCACATTCACCCAAAGTAGCATCCCACTAGGCACTCACAACACACAACAAAACTAAGATGAAGCTATAATCACATCTGGAATTTTACTTACGTGCTAATAGGGTGTGCATGTAATGCTACGGAATGATAACAAGGTGTTAAGAGACACTAAACAGATCTTTTTTCTCAAAATGAAATGCATTTTTTGAATATGATTTAAGACTTCTCCCAACAACTTCCTCTGGCAGACAACATAGGTGTTCATGAATCTATACTTCATTTAGTCCCCTAATAAAAGAAAACGAAAATTATGCCCATGAATTCGAATCTTGACAATAGACGGCATCATGTGGTTGCCGGAGGTTCTGCCGGAGGGCTCTTACAAAAAGTCATATCAGCAGCTCAGCAAAAGCAAAGAGGTCGAGGCATATGCCCACGCCTCCTGTAGTCGGCATGACCACAGTAGTCATGATTGCATAAGCTCCTATATTTCAATAGATTAATTAATAAACATACCATATCTATGTTGTAAGACAGTAAGAGCGAGTTCATCTCCAAAGGACAAGTGTCTAATTTATCCATGTTTAGAAATGGATTCAAGGACGAACAGAAGCTACTTACACATAGAGCTACCATGGAAGCCTATGTAAGCTTCCATGCCTATGTGACTAGCTTCTTGTAATCTTTCTCTTTTTGTCCCTTGTACATATGTACCCATTTTTTAATACAAGATATAGATACATGCAAAAGAATGCTACTGTATTCCAGTAAGAAAACTCTAGGAACTTCGGGTCTAATCTGCATGGATGAATTTATCTCCGCCACCTCCTCTTCTACCTCAACATTCCCCTCCCTCCACTACCACACACAATCAACTATGCTCCTACCGCATGAAAGCTATGGAGCCATCTCATATGAGATGTGTTTCTCTACAGAGAAGTCAAGTCCAGCAGATTGGATGATGCCAAGGATCAGAGTGGCCATTGCCAGCTTCAGACTAGTTACATGACCAGAAAATCCACCAAAATTAAGAAGTGTGCATAAAGAGGGTATGTTAGGTGTTCTCCTAAGAGCTAACAAGGTCACTGTGCCTCTCAACTCCAGTACTGTCAGTATTGTCGATATCGAATGGAAGGGCGACTTCTACGCAGATGGACTAAGCAAGACAACATCATTGGTGGCTTTCAGCTCCTTTTCCATTCATGTTTTTGTTTTCCTCCAATATCTTAGATGGACTGAAGATAAAGAAAAGGTAAGCAAATCTGAATTCATATCGCACTCACTTTTGACACCCTAAGAAAGGGGTATATATAAGGCTTGGACACATCTCTATTCTCTAATCTTCGTTAGCTCTTCCTATGAAACAAATATGTTGTAATCATGGGATATGTGTGTTGATAAGGTCATTCATGAATCGTTTATCATGATAGTTTTATCATGCGAATAGACTGCAGAATGATGTGACCTTCCTACATGCATGTTTAGTTTTCGATCTCCTGCCAAAAACAAGGTGAAGAAAGATCTATTGTGTTTAGTTGGAGGGAAATCACATAAAAAGAGTGAAGAGAAACGTACTAAATGAGTGAGTGGTTGAACGGCCATTGTGTTTCCAAACAGGTTAATCTTGCATGATTCAAAGTAAGCAACCTTCATGTAGTAGAATTTAATTAATATCTACTCCCTCCATTCCAAATTAGTTGACTTTGATTTACCTAGATACAGATGTATCTATCATTAAAACGTGTCTAGATATATCCGTATCTAGAAAAATCTGAGTCAACTAATTTGGGACGGAGGGAGTATGTTATTGCTATGTCAGCTTTTCTTTATGCTCCTATTAGATCATCTCTTGATGACACTGATTGATGACACACTAATTAATGACACAATTAACTTTGAAATTAACAAGGTAAGAGTATTAATCAAGCCTGGTCACGGTTATGCGAAAATTTCAATAAACAGCTTGTGCTTAGCTAAACCAGCAAATGCACAAGCATGAGCATGCTGGAATAGCAGTACGAGGCATATAGATGCCACAACATGTAACAAGATCTAAAATGAATATTCTGGATAAAAGAAAAATAAATGATACTAACTAAATTTATACGTATGAATTAACCGATAACACTAGTCTATAAAGAGCAGAGGACTCACTGACTGACTACATGAGGCTGTAAAGTAACATAAGAAACACACTGGGTAAGTCAACTGGAGCAGCACCAAAGTAAATGAAGGACACAAAATCTTATATAATACTACTCAACATCCATTGCGTCTTCATCGATGCATACTGTGCAACCTCGGTCTGCTCTTTCCTTCCTTCTACATCAGCCAACCGGCAGCAAACTTCCATCCATGTCCTCCCTCGTAGGCAGCCACCAAGTTATTCAGATAACTACAACACTAGGCCGCAGCGAAACTAAACACTAAGCTGCTGCTGTCCCTGTTGTACACACATCCAAAGTACCAGCAGAAAACCAAATCCGGAGAGACCGTCTCAGCCGGGGATGATGTCATTCAGCGATGCACCACTCGACTCAAAGCCGAGGAGTCATCGTACACCGCAGGCCCCAACCCCCAACAATTCTCGATCTTGATCAACTGTGATACAGTACAGATGTAGAAGCAATCACAAGTCAATCCCCTAGCTACAGACCAACAACCATTAGGGAGGCCTACTATAGAGAAAGTTCACAAAATCCTTCCGCAGGGATCCGATCCGAAATTGAATTTCCTCCACAGACATACAATTTTCAGCACCAGAGCACTGCTGCCCGTTTCCCATAGGGCCATCGCGTTCAACAAGGGCACCTTCAACAACATGAAAGCCACACCTGCTGCTGCTTAACCATCTTAAAAGGAAAAGTCTGGATCTTCAATGTGAAATTGTGCTTTATAGCTTACATCTATTCTCTTGGTAGGCAAAGTTTGTATTATGGTGCAAGTTATTCAGATATCTACAATGCTAACACTGAGATACAGAGAACAGGAAGACTGTTGACCCTGACCAACAACAAACCAAATCGAGAGCAGATCGGCCTAGCCAGGCCTGAGATGGTTGACTCGACGCCAAGCAGAGCAGTCGCCCTACACTACACTCCAGGCTCCAACAGTCAATCTACAATCTAGAGCAACTACAGCACAGTATAGCTATAGAAGCAATCACAAGCCAGTATTCCTCTAGCACTCTAGCAGAGCAGAGCAGCCATCATGGCAAGAAATTCACACCACCATTCTGCATGGCTCCATCATACAGAGTTCACAAAGTTTCTCCAACAAGTTGAAGCATTATTACTTCATCTTGCGAAAGGATCATGTGCCATATAAGCATGCTCGAAATAGTTGTACCTGGCATACATACATGGCACAACATTGTAACAAGATCGAAAATGAATATTCTGCGTAAAAGAAAAACACAAATGGTACTAACTAAATTTGTATGGAGTACATATGAATTCGCCGATATTAGTTCTACCCAGCTCATAGCTTGCACATGCGTGTACATACAGAAGTGGATGCTAATTAAGCTATCTACCAACAGAGCATTAAGTGCTTGCTTGAGGGTTACATAACTGAACAAACAGGTTACAGTCAAACATAAGCAGTATAGCTGCTAGTACAGGCGTAGCAAAGAAACAAGAATCTTGGGTGAAGAGCATTACTAAGGAACGTGGATGTATAAAGCTCAGGTTTCTGGACACCTCTTATCCTTATCCTCCAATGTTGCTTTAAAATATGTGCTATACAACTAACTCACTACATGAAAATTTCTCCTTTTTGTTTCTTCAAAACAAAACAACATATGAACTTCAAACTTTGCAGGACAACAAAACATTCTTACTACAAATCAAAATCAAATATGCTCCTACCGCATGAAAGCTATGGAGCCATCTCATATGAGATTTCTTGCTGTACAGAGAAGGCAAGTGCAGCAGATTGGATGATGCTGAGGATCAAAGTGGCCATTGCCAGCTTCAGACTTGGTACATGACAAGAAAATCCACCAATTTTTAAGCAGTGTGCATAAAAAGGGCATGTTAGGTGTTCTCCTAAGATCTAACAAGGTCACCGTGCCTCCCAATTCAAGTATTATTAGTATTGTCGTTGTCAAATGTAAGAGCGACTTCTACGCAGGTGGACAAAGCAAGACAACACCATTAGTGGCTTTCAGCTCCTTTTCCCTTCAAGTTTTTGTTTTCCTCAAATATCTTAGATGGACTGAAGATAAAAAGAAGGTAAGCGAATCTGAATTCATATCACACTCACTTTTGACATCCTAAGGCGGGGGTATATATAAGGCTTGGACACATCTCTATTCTCTAATCTTCGTTAGCTATTCCTATGAAACAAATATATTGTAATAATGGGATATGTGTGTTGAGAAGGTCATTCATGAATCGTTTGTCATGATAGTTTTATCATGCGAATAGACTGCAGAATGATGTGACCTTCCTACATGCATGTTTAGTTTTTGATCTCCTGCAAAAACAAGGTGAAGGAAGATTTATTGTGTTTAGTTGGAGAGAAATCACATCAAAGAATGAAGATAAACTTCCTAAATGAGTGAGTGGTTGAACGTCCAAACAGGTTAATCTTGCATGATTCAAAGTAAGTAACCTTCATGTAGCAGAACTTAATTAATATCTACTCCCTCCGTTCCAAATTAGTTGTCTTGTATTTACCTAGATACAGATGTATCTAACATTAAAACGTGTCTAGATATATCCGTATCTAGACAAATCTGAGTCAACTAATTTGGGACGGAGGGAGTATGTTATTGCTATGTCAGTTTTTCTTTATGCTCCTATTAGATCATCTCTTGATGACACTGATTGATGACACACTAATTAATGACACAATTAACTTTGAAATACTAACACTGAGATACAGAGAACAGGAAGACTGCTAACCCTGACCAACAGCTAACCAAATCGAGAGCAGATCGGCCCAGCCAGGTCTGAGATGGTTGACTCGACGCCAAGCAGAGCAGTTGCCCTACACTACACTGCAGGCCCCAACAGTCAAACTACAATCTAGAGCAACTGCAGCACAGTACAGCTATAGAAGCAATCACAAGCCAGTATTCCTCTAGCACTCTAGCAGAGCAGAGCAGCCATCATGGCAAGAAATTCACACCACCATTCCGCATGGCTCCATCATACAAAGTGCACAAAGTTTCTCCAACAAGTTGAAGCATTATTACTTCATCTGGCGAAAGGATCATGTGCCATATAAGTATGCTCGGAATAGCAGTACCTGGCATATATACATGGCACAACTTTGTAACAAGATCTAAAATGAATATTCTACGTAAAAGAAAAATACAAATGGTACTAACTAAATTTGTACGGAGTTCATATGAATTCGCCGATATTAGTTCTACCCAGCTCATAGCTTGCACATGCATGTACATACAGAAGTGGATGCTAACAGGTTACATAACTGAACAGGCGTAGCAAACAGGTTACATAACTGAACAAACAGGTTACAGTCAAACGTAAGCAGTATAGCTACTAGTACAGACGTAGCAAAGAAACAGGAATCTTGGGTGAAGAGCATTACTAAGGAATGTGGATGTATAAATCTCAGGTTTCTAGACACCTCTTATCCTTACCCTC
This sequence comes from Triticum timopheevii, assembly GCA_963921465.1. Taxonomy (NCBI): domain Eukaryota; kingdom Viridiplantae; phylum Streptophyta; class Magnoliopsida; order Poales; family Poaceae; genus Triticum; species Triticum timopheevii. The sequence goes on from OY997271.1 coordinate 8,692,345, forward strand.
CAATGTTTTTTTAAAATATGTGCTACACAACTAACTTACGACATGAAAATTTCTCTTTTTTGTTTCTTCAAAACAAAACAACATATGAACTTAAAACTTCGCAAGCCAACAAAACATTCTTACTACAATGTGGGAAAAAACTATTTAGTAAACAAAACATAAATATACAAAATGAGATTTTTTTTACTAGAGAAAATTATTTTTTGTATATATAATTCATGAAAAAATCTGAATGTTTTTTCCCACGGTCTAGTTAGAACGTTTGGTTGTCCTCCAAAGTTGAAGCTCATATGTTGTTTTATTTAGAAGAACGAAAAGGAAAAAAGTGCTCGCACGAATCATGATGCAGAAATGAATGGCTAGATAAGGGGTGTACCAAAGCCTATGATTTCTCAAATGTTAACCCATTACTAAGAGCCTCTCCAGCCGCTCAATCTCATTCTCACGGATCTCGCCTCGCTGTGTCGAAGAATCATAGTCTGGAAACGAGGCGGGAAGAGCGTGGAGATTTGGGGGTAGGGAGGGGAGGGATTGCATAACGGGTGTTACCTTGAGCGGGAGGATGGCGGTCTTGGGAATATGCTCTAGAGGCAATAATATTGTATTATTATATTCTCATTATTCATAATTAAGAGTTTATATTTCATGCTATAACTGCTATGATCCTAGAATATGTGATTCAGTGGAAAATTCATACGCATGTGTGAAATGATAAACAGTCAAACAATAAGTTCCCGGTCCAGCCTCTAGGACTGGCTCAAGTGTTGTTGGTGATCATGTTTTAAGGATCTTAGGATATCGTTAGGTGTAACGGTAGTCCTAAAACAACACTGAGGGCATGATGTTAGAAGAACAATCATATTGAATCGACCCAATCTTGTATGTTATACTTAGTGATCATATCGTCTGAAATCATTTGTTATAACACGGAGTGTTAGCATGTGTTCTTTAGTCCCTCACACCATGAGAGTGTCTCGGTCACTTCCTACCAGAGGATGTACTTTGGGGTTGCTCAAACGTCATCTGTAACAAGGTGATCATAACGGCAACTTCCAGGCTCACCGGAAAGTTTGTCAAGTGAACGAATAGCTCAAGAGTGGGATTTGCTTCTATGACAATCGAGAGATATTCTTAGGGCCGTCTCGGTGTGACGGCATCCATCATCGTCTGGCCAGACATAGGTGACTTCGTCACGGAGATGCCGGAACACGTCAACAATACAGAAGAATAAAACCAGTAACAGGAGAGACGGTATAGTTAGCATGGTATGACTCGGTAGGATACCGATGCACACCGGGTTTTGTAAAGTATCGCGAAGCAAAGGTAACGTCACATGATAACCAAAGGTTCACTCGAATATCATTCGTGTAATCATATGGACTGATATAGATGTCCACGGTTCCGCTATCGGTCGTCATTGAACGAAGACGGTTCGTTCATGTCTATGATTTATTGAATCTACGACGTCATAAGCTTAAGGTAATCACGATTTTCTGAGTGTTACGGGAACGGGAGTGATGAGAATATATTTTTGAAATAGTTTCATTAATATCCGGAATAGTTCCAAGAGGTTCCGGAAGCGTGTCAGAGTCACCGGAAGGGTTTCGGTGAATATCATGTAATACTGGGTATTACCGATTAATTATATATATGTGGGAAATGTTTCCGGAGATTTTAAATTATATATATAATAATCTAAAATTATTAATGTATTGTATATATAAATTAAATATCAACGGGCCTTAAAAGGCCAAGAGATGGAAGGAGACTTGGGCCATATAGGCCAAAGTGGATGTGGCGCCCCCCCCCCCCCCTTCCCTTGTGGGGGGGCTGCAAATCCTACTCGGGGGTGGGAGTTGGACTCCCCCCCTAGGCCGGCGCACCAAGGGAGGACTTTCCTCCCCCCCCCCAAACCTATATATACAGAGGTTTTCCACCCTATTGAAATACAAATTTTTGGGTGCCTCTTCTAGTTGATCTAGTTCTAGTTGGTCCTAGACTAATTAGAGCTAGCCCTAGCCACCTCTAATCCTCATAATTTGAAGCCCAGTGTGGCTCTAATCTCCTCCCTCTAATTCTCCAGCGATGATTAGCTCTGGACGGTGAAGCGCAGCCAGATCGTGAAGACTGTACGCTTGCAACCAAGTAGAGAGGTCATGCTTTCGGTCTTCGGTTCGAGGGATCATTTGAGGACGGTTCGCGGGATTGTCATCATCATTCAAGGGACATCAAGCACGATCTACACCGACTCTTCTTCTTCCACTGCACTCTGGAGTTGGTAACGATGGTTGATACCAACCCGTTATGCATCTTCATATTGATCTTGGTGATCGTAGGTGCGGAAATTATTGTTTTCTACTACGTTTCCAATAGGAGGCACATAAGGTGAGGGGAAGGCCAATGCCGCGGGATGGGACGAATCTGTCACTGTTACTGGCCCTGGTAATGTCGGTGGTCGCCGCTGCCATGGACGGCAAGATGTATGGACGGCCGGCGAGAGGTGGTGGTGAATTTGGAAGAATCGTTGCGCTGAAGAGCAGCTGCCACGGCTCTTGGGTCTTGGCCGGCCTTCCTTGGCGGTGGCGGTGGGGGCTGGGTTGCCTCGTCCCCAATTCACTCGGCAAAGGGGGAAGAGAGAGAGAGAGAGGTGTGTAGGGAGAATGTTCATGTGGACTGGGCTGGGTTGAGCTCGACTCAGAGTATGATTTGGGGATGTGAGAAAATAGAGCCCAAATGTAGAATTTGCTAAATCTTGCCTCGCTCTCATACGGCTCCTGCCTTCCTACTTAACCACCCCTCACTACTGGAATCTGGCATTTTGCCGTCTGCCTCCTCTTTGTCGTCCGCCAGCTGACGGCAAAGAGCCTCTTTGTCGTCCGCTTCCACAAAGTGGACGGCAAAGAAAGGGCTGATGGCAAAAAGTGTATTTGTCGTCAGCTGGTTCTTTGCCGTCAGCCAGCTGATGGCAATGAGCTGGAAGGTAGACGGCAAAGAGCCAGGTGGGCCCCACAGTGCACGGCTTGGCTAGGTCAGCCTATTTGCCGTTAGCGAAATCTTTGCCGCCTACCGGTCCTTTACCGTCCGCTGGCGGACGGCAAAGAAAGGGCCTAGCTAACGGCCGTCTCCCCTTCTGCTATGCGCGCCCTTTGCCATCCACTAGCAGACGACAAGGAACGTGCCCCCACTAATTAGTAACGGCCGCCCCACCCCAATTGTTCTCTCCCCTCACTCTCACCCCCTCTCCACCCCGCGTCCCCACTCACTCGCGCCCGCACCGCCGCCGTCGAGCACCGCACTGCCGCTCGGACGCTGTCGCCGCCCCACACCGCCGCAGCACCACCCCGCCGCCCCGGAGCCCTACGGCCTCGTCGCCACCACCGTCCGGCGCCCCCTCCGCCCGTCCATCGCCACCCCGCCGCGGCCCGGACGCTGCCGCCGCCCCACCCCGCCACAACACCACCCCACCGCCCAGGAGAAGTGCGGCCCCATCGCCACCACAGCCTAGCGCCTCCTCCGCCTGGCCAGCGCCACCCTGCCGCTCCGGAGCTGCGGCCCCATCGCCACCACCGCCCGGCCAGCGCCCCTCCGTCAGCGAGCAACCTCACCGCCCGGCGCCCCTGGGCCCTGCCGGCGTGCCGCAGGCCTCCCACCCCTGCCGCAGGGGAGCCCGGTCGCAGCCCTCTTCTCCTAATTTTTTCTATTTTTTAGTATAGATTACTTTTAGTTTAGTTTTAGATTTAGTTTAGTTTAGATTACTTTTAGTTTGGTTTTATATTTAGTTTAGTTTAGATTACTTTTAGTTTGGTCTTAGGTTTAGTTTAGTTTTAGGTTTATGTTTAGTAATGAAAAAAACTAAGAATAATTAGAAGAAGAGGAGGAGAAGAAGAATAGCTAGGTTTAGGTGTAGTTTTTTCCTGTTTTGTTTTAGGTTAATTAGTGCTAGGTTTAAGAAGAGGAAAAAAGAGAAGAAGAAGAAGAAGAGGAGGAGGAGGAGGAGGAGGAGGAGGAGAAGAAGAAGAAGAAGAAGAAGAAGAGAAGAAGAAGAAGAAGAAGAAGAAGAAGAAGAAGAAGAAGAAGAAGACCCCGACCCCGACGACCGACACCCCGACCATGACCCCGACGACCGACACCCCGACCCCAACACCCCGACACCCTGAGACCCTGACAATCGACACCCGGACCCCTCCCACCCCAACCCCTGACACCCTGACACCACACCCCGACCCACACCCCGACCCTGACCCCGACACCCTGACACCCCGACCCCGACACGACACCCCGGCATGACACCCCGACCCCAACACCCCGACACCCTGACACCACACCCACCCTTACCCCGACCCGCGACACCCTGACATCACACCCCGACCCACACCCCGACCCCGACCCCGACCCCGACACCCTAACACCCCGACCCCGACACGACACCCTGGTATGACACCCCGACCCTGACCCTGACCATCGACAACCAGACACCTGACACCCCGACCACCTGTTTGACCCCATTTTTTACCATGTGATGCACATACATATTTGATTATCTGGTATAATCAAATTTCTCTCGTAAATATATATTTGGTGATCTTAAAAAAAAGGGGAAAACATATTATGGTTATGAATTTTCAGGCCTAGTCACGTAAACGCATGCATTTGGTTGATCAAATGGATTTAGTAGTGGCCGATCAACCAGTTTGCTAATGGAATAAATCGTGTGAGCATGCACGGTTCAACTGGTCAACAAACTATCCAGGCAAACGTTTAGTGTGTTGAAGTAGTAAAATCTTATACAGGCCTACTGCCAGTTCGACGTGTTGATATCGGTACAAAACCAAGGTCCGTGGTCGCTAGTGATAGAGAAAATCAATCCGTTGGGCCTGACTAAATCCACGAAGAGATAAGTACTGGCCAAGAAGTTTGTTGCTTTCTAGTTCAACAACGCCGAGAGAGTAGAGATAAGATTTGTTTAATTGTTACTAACGGCAGCGGCGACGACGCTAATCGCTCGTGCTTATCTTCTTATCTACTCGCATAGCTAGCCGGTGGAGACGAGGCTATAAAAAGACTGCTCGAGTGACTGTGAAGGAGGTTCAGCTTACTCACAACGCGCGCACCATTTACACGCTCATCTCACCACCATTCAACACACACACACACACACTTGGTATCATCTCCATCCCAGCACTCACACATACACACATCTTCATTTCTCCTCTGGCGTTTCCCTCCGTGGCCGGCGTCGATGGCACAACCATATGGTGAGTAAATCATATGAAGGATGCATATGATCATTTATCTCTTTTATTTATTTTTCTTCTCTTTGTTCACTTCTTTTTGTGGCATCTCGCGGCTCTACATGGCGATCTAATCGTCGCCGTGGATGCCTCATCGTTTGATCTACAACAAAAATCGGCGGTGTCCCGCGGCTCTACATGACGATCTAGTCGTCGCCGTGGATATCTCATCGTTTGATCTACAACAAAAATCGGCGGTGTCCCGCGGCTCTACATGACGATCTAGTCGTCGCCGTGGATATCTCATCATTTGATCTACAACAAAAATCGGCGGTGTCCCGCGGCTCTACATGGCGATCTAATCGTCGTCGCGGGTGTTTCCTTGTTTGATCTATAGAAAGAATTCGGCGGCATCCACGGCTCTACATGGCGATCTAATTGTCGCCGCGGACGTTCTATCACCCGATCTACAGAAAAACAGTTTGATGGCATCCCGTGGCTCTACATGGCGATCAAGTAGTCGCCACGGATGTTTATGGTGTGCGTCCAATGCCTCCTATCAATGGCAAGTTCCTCAAGAAGTATTTTGCCTAGCAGCCCAAGGGCAAGTTCAGGAGAATGTAATAAAAAGAAAGTTTTTTCTCTTGGTGTCCATACAGCATCCTCATTGCTGATCATGGATTAATTTTTTCATCTAAAATTTTTAAATAAAACAAAAAGGGCCACAGTTCGCCCTAAAATAAAATAAAGGACTCCCCTTCCCAATGTTCAGACTGTGGCACATGAGTTTTAGTTGCATGTGGATTTGATCGCCTGAGTGAGGTCAGGCAGAGCAACAATTTTGGGTGTGGAGTTTAAAGTCCAAGAGACATGTTCATGAGAACTGCATCTGAGGAGAGCATTCATGAAGGGTGATAAATAACAATAGGAGTTATACAAAGCAATGACAGCCATGAGAAGTCTGAATCCACACTTCTATACGTCGACCACGAGGTCCGGGCCGATGATCACTTGGGCATATGAAAGGCATATGAATCCCTTGCAACTTTACTCATGGGTCACCTCATAGTCTAACAATTGAAGGTGGAGCCCACAAACCAACCAACAAACAAAAAAAAAGGTGTTCGTATAACTCTGTTTGCCATCACTGTGTTTTTTTCCTGCCTTTTATCTCTTTTTATTCAGTCTTATGGCATTTAGTGGTGCAAGACATGTATGTATTTTAAATTGTGATTTGAGGTAATCATACTTTATTTGGTTCTAAACCTTCTTCGCTATGATGACTTTTTAAAAAAAAATTGGGAGTGGCATGGTGTTCGCCATAACCCAGCAACTATTCGATTCCACTGGCTGGCACTATGAGCATGTAATAGTCGCAGTAGAATTGATAATTTCCCTTGAATTAGGGCAGGTTCTTTCGCCCCAACTCAAGATTATTTTGCTTTTAATGATTAGGCATGGAATTCTCTGGTTGGCACCAAAGCAGTAGCATGGTCGCAGAGAGAGTTCACGATAATGGCATGGTACTTCGCCAGAATCCGGATTATACATACCATGACAGTCATTAAATACAATCATCCTTTTGGCTGGCACCATCGTGGTCTCAATTGGATATTTTGATTTTTCATGGCGTGGTCGCAGCATGGATTTTCGCTATGGCCTCACCTGCTACTGATTCAGCCTGAATAATATGTATACTGTCAGCTTATAGTATGGTTTTACGCTATGAGCCACGATCGACATTGCAGCACGGCAGGGAATTTCGCTGTGTTCTCACCCAATATTATTTCTATTTACATGATGGCAATCAAGCAATAATTTTGTTGAATAAAGTCGATAATATGATACTTCACAATTACTAGTACAGAAGGCTAGGATGGACATACAGCACAAGAAAGCCATTCTTGCGCGTTTCTCAAAAGACATGTTTCCGTTGACCAAGAGTTTAGCCTGGTTTTGCCGTTTCATGCTCAAGAATAAGGAGTCCCACAAAGGAATTCAGTCATATAAAGCATATAGTAAAAAAATGTACAAGTATAACAACGATAGCAGAGAGGAATGTGTTCCTTTATTGATAAATAATAAGGCGGATTACAGTGATAAATCCGGCAGCTGACAAAAGCAAACTACGACGCGAGCTTTCTTAAAAAAAAGAAAAAAAAAAGCATGAATGATTTTGAAGTAAAAGGAACACGCTGAATATGGTTTTACTCGTCATCCTGTTCGACACCTTCCACTGCGCAGGATTCCATGAATTTGAGTTGCTCACGCAGACCAGAAGGAAGTTCAGAGTCACCTTGGCTCCCAGCTTCCCCAATAGCCTTATGAATGCTCTCCAAGCAGGAACTTCCTTGTGCCAGGGTTTCTTCCAAACGAGAGACGGAAGTGTGTGCTTCGCTCATTATTTTGTCATACTGGCCGTGAAGCTGAATGAGCCTAGTTTCATACTCCTTTTCCAGGGAGAGCTTGGATCTGGCGATTCCTATGGCATTGTTCAGCTCCTTGATCTTTTCGAGATATTCCTCTTTCCTTTTCTTCACTTCATCCTCGAGGCTGCCCCATACGTTGCCGTAATCCTTAAGAGAGTCGTATCCCACCATGATGGACTCACGAGACTTCTTACCGATTTTTAACTGCTCTTTGATATGCTCTTCATCTGCTCGCAGATTGGAAATACTAAAGGGAACAACATGATCTGACTTGCTATCAAGATTCATCTTTAAGCACTCTAACTCATTCATGAGTTCCTGTACCTCCTGCAGGATTTTGGTTTGTAACGTGGTTCTCCACCGGTTCAAGATTGTTGCAATCTGTGTACTCAAAGCAACTTTGTCCAATATCGGTGCAGCGATCCACTTCTGAATCTTCTTAAGGTCAGACTGAACATAGACCATCATATCTCTCAGACTAGGGTCAGCATACTGGGGCACCACAATCCTGCTACGTCCCTTATATTTGTTGAGCTCCTTCGGCTCGGAATTGCGTTTAAGGCTGTAATTCATCACCAACGTTCTCCAAATAGCATTTTATGGTCTGGTCCATACTGGACTTCAGTGTTGCGGCTTTGGACAAAGCCATCTCCAAGTCATGTTCTCCACCTGGAATGAGAAATGAGAAAAGTTCAGTGAGCGGGGCAGATTTTGCGTGCTTACATTATATGTCAGTACTACCAAAACAACAAACTTTGGTCTAGTTACCTGGACGATTCAAACGCGGTTTCTTCAGGGGGCTATCATGCTGTTGGTCTGCATGTTCAAGTGTCACATCCAGATGTTTGTCTTCAGTGTTGAGGTTCTCCAAGCTACATTTCTCTGCTTCAGCTACACGGTGAGGGGAGGAACGTTTTTCTCCAACTGTCTGAAGAATGTTGGTCTCTTGGGGTGGTGACATTCCGCTGTCAGCAGATATAGGATCACGAGAGTCAGTAGTAACCACATCCTTCTTTATGCCGTGATCAGTTATGAGAGCATGGGAAATTCTGAGGAATCGAGCAGCCATCGCTTTGGATTTGTTTCTCTTTCCAGTAGGCAGTGTGTCAGACTGTTTGGCAGCTATTTGTTCTGTTCATAGATATACATGGTTGTAACAGGAGCAAGTTTAGAACATACAAAAGACAGTCATTTAATGCTAAGAAACAATTCTCATTACCTAATCCGGGCGAAGTCATATTTGTCTTGATATCTGAAACTTGAGGATTTTCTATCGATGAATGGACAGTGGCAGGCTCGAGTGAAGCTACAAAGGGGATACAATTTTTATGATCAGTACACTGCTAGACTTGCAATGTTTCAATAAAGAACAGTTAGTTTTCAGTGAAGAGGAATATCTTTTACATTCAGGGGCCATTTTATTTTTCTTGTTACGGTAACTAGCTCGAGTCCTCTTCTGTTTGGTGACGCCGCCGATGGTAGGCACACCTGTATTAAAAAAATGTTATCACCTGAAAAGACAAGAGAACAGCAGCATGACATTAGTATGAACAATGAAATTCTGCAGTTACCTGAATTAGGGGCTGCCTTATTTCCTTCGTCACTAGTGGAGGCAAGATTCATCTTTGTTGAATTTTTCTTCTGGATCTTCAATGTACGTGAAATTGCTACAGCCAAATATATTTTTTGTTAGCTAGACTTAAAGAAAATGCTACAAGAGGAATATGTACCTGTGTTAGAACTTAGAAGGTATTTCAATCTCCCCTTTCTGGAGAGCAGATGATGGTTCTTGACCTGAACAGATCATATCAGCTTTAGTGAGGAAACCAAGTGCTGATGTACACCACGTCACATACTCAATAGAGCGCTTGGTTCGCCGTGACAAGGGCTGTAAATGAAGCTGATGACCGGTTGGAAAGTAGTAAGCCAGGTGTCGTCGCTGAAGGTGCTCAATTGTTTCCTCACGGGTGCCCTTCAAATAACTAGAAAACTGCAGAAGATATTCTCCATTGGGTCCTTCCATCAGGAAGTCAGGGACATCTTGATCACACCCATGCATCCGAGCAAAACGATGAGGGGAATATACCAAGTTGTGATGGAGTTGACATTGAGTATGTGTAACAGCACCCACACCACAACTGATTAGCATGTCGACAGTTGTAATATGGATAGTACGGCGTCCACCATCCGTGGCTTCTCGTGCATCACTTATCAAAAATTCAGACTCTGACTGAGGGAAACGTATGCGAGATTTCCCCAAGAAAGATAAGGAAAGCAGAGATTTGCTATCTGCAGCTGAGTCAAGGAACAGCTGATGGGCTTTGAACAGATCAATTGCTGTAGATGTGATTCTCCATGCGTCCGTCACGAACGGCGGGAAGTGAGTAATTTTTGGATTCACCGCTGGTTGTGAAGGTGTCATTTTCCAATAAGAGGAGAACCAGCCCATAATAAAATGTGCAGGTAATGGCAGTTGGCACTCACTTGCTGACTTTGATCCGGCTATAATCTCTTGACAAACATTATCAAGACTTTGGTAAAGATAGGCCATGCTTGCCGTACCAATCGCAAGACGGATCCCTTGAGCAAGTCTAGCTGCAGCACAGAAGACCTCCGGCCGAATAAAGGACCCCATATTGATAGGAACACAGTATGTGCATAGCCAAGCTGCGATGAAGGCGGCACGGTATATTTCTCGTTCATATGTCTGCTTGTAAAAAATTACATGGTTGCCAAATCTAGCCGACCAGCGTTTCTGCAAAGACAACGTGCGAAACTCTAGATGAGAGAGCAAGGGATCTTCAGGATCAGCATAGAAATGACTTGGCACCCTTGCTTCAGTTTTGCCAACAGCTCCGAGATATTCTCCTACAATGATATATGCCGTCCAGGTTAAGACACTATGGTCGAATAGAAGTATATGTAAAAATATATATATTATTTTCATACCTATAAAATAATCCAACCAATTTTGAAGAGTGACTTTACAAGAGCTTCCATTCTGATGCAACACCCAGATATCAGCATAGGCTGAGTGAAGGACTTTTACAATCTCTGAAACTTCAGACGGCAATGGGAAATATTCCTCATAAAGGTGCCCAGAAATTGGAATGCCCATAGCATCATACATAGCTATAAGGGGATAGCCCATCTCCCCTTGAGAAGTAATCAAGGTATGTCCGTCAGTGTTCCAAAATGTAAGAAAGGCAGCAAGTAGTGAAGGATTGATCGGAACATGATAAAGAGATGCCAATACACCACGGAAGATATCAGCCTTGAGCAACATTTCCTTGTCTTCCTCTGATATGAGCATCATCCGAGCCCAAAGCAACAGTTTATGGTTATAGGGGATTGCAGTACAAAGTTGAAGGGAAGAATCGTTATGCCACTGCTTCGCAGGATTGCGTATGAACTCCTGTGCCAGGGTGTTAATAATGATTGATGGCGCCTCTTTTGAAATTGGCTCTAAAACAACAAAAGTTGTGTCCTGATCTGCTGTAACAAGTTCATTTTTATACTGAAATCCTTCAAAACGGAGGACTTTGTTCGTTAACTGTTGAGGAGGTGTGGGGACTTTGCATTTGTCAAGGGGCACGGCTTGGATCTTCAACCTATGTGTGCGCTCAAAGCCCAATAAGTTAGCGGCTTCAGTAATGTAAGGCTCAATATCATCATCCTCAATATCTTTGTCAACATCAAGTAGTTTCAGTGCGTCATCATTATAAACCTCATGCGATTCTTCCCAAATGACGCCCTCACCATCGTCGCCTGCGCTTTTGTCGATATCTGTGCCACCATCACTGATGTGGCTAGTTTCAGTTTGAGAGGAAGCACGGCCTTGACGAGCCTTTAAAAAAAAGGGAGGTTAAGTAAGAAAGGGAATAGCATATAAAATATATGGGCTGGTGGAGAAGTAGGTTTGCATTTACCTTCTGTTTTTCTCTTTGAGCCAAGGATCTACCCTCTGTAGTGCTTTTCGTGCGTTTATCACTCATATCAGAGATGTCAAGTTCAGACTTGTGCTGACGATCGTAATCAGAAGAATGTTCTGTTCTAAAATCCCGAGTAACTGTGTGACGGTAAGGCAAAGAATCGTGGTTTACCCTACCACGACTGAAATTGTGGCGGTAGTGCCGATGATTATAGCCTCTCCTTCCATGACTGAAATTGTGGCGGTAAAACAGAGGATTATAACCACCCCTCCCACGACCAAAACTGTGGTGGTCGTCTCTGTTCCTTTGCCCGTCGTATTCTTCCCTAGGCCCTTCCCGATCTGCAAAGGGCCTCCTCCCATGGCGCCGAAAGAAATTATTATGCATTCAACAAGAACAAGGAAGATTTCTTAACTGCATAAGAGTAAAAAAAATGGTTACAACAGAGATGTGGGTAGATGGTGGTACTGTCAAACGGATAAAAAAAAGGCAGTCATATAATTCAGTTTCAATATTTAGGCATCGTACTCGATAAGTTTCTGAAGCGACAATATGCCACCTTTGCCATCTACTGGGACACTTTATCAAGGTGTGAATCTGTCATGACACAGCGCAATGTTTCTCAAAGATATTCAACTGAGTGAAACTGAACCTGACGAAGACTATGCAACCAATAAGCAGGACGACATCCAGTGGCAAGCTATGATGATGCGAATACATGCACTAGTTCCAGCAACTTCCTTTGGTTTCAGAACAATCTGGTGGAAATCCGTGATGCAAGTGCAGCAGATGAAATCGTTGTGCTTCAGGTTGCTATCTCTTGTCAACTGTCCCTTCGACTCAGCCTAACGAAGACTACTACATACAAAGTACCGCAGACGACGCCCCTGTCCTCGGGCGAATTACAGCTGTGGCTGTACTTGGCGCAAGATCTGTTTTAGCTTGATCGCTCTATGCAAAGCCGCCTAGTGAGCAACCGTGGCCTTTAACCAATCAAGAAGTTTGCATTGTCAACTCTACTTTTTTTTCCGCTTTCAACTGCAGTTTGGCTGAAATCTAGTATAGATCGTTTTACAGAAGATTGCTAGCTGACAATGCTAGCACCCATATATAATCTATTCAAAGGAGAGAGAAAGCAATTGCAAAAACAAGATATTCAGCTTTACCTGAGAGTTACGATGGCGGAAGCCTTGTTCTGCTGCGTGGATTGGGGTGCGGCTGCGTACACCAGGAACTTGGGAGAAAAGTTTTAAGGGCTGAGCCGAGGAGTGCATGGGTATTTATAGTACAGTCAGTTTAAGATAACGATGGTTGTTGGCAGAGGATCTGCAGGTTGGCTAAGTTGTTGCGGATCTGAAGGAGGTTTTGAGTCTGCACGATGGTTTGGGTGTCTGAGTTATCTTGGACAGTTGAGATTGAGTTTTTCGGATGAGATACGGGAATTCTGTTTCGCCAAGTTGAGTCCAAATTACTTCGCATTTGAAACTCAACTTGGCGAGGGGCATTTGTTTGACCCCATTTTTTACCATGTGATGCACATACATATTTGATTATCTGGTATAATCAAATTTCTCTCGTAAATATATATTTGGTGATCTTAAAAAAAAGGGGAAAACATATTATGGTTATGAATTTTCAGGCATAGTCACGTTAATGCATGCATTTGGTTGATCAAATGGATTTAGTAGTGGCCGATCAACCAGTTTGCTAATGGAATAAATCGTGTGAGCATGCACGGTTCAACTGGTCAACAAACTATCCAGGCAAACGTTTAGTGTGTTGAAGTAGTAAAATCTTATACAGGCCTACTGCCAGTTGGACGTGTTGATATCGGTACAAAACCAAGGTCCGTGGTCGCTAGTGATAGAGAAAATCAATCCGTTGGGCCTGACTAAATCCACGAAGAGATATGTACTGGCCAAGAAGTTTGTTGCTTTCTAGTTCAACAACGCCGAGAGAGTAGAGATAAGATTTGTTTAATTGTTACTAACGGCAGCGGCGACGACGCTAATCTCTCGTGCTTATCTTCTTATCTACTCGCATAGCTATCCGGTGGAGACGAGGCTATAAAAAGACTGCTCGAGTGACTGCGAAGGAGGTTCAGCTCACTCACAACACGCGCACCATTTACACGCTCATCTCACCACCATTCAACACACACACACACACTTCGTATCATCTCCATCCCAGCACTCACACATACACACATCTTCATTTCTCGTCTGGCGTTTCCCTCCGTGGCCGGCGTCGATGGCACAACCATATGGTGAGTAAATCATATGAAGGTTGCATATGATCATTTATCTCTTTTATTTATTTTTCTTCTCTTTGTTCACTTCTTTTTGTGGCATCTCGTGGCTCTACATGGCGATCTAATCGTCGCCGTGGATGTCTCATCGTTTGATCTACAACAAAAATCGGCGGTGTCCCGCGGCTCTACATGACGATCTAGTCGTCGCCGTGGATATCTCATCGTTTGATCTACAACAAAAATCGGCGGTGTCCCGCGGCTCTACATGGCGATCTAATCGTCGTCGCGGGTGTTTCCTTGTTTGATCTATAGAAAGAATTCGGCTGCACCCACGGCTCTACATGGCGATCTAATCGTCGCCGCGGACGTTCTATCACCCGATCTACAGATAAACAGTTTGATGGCATCCCGTGGCTCTACATGGCGATCAAGTCGTCGCCACGGATGTTTATGGTTTGATCAGTAAAAGGAAAAGGGAAGGTTATGATGTTTCGTGGCTCTACCTGACGCTTCAATCGTCGCCGTAAACATTTCATGGTGTGGAGTCACAAGGGAAAGCAATATAGCTGTACAAAAAGAATCAACATCATCGTCCAGCATACATCATATATTCAGAGGTAGCAAGGGGGTCACGTGATATACAAAGGATGGTTTCTCATCATGAGATAATCCAATATTAATAAAGACATGGCTACCTACTCTGGAATAAACAAGACGCCATTGACAAAATTCTGCAGAACCATGTTTCTCAATCAGATGAGGGTTCATCTTCAAGTCCATGCTCAATACACTTTCTTCCGCGACCGACGAGGCCGGAACTTACATACACTTCCTGGCCGACGAGGCAGGATACATCATGTTCGTGACCGACGAGGCCGAACGTGTTGGAGTTGTGTCGAATATTGTGTACAAGGTAGGTTACAGTTGGACTGTGAGTAGTATTGTGTTTAGATAGGATATGGAGTCATGTGCTAGTAGGACACTTGTATCCTAGACCTCTCTTATATAGAGAGGGTAGACACACGATGTAACATATGCCAACATAATAGCACCGGAACGTAGGGGAAGCCGGCGGCATGTGCCGGTGTCCAGGGCGACCGGGTGCGGTATTGTGACGGTGTCATGGGGAGGAGCGCCCATAGTCAGGCCCCGGGAATGTAGCCATGTCGGTGAACCTCGTTAACAAATCTCGGTGTTGTGCTCGTGTGATTGCTTGATCCATGGATGATCGACGGTATGCCTCGGTTTTATTCTAACAAGTGGTATCATGAGCTAGGTTGTTCGGAGGCTGCGGGTTGTTGATTTAGAGGATGGATCGTGTCAGATTCGGTGCTAAGACGGCGGTCGTGAGAATTCATTATCGAAGCTAGGGCTGATCGATTTGTGGAATTTCTTTCGTGGAAGTTGCGGCTGGATGGGACTGAGAAAGAATAGCAATCGGAATCGACGAAATCATGTTGCAGCTGGAGTCCTTGGCGTCGGCTAGATCGGTTCAGACGATCGAAAGTGGCGGCGGCGAAATTGTGGAGCGACATGAGTATTGCGCGTCTCGGAGCGGCACTACGCTAGCGCAGGCGTGTGCGGGCGCGTGGCCAGGCGGCAGCATATGGCCCACTGGGGCGCTCGTGCGTGTCTCTCGCCGAGTCGGACTGAGCAGGCAGCGCCAGGTGGGCCTTTAGGCCAAGGCGTAGGCTCAGTCGGCTTGTACGGGCGCATACGGCAAGGGCCAAGGCGTGGCTGCTCAAGTCGTGACGGACGGGGCTGCTGCATGCATGGTGGACACGAGATTTGTTTGGACAAAAAAAACATCTGCATTAGTATATGGTATTGACGTGGCATGGACAACAACACAATAAAGAAAAAGGTGCTTTGGAGGTTACGAGAGGCAAAGGTTTGGTGCACCCATGGAGACTACCAGGCTAGTGAAAATTTCTTTTGGAAGTGTTGCTAATTGCACACGAGGTTTTACCATGAAGATGGCAGATTGGTGATGTGCGTACAAGGCTTGTGGAGTCTCAAGCATATCGTGCAGTCGGATAAGTTCGGCTGGGTCGGACTGGACAGTCTGACGGGATCGACGCAAGTCGGTTGGTACAGAAGACGGTGTGGGATCGGCGACGATGACGTAGGAGCGTGGTGCTGATGGTGACCGACTTCTGGGCGTGGAAACACGTGGCGCAGGCCCCGAGGGCTTGTGTGGCTTCGACTAGACAACTGGCGCGGGGTTGATTCAAGGTGTTGTACACACGGAGCTTGAAGTTGACGGGGCGCAAGGGTGGACTGATCATCTACCATGAAGTCATGTTGAAGGTGGAGCTGGATTGAGGGGCTACGGTGTAAGGATCTAGAGAATTGAAGTCTATTCAGCAAGCGGGAAAAGCGAGGGACACGTAGTTCGGACTGGAGCCCAGTGGTCTGATGGAAGCGTGAAACTCGTCATCGGTCTGTGATGATCGGTGGTACTCTGCAGTGGGGGTTGAGTGGTGTGGGTTCGCAGCCCTTGAGACTCGACCAGGACAGCAAAGGCTCGACGCGAAAATAGCGGCGAGGCGTGCGGCGCGCACGGGACATGGAGACGGGCCAGGGCTCTGGTGGTCATACATGTGGTGAGACAACTGCGAATTTGACTCGGGATGACTACAAGCAATGGTGAAATTCTTTCAAGTTTCAGACAAGCGGTCAAGAAAGGAGCGGTGCTGTTGAGTTCAGGTAACTCTTATGTGTGACACCCAATATGTGAGTTGTTCACTTTCACGCAGGTCAGTGATCAGTGTGTGATGGCGTTGGACGGATACTCTGGAAGTTGGGAGCACAAACTAGAGCAACAAGGAACTTAATTTTGCTCGAGTGTTGACTGTGGTCAAGAAAAGAAGGGACTACAAGTTGCAGGCGGAGTCGCTTGGAGTCTTTGGAGTAGCAGCGGTACTCATGGGATAAGTTCAAGTCCAATGTACATGGAAGTTTGATGCATGGACGAATCCAAGGTGGTGGAGAATATTCGCCAAGGTGGAGTTTGTTGGAGTTGTGTCGAATATTGTGTACAAGGTAGGTTACAGTTGGACTGTGAGTAGTATTGTGTTTAGATAGGATATGGAGTCATGTGCTAGTAGGACACTTGTATCCTAGACCTCTCTTATATAGAGAGGGTAGACACACGATGTAACATATGCCAACATAATAGCACCGGAACGTAAGGGAAGCCGGCGGCATGTGCCGGTGTCCAGGGCGACCGGGTGCGGTATTGTGACGGTGTCATGGGGAGGAGCGCCCATAGTCAGGCCCCGGGGATGTAGCCATGTCGGTGAACCTCGTTAACAAATCTCGGTGTTGTGCTCGTGTGATTGCTTGATCCACGGATGATCGACGGTATGCCTCGGTTTTATTCTAAAGAACGATCCACTTTATTTTCTCTTTGAGACTTGATCTATATCCCTTGTTTAATTTGGTGCATGAATCCATAAATTTTTGGCATGGCGAGATTATTGTTTTGCTCATAGCGTTTGCATATTCTTTTTGCCTTGGAGACAGAAGCCAGGAGTTTGATAATGATGATGACCGTTTGAGGCAGCTTAATCGGAGGTCTTTCATAGATATGCTATGAATGTAATTAACTAGAGATCCCTTCGAGGCTCTAGGAGTCGAGAATTACGCAATTGTCTTTTATATGTCAGATGCTATATCAAGAGCATGTAAAATGAGATTTGTATATCTTCAGCAATAAAGACTACAAGTTTCTCCGCATAATTTTGTGTGCTTTATTTTATTTTGTTTTAATTCGTATACACTCGTATACTGGCACGCCCGCACTTAAAACGCCAACACGGATAAATTTGATATTTATCTCGCATAAAACAAATGGCACGCCCAGTGGGACTCGACTCTCCTCCCATCTTCGCTGCTCGTCATCAGTCATTAGAATCTACTCATGATCGGTCTCCTCGGCACTTTTTTTTTGGCTGATAATGTGGTGTGGTGAAGTGCTAACCAGTGTACATCTCGTGCAGATGGGGGCTTCACCAACTATGGACCGAAGGCTGACGCAAAGCAAATGGAGCCTTTTGTTTTTTGGTTTGGTTCATTACCACCAGTTGTAGTTTCAAGCTTTGGCTCCAACATGTATGTGTACCAGGCAGACCACTCCTCAGACTTAGATGACGCCAAGAAAGTTCAGAAGTACGTGGATGCAAGGGCTAGGGGAGAGTGTCAAGCATTAATGACGGATGCTAGGAAGTTACTGAAATTCCCAGGAGCCGTTCTGAACGCCGGCTATAAGCAACGCCTCTCAGTGTTCAAAACCAAAACTACACATACTACCGAAGCTGAACTCCTTCAAGAACCGGAAAACGTCAAGCAACACCTGAATTCTAGTATTGCATGTGCTCGAACTCTGAACAAAAAGAACGCACACCGCAATTACAGAAGGAAGAGGCAACAAGTGAAGAAGTTGCAGTCACATTTAAGGGCTCGCGTTGCCGGGCGTGATGCACCACCTGAGAGTTCAGATGTGAGTAGGCGTCAGGATCAACAGTACACTGATATGAGCGATGAGTTTCTTGTTCTTTCTCCTGAACGAGGGGCCAGTTGCGAGCTGGTCAAAGAAACCATAATGAATGAATTTTGGAGACGCATCATTAAGGAGCGAACATGGCCAAGATTGTGTTCTCAACGAAGTTCTATCAGTCGGGATCAACAAGTACGGGTACCTTGTTTCCAGACCTCAGAGAGACATCACTCTACTTCGCAGAACAATAACAGGTTTGCTGTTTTAACCAATGAAACACCAGCGCCCAGAGCAGAGGAACTCCGACTTCAGTTAGAACAGATGCAACATCAGATTAGAGCAATGCAAAGCAGACTTCAAAATGAACATCAGCATCTTCCACCTAGGAACAGACCATTATCCGCATACGCTCCTTATCGTGAAAACACTCCCTGGCCACATGGGAATCGTCGAGATCGTTGCTACCCTCTGCCTGAAACAAGAAGATACAAGCCTCAGTGGCGAGTGAAAGCATCTTCGCAAAACATTGAGTCCTCAAACCGGGTTCCGCAGCAGTTTGCTCTACCAAGGCAACATGACCCCATGACGGCAGCACCTTGGAAACATGCAAGGTATTCACGGGGGGCACCGACCTTTGATGCAACCCCAAGGGTCCCTTATGCATCGACAGTTAATCAGCGTAAACGTGAGAGAAGGAGGAGGACTCGTGAAGCGATGTATCAAGAATTGCAAGATTTGGTGCTAAGACATGTGCAGGTCCGTGTGAGGGCTGATGGCCGAATTTATAAGGATAATGAAAGTGTAACACTTCAGATTTCTCCAAATTTGAAAAGAAATGAGAGATATAATGCATTGATAGAGCATCTGGCTCCCAAACCACTAAGGGTTGAGCAAAGGAACCTCAGTACAGAAAGTCCAAGAGGTGGTTCTCATTCAGCTCCACAAGGATCAAATAATGCGTTGATCCCTCGAGATAACGGATCAAACACTACTAGGTTCAGGAATGATGGGAATGGAAGAAGGCGATCTGGCAACATGATTAATAATGTGGCATGTCGTATGGCGACAGTCCTGTCGGTGCAAAATTCAGATTCAGAGTGGGAGCCGCCACTTGTTCGTCATGAGTTCTCTTACTCGTCAGACGAGGAAATCCTGCCTAATCCTACTCCATCATTCATGAGAAATTCACCCTGTGCAAAAGAACATGTAAGAAAGCATGCTGTGATAAAACAGAGGAGTGGTGCGATGGTAACAGCATCATGTCTTCCGCTGACATCAAGGGGTGATAAAACTCCGGAAGATAAAATTTTGTTACGCGCAAGTGAGTATAGCAAACCTTATGCCAGTATTAGTTCTCGTCTTCCTGCTGATCAGAATCAGGTCCAACAAATTGTAGAACGCTATGGGGCACTTACACGGTTGAGAAAAGTGGCTCGACAAACTATAAATGCAGATTTTGATCCCACGAATGAACAAACTAGTGATGAAAGATCAGACGCGGAGTCATCCTCGTCACTACCAAAGGTTGACGCCTCAGAGCCTTTGGATAATGAGGATGTTGCACGGGCAATTAATCTTGCGTCAGTTCATGTCCATACTAATCAGGACGAGCTAGGTCTGGCAGCCATTGCACAAGATGATGCAGGGAAACAACACGACTTGCCACCAGAACCAGTTGTGACTGAAGAAGAGAAGGCTCGATCTTTACACCATCAAGAAGGAACTTCAGGTGCTCTAAACGGGGAAGCACATAGAAGGATGGATGCTATTGATACAAAGATCGATCAACTATTTAATATGATTGCAAAACTTGCTGTAAATGGGACGCAATCTGCTAATCCTCTACCACAAGTGGTGGATCCACAAATTGCCGAGTTGGAAGCTATGGCACAACACCAGCATACGCCTCGTGCAACAGGTGGAGTTGAGCAGCCTCAATTCACAGGAGGGGTGCATCTAAATATGCCAATTGCACCTACACATCCTATATCAACAGCTCCTGCATTAGGGACACTAAGAGATTATCATGACATCGCTGAAGAGTTGATCAACAGAAAAATGAAGCAAATTGCAGAAGAACAAACACCTAGAACCCTTGAAAGTGAGTTGGAGAAGCCATATGAGGTGTGGCATGACAAGGTAGCTTTTCCTGCTGGATGGCGTCCACCAAAATTCAGGCAGTTTGATGGTAATGGTGATGCAAGGGAACACCTCGTCTATTTTGAAGCAGCGTGTGGTGACACAGCCAATTCGCCCTCACTTTTACTTCGTCAGTTTTCATCATCATTGACAGGTCCGGCCTTTCATTGGTATAGTCGCTTACCTGCTGGTTCAGTACGCAGTTGGCAAACAATGAAGGATCTTTTTAAATCTCATTTCATTAGCATGAGCAAAGATACATCCCTTTTGGAGTTGTCACAGCTTAAACAAAGAAGAGATGAAAAGATAGATGACTATATCGTCCGATTTCGTAACAGTTATGTGCGCTTGACTAGAGAGATGCACCCAGAAGATGCTGTCGACATGTGTGTGCACGGAATGCAGCAACATTGGTCGTTAGAGGTTTCTAGGCGCGAGCCTAAAACTTTCAGTGCACTTGGTAATGCTGTTGCTACCACCAAATTAGAATTTGAGAAGGCTCCACATATTATGGAGTTATACAAAAATGCAGGCACTTCAGATTACTCGAAGAAGTTTCAGTCAACGGCAAAACCATTTAATAATGGGAATAAGCCTAAAATACAAGCAGAAAGTAATACTACCAGGCTATCTACGATGGCTGTAGCACCTCGCCAAAATATGCAGGCTCTTGGAGTAAGGAATGAACAGGGGCAGAGAACCCGCCCTAGTATTCAAGAATTGCTTAAAAAGCAATATATATTCAAGAGAGAGTTTGTTAAAAATTTCTTTAATCAGCTATCACAACAAGGGGCTTTGAACTTGCCTGAACCGCAGCGGCCCGACCAGGCGGGAATGACAGACAATCCGTTATATTGCCCGTATCATCGATACGTTGGTCATGTAGTAGAAGATTGCGTCGCTTTTAAAGAATGGTTGCAAAGGGCAATCGATGAGAAGAAGTTGAATCTTGATCCGCAAGCCGTGAATCCTGATTATCATCAAGTAAACATGGTGTCCACTAATAAAGCAGAGGTACTACAGAAACATGGTTCAGAAGAGGCATATTGGATGCCATTTTCTGAAGTTCAACATCAGTTTCAGGGACTTCGGCTTACACCTATAGTTTCAGAAGATAGCTCACACCCTTGGAGCAGAGTTCATCATAGACGTAATCAAACAAAGGTGCATCAGGGAACCATGAGCTCTCCGTCCATCTTACAATATACGTCAGCAAATAGAGGGAGTCCCAACCCGAGTCATCGCCGTATGCCGCCAAGATTTATTCCCAGGTCTGAAGGGAATGAATCTTTTCCTCGGACAAGGCATGTACATCCCACTTTAGCCCAGTTTTTCCCGCAAAGCTGGGACCAGTCACACCATGACGTAAAAAATGATTTGCCGGATGGACCACAATTAAGTACTGAGAATGCTACATGCAACATGGTTGCCTCTAGTGGAAGTACAAATGACTCAGAGACTGAAGTAGTGTTCACAAAGGAAGAATGTGAGGCATTGCAAACTGATACGTCACTGGAGAAACAAGAAATGGAGGTACATATGAACTTGCGGGCAGGAAAGGTACTACCGGAGCCCATGAGAAGTAAGCAGTACCGAGCAGAGAAAGATAAACCATCCACAAGTAGGGAGGCAACTGTCTCGAACAATCAACAAGAGAAGTCGAGGGACGAGGAGGCAAAATAGCATGATGTCGAATATAATGTCATTGCTCATTTGAAGCGGATTCCAGCACTACTAAGCGTTTATGATGCATTAGTGCTTCTACCGGAACTTAGAGAGGCTCTTATTAAAGCTTTGCAAAAGCCTGAACATTATCAAGCGGCAATGGCCAAGCACAGACTCTTTGACAATCTACTCTATGCTAATCAGATAACCTTTTCTGATGAGGACCAAATAATGGAGCATGGTGATCACAATCGCCCCCTCTATATTGAGGGAAATATTGGAGCTGCACATCTTCGAAGAATATTGATCGATCCTGGCTCTGCTGTGAACATCCTGCCTGTACGAAGCTTAACTCGAGCAGGGTACATAATGGATGATCTAAGCCCCACCGAGGTAGTAATTTGTGGGTATGATAATCATGCCAAGCCCGCCTTAGGTGTTATCACTCTTAAGTTGCAGATGGCATCTTACAGTTTCAAAGTTAAGTTCTTCGTTATAGAGGCCAATGCTTCATACTCTGCACTTTTGGGGCGACCATGGATACATAAATATCGTGTAGTCCCTTCAACACTGCATCAATGCCTAAAGTTCATGGATGGCAATGGAGAACAACAATGTATCGCTGGGAATACTGCTCCTTATACAATTCAAGAAGTTCACCATGCCGATGCTAAATATTATTTCCCGAGTATCGAGTCAGGGAAACAGCAGGGACGAACAACACCTAATGCTGATGTGTTAGTCACGCCGGATGCTACACCATCCCCCACGGAAATGAAATTTCTAATCACACCTTGCTCAGCCCACTCAATAGAGACTGCTTTGATAAGGAAGTCACGAGATCAGCAATGTGGTAATGCAAATATGAGAGCAGAAGGTTCATCATCTAGGCCTACAGGACGGGTTTTGTCTGCGACTACGCCAATCTTGTTAACAACAGACACTGCTTCATCTACTAGCTCATCAATGGAGGTAGGGGTCACAAGAGGGCGCGCTTTATCAGTCACTGCTCCTGTTTTGTTAAAGGCACATGCTCCAACGACTGCTATTCCTGTGGTTCTCACAAAGAAATTGGATGAGGAACCTTCAGGCACAACGTTGAGGGTTCCAGATTTGCTTATGCAACCCCCCTCACTATATGTTTCAGTTACCACACCATTGGATGTTTTGTCTGTTCAAAAAGAAAGTGAGAACACCTTGCCTACTATTTTTTATAAGGTCCCAGAAAAGCGACCATGTGATGACATATATAAGCAGTCTGATCGGGTTCTTGCCATTGAAGAAGCACTCATGACTATGAAAGTTGAGGACAGGATGATTCCATTATTAAAAAAGGCAGGAATTTTGGTACAACCAAATAGCAGGCTACCACCACCACCAGTTGTTTGTGAAGAATGGTGGGAACAAGCGGAGAATTTAATTAGGAAGAGAAGTACAGTTCAACCAAAGTATGGTCTTGGTTATAATGAGGCCGCTTCTTCAGATGACGATGAAGATTTATGTATGGTACAACGAGTTAATAGTTGCGTGACCTCTTCGGTTAGAAATGAAGATTATCTTGGTTTAGATGAAGCATCTTCAGATGACGACGAGCTTATGCCAATATATTCATGTCCGTATCAACCACGTTCCTTTGAAGCCGCGGCAAATGCTTGTGAAGGTTTGAGAAATAAACAATATCTCCTCTCCAAGATGCATGAGGCCATGCCGGTGGCTCATGGAGAGGTTCTCGATGCCGCTCCTGCTCCCCAGCAACTCGAAGATGATATTCAGCTTACTATTGATGAGTTAGTTGAAATCAATTTAGGTACCGAGGAAGACCCCAGACCTACATATGTCAGTGCATCCCTTACCTATGGAGAGCGAGAAATGTACAGGGCATTCCTGATGGAATATCGGGATTGTTTTGCTTGGTCATATAAGGAAATGCCTGGACTTGACCCTCAAGTTGCTACACACAAATTAGCAATCGATCCACAATTTCGTCCAGTAAAGCAATTACCAAGGCGCTTTCGTCCTGAGTTGCCGGATCAAATAGTAGATGAAGTGGATAAACTGATTGCCGCGGGTTTCATAAAAGAAGTACGATATCCTCGATGGCTGGCCAATATTGTGCCAGTAGAGAAGAAGAATGGGAAAATACGAATCTGTGTCGATTTTCGTGATCTCAATCGGGCTTGCCCTAAGGATGACTTCCCCATCCCAATGATGGAGATGGTGATTGATTCAACTACAGGATATGGTGCTCTTTCATTCATGGATGGATTTTCTGGATATAATCAGATTAAGATGGATGAACATGATGCCATCGACACGGCTTTTAGAACGCCCAGGGGCAACTTCTATTATACAGTAATGCCGTTTGGTTTAAAAAATGCTGGTTCTACCTACCAGAGGGCCATGACTCACGTGCTTGGTGATCTCATACATCGGTCTGTTGAGTGTTACATTGATGATATGGTAGTAAAGAGTAGAGAACAAGGAAGACACATGGAGGATCTTCAGGTCGTGTTTGAAAGATTGAGGAAGCATCAATTGAAGATGAACCCTCTCAAATGTGCTTTCGTTGTTCAGTCAGGTGTGTTTCTTGGTTTTATTGTCCACCATCGTGGTATAGAGATTCAGCCAAAAAGAATTAAAGCAATTGTCCAAATGCCACCTCCACAAAATTTAAAGGAGTTGAAATCTTTGCAGGGAAAGCTGGCATATATTCGGCGTTTCATATCGAATCTCTCGGGGCGAATCCAGCCATTCTCCAAACTCATGAAGAAGGGTGCACCATTCAACTGGGACGAGCAGTGTCAAAATGCCTTTGAAAGCATTAAACGGTATTTACTGAATCCCCCTATTCTAGCAGCACCTGTTAAAGGACGACCGCTTATACTTTACATCGCAGCTCAAGATTCTTCTGTAGGTGCCCTCCTCGCACAACACAATGATGAAGGGAAGGAGGCAGCATGCTACTACCTCAGTCGTACCATGGTGGGAGCAGAGCAAAATTACACAGGTATTGAGAAATTATGCCTTGCTTTAATTTTTGCCTTGAAGAAAGTAAGACATTACACGCTAGCTCATGAAATTCAACTGGTTGCTAGAGCTGATCCTGTGAAGTATGTTCTCAATCAACCTGCACTTTTAGGAAGACTTGGCAAATGGGCAGTTCTAATGATGGAGTTCGACATCACTTACGTACCACAAAAAGCGGTCAAGGGTCAAGTGCTGGCAGATTTCCTTGCAGCACATCCTGTGCCTGATGATTCACCATTGGTGACTGATCTTCCCGACGAGGAAATATTCAACGTCACCTCAAGTACACGGGAGTTGTATTTTGATGGGGCTGCCCGCACAGAGAAAGATCTTGACGGAGCACCTAGAAGGAGAGCAGGAGCAGGCGTGGTGTTTAAAGGCCCTATGGGTGAGACATTCTACCATTCATTTGCCCTTCTCAAAGAGGAATGTTCGAATAATGAAGCAGAGTATGAAGCGCTTATATTTGCTTTGCTTTTAGAACTCTCAATGAATATTCAGACTCTCCACGTTTATGGTGACTCGCAGTTAATTGTTAGGCAGATTAATGGTATTTATGAAGTACGCAAGCAAGAGTTGGTACCTTACTGTCTTGCTGCCCAGGGACTAACAAAAAAATTTGAATTTATCCAGGTTGATCACATTCCACGAGGTGAAAATGCATCGGCGGATGCATTGGCAAAACTCGCAGCTGCACTAATTTTTCCTAATAATGAGTCCGCTCATGTCAGAGTAGAGGAGCGATGGCTCCTTCCTGCTGTTCTTGAACTTGTACAAGAGGAACATGAAGTAAATGTTGTCGTTGTTGCTAATGTTGAAGAAGATGATTGGCTTAAATATTTTTTTGATTACTTCAATCATGGCATCCATCCTAATGATCCAGTGGCAAGGCGACAACTATTGCGTCGAGCTCCCTCCTATTTGTTGAAAGCCGGTATTCTGTTTAGATGATCTTTTGACGGGGTTCTTCTCCGCTGCGTGTCGCGGGATGAGGCAAATAGTATATTGAAGGAAGTGCACTCTGGAGTATGTGGTGGACATCAGAGCGGAGCTAAGATGTACCATAGCATCAGGCTAGCTGGGTACTATTGGCCAAAGATCATGACTGACTGCTTAGATGCTGCCAAAGCATGTCACATGTGTCAAATACATGGAGACTTCAAGCACCGGCCACCTGTTCCACTACACCCGACCGTCCCTTCTTGGCCATTCGATGCTTGGGGCATCGATGTAATTGGTCCCTTTGATCCGCCATCTGCTGAAGGTCATCGTTTCATCTTGGCAGCCACAGATTACTTCTCAAGGTGGGCCGAAGCAGTACCATTACGTGAGGTGAAAACTAGTAATGTCATCAATTTTATCGAGCGAAATATCATTTATCGTTTTGGAGTTCCTCATCGTATTACTTCTGATAATGGCCAGGCCTTCAAATCACATAAGATGTACAAGTTTATTGAGAAGTACAAAATTCATTGGAATTATACTACGGGATACTATGCACAAGCCAATGGGTTGATTGAGGCATTCAATAAAACTCTTGGAAAGATATTAAAGAAGACAGTGACAAAACATAGAAAAGATTGGCATGATCGTCTTTTTGAAGCTTTATGGGCATACCGTGTTACTGTTTGCACACCAACACAGAGTACGCCATATGCTCTTGTTTTCGGAAGCGTGGCTGTCTTACCACTTGAGGTTGAAATACCGTCGCTCCGTGTGGCGATACATGATGAGCTGACAGAAGATGAACAAGTCAAATTACGATACCAGGAGTTAGACGCTATTGAAGAGGGGCGCCTACGTGTACTTCAAAATCTTGAGCTTTATCGCAAGAATATGGTACGAGCCTACGATAAACTCGTCAAGCCACGAGTTTTTAGAAAAGGAGAACTGGTGCTGGTTCTTCGGCGTCCTATTGTGCTCATAGGAAAAGGTAAAGGAAAATTTGAGCCCAAATGGGAGGGGCTATATGTTATTGAACAGGTTTATGATGGTGGCGCTTATCAACTCATTGATCAAGAGGGTGTGCGTCCAATGCCTCCTATCAATGGCAAGTTCCTCAAGAAGTATTTTGCCTAGCAGCCCAAGGGCAAGTTCAGGAGAATGTAATAAAAAGAAAGTTTTTTCTCTTGGTGTCCATACAGCATCCTCATTGCTGATCATGGATTAATTTTTTCATCTAAATTTTTTAAATAAAACAAAAAGGGCCACAGTTCGCCCTAAAATAAAATAAAGGACTCCCCTTCCCAATGTTCAGACTGTGGCACATGAGTTTTAGTTGCATGTGGATTTGATCGCCTGAGTGAGGTCAGGCAGAGCAACAATTTTGGGTGTGGAGTTTAAAGTCCAAGAGACATGTTCATGAGAACTGCATCTGAGGAGAGCATTCATGAAGGGTGATAAATAACAATAGGAGTTATACAAAGCAATGACAGCCATGAGAAGTCTGAATCCACACTTCTATACGTCGACCACGAGGTCCGGGCCGATGATCACTTGGGCATATGAAAGGCATATGAATCCCTTGCAACTTTACTCATGGGTCACCTCATAGTCTAACAATTGAAGGTGGAGCCCACAAACCAACCAACAAACAAAAAAAAAACAAGGTGTTCGTATAACTCTATTTGCCATCACTGTGTTTTTTTTTCCTGCCTTTTATCTCTTTTTATTCAGTCTTATGGCATTTAGTGGTGCAAGACATGTATGTATTTTAAATTGTGATTTGAGGTAATCATACTTTATTTGGTTCTAAACCTTCTTCGCTATGATGACTTTTTAAAAAAAAATTGGGAGTGGCATGGTGTTCGCCGTAACCCAGCAACTATTCGATTCCACTGGCTGGCACTATGAGCATGTAATAGTCGCAGTAGAATTGATAATTTCCCTTGAATTAGGGCAGGTTCTTTCGCCCCAACTCAAGATTATTTTGCTTTTAGTGATTAGGCATGGAATTCTCTGGTTGGCACCAAAGCAGTAGCATGGTCGCAGAGAGAGTTCACGATAATGGCATGGTACTTCGCCAGAATCCGGATTATACATACCATGACAGTCATTAAATACAATCATCCTTTTGGCTGGCACCATCGTGGTCTCAATTGGATATTTTGATTTTTCATGGCGTGGTCGCAGCATGGATTTTCGCTATGGCCTCACCTGCTACTGAGTCAGCCTGAATAATATGTATACTGTCAGCTTATAGTATGGTTTTACGCTATGAGCCACGATCGACATTGCAGCACGGCAGGGAATTTCGCTGTGTTCTCACCCAATATTATTTCTATTTACATGATGGCAATCAAGCAATAATTTTGTTGAATAAAGTCGATAATATGATACTTCACAATTACTAGTACAGAAGGTTAGGATGGACATACAGCACAAGAAAGCCATTCTTGCGCGTTTCTCAAAAGACATGTTTCCGTTGACCAAGAGTTTAGCCTGGTTTTGCCGTTTCATGCTCAAGAATAAGGAGTCCCACAAAGGAATTCAGTCATATAAAGCATATAGTAAAAAAATGTACAAGTATAACAGCGATAGCAGAGAGGAATGTGTTCCTTTATTGATAAATAATAAGGCGGATTACAGTGATAAATCCGGCAGCTGACAAAAGCAAACTACGACGCGAGCTTTCTTAAAAAAAAGAAAAAAAGCATGAATGATTTTGAAGTAAAAGGAACACGCTGAATATGGTTTTACTCGTCATCCTGTTCGACACCTTCCACCGCGCAGGATTCCATGAACTTGAGTTGCTCACGCAGACCTGAAGGAAGTTCAGAGTCACCTTGGCTCCCAGCTTCCCCAATAGCCTTATGAATGCTCTCCAAGCAGGAACTTCCTTGTGCCAGGGTTTCTTCCAAACGAGAGACGGAAGTGTGTGCTTCGCTCATTATTTTGTCATACTGGTCGTGAAGCTGAATGAGCCTAGTTTCATACTCCTTTTCCAGGGAGAGCTTGGATCTGGCGATTCCTATGGCATTGTTCAGCTCCTTGATCTTTTCGAGATATTCCTCTTTCCTTTTCTTCACTTCATCCTCGAGGCTGCCCCATACGTTGCCGTAATCCTTAAGAGAGTCGTATCCCACCATGATGGACTCACGAGACTTCTTACCCATTTTAACTGCTCTTTGATATGCTCTTCATCTGCTCGCAGATTGGAAATACTAAAGGGAACAGCATGATCTGACTTGCTATCAAGATTCATCTTTAAGCACTCTAACTCATTCATGAGTTCCTGTACCTCCTGCGGGATTTTGGTTTGTAACGTGGTTCTCCACCGGTTCAAGATTGTTGCAATCTGTGTACTCAAAGCAACTTTGTCCAATATCGGTGCAGCGATCCACTTCTGAATCTTCTTAAGGTCAGACTGAACATAGACCATCATATCTCTCAGACTAGGGTCAGCATACTGGGGCACCACAATCCTGCTACGTCCCTTATATTTGTTGAGCTCCTTCGGCTCGGAATTGCGTTTAAGGCTGTAATTCATCACCAACGTTCTCCAAATAGCGTTTTATGGTCTGGTCCATACTGGACTTCAGTGTTGAGGCTTTGGACAAAGCCATCTCCAAGTCATGTTCTCCACCTGGAATGAGAAATGAGAAAAGTTCAGTGAGCGGGGCAGATTTTGCGTGCTTACATTATATGTCAGTACTACCAAAACAACAAACTTTGGTCTAGTTACCTGGACGATTCAAACGCGGTTTCTTCAGGGGGCTATCATGCTGTTGGTCTGCATGTTCAAGTGTCACATCCAGATGTTTGTCTTCAGTGTTGAGGTTCTCCAAGCTACATTTCTCTGCTTCAGCTACACGGTGAGGGGAGGAACGTTTTTCTCCAACTGTCTGAAGAATGTTGGTCTCTTGGGGTGGTGACATTCCGCTGTCAGCGGATATAGGATCACGAGAGTCAGTAGTAACCACATCCTTCTTTATGCCATGATCAGTTATGAGAGCATGGGAAATTCTGAGGAATCGAGCAGCCATCGCTTTGGATTTGTTTCTCTTTCCAGTAGGCAGTGTGTCAGACTGTTTGGCAGCTATTTGTTCTGTTCATAGATATACATGGTTGTAACAGGAGCAAGTTTAGAACATACAAAAGACAGTCATTTAATGCTAAGAAACAATTCTCATTACCTAATCCGGGCGAAGTCATATTTGTCTTGATATCTGAAACTTGAGGATTTTCTATCGATGAATGGACAGTGGCAGGCTCGAGTGAAGCTACAAAGGGGATACAATTTTTATGATCAGTACACTGCTAGACTTGCAATGTTTCAATAAAGAACAGTTAGTTTTCAGTGAAGAGGAATATCTTTTACATTCAGGGGCCATTTTATTTTTCTTGTTACGGTAACTAGCTCGAGTCCTCTTCTGTTTGGTGACGCCGCCGATGGTAGGCACACCTGTATTAAAAAAATGTTATCACCTGAAAAGACAAGAGAACAGCAGCATGACATTAGTATGAACAATGAAATTCTGCAGTTACCTGAATTAGGGGCTGCCTTATTTCCTTCGTCACTAGTGGAGGCAAGATTCATCTTTGTTGAATTTTTCTTCTGGATCTTCAATGTACGTGAAATTGCTACAGCCAAATATATTTTTTGTTAGCTAGACTTAAAGAAAATGCTACAAGAGGAATATGTACCTGTGTTAGAACTTAGAAGGTATTTCAATCTCCCCTTTCTGGAGAGCAGATGATGGTTCTTGACCTGAACAGATCATATCAGCTTTAGTGAGGAAACCAAGTGCTGATGTACACCACGTCACATACTCAATAGAGCGCTTGGTTCGCCGTGACAAGGGCTGTAAATGAAGCTGATGACCGGTTGGAAAGTAGTAAGCCAGGTGTCGTCGCTGAAGGTGCTCAATTGTTTCCTCACGGGTGCCCTTCAAATAACTAGAAAACTGCAGAAGATATTCTCCATTGGGTCCTTCCATCAGGAAGTCAGGGACATCTTGATCACACCCATGCATCCGAGCAAAACGATGAGGGGAATATACCAAGTTGTGATGGAGTTGACATTGAGTATGTGTAACAGCACCCACACCACAACTGATTAGCATGTCGACAGTTGTAATATGGATAGTACGGCGTCCACCATCCGTGGCTTCTCGTGCATCACTTATCAAAAATTCAGACTCTGACTGAGGGAAACGTATGCGAGATTTCCCCAAGAAAGATAAGGAAAGCAGAGATTTGCTATCTGCAGCTGAGTCAAGGAACAGCTGATGGGCTTTGAACAGATCAATTGCTGTAGATGTGATTCTCCATGCGTCCGTCACGAACGGCGGGAAGTGAGTAATTTTTGGATTCACCGCTGGTTGTGAAGGTGTCATTTTCCAATAAGAGGAGAACCAGCCCATAATAAAATGTGCAGGTAATGGCAGTTGGCACTCACTTGCTGACTTTGATCCGGCTATAATCTCTTGACAAACATTATCAAGACTTTGGTAAAGATAGGCCATGCTTGCCGTACCAATCGCAAGACGGATCCCTTGAGCAAGTCTAGCTGCAGCACAGAAGAC
Organism: Triticum timopheevii; assembly: GCA_963921465.1. Lineage (NCBI taxonomy): Eukaryota > Viridiplantae > Streptophyta > Magnoliopsida > Poales > Poaceae > Triticum > Triticum timopheevii. The sequence goes on from OY997271.1 coordinate 8,724,047, forward strand.
CTCCGGCCGAATAAAGGACCCCATATTGATAGGAACACAGTATGTGCATAGCCAAGCTGCGATGAAGGCGGCACGGTATATTTCTCGTTCATATGTCTGCTTGTAAAAAATTACATGGTTGCCAAATCTAGCCGACCAGCATTTCTGCAAAGACAACGTGCGAAACTCTAGATGAGAGAGCAAGGGATCTTCAGGATCAGCATAGAAATGACTTGGCACCCTTGCTTCAGTTTTGCCAACAGCTCCGAGATATTCTCCTACAATGATATATGCCGTCCAGGTTAAGACACTATGGTCGAATAGAAGTATATGTAAAAATATATATATTATTTTCATACCTATAAAATAATCCAACCAATTTTGAAGAGTGACTTTACAAGAGCTTCCATTCTGATGCAACACCCAGATATCAGCATAGGCTGAGTGAAGGACTTTTACAATCTCTGAAACTTCAGACGGCAATGGGAAATATTCCTCATAAAGGTGCCCAGAAATTGGAATGCCCATAGCATCATACATAGCTATAAGGGGATAGCCCATCTCCCCTTGAGAAGTAATCAAGGTATGTCCGTCAGTGTTCCAGAATGTAAGAAAGGCAGCAAGTAGTGAAGGATTGATCGGAACATGATAAAGAGATGCCAATACACCACGGAAGATATCATCCTTGAGCAACATTTCCTTGTCTTCCTCTGATATGAGCATCATCCGAGCCCAAAGCAACAGTTTATGGTTATAGGGGATTGCAGTACAAAGTTGAAGGGAAGAATTGTTATGCCACTGCTTCGCAGGATTGCGTATGAACTCCTGTGCCAGGGTGTTAATAATGATTGATGGCGCCTCTTTTGAAATTGGCTCTAAAACAACAAAAGTTGTGTCCTGATCTGCTGTAACAAGTTCATTTTTATACTGAAATCCTTCAAAACGGAGGACTTTGTTCGTTAACTGTTGAGGAGGTGTGGGGACTTTGCATTTGTCAAGGGGCATGGCTTGGATCTTCAACCTATGTGTGCGCTCAAAGCCCAATAAGTTAGCGGCTTCAGTAATGTAAGGCTCAATATCATCATCCTCAATATCTTTGTCAACATCAAGTAGTTTCAGTGCGTCATCATTATAAACCTCATGCGATTCTTCCCAAATGACGCCCTCACCATCATCGCCTGCGCTTTTGTCGATATTTGTGCCACCATCACTGATGTGGCTAGTTTCAGTTTGAGAGGAAGCACGGCCTTGACGAGCCTTTAAAAAAAAGGGAGGTTAAGTAAGAAAGGGAATAGCATATAAAATATATGGGCTGGTGGAGAAGTAGGTTTGCATTTACCTTCTGTTTTTCTCTTTGAGCCAAGGATCTACCCTCTGTAGTGCTTTTCGTGCGTTTATCACTCATATCAGAGATGTCAAGTTCAGACTTGTGCTGACGATCGTAATCAGAAGAATGTTCTGTTCTAAAATCCCGAGTAACTGTGTGACGGTAAGGCAAAGAATCGTGGTTTACCCTACCACGACTGAAATTGTGGCGGTAGTGCCGATGATTATAGCCTCTCCTTCCATGACTGAAATTGTGGCGGTAAAACAGAGGATTATAACCACCCCTCCCACGACCGAAACTGTGGTGGTCGTCTCTGTTCCTTTGCCCGTCGTATTCTTCCTTAGGCCCTTCCCGATCTGCAAAGGGCCTGCTCCCATGGCGCCGAAAGAAATTATTATGCATTCAACAAGAACAAGGAAGATTTCTTAACTGCATAAGAGTAAAAAAAATGGTTACAGCAGAGATGTGGGTAGATAGTGGTACTGTCAAACGGATAAAAAAAAAGGCAGTCATATAATTCAGTTTCAATATTTAGGCATCGTACTCGATAAGTTTCTGAAGCGACAATATGCCACCTTTGCCATCTACTGGGACACTTTATCAAGGTGTGAATCTGTCATGACACAGCGCAATGTTTCTCAAAGATATTCAACTGAGTGAAACTGAACCTGACGAAGACTATGCAACCAATAAGCAGGACGACATCCAGTGGCAAGCTATGATGATGCGAATACATGCACTAGTTCCAGCAACTTCCTTTGGTTTCAGAACAATCTGGTGGAAATCCGTGATGCAAGTGCAGCAGATGAAATCGTTGTGCTTCAGGTTGCTATCTCTTGTCAACTGTCCCTTCGACTCAGCCTAACGAAGACTATTACATACAAAGTACGGCAGACGACGCCCCTGTCCTCGGGCGAATTACAGCTGTGGCTGTACTTGGCGCAAGATCTGTTTTAGCTTGATCGCTCTATGCAAAGCCGCCTAGTGAGCAACCGTGGCCTTTAACCAATCAAGAAGTTTGCATTGTCAACTCTACTTTTTTTTCCGCTTTCAACTGCAGTTTGGCTGAAATCTAGTATAGATCGTTTTACAGAAGATTGCTAGCTGACAATGCTAGCACCCATATATAATCTATTCAAAGGAGAGAGAAAGCAATTGCAAAAACAAGATATTCAGCTTTACCTGAGAGTTACGATGGCAGAAGCCTTGTTCTGCTGCGTGGATTGGGGTGCGGCTGCGTACACCAGGAACTTGGGAGAAAAGTTTTAAGGGCTGAGCCGAGGAGTGCATGGGTATTTATAGTACAGTCAGTTTAAGATAACGATGGTTGTTGGTAGAGGATCTGCAGGTTGGCTAAGTTGTTGCGGATCTGAAGGAGGTTTTGAGTCTGCACGATGGTTTGGGTGTCTGAGTTATCTTGGACAGTTGAGATTGAGTTTTCCGGATGAGATACGGCAATTCTGTTTCGCCAAGTTGAGTCCAAATTACTTCGCATTTGAAACTCAACTTGGCGAGGGGCATTTGTTTGACCCCATTTTTTACCATGTGATGCACATACATATTTGATTATCTGGTATAATCAAATTTCTCTCGTAAATATATATTTGGTGATCTTAAAAAAAAAGGGGAAAACATATTATGGTTATGAATTTTCAGGCCTAGTCACGTTAATGCATGCATTTGGTTGATCAAATGGATTTAGTAGTGGCCGATCAACCAGTTTGCTAATGGAATAAATCGTGTGAGCATGCACGGTTCAACTGGTCAACAAACTATCCAGGCAAACGTTTAGTGTGTTGAAGTAGTAAAATCTTATACAGGCCTACTGCCAGTTGGACGTGTTGATATCGGTACAAAACCAAGGTCCGTGGTCGCTAGTGATAGAGAAAATCAATCCGTTGGGCCTGACTAAATCCACGAAGAGATATGTACTGGCCAAGAAGTTTGTTGCTTTCTAGTTCAACAACGCCGAGAGAGTAGAGATAAGATTTGTTTAATTGTTACTAACGGCAGCGGCGACGACGCTAATCTCTCGTGCTTATCTTCTTATCTACTCGCATAGCTAGCCGGTGGAGACGAGGCTATAAAAAGACTGCTCGAGTGACTGCGAAGGAGGTTCAGCTCACTCACAACACGCGCACCATTTACACGCTCATCTCACCACCATTCAACACACACACACACACACACACACTTCGTATCATCTCCATCCCAGCACTCACACATACACACATCTTCATTTCTCGTCTGGCGTTTCCCTCCGTGGCCGGCGTCGATGGCACAACCATATGGTGAGTAAATCATATGAAGGTTGCATATGATCATTTATCTCTTTTATTTATTTTTCTTCTCTTTGTTCACTTTTTTTTGTGGCATCTCGTGGCTCTACATGGCGATCTAATCGTCGCCGTGGATGTCTCATCGTTTGATCTACAACAATAATCGGCGGTGTCCCGCGGCTCTACATGACGATCTAGTCGTCGCCGTGGATATCTCATCGTTTGATCTACAACAAAAATCGGCGGTGTCCCGCGGCTCTACATGGCGATCTAATCGTCGTCGCGGGTGTTTCCTTGTTTGATCTATAGAAAGAATTCGGCGGCATCCACGGCTCTACATGGCGATCTAATCGTCGCCGCGGACGTTCTATCACCCGATCTACAGAAAAACAGTTTGATGGCATCCCCTGGCTCTACATGGCGATCAAGTCGTTGCCACGGATGTTTATGGTTTGATCAGTAAAAGGAAAAGGGAAGGTTATGATGTTTCGTGGCTCTACCTGACGCTTCAATCGTCGCCGTAAACATTTCATGGTGTGGAGTCACAAGGGAAAGCAATATAGCTGTACAAAAAGAATCAACATCATCGTCCAGCATACATCATATATTCAGAGGTAGCAAGGGGGTCACGTGATATACAAAGGATGGTTTCTCATCATGAGATAATCCAATATTAATAAAGACATGGCTACCTACTCTGGAATAAACAAGACGCCATTGACAAAATTCTGCAGAACCATGTTTCTCAATCAGATGAGGGTTCATCTTCAAGTCCATGCTCAATACACTTTCTTCCGCGACCGACGAGGCCGGAACTTACATACACTTCCTGGCCGACGAGGCAGGATACATCATGTTCGTGACCGACGAGGCCGAACGATCCACTTTATTTTCTCTTTGAGACTTGATCTATATCCCTTGTTTGATTTGGTGCATGAATCCATAAATTTTTGGCATGGCGAGATTATTGTTTTGCTCAGAGCGTTTGCATATTCTTTTTGCCTTGGAGACAGAAGCCAGGAGTTTGATAATGATGATGACCGTTTGAGGCAGCTTAATCGGAGGTCTTTCATAGATATGCTATGAATGTAATTAACTAGAGATCCCTTCGAGGCTCTAGGAGTCGAGAATTACGCAATTGTCTTTTATATGTCAGATGCTATACCAAGAGCATGTAAAATGAGATTTGTATATCTTCAGCAATAAAGACTACAAGTTTCTCCGCATAATTTTGTGTGCTTTATTTTATTTTGTTTTAATTCGTATACACTCGTATACTGGCACGCCCGCACTTAAAACGCCAACACGGATAAATTTGATATTTATCTCGCATAAAACACCACCGACGCCCCGACCCCGACCACCGACACCCGGACCCCGACCCCGACACCCTGAGACCCCGACAATCGACACCCCGACCCCCCCACCCCAACCCCGACCCCCGACACCCTGACACCACACCCCGACACCCTGACAGCACACCCCGACCCTGAGACCCCGACACCCTGACACCTCGATCGACCCCAGACATGATGATGATACAAAAACATCATATATATTTGTGTTCATCGGGTGTATTTTTACTATGTTCATGATGATGATATACTTAAATTATATACATATTATTATGTTCATGTCAGGTATTTTTTTTATGTTGTACTAATTTCGTTTACTTTTTATCTTTGCAGGTGTTGACAGGATGGTGGGCAAGGGTCCAGAGCGCCCCGAGCCTCCTGCGAGCGCTACTGGGAGGGGTGGTTCCATTATAGCACCCCAGCCCCTTCGGAGAGCGTTGCTAGATAGTATGCAGACAACTGCGGCGGGTGCTTCTACTTCGGCTGCGAGAGGTCGGGGGAGGGCGAAGAAGGCTGGTAGAGGTGGACGTGGCACCGGGAGAGGTAGGAAGGCAGCTATGCCTTCCTCGCCGCCACCCTTAGCTGATTCACCCGACCATAGGACGGCTCCGTCTGACGTGGACCCGTCTCGGACTCCGGTCCATGAGCCTTCGGCCACCAGACTCGGGTCGCCGATCCTTCGGCCCATGTGAGTCTGGTCCTAGAGTCTTCGTCCCAGAAGATTCCGGTCACGGGGTCTTCATCCCAGAAGACTTCGGTTACGGGTCTTCGTCCTAGAAGACTCCGGTCCCGACGTCTTCTTACCACGAGACTCCGGTCCCACCGTCTTCTTCCCACGAGACTCCGGAGGCTAGTGGACCGGATGATGGTAGGGAAGACACCTTTTCAGATGATAGCTACAATGAGGACGAGATTGTTGAGAAGGGCAAGAAGGTCTATAGGCGTGGTGGTACAAAGCTCCCGCCCATGCCGACAACCCCCGACCAGAGGTGGTTGATTGCGCCTAAAGGGTTGACGTAAGTGCATTTACTAGTTTTTAACCTATTGCCTTCATGTTACTTCAAATTAATACCTAATGCGTTTGCCTTGTCATACTGCAGGGGCTGGCATTACCCCCATGAACGTAGTGTCCGCAGGCCCAACCAGGTCCTTGGCATGCTTTGCCGACAGCACTTCCCTAGGTGGGTCACGATGCCCGGTGAGGGTCAGGTTCCACAGCTAGCACTGAGCTGGGAGCTGTACTCTGTTGCCCCGGCTGTCAATGTCAAAACCGGCGGATCTCGGGTAGGGGGTCCCGAACTGTGCGTCTAAGGCTAATGGTAACAGGAGGCGGGGGACACGATGTTTTACCCAGGTTCGGGCCCTCTCGATGGAGGTAATACCCTACTTCCTGCATGATTGATCTTGATGATATGAGTATTACAAGAGTTGATCTACCACGAGATCGTAGAGGCTAAACCCTAGAAGCTAGCCTATGAATATGATTGTTGTTTTCCTACGGACTAAACCCTCCGGTTTATATAGACACCGGAGGGGGCTAGGGTAACACAGAGTCGGTTACAGAGAAGGAGATCTACATATCCGAATTGCCAAGCTTGCCTTCCATACAAAGGAGAGTCCCATACGGATACGGGACGAAGTCTTCAATCTTGTATCTTCATAGTCCAACAGTCCGACCAAAGTATATAGTCCGGCTGTCCGAGGACCCCTTAATCCAGGACTCCCTCAGTAGCCCCTGAACTAGGCTTCAATGACGATGAGTCCAGCGCGCAGATTGTCTTCGGCATTGGAAGGCGGGTTCCTTCTCTGAATACTCCATAGAAGATTTTGAACACAAGGATCATGTCCGGCTCTGCAAAACAAGTTCCACATACCACTGTAGAGAAAATCTATCTGCCGACAGCTTTTTCATAGCGTGACATCACGCCACGGCCCGGTCATTATTCGAACCGTTTTTCACAACTTGCCACCACACATATCAGGAGGTAGCTTTATTGGCACGTCTCATCAAAGCAGAGATCGTGTCCCCTTATCACGGGATTCTCATCAATACGGGTGTGGGTAACCCAACCGTGCCATCAATCATCGTGCTTGGGGAATAAGCGATTTTAGCATGTAAGTGGGGAGGCGCAGGTTCTCTGCTGCCTTTATAAGGGGATAAGAACTCCCTTTTTCACCCATGCCCTCCTCTACTCATCCATTCCTTTTCGCTCGAGCCCTAGTGCCCCGACGCTCCTCTTCTCCGCCCAAAAAGGCTTCCCGAAAATGTCCGGATCCGGAGCAGGAGGGAAGAGGATGGCCTCTACCATCTGGGAGAAGGATATCAAAAAGCTCCGGGGGGCAGGGTATCTAGCCAAGAGAATTGGCCACCGTCTTCCGACGGCGGGACAGATCATCCCCACTCCGGAACCCTACGAGAGGGTGGTATTCCTCCCTCATTGTATCCACGGGCTAGGGTTTCCCCTTCATCCGTTCGTTCGCGGCAGCATGTATTATTACGGGATTGATGTTCATGATCTATCCCCAAATTCCTTCCTCAACATCTCGACCTTCATCATCGTGTGCGAGGCCTTTCTCCGCGTCCCACCGCACTTTGGCTTATGGCTGAAGGTTTTTAATGTGAAGCAGTGATAGGTGAGCATGCCGAATGCGGAGGCGCCTTGGTGAGCAAGATGCCCAATGTTACATGGCCAACAGGTACTTTTAATGATTCCGTCAAGGAGTGGCAGCAGCAGTGGTTTTACATCACCGAGCCGCGTGCCAAGGAATGGGCCGCCGCTCTAGAGTTCAGATCCGGTGCCCCCTTGCGACTTACGTCCTGGCACAAGAAGGGCCTGAACTGGGCTTCGTCTAACGAGCTATCGGAGCTTCAGACACGCGTCCAAGACATGGAAGACAAGAACATCAAGCTCGTCAATGTAGTCCAGGAGATTTTGGTTCGCCGGATTCTACCATGTCAACACCGGGCTTGCAATCTATGGGAGTTCGACCCGGCCAAGCACCAGACCCTGCTAGAGCTCTTTGATTCTACGCACAAGGACATCTGGAAGGTGCTTTTTAAGTCCAGCAAACCATGGCCGGACTCCGCTGAGGACCGCGGGTACCAACTATCCCACCCCGCAAGTTCGGTAAGTAACTGTACGTTGACAATTCATGTGTTTTATCTGCACATCCTCGGGAAAATACTTAACGTATTTCCCATCAATTTCCTAGGGCTGGGCAAAGAAGGCGGGGTGGATCTACTGTCCGACCCCGCTACCAGAAGAACTGGCCGGCCTACATCTGATGAAGATGTTGGTCCCGGCGCCTTATAAGACGCCGAAGAAGAAGGCCAAAAAGGAGGCCAAGAAGACCAGGGGCGGCCTCCGTCGCCGTGGAGCCTCGGACACAAAATCCGAAGACTCCAATGCCCATTTTTCCTCCGAAGAGGACGGGGAGGAGGAGGAAGACGATTCCCCCGCGTGGGAAAAAATATAAGGACGGCCTCCACATCCTTGGAGGCGATTCACCTAAGACGGGAAAAACTCCTCTTCAAGAGGAGTCCACCGCCGCCGCCGATAGCAACCCGGAGTGGGATCCCAGGGCCGAGCTCCTGGTGAACTCGTGAGTATAAAATCCGAACATGCTCATGTGTCCAGACTTGCCGCGGCGTGATATTTTAATCTGAGCCGTACTTTTTTCAGTCCAGCGAGGTCCTGTGTCGAACAATCCTCGTCAGAGGATTTGCTGGGTTCGGATCCAATGGAGAGCGGGACACCCCCGAAGGCCCCTCCCCCAAACATATGACTGAAACCGAGGTTTTGTCCCAGAAGGACCCAGGCCACGAAGGGGGGGAAAAGATCGTGAAGGCGGCTCCAGGAGGCCAGACTTCAGAGTCCGGACATACGGGAGAGAAGGCTCCCATGAACGTCGACGGCGGGGGTTATATTGAATCCGGCCCCTAGCCGGACACGATTCTGGAGACCCATAAGGCCGTAGGGTCAGGCAGGCAACCTCCATCAGCTGGAGGGGTGTGTCTGTTCCACTGGCAACTTCTGTCCAACCAGAGGTGCCGGATGCTTTATTGGCGGCTCTGAAGGGTGCCTCCATCGTTGATGAACACCGTACCCTTATGGGTGCGGTGATTGAGAAGATTCAGTCTTCTGAGAGTGGACTGAATGAATCCGGTATTAGCCTCATAAGAGGCTTTGAGGTATGTTTTATGAAGTTTGGAAGAGTGTCATGGTATAGATAGCAGCCCCTGATACACTGTTTGGTGAAAGAAAGAATCAGACAGAGGATCAAATTTATGTTCGCAGGAGACTCACTTGATGACATCTATCACATTTTTAATAAGCAGGCGTCTGTAGAGACTACCGCCTCTCATGCTGCGGAAGTATCCGGACTGAGGCATAGTCTGGAGCGGGCCGAAGGAGAAGTTGGCCAAGTGAAGAAACAGCTGGAGGGTAACCAAGGTATGCAGAAACCTTGTTTATTTAGCACAAACGAATAAGTGTGCATGATGAAAATATTTTTATACTATGCTCTACGGGCGACGGCCGAAATTGAGGCTCTTAAGAAGGCTGTGGCCGAAGCCGAGAAGAAGGCAGCCTCACAGCAGACTCTCCGTGAGAAGCACGAGGGCAGAGTTATTGAAGCTGAGTGGGAGCTTCAGGAGGCCGTGAAGAAATGCGAGTCCTTGAAGCAGGGCTTATCAGGGAATGAATCCGAACTCTCCCAGGCTCTCCAAGCCACCAGTGATGCCCAGGGGGGGAAGCCAAGGTGCCCTGAAGGAAATCCAGGAGGCGAGGAAGTTTGATAGTTTGAATTTTGATTTATTCAGGGGTATTCGTGGAGCTGCCGCATAGCATATCTGATGCCGCCCAATTCTACCGAACTGAAGAGAGGAATACTGTGTATAAGTTCTTCTGGATGCAGTATCTGGCGCCGAATTATCCGGTGCCTTTCTCCGATCAACTGAAGCAGCTGGTTGAACTGCATAAGGCGGCCGAACTAGCCATGAAGGATTTAATTATCCGGCTGCGGCTCGCTGAGCCGATTTCGAGCAGTTGTTTCGGGCTCGTGAAGCGGCTTGTGAGTGCCTGCCCTCGACTCGAAGTCATCAAGCGGTCGGTCTGCATAGAAGGTGCACGAATGGCCTTCGCCCGTGCAAAGGTGCATTGGGGGAAGATGGATGCGGAAAAGCTGATGACCGAGGGACCGCCGGAGGGGAAGGAGCACTGCAAACCCGAACTATATTATGAAGGTGTCTTGGAAGGAGCCCGCCTTGCAGCGGAGCAATGCACCAAGGACATTATATTTCCATGAATACGGTCATGTTTGTCCTTTGTAATATTTGAACAATGTCATTTTATATTATTTATTTCTTGTCATTTTAAAGTTTTTCCTCCTATGCAGCCGTTTTATATACTAATCCTGAGAGTTGGCCGGTCGTCGGCTTCCGCCCCCACGTAGTGAGTACGGGGGTGTTCGGGATAAACCTGAGCACTCTTTATCCCAGTTTTCGGTCCCTAAAGGAGGTGTTCAGCACAGCGAACCAGGCAATCGGACTATAGGGCTTTATCGCTCTCACTTAGCCACAGGAGTTTTTACAAGGAAGGTAGGCGCAGTCCCTGGTGTTCGGAAGTCCGCACGAGGGGCTCTATAAGCGCCTGATCGGAAAAGGCCGATCCATCACACGATGCATTGGTTATGGCATTATGTGGAACAAATCCTTAAAGATTTTAGAACCTCTCGAACAGCTGACCAGCTCTCGCTACATCATGACAGTCAGTTTTCGGCTTTCCCTACTGAGGTGCTCGTCCGGAAGAACCGGGACACAATCGCAGTAGTTCTCCCAGTGCTACCTTAGCCGATATAGGGGAACATAAGGTACCAAAACATAGGAGCCGGGAAAACCCAACTATTGACCCAAGATATGATTCGGAGCTGATGCATATAATGCTATAAGTTTGGGGTGCCGAATTGCCGTGAAGGTGTTCAGACTTTTTTGTCGTAGTATGGGCATGATGAAGCCCCTGGCATATTAAGTCATATCATGATAAGCAGCCGCCTTTTAACAAAAGAATTTTAAATAAGAAATAGCAGAAGATGAGCATCACATAAGTCCACATGTTGTATTTGAATGATACGTCAATGCATATGAGTACAGATGATGTGATCAAAAGAAATATGATTGCGGAACCTTCTGATACCAGGCGCGAGGAAGTTGTGTTCGGATCTGGGGTGTAGTCGGATGACCATTAAGGGGAATATTTAGAGATTCCCTTACGCGCTCGAACTGTTTGCACGCCATCCATCCTGGCCTATGCAAAGGTGAACCTGTAAAGAAAATGCAAGAGATGGTTTTGCGCCACAGAGTGGTTGAGCCGCAGTACGTGGCTTGTATTATCTTTTCCCGGAGTGTTTTTAATTAAGCTCCGGGAGAGTCGGGCTATCCTCCCGTGTAGTAGTTCGGACTCCTTTGGCGGTGTCCAGGAGCTTGGCCGTCGACTCGAGGTTCGACTGGAAGGTGCCATCCATTGCTCTTGCTGTTAAAGCGGTGGTAGACTCTTCGGCAGTGAGGGGGAGTTCGGAACTGTCATTAACCGTGATGACGCCGCACGGACCGGGCATCTTTAATTTACGGTAGGCATAATGTGGCACTGTGTTGAACCGCGCAAACGCGGTTCGTCCGAGCAGCGCCTGATGGTCACTGCGAAAGGGGACAATGCTGAAGACTAAATCTTTGGTATGATGATTGTCCGGAGATCTGAAGACCACTTCCAGTGTGATTGAGCCCGTGCAGCAGGCCTCTACACCTGGTATGAAACCTTTGAAGGTGGTTTTTGTGGGCTTGATCCTTGAGGGGTTGATGCCCATTTTGCGCATTGTATCCTGGTATAGCAGGTTCAGGCTACTGCCTCCGTCCATAAGGACTCGTGTGAGGTGGAATCCGTCAATGATGGCGTCGAGGACCAGTGCGGCCGAACCGCCATGAAGGATACTGGTAGGATGGTCCCTGCGATCGAAAGTGATCGGGCAAGAGGACCATGGGTTAAACTTTGGGTCGACTGGCTCTGTTGTATAGACTTCCCTTAGTGCACGTTTCCACTTGGGAGTGTGGCTTGTGCATATCATATTCACCGTCACCTGGGGAGGGGATTTCTTCTGTCCTCCTGTATTCGGTGATCGGGGCTCCTCGTCGTCATCATCGCTTTGAGACCCCTTCCCTTTGTTTTCGGCATCTGACCTACTGGCTTGTTTGAAGACTCAGCGTTCCTTGTTGGTGTGGTTGGCTGGTGTTCCTGGGGTGCCATGAATTTGGCATGGACAGTCGAGTATGCGGTCCAAACTGGACGGGCCTAAATTGTTTTTGTTGAATGGCTTTTTGCGCTGACTGGACTTGGAGCCACTGAATCCGGCATTGACTGACGTGTTTTCGGTACTATCACCGTTTTTGTGGCGCTTGTGTTTCTTGCACCGTGGTTTGTTGTTGCTATCCTTGGCTTTCAATGTGCCAGGATTGCTTGCTGTGTTGTTGCTACGAGCCAACCAACTATCCTTGCCCCCACAAAAGCGGGTCATGAGTGTTGTGAGGGCTGCCATGGACTTTGGGTTTTCTTGGCCAAGATGTCGGGCAAGCCACGCGTCACGGATGTTATGCTTAAAGGCCGCAAGGGCTTCGGCATCCGGACAGTCGACAATTTGGTTCTTTTTGGTTAGGAACCGGGTCCAAAATTTCCCGGCTGACTCTCCAGGTTGTTGGGTTATGTGACTTAGATCATCAGCATCCGGTGGTCGCACATAAGTGCCCTGGAAGTTGTCAAGGAATGCGTCTGCCAGGTTCTCCCAACTCCCGATGGAGTTTGCCGGCAAGCTATTCAGCCAATGCCGAGCGGGTCCCTTGAGTTTTAGTGGGAGGTACTTGATAGCGTGTAGATCATCTCCGCGGGCCATGTGAATATGGAGGAAAAAATCTTCTATCCATACCGCGGGGTCTCTGGTACCATCATATGTTTCAATGTTCACGGGTTTAAACCCTTCTGGGAATTCATGATCCATTACTTCATCAGTGAAGCATAGGGGATGTGCGGCGCCTCTATGTCGGGCTTCATTGTATTCGGCCCGGCCGAATTTGTTAGTGTATCCGGCGTGACGCTCCTCGTCACACGTTGGGGCGTGCCCCCGTGATCCGTAGATCGATCTTGACTGTCCTGTTTTGCTTTTCAATTTGTCTCGCAGGTCGTGCTTGGAGCCCCGGGCCTTAGTGTTACTGTTTGTTTGGCGTCGGGGTGCAGGCTGGACTTCAGGCTGGTACACCGCTTTGTCATGGCCACATGGTGGCCGGTCAGCCGCATCATGCGCTGGTAGTGTTGGTTTTAGCGCGTCCTCCTCCAGTTGAGGTAGCAACCTACGCTTTGGGTAACTTTTGGTAGGGCACTCGAGTTTGTATTCCTCAGCAGCCAGGACCTCGGTCCATCTATCTGTTAGCAGATCTTGATCAGCTTGAAGCTGTTGCTGCTTTTTCCTCGGGCTTTTTGTAGTGGCTATAAGCCGGCGCTTGAAGCGCTCCTGCTCGACGGGATCCTCAGGCACGATGAATTCTTCATCGCCAAGGCTCACTTCGTCTTCGGAGAGAGGCATATAATTATCATCCTCTGATTCTCCATCTGTCGCCTGTTCCTTAGGGCTAGCTTGCCCATCCTCTTGCTCGGCCTGCTTGAAGCCTGGCTGGGCAGGATTGTTTTCGTCTTCGGCACCATCTGAATTGTTATTTCTTGTGCCGGTATTGCTATTTTTGCTATGGCGGGGCTTGGAGCGGCGCCTATGACGCTGGTGCTTAGATTGCTTCTCCAAGGGGTTATCATCCGTTGCCTCAATGCCATTGCCTTCTTTGGGGGTGTCCACCATATATATATATATCATATGATGAGGTGGCTGTCCAGCGCCCTATAGGCGGTGGTTCCTGTTCTTCTCCTACATCGTCGTCCATATTGTCGATGTCATCGACGTTGAAGTCAAGCATGTTGGTTAAGTCATCGACAGTGGTTATTAAGTGGGTGATGGGTGGGGAACAAAGTTCTTCGTCGTCCACTTCCCACTCGAGCCGGACATAGTTCGGCCAAGGATCTCCTGACAAGGAAAGAGACCTTAATGAATTTAGCACATCACCCAAGGGCGAGTGCTGAAAATTATCCACGGCGGTGAACTCCATGACTGGTGCCCAATCAGATTCGATAGGCACGGACGTACGCGGTTCGGATCCTGTAGCCGGAGACGAGTCCGAGGGTCCGATGACACCACACTCACAAGAGGTGGGATCAGTGTTCGGCTCCAACGCCGATGAGTGCGCGGCCTCCGTGGCGGGGTCCATCCACCCGTCCTCGGAAGGCACGATCTACTCCGGATTGATTCCCGGCGCCGCCGCAGGCGCGATCTCCCGATCATTGTCCGATGGCAGATCAAACTCATGCCCATCGTGACCGTTCGGCGCACCTGACATGGGCCCGAATCCATCGAAGATCAAGTCTTCGCGGATGTCAGCAGTATAGTTCAAGCTTTCAAACCTGACCTGATGGCCATGGGCATAGCTAACGATCTGCTCCACATGGCCAAGCGAGTTGGCCCGCAATACGAAGCCGCCGAATACGAAGATCTATCCGGGAAGGAAAACCTCCCCCTGGACCGCGTCATTGAAGATGATTGAAGGAGCCATCAAGCCTTACCGCGATGACATAGTGTAACTCTCAACGAAAGCACCAATGTCGGTGTCAAAACCGGCGGATCTCGGGTAGGGGGTCCCGAACTGTGCGTCTAAGGCTAATGGTAACAGGAGGCAGGGGACACGATGTTTTACCCAGGTTCGGGCCCTCTCGATGGAGGTAATACCCTACTTCCTGCTTGATTGATCTTGATGATATGAGTATTACATGAGTTGATCTACCACGAGATCGTAGAGGGTAAACCCTAGAAGCTAGCCTATGATTATGATTGTAGTTCGTGCCCTCTCGATGGAGGTAATACCCTACTTCCTGCTTGATTGATCTTGATGATATGAGTATTACATGAGTTGATCTACCACGAGATCGTAGAGGGTAAACCCTAGAAGCTAGCCTATGATTATGATTGTTGTTGTCCTACGGACTAAACCCTCCGGTTTATATAGACACCGGAGGGGGCTAGGGTTACACAGAGTCGGTTACAGAGAAGGAGATCTACATATCCGAATTGCCAAGCTTGCCTTCCACGCAAAGGAGAGCCCATCCGGATACGGGACGAAGTCTTCAATTTTGTATCTTCATAGTCCAGCAGTCCGGCCAAAGTATATAGTCCGGCTGTCCGAGGACACCTTAATCCAGGACTCCCACACCACCCCCTCCAGGGGAGATGGTCACCGGTGTCGCATGCGAGATGTTGGCCGACATTGTGTTCCATCGGTTTTGGGTAATTTCTCCTTTAGAGAATTAAAAATGAACACTACCTACCTAGTGATTGTACTAATCATTGTTGTCTTCTTTGATTGCAGACCTTCTACAGGGTTTCAGAGGGAGAACAGGAGGCCGCGGCTATGGTTGTTGAAGCCGAGTGCAAGCGCTTACTTCAGAACTTACGGCACGAGGCTCGGGTGCAGGCCATTCGAGACTACTACGCCTCGCAGGGTATTAGGAGGGCCAAGAAGAAGTGTCGCGGCAAGTTTCTGAGTAGGGACAAGTACTTGTCGGTAATTATACCTATTCTTAAGGCCTTGAACTTAGTTTTCTTGATTTGATTCGTAGCGCTAAAATTTCTCTTGACTCGCTTAGGTGCCCTCGAGATGGTGTGTCGATAAGATGGACTATTGGGAGGCGTTGGTGGATGCGTGGTGCTCTCCTGATTGGCGGCTCGAACACCAAAGGGCCAAGGATAAGCACGACCAAATGGAAGGTGTGCCACACCATCAAGGGAGCTCCAACCTGTTTGAGTACGGGGATAACTGGGTATGTGGTTTGACACATGATTCATGCAACTTCATTCTTCATGGTAGCATTTATCCTTTACAAAATAACTTAATATGCTTAGTTAGTTAAAATGACATAATAACTACCTTGGATACTTCAATAATGACATAATTAGCTCAATAATGACTTAATATGTTTTAGATAGTTAAAAAATGGCATAACTACCTTCGATAGCTCAATAATGACTTAATATGCTCTAGTTAGCTAAAAAATAGCATAACTACCTTGGATAGCTCAATAATGACATGTTTAGCTCTAAAATGGCATAATAACCTTTACATAGCTCTATAAAATGACTTAATATGCTTTAGTTAGTTAAAAAATGGCGTAACTACCTTCGATAGCTCAATAATGACATAATTAGCATACTTTGGTCAAAAATGGCATAATAATCTTTCTTAGCTCCAAAATGACCTAAAGTTAGCTTATTTTCCTCCAAAATGACATAATAGCCTTTCTTATCTCCAAAATGACCTAAACTTAGCTTATTTTCATCGAAAATGACATAACCTTTCTTAGCTCCAAAATGACCTAAACTTAGCTTATTTTCCTCGAAAATGACATAATAACCTTTCTTAGCTCCAAAGTGACCTATTTACATAGTAATATCATTCTTAATGCTAGCTTGAGCCCTAATTAACTAATTTTCACTCCGCCTCTACCTTGATGTTGTTGGCCATCGTCCGAAGGTCCTGATTCTCTCCCTGGAACACCAGGCAGTTACCTTATCTCCAAAATCCAAATGGACCGATTTTGTGGAATCACTATGACGGTTTGCGGCGGCGGTCTGGCGGCGCCCGCTTGGCCCAGATCTGGGCCCTTTCGGGCCCCATCTGGGCCTAGGCGGGCCGGCGGCGGGGTGGGTCTGCTTCGTGGCTACCGGGAGGCGGGGGAGAGGCGATGAGCGGCAGGCTGCTGGCGGCGCCATCGCCGGCTTGCTGCAGCGTGGCGGCGGGGCTTAGCGGGCCCGTTTCGGGCCTGGCTGGGCCAGGGGTGGCCTGGCATGCCCCGCTGCCGCGTCCGGACGGCTACCACGACGGTGCCGGAGGCTCTGGCCTCCCGCACAACGGCGGTGGAGGTGGTTCCCTCCCACTCGGCTTCGGTGCTGCTTCTCCCTCCGTGGGGCACTTCTCTCCGGTCCTCTTGGCCTCGTGTTGGTGTTCGCAGTGAGGCGGCGTGGGGGGCGGCGCAACCGCGATGGCGCTTGGTGGTGGGCGGCGATCTGGCTGGTCGGCTCCGGTCCGTTGGGCGGTGGGGATTGGAGAGCGGGAGAAATCCTTGCCGGTCTTCGGCTCCGATGCGGTGGCACCTGCGGGTGCCACCATTCCTTCCTGGAGGGTGTCGGTGATATCCATCCCCCACCTCCCTCCACGTGCCGGGGAAACCCTAGGACATGTCCGGGCAGTAGCGTCGTCGGCGTCGCTTTCCTTCTTGGAGGTGCTGCTTTGTACACAGTGGTTCGAAGCCTCAGGTTGTGGTGGTTTGTTTCTGGTGGGCGTAGCGGTGGCGGGTCATCCGCGCTTTGTCGAGCTGCCCTTGTTGGCATTTGTTTCTTCTTTTTTTTTCTTTTGGGCTTGATGTGCTGTTCGCCCCAGCAATCCTTCTATCGGTGTTGGTTGCTTTGGAATACAAAGCGGGGAAACCCTATTTTGATAGAATCACTATCTGAGTTCACGCCTTTCGCCAATGTTTTGGCAGTGATTTCCAGCTAGATAGCCATCAAATTCGCTTGGAGTGGTGATACGTCCATCTTAAAATGATTTGCCACAATGATGTCAACCAGGAGCAGTGCTCTCTTTCTTGGCCTCCCTTAGAGAGCGCATTGATCAAATGGTTGGGCATCTGCTGACATTCAAGCTGGTGAACTGGTCAAGCTTGAAGAAAAGTCACTCGAGAGACGCTTTGGCTTTCCAGATCACCTTGAGGCATGGGAATATTGTCCTGACACCGAAGAATGTCCTAATAGAGAGCTAAGATGATTGAAGATCCGGACATAACTATTTTCTTTTAGATCCAGATTCTTTTGGCAAGGAGATGGTGAAAAGAAAAAATATAGACTGGCCAAATGAAGTGTGGTTTGTAGGCCGAAAGACCAAGGTGGCCTTGGAATTCATGACTTGCAAATCAAGAATGAGGCCTTACTTAGTAAATGGTTGTTCAAACTTCTTACTGAGGATGGTGTTTGGCAAACCATGCTACGCAACAAGTATCTAGGCCAAAAGGCAGTGTCTCAGGCATATTGGACACCTGGCGACTCGCACTTTTAGGCTGGCCTAATGGCGGCAAAGAAACATCTCTTTCGCTTTGGGTCTTTCGCGATAAGGGACGGGTCGGAGGTTCGTTTCTGGGAAGACATCTGGCTAGGCAATGCCAGTCTTCGAGAACAATATCCAGCCCTATACAACATTGCTCGCGAAAAGAATAATACTATTGCGCAAGTGCTCAGTTCATCCCCACCCAATATTTCGTTTAGGCGGGATTTGATTGGCCCCCGACTTATGTCATGGCATAATCTTTTATCTCGTCTGGATTCGATTAATATTAGACAAGGCCGGGATGTGTTTCACTGGAACCTTACTACATCAGGGTCATTCACAGTAGACTCTATGTACCGTGCACTCATGCATTCTGAGGTACCGGTGAGTAACAATAAGAAAATCTGAAAGTCGAAGATTCCACTAATAGTTAAAATCTTCATGTGGTATCTTCGTAGGGGAGCTGTTCTAACCAAAGACAACCTCGCACGACGCAACTGCCCAGGGAGTAAGAAGTGTTGTTTTTGTACTCATGAAGAGACAATCAAACACCTCTTTTTCCAATGCAAGTTTGCACGTACTACATGGTCAATCATCCAAATAGCGTCAAATTTGTATCCGCCCACAAGTGTCGCCAATATTTTTGGTCACTGGTTGGACGGTATTCTAAATAGATTCAAAACGCTAATACGGGTGGGAGCATACGCCTTACTATGGTCGCTTTGGCTATGTAGAAATGATTTGGTTTTCAATGATAAAAATGCATCTCCTTTGCAGGTTATTTTCCGTTGTACGCACTCGCTTCGTACGTGGTCTACGCTACAACAAGTGGAGTACCAATCGCTGTTCAAGGCGGTGTGTACGCGGTTGGAGCAGGTGGCTACGGTGGTTTTTACCCAACATGGGTGGCAGCATAATCTCCGGATCGGTCCACCATCCCTTGCGACATAGGCATAGTGTCGGTCCATAGGACTCTACTGTCGCCGATTTGTCGCTTTTTTCATTCATTTTGTCAGACTTTTCGCGTTGGGCTGTGTGCATCCTAGTTATGCAGAGGTCGGATGTTACTCATAATGTTTTGTATCCGCTTGATGCTACATTTCGAGATAATAAAAGCGCCCTTTATCGAAAAAACTATTTTCTTTTATAAAGGTTAAATTCACACATCATATGCATATGCATGTTGGATAGTGGAAATCATTGGTAATGAAATGGACCACTAGTGTCTACATTTGAAATAATACCAGATATGAGGCCTTACATTTGTTAATGAACATAATTTTTTCCAATAGATATTGGATTCATGCCTTTAGGTTTTCCTCAAGCTAGCCTCAGTGCCGCCATAATCGTTTGAATATTGAGAGAGGTTGGGGAGAGTACCTTTCCTATGATTGCCCACTCCAGGGAAACCAAATCCGCCTCATTTTCGTCCTCCCAAATGATTGTTCTGGCTTCTTTGGATGTGAGATTCCGCTTCAAATGGGACACGTAACGGATCCCGCCGAAACAACCCGATTGGGCTTAGATCTAGGGCAATACACGTGTAGTTTACGAGCCAACTAAACAAGGCCTAAGCGGGCGAATATCCTGTACGACGCACATTGCGTCGAACTGTGACGGTTCGCACAGGACGCAAGCGAGAACGAGCGACCGGTCGAGTGGGCCACCCCATTTCCAGCACGCAGAGTGGCGTTCTGGTTCCATTTTTGGGAACATTCTAGTAGGTTCCAAGCCGGTTTTTAATGGTTTTGGGAACCTTCTAGAAAGTTTTGTAAATCGGTTTTTTCCTCTTTTTTGTTTCTTTTCTATTAATTTTTATTTTGTTTTTTCTATTTTTCCTTTTCTCTTAATTTTGGTGTTTTTTCCGTTAACTTTTTTCTTTTTATTTCTCCATTGTTTCCTTTTCCCCTTTCTTCTCTTTTTATCTCTTTTAAAAATTTGTAAATTAAGATAAATGGATGGCGCGGGATCAAAATCTCGCTCACAGATCGAAGCCTCGCGCCAGAACTACTGTCGCCACGAGAGGGAGCACGAAGGTTCTAAAGAGCTACATGGTCGCCTCCCATGGATTCATTCCACGAATGGGAGCCGATTCTTCTGGCCCCGTAGAACGAAGCGGACTGACGTGGTTTGGGCCGGGATTTCTCCCGCCGTGGCCCAAACCAAACAGCAAAATTGTGATCCACACGTAACTGATCCCGGCTAGGACAACCGATGTAGATTGGGCCGAGATCTCGGGCAATACACTTGTAGTTTACGAGCCAACTAAACGAGGCATAAGCAGACGAATATCCTATACAACGCACGTTTCGTCGAACTGCGGCGATTCGCAGAGGACGCAAGCGAGCGACCGGCCGAGTGGGCAAACCCATTTTCAACATGCATAGTAGTGTTCTGGTTCCGGTTTTGGGAACATTCTAGTAGGTTCCAAGATAGTTTTTACTGGTTTTGGGAACCTTCTAGAAGGTTTTGTAAATCGTTTTTTCCTGATTTTTGTTTCTTTTTTCTTTTTTCTATTATTTTTTTTCTTTTTACTTTTGCCCTTTTCTTTTAATTTTGGTGTTTATTTTTTCGTTTACTTTTCTAAATATTATAAATTAAGATAAATGTACTTTAAAAATATTCATATTTTTGAAATATTTGTTTGAAATTGTTAAAAAGGTTCCTATTCCGAATTTTTTGCAAATTCATAAAACTTTTTTGAAAAGCTGCACTGGGTGTTCAAAAGTTGTTTACAAATTCAGAAAATGTTTGTTTTTAAAAATGTTCCAGAATTTTTTAAAAATTGAGCTTTTAGAGCTTTTCAACCTTCAAAATTATATGCAAATTCAAAAATTATGCATTTTCTAAAAATGTTCGGGATTTTACAAAAAATATTCCTATTTTTCAAAAATGTTTGGTATTTCAAAAAATATTTCCTTTCAAAATTTGTTTACAAATTAAAAAATGTTCTGACACAAAGAAAACCGGTTGAGAACCAGTCGCTAGTGTTGCTAGAGAGAAAAACGGTTACTACAGCATGAAACCCGAGTCGCCTACAGGCGAATGGTCCTCGTGGACCAGCCCAGGCAAGCGCCTATGTGGGTTTGCTCGGCAACCTGCCGCAACGAGCGGCACATAGGGAATCCCCATAGCAACTCCGTGTCTCCCACAGCACCGACTCCTTGGTCCTTTCATCCTAGACAAACGTTTCCAGCAGGCAGTCCGGCCGAGTCTTCGGCCGGACGCGCGTGACTGGTTCGATTGCGCTATATCCTGCGGCCCCGCGTGCCCCTCGTTTGACTAATTGCCTGGGCCTGCCACCAATCGTTTCTCTTTTTTTCTCTGTTTCCTTTCTCTTCTTCCTTCTGTTCCTTTTTCTTCTCTCTCCTGCGCAGGAGGACGGCAAGGCGCATGTTGCTTGTGACGGATTTTGGACTCCCGATGCTGCAGCTGTGGCCTGTGGAGCGACGACTCGAACATTCTCGCTACCTCCTCTACCCCTCGTTGCTGCCTGCGCACGCACCACTGCGAGGACGGTGCAGCAGTAGCCATGGATGCGCCCATACAGAGCTTCTCTTTTTTTATGGAGTGTTGCAACCAGCCCTGGGAGATGCTACATCCGGCAGCGAGGGATGTTACAATCGACAAGTTTTTTTGTTGGAACCAACCACAGGTTTTTGTCACTGATTTTTTTTGTTTGCTGGAACCAGTGTCTTGTTTTGCTACTACCGGCGGCTTCATTTGCTACTACCGGCGTTTTTTTTGCGTTTGCTACTATCACGTCATTTTTGTGCTGCAATCGGCAAGCACAGAAACTACATCCGGTTAACATTTTTGCTATGATGACGACGGCAGGCTGCAGCGGTAAGCTTTTTTGCTGGAAGCGATAAACTTTTTTGCTACAACCGGTATCGTTTTTTGTTGGAACCAGCAAGAGCCTCGGGTGGGCACACGGCGAGGTACAGCGCGAGCACAACGACAGATGCTGCGGGCAGCGGCCGGCGCCACCGGAGCTGCGGTCATCTCCCCAGAGCTGTGGCCATCTCCCCCGGAGCTGCAAGCCTGCAAAACCACGAGTGCACGTTGTTGCCTCATGAAGCTGGTGAGAAACGCAGGCGGTGAGGGCGGCGACCGGCGGTGACCGACGGCGAGGGCGGCGACCAGCGGCAAGGGTGGTGACCGGCGGCGGTTCTTCAAGGTTTTGCTACATCGGTCATCCATGGCTAGTGTTGGCTGCCGCGCTGCTTTGTTTTCCCCTCTGCTGTTTGTTGAATGCGTTTAATTGGGAAGAAAACAATTCCAGATCTGACGGTTAAATGCAATCTAATCAAACGGCCGCGTTGTGTCCGGCCGAATTGATCGCGCCGGTGCGCCGGTGCAGATTAGTCGCCGTCCGGCCGAATTGATCGCGCCCGTGCGCCGGCGCAGATTAGTCGCCTTCATCCTACCTAGAATTTTGATAGGCACAACTCCACGAACTTCACCTACTGCGTCTCGCCCTAATCCGGAGGCTCGTTGGGCACGACTCCATCCACTGGCTGCTCCCGTTTCTGCCTGGAGTTGCTACCATGCTTTTTTTTCCCAATATTTCAGATCGCTTGAAGGCTGGATATATAAAGGGGTACCCAAATTTAAAATTATATCATGATTGCTTTGACCTCCTCAAGGCAGTGGCATATAACTATATACTGGACACTCCTGTTCTGATCCCCAGCTCACATGAGCTCGGGTGAATGGTAAAATCACAAGAAAATATAAAAATTAAACAATTCTATTTTTTGTTTGAAACATTAAAAATGTTTTAATAGCGTGCATTATTTCAACACCAGATGACATTCGTGGAAAATCTCGCAAAAAAATATAAAGGAATTTTCTGAAAAATAATCATCTTTTTTATTTTACTGTGCACCCGAGCTCACATTATCAACTCCGGGTTAGAACAACACTATCGATATATAGCCTTCTATACACCACTAGTCTTTTTTTAGCTCTCATGGGCGTGGGGAAAAACATGAGCATGGACTATGTCGTTTTCTTGTGCCATGACTGTCTACTGCAGCGCATACAATGTTCCGCCAAGCACACATACACTATGTATGGGCACTTCATAGTGAACTTAAATTAACATTTGACAAGATCAACATTAACATTGTCGGCAGGCAAGGCGCGGAAGGTCATGACTGTGACGTATTCTAGAATCCCAATAGATTTTTTCGATAAAGGGCGCTTTTATTATCTTAAAATGTAGCATCAAAAGGATACAAAGCATTAAGAGCATGGTTAATAGTATAGCCAGCTGCTGGCTATAAGCCTGTGCCATGTCATCTACAGCCCATCTTATAGCCAACATGTACAATAGTAGATCAAAAGAGTGTACTACTTTTTTATTATGTGGCCCACCTTTCATTCTCACAAAGTGCCTAGGAGCACGTGCTAGAGCTGGCTCTTCACGAAGAGCCCGCTTACCTTCTCTCTCCTCTTCTCTTTCCTCCAACTAAGCATAAATATACTAATTTATTTCTTATAGCCCGCTGACTCAGCTCTATTGTACTTGCTCTAAGAGTATCACCCGGCCTCTGCATAATTAGGATGCACACAGCCAAAACTAGTAGTCTGATAAACAAAAAGATAAAAGACCGACAATTTGACATCAGTAGAGTCCATAGACCGACACTATGCCTATGTCGAAAGAGATGGTGGACCGGTCCGGAGATTATTCTGCCACCCATATTGGGAAAAAACCTCCGTAGCCAGCTGCTCCAACAGCGTACACACCGCCTTGAACAACGGTTGGTACTCCGCTCGTTGTAGCGTACACCACGTACGAAGCAAGTGCGTACAACGGAAACTAACCTGCAAAGGAGAAACATTTTTGTCATTAAAAACAACATCATTTCTACATAGCCAAAGCTACCATAGTAAGGCATACACTCCAACCCTTATTAGCGTTTTGTACTTATTTGAAATACCGTCCAACCAATGGCCAAAAATATTGGCAACACTTGTGGGCGGATACAAATTTGACGCTATTTGAATGGCTGACCACGTAGAACGCGCAAACTTACATTGGAAAAAGAGGTGTTTAATTGTCTCATCATGAGTACAAAAACAACACTTCTTACTTCCAGACCAGTTGCGTCGTGCGAGGTTGTCTTTTGTTAGCACAACTCCCCTACGGAGATACCACATGAATATTTTAACTTTAAGTGGTACCTTCGCTTTCCAAAAAAATTTGTTATTATTCATCGGTACCTCAGAATGCGTGAGTGCATGATACATAGAGGCTACTGTGAAAGACCCTGGTGCAGTAAGGTTCCAACGAAACACATCATGACCTTGTGTCAGGTTAATCGAATTCAAACGGGACAACAGATTATTCCATAACATTAGTCGGGTGCCAATCAAATCCTGCCTGAACAAAATATTTGGCAGGGATGAGCTGAGCACTTGCGCAATAGTATTATTCATATCGTGTGCAATATTGTATAAGGCCTGGTATTGTTCTCGGAAACTAGCATTGCCTAGACAGATGTCTTCCCAAAAACGAATCTCCGACCCGTCCTTTATCGCGAAAGACCCAAAGCGAAAGAGATGTTTCTTTGTCGCCATTAGGCCAGCCCAAAAGTGTGAGTCTCCAGGTTTCCAATATAACTGAGACACTGCCTTTTGGCCTATATACTTGTTGCGCAGCATGGTTTGCCAAACACCATCCTAAGTAAGAAGCTTGAACAACCATTTACTAAGTAAGGCCTCATTCTTGACATGTAGGTCATGAATACCGAGGCCACCCTGGTCTTTCGCCTACAAACCACGCTCCATTTTGCCAGCATATATTTTTTCTTTTCACCATCTCCTTGCCAAAAGAACCTTGACCTAAAATAGTCCAGTCTTTGCAAGACCCCTTTTGGGAGCTAGTAGAACGAAAGCATATAGAGAACCATATTTGTGAGGACAGAGTTTATTAAAACCAGTCGTCCTTCAACTGAGAGCAACTTGCCTTTCCAGCTCCTCAAGCGTTTCTCTAGTTGCTCGTCTACATGCTTCCACTCCACAATGATGAGACGCCTATAATGAATTGGTATTCCGAAATATTTAATTGGGAACTGTCCATGTGCACAACCAAAAAGGTCAGCATAATCGGCCGCCGCCTCAACGGCTTCTGCAAAGCAGAACACTTCACTTTTATGGAAGTTAATCTTAAGACCCAACATTTGCTCAAACGCTGACAGCAAAAGTTTCAGGTTTCTAGCTTTTTCCAGGTCATGTTCCATAAAAGAGAATTGTGGCATCGGCATATTGCATAATAGAGAGACCACCATCCATTAGATGTGGCACTACTCCTGTAATCTGTCCGTCCTGCTTCGCACGCTCAATCAGAATAGCCAACATGTCAGCCATAATGTTAAATAACATTGGAGACATGGCGTCACCCTGCCGTAGTCCTTTTTTTTGTCTGAAAGTAATGGACAACATCATCATTGACTTTGATGGCCACGCTACCTCCAGTCACAAAATTTTGGATCCACTTGCGCCATTTATCAGAGAAGCCTTTCATCCTTAGGGCCTGTTGGAGGAAAGACCATTTGACCTTGTCATAGGCTTTTTCAACGTCAATTTTGAATACTACTCCACTCATGTTTTTCCGGTGCATCTCATGGACAGTCTCATGTAGGATTACTACGCCATCGAGTATATTCTTTCCTTGCATGAAAGTTGTTTGAGTTTAATCTATTCGTCACCACTTTGGTGAAAATATTGAAGCTCACATTAAGGAGGCATATGGGTCTGAACTGTTGAATCCGTTCAGCCTCCTTAATCTTTGGCAACAAGACAATCTCACCAAAATTAAGTCTGAATAGGTCAAGTCGGTCGGCATGCAGACAATTGAACAACTCCAAAAGGTCAGGCTTGATGATATTCCAGAAATTCTGATAAAATTCTGCTGGGAAACCATCAGGGCCTGGAGCTTTGTTATGTTCCATTTGAAACACCGCAGCTCGCACCTCCTATTCTGAGAATGGTGCCGTTAGGATATCGTTTTCTTCTGCCGTGACATGTGGAATATCATCCTGCTCCATTGTCATGTCGTGGATGCAGACTCCTGCTCCATTGTCATGTCGTCCTGCGGCATATAGAAAAGCTCCTGCTAGACAAAGGGAGTGGCATGGCACATGGACTCGTGCCACTCGATATCAGGAGTGGAGGTGGTGTTAGGCATGAGCGGATCTGGGTATGGCACATGTATTTGTTTTCCTCCAGTATTTTAGATAGAGTGAAACTAGATAAAGAGGGAAGCAAGTTCTTGACGTGCTTGACGTGCACTGTTCGGAAGGGTCATCCTTGACGTGACTACTACGTGTTGTTCGACAACAAGTTCGACAGTTTCACTGTGCAGCAGAACATCGATTACGTCAACAACAACATCGCCAGTGATCTCAGCGCCATGACAAGGCGAGATGGCCCTCTCACCTTTGTTGTTAAGTATGTGATAGTTAGATCATCTATTGATCATGGTCCCAGCCTGAACTTTAGTGTTCCAGGTGAAAACTTGGTCCAAAATAGCTGATGCAGGTCTTGTTTTGTACAGGTGAATGGGTGGCCGAGTGGCAGGTAAACGGTGCATCGAAGGAAGACGTCCAACGGTTTGCAAATGCACAGATGGCTGTGTATCGGCAAGCTACATTTGGATGGGCTTACTGGACCTACAAGAATGTTAACAACCACTGGAGTATGCAGTGGATGATCAGGAATGGATACATCTCCTTACAAAATGCCTGCAGCAACTAAATTTGCAATAGTGAACGAAAGAGGAATTACTTGAGAAATAAATACATGAGGGAACTGATGAGCAGTTGACACCTCAAGATATTATTAATGTAATATAATTATCTTGGTACGAACTAAGATGTATTTGTA
Organism: Triticum timopheevii; assembly: GCA_963921465.1. Lineage (NCBI taxonomy): Eukaryota > Viridiplantae > Streptophyta > Magnoliopsida > Poales > Poaceae > Triticum > Triticum timopheevii. Next base: position 8,751,119 of record OY997271.1, read on the forward strand.
AGTTAATTCACCAAGATGCCAATTAACTATTTGCTTCACGCTAATACATTATCTCGTGCTTGTCTACTTGAGTCACTTGTAGCTGAGCACGGGTCGTATGTTGCATACGACACAAATTTTGTCGCAATTTATTATTGCTCGTGATCTACACCAAAAGCACAAATCTGGGGATCAAAAACAAGTTTTTTTGGAGGCACAAATTTTGTTTTTTGACAAAGATGCCAAACCAACGAATATCCCCGTCGAGCTCATCAAACAAGAATCTAAACAGTGGGAGGGTCGCTTTACTCTGGTGCTAGGCTAAGGCCTAAGGACCAGCGAGGTTCCTTTCCCAGGTGGTTTAGTTCAGCGCTAGCTGCAGATTTTAGTGGTTTTCAGAGGGTTGTTTGCCGGTTGTTTTTGTTTTCTTTCTATGGGCTGAAGGCCATCTTTCTTTGGTGTTATTTCTCTTTCTAATTTAATACATGTAGTGCTCCTGCATGGTTCAAAAATTAAAATAAAAAAGTTGACGCACCCCCCTGCCTGATCATTTCAGCGTGTTCGTCTTTCCTATTTCCATCTCCTCCCTGTTTAGATCCACAATGGTTGCATGATTGACCACCCACTTGTGTCCTCCTCTACGGTGTCGTAGCATATGCGGACCACAACTTGGAAGATGACATGGTTCACGGACTACATCAGCAGACAATGCCAGTGCACGTTGCAGTCAATGTACTGGGTCGTGTAGCCTCGACCAATGAGACGCGACGCGTATATATAGGGATGTTGACGTGCCAACGTCTGAGTCCCACTCCGAGGTCAAAAATGTGGTGCTAGGCATCGTGGAACTGATCCAGTTTGCAGCTTGGTGACCTTCTACAAATGTAGTAGCTAGTGAGAACCTACAAACGCTACACGTGGTTTACTCATTAAACTATTTAGTTCTTCTTGGTTAGATAACTCCACGGACAAGATAGTTTTGCGTTTGGCCAGTACTAGTTCAAGGGAATATAAGCTTGGGATTATCGATACATGCATGCATGGCACTGACTCAGCAAACCAATCCACTGATTTTGATGCTCCAACACTCTTAGCGTTGGGTCTGGCGTGCACTCTTGGTCTTGGATCTAACGTGCGCTCGTTTACAAGGCATGAAGTCATCACCACTGTTTTCATTGGAGATTTCGATCCTTCAATGCTCCAACACTGCTCTTAGTTCTGGGTCTTACATGTGGTCGTTTTAGTAAGCATAAAGTCATCATCACTATTCTCATCAGCGACCACCTTCGACGATCCTACACTTCAACGTTTCGGGTCCGATATTTATTCCAATGGCACTCTTGATATCATCACGCAGCAATTTATCGTCGGACGCCCGTGTGGTGCAACCCACAATATCAGATCCATCCGAATCATGGACCACTTTGTTAATGAACTATGCGTCGTCAGGGTAATACTACAGATTAAGATTAGAGATAAAATTAGAACTATATATATGACACTACCTTCCATAACATAATTTAAATTTTAATATTAATTACATTTACATGCAAAGCATACTCCTGCGGCAAGAAAATATTTTCAGCTTTGATAGCCAAGTTGCGAATGCCCCGCTTCAATAATTTCAGCTCAATCACTTTGTTCCAGCTTCCACACAAATTCAGAAGTTTTTGGCATATTTCCTCTGCGTTTCTCTCCGGGAGCTGATCTCCTCGAAAAAAATTTGTAACTGAGTGAGCTGACTATTGAGGACTGGCAATAGGAGGACCCATCCGTGGACCACATCCGGCTGCGTACACGTCGCAAAACAAATTGGTTGAAGAGAGCAGCGGAAACCGTGGAGGGCAGCAGCGGGAGTTGCAAAACAACCGAGACATACGTGTACGGTGGCAGATGTGGTCTACCGACTGCGTCGTAGCACCTCAGGTCGTATAGGATTTTTTTTTTCCGCAATAGGATGGGTAGATAGCGTGTGTCTGTCACTCTGGTTGTCCGCCAAGTACTCCATTCGTTCCTAAATATAAGATATTTTAGTTGTTTCACATGTTGACTGGATGCGAGCTAAAATGATTGAACACACACACTAGAATATGTCTCCATACATGTAGATACATGTTAACATAGAAAAAGGTTGAAACATCTTACGTTTAGGAACAGAAGCAGTACTACTCAAGTGCTAGTGCTCGTGCTAGGTTTTCAGACTCCGCGATTGCTCAGGGGCTATTGCTTTGTCTCCTTCAATCTAGATTTGGTTGTGGTCTCCGGATTTATATGTTGCGTGTAGGTGTGTGAGGTCAGAGCATGTGGCTCCGATTAGTCCACCCCCTTCATAAGGCTTGTAGGTGTAGCGAGTTATCGCCTAGACGGTGGCTTCCGGTCGATCGATGTATCTCTTTGTAAGGCATTGGTGGTTTTCTTTATTATAATAAAAAAACTGCATGTGTGCATCATTTTGATGCAGAGGCTGGAGGTTCATTCTCTATTTCGAATTGAAACCGAAACCAGCCACAAAACCAACAAAACCATGCCCATGCAAACGTGACAGCCGAACACGCCGAACAGTAGCACGCGCAGGAGGACGCACCATGTTCAGAAAAACAAGAAAACAAGCAAACGAGTATGAACAAAACGCGAAGAAAAAGCAGTACATCGGAACGACGGAGAAAACCTCACAGGACGAACAAGAATAACAGAAAGTGAAACCCGGCGAGGGAAAGCCCAACGAGAACCATGTATGCAAAAATAATAAAAGAATGACAACCAGATAACACACACTCATGTAAAGTGCGAAGACGGATACACGTACCGCACGTTGGGACGCGTCAACGGATAAACCGTGTATACGGCCATGCAAACGAACACACACACACACAAGAAGCATGAAAACCCATGACGCTCGAAAACTAGCAGCTTGCATGACACGACACCAACAAGACAATGTCACACGAAAATGGGATGACGACATAGCCCATGGATCACCTCGCTAGATCATCCGCTGACCCACACCCGACCCGTCTCGGTGCTCGCGGATCCAAAGCCGACCCGACAAGAGATTCAAAGTAGGCCGGTGCGGATCCGATAGAGCACCCCAAAAGGACACGTGTTGGCTTTACAAAAATCGGCGAAGGCAGAAAAAAGAGAAAAAAGCGGATCCCACAACTATTAGTATATAGAGCTATTGAATATAAATAATCTTAACTGTAAGAAGAAAACGATGCGGGCACAGTGTCTTCTCTATTTTCATCGCCGAGAAACAACTCTCCACATATACATTGGCGATGGAAGAAAACTGATACTACCTGGGAAACTAACAATAGGTAATTAGTATCTTAAAAATACAAATGAATATAGGAGATAAATTACAATACATATCCAATTTATCATCTTACTTGACTTCTGAAATTTTGATAGGGTGGGGACGAACGAATAATTGGCTATAGTGGCTCATACGGATGTCAACTGCAGAAATGATTGACTCCCTCCAAATCCGTTTTAAATTTCGATGGAAATGAATAACTCATATTATAGTCGGAGTGGAGTAGAATTTTCTGGCGAGCGGAGTAGTAGAGCAGACGCGTACGGCGCCGGATAAGGCAGACCAATCAGAAAAAAGGGACAAGCCAGCAGGCATATAGTTGGAGTGCTCGAGCGGTTCACGCATATAGTTGAGTAGTTCACACTTGTATACACCAAGTGGCCTCTTCTGACACAGTTTAGCAGCCCAACTTGCGCCCACATGGAAGTTCTCCCACCCACTTAAACATCTCCTACTTAAGCGAGATCGACCAGACTAGCAAGAAGACCACATCAAAGAGAGACTGCTGTAGTAGCGAAAATGGCGAACCCGGCTTCTCCTCGTCCCCCCATCCGGTCGGCGAACCTCGGAAACTGGCTCGTCACCGAGGGCTGGATTCTGCCCTCCCTCTTCGACGGCCTGCCCAACAAAGATCTCCTGGTAATGAATTCGATCACCTACCTGTTTCGCTCGTTTGTGTGGAATGCCATCCTCATTATCTTGATTTATTCCGGTCCATCGATGGAGCAGGATGGCACGCAGCTGCAGTTCAAGTCCGTGACGCAGAATGCGTTCGTGGCTGCCGAGAATGGCGGCGGTGCGGCGCTGGTCGCCAACCGTCCCTCGGCCTCAGGCTGGGAGACCTTCAAGCTCTATCGGATCAACCAGAACACCTTCAACTTCAAGGTTTTTAGCAACCAGTTCGTCACTGTCGCCGGCGTTAATGTCGTGGCCACGGCCTCCACACCAGTTCAGTCGTTCCAGCTGGTGCGCAACGATGCTGACCAGAATAGGATGAGGATCAGAGCACCCAATGGGTCCCTCTTACAGGTAAATTAACTTAATACTCCACCCAGTAGTACTAGTTGACCTCTTCATTCATTGCACCATGGATAAGTGGCAAAGTTGTCTACTCTTTCATTGACAATGACTGTTACAATTGCGAGTTGCATTGAAGGTTATCTTTCATGAAAAAAAACCTTCCAAGAGTCATCAATGTTACATATATTCACTGCTGGCATGATAGGCAAACAAAGATGGTTCGGTGACGGCCGACTTCCGCGAGAGGGCGACGACATGGGGCGATGATGACCCCTCCGTGTTTGTGGTGACCATCGTCAAGGAGCTGCCCTCCCTCTTCGACAACATACTCAACAAAGACCTCCTGGTAAGAAAATAATTCACCAAGATGTTTCCTTCATCTGGTTGTCATGTCATGTTCATCAACTCTTGCTTAATTTATGTTGGTCTGGATCAATGGAGCAGGATGGCACACAACTGCAGTTCAGGTCCGTGACGCAGAACGCGTTCGTGGCCGCCGAGAATGGTGGTGGGGCGACACTTGTCGCCAACCGGGCCTCGGCCTCCAGCTGGGAGACCTTCAAGCTCTGGAGGATCGACAAGAACACGTTCAACTTCAAGGTGTTCGGCAACCAGTTCGTGACCGTTGCCGGCGTTAATGTGGTGGCCACAGCCTCCACAGCGGGGCAGTCGGAGACGTTCCAGCTGGTGCGCAACGACGCTGACAAGGATAGAATGAGGATCAGAGCACCCAATGGGTCGTTCTTGCAGGTAACTTAACTTAATACTCCACTTAGTACTAGTAGTTGACCTCTTCATTGATGGCAAGACGGATCAATGTCGAAGTTACCTACTCCCTCATTAACAATGACAATTACAACCACAAGTTGCATAGAAGGTTATATTTCATGAAAGAAAAACCCTACTAAGATTCATCAAAATTACATATCTTCCATTGCTGGCGCGGCAGGCAAACAAAGATGGTACGGTGACGGCGGACTTTGGCGAGAGCACGACATGGGGCGATGACGACTCCTCCGTGTTTGTGGTGACCATCATCACCGATGGCTGGATTCTGCGGTCCCTCTTCGGCGGCATCCCAAACAACAACCTCATGGTAATGATTAACCCTACTTGTTTCCCTTGTCTGCTGCGTGCAACGCCACACAGATTTCCTCTTGCCTAATTTATGCGGGTCGATTGATGGAGCAGGATGACACGCAGCTGCAACTCAAGTCCGTGACGCAAAACGCGTTCGTCGCCGCCGAGGATGGCGGCGGGGCGGCGCTATTTGCCAACCGCTCCTCGGCCTCAGGCTGGGAGACCTTTAAGCTCCATCCAATCAACCAGAACAACTTCAACCTCAAGGTGTTTAGCAACCAGTTCGTGACCCTCGCCGGCGTTAATGTCGTGGCCACGGCCTCCACGCCGGGTCAATCGGAGACGTTCCAGCTGGTGCGCAACAACGTCGACAAGAATAGGATGAGGATCAGAGCATCCAATGGGTCCCTCTTGCAGGTAAATTAACTTAATACTCCACTCAGTAGTACTAGTTGACCTCTTCATTCATTGCACGACCGAACTATGGCAAAGTTTCCTACTCTTTGAATGACTATGACAATTACAACTGCAAGTTGCATTGAAGGTTATCTTCCATGAGAAAAACCTACTAAGAGTCATCAATGTTACACATCTTCATTGCTGGCACGACAGGCAAACAAAGATGGCTCGATGACTGCCGACTTCAGCGAGAGCACGACGACATGGGGTGACGACGATCCCTCCGTGTTTGTGGTGACCATCGTCAAGGATCTACCCTCCCTCTTCGACGACATCCCCAACAAAGACCTCCTGGTAAGAAAAGAATTCACAAAGATGTTTCCTTCGTCTGGTTGTCATTTCAGGTTCGTCAACTCTTGCTTGATTTATGTCGGTCTGGATCGATGAAGCAGGATGGCACGCAGCTGCAACTCAGGTCCGTGACGCAGAACGCGTTCGTGGCCGCCGAGAATGGCGGCGGGGCGGCACTGGTCGCCAACCGGGCCTCGGCCTCCGGCTGGGAGACCTTCAAGCTGTGGCGGATTGACCAGAACACCTTCAGCCTCAGAGTGTTCAGCAACCAGTCTGTGACCGTCGTCGGCGTTAATGTGGTGGCCACGGCCTCCATGCCGGGTCCATCGGAGACGTTTAAGCTGGTGCGAAACAAGAATATGATGAGGATCAAAGCACCTAATGGGTCCTTCGTGCAGGTAACTTAACTTAATTCTCCACTCAGTAGTAGTAGTTGTCCTCATTCTGAGGACATACTAATAATGGCACGAGGGAGCCATGCAGTAGCTAGCAAGCTAAGTGAGTATCTTTTATTCATTGGCTATGACTATTCCAACCACAAGTTGCATATAAAGTTACTTATCTTTTCACGATGTAAGGCCATCTCTAGATGATGACTTATAATCATTTAGTGGAGTAAAAATTTCGTTTTACTAATTTATTTATTTTTTTGCGGGGGGGCTAATTTAAACTCCACCTAGCCGATTTCTCAAAACGTTTAGGTTTGTTAAATTTTTTCTCCAACACCTCCCCGGCTCTTAAATATACTCAGCCACTGTAGAGAGGGAGGAAAAATTCAGGGGCTCCGTTCGCGTGAACTCCCGTCATGTCGACCTGGCAAGTCGGTGACCTCGGGCGACCTCGCCGTGCACCACGACTTCGCCGGTGACTTCTCCTCTCCAATACTCGCTGCTGTCCCCTCTCAAATCCCCATGCCCTGCTCGACTACGACTCTCGCTAGCAGACCCCCGCTCCGTTCTTACCGCGTGTGGAGCTCCACGCCACTACCCCTTCTTGGTGCTAAGCCCGCTATGTAGGGCCTCGTTGGCCGATGGCATCCCGTCCATCGTAAGGGCGCCATGAGCAGCAACAGGATTCTTGTAGGAGCACCACGATATCTGGGTTCATGGTGTACTGGTATAGTAGTGGAGGAGGAGGTCCTCGGGCGGTCAGGCTTGTGCACAACCATGAACGCCCGCTTCCACCGCGTACTATGAGGTCGAGCAGCACAACGAGCTGCAATGGTGCGCAGAAATCCTCGTGTGGATCCTCCTCTCCTCAGGATGCTCCCGCCGGCAACTCCAACAGCATGCAGTCGCCGAGCTCGGCAGGATCTCTTGGCCCCCCTCCCCCCCCCCCCCCCCTCCCCCCCCCGCCTGTGTTGTCGCCAAAGGAATCCATGTATAATTTTCCGCTATAGCCTCATTTAGCTACGATTTAGCCCGCTATAGCCCCATTTTGAGGGTTGCCTCTATTTGCTATTATCCACTATTTAAAAGATTGACGAGATCTCTATTTCAATTATGCCTCGTCTTGTCTCAGAACATTGTGCAGATGCAATTAAATTGTCACTCGCATGTCATAGATGTGTTTGATGAAATGCGTAAGTTGAATAAATTGTTTGATCCGCAAAATATACGTGACTGGTTGGAAACCACATTTTTTTTAGAGAAGCAAATATACTCCTCTAAAGTATAAGGACGCATATAAGGTGGCTAAATTTTGAGGGATCGGCTAGACATAACCTAACTAGTACGAGTCATCAATATGTTCCATTGCTGGCAGCACAGGCAAACAAGGATGGTTCATTGACGGCCAACTTCGGCGAGAGCACGACATGGGGCGACGATGACCCCTCTGTGTTTGCGGTGACCATCGTCAAGGGGCTGCCCTCCCTCTTCGATGGCATCCCCAACAAAGACCTCCTGGTAAGTAATTCACCTAGTTGTTTCCTTCGTCTGGTTGTAATGTCATGTTTATCCCATCTTGCTTAATTTCTTCCGGTTTGGATCGATGGATCAGGATAGCACACGTGTGCAGTTCAAGTCCATGGCACAGAATGGGTTTCTGGCTGCCGAGAATGGGGGCGGCGGGGCACTTGTCGCCAATCGGCCCTCGGCCTCCGACTGGGAGACCTTCAAGCTCTGGCGTATCGACGAGAACACCTTCAACTTTAAGGTGTTCAACAACCAATTCGTGACCGTGGCCGGCGTTAATGTGGTGGCCACGGCCTCCATGCCGGGGCAGTCGGAGACGTTCCAGCTGGTGCGCAATGACGCTGACAACAATAAGATGAGGATCAGAGCACCCAATGGGTCCTTCTTACAGGTAAGTTAACTTAATACTCCACTCATTAGTAGTAGTTGATTGCACGACAGATCAGTGGCAAAGTTACCTACTCTTTCATTGACAATGACTATTACAACCACGAGTTGCATCGAAGGTTATCTTTCATGAAAGAAAAAACACCCTACTTAGATTCATCAAATTTACATATCTTCCATTTCTGGCACGGTAGGCAAACAAAGATGGTTCGGTGACGGCCGACTTCGTCAAGAGCACGAAATGGGGCGACGACGACCCCTCCGTGTTTGCGGTGACCATCGTCGGGCAGGCGCTGCAAGGGGAGTACCAGATCTGCAATGGCTATGGCAAACATACGGCTACACAGGTCATGAATGTACGTATGCTGAAAGACCTCTTTTATTTTCTCCATAATTTTCCTAGATACAGCGTATAGCTATATATTAGTGGCAGAAAGTTCAAGTGATTTGATGTAGAATTTTCTTTAACTCACATGATAAGTATCAATCATTCTTGTACTTCAAGTTCGTTGATTCCATATATGGTTGACAGGACCACCGGAGCACATATATCGTGGAACGCGACTTCGCTTTCATGGCGGCAAATGGCCTTAATGCAGTGAGGATCCCTGTCGGGTGGTGGATCGCCAGCGACCCCAACCCTCCAGCACCATTCGTCGGAGGCTCTCTGCAAGCCTTGGACAACGCGTTCACATGGGCAGAGTACGTACATAGATACATATGTAGTCTTCAAGAAAATTGAATGTTTTTATTGGACTTCTTTTTGGGAAATTACATGTTTTTGTTGAAAATGTATGAGCAGGAGGCACAATATTGGCGTGATCATAGACTTACATGCAGCACCTGGGGCGCAGAACCCCTGGGAGCACGGCGGTAGTAGGGATGGCTCGCGGACCTGGGAAGACTCCAACATTGCGGAAACAGTGCAAGTCATTGATTTCCTCGCAGCAAGGTCTCTGTATAACAATCTGTTATTATTATTTTACTTATGAAAATATGGTTTTTATGTTTTCAGATCATGCAAAGTAGCCGGGTAATTCGATCTCCCTGCTAACCTTCTTCCCATTTGATGTACATACAGGTATGCCAGGAGATCAGGCCTCCTGGCCGTGGAGTTGATGAATGAGCCAGTGGCTCCCGGCGTGTCCCTAGATAGCTTAAAAAGATACTACCAACAGGGCTACAACGCTGTTAGGAAGCACTCGCCTACGGCCTATGTGATCATGTCCAACCGAATTGCAGGGCATTGGGACGAGCTCGTCGATTTTGCCACACCGTTCAGCAGAACCGTCCTTGACGGGCATCCCTACCTGGTCTTCGAACCCAAGTTGGACAATTCCAATGTGCAGCAGAACATCGATTTCGTCAACAAAGAGATCGCCGGTGATCTCAGCACCATGACAAGGCCAGATGGCCCTCTCACTTTTGTTGGTAAGTCTGTGATAGTTAGATCATCCTTTGATCATGCACGGTTCCAGCCTGAACTTTAGTGTTTCACGTGAAATGTAGGTCCAGAATAACTGATGCATGTCTTGGTTTGTACAGGTGAATGGGTGGCTGAGTGGAAGGTAAAGGGTGCTTCGAAGGAAGACTTCCAACGGTGTGCAAATGCTCAGATGGCTGTGTATCGGAAAGCCACATTTGGATGGGCTTACTGGTCGTACAAGCATGTTAGCAACCACTGGAGTATGGAGTGGATGATCAACAACGGATACATCTCCCTAAAAAATGCTTGAGGCAACGAAATTTGCAACTATGAACGGAAGAGCTGCCAACTATTGGAGAAAAAAAATGTATGAGAGGGAACTGATGAGCACTTGGCACCTCAAGATATTATTAATGTAATATGATTATCTTGTTTAATGATTTAAGTAGTACTCCCTCCGTCCGAAAATACTTGTCATCAAAATGACTAAATGGGGATGTATCTAGATGTATTTTAGCGTTCTAGATGCATCCCTTTTTGTCAATTTTGATGACAAGTATTTTCCGACGGAGGGAGTATTTGTGACTTTATTCACCACATGAGCCAATAATTTGTTTCACGCCAATAATCTATCCTGTGCTTGTGTACTTGACTATCAATTCTATTATACTTGTTACACATCTATTTCTTTCTTATACTTTGCTCTATGGGCATATCTAGTCGATCCCTCAAAATTTGGAGGAGCTTAACATCAATTGCACTCTTTATACTTTAGAGGAGTATATTTTTTCATTGAAATTTCATTCAAACAAGTTCCTAAACAACTACAAACTTGATTCAAACTAGATCATACTACCTAAAACTAGTTCAAACTAGACCTAATACTTTAAAGTACAACCTATTCAACTACTCCTCCATTGCTAAATATAAGATGTTTTAGCATTTCTCTATTTTCTGAGATTCATATGCATCTAGACGTATTTTAGTGTATACATTCACTAATTTCACTCTGTATGTAGTCAATAGTGAAAAAGCTAAAAACGTCTTATTTTTTGGAATGGAGGGAGTACTCACTATCGGTGCACTAGGCCGCTCGCCCCTTACAATCAACTCCAGCGTAGAAATCGGAGTCCTCGTTGTGGTTGCCGTCGGTGAGGTCGATGAAGAGCGGCCCGGTAGACGGCTCCAGACCGGAGGGCCCATCACCACCGGACGGCCCCACACCAAATCTCCCATAGCGTCACTCCTCCTTGATGTGCGGCTCCCACGTCTCATCCTTCACGTGCGGCAGTGCTCCTCTACGCGCTGCCTGGTATGCCTATAACGCGACGCCCTCGTCCTGGACTCGATCCGGGAACTTCTGACGGAGCGACTACATGTAGTCCTATTCGGCGCGCTCCCTCTCGAGATGCAAACGTGCCTCGCGGTCCTCCCGAATTTGGCGTGTGGTGGCCACCTGGGGGACCGACGGCCCCAAATCCGGCGCGTCGGGCAGCCATCATGGAAGTTGAGGTGTGCATCTGCGCCGTGGAAGCGCCTCGACTCGCGGTCATAGGCGTAGGCCGCCTGCTTCGCCGTCTGATAAGAGTCGAGATACGTCTATACTTCCTCCAAATCTTCTCGTGGGTGTGCCGGTCGGTTATCTCGGTGACCCAGGTTCCGCACCACCATTGGCACATGCCGACACACTTCCTCTGCGGTGGCGCCGACCTTGGGATGTTGGTCTCGTCGCGGGTGAAGACTCCGCCAAGGGAGGAGGAGCGACGGGAGGAGGATCCGCTGTGCAGTGCGAGGCATGGATCTGCACTCCGGATTGGCGGAAGGGACCGACGGCAGGAGTTTCCAGCCATGGTGGTGGCGGCGGATGGAGATCGGAGTATGTAGTGGCGGTGTATTTGGTGGAGAAGGACATGAGACGCGTGATGGAGAAGAAGAGGGAAGTATCTCTGGGGAGGGGGCTATCCATGAAAGTCTTGAGAAAAAAAACTTATACTATAAAGACATTTCGCAGACATTTTGCACTCACAGTATTATCTGCCATGCCATCCCAGGTCTTTTTTGCATTTTGTGTTTCCTGTTCCGTCTACTCACTGTTAGCACCACAATGGTCCAATGATTAACCCTCCCACTTGTTGTAGCACATGCAGACCGCAACTTGAAAGATGCCGTGGTTGACTAGTCAATGGCCAGGCTGTCACTCTAGTCGGCAGCTACGACTTGACATTGCAGCCAATGTATCGATACCTGACTCAGAGTGTGGGGCCACCCCGACAGGAAGCATATGCATGTGCTTCTCAACTCCTACTAGCGGGGACCAAAATTTCGATTGCGGCTAGTCAAAATTTATAAGAGTATCTCCATCGACGCTAACAAATGTTGAAACCACACACTAGTAGAAAACATCCCAACCGGGACTAAAGTATAGAGACTAAAGAGTTCAGGACTTTAGTCCCGGTTGGCTACGAACCGGGACTAAACCCTGGCCACGTGGTTGGCAGCGAGCGCCAGGGCACGGGGACCTTTGGTCCCGGTTGGTAATACCAACCGGGACTAAAGGTTTAGGGGTTTAGGTGTTTAGGGGTTTAGTGTTTATTGTTTATTTTTCCTTTTCATTTTGTGTTTTTCATTTAGTATTTTTTTTAATTCAAACATATTTTACGCTACTACATACTATACACGTTACACATATATAATAGAATTTCTCGTAGAACTCATTATATATCATAAAATTTCTTTTACAAGCAACCATATATCATAGAATTTCTCGTACGATCATGTATATATATATACACACACACACACACAATTTGGTATATACAATTTCTCGTACAATTTGCAGATCATTTGCGGAACGGGTAATGGTATTCTTCGTCGGGAGATATGACCTGCTGAAGCAAAAATCCCGCAATTTCCTCTTGAATTGCTCGTATGCAGTCCGTTGGTACGAGCTGATCCCGCATCCGCGTCATCTATATATAAAGAAGGAGATCAATATGAATATGCATGTTAGTTGTGTGTATATGTATTAGATCATGATAAAAAATTATGAATGGTGTTTACGTACCCAAAGATCTCTTGCACTCTTGCTGCTTTCGGTCATAAAGAGAATGTTCCCACTGCCCCATGCACTTTACGAGAATAGAATTCAATAACATAATAACGAAGCATGATAATGGTATTGAACCTAGAATTAAAGAGATGCGCGGACGTTGCTAGTACTACTTAATTACCCTGGGCTTTCGCCATCTCAACTCTGGTCTCCATTCATCGGTGACCACTTTGATGAAACGTTTCCGATCCCTACCCCGCAAACAAAATGAATAAAAGAGTTATTACTTACTTGATATCAGGAAATTAATGAACTAATAAAGAAGCCGGCATAGTGCGTAAATGATTGAAATTACCTTTCGAGCAACGAATGCAAGCTTATGTAATCTTCAGGGTCTTTACTTAGCGAGTCGAGTACTTCAACAGTTCCATCGTGAACTCCAACGATTAGAAGGATCCAGTGGTAGTTGCGCACATGATTTGTATAAGAGGGCATGCATAACTCATCAACTACACTTAACATCGAGTATATATATATAAGCAAAAATAGAATTTGTAATACAAGACAGTAACACTGACTGGAAGTTCCAAGGTAAAAGTATTTCTGGTTTGTACTTTAGTGCCTTCAAAAACCTTAGAAGCATTTTCTCAGTGTCTTTAGGGTTCGTTCTCAACACTTGTTCATTAATGGTATTTGGGTCAATGAACCCAATGCCATAGACTCCAGCTCTTTTCAAATCAAAAATCTTCATTCTGCATAATACCACACAAAAGAATATAGTGAGTATAATAACAGGCAATGAACGAGCTGAGCTAGAGACTTAAATTATAGAAAGAAATCACTTACAGACGATAGATTTGTTGAGTGCTTTTTAAATGAATAACTGAAAAAATTATTCATTTTCAATCCACAAATCTTTTTCATGGACGTAATGCTCTTTGTCGACTTTCACCATGAGGCTCTCTCGCCCGTCCTTTACTTCTCTCTGGAATATTGTACACAACACTCTATTTTCAGTATCATGAGCCAATACAGATTTACAGTCGGTAAATGTTACCAGGATACTTTTGATTTCCTCCAATATTCTAGATGATTCCAACTTTTCAAGGTGTACAAAATAGTCCAATGGCTCTAGTGCACCTGCTCCAAAGAATGAGTTGAAACATCTTAACTTCAAAACTGTAATAGGGGATTTCTGGTTCCATTTGTCCTTGATGTCCACGGGCACAACTGAAGTCCTCTCAGCCTCTGATGTTGTTTGTGTGTATTATAGCTTCAGTATCAGATTGGTCAGTGAAGACAAATATTTGTCCACAAAATGGAAGATCTCTTGCTTCCCATCTTTAATTTCCAACACATTAATTTTTGGTGCGTCGGGTAAATCTGTTAGCATTGGGCATTTCTGAACTGATAGTTTCTCAAGCCGTGGAAAAAATATTTGTTCACCTTCAGCAGCAGCATCCCATCTCTGAAAGATCTCCAAGCGTTTCATTTTGAGCACCCTTAAGGCAGGAAAGGCTGGTCGTAGCAATATATAACCACCTCCACAACATGGTTCTTGAAGCAATGGTGCTTCAGGTAAATTTATCAGCTTCGGCATTTCTGAATTGATAGTTTCTCAAGCCGAGGAAACAATATGTGTTCTCCTTTAGTCTCTTCAACTGCATCCCATCTCTGAAAGCTCTCCAAATTTTTCATTTTGAGCACCTTTAGGGCAGGAAACGCTGAGCGTGCCAATGTATAACCACCTTCACCACAAGGTCCTTGCAGCAATGGTGCTTCAGGTCCAACTTTCCACAATTACTAATAAACAACTTCTCAAGCACAGGAAATATGGTTTGTTCTTGCCTCTCATTTACTTCCCACCATCCCTCAAAACCCAACAGATGTTCTAGCATAAGCACCTTCAGTTTTGGTAAACTGAAGATTGTACCAAATCTGAACATAAATTGCAATCTTTCACAATAAAAAAGATGAATCTCGACCATGTTTTGCAACATACCCATGCGCTCTCCTCCATAGGAATCCATTATGAGAACCTACAGCATATCATGAGGTTCGAAATTGTCGAGCACCTTGCTCTCGCAAACAGAAGTCCATCTTAATGTCAGTTCCCTAAGATCCTTCTTATATCCAAGATTTGCAACTTTTGCCTCTGCTCTGTAAGATCCTCTACCTGACATAGCTCTAGCTGACCACCAAGGTTAAAATCATGCAGCTCTCCAACATCACTGCAATAAGGGCCAGTAACTGCTGCTACAAAACATGTGAGCTTCTGCAGCTTTGTGAGTTTTTCCAAGTTCTGGAGGCATGCTCCTCAACTCCGGACATCGATGAGTGTAGAGGTGACAGAGGGATACCATATACAATTCATTTTCCTTGGAAGTCAATCAAGACAAGAGCAGTAGGAAAGGTCCAGCATTTGTAGGTTATATAGAATACTTATATCTTCTAGAAGTGCTTTGATATTACTGTACGAGAGATCAAGGTACCTCAGGTGATGCAGATACTTTGGTTTCAGTGGAAATGATTTTGTTCTTATCCAAAGCTTCAAGGCACGCAAAGAGCTGTATTTTGATAGGTGCTGCAATGGGCGTTGCACATAACTGTCGCATATCAGGGTTTGATAGCTGGGGATCATTTCTCCATAGAATCATTCAAAATACTTTTTGTTTCTTCACATGACAAAAATGAATGCCGAGCAGTATCTGGAAGCAACTCGATTTGACTTGGTTTCATAGTTGCAACAACACATTCCTTTTCCATAACAGACATCACAATATCATGCATAAGATCATGGATTTTACATGTATTTCTGGAATAATAATCCCAGTCTTTTTTACTTTTCTCTATATCCATGAAGAATGACCTTGAGGCAACCTCATCGAGAATAAGTTGTCCAATGGTTTCAAGACTATTTTCCTTGTGTTCCGGGATAAAGCCGTTTGCGATCCATACTTGGATCAGCTTCGCCACATTATCTTGTAATCCTTCGGAAATATAGCACAAAAAACAAAGTATTGCTTCATGTGCGATGGCAAGTCGTTGTAGCTAAGCTTGAGTATTGGCAAGATTCCAGTTTCATCACTGCAAATGCTGCTTGTAAATGCTATAGCCTTCCATTCTTTCACGTTGGTCTTAGTACGAAGTATAGAGCCTAGTGCACTTGCAGCTAAAGGAGAGCCATGACATCTGTTCACAATCTGATCAACCATCTTGACTAGCTCAGGAGGCTTTTTTTCTCAGAACTGAATGTTGCAGCCTTTATAATTTCCCTTAAGAATCTATCCTCCAAACCACTGAGAAGGTGGGTATCTGCACCCATAATGTCAGCAACTCCTTTATCACGAGTTGTTGTTAGCACCGAACTACCCATGCCACCATGCCTAAGATGGTCCTTTAGCCTTTCCCACTTATGGACCTATCTGTTCCAAACATCATCCATACAAGGAGATACCTCTGCCCGCTGACCAATTTCTGAAGTCTCTCTAGTGGTGGTTTGTCTGTATCATCATTTTGCTTGGGAGATGCTTCAACTATACTCTTGGCCAGGGAGTTCACATCAAAGGTATCAGAGACACATACCCACAACAACAACTGGAAATGCTTCTGAATTCCAGGTTCATTGTATATGACATGTGCTAATGTGGTCTTACCAATGCCCCCTATTCCAACGATGGCAACCACTGCAAGATCTGCATTATTAGCTTGACGAAGTAGTGTACCAACAATTTCCGCCTTATCTTTGTCTCTGCACTAGTAGAAAAAGGGTCAAACGTGAAGCACATTAGTGTCGGTTTGTATTTGAGCCGGCACAAATGTATACATTAGTGCCGGTTCCAACGGCTAGCCGGGCCGCTCTAATTAGTACCGGTTCGTGGCTAACCTTTAGCACCGGTTCGTGCCACGAACCGGTACTAATGAGGGTGATGGCAGGATGTTGTCAGTCTGGGCCCCCTCCAGCACCTTTAGTACCGGTTTGTGCCACGAACCAGTACTATAGGTCCTCCTGCATATAAACCCTTCGTCCAGCTCGCTCTGTTCTCCCCCCTTTCCCCTCTCCTCTCCTCTCTGTTCTTCCTCTTCCCCTCGAGCTCATCACACATTTTGCCCAAAATTTGTCAAGATTTGAAGGCCCCCATCCATTCAAGTGATCACAAAGGTTAGCAACTTTGTCCTTTCATCTCTCATTGCTAAATTAGCTCTTGCAATGCTTTATATAGTTATTAATTTGTGAGTTTAGTAATTTGGGAGGAAATATATATATGTGCTAGTATTTGATTTATATGCAATTTGAGGTCAAAAATAACACTTAGTTTGCATATGTAGGTGTGGTTTACTTAGTGCCTTCTAAATCTCCGTCGTAACCACCGTCGATCGCCCGCACCGTCCCGTCGCCGGCACCACCTTGTGGTGAGCCTCTTGTTCATGAAATTTTATATAAAAAATTGATGTTTGTGTGATTTGGATATATAGTTACTCGTATAATTATCTTACCCGTACGTTGTTTGTTATACATAGTGCCATGGTTTTGATATCCGTCCCCGTCGGCCCTCGTCCTTGTTATGATTCGGATGTGGTATATTCTCTTTTAAAACTATTTGTTGCATTTCGTGTTTATGACAAATTATGCCCATCAAGTTGACATAGATATTTTTATCTAGGAGGTTTGTGAACCGAAAATTCCAACCGACCCTATTGTCGAGAGGTTAAATTTAGTTGAAAGAGAAAACGAGTACTTGAAAGAAAAATTGAAAAGAATTGAGGGGGAGAAGATGGAATTGGAGTTGCATGTTGTCGATGTCGTCGATGATCACAAGATCAAGATGGAGAAAATGCGCTTGAAGATTAGAAAGATTAGAAAATATGCCATCGATAGTGAGGCTTGGTATCATTATGTTGTTAGATCAATTGTTACGTTAGTTGCGATCTTGATCGCATTTGTTGTTGCATTTAAATGCTTTAGCTAGAGAGTTATTTGTTTGTTGCATTTAAGTGTTGTATGAACTTTATGTATGAACTTGTATTAGTTTGGTCTATTCGGTGTTGTGTAATGAAGATGAGCCGGCAATGGATGTACGATGACCGATGCTCTCCCCAGTTTGTTGAGGGCATGCATACTTTTCTGCTTGCGGCTGTGGCAAATAAGCGGGCGGATGGTTTTATGCCTTGTCCATGTGCTAGCTGTAAGAATGGTCGCAATTACTCTACGTCAAGAACCATTCATGTCTACCTGTTTGAGTCCGGTTTCATGCCCCACTATAATGTTTGGACCAAGCACGGAGAAAGAGGGGTTATGATGGAAGACAATGAAGAAGAAGAGGACGACGACAGCTATCCTGGCCATGGGTTCCCTGAATACGATGATACAACAATGGGGAAAGAAGCTGAGATGGTAATGCGGGAAGAAGCTGAGTCGGCAATGCAGGACGAAGCTGAAGAAGAGGCATCAGATGAGCCCGTTGATGATCTAGGTCGGGCCATTGCCAATGCAAAGAGAAACTGTGCAACTGATTTGAAGAAGAAGAAGTTGCAGCGCATGTTAGAGGATCACAAAAAATTGTTGTACCCGAATTGTGTAGGTGACAAGAAAAAGCTGGGCACCACACTGGAATTGCTGCAATGGAAGGCAGAGAATGGTGTATCTGACAAGGGATTTGGAAAGTTGCTGGTAATGATAAAGGATATGCTTCCAAAGGACAACGAATTGCCCGAGAGTACGTACGAAGCAAAGAAGGTTGTCTGCCCTCTAGGGTTAGAGGTGCAGAAGATACATGCATGCCCTAATGATTGCATCCTCTACCGCGGTGAGTACGAGGATTTGAACGCTTGCCCGGTATGTGGTGCATTGCGCTATAAGATCAGCCGCGATGAGCCTGATGTCGAGGGCGAGCGCCCCAGGAAGAAGATTCCTGCCAAGGTGATGTGGTATTCTCCTATAATACCACGGTTGAAACGTTTGTTCCAAAACAAAGAGCATGCCAAGGCGATGCGATGGCATAGAGAAGACCGTAAGAAAGACGGAAAGTTGAGAGTACCCGCTGACGGGTCGCAGTGGAGAAAAATCGAAAGAAAGTACGGGAAGGAGTTTGCAGATGACGCAAGGAGCGTATGGTTTGGTCTAAGCGCAGATGGCATTAATCCTTTTGGGGAGCAGAGCAGTAACCATAGCACCTGGCCTGTGACTCTATGTTTGTATAACCTTCCTCCTTGGTTGTGCATGAAGCGGAAGTTCATTATGATGCCAGTGCTCATCCAAGGCCCTAAGCAACCCGGCAACGACATTGATGTGTACCTAAGGCCATTAGTTGAAGAACTCTTACAACTGTGGAATGGAACAGGTGTACGTGCGTGGGATGAGCACATGGGGGAAGAATTTGACCTAAAGGCGTTGTTGTTCGTGACCATCAATGATTGGCCTGCTCTCAGTAACCTTTCAGGACAGACAAACAAGGGATACCGCGGATGCACGTACTGTTTGGATGATACCGACAGTATATATTTGAATAGTTGTAAGAAGAATGTGTACCTGGGACATCGTCGATTTCTTCCGAGCAGGCATCCCGTAAGAAAGAAAGGCAAGCATTTCAAAGGTGAGGCGGATCACCGGACGAAGCCTCGCCACCGTACTGGTGCTGATGTACATGATATGGTCAAGGATTTGAAGGTGATATTTGGAAAGGGTCCTGGCGGACAACCTGTTCCGAAGGACGCTGATGGACGCGCACCCATGTGGAAGAAGAAATCTATATTTTGGGACCTGCCATATTGGAAAGACCTAGAGCTCCGCTCCTCAATCGACGTGATGCACGTGATGAAGAATCTTTGCGCGACCCTGCTTGGCTTCTTGGGCGTGTATGGGAAGACAAAAGATACACCTGAGGCACGGGAGGACCAGCAACGTATGCACGGAGAAGACGGCATACATCAGGGTCATGCCAAGGTTACAGAATGATTTGGTGCAATGTCTTGTCAGTTTCGAGTTGGTGTTCCCACCATCCTTCTTCAACATCATGACACACGTCCTAGTTCACCTATGCGAAGAGATTAACGTTTTAGGTCCTGTATTTCTACACAATATGTTCCCCTTTGAGAGGTTCATGGGAGTCTTAAAGAAATATGTTCATAACCGTGCTAGGCCAGAAGGAAGCATCTCCAAGGGCCATCAAAATGAGAAGGTCATTGAGTTTTGTATTGACTTTATTCCTGACCTTAAGCCGATTGGTGTTCCTTAATCACGGCATAAGGGCAGACTGGATGGAAAAGGCACGCTAGGAGGGGAACAAATAATATGTATGGACGGACATTCTCTCACTGAAGCACACTACACAGTTCTACAGAATTCAGCCTTGGTGGCTCCGTATATGGATGAACACAAGAATTTGCTACGCTCCAAACACCCGGAGCAGTCTGATGACTGGATTACACGTGAACAAACCAGGAGTTTCGCCAGCTGGTTGCAGACATGTACCATGCATGACACCTCGATTGAAGATGACCTGTACTTGCTGTCCCAGTTACCATCTTCGAATATAATGACTTTCAAAGGGTACGAGATAAATGGTAATACATTTTACACGATCGCCCAAGATAAGAAGAGCACCAACCAAAACAGTGGTGTCCGCTTTGATGCAGAAACCAAGACGGGAAAGAAAACATATTATGGTTGTATACAGGACATATGGGAACTTGACTATCGACGTGGTTTAAAGGTCCCTTTGTTTCGGTGCAAATGGGTCAATATGACACGAGGCGGGGTAACGGAAGACCCGCAGCACGGAATGACAACAGTGGATCTCAACAATCTTGCATATGCAGACGAACCATTCGTCCTAGACAATGATGTGGCACAGGTTTTCTATGTGAAGGACATGTCTACCAAGCCAAGAAAAAGAAAAGATAAGGAAGCGAATGCATCGTACGATGAGCCAAAGCGGCACATAGTTCTTTCTGGAAAGAGAAACATCGTGGGAGTGGATGACAAGACAGACAAGTCAGAAGATTATGAAAAGTTTGATGAAATTGCTCCATTCACAGTGAATATTGACTCGAGCATCCCGTTAAATGATGAAGATTTTCCATGGTTACGGCGCAAAGGGACACACGCGAAGAAAAAGTTTCACACCCAAAGATCTGGGATGTGATCGGCTTCACTATCATCACTTTCTTCTGTATTTCACACCCAGGAGGGCATGTCTGTAATAGTTTGGGTAGTTATGTGTTTTCACATTTGAAACGCGAAGAAATTTTATGTGCAAACAAATTCTCTTCATGCATTTACTGATTTTTTTCGAGCTAAATGACGTGAAATTGAAAAGCATTTCAAATGAACTCAAAAAAGGTTGAAAGTTGGCATGGTGTCATAATTTCATACAAATAGCATGTGCAAGAAAGTAGAGAGGGTTACGGCAAAAACTGGATGCACTTCGTGTACAAAATGGACAATCTCTTTCGAAGTATCAGGGTTTCCGACGAAAACTGAACTGTTACAAAGGCATTTCATTTTTTAAATAACCTAAGAATTACTAAATTGAATATAATGATAAAACACACTAATATTAAACATAAGAAAAAAGAATCACTAAAAAAACTTTTTTCAAAGTTAAGTTATTCACAAACTAGTGATTCACACAAATTTCAAATAATTCAAAATTTAAACTATTCAAATTTGAAATCTACCGGCACTAACAGAAAGTTTGTAATTTTTTGTACCTAAAGCAAAAATATTCATAAAGAAACTCTAAATACAGCAAAAAACAACTCAAAAAAAAATTAAGAAAAAAAAAGCCCGCCTACTGGGTCAAAGCGGCCTGCATACGACTAGCAACACAACCTTTTGTTGGGCCAGGATGCAGGCCCGCAAAGGCCCAGTAGGCCCACTAGGCGAAGAGGACAAGTAGGCCCAGTAGGCCTGGTTAGGAGAGGAGCTCGAGAGAGCTACCGCACTGGGGCTTATAAACCAGTGCGGTAGCCCCTCGACTAGCGAGGTGGGACTAAACTTGCGCACCGCCTGGAGCCAGCGCACCCCCTTTAGTACCGGGTCGTGGCTCCAACCGGTACTAAAGACCCCCCCCCTCCCCCGTTTAGTACCGGTTGGTGCCACGACCCGGTACTAAAGGGGTGCTGTTCCCGCTGCTTGGCCTGGCCAAAGCAGGCCTTTAGTACCGGTTGGTGGCTCCAACCGGTACTAAAGGTGCCTTCTATATATACAACACTTACGAAAATTTCATTCTCCCTCTGTTTCTTCCTCTGTTTCCGTCGTCTCCGTCGCCGTCGCCGCCCCCGTCCCCGTCGCCGCCCTTGTCTCCGTCGCCGCCCCCGTCCCCATCGCCGCCCCCGTCCCCATCGCCGCCCTCGTCTCCGTCGCCGCCCCGGGCCCATCCCTGTCGCGCCGTCCACGCGTCGCCGCCCCCGTCGCGCGTCCCCGTCGCGCCGTCCCTGGCCCATTACCGCCCCGGCCGTCGCCTCGCCGTCGCCGTCGCCCCGCT
The DNA here is from genome assembly GCA_963921465.1 of Triticum timopheevii. Classification (NCBI taxonomy): domain Eukaryota; kingdom Viridiplantae; phylum Streptophyta; class Magnoliopsida; order Poales; family Poaceae; genus Triticum; species Triticum timopheevii. The sequence goes on from OY997271.1 coordinate 8,773,530, forward strand.
GTGAGCTCTCCCCCTCTAACCCCTCTCCCTCGCCCCCGGCGGCCACCATGGGCGCCGCCCCTCCCCGAGCCCATACACACACACACACACAAGCATGCATGCATGATGAACACACACACACACACACACATGTGTATGAATTAATGCATGTATATATTAGTATATACGGATTTTGTATGTTTAATTAGTTTAGATTATTTAGATTATTATTTTTTACTATTATATATGTATGAATGCATGTTAGATGGATATAATTAGTGTTTAATTAGTATGAAATTTTTTTATATAATGTTGTTTTTCAGTTTTTTAATGGATGTATATATAGAAGTTGTGTTTTCTGTTTTTAGTGTTAGATGCTTAATTAGTATGAAATAGTAGATAGATTTTTGACATATGCAATGATAGCATAATTAGTGTTATATAGAAATGTTAGAAATTTTAGTTATCAAAATCCAATCATTAAAAAAATGTTACTTTTTGCGGGCATATAGCTAGTATTTGTTCTCGACGATGCCCGGCCCGCATCCTCGCCGTCGACCCGTCCGCGACGACGTCCAGCCGACCCATGTCCGGGACTGGGCTCCGCCGGGCTGGCACTGGGAGGTGCTACCTGGAGGGGCGCGCCGCTTGATGAGGAACCCGGCCCCGGGTCCCGTCGTCGACCATGATCTCGTTTGGTGGCATTCGCGTGGGCCAGTTTCGGTGCAGAGGGACACGTCAAAATGAAGAACATATCCATGAAGGTGGCGGACGGCGTTGCTTTTACAAATCCCCCCGAGGCAACCTTCCATTACAACCCGATTCCAGCGGGCTATGCTCGTGTCTTGGTTGATGAGGTGGTGGACCCACCATATTCGGAGCTACAGCTTGACATTCCTGGAGGTGACGGCGAGCGCTTTCTCGGAGAGGCCAAACATCTTATCATCCTATGGAAAAAGGATTGCATCATCTTTCGAAGGCCACTGACACCGCGTCAGCCGACTCCTCGTCGAAGTCCGCCACCGAGTCAGCAGACTCCCGCTCCTGCAAGTCCACCAAGTCCGGCAAAGTGTCAGGACACTCCTCCTCCAAGTCCGGCAAAGTGCCAGGCCACTCCTCCTCCTCCAAGTCCGCCACAGCGTCAGACGTCCACTCCTCCTCCAAGTCCGGCACAACCTCAGGCCACTCCTCCTCCAAGTCCGGCACAGCTTCAGGCCACTCCTCCTCGTCCAACTCAGCCCCGTCAGTCGTCTCCGCCACCTTAGCAATCACAGAAGAGACACCCTGCAGCTATGGTGCGTAGCGGTACGAGTCGAGGTAGTACAGGAAGTACAGGCGGAGGCAAGCGATATAAATATGGTCCAAGCCTCACGCCTCTTCCGCAGAGGGCTTATGACAGGTCCGAGGAGGAAATCGCAGCCATATCGAAGGCCGAGGTGGAAGCCCATTTTGCACCGAAACCGCCACCGCCGCCAAGGGAGAAAGTGCCTGAGGAAACGATTGACCACTTCATTCATATGGCTCAACCACCAGCTCCCAAGCCTGTTGACACAGACTATGAGCGCCACATCAGGAAGTTAAATCGAGCACGTCTACGTAAGGAGGCGAGCACGTCTACATCGGGATCGAGCAAACAAGAAGCAGCTGTCAAAAATGCGGGAAAACCATTCCCCAGCTGGGAAAACAAGTGGCGCAATCGATCCCCTCGCTTGTTGTGCCAACAACACGTGACAGTACGTGCGCCCAATATTATTGTGGGCAAACAGTTTACGTTCCCGAGGTAGGCAATGTGGTAATAACGGAGGAGCATATAATGCAGGCTGAAGTTCTCAACATCACTGTTGGACAACTCCTCGAGATCGAGCCCATGCCTGTGCTTAGAGAGGATGAAATAAAACGGAAATATGTCCGGGGCAAACCTTTGGTCGAGCCAGACAAGGTCAAGAACCTCCCAACGAGAATGTATGAATTGCATCAATGGTACATGAATATTACCAAGATTTCAGATCGATTGTCCCTCATGGTGAATGTCAAGGAGGACCGTTACTTCCATGAAAAAGCTCTGTCCGTTGAGTATACTGAACTGTTTCAGTTATACAATCAAGACGCACTCAACAAATCTATCATCAGTTGCTATTGTCTGTAAGTGATTTCTTTCTGTAATTTAAGTCTCAAGCTAGTTGTAGTGATCCTTTTGATCAATCATTACCTGTAATTATCCTCACTATATTCTTTTCTGTGGTATTATGCAGGATGAAGATGTATGAAATGAGAAAAGGTGGACGCTTTGGCATTGGGTTCATTGACCCAAACACCGTTAATGAATACACATGTCTAATAAATCCATATCATCAAAAGAACGTAGAGGACAACATGCTAGAGTTCTTGAAGTGCCTCAAATACAATGAAGATATACTACTTCCTTACAACTTCCAGTGAGTCACACTGTCTTGTACTACAAATTCTCTGTTTTTGCCTACTAGCTAGCTACATGTTTTTGCTTACATATGCCCTCTTAATTAAGACATGCAAACGTGTGTACATGCAGATATCACTGGATCTTGTGTATCATTAAAGTTGACGCCGGAATAGTTGAAGTACTGGACTCACTACTCAAAGCAAAAACTGACTATAACATCTTGTTTGGTATAGTCAACAGGTAATTTCAATCATTATTAACTGTATATCTCGGCCTATTTAGTTCATCATTTCATGATATGAACTATTTAATAACCCCTTTAATTATTCATTTTCTTTGTCGGCGGGCAGGGCTTGGGCAAGGTTCATCAGCGTCACGGAAGGCGAATGGAAAAAAAAGCTTAAATGGTTTCGACCCAAGGTAAGTAATTAAGTAGTACTAACTAGCTAGCTAGCTGCTATCTCTTTAATTATCATGCTTGATTAATTATTATCTGATCAAATTCCATTCTCGTAAAGGCCCTGAAGCAGGCGCAGGGGACTGATCTGTGTGCATTCTGCGTTTGCGAGAACATTCGCATAATGGCGTCCGAAAGGAGCAGATCTCAAAGACATGAATGGGTACGCTTGTCACAACACTATTCATAATTTTTACACCATTATTGATATCTAGTCACACAACTAATACACATGCATATTGATCTCCTTCTTAATAGTTCAAAGAGGTGCGGGAGAAGCTCCTAGAAACGGAGCGCGTAGAAGCACTTCAAGAGGAAATAGCGGGATTTTTGCTCGACCAGGTCATACATCCGAAGGGAGAATACTATTACCCGCTACCGCCCCATGAAAACCACTTCCAATGGTCATCGTGCTCCGAAGGCACCAATTAGGCTAATGCCACTGGCTCCGAAGGCAACATGTATATGTAGGAGAAATTATATATAGCTATACATGTGTGTATGTGTGAATTAATTAATATGGTGGTTTGTGAGACATTGATGATATATATATGCATGATTGGTTCTACTAGAAATTCTATGTGTAGTATCGTAAAATACCAGCAAACAAAAAATACCAGCAAACGAAAAAGAATTAAAATGGAAACACAAAATTAAATGAAAAAGAAATCATAAAACTAAAAACCCCCCAAACCTTATAGTCCCGATTGGTCTTACCAACCGGTACTAAAGGGCTCCAGGCCCCTGGAGCTGGCTTGTGCCACGTGGTTGCCCTTTAGCACCGGTTCGTGCTGAACCGGTACTAAAGGAGGGGGCCTTTAGTGCCCACACTTTAGTGCAGGTTATGGAACCGGCACTAAAGGGCCTTACGAACCGGTGCTATTGCCCGGTTCTGCACTAGTGCTGGATCTGCTGGCAATTTCTTGCGGGTCGGTGATAACATAATTGGTCTGCCTCCACTCTGCTACGTCTTGAGCTTGCGTTGGTTTTCCTTGAAGAGGAAAGGGTGATGCAACAATAGTAGCGTAAGTATTTCCTTCAGTTTTTGAGAACCAAGGTATCAATCCAGTAGGAGGCTCCTCAAAAGTCTCACGCACCTACACAAACAAACAAAGAACTCGCAACCAATGCAATAAAGGGGTTGTCAATCCCTTCACGGCCACTTGCGAAAGTGAGATCTGATAGAGATAGTATGATAAGATAAATATTTTTTTGATATTTTATAATATAGATTGGAAAATTAAAGATGCAAATAAAAGTAGATTGAAAGCTTATATGATAAAAGATAGACCCGGGGGCCATAGGTTTCACTAGTGGCTTCTCTCAAGATAGCATAAGTATTATGGTGGGTGAACAAATTACTATCGAGCAATTGATAGAAAAGCGAATAATTATGAGATTATGTAGGCATGATCATGTATATAGGCATCACGTCTGCGACAAGTAGACCGACTCCTGCCTGCATCTACTACTATTACTCCACACATCGACCGCTATCCAGCATGCATCTAGAGTATTAAGTTCATAAGAACAGAGTAACGAATTAAGAAAGATGACATGATGTAGAGGGATAAACTCATGCAATATGATATAAACCCCATATTTTTATCCTCGATGGCAACAATACAATACATGCCTTGCTGCCCCTGCTGTCACTGGGAAAGGACACCGCAAGATCGAACCCAAAGCTAAGCACTTCTCCCATTTCAAGAAAGATCAATCTAGTAGGCCAACCCAAACTGATAATTCGAAGAGACTTGCAAACATAACTCAATCATACATAAAAGAATTCAGAGGAGATTCAAATATTTCTCATAGATAAACTTAATCATAAACCCACAATTCATCGGATCTCGACAAACACAGCGCAAAACGAGTTACATTGAATAGATCTCCAAGAAGATTGAGGAGAACATGGTATTGAGATCCAAAAAGAGAGAAGAAACCATCTAGCTAATAACTATGGACCCGAAGGTCTGTGGTAAACTACTCACAACTCATCGGAGGGCCTATGGTGTTGATGTAGAAGCCCTCCGTGGTCGATTCCCCCTCCGACGGAGCGCCGGTGAAGGCTCCAAGACGGGATCTCGCGGATACACAAGGTTACGGCGATGGAACTAGGTTTCCGTGGCTTGTTCTGATGTTCTCGGGGTACGTGGGTATATATAGGAGGAAGAAGTAGGTCGGTGGACGCCCAAGGGGCCCACGAGATAGGGGGCGCGCCCTGTAGGGGTGGGCTCGCCCTCCACCCACGTGGCCGCCTCAGCTGCTTCTTGACTTGCACTCCAAGTCCTCTGGATCACATTCGTTTCAAAAATCACGCTCCCGAAGGTTTCATTGCATTTGGACTCTGCTTGATATTCCTTTCCTTCGAAATACTGAAATAGGCAAAAAAACAGCAATACGGGCTGGGCCTCCGGTTAGTAGGTTAGTCCAAAAATGATATAAATGTGTAAAGTAAAGCCCATAAACATTCAAAATGGGTAATATAATAGCATGGAACAATAAAAAATTATAGGTACGTTGGAGACGTATCACACTCCTTGGACACCGGCGGCTGCAGTTGATACTTGAACCCAAAGACCTGCATCTCTGCTATGAGGACCTCAATGGCTTGCAGAATCAGGCAAAGCTTGCGACCCATTTTGTAACGGAATGCAACACGGTTGTGAGCAGGGAAGAGTTTTATCACATCGAGGCCAAGCTCTTTGTAGTGGCCCTTTTTCTTTGCTTCACGGCGGAGTGCTTCGTACTTGAATTCATCGAACACTTCATTCGCCTCATAGGCCACTGTCTTGAGCTCCTGGAGCTAGGATTTAGCACCTTTTCTATGTACCGTGGCCTGCTCCTCGGCGTCGGTGATCACGTCAAGGATGGCCGGAAGCTTGCGTCTGAGAGTCTTCTGCTGCTCCTCCATTCCCTCCATTACATTGTACTGGTCCAGGAGGTAGCTGGATGCCTTGTCCAACAGCTTGGACACCAATGGCTCGATCGCCATGGTGACCACCAACTCCGCCATTACAACGCTCTGAAGAAACTCCACCAAGACAAGTGCACTGCAGAAATCGATGAAGAAGAGAATGGTGTGAGCAAGGCATGTGTATTGGATCTGTTCTTCAATGAATAATCACAAGAAAAATCCAATCTTGCAACCATAGTTACCTGATTCGTTGGAACAACCTCGGAACAGGGCACCTTCACGGCTCGTCCTCACCGGAACGTGGATGCCGAGGGGCTCCGGCGCTGTAGCGGCAGCAGCAGAAGCCCCAGAGCCTGACCGGCGTAGGGGACGACGGGGGCAGCAGCAGTCCCAGAGTCTGGACGGCTCCGGCGAAGACGGCGGTAGCTCCGGGGAAGTCGTGGCAGCGCGAATGCGTGGGAGTTGTGAGAAATTCGGGAGATCTGGAAGCAGCAAAGCTTATGAATGGGTGGGAATATGATTCTATAGAGCATTCAGGAGACGTGCTGTCACTGTGGGTGTGCACTAGTAGAAAAGGGACCTAATGTGAGACACATTAGTCCCGGTTCGATTTTGGCCCAGTACTAATGGTACCATTAGTGCCTGTTCGAACGGCTATGCATTAATGCCGGTTCGTTATGAACCTTTAGTACCGGTTCGTGCCACGAACAGGTACTAAAGGGGTGGTGGCAGGCTGGCGTCAGGACGGGGCCCCACGATCACCTTTAGTACCGGTTCGTGGCACAAACCGTTACTAAAGGGCTAACCTTTGAGAGTTGTTTTTCTGCACCCACCTTTGATACACCCACGGTGCACCCACGCAAGAAAACGTAGCAAAACATTTCAAAAAATTCTTAAACTTTGTGGGAATGTTGATCAACAAATGTTATGGATGCTTGCAAAGTTTGGTGATTAAATAACATTCGATGAGATCCGTAAAAAAAGACAAAATCACAAAAAGTTAGTCAAAATGTAAGTGCACTGTTTAAGCAGACATTGTAATTTTGTCTTTTTTGTACAGAGCTCCTCGAATGTTATTTGACCACCAAACTTTGCAAGCTTCCATAACATTTGTTGATAATCATTTCCATAAAGTTTTGGAATTTTTTGAAATGTTTTGCTATGTTTTTTTGCGTGGGTGCACCGTGGATGCACTGAAGATGGGTGCAGCCACTACTTTCCACTAACCTTTAGTACCGATTCGTGGCACAAACCGGTACTAAAGGGCTAACCTTTAGTACCGGTTCGTGCCTCGAACCGGGACTAAAGGGGTTTGACCTATCGTCCCGGTTGGAGACACCAACCGGGACTATAGGGATATTTCCAAACTCTACCCCCCCCCCCCCCCCCCCCCCCCGCCGGCGTGTATCGCCATTTCAGTTTTGAAAAATACAAAAGAAAACAATAAAAAATTCAAAAAATAAAATTCTTCGAGAAGTAGTTATATTACTACATCTACTAGTTAGGAAAATTAAAGAACATAAATTTGGACATGTTTTACAAAAAGTGTAGGAAAAATGTAAAATGACTATAACTTTTGCATATGATGTCGGAAAAAAATATAATATATCAAAAAATTCAGCACGAAAATCCGCAGATGGGGATAGCCCTGATGGGGAAGATCAGCCAGCCAGCCAGTGTGCAACTAAACCAGGTGGGTGTTATTAGCGATGCAGGCTCGGGATTAATCAGATGGCTAAACCGAGGCACCGACAGCCATCTGAGACGATGTGCACCTCAATTACAGAACATCCACTTGCAGGCAGGAAAACAGTTTTCTTTCAAATATGGTAAACGCATCACTTGGATAGTCACATGCTTCTCGCAGAAGACGAGGAGGAAAGTGATTCGTTTTACCTTCAGGAGGTGGACAAAATACACAATCTTCACGGAACGACACAGCTTCTTTGCCATGGATGAGTATTATGCACCTAAAGAGTAAGTACAAAGGGACAAGGGGAGGTCAGGATGTCAAGACGCATTGCCATTACAGCAAGAGGAGTCATTTGTAGATTTCAAATTATACAGGCTAGAACAAAGCTGGCTGAAATAAAACCTAACCTCGCGACCGCGTCGCCCCCCACAGGCGACCGGCCGCGCGTCGGGCCTCCTCCCTCTAGGCTCCCCCCTTCCTTCTTCCTTCTCGCTGCCGGCGCCGGCGCCCGCGGCGGGCTTGGCCTTGGGGCTACTGGTGGTGGCGGCCTCCTGGCCCTTCCCATCCCGGTCGCTCTCCGGCGCGGGCGGAGCGGGTCCGGGGGGTGCATCTAGGCGGCGGCGGTCTGGCGTGGCGGCGGGGCTCCGTGGCGCATGCAGGCGAGCAACTGGGCGGCGGCGCCGCCGATGGTGGCGGGGCGGGGCGGCGGCGGGATCTGGCGTCGTCCGCTCGGCCCAGATCTGGGCCCTTCGGGCCCCATCTGGGCCTGGGCGGGCCGGCGGCGGGGATGGCTCCGGTGTGGCTTCTGGGAGGCGGGAGAGATGCGATGCATGGCTGAGTGCCGGTGGCGACGACGCCGGCCTGCTGCATCGCGTTTAGCGGGGCTTAACGGGCCCGCTTCGGGCTTGGCTGGGCCAGGGGTGGCCCAGCATGCCCCGTTGCCGTGTCCGGACGGCTACCGCGCCGGTGCCGGAGGCACGGGCCTCCCGCACGACGGCGGTGGAGTTGGTTCCCTCCCGCTCGGCTTCGATGTTGCTGCTCCTGTCGTGGTGAGCTTCTCTCCGGTCCTCTTGGCCTCGTGGTGGTGTTCGTAGTGACGGCGTGGGTGGCGGCGCTACTGCGTTGGCACATGGTGATGGGCGACGGTTTGGCGGTCGGTTCCGTTCGGTTGGGCGGTTGGGGTTGGACTGCGGGAGAAATCCCTGCCGGCTTCGGCCCCGACGAGGTGACACCTGCGGGTGCCACCATTCCTTCCTGGAGGGTGTCGGTGATAGCCACCCCCCCCCCCCCCCCCACCTCCCTCCGCGTGCCCGGGAAAACCTGAGGACTCGTCCGGGCAGCAGCGCCGTCGGCGTCGCATCCCTTCTTGGAGGTGCTGCTTGGTACCCGGCGGATCGGAGCCTCGGTGTGTGGTGTTTTGTTTTCGGTGGGGCGTCACGGTGGCGGGGCATCCGCGCTTTGCCAAGCTGCCGTGGTTGGCATTTGTTTCTTCTTCTTTTTCTCTTGGTGTGTTGTGCTGCTCGCCACAGCGTTATCTATACTCGGTGTTGGTTGCTTTGGAATACAAAGCGGGGGAAAACCCTTTTTCGGTATATAAAACCTAACAAATGCAACAACAAAGAAACAGAGTTGAGCAATGTGCAACTAAACCAAGTGGGTGTTACAGTGGATGCAGGTTCTAAACTAATCAAATTGATTACACCAATACACCGAGGCACCGAAGCCATATGGGACAATGAGCACTTGAATTATCAAACTTGCACTTGTTAAACACATGGCGTGGATAGTCGCGGAAGACGAAGAAGAAAGTGATTCATTTTTCTGGACCAAATACAGACTGACACAGGAGCCTCTTTTGCTGTGAATGACAACAAACTGTGCTCTTCATACATACAGATACAGTATTACAAAAGTGCAAGTGAAAAATGGAGGCCAGAACTCAGAATGTCAAGACGTACTAGCGTTACAGCAAATATGGTCATAGATGTCAGTAAACAGACTAGCTAGAACAAAAGCTAATATGAATCAACTCTAAGAAAATGCAGAAATAGATTTTTTTTTTTTTGGAAATGTAGGCGTACCCCGGTCTCTGCATCATAATGATGCATGCAGCCATATTATTAAGAAGTCGCAAAGTATCACAAAGTCGTCTTACAGCTCGCAAGCGGAGCGAAAAATAAAAGTAAAGCAAAGTTCATGCTAACGATCTCAACCGGAATGGCCATAAGAAGGATAAGCTCCCTAGACTCCTATCCTATTATGCGACCGCCATCCGAACCGGTTGAATATAGCCCGTGCGATCATCTCCCACTGGTTGCACCCAGTAACCAAAGGCTCCCTGGATTGCATAGGAGTGAGTAAGGACCACGTACGGATCCAAGCGGTAGCTCTGAAGATGACCTACAAGAAAGTTAAATTGTGTTGTCTGTTAAATATCAAATCATTCCTGCAATTCCATATAGCCCACAATAGCGCACAAATTCTAATCCGAATATGAGCCGCCGTAGTATGTTCGATCCCAGTTAACCACGTTTGAAACAACGATGCAATGTCAACTAAAGAAGTAATGTTGAAGGCTATATGAATCGTTCTCCAAAGCAATTTGGCCAATGGCATTCATGAAATAGATCTTGTATTGTTTCATCATGATCACAAAAGCAACATTGTGGACTACCTATCCATAGATGCAGAAACAGATTTGATGAACGACTGAGATTTGGGGGCAGGCAGAGGCAGATGCAGAGACAGAGGATGGGAACGACCGACCGAGTACCTTGAGCGATCAGAGGCGGGATTAGTGGAGGCCATACGGAAGGACGGAAGGCCGTACGGAGATCGGCAGCGGTGGAATCGGGAGACTCGATGCGTCGGCGAGCGGCCGCCACGCCAGTGGGGTCCCGCCGGCCGGCCTTGGCGTTGGCTATTTTGAGAGAGAGAGATAGAGATATTGGCAAAGTGTGGACTGGGCTGCTGGGCTTGTGTCGACGGTTGGGTTGAACTGGTGTGGAGTAGAGGCCCATCTGAAAACATAACTCTACACTCCCTTTCTTTTAGCTAAATATATATAAAAAAGCTAAATACAATGTTTTTGCTAAAACAAAAGAGCTAAATATAAAGGTATGCTAAAAAAAGGCTAACTATAAAGGTCGGAAAGAGATGTTCTGTCCCCGCCGCTTGATTCAGCTTTACTACTTTTTTTTCCTCCCATTTGGGTGTTTGTCCTCCCATCGACCGGTTAGCGTTGAGATCTACTCATCCTCATTCCCGATGTCTCCCTAGTGATCTACTCGGGCTCATCCACAGGTGGTCTTCGTACCACTACACGGCCTTGGTAGTTTGTTGAGACATGGTGTGTCTCGTCGTTTGTCGAGGCCAGAGATCTAAATCGAGAAGGATGGCCAACGAAGACCAAGGATCGTGGTGAGGGGATGCAAGCTATGAGGACCTTGAGTCCAAGACGAAGGATTTGGGCCTGGCTAAATAAGATTTAGATGATGTAGTTTTTGATCTGGATCAGGCATCTTTCAAGGAGGAGACTCGATGGTTGCTGATTTTTCGGGTCCATACATGCCGAGAGTTCAGTATCTACTGGTTCTTCAAAAGCATGCGCATTGCATGGGATTTGTCCAGTGAAATTAAGGTCAAAACTCTCTCCAAGAATCTGTTCGTGATGAAGGTGACGATGGAAGGAGCTCTCGCCTAAAGGTGACGATGGGTGGACCGTGGGAGAGCTTCTATGCGCCGCTCGTTCCGGCGAATTGCCGAGCTGATGCATTGGCGCGACTCTAGCTGGGCCGGCCCATTAGCGCAACATAGTGAAAAATCCTGAAAAAAGAGTGCTCGAGGGAAGGATCGAATAAGGGACCTCCTGTTGCTTACAACGCGAGCCTAGCCAACGGGATAGAAAAGCTTTCTCGATTTATTATGGCGCGTGAAGCTAAAGATAGTGTAGATCCGAACATTTAATCAAATTCCGAGCATGAACATTATTTTGAAAAGTTGTTTTTTTAAAAGCGAACACTTTTCAAATTTGAGAAGGAACAATAAAGGCTCGAACATTTCTTGAATATGTGGACAACTTTTTGTTAAAGGGAACACTTTTCGAAACTCTAATCAAAAATTTGGAAACGCAAATATTTTTGGATTCCATGAACAATTTTGGAAAAGAACATTTTTTCAAACTCAGAACAAATTTTGAAAATGAAAAATATCTTTGGAACAAAATCCGTGAACAAAAATTTTGGAACACATTTTGAAATTAAAAAAATGAGATTTTTTTTGTGAAATCATGAACAAAATTTAAAACTCTGAACTTTCAAGAAAATAAAAACAAATTTAAAAACTGCGAACAATTTTTGAGAAACATGATATTTTTTAATACTTTGACCTTTTTGGAGTATGCAAACAAAATTGGAAATTCTGAATACTTTGGAAAATGCGAACAATTTTGTTCAACATGAACAAATTTTGGAATTTACGAACATTTTTTGAACACGCAAACAAATTTTCATAATGAGAACAAAAAATTGACAAACATTTTATGTAAGATTGTTTTTAATAACTGAATTTTTTGAAAACATGAATTTTTTTGGAAATCACAAAACAATATTTGGAAACATGAACAAAATTTTGAAACTTCAAAGTTTTTGGACATCGTGAACAAATTTCAAAATTCTGAACTTCTTGAAAAACAATAATTTTTTTTTAAACAACAATAAAATTTTAATTTTCCAAAAAATGTAAAAATGAACAATTTTGGAAGATATTAACCATTTTTTAAAATTTTAAATTTAGAAAAAGGCAAACAGAAAAATATGAACCTGACAAAGAAACAAAAAGCGGAAACACAAGAAATGAAAAAAGAGACAGAGAAAAATAAAGCGAAAAAAGAAATGAAAAAGGAAAAACGAAACAAAAGAAATAAAAAAGGAAACAGAGAAATGAAAATAGAACAATTTTGGAAGATGTTAAATATTTTTGAAATTTTCAATGGTTAAAAAAAGGCAAACAAGAAAATTTGAACCTGAAAAAGAAACAAACATCGGAACCAAAATAAATGAAATAAAGAGACAGATAAAAATAAACCGGAAGAAGAAAGGAAAAACGAAAACAATAGAATGAAAAAAGAAACAGGGAAATGAAAAAAAGAAAAAAAGCAATCACAAAAGAAAACCGCTAGAACCGGTATAAAAAACAAAACCCGGTTCAGGGAACTACCAAAGGCCGCTGCCTCACTATGGCATAGTGGGCCGGCCCAGCTCTCTCGCTCAGGGGATCGCCTGTGCGGACCGTCGATGGTTTGACGCATTTAGCGTCAAATAGGATTTTCTGGACCCGGGTGGGGGGCCGGGCACAAACTGGGTCGGCCCAATAGTTACGCTTGCGAGAGCTCCTTTCATCTTGCTATAACCAAGATATAGTGCTTGCGGGATGGCCTATACAACGCTTAAGGTGCCAAATCTTTGCTCTGGCGCACAGGGAGGTTCGCCTGCATCGGCCGACCAAATAATTCCGCTCCTCATATGGTTGGCTTTCTCACTTCATCCTATCCTCTAGCATGATTTCCCTGGCTCGCTACAATTTTTTCCTCGCCTTGCTAAACTTAACTCGGCTCTTTTTAATGTACCACTCGCTTATTAAAAAATGAGTAGCAGTTTTTTGGCTTTGAATATTTTGGTTGAATAAATTTTTTCACAAAAGTAAAAAAATATTTGTGATTTCAAATTTTTTTGTCAAACTTTAAAAATATTCAGGTATTTTGAAATGTTCACAAATTTGATAAAACGTTTATGAATTTAAAATGTTTGGGAATTTTAAAAATATTAATGAATTCAAAAATGTTCATGTATAAATAAACAGTTAGTGGAGAAAACTTTATGATATGGAAAGTTCCTTGATTTGAAGAAAATCATGAATTTGCACAAAATGCTCACGGATCATAAAAAGTTGACGGATCTTAAAAATTTCATGGATCTGAAAAAGGTTTACTGATCTCGAAAGTTCTTTGATTTGAAGAAAAATATGAATTTTGAAAAAAATGTGTGAGAATTTAAAACATGTTTGTGGATTTTCAGCGGTGTTCACAAATTTTAAGAAAAGTTCTTTGTTTTAAAAACTATTGACAGATTAAAAATGTGAATAAATTTGGAAAAAGTTCCCAAATTCAATGTATGTTCGCAAAATTTGAAAATGTTCAACATTATGAGGAAATGATAGGAAATTTAAACATGTTCATATGGGAAATGGTCACAAAGTTAAAATAATGTTATTGTAAAATGTTCATTCTAAGAAGAAGAAAAAAAATAGAAAAACCGGACTCAAGTAAATAACAAAGAAATTAAAAAAAACCCGGCTAGAAGCTTCCCAAAACCAGTTGAAGGCTTTGTTCCTTTTTTCAAAGAAACTTGATGGAGATGCATGGAAGGACTGCATTAAGCAACGATTTTTGTGTCTGACAGCATGCGTACGTCTTCCCCTGAGCATACGGGAGCTCCTATTTGACGACCTGTGCGATGGATACTCAGCGAGTGCACACCGCCCCCCCTCCTCTCCTGCAAGACTAGGGCCAGCACATGTGTGGGCGTGTGGCAACCCTTATGTCGTTTTACTTTTTTCATTGTTTTTTTACTTTGAGAACTGTTTGATAAACAATGTTCGGGATTTCAAAAAAAGTTCTTAATTTTAGAAACTGTCCATAAATTCAAAAAATATTGATGAATTTAAAAAGTCTTCACAGTATCATGAATACAAGAAATGTTCACATAATTCAAAAAATTTGTAAATTTTAAAAATTGTTCCTGAATCTGGAGAATAATTCCCGAGCTGATCTCTAGCTACCACAACAGCTAAACCACGATGGGCTGTATTTGAGACCCTAACGTCAAAGTGGATCTTAGCAAGGCCCACAGATGGAAGGGTCCAAAGAGTGCCATATGCACCAATCCTCGTTTTCTTCGAAGGAGAAGTCCAGAACTCGCCGATGGCCAGATTGAAGATACCAGGTTCTCAATTGCATGAGCTTGTGAGCAACGATACCGAGCAAGACCGAGCTAAGGGGATCCCATCTGATGACGGGAACACCATGTGCACGATATATCAGAACTAATTTGCACCAACAATGTTTATACAGGAATAACCAAATTGTGATCGTTGCCCCTACATAATTTGCTACTAAAAATAGTTTTATTTATTGCACAGGTATAAAACTTGTTCTTAATTTTAATCATTTCTCTTGCACAAAATTATCCACATAGTGCACATGTATGATTTATCTAACATTATGTTTTGATGAAATAGGCTTTCGCCCTGCTATATTAATATAGCAACCACGCGATACAATTACCGAGGCCTCAAAAAAAGCACGCGGTCTCTCTCTCACTGTGACAAGCGAAGCGGGACTGGCGGGACCAAGAGGAAACAACATGGAATGATGAGCGGTAGAGTAAGCAGCCAGGCGGGAGGGGACAACCTCCACCACCCTCGGCCAGACGGACCTAGCCTAGGAGCAAACCAGACACCCCTGCCCGGCCGAGCCCAAAACGGGCTTGTGAAGCTCCCGTCACCGCGCTCCAGTATGCGACCCGCTGTCTCTGCACCCCCAGCATCAGCCACAGCTCCGTCGGCCGGAGACGACAAGGGAAAGCCCAGGCCCATATTGCAAGATAAAATTTTGTCTTTATAGAACAAAATTATACACCGATAGAAAATGTTGTCTATATTTTCATGAAATTAAATATGCTATGCAAAACTCTTTACTTCGTATCGTCATGATCATCCACAATATTAAAACTGTAAATAAACAAACAAGAGGTACTGACACATGGTTTTGGATAGAGCAGTATGGCACAATATATATGTTATCGCTGAAAATATAATATCTTCCTGGCTCACACTGTAGCTTCATGATAGTTTTGTCGGCTATGATAACAGAAGGTGCTGACACATGGTCCTGGAAACAGTTATAACATTAGGGGTAAATATAATAGCTGACATCTCTAAAAAATATCCCCGCAAAAAAAAGACAGCTCTAAAAAATAAGCTGACAAAAGTATCATGAAGCTATTATCGGGAAAACGAATTGTGCGAGTACGGTTCACCAAAATGAGTGGTTGTCCATCCACCTTGTCTAGGGGCAACTTAATTTTAATGTGTCTTTGTGTAGTATATATAGTGTTGATTAATCGTCCGTGATGAGATCTGTTGTGCCTTTGTGTGATATAACAAATAGAAGATACAAGGCGTCAGACTAAGTTTTCCATCCGTGCAAAGATAGAGATATGGATGCATATCTCTCATCAATGACCTGCAATGACGGAGATCTGCATTGACGCATGCTTCTACAATGATCCATGAGCCCATAAAAATTAATTGCTATGCGGTTGACTGACTGAGGTACTCACATGGACGTGGGAGTCTTGTTGAGTATGGTGACTTCTCCTTTATCTTAGGGGTTCTTGGTTTCATAGACATTTGAATATATTGTTTATTTGGATGGTTGTGCTTTCTTCTTTATTTCGGGGTTGGTTTTTAAAGAGAAAAGTCTAGTTTCCGCACTAACATTTTCGCATGGAGATGTGTCACTCACATTTACCTCCGGACCTTTATTTGGACTCACATCTACCTCCTGACCTTCTGGTTTAGGTTTAATTATCCCGTTCAATTTTCATAAATTATAAAATAGTCTATAGAAGTTTTAATAAAATAATCTAGTGTAAAAAGATGATTATTTTATGTTACCTGCAGAACGACCCTAAAATCCGCCCCTCCATGGCCCACCACGTCCTGCGCTCCCTCCAGCTGCTGCTGCCCCGCAAGCACCGCCAAGTCCTCCCCATCCTTCTCGATGGCGATGTCGAGATCACCGGCCGCATTGGCGACATCAGTGCACAGAGGCCACCGTCGTCACGAAGGCTAGCTAGGTAGGAAACTGTCCTTCGATCACTCGATTAATTATTATGTTCAATTAATGTCTTTATCTATGCAGTACAATAGGATTTGTAGATTGGAAAAGGACATCTTTTTCTCTCTTGTTTCAGCTGTTTGGAATATATTTTTTTGAAATGGCCATTTGGAATATTTTTCTTCAAATAACTCTCAAACAATGAAGACGATTATTTGGATCATATGAAGGATATAACCATTAATCTAGCACATGTGCAATAATTTTAATGTGTCTTTGTGAAGTATATAGTGTTGATTGATCGTCTGTGATGAGGTCTGTGCCTTTATGTAGTAGTATACCACATACTCCCTCCGTCCGGAAATACTTGTCGGAGGAATGAATGTATCTAGACGTATTTTAGTTTTAGATACATCCATTTCTATTCATTTCTCCGACGAGTAATTCCGGACGGAGGGAGTAGAAGATAGATGGCGCCAGACTAATATTTTCGTCCGTGCAAAGATAGTGATATGAATGCATGGATCTCATCAATGCCCTGCAACGACAGAGATATGCATTCACGCATGCTTCTGCTGCGATCCACGAGCCCATCCAAATTAATTGCTATGCAGTTGACTCATAGAGCTACTCACGTAGAAGTGCTCGTCTTGATGAGTGTGGTGAGTTCTCTTCTATATGTTGGGAGGGTTTGTTCGTTTTATGCAAATTTCAATATATTGTTTATTTGGATGGTTCTGCTTTCTCCGTCATTTCGGGGTTATTTTTTACTGAGAAAATTAAAGTTTTCTCATCAACATTTTTACATGGTGCAGTGTAACTCATATTTATTTTCACTCACATTTACCTTCTGACCTTTATTTCCACTCACATTTATCTCCTGAACTTTTGGTTTTGCTTTAGTTTTCCCATTCGAATTTTATAAATTACAAAATCATCTATAGAAGTTTTAAGAAAAAAATGTAAAAAGGCACAAGTATGGACTATATTTAAGATCGATTTTGTACCAGGAATGTTTATACCGGAATAACCAAAATGTGAGCGTTCCCACCTATATGAATCTACTACTGCAGATAGTTCTTTTTATTGCATAGGTATGAAACAAGTTCTTAATTTTACTCATTTCTCTTGCACAAATTTATCCTCGTAATGGACATGTATGATTTACCTAATATTATTATTTCAATATCCAAAATATAATATTGTCTTTACAGAGGGAAATTATACAGCAATATGAAAACGTTGTCTGTATGTGTGAAATTACATATGCTATGCAAAATTCCTTAGTTTGTATCGAGTATCGTCATGATTATCCACAATATAAAAACTGTAAATAAACAAACAAGAGGTGCAGACACATGGTTTTGGATAGAGCAGCTTTGGCACAATATATCGGCTATGATAACAGAAGGTGCTGACACATTTCTCCGGAAACTGATATAACAGTAAGGGTAAATATAATAGCTGACAACTCTAAAAATAAGCCGACAAAAGAACTATGAAGCTACAGTGTGAACTATACTCTCCCCATTCACATTATCATCGAGGAAACAAATTGTGCGAGTACAGTGTGCCATAATGGGTGGTCGTCCATCCGCCTTTGTCTAGGGGCAACTTAATGAGTGATCTGCATGGCTCTCATCAATCACCTTCTTGTTCGAAAACAAGAATGACCCCTGGCCTCTGCATCATTGATGATGCATGCATACATTTTTTTTGCTGGGTGATGTGTGAAGACACTTCATTATTATTCACCAAGATATTACAAAATAATACATCAATAAATCTGAATCCTCTATTTCGACAACCTTTGTCGCTACTCCTATCAACTTGAGGAAGGAGTGCAGATTTTCTGAGCCGCTTACCCAGACAACACAACAGAGCCCAATATCTAAAGTCGGAGGCCCAACCAAGCCGCTTTGCTGGTCTAGGGCACACAATGGTCTGGCGCACTCTCAGTGGTCACCAGATGCGCACGCTGCAGAGGCCGCTGTGTGACACCCTGGTTTTTGCTATTTTTCTTTCTCTGGAGTTTATTGCAATTTGGTTTGAAACTGATTTTTGAATTAACTCATTTGGACTTAGCACTTGGGCCTCATTTTGATTTTCACCCAGGTGACTCCTCTCACAGCCAAAAACCTCTCTTGCTCCCAAAAATTTAAGAAAATTCCCAAATATTCTTTGGATCATGCGTCATCATCCCATGCAAAAATATCCTCTGGTCATGTGGAATATTTTTGCTGTAGAAAATATTTTCCCTTCTGTTCAGAAAGTGCACTTTGTAAATGAAGTGCATTTTTGCTTGATCTCCTGGAGCTGAGATTTTTATAACATGACGACCTTCCTAAGTGAACCTTAACCACCAATTTTAGCTCTGAACACTCTCTCTGGATCTCTGTCAAACAAGCTCACAAGTTTCCGTCCAGAAACATGCCAGCAAGCTCATGTCTATTCTTGTCAACCTGGCAGTCAGCCATGAGCACATAGAGACCTAACACTACAAGACAAGGTCCCAGACATGGTTTCGCCTCATGGGTGCACCGCGTTGCACTAGTGCATGATGTGACCGCGTTCGTCCAATGTTGCTGGCACACTCTGGGCGCCGGCAGCGTCTCTGTTCGGCTCGTGCGCTCGCCCGCGGCCAAGCTAGCTTGTCTTCTTCCTCCTGCCTCGCCTCATCACTCTTGACCTCTCCCTGATCTCCCTGAAGTCGACGACAGCCGTAGCGGCCACCTCCGACGGGGCTATAGTGAGCCCGTGCGCATGTTTTCGTCCTCCTCCGACGCCCTGTTCTTGTCTCCATGCCTCCACAATGGCCGCGTGAGCCCCTGGCTCTTTCCGCCTCCTCACTGACCGCTGTTCGTCACTGCTCGCCTTTCCAGAGAGCTCTCCGGCGACCTCGAATCACCTCTCGCCCGCGCCTATATATAGAGGCCCCCTCGAGCCTCTCAGACCACACCCACCTCCTCCACCAATCTCCACACACCTCCTAGATAGCTGCGGCCAGGGTAGGCGGGACGGAATCATCACCACTATAGCAGCTATATTTTAAACACCGCGGAAACTCCTATTTTAAACTGCATCCTAATTAACGGAAACTGGAAATTAGCTTGTCTAGTTCCAGTTTGATTTATTCATGAACTAAAGAGTTATAGTTTAAACGAAAAATTTCACGCCCAAGTTACATATCACATCACAAATTTAGGTAAATTAATACATAGTATAAATATAGGTAGCATAGTACATAAGATCACTTCACATCAACGAAATATAGCAATAGTCTTTGCAACCAGAGATATAATATAGACTTCCTTCTTCAGCTGAACCACTTAGCTCAATGACATCATCCTCGTCACAATTCCCTTTGATATTTTTCAGCATGCCCTTGTGAATTTCCCCAATTTTAAGAAACTCAACTATGACAACTCTACCTTCTTATTATCTTTCTTCAGAACATCTATGTCCTTCTCGTAGTCTTTAGCTCATATATGTCCTTTTTCAGAATATCCCGCATCTTCATCACTCCATCCCAAGCGAAAGCTAGCACCTTCTTATCCTTTTCCACGTCACGGATCTCCCTCATGACCTGATCCATCTCCTTCTGGAGCCCATCTTTGTCCACTTTCGGCTTATCATTATCCTTCCTAGTGTCCCTGGTCACTTCTCGTTGAGCAACACGAATGGCCTTGAGATCACTGATCACATATTGCTCATTCTCTAGCTGCTTCTACAGGGCTACAGAGTACCCTGACATCATGTTTTGGTAATTCTCTTGCCACACCTTTTGCATTGCCTGACCCAATGCTTGTTCCCAACACTAACAAAATTACTGTACTGGCAGTCCAACTGCTTAATCTCGTCTTTGAGATTGAGCACTTCCTCTGCATGATTAAGCCCTTCCTGGGTTCGAGCACCTCTACACTTTTCATACTTTTTCCAGAGCATGTGAAGTGTCTTTTTTAGGGCTTCAAGCCACTCCTTGTCAACCCAACGAGTAAAGCCACTGTTTCCTAGCTGCAATACAAACAGTTAAAAGGATTTTAACAGTTGACCATGAACAACTAGCAGTTAATTAATGGTGGCCATTACCAGAGAGCACTACTTATGTGCACGGACACACATCAGTCAATATAATTTGAAAATAGCCAAGTATAGCATAACTAGAAGAAAACCAGATATAGCATAAGTGAGCTAGAATGTTCCACAAACATGACAGGTCACAACTAAGTTACAATGTTCCACCAACACTGCTTAGCAGCCAAACAAAACATAGCTGGAAGACATCCACATATAGCACAGCATAGTTGAATTGTTCCACAAGAACACTTACTATAGCTTATACCATTTACATATAATTTTTCCAGACAACCCTCACATGCTGAGCAAGCATCTTCAATACTACACAATTAACTAAAATTGTATACCAGAGATTAACATATCGAAAAAAGAGCAGACACTCAGAGATAGAAAAATTGTGCTTACTTCCCGATCACATCTTTACAACCTTCTTCCTGCGAGGCTTCTTTTAAATGCTACAAATTTCCTGTCAATTTTCACATGGTAGCAAAGGATAGGGTCCTCCTCATTCTCTAGAAGGCCCTCAAAGTGCAAGTCTTCTATGGTGATAGGAATCTGCATTCAGTTCAAAATGAATGGAAAATGGTAAAATTGAGTGGATGTTAATCTAGGTGTTACTCCCTGAGTCCAGATACATTCGTATGAGTGTTAACTAATTTTGAACATATTAGGTGTTACTCTTGAGTCTAGATACATTTGTTTGAGTGTGAACTAATTCTGAACGGAGGATGGACAGTTTAAGTAATAAAACTAAGGCACATCAATGAAATATACATGTATATATGTAGGGCGAGAGCGCTGGTTCCACAACAAGCGGCGGGTAGCTAGCTATAGCTCGATTGATAGGTTCAACATTGATCAATGAATATGGGTGTATATGGGTTTGGCGAGCTTCTCAGTGCAGCTGCTCGCCTTCTCGGTGATGCTCCCGTACGCGGAGAATTCCACCTTCTCGGAGCAGCTGCTCTCCTTCGCCTGCGGCAGCTTCTCTATGCTATGGCAACCAACCACCTCGTCGTCGACGGCCATGACAATATCAAGTTCCTGCGGATGCAGTCCCAGCTCGCATGAACAGGGAAAATCGTCGCCGAGGGAGATCAAAATGGGAAGCTAAGTGACCGATCGGTCTTCCGCCCTCGCAACCCGCCGTCGTACAAAGCCCCGCTCTCCACTGACTGCTTGGTGTTGCTGATGCGTAGGTTCTTCCCTCCAAAATTAATGGGTGATGTAGAACAGCAACGACATGTATTTCTCTAAGTTGTGAAACTAAGGTATCGAACCAGTAGGAAGATCCAGAAGACTATGTAAGTAGTACCTGTGCACAAAGAACAAATCCTCGCAACCCAACGCGTATAGGGATTGTCAATCCCTCGTGGGTAAAATAAATCAATGGAAAATAAAATGCAGCAAGGTTTTTTTTGGGTTTTGGTAATATAGATATGAAAATAAAAGAGAAAATAAATTGGAAACATGAAGAGCAAAATAGATCTTCCAAATAGTTGATGGAAAATAGACCCAGGGACTGTAGGTTTCACTAGTGCCTTCTCTCGAGAAAATAGCATACGGTGGGTAAATAAATTACTATTGGGCAATTGATAGAAGAGTGAATAATTATGACGATATACAAGACAATGATCATGTGTATAGGCATCACGTCCAAGACAAGTAGAACGACTTCTGCCTGCATCTACTACCATTACACCATGCATCGACCGCTATCCAACATGCATCTAGTGTATTAAGTTCAAGGAGAAATGGAGTAATGCTTTAAGAACGATGACATGATGTAAACAAGATCTATTCATGTAGGAATAGACCCCATTGTTTTATCCTTAATAGCAAGGATACATGCGTGTCATGTCTCTTTCTCACTGAGATTGAGCACCACAAGATCGAACCCATCATAAAGCACCTCTTCCCACAGCGAGACAAAAAGATCAAGTTGGCCAAACAAAACTCAAATATCGAAGAAGAAAGACGAGGCTATAACAATCAAGTATGGATATAATTTCATAGATCTGATCATAAACTCACAGTTCATCAGATCACAACAAACACACCGCAAAAAAAAGAGTTATATCAAATAGATCTCCAAAAGACCATTGTATTAAGAATCAAAATGAGAGAGAAAGCCATCTAGCTACTACCTACGGACCCGTAGGTCTGATATGAACTACTCACACATCATCAGAGGAGCACCAATGAGGAAGATTAACCCCTCCATGATTGTGTTCCCTGCTAGCAGGGTGCCGGAACAGGCTCTAGATTGGATCTCGTGGATTTCGGAACTTGCAGCGGCTGAAACAATTTTTCGTCGACTGCCCTAGGGTTTCTGGAATATTTGGGTATTTATAGAGTCGAGAGGCAGTGGAGGGGGTGCCCGAGGCCCCCACTAACCAACAGGGCGCGCCATAGTGCCTAGTGAGCCGCTTGGGCTACCCTTGGTTCCCAAGGTTTCTTCTGGTCCAAACAAATCTCCAAAAAATTTCGTGGCATTTGGACTCTGTTTGATATTGATTTTCCGCGAAGGATAAAACAAGCAAAAAAACAGCAACTGGCACTGGGCACTATGTCAATAGGTTAGTCCGAAAACATGATATAAAGTTGCTATAAAATGATTGTAGAACATCCAAGTATGATAATATAACAACTTGGAACAATCAAAAAATTAAGATATGTTGGAGACGTATCAGCATGCCCAAGCTTAATTCCTGCTCGTCTTCGAGTAGTTAAATGATAAAAACAGAATTTTTGATGTGGAATGATGCCTAACATGTTCATCATATTTTTTCTTTATAGCATGGACATATGGGCATGTAGATGATTCCAAGCAATATTCTATAATTTTAGGTGAAAACTTTAATAATCAAGCATATCAACAAGCAACCTTGTCTCTCAGAATATTAACGCTAAAGAATGCAATCCCTAGCCCATCAAGCTCCATCAAGCTCCATCATTGCTCCATTCATGCAACACACCCAAATATTAGCTACATCCAATGCTCAAGTATGATAATAGTGTCCTATAGTTGGTGCTTTATAAGAGAAGATGGAGACTCAAATAAAAATAAAAATTGCATAAAAGTAAATAGATAGGCCCCTCGTAGCGGGAAGTAGAGATTTGTAGCAGTGCCAGAGCTCAAAGAAAAAAATTGAGAGATAAAATATTTTGGGTGGCATGCTTTTCCTGTAAACGAAAACGACTAAGAGTTCCCAATATCTTCCATCCTCAACAAATCAAAGGCGGTTCCCAAATAGAAAATAAATTTTATTCCTTTTTCCACCATTCTTTCAAACTCCACGGCTAGCCGATCGAATCCACGGGGTACCGTCCATACTAACACTTTCCAAGGATTTTATTAATTGGCAACATAAAGTAAATATCTTTGCATTTGGGGACTGGGCATCCCTATTACCGCCATACTCTCATGCAATGACAAGTGAATAAACAATCATATTGAGAATAACCTATTTAACATGGAAGATATCATCCACCCCTCGCCGCTTCGTGAGAGGTACGGGCACACAAAACAAAATTTTATTTTGAACATTATAGTTGGCACATACAAATTTACTTAGAATGACACTGAAATACCACATATAGGTAGGTATGGTGGACTCATTTGGCACAAATTTGGGTTTAGGATTTTGATGCACAAGCAGCATTCCCGCTTAATACAAGTGAAGACTAGCAAATAGATTGAGAAGCGCCCAACCAAGGAACTAAAACCATCATAAGTGAACATTAAACATAACTAACACCAAATAATGAAACACAACTAGGATGTAATTTCATAGCATAATTATTGACTTCATGTGCATGCATAGGGAATCACAAACATTAACACCAATATTCTTACTAAAGCATAATTACTCACCAACACAACTCACATATCACTATCTTCATATCGGAAAACTATTGCAAAGAATCAAGTTTAACATCCAATGATCTTCATGAAAGTTTTTATTATATCTTCCCTGGATATCTATCAGGTTGGGACCAATTTCATTTGAAGAAAATTGTCATTGCTAATAACAAGTTCTCAAAAAATATAAGTGAAGCATGAAAGCATATTTCTTCAAAATAGTAGCACCACCATGCTCAAAAAGATATAAGTAAAGCACTAGAGCAATTCCATGGCTCTAAATTTTTTTATGTGAAGCATAAAGAGCGATTCTAACAAATCATAGCATAACTTGGCTCTCTCAAATAGGTTTGTCCAGCAAGGATTATTGTGACAAACTAACAGGCAAAATAAGAAAAGACGCATATAATACAAGACGCACCAAGCAAAACTCATGATATGTGACGAATAAAAATATAGCTCCAAGTAAAATTACCGATGTTCGTTAGAAGAAAGAGGGGATGGATTCCAGCGCATCCCCAAGCTTAGTTGCTTGGTACTCTTTGGAATTGGAATGTGTTGACGTTCTCGAGCATCAACTAGAGGTGGCAAGACAACGTGTACATGATTCTCAATGTACAATCAACAAGTTGAGACTGGACATGCATGTATTAGATGTAGGAGTCAAAAAATGAAACAAGACACTGAGGTAACCACGAAGGAATTGGAGATTTTGCAGACTGAAATTTGTGCTATCTAAATCCGGCCAATCCTATTTTCTGAAGATATTATAGTTCAAATGGTAATTTCTGTTGATGCGTGTCCATGATGTATGAGCTTTATTTGTCCAATGAATGTAATTTGCTGTTTGTTACGCTTTATAATCACTGGTGCCGAACTATAATGCCCAGTGGGTATATTCGGCTGTAACTTCTTTATTATATAGTGTAGTATTATTCTATGTTTCTATGTTTATTATTGTATAGTGTATGGTTTTTAGAGGCGATAGTATAGAGTAGGATAATTCTTGAATATGCTATATTGTTGAAACGGGGGCCAACACGCCCAAACATTTCATGGACGCCATACAAACTAACAAACATGTGCAGTCAAAGCGGGCCTTAATTGGGCTGGTCAAAATAATATTAAGTGGATCCCAAATGGACCCACCGTAACAACGGCTCTTAGTAGGCCGTCAACAGACCTAAAGCTCGATAGGGCCGTATAAATGGAAATGGCCTGGGGCCTTTAGCAGGCTGAAATAAATGTCAATTTTGTCTCGGCCCTTTTACTTTACGGGCCAGTAAGAGGACAAAAGTGTTATTGGCTAGAGGATGCCCAATTTGCAAACTAGTCTTTTAACAGGCTGAAAGTCGCGTTGGGCTAAAATGATGCCATGCGGAACGTGGGCCCCTAATGGACCTAAAGTCAAAGACCCAATTGTTGTGCGGGCCCTTAACAGGCCGAGAGACAAAATTGGCTAAGAGTTGGCCCATTTACCAAATGGGTCGAGGACAGGCCTAAAGGTGATAGCTTAATGGCGAGCCGTTACGGTCGATGCCACATGTCGGTCACCCTTGACGAAAGCATTTCTATGACGTGCATTTTATCGTCATGGAACTGGACACTTCCGTGATGATAATTTTTATAATGTCATGGAACACTTCTGCGGTAGCACATGTATGACTATCTTGATTCTGTCATAAAATCGTCATGGATGTACATGCATGACAGAAAACGTGACCTACTATGACAAACACATATCATCACGGAACTGTATTTTTTTGTAGTGATATCAAGAACACGAGAGAGAGAGAGAGAGAGAGAGAGATCAAACACATAGCTACTAGTACATATCCTCAACCCCAAGGGTGAACTACTCCGTCCTCGTCATATGGACACCGGTGGTGATTTCCCCCTCCGGCAGGGTACCGTAACGAGCTCTCGATTGGTTTCTCGTGGCTATAGAGGCTTGCGGTGGCGAAACTCCCGATCTAGGTTTATTTCTAGGGGTTTCTATATTTATAGGAATATTTGGCGTCCAGAACAAGTCAGGGGGTCCACGAGGAGCCAACAAGACCGGAGGGCATGCCCTAGGGGTGGGGGGGCTCCACTCTTGTGGATGACTCGGTACTCTTCTAGCCCAACTCTTTTGTTTCGGGGGCTTATTCTGGTTCATAAAAAATCACCGTAAATTTTCAGCTTGTTTGGACTCCGTTTGATATTCCTTTTCTGCGAAACTCAAAAACAAGGGAGAAACAGAAACTGGCACTGGGCTCTAAGTTAATAAGTTAGTCACAAAAATAATATAAAATAGCAAATAAATGCATATAAAACATCCAAGATGGATTTTATAATAGCATGGAACAATCTAAAATTATAGATACGTTGGAGACATATCAACAACATGAATGGTCTCGACATCACTGGTCACATATTGCTTGTTCTCTAGCTGCTTCTGCAGGGCTATAGAATACCCTGACATCATGTTTTGGTAATTCTCTTGCCACACCTTTTGCATTGCCTGACCCAGTGCTTCTTCCCATCACTAACAAAATTACTGTACTGGCAGTCCAGCTGCTTAAACTTGTCTTTGAGATTAAGCACTTACTCTGCATGACCAAGCCCTTCCTTGCTTCTAGCACCCCTATACTTTTCATATTTTCTCCAGAGCACGTGAAGTGCCTTTTTCGAGGCTTCAGGCCACTGCTTGTCAACCCAATGCACAAAGCCACCGTTTCCTGGTTGCAATAACAAACAATTAAAAGGATTTTAACAGTTGACCATGAACAACTAGCAGTTAACTAATGGTGGCCATTAACAGAGAGCACTACCTATTTGCATGGACACACACCAGTCAATATAATTTGAAAATAGCCAAGTATAGCATAACTAGAAGAAAACCAGATATAGCATTAGTGAGCTAGAATGTTCCACAAACACGGCAGGTCACAACTAAGTTACAATGTTCCACCAACACTGCTTAGCAGCCAAACAAAACGTAGCTATAAGACATCCAAATATACCACAACATAGTTGAATTGTTCCACAAGAACACCAACTCTAGCTTATACCATTTGCATATACCTTTTCCAGACAACCCTCACTTACTGAGCAAGCATCTTGAAAACTGCACAATTAACTGAAATCGTATACCCAACAGAGATTAACAGATCGGAAAAGAGCAGACACTGAGAGATAGAAAAATTGTGCTCACTTCCTGATCACATATTTACAACCTTCTTCCAGCGAGGCTGCCTTCAAATGCTACAAATTTCCTGGCAATTTTCACATGGTAGCAAAGGACAGGGGCCTCCTCATTCTCTAGGAGGCCCTCAAAGTGCGAGTCTTCTATGGTGATAGGGACCTGCATTCAGTTCAAAATGAATGGAAAATGGTAAAATTGAATCGACTTTACTATAGGCATTACTCCCTGAGTCTAGATACATTCGTACATTCGTATGATTGTCAACTAATTTTGAACATCTTAGGGGTTACTCTCGAGTCTAGATACATTTGTTTGAGTGTCAACTAATTCTGACGGGAGGAAGTACAGTTTAAGGAATGAAGCTAAGCCACAGGCCATGAAATATATATATATATATATATATATATATATATATATATATATATATATATATATATATATATATATATATATAGTCAATTACACTAGCGGTGTCACAACTTGCCATGAATGTGCACTTTGGTGCTACAAGTTGTGAGATACATCAAAATGGTGAAGCAACTTGGCTCTATCGTGCACATACGGTGCTTTTCTCGGTTTCGTACGAATCTAGCGCTGACTAAGCAAGCCAGCGTGGCATGGGTCCCACTGGCGCGTGTGGCGAAAGATTTTACTAAAATCCCCTTGGAATTTTTTATTTTTTGCAAAGAAGGCCCGCGTTGGCTGTACGTACAGAGGTGGCCTTTCCTTTATGCGTTTATGACTTGCCTGTTCGGCTCCCTCATCTCGGGCCTTCCTCATATCTCTCTCCTCTCGATCGTTTGGAGGCGGAGGCGGCGGTGATCTGGACGACAGCATTGATCGGCGGTGTCGACCACGATGGAGCCCCGCCGACGAGCTCCTGG
The DNA here is from genome assembly GCA_963921465.1 of Triticum timopheevii. Taxonomy (NCBI): domain Eukaryota; kingdom Viridiplantae; phylum Streptophyta; class Magnoliopsida; order Poales; family Poaceae; genus Triticum; species Triticum timopheevii. The sequence goes on from OY997271.1 coordinate 8,801,910, forward strand.
CGAGGCAGCCCCTCTATACGGTGAGCACGGCTGGACTTCCCTCCTCCGCAGCCCGTGATTTTGGTAGGGTTTTCATCGGTTGGTTCGCCGGCGAGAAGCGTTGAGTTTGTGTTGATTTCGTCTACAGATGCTATTTAGATGGCGTGAGGTTAAAATCCACCCTCGCATTCATCCGTAGTGTCGTTCGTCTCTAGGGTTTAGCACGGGTTTAGAAGGGCCCTTATTTTGTACATGAACAAATCAGATACGTGTTACAATGTAAGTGCTGCAGTCAAAACAGTATATGTGTTACTTATCTGAATTCTTGGACACTTGTTTACTGAAATTTGGCGCAGTTGTTAACTGAATATTTCGTCAGTTGGTAACTGAATATTTCGGCAGTTGTTACTTATCTGAATTTTTGAACACTGTTTAACTGAATATTTGAACAAGTTAACTGCAAATAAAATGTACATTGTTAATAGAATGTTCAAAAATTTATGTAGTTAATTGTTGTTTTCAGAAATTTATGTAATGTACTATTTGTTGTTAACTGAATATGTTTGTGCACTGTAATCTGAATTACTTTGGCACTGTATGCAATGTAGGTGATTTTGATGGACTGTTCACTGTTGAGATTCATCACAAGGGATTTTTCTGTGGAGCTGGTAGCAGCAGGACATACATGGACCATCAAGTTGATTGGTTTGATGGCTGTGATAGTGACACATGGTCTATACTGTGGATTGATGATTTTCTTAAGCAGCTGGGTTATGACAGAGATAGTGGAAAACATGAAGTATTTTGGTGTCAGCCTGGAAGAACACTTGGTGAAGGAATGAAAGAAATGAAATCTGATGCTGACAGCCTTGCAATGATAGCAGCTAGTACACAACACAAGAATTTGTTGCTGATCATAGACCATGGAGATACATTGAACAATTTAGTAAGAGATGATGTTGTAGTTCAAGGGGTTCCTGAATTGCCAAAGGTCATAACTCCAAGGAAAGACAACAAGGGCAAAGAACAAGCTACCTCATCTAAAGCTGCTACTGTGAGAAGTAAGAGGAGTAACAGCAGGGCAAGGGGATTGTTTTCTAAAGGATCATCTTCACAATGTGCTGGTGATGATGTTGAGGAACAAGATGCAGAAGCTGCATTAGATTCTGAGACTGATGAGGATTTTTTTGACAGAGACTATGATGTAGAGGATGGGGATGATGATTTATTTGAAGATCATGTAGACAAAGAAGTGGATGATCACAGAGAAAGAGTTACAACATGTGACTATGAAACAGAGCTAGCAGAAGATGCTGTAGATGACCCTCACATCATGTTATCTAAAGAAGAGAGGGACAAGTTGAAGTACCACTTCAAAGGGTTCAATCCCGAGACAGATCTTAATGCTCCTGTATTTAAGTTAGGAATGGTGTTTGGTAGTGTGCAGGAGCTCAGACATGCTATAACTTCTTATAGCATAAGAAACAGAGTTGCAATAAAAAAGACAAGAAACACAAGCACTACAATTGAAGCCAGATGCATTGATGGTTACCCATGGTACCTGAAAGCAGCGAAGGACAGCAGAAAAACCAGCTTTATTATAAAGAAGTATTGTGATGACCACACTTGCCCTAAGTCATGGAACCTTAAAGGTCTAACTGCTCCATTTTTAACCAAAAAATTCAGAGATGAGTTCAGGGACAATGAGAAGATGCCTTTGAAGAAATTTGAGGAGAAGGTTCAGCAAGAATACAATCTCATACCAACCAGGACCAAATTGGGAAGAGCTAGAAGAGAATCTGTGAAGCAGATCAGAGGTGACGATGATGATTAGTACAAGCACTTGTGGGATTATGGAGAGGAGTTGAGGACCACAAACCCTGGCAGCAAGTTTTATCTATGCACAAAGGAAATTTTTGATGAAAAGACTAAGCAGACAAGGGAACACTTTTCAACGCTATATTGGTCATTGGATGCTTGCAAGAGAGGCTGGCTATTGGGAGGCGGACCCATCATATTTATAGATGGATGCCACATTAAGACAAGGTACAAAGGGAATTTGCTGACAGCAGTGGTATCGACCCTAATGATTGCATCTACCCCCTAGCATTTGGGATTGTGGAAGTTGAGTCTACTAGCAGCTGGGAGTGGTTTCTGGCAAGCCTAAAGGATGATCTAAACATATGTAACACCTCTCCATACACAATAATGAGTGACAAGCAGAAGGTATGCTCCTTAGTTCATTCACTTTACATGTACTATATTCACTTTCAATTGTGTAAACCATATAATGATCTGATTTGCAGGGTCTCATTGCAGCAGTAGCCAAGGTTTGGCCGGATGCTGAACACAGGTTCTGTGTCAGGCATATGTACCAGAATTTCCACAAGCTACACAAGGGGGAACAGTTGAAGAACAATCTTTGGGCAATTGCAAGAGCTACAAACAATCCTACATACATGAAAGCTATGGAAAAGATGATGGCAGACAGTGTGGGTGCATACAAATGGGTGGAGAAATGGCCTCCAAAGACATGGATTAAAGCCTTTTTTAACCCTTTTCCAAAATGTGATATTCTACTGAATAACATGTCTGAAGTATTTAATAGGTTAGCTTCTAATTTACTATTGTGGTTCAATTGTAATATTGCAATATGTATTGTTCTATTACTACACTAACATGTATGTTTCTTCTTGTGACAGTTGGATATTGCCAGCAAGAGAACTACCAATTTTATCTATGGTGGACAACATAAATAACAAGATAACAGCAAGGATGTATAGCAAGCAGAAGGAAGTGGCCCTAGACAGGAAATGGAGTGGTAGATTGTGCCCCAAGATTAAGAAAAAACTTGACAAATTTACTGATTGGGCTGCTAACTGCATGGTATTTGGAGCTGGCCAGAAGATTTTCAAAGTGGTCTCGATGAACCATTCCTACATTGTGGACTTGAACATGGAAAAATGTGATTGCAAAAGATGGGACTTGTCAGGAATTCCGTGTCACCATGCAATAGCTTGTGCTAGAGAGGAGAGAATTGATCCTGCAACTCTAGTGCATGAGTGCTACTCCGTACATACTTACAAGAAAGCTGATGGATTTAACATAAAGCCAGTGAGAGACAAGGAACATTGGAGAAAGATGTATGGAGTTGATGTATATCCACCTGTGTACACTAAGGTCATGGGAAGACCAAGGAGGAACAGAAAGAAAGATCCAGAGGAGAAGCAGATGAAAGATGGAGGGAAGAGACTGACAAAGCATGGTGTGTCCATGCACTGCTCTTTATGTGGACGAGCAGATCACAATAAGAAAGGGCATAATAGGTGGGAGGAGAACAATAGGGATGCACCTCAGCCTGCAGAAGATGATGGAGAGGATGATGGTGCAGAGTATGATGATGATCCTTCAATCATTTCAGTACGATGAAAGCAACTAAAAATACTGCAATGTTTTCTAAATTTACTCCCTATCTAGTACCCTTGACACTTCGTTTGCACTTTTTCCAGAACATAATGCCACATACAGTGCACCCACACATGGATCCTACTCAAACACCAGGGTCAATGGTGTTTCTCATGCAGCAAATGGTAAGGATTTTGTCTTGTGCAAAACTTTATATTCTGAATTCACATGCAAAACTAACTGAAAACTGTTGCATTAATTCTTACTTAGGAGAGGAGAGCATATGTGCCAGTTATGGATCTTGGACCTCTTCCAGAATCTGCTTTTGTTGCAAATGCTAGAGATAGCATACCAGTTTTCAGGCAGGGTTAGAAGAAGAGGAGTGACAGAAGACATTCCTGAAGATGTCCCTGAGGCAAGCTACTAGGAAACTGAAAATGCAAGAGGAAGAAAGAGGAGAGCAACTGAAAGAGGCAGGGGAAATGTCACAGGAGTAGGCAGAGCACCTGGGAGAGGAGCTGGGAGAGGAAACGGGAGAGGAGCTGGGACAGGTAGTGGCAGAGGGACTGGGAGAGGGACTGGGACAGTTAGCCGAGGAGGGATTGGGAGAGGTCACACAGGAGGAAGGACAGGACCAGGAGCTGGGTTGTGGAACATCATGTTTCCACCAGATCCACCCACTTCACTGTGCAAGCAGAGGAGGTCCTAGTGACACAAAATGCACCACAAGAGGAGTGGCCTGATGATTTCCAGACCTTATAGAGCAAGCTGCATATCAAATCGAGTCATGAATGAACTGGACAAAAATGCAATCAAGTTCATGTATGAACTTTTGTGCTCTAGATTGTTAGAACTAAAGTTGAACCATGTCAGGAGCTGAACATGTCTTTTGCTACCATGCTTAAATCAATATGTATGACTTATGTGAAGATTATATGATGCTATCCTGTGCTATATGATTTTTGTGATACTATTTTTCCTGAAATTTTACTTCATTTCATATTAAAATGCTTGTTGTAGAGTTTTTGACAGAAACCTTGCTGTACAGTCTATTTTTCCTGAAATCTTACTTCATTTCGTACTAAAATGCTTGTTCTGGAGTTTCTGACATAAACCTGTGTGAGTTGGTTTTTAAGTTTCACATTTCTCTTCCACAACAAACAGTACTGTCAACTGCAAGAATTAGATAAGAATTTGACATGAAACCACACTTCTTAAATACCAAACACTACATTCTGTCCACATAACTCCTCTCCAAAGTACATGCACACAACAAACATAGTCATCCTATCTCTAGATTGAAGCTGATCTCTATGCATCCTTCCAGTCATCTTCTCCATCTTGTGCTTCTCCTTCTCTGCTTCTATCTCACCAACTATCTCCACCAGCTCCATCTCCAGCACCTCATTCTTCTTTGCTAATTCAGCTATGACACTTCTTTCCCTCCCCTGCCATGGTTTGTCAATCCATTTGGCATAACCAGAAGTCCTAGCATCCTGTTCAGTCAACAAGGGTTATGTTATCAAGAGTAATTATCAACACCACAATGTACTGCATGACAAAAATTGCACGACAGAGAGGGGTCAGAGGACAGAGAGGGTCAGAGAGTAGAGGATGAGAGAGACCGCGTGAGCTAACCTCAGGTTCAATGGCTCGCCGCCGTGCTCACTTCTGCACCTTCGCCGCCGTCCTCAACGCAGAAGACGACCGCCGCCGTGCTCGACGCGGAAGACCGCCGCCGCCGTGCTCGACGCAGAAGACCGCCGCCGTCGTGCTCAAAGCACAAGAACGATGCCGCCGTGCTCTGCAAAATGGGGAACGAGGGTTAGGGATTTGGGCACCTCTGTACGTACAGCCAACGCGGGCCCTTTTTGCAAAAAAATAAAAATTCCAAGGGGGTTTTAGTAAAATCTCTCGCCACACGCGCCGGCCCGCACCCTCTGGTCGCTGCCAGTGGGACCCATGCCACGCTGGCTTGCTTAGTCAGCGCTAGATTCGTACGAAACCAAGAAAAGCACCGTATATGTACGATAGAGCCAAGTTTCTTCACCACTTTGATGTATCTCACAACTTGTAGCACCAAAGAGCACATTCATGGCAAGTTGTGACACCACTAGTGTAATTTACTCATATATATAATATAGGGCGGGGGGCGCTAGTTCCACAACGAGCGGCGGGTAGCTAGCTAGCTATAGCTCGATCGATAGGTTCAACATCCATCGATGAATATGGCTGTAGATGGGTTTGGCGAGCCGGGCATTCGTGTGGTGAGTCGCCGGCTGGTGAAGGCATCCGACCCGTCCATCCAACCGCACGTGGTGCCCCTCTCCAACCTCGACCTGTACGTCGGCAACGTACAAGTCGCCATACTATGCCTCTATCCCAAGCTTCCGGCGGGCAGGGATTTCGCCGGCGTGGTGGCCACCTTCGAGTCCCTGCTGCCGGCTTTACTCAACGAGTTCTACCCTTTCGCCGGCCGCATCGGCACCAACCCAAGCTCAGGCCTCCCCGAGCTGCTCTGCCACAACCAGGGCGCGGAGCTGGTCGTGGGAGAGGTCGGCGTCGCCCTGGGGAGCCTGGACTACGGCCTGGCCGACAAGTCCCTCAAGAAGCTGATGCTCCCGTACGCGGAGGACGTCACCTTGTCAGTGCAGCTGCTGTCCTTCGCCTGCGGCAGCTTCTCCGTGCTGTGGGCAACCAACCACCTCGTCGGCGACGGCCATGACAACATCAGGTTCCTGCGGATGTGGTCCCAGCTCGCACGCACGGGCAAAATCGTCGCCGCCGACGGAGATGGAGATGGAAAGCTATGCCACGACCGCTCGGTGTTCCGCCCTCGCAACCCGCCGTCGTACAGAGCCTCGCTCGCCGCCGACCTAACGACGTTCGACCCACGCCGGCTGGTAAACGTTCTGACGGCCCACGACAGCTTCGTCGACCGCCTCTACTACATCGAGGCGGCCGACATCGCTAGCTTGCGCGAGATGGCGAGCACCGAGCAGCGCCGCTCCTCACGCGTCCAGGCGGTCTCCGCGTACCTGTGGAAGGTCCTCGCCGGCGTGGTTGCCGCTTCCCGCGTGCCGGAGGAGCGCTGCCGCATGGGGTGGTGGGTGAGCGCGCGCCGTCGTCTCACGTCGCCCGAGCTAGCCTCTGCGATGCGCAACTACTTCGGCAACGTCACGACCTACGCGTACGGGGACGCGAGCGTGGAGGAGATCCAGCGCAAGTCGCTCGCGGAGGTGGCGGCCATGGCGCGGGAGCCGGTCGCCTCCGTCAACTACGAGGAGTACATCCAGGATCTGGTGGACTTCGTGGAGGTGCACAAGGGCCAAGGGCTGATGGAGACTCCCGTGGTCGGGCTGGGCAGCCCGATCCTAAGCCAGTCCGTGTTCGACTCATTTCCGCTTGACACCGACTTCGGCTTCGGCCAAGCTGCTCTGGCCATGCCCATCTCCGACTTCGCCAACCTCTGCTCAGCCTACCTGTCCATCAGCGCCAAGCCGGCAGGCGACGGCTCCTGGCTCGTCAGTGCCTACATATGGCCTCGTCTCGCCGCCGCCCTCGAGGCCGACGAGCAGCACATCTTCAAGCCTCTCACGGCGGAGTACCTTGGCCTCACAGCCTCCTAGACAACACACACGCTATTCGGTGTGTTCTTCGGCCAACAATAAAATTCCTTTGGTTTTTGCTCTTCATCCAACAATAAAATCCTTGCGTTGTGTTGTGCTATGTACTTTGGTTTTTGTGTTTTCTTTATAATTTTCTATGGATTTTAGCCCCGATTTTCCAAATAAATGGATTGGTTTGTTTAGGTTATCGATCCGTCAGCGAACAAGAGAGCGACTCTCTTGGCATGGCATCTTTGAGTTTTACCAATATTATGCCGCACAAGCTTATCCTCAGAGTGCACATATAAGTTTTATTCCATATTTACGAAGAATAATTGGTGATTCTTTTTCTCTGCGCACCGCTTGGGGTGAACGCTTGGTTTATAGCCGAGCAAGCCGACCGCTCGGCTATAAACTGAGTGTATTTTATCGATTACAAGCGCTATACTTAGGTATTTAAAAACCAAAAGGCAATATATAAGCTGAGTATGGCGTTAGAGGACGCTTGGCTAATACCAAGATGCCGTCATGCAGCCATCCAGCACGTGGCGATAGCATGGTTTTAACTTTCAGTAAGATTTTAATGAAATTCACTGAATTTCATTAATTTCAGTAGACATTAAAATATTACGCTTCCACCAAAATATTTTAGTAATTTCCGTAGTACACAAGAAATCAAATATTTTTCAAAATGTTTTTTAGAAATTTCAAATATTTAATTAAAATCATGTAAATATTTCAGCCCTTTGGCCGAAATGCAAACCGAAATCACTGAATTTCAGTGATTTCGGTTGGTGCTGAAATTTTTTTAAAACTGAAATTGAAAACCATGGACGGTAGAAGCACGGCAGATGCTTCCGCGAGCTACACGTGTATGGCCGTGTTTTCTTTGCATAATATGTTGTGTTCTTTGTGTAGGCCATGCGTCTTTTTACATTGTATTCGGCTTACATGAGCTAAGTCTGATGGACCTGCGGATGCCTTGTGTTTTCCAGATGGTACTCGGCTTATAATTTGTTTAAGATGAGTATCCGAGAAAATACAACCGGCTTACCAAAAAGCACTAAGCAACATGTCTTTTTCTCTCAGTGCCCAAAAAAACATGTCTTTTTCTGTTAGTGGCCTTTTCAGGTTTTTATTCTATTTTATATAGGGCTCAAAGAGCCAACCTCGCCACCAACATGGCCTACCAAACTTTGCCCAAGACATCATGTCCATGATCACAGACCAGACAGGTTTAAACACGTTTTCATCTCTATGAAATTCACCCAAAAATCCCAAATCGACCAGGTGTTGAAACTTATGTTTCGATAAAGATTCAGACACCTGTTAAACATGTCTAGACATTTGAAAATAGGACAAACATCGACGCTCACATGGACGCACCTACACTCACCTCTGTGAACTTATAAACTATCTGAGGAAACGGTAAAAAACTACGACAATTCGGACTAGGGTTTCAAAAAACAACCGAATTCTTGTTTTGTAGCTCCAAGTTAGGGCTCTGTTGTTTCAAATCGTCGAGTCCTTAGTAATTGATCACGATTATGACGTTTGGGGCCATGCGTAAGATAACCGTTTGTTTGACCGTTTACTTACATGTGGGTCCCACATCTAAGTTTTTTAAAAGCAGTAGGGTCTTTATAAGTTTTCTGAAAAAGCAATTGGGTTCATGTGAGTTTTCAATCACGTCCCTACAAGTTTTTGCAAAAAGCAATCAGGTCTCCAGAGGAGCCGCGCCCGTGGCGGCCTACTTGATCCCGAGCACTCTGCCGGAACCTCGACGCTGCCTCCACCGACTGGCAAGCCGCTCCCGCAACGGCCAGATCCACGCCTTTCGTCGCCTGCCGCCACGCCGTGACTCACCTGCCGCCACATCATGCCTCGCTTGCGGCCGCCGCCACGCCGTGCCTCACCTGCGGCCGCCGCCATCCCCTGCTGTGAGCTCCTCAAGCTAAACGTGGACGGCCCGCGCCATTGCTGGAGTGCGCACCTCCCATTGCCGCGGACGAGGCCGGCGTCTTCTATGCCACCTCGAAGCCACCGTCACCACCAGGAGCTCCGACGAGCACCTACCATGACCATAGGGAGGGTGGGGAGGAGAGGGAGGGTCGCCGCCAGCTTGGGAGGGGAGGGGAGGGTCGTCGCCTTGGAAGGGGAGGGGAGGGTCGCCGGCTTGGGAGGGGAGACGGCCGAGCTGCTCGGGAGACACCAGAAGAGAGAAGAGAAGAGACAGAGAGGAAGAAGAAAGAGAAGATGAAGAGGAAACTTACATGTGGGCCCCACATGTAAGTTAACGGTCAAACTAAGGTCAAACTGACGGTTTGTTTAGGTGCGGGCCCAACCTGTCATGACCGTGATCAACTGATAAGGACTCGGGGATTTGGGTTTTTTGAAACAGCCGACCCCGACTTGGTAGTTATCAGCGAAAAAAATTCGATAGTGTTTTGTAACCATAACCAGAATTGCAGTAGTTTTATGCTATTTACTCACACTATCTCTATGAGCATTTTTGAGATGCTGAACCAGCACATCATTTTAAAATTGACGAACACCACAAACGTCTTCATAGTTGACGGAAAAGTCTCTTCCTAATGAAGAAACATCATAGAAAGCCTGAAATAAATCCAAAAAAATATACCAGCATGATTATCAAGTTTAGAACTTGAACCCTGATGGGACTGGTTCCACCACAAGGAATCTAACCATTCGAGCGATGCACATCTCATAGTTTTTCGGGTGGCCATGGTGGGTGCCACATGTGTACACCCATTAATATGGGAACCCATACCTGTAAGCTTGTCGGCATTTATAGTTTATATATGCTAATCAGTTATAATAAAAAAACTGGGATAATACTAATTTTGAACTTTGTACACCCATTCCTCCGCCTATATATTGCCGTGCATGCATGCAGAAGCGAACCGACCGAGAAGACTCTTAATTAGCAGCAAGCTCTCTAGGTCGAATATGGTAACAGCTAATGCTATTGGCTCCGGCGACCTGAGCATCCGCGTGCTGAGTCGCCGCCTTGTCAAGGCCTCCGACCCATCTATGCTGCCGCACGTAGCCGCCTTCTCAAACCTCGACCTCTACCCTGGCAACGAGCAAGCCTCCATAGTATGCCTCTACCCCAAGCTTCCAAAGGCCGGCGGCTTCCCGGCGGTTGTGGCCACCTTTGACTCCATCCTCCCGTCGTTGCTCACCGACTTTCACCATTTCGCCGGGCGCATCCAAACCAACCCAAGCTCCGGCCTCCCCGAGCTGCTCTGCGACAACCAAGGCGCAGAGCTGGTGGTCGGAGAGGCCGGAGTCGCCATGGCCAGCCTGGACTACGGCCTGGCGGAGCAGTCCTTGAAGAAGATAATGCTGCCATACGCCGAGGACGTCACGCTCTCGGTTCAGCTGCTGTCCTTCGCCTGCGGCGGCTTCTCCGTCGTGTGGGCGACCAACAACCTTGTGTGTGACGGCCAGGCCTTCACCATGTTCCTCAGGAGGTGGTCCCAGCTCGCCCGGACCGGGCGCATCGTCGACGGACCGCCCAACCATGACCGCTCGGTGTTCAGCCCTCGCAGGCCACCGTCCTACGGAGCCTCGATCAGCGACATGTTCGCGACGTACGACCATGACCGGCTGGTGAACGTGCTGACGGCGCACGACAGCTTCGTCGAGCGCCTCTACTACATCGAGGCAAGCGACATCGCCGCCCTGCGGGAGGCGGCAAGTAGCAAGCTCCAGCGCCCGTCGCGCGTCCAGGCGGTGTCCGCGTACCTGTGGAAGGCCCTCGCCCGCGTTGTGGCTGCGTCCCGCGTGCCGGAGGAGTGCTGCTGCATGGGGTGGATGGTGGACGCGCGGCGGCGGGTTAAGGCGCCGGAGCTCGTCCGGGCGATGGGCAACTACTTCGGCAACGTTACGGCCTACGCGCTCGGGGAGGCAGCCGTTGAGGAGATACAGGAGAAGGAGCTGGCGGAGGTGGCGGCCATGGTGCGGGAGACCATCACGTCTATCGACTACGATGAGTACACCCAGGAGCTGGTGGACTGGGTGGAGGAGCACAAGACGGAGAGGCTGATGGAGAAGGGCGTCATCGGGCTCGGTACGCCCACCTTGAACCAGACGGTGTTCGCGTCCTTCCCGCTCGACACCGACTTCGGCTTCGGCCATGCCGTGCTGGCCATGCCCATGTGTGACTACGGGAGGCTCAGCTCGGGGTACCTGTCGATCGGAGCTCGGCCGGGAGGCGACGGCTCCTGGCTGGTCAACGCCTACATATGGCCTCGCCTCGCGGCGGCGCTCGAGTCGGACCAGCAGCACATCTTCAAGCCTCTCACGGCGGAGTATCTAGGGCTCGTCTAGGCGTACCACTCTGCTGTCTGCCTGGTTTCTTCTTCAATAAGTCTTTGCTTCGTCTTTTGAGGCATGAAAACAGCTCGTGCTTGTTTTACTTCCACCTATTTTGCAATACCCCAAATAAAGCCCTTCTGTGTGGAGGGTAGTTTGTTTGATCAATAAATGTTTGAGTCGTTCATAAGGTTTCCTTGATTAGTATACAACTCAGTTGATGACTATGTTTCAAAATTCATGTGCATGGAGATGCTAAACCGATAGTATGGACTCGGGGATGGAGACCACGCAGTCGGACATACCAATTCTGAGACGCAGCGAGATGTTGTCATATGTTAGTGTCAAGTACAATGTTTATGCCATGTCCTAGACCTAAGGTCCTCGCATGTTATCAGGATGAGTATCGACTCACTTAGGGTCTATCAAACGCTACTCCATAACTGGCCAGTTATAAATGTAGCTTTTGGGTGGGTGGTGAGATATGCCGCAAGACATGGCCGACCAAGATGGGATTTGCCCCTCCTATTTGAAGAGATATTTTCTGGACCCTCTCGAGTGATCAGATTCGGAAAGCATGACCATGTGACTTGGGTTAAGTGTTAACCCAGTTCGGGAATCTGTATCACGGTGTCAAGAAGAGAGGTCGAGCTACCACAAGGGTGACAAGTACTCGCCTTGAGCTTGACAACGGATATCGTGAGGCAAAAGGAATGTTGCAGATGATACATTGTCGAGGTTCGTCGAACGACGTTACACGCACATGAGAGTTGGCACGTTCAGCGAGGAGCCACTACCAACTATCGACTCTGGTCGTGTCATGTGTACGTGAACCTATAGGGTCGCACACTTAAGGAGCTGCAGGCCATTCAGATTGGATTCGAGTGGAAATGGTTTTACTCCTAGTGGGCCTCAAGTATTAAGCCTATCTCGAAGGTCTATATATAGGGGAGTGGCCGCACAACCGAGGTTGATCTTTTTCCACCATGGAAAACCTCCATCGCAACTCCCCACGCCCATCCCACGCGAGCTAACCTAGATGCCTGCCGCCCGATGCTGCTCCCCGTACGTGTGGATACCTTGCAGGCATCACATCCGTGGTGCTTGGATGAACTGTTCGAGGGAACCGCGAGGTGCCGTTCGCGGGATATCAACGTTCACGGGTCTTTGCTGTTCGCGGGAGATCGACGATGCGAGGAGGAGACGCCTCGGGAGAATGACTACACGCATCACCAACTCGCGGGATATCAACGTTCACGGGTCTTTGCTGTTCGCGGGAGATTGACGACGCGAGGAGGAGACGCCTCGGGAGATCGACGACGCTAGGAGGAGTGCCCTCGGGAGATCGACTCAATGATTGACTGTACATGGTGTTAGGCGTTCGAAATTGTGATCTATTTTTCCATGATGATGTTGTGGAGGTCGTGGCACAAATTACCCATACCGGTCGGTTTTGGCCATCGGGTAAGACAGTGGAACGTAAAGTCGGTCACAACACGCGAAGCCCAATGAGATTGCTTGAATCAGATAGATGGTCAAAATAGGATAAATATGATTTGCCGGTCAAAATTCTAGTGTAAAAATGCATAGATACTGCGAGGGGCCAGCCCCTCTACCCCCGCAAGGGTGCTGCCAGTTGACCCCACAGGGGGCAAAGCCCCATCGAACCCCATCCCGTTAATCTGGCGGTGCATAACTTGTTTTTGCAGGGAATGCTTGTGATTTGGTACAACCCGTGTATGTTGCATGTACGTAATTATATCATGACCTGTGTGCCGAGAGTACAACAACTGGTTGGAGCCATATGGTTGTCCCATTATTGTATTAATGACCTGCATGTCAACATGAGAAGCATTGTATTGTTATTTACTTTCAATAGCTATTAGTTTGTAATAGCGTAGTATCTTATGTAACACTTGGCGGTTGACACCATGGCGTGGAGATGAAGATCTCCACGAGTACAACCATGCATGGAGATGGAGATCACCATGGGCAGACCGTGCAGGTGGAGATGAAGATCACCATGCGATATCAAAAGGGGTTATACCATATCACACACATATAAACTGCCTGTGAAAGTTTATCTCTGTTATGCACCCTTCTTTGGCATGGTAGACATTTCAAGTAGGGTGACCCCTCAAAGAATGTCAAGTAAAAATTCCTCTCCAACAGTTGCACCATCACACATCAAGTATACTTAGTGGTGGGATTATAAAATTAAGGTGCCACTTGGTGTCCTTGAAGTGATGGGTTCGGTTCGAACACTTACATGCAGAGCATTGGTTATCTTGTCGTGGCTATCAAAACAGTTTTTGGCCTCGAGGCATAGGAGTTGGCGCGACATGAGATGTCCCCAACAACAAGAGTCGTATGGAGACACGATCAGCAAGAGATACTTATGGAGTGATCTCGTCTTCTAGCAGTGATGCAAATGCTCACTAGTTAACATGTTGATCTTGGATCTTGAATCACTAAGTATCATCTGAGGGATGTTGATTTTATTGGTAGTGATGATCTTATTAAAATGTTTAATATGAATTACTCTTCATGAATACATGTCTTAGTGTTTTGCCTCTTTCTGTTGGAGATCAATGGCACCACCTGCTCAAGTTACTCCTTTTGCGCTGAAAACAATCCTGGAAAAAGATAAATGGAATGGGACAAACTTTACCACTTGGTATAGAAATCTGGGAATTGTTCTTAGGCATGAGAAGAAGGACCAAGTTCTAGAAAATCCTCTTCCAGATGTACCTTCCAAGAATGCTAATGCCACAACCAGGAGTGCCTACCAGAAACTCATTGATGAATCAAATGAGATCATCTATCTCATGCCGGCTTCAATGGAGCCCGATCTACAGCAGCAGTTCGAAAACATTAAGGATTTCAATATGATCGAGAACCTCAAAAGCATGTTTCTGATGTAGGCTAGGACCGAAAGGTTCAACGTCTGGCTATCCTTGATGGATTGTAAGTTGAAAGAAAGTGATCAAGATGACTGGGTACATGCAAGCTTTGGATAGGTTGGGCTTCCCACTTGGGAACGTTCAACTCGATCTACCATATGCATGGGATGGAAAAGAAGCTCTCACTGAATTGCATGGGATGCTCAAGGTGGCAGAGCAGGATATAAAGAAAGTTACGCATCGTCAAGTGTTGATGGCGCAGAACTGGGCTAAGTTCAAGAAGAGATGTTCCAAGAAAAAGGATAAGGCAAACGGCCAGGAGGAGAAGGAAACTCCAACTTCCGCCGTTGCGCCTAAGTCAGGGCCAGCCGGGGACCGTTTTCTTTCACTTCAAGGAACACAGACACTAGAAAATAAACTGCAACAAGTCGCTTGTCGAGAAGGGCAAGAAGACTGGAAGTGTCACTTCTTCTTCACGTACACTTATTGTATATGCTATAGACATTTATCTTGCTGATGTTTCTAGTAGCTCTTAGGTATATGTTACCGGATCGGATGTTCACATATGCATCTCGATGCAGAGTCTAAGAAGAACTAGGAATGTTGCAAGAGAAGTTGACATACACATCGTGAATAAAGTTAGAGTTGCACTACTAGGGAAAAGCCTAGCAGCGGCGCGGGTTTTGGGCCTATTAGTAGCGCGGGGACCGGCGCTACTAATAAGGTGCTACAGCTAACGTATAGCAGTAGCGCGGGTGCGACCCGCGCTACTACTACGTCCTTTAGTAGTAGCGCGGGTGCCAACCCGCGCTACTACTAATCTCTAATCTCTGATTTTATTTTTTTTTGAATTTTTTCTAAAAATTTGCAAACTTGAATTTCTTGTCATACCTTACTGTTCCATCTTTAAACTTTGATGGTTTCAAAATACCTCTCTGTGCACATGTTGTTGTACGTGCTGGTGTGTCGTCGTGTACTGGATCAGCAGCTGCAGAAGATCCAGGCCTGCCCTCTTCCAATGAAGCACCAGTAGATGAATCCTCCTCGACTGCCACGCTCGGATCACGCACGGGCACAGGTGACGTGTTGCCTGGATTCGAGGAGCGCGCAGGTGGACCAGGCGATACGCCGCCCGCACGTGACGACGAAGGCGTGCTTGGGGACCGCGCAGGTGGACCAGGCGACACGCCGTCCGCTGCATGTGACGACGAAGGCACGCCTGGACCTCTCGTACCGACGCCTGACGCGTGGCGCACACCAGAGGAGGGCGAGGGGACATCGGGTCCTCCCGACCAATCATCAGCCGGCCCACCCGACCGATCTCCAGGGGAGGCAGGCGGCGTCAGGGGATCCGCCTGGGGATCCGTCGCCGCGTCAGCCTGCATGCTGACACCATATCTCGCGGGATTAACGCCCGCAGGCATATCTGCCTTGTGTCCCACGCCGCCAAGGGTTATCTGTTGCTGCATAAAATCACAGTGTGGAGCGCCGTGTTTTTCACCGCTGTCTCCATTATGGTTAGGGTTATTAAACAAATGATCATCAGCCATGGTTTCACCCCCTTGATCAGTAGGATTTAATAGGTCTGGGGAAAGCAAAAGGATCTCAGCACGTAAACGTGCACCGGCGTTAGGATGAAGTATAGCAAAGGGAAAAACGTTTTCATCAAATACAACGTCCCTGGAGATATAAACACGTCTGGTGGAGATATCAAGGCACTTAAATCCTTTGTGGAGATGGCTGTACCCAAGGAAAGCACATTGTTTCGATCGGAATTGGAGTTTATGATTATTGTATGGTCGAAGATTGGGCTAGCAAGCACACTCAAATATGCGAAGGATAGAGTAGTTGGGTTTTTCATGGAAGAGTCGTTCAAAAGGTGTTTCGAAGTTGATAACCTTGCTAGGAGTCCTATTTATCAAATAGGTTGCGGCAATGAAGGCTTCATTCCAAAACTTCAAAGGCATAGAAGCTTGGGCAAGAAGTGACAGGCCTACCTCAACTATGTGTCAATGCTTCCTCTCAGCCGACTCATTCTGTTGATGGGCGTGAGGACGAGAGACATGGTGAGATATGCCTATCTGGGTGAAAAAGGAGTTTAGTTTTACATACTCCCCACCCCAATCTGTTTGGAGAGCAAGAATCTTGTGATCAAACTGTCTTTCTACAAGATTCTGAAAATCATGAAATTTCTGAAACACCTCAGACTTGTGTTTGATAAGATATATCCATGTAAATTTACTGAAATCATCTATGAAAGATACATAATATTGCTTTCTTCCTACTGTTTCAACAACAGGACCCTAAACATCGGAAAACACAAGTTCTAGAGGAAACTTTGATTCACTTATTGAATTTGGATAAGGAAGTTGGTGACTTTTGCCTTTTTGACAGGCGTCACATACAGACTCTTTATTGAAATCATTGGCACACGGGAAATTATTCTTACTAATGACTTTGCTAACAATAACTGAAGGTGGATGTCCTAAGCGTCGATGCCATCTATCCGGAGATAGCTTGGTGGCACTTAGCACTTGCTTGTGGACGCTGGTGCCCGTGTGCCTTACTGGGTAGAGACCTTGTCTACCATTTCCTTGAAGTAGTACCTTCCTCGTTCCCCATTCCTTTACAAAAAAGGAATAGGAATGAATTTCAACAAAGGTATTACTGTCAACGGCAAGACGACTAGCAGAGATGAGACTTTTGTTGGCTTCGGGTACATGAAGTATATTGTTTAGATAGAGATCACGATCTAGGGTGTGAATAGCCGAATGACCAACGTGTTCAATAACCATACCTGATCCACTTGCGGTGTGTATCTGCTCGTTGCCGTTGTAGCGGTTGCGCACGGTCAGCTTCTCCAGGTCGTCGGTTATATGGTCGGTGGCACCACTGTCAAGATACCAGTTGGTGTCCACCCCATACTGTGGAGCCTTGGTAGGATTTCTCCTCCACACCTTGGTAGGATTCAAGCGGTAGCTCTGAAGATGACCTACAAGAAAGTTAAATTGTGTTGTCTGTTAAATATCAAATCATTCCTGCAATTCCATATAGCCCACAATAGCGCACAAATTCTAATCCGAATATGAGCCGCCGTAGTATGTTCGATCCCAGTTAACCACGTTTGAAACAACGATGCAATGTCAACTAAAGAAGTAATGTTGAAGGCTATATGAATCGTTCTCCAAAGCAATTTGGCCAATGGCATTCATGAAATAGATCTTGTATTGTTTCATCATGATCACAAAAGCAACATTGTGGACTACCTATCCATAGATGCAGAAACAGATTTGATGAACGACTGAGATTTGGGGGCAGGCAGAGGCAGATGCAGAGACAGAGGATGGGAACGACCGACCGAGTACCTTGAGCGATCAGAGGCGGGATTAGTGGAGGCCATACGGAAGGACGGAAGGCCGTACGGAGATCGGCAGCGGTGGAATCGGGAGACTCGATGCGTCGGCGAGCGGCCGCCACGCCAGTGGGGTCCCGCCGGCCGGCCTTGGCGTTGGCTATTTTGAGAGAGAGAGAGATAGAGATATTGGCAAAGTGTGGACTGGGCTGCTGGGCTTGTGTCGACGGTTGGGTTGAACTGGTGTGGAGTAGAGGCCCATCTGAAAACATAACTCTACACTCCCTTTCTTTTAGCTAAATATATATAAAAAAGCTAAATACAATGTTTTTGCTAAAACAAAAGAGCTAAATATAAAGGTATGCTAAAAAAAGGCTAACTATAAAGGTCGGAAAGAGATGTTCTGTCCCCGCCGCTTGATTCAGCTTTACTACTTTTTTTTCCTCCCATTTGGGTGTTTGTCCTCCCATCGACCGGTTAGCGTTGAGATCTACTCATCCTCATTCCCGATGTCTCCCTAGTGATCTACTCGGGCTCATCCACAGGTGGTCTTCGTACCACTACACGGCCTTGGTAGTTTGTTGAGACATGGTGTGTCTCGTCGTTTGTCGAGGCCAGAGATCTAAATCGAGAAGGATGGCCAACGAAGACCAAGGATCGTGGTGAGGGGATGCAAGCTATGAGGACCTTGAGTCCAAGACGAAGGATTTGGGCCTGGCTAAATAAGATTTAGATGATGTAGTTTTTGATCTGGATCAGGCATCTTTCAAGGAGGAGACTCGATGGTTGCTGATTTTTCGGGTCCATACATGCCGAGAGTTCAGTATCTACTGGTTCTTCAAAAGCATGCGCATTGCATGGGATTTGTCCAGTGAAATTAAGGTCAAAACTCTCTCCAAGAATCTGTTCGTGATGAAGGTGACGATGGAAGGAGCTCTCGCCTAAAGGTGACGATGGGTGGACCGTGGGAGAGCTTCTATGCGCCGCTCGTTCCGGCGAATTGCCGAGCTGATGCATTGGCGCGACTCTAGCTGGGCCGGCCCATTAGCGCAACATAGTGAAAAATCCTGAAAAAAGAGTGCTCGAGGGAAGGATCGAATAAGGGACCTCCTGTTGCTTACAACGCGAGCCTAGCCAACGGGATAGAAAAGCTTTCTCGATTTATTATGGCGCGTGAAGCTAAAGATAGTGTAGATCCGAACATTTAATCAAATTCCGAGCATGAACATTATTTTGAAAAGTTGTTTTTTTAAAAGCGAACACTTTTCAAATTTGAGAAGGAACAATAAAGGCTCGAACATTTCTTGAATATGTGGACAACTTTTTGTTAAAGGGAACACTTTTCGAAACTCTAATCAAAAATTTGGAAACACAAATATTTTTGGATTCCATGAACAATTTTGGAAAAGAACATTTTTTCAAACTCAGAACAAATTTTGAAAATGAAAAATATCTTTGGAACAAAATCCGTGAACAAAAATTTTGGAACACATTTTGAAATTAAAAAAATGAGATTTTTTTTGTGAAATCATGAACAAAATTTAAAACTCTGAACTTTCAAGAAAATAAAAACAAATTTAAAAACTGCGAACAATTTTTGAGAAACATGATATTTTTTAATACTTTGACCTTTTTGGAGTATGCAAACAAAATTGGAAATTCTGAATACTTTGGAAAATGCGAACAATTTTGTTCAACATGAACAAATTTTGGAATTTACGAACATTTTTTGAACACGCAAACAAATTTTCATAATGAGAACAAAAAATTGACAAACATTTTATGTAAGATTGTTTTTAATAACTGAATTTTTTGAAAACATGAATTTTTTTGGAAATCACAAAACAATATTTGGAAACATGAACAAAATTTTGAAACTTCAAAGTTTTTGGACATCGTGAACAAATTTCAAAATTCTGAACTTCTTGAAAAACAATAATTTTTTTTTAAACAACAATAAAATTTTAATTTTCCAAAAAATGTAAAAATGAACAATTTTGGAAGATATTAACCATTTTTTAAAATTTTAAATTTAGAAAAAGGCAAACAGAAAAATATGAACCTGACAAAGAAACAAAAAGCGGAAACACAAGAAATGAAAAAAGAGACAGAGAAAAATAAAGCGAAAAAAGAAATGAAAAAGGAAAAACGAAACAAAAGAAATAAAAAAGGAAACAGAGAAATGAAAATAGAACAATTTTGGAAGATGTTAAATATTTTTGAAATTTTCAATGGTTAAAAAAAGGCAAACAAGAAAATTTGAACCTGAAAAAGAAACAAACATCGGAACCAAAATAAATGAAATAAAGAGACAGATAAAAATAAACCGGAAGAAGAAAGGAAAAACGAAAACAATAGAATGAAAAAAGAAACAGGGAAATGAAAAAAAGAAAAAAAGCAATCACAAAAGAAAACCGCTAGAACCGGTATAAAAAACAAAACCCGGTTCAGGGAACTACCAAAGGCCGCTGCCTCACTATGGCATAGTGGGCCGGCCCAGCTCTCTCGCTCAGGGGATCGCCTGTGCGGACCGTCGATGGTTTGACGCATTTAGCGTCAAATAGGATTTTCTGGACCCGGGTGGGGGGCGGGGCACAAACTGGGTCGGCCCAATAGTTACGCTTGCGAGAGCTCCTTTCATCTTGCTATAACCAAGATATAGTGCTTGCGGGATGGCCTATACAACGCTTAAGGTGCCAAATCTTTGCTCTGGCGCACAGGGAGGTTCGCCTGCATCGGCCGACCAAATAATTCCGCTCCTCATATGGTTGGCTTTCTCACTTCATCCTATCCTCTAGCATGATTTCCCTGGCTCGCTACAATTTTTTCCTCGCCTTGCTAAACTTAACTCGGCTCTTTTTAATGTACCACTCGCTTATTAAAAAATGAGTAGCAGTTTTTTGGCTTTGAATATTTTGGTTGAATAAATTTTTTCACAAAAGTAAAAAAATATTTGTGATTTCAAATTTTTTTGTCAAACTTTAAAAATATTCAGGTATTTTGAAATGTTCACAAATTTGATAAAACGTTTATGAATTTAAAATGTTTGGGAATTTTAAAAATATTAATGAATTCAAAAATGTTCATGTATAAATAAACAGTTAGTGGAGAAAACTTTATGATATGGAAAGTTCCTTGATTTGAAGAAAATCATGAATTTGCACAAAATGCTCACGGATCATAAAAAGTTGACGGATCTTAAAAATTTCATGGATCTGAAAAAGGTTTACTGATCTCGAAAGTTCTTTGATTTGAAGAAAAATATGAATTTTGAAAAAAATGTGTGAGAATTTAAAACATGTTTGTGGATTTTCAGCGGTGTTCACAAATTTTAAGAAAAGTTCTTTGTTTTAAAAACTATTGACAGATTAAAAATGTGAATAAATTTGGAAAAAGTTCCCAAATTCAATGTATGTTCGCAAAATTTGAAAATGTTCAACATTATGAGGAAATGATAGGAAATTTAAACATGTTCATATGGGAAATGGTCACAAAGTTAAAATAATGTTATTGTAAAATGTTCATTCTAAGAAGAAGAAAAAAAATAGAAAAACCGGACTCAAGTAAATAACAAAGAAATTAAAAAAAACCCGGCTAGAAGCTTCCCAAAACCAGTTGAAGGCTTTGTTCCTTTTTTCAAAGAAACTTGATGGAGATGCATGGAAGGACTGCATTAAGCAACGATTTTTGTGTCTGACAGCATGCGTACGTCTTCCCCTGAGCATACGGGAGCTCCTATTTGACGACCTGTGCGATGGATACTCAGCGAGTGCACACCGCCGCCCCTCCTCTCCTGCAAGACTAGGGCCAGCACATGTGTGGGCGTGTGGCAACCCTTATGTCGTTTTACTTTTTTCATTGTTTTTTTACTTTGAGAACTGTTTGATAAACAATGTTCGGGATTTCAAAAAAAGTTCTTAATTTTAGAAACTGTCCATAAATTCAAAAAATATTGATGAATTTAAAAAGTCTTCACAGTATCATGAATACAAGAAATGTTCACATAATTCAAAAAATTTGTAAATTTTAAAAATTGTTCCTGAATCTGGAGAATAATTCCCGAGCTGATCTCTAGCTACCACAACAGCTAAACCACGATGGGCTGTATTTGAGACCCTAACGTCAAAGTGGATCTTAGCAAGGCCCACAGATGGAAGGGTCCAAAGAGTGCCATATGCACCAATCCTCGTTTTCTTCGAAGGAGAAGTCCAGAACTCGCCGATGGCCAGATTGAAGATACCAGGTTCTCAATTGCATGAGCTTGTGAGCAACGATACCGAGCAAGACCGAGCTAAGGGGATCCCATCTGATGACGGGAACACCATGTGCACGATATATCAGAACTAATTTGCACCAACAATGTTTATACAGGAATAACCAAATTGTGATCGTTGCCCCTACATAATTTGCTACTAAAAATAGTTTTATTTATTGCACAGGTATAAAACTTGTTCTTAATTTTAATCATTTCTCTTGCACAAAATTATCCACATAGTGCACATGTATGATTTATCTAACATTATGTTTTGATGAAATAGGCTTTCGCCCTGCTATATTAATATAGCAACCACGCGATACAATTACCGAGGCCTCAAAAAAAGCACGCGGTCTCTCTCTCACTGTGACAAGCGAAGCGGGACTGGCGGGACCAAGAGGAAACAACATGGAATGATGAGCGGTAGAGTAAGCAGCCAGGCGGGAGGGGACAACCTCCACCACCCTCGGCCAGACGGACCTAGCCTAGGAGCAAACCAGACACCCCTGCCCGGCCGAGCCCAAAACGGGCTTGTGAAGCTCCCGTCACCGCGCTCCAGTATGCGACCCGCTGTCTCTGCACCCCCAGCATCAGCCACAGCTCCGTCGGCCGGAGACGACAAGGGAAAGCCCAGGCCCATATTGCAAGATAAAATTTTGTCTTTATAGAACAAAATTATACACCGATAGAAAATGTTGTCTATATTTTCATGAAATTAAATATGCTATGCAAAACTCTTTACTTCGTATCGTCATGATCATCCACAATATTAAAACTGTAAATAAACAAACAAGAGGTACTGACACATGGTTTTGGATAGAGCAGTATGGCACAATATATATGTTATCGCTGAAAATATAATATCTTCCTGGCTCACACTGTAGCTTCATGATAGTTTTGTCGGCTATGATAACAGAAGGTGCTGACACATGGTCCTGGAAACAGTTATAACATTAGGGGTAAATATAATAGCTGACATCTCTAAAAAATATCCCCGCAAAAAAAAGACAGCTCTAAAAAATAAGCTGACAAAAGTATCATGAAGCTATTATCGGGAAAACGAATTGTGCGAGTACGGTTCACCAAAATGAGTGGTTGTCCATCCACCTTGTCTAGGGGCAACTTAATTTTAATGTGTCTTTGTGTAGTATATATAGTGTTGATTAATCGTCCGTGATGAGATCTGTTGTGCCTTTGTGTGATATAACAAATAGAAGATACAAGGCGTCAGACTAAGTTTTCCATCCGTGCAAAGATAGAGATATGGATGCATATCTCTCATCAATGACCTGCAATGACGGAGATCTGCATTGACGCATGCTTCTACAATGATCCATGAGCCCATAAAAATTAATTGCTATGCGGTTGACTGACTGAGGTACTCACATGGACGTGGGAGTCTTGTTGAGTATGGTGACTTCTCCTTTATCTTAGGGGTTCTTGGTTTCATAGACATTTGAATATATTGTTTATTTGGATGGTTGTGCTTTCTTCTTTATTTCGGGGTTGGTTTTTAAAGAGAAAAGTCTAGTTTCCGCACTAACATTTTCGCATGGAGATGTGTCACTCACATTTACCTCCGGACCTTTATTTGGACTCACATCTACCTCCTGACCTTCTGGTTTAGGTTTAATTATCCCGTTCAATTTTCATAAATTATAAAATAGTCTATAGAAGTTTTAATAAAATAATCTAGTGTAAAAAGATGATTATTTTATGTTACCTGCAGAACGACCCTAAAATCCGCCCCTCCATGGCCCACCACGTCCTGCGCTCCCTCCAGCTGCTGCTGCCCCGCAAGCACCGCCAAGTCCTCCCCATCCTTCTCGATGGCGATGTCGAGATCACCGGCCGCATTGGCGACATCAGTGCACAGAGGCCACCGTCGTCACGAAGGCTAGCTAGGTAGGAAACTGTCCTTCGATCACTCGATTAATTATTATGTTCAATTAATGTCTTTATCTATGCAGTACAATAGGATTTGTAGATTGGAAAAGGACATCTTTTTCTCTCTTGTTTCAGCTGTTTGGAATATATTTTTTTGAAATGGCCATTTGGAATATTTTTCTTCAAATAACTCTCAAACAATGAAGACGATTATTTGGATCATATGAAGGATATAACCATTAATCTAGCACATGTGCAATAATTTTAATGTGTCTTTGTGAAGTATATAGTGTTGATTGATCGTCTGTGATGAGGTCTGTGCCTTTATGTAGTAGTATACCACATACTCCCTCCGTCCGGAAATACTTGTCGGAGGAATGAATGTATCTAGACGTATTTTAGTTTTAGATACATCCATTTCTATTCATTTCTCCGACGAGTAATTCCGGACGGAGGGAGTAGAAGATAGATGGCGCCAGACTAATATTTTCGTCCGTGCAAAGATAGTGATATGAATGCATGGATCTCATCAATGCCCTGCAACGACAGAGATATGCATTCACGCATGCTTCTGCTGCGATCCACGAGCCCATCCAAATTAATTGCTATGCAGTTGACTCATAGAGCTACTCACGTAGAAGTGCTCGTCTTGATGAGTGTGGTGAGTTCTCTTCTATATGTTGGGAGGGTTTGTTCGTTTTATGCAAATTTCAATATATTGTTTATTTGGATGGTTCTGCTTTCTCCGTCATTTCGGGGTTATTTTTTACTGAGAAAATTAAAGTTTTCTCATCAACATTTTTACATGGTGCAGTGTAACTCATATTTATTTTCACTCACATTTACCTTCTGACCTTTATTTCCACTCACATTTATCTCCTGAACTTTTGGTTTTGCTTTAGTTTTCCCATTCGAATTTTATAAATTACAAAATCATCTATAGAAGTTTTAAGAAAAAAATGTAAAAAGGCACAAGTATGGACTATATTTAAGATCGATTTTGTACCAGGAATGTTTATACCGGAATAACCAAAATGTGAGCGTTCCCACCTATATGAATCTACTACTGCAGATAGTTCTTTTTATTGCATAGGTATGAAACAAGTTCTTAATTTTACTCATTTCTCTTGCACAAATTTATCCTCGTAATGGACATGTATGATTTACCTAATATTATTATTTCAATATCCAAAATATAATATTGTCTTTACAGAGGGAAATTATACAGCAATATGAAAACGTTGTCTGTATGTGTGAAATTACATATGCTATGCAAAATTCCTTAGTTTGTATCGAGTATCGTCATGATTATCCACAATATAAAAACTGTAAATAAACAAACAAGAGGTGCAGACACATGGTTTTGGATAGAGCAGCTTTGGCACAATATATCGGCTATGATAACAGAAGGTGCTGACACATTTCTCCGGAAACTGATATAACAGTAAGGGTAAATATAATAGCTGACAACTCTAAAAATAAGCCGACAAAAGAACTATGAAGCTACAGTGTGAACTATACTCTCCCCATTCACATTATCATCGAGGAAACAAATTGTGCGAGTACAGTGTGCCATAATGGGTGGTCGTCCATCCGCCCTTGTCTAGGGGCAACTTAATGAGTGATCTGCATGGCTCTCATCAATCACCTTCTTGTTCGAAAACAAGAATGACCCCTGGCCTCTGCATCATTGATGATGCATGCATACATTTTTTTTGCTGGGTGATGTGTGAAGACACTTCATTATTATTCACCAAGATATTACAAAATAATACATCAATAAATCTGAATCCTCTATTTCGACAACCTTTGTCGCTACTCCTATCAACTTGAGGAAGGAGTGCAGATTTTCTGAGCCGCTTACCCAGACAACACAACAGAGCCCAATATCTAAAGTCGGAGGCCCAACCAAGCCGCTTTGCTGGTCTAGGGCACACAATGGTCTGGCGCACTCTCAGTGGTCACCAGATGCGCACGCTGCAGAGGCCGCTGTGTGACACCCTGGTTTTTGCTATTTTTCTTTCTCTGGAGTTTATTGCAATTTGGTTTGAAACTGATTTTTGAATTAACTCATTTGGACTTAGCACTTGGGCCTCATTTTGATTTTCACCCAGGTGACTCCTCTCACAGCCAAAAACCTCTCTTGCTCCCAAAAATTTAAGAAAATTCCCAAATATTCTTTGGATCATGCGTCATCATCCCATGCAAAAATATCCTCTGGTCATGTGGAATATTTTTGCTGTAGAAAATATTTTCCCTTCTGTTCAGAAAGTGCACTTTGTAAATGAAGTGCATTTTTGCTTGATCTCCTGGAGCTGAGATTTTTATAACATGACGACCTTCCTAAGTGAACCTTAACCACCAATTTTAGCTCTGAACACTCTCTCTGGATCTCTGTCAAACAAGCTCACAAGTTTCCGTCCAGAAACATGCCAGCAAGCTCATGTCTATTCTTGTCAACCTGGCAGTCAGCCATGAGCACATAGAGACCTAACACTACAAGACAAGGTCCCAGACATGGTTTCGCCTCATGGGTGCACCGCGTTGCACTAGTGCATGATGTGACCGCGTTCGTCCAATGTTGCTGGCACACTCTGGGCGCCGGCAGCGTCTCTGTTCGGCTCGTGCGCTCGCCCGCGGCCAAGCTAGCTTGTCTTCTTCCTCCTGCCTCGCCTCATCACTCTTGACCTCTCCCTGATCTCCCTGAAGTCGACGACAGCCGTAGCGGCCACCTCCGACGGGGCTATAGTGAGCCCGTGCGCATGTTTTCGTCCTCCTCCGACGCCCTGTTCTTGTCTCCATGCCTCCACAATGGCCGCGTGAGCCCCTGGCTCTTTCCGCCTCCTCACTGACCGCTGTTCGTCACTGCTCGCCTTTCCAGAGAGCTCTCCGGCGACCTCGAATCACCTCTCGCCCGCGCCTATATATAGAGGCCCCCTCGAGCCTCTCAGACCACACCCACCTCCTCCACCAATCTCCACACACCTCCTAGATAGCTGCGGCCAGGGTAGGCGGGACGGAATCATCACCACTATAGCAGCTATATTTTAAACACCGCGGAAACTCCTATTTTAAACTGCATCCTAATTAACGGAAACTGGAAATTAGCTTGTCTAGTTCCAGTTTGATTTATTCATGAACTAAAGAGTTATAGTTTAAACGAAAAATTTCACGCCCAAGTTACATATCACATCACAAATTTAGGTAAATTAATACATAGTATAAATATAGGTAGCATAGTACATAAGATCACTTCACATCAACGAAATATAGCAATAGTCTTTGCAACCAGAGATATAATATAGACTTCCTTCTTCAGCTGAACCACTTAGCTCAATGACATCATCCTCGTCACAATTCCCTTTGATATTTTTCAGCATGCCCTTGTGAATTTCCCCAATTTTAAGAAACTCAACTATGACAACTCTACCTTCTTATTATCTTTCTTCAGAACATCTATGTCCTTCTCGTAGTCTTTAGCTCATATATGTCCTTTTTCAGAATATCCCGCATCTTCATCACTCCATCCCAAGCGAAAGCTAGCACCTTCTTATCCTTTTCCACGTCACGGATCTCCCTCATGACCTGATCCATCTCCTTCTGGAGCCCATCTTTGTCCACTTTCGGCTTATCATTATCCTTCCTAGTGTCCCTGGTCACTTCTCGTTGAGCAACACGAATGGCCTTGAGATCACTGATCACATATTGCTCATTCTCTAGCTGCTTCTACAGGGCTACAGAGTACCCTGACATCATGTTTTGGTAATTCTCTTGCCACACCTTTTGCATTGCCTGACCCAATGCTTGTTCCCAACACTAACAAAATTACTGTACTGGCAGTCCAACTGCTTAATCTCGTCTTTGAGATTGAGCACTTCCTCTGCATGATTAAGCCCTTCCTGGGTTCGAGCACCTCTACACTTTTCATACTTTTTCCAGAGCATGTGAAGTGTCTTTTTTAGGGCTTCAAGCCACTCCTTGTCAACCCAACGAGTAAAGCCACTGTTTCCTAGCTGCAATACAAACAGTTAAAAGGATTTTAACAGTTGACCATGAACAACTAGCAGTTAATTAATGGTGGCCATTACCAGAGAGCACTACTTATGTGCACGGACACACATCAGTCAATATAATTTGAAAATAGCCAAGTATAGCATAACTAGAAGAAAACCAGATATAGCATAAGTGAGCTAGAATGTTCCACAAACATGACAGGTCACAACTAAGTTACAATGTTCCACCAACACTGCTTAGCAGCCAAACAAAACATAGCTGGAAGACATCCACATATAGCACAGCATAGTTGAATTGTTCCACAAGAACACTTACTATAGCTTATACCATTTACATATAATTTTTCCAGACAACCCTCACATGCTGAGCAAGCATCTTCAATACTACACAATTAACTAAAATTGTATACCAGAGATTAACATATCGAAAAAAGAGCAGACACTCAGAGATAGAAAAATTGTGCTTACTTCCCGATCACATCTTTACAACCTTCTTCCTGCGAGGCTTCTTTTAAATGCTACAAATTTCCTGTCAATTTTCACATGGTAGCAAAGGATAGGGTCCTCCTCATTCTCTAGAAGGCCCTCAAAGTGCAAGTCTTCTATGGTGATAGGAATCTGCATTCAGTTCAAAATGAATGGAAAATGGTAAAATTGAGTGGATGTTAATCTAGGTGTTACTCCCTGAGTCCAGATACATTCGTATGAGTGTTAACTAATTTTGAACATATTAGGTGTTACTCTTGAGTCTAGATACATTTGTTTGAGTGTGAACTAATTCTGAACGGAGGATGGACAGTTTAAGTAATAAAACTAAGGCACATCAATGAAATATACATGTATATATGTAGGGCGAGAGCGCTGGTTCCACAACAAGCGGCGGGTAGCTAGCTATAGCTCGATTGATAGGTTCAACATTGATCAATGAATATGGGTGTATATGGGTTTGGCGAGCTTCTCAGTGCAGCTGCTCGCCTTCTCGGTGATGCTCCCGTACGCGGAGAATTCCACCTTCTCGGAGCAGCTGCTCTCCTTCGCCTGCGGCAGCTTCTCTATGCTATGGCAACCAACCACCTCGTCGTCGACGGCCATGACAATATCAAGTTCCTGCGGATGCAGTCCCAGCTCGCATGAACAGGGAAAATCGTCGCCGAGGGAGATCAAAATGGGAAGCTAAGTGACCGATCGGTCTTCCGCCCTCGCAACCCGCCGTCGTACAAAGCCCCGCTCTCCACTGACTGCTTGGTGTTGCTGATGCGTAGGTTCTTCCCTCCAAAATTAATGGGTGATGTAGAACAGCAACGACATGTATTTCTCTAAGTTGTGAAACTAAGGTATCGAACCAGTAGGAAGATCCAGAAGACTATGTAAGTAGTACCTGTGCACAAAGAACAAATCCTCGCAACCCAACGCGTATAGGGATTGTCAATCCCTCGTGGGTAAAATAAATCAATGGAAAATAAAATGCAGCAAGGTTTTTTTTGGGTTTTGGTAATATAGATATGAAAATAAAAGAGAAAATAAATTGGAAACATGAAGAGCAAAATAGATCTTCCAAATAGTTGATGGAAAATAGACCCAGGGACTGTAGGTTTCACTAGTGCCTTCTCTCGAGAAAATAGCATACGGTGGGTAAATAAATTACTATTGGGCAATTGATAGAAGAGTGAATAATTATGACGATATACAAGACAATGATCATGTGTATAGGCATCACGTCCAAGACAAGTAGAACGACTTCTGCCTGCATCTACTACCATTACACCATGCATCGACCGCTATCCAACATGCATCTAGTGTATTAAGTTCAAGGAGAAATGGAGTAATGCTTTAAGAACGATGACATGATGTAAACAAGATCTATTCATGTAGGAATAGACCCCATTGTTTTATCCTTAATAGCAAGGATACATGCGTGTCATGTCTCTTTCTCACTGAGATTGAGCACCACAAGATCGAACCCATCATAAAGCACCTCTTCCCACAGCGAGACAAAAAGATCAAGTTGGCCAAACAAAACTCAAATATCGAAGAAGAAAGACGAGGCTATAACAATCAAGTATGGATATAATTTCATAGATCTGATCATAAACTCACAGTTCATCAGATCACAACAAACACACCGCAAAAAAAAGAGTTATATCAAATAGATCTCCAAAAGACCATTGTATTAAGAATCAAAATGAGAGAGAAAGCCATCTAGCTACTACCTACGGACCCGTAGGTCTGATATGAACTACTCACACATCATCAGAGGAGCACCAATG
The DNA here is from genome assembly GCA_963921465.1 of Triticum timopheevii. Classification (NCBI taxonomy): domain Eukaryota; kingdom Viridiplantae; phylum Streptophyta; class Magnoliopsida; order Poales; family Poaceae; genus Triticum; species Triticum timopheevii. The sequence continues at coordinate 8,831,920 of OY997271.1, forward strand.
AGGAAGATTAACCCCTCCATGATTGTGTTCCCTGCTAGCAGGGTGCCGGAACAGGCTCTAGATTGGATCTCGTGGATTTCGGAACTTGCAGCGGCTGAAACAATTTTTCGTCGACTGCCCTAGGGTTTCTGGAATATTTGGGTATTTATAGAGTCGAGAGGCAGTGGAGGGGGTGCCCGAGGCCCCCACTAACCAACAGGGCGCGCCATAGTGCCTAGTGAGCCGCTTGGGCTACCCTTGGTTCCCAAGGTTTCTTCTGGTCCAAACAAATCTCCAAAAAATTTCGTGGCATTTGGACTTTGTTTGATATTGATTTTCCGCGAAGGATAAAACAAGCAAAAAAACAGCAACTGGCACTGGGCACTATGTCAATAGGTTAGTCCGAAAACATGATATAAAGTTGCTATAAAATGATTGTAGAACATCCAAGTATGATAATATAACAACTTGGAACAATCAAAAAATTAAGATATGTTGGAGACGTATCAGCATGCCCAAGCTTAATTCCTGCTCGTCTTCGAGTAGTTAAATGATAAAAACAGAATTTTTGATGTGGAATGATGCCTAACATGTTCATCATATTTTTTCTTTATAGCATGGACATATGGGCATGTAGATGATTCCAAGCAATATTCTATAATTTTAGGTGAAAACTTTAATAATCAAGCATATCAACAAGCAACCTTGTCTCTCAGAATATTAACGCTAAAGAATGCAATCCCTAGCCCATCAAGCTCCATCAAGCTCCATCATTGCTCCATTCATGCAACACACCCAAATATTAGCTACATCCAATGCTCAAGTATGATAATAGTGTCCTATAGTTGGTGCTTTATAAGAGAAGATGGAGACTCAAATAAAAATAAAAATTGCATAAAAGTAAATAGATAGGCCCCTCGTAGCGGGAAGTAGAGATTTGTAGCAGTGCCAGAGCTCAAAGAAAAAAAATTGAGAGATAAAATATTTTGGGTGGCATGCTTTTCCTGTAAACGAAAACGACTAAGAGTTCCCAATATCTTCCATCCTCAACAAATCAAAGGCGGTTCCCAAATAGAAAATAAATTTTATTCCTTTTTCCACCATTCTTTCAAACTCCACGGCTAGCCGATCGAATCCACGGGGTACCGTCCATACTAACACTTTCCAAGGATTTTATTAATTGGCAACATAAAGTAAATATCTTTGCATTTGGGGACTGGGCATCCCTATTACCGCCATACTCTCATGCAATGACAAGTGAATAAACAATCATATTGAGAATAACCTATTTAACATGGAAGATATCATCCACCCCTCGCCGCTTCGTGAGAGGTACGGGCACACAAAACAAAATTTTATTTTGAACATTATAGTTGGCACATACAAATTTACTTAGAATGACACTGAAATACCACATATAGGTAGGTATGGTGGACTCATTTGGCACAAATTTGGGTTTAGGATTTTGATGCACAAGCAGCATTCCCGCTTAATACAAGTGAAGACTAGCAAATAGATTGAGAAGCGCCCAACCAAGGAACTAAAACCATCATAAGTGAACATTAAACATAACTAACACCAAATAATGAAACACAACTAGGATGTAATTTCATAGCATAATTATTGACTTCATGTGCATGCATAGGGAATCACAAACATTAACACCAATATTCTTACTAAAGCATAATTACTCACCAACACAACTCACATATCACTATCTTCATATCGGAAAACTATTGCAAAGAATCAAGTTTAACATCCAATGATCTTCATGAAAGTTTTTATTATATCTTCCCTGGATATCTATCAGGTTGGGACCAATTTCATTTGAAGAAAATTGTCATTGCTAATAACAAGTTCTCAAAAAATATAAGTGAAGCATGAAAGCATATTTCTTCAAAATAGTAGCACCACCATGCTCAAAAAGATATAAGTAAAGCACTAGAGCAATTCCATGGCTCTAAATTTTTTTATGTGAAGCATAAAGAGCGATTCTAACAAATCATAGCATAACTTGGCTCTCTCAAATAGGTTTGTCCAGCAAGGATTATTGTGACAAACTAACAGGCAAAATAAGAAAAGACGCATATAATACAAGACGCACCAAGCAAAACTCATGATATGTGACGAATAAAAATATAGCTCCAAGTAAAATTACCGATGTTCGTTAGAAGAAAGAGGGGATGGATTCCAGCGCATCCCCAAGCTTAGTTGCTTGGTACTCTTTGGAATTGGAATGTGTTGACGTTCTCGAGCATCAACTAGAGGTGGCAAGACAACGTGTACATGATTCTCAATGTACAATCAACAAGTTGAGACTGGACATGCATGTATTAGATGTAGGAGTCAAAAAATGAAACAAGACACTGAGGTAACCACGAAGGAATTGGAGATTTTGCAGACTGAAATTTGTGCTATCTAAATCCGGCCAATCCTATTTTCTGAAGATATTATAGTTCAAATGGTAATTTCTGTTGATGCGTGTCCATGATGTATGAGCTTTATTTGTCCAATGAATGTAATTTGCTGTTTGTTACGCTTTATAATCACTGGTGCCGAACTATAATGCCCAGTGGGTATATTCGGCTGTAACTTCTTTATTATATAGTGTAGTATTATTCTATGTTTCTATGTTTATTATTGTATAGTGTATGGTTTTTAGAGGCGATAGTATAGAGTAGGATAATTCTTGAATATGCTATATTGTTGAAACGGGGGCCAACACGCCCAAACATTTCATGGACGCCATACAAACTAACAAACATGTGCAGTCAAAGCGGGCCTTAATTGGGCTGGTCAAAATAATATTAAGTGGATCCCAAATGGACCCACCGTAACAACGGCTCTTAGTAGGCCGTCAACAGACCTAAAGCTCGATAGGGCCGTATAAATGGAAATGGCCTGGGGCCTTTAGCAGGCTGAAATAAATGTCAATTTTGTCTCGGCCCTTTTACTTTACGGGCCAGTAAGAGGACAAAAGTGTTATTGGCTAGAGGATGCCCAATTTGCAAACTAGTCTTTTAACAGGCTGAAAGTCGCGTTGGGCTAAAATGATGCCATGCGGAACGTGGGCCCCTAATGGACCTAAAGTCAAAGACCCAATTGTTGTGCGGGCCCTTAACAGGCCGAGAGACAAAATTGGCTAAGAGTTGGCCCATTTACCAAATGGGTCGAGGACAGGCCTAAAGGTGATAGCTTAATGGCGAGCCGTTACGGTCGATGCCACATGTCGGTCACCCTTGACGAAAGCATTTCTATGACGTGCATTTTATCGTCATGGAACTGGACACTTCCGTGATGATAATTTTTATAATGTCATGGAACACTTCTGCGGTAGCACATGTATGACTATCTTGATTCTGTCATAAAATCGTCATGGATGTACATGCATGACAGAAAACGTGACCTACTATGACAAACACATATCATCACGGAACTGTATTTTTTTGTAGTGATATCAAGAACACGAGAGAGAGAGAGAGAGAGAGAGAGAGAGAGATCAAACACATAGCTACTAGTACATATCCTCAACCCCAAGGGTGAACTACTCCGTCCTCGTCATATGGACACCGGTGGTGATTTCCCCCTCCGGCAGGGTACCGTAACGAGCTCTCGATTGGTTTCTCGTGGCTATAGAGGCTTGCGGTGGCGAAACTCCCGATCTAGGTTTATTTCTAGGGGTTTCTATATTTATAGGAATATTTGGCGTCCAGAACAAGTCAGGGGGTCCACGAGGAGCCAACAAGACCGGAGGGCATGCCCTAGGGGTGGGGGGGCTCCACTCTTGTGGATGACTCGGTACTCTTCTAGCCCAACTCTTTTGTTTCGGGGGCTTATTCTGGTTCATAAAAAATCACCGTAAATTTTCAGCTTGTTTGGACTCCGTTTGATATTCCTTTTCTGCGAAACTCAAAAACAAGGGAGAAACAGAAACTGGCACTGGGCTCTAAGTTAATAAGTTAGTCACAAAAATAATATAAAATAGCAAATAAATGCATATAAAACATCCAAGATGGATTTTATAATAGCATGGAACAATCGAAAATTATAGATACGTTGGAGACATATCAACAACATGAATGGTCTCGACATCACTGGTCACATATTGCTTGTTCTCTAGCTGCTTCTGCAGGGCTATAGAATACCCTGACATCATGTTTTGGTAATTCTCTTGCCACACCTTTTGCATTGCCTGACCCAGTGCTTCTTCCCATCACTAACAAAATTACTGTACTGGCAGTCCAGCTGCTTAAACTTGTCTTTGAGATTAAGCACTTACTCTGCATGACCAAGCCCTTCCTTGCTTCTAGCACCCCTATACTTTTCATATTTTCTCCAGAGCACGTGAAGTGCCTTTTTCGAGGCTTCAGGCCACTGCTTGTCAACCCAATGCACAAAGCCACCGTTTCCTGGTTGCAATAACAAACAATTAAAAGGATTTTAACAGTTGACCATGAACAACTAGCAGTTAACTAATGGTGGCCATTAACAGAGAGCACTACCTATTTGCATGGACACACACCAGTCAATATAATTTGAAAATAGCCAAGTATAGCATAACTAGAAGAAAACCAGATATAGCATTAGTGAGCTAGAATGTTCCACAAACACGGCAGGTCACAACTAAGTTACAATGTTCCACCAACACTGCTTAGCAGCCAAACAAAACGTAGCTATAAGACATCCAAATATACCACAACATAGTTGAATTGTTCCACAAGAACACCAACTCTAGCTTATACCATTTGCATATACCTTTTCCAGACAACCCTCACTTACTGAGCAAGCATCTTGAAAACTGCACAATTAACTGAAATCGTATACCCAACAGAGATTAACAGATCGGAAAAGAGCAGACACTGAGAGATAGAAAAATTGTGCTCACTTCCTGATCACATATTTACAACCTTCTTCCAGCGAGGCTGCCTTCAAATGCTACAAATTTCCTGGCAATTTTCACATGGTAGCAAAGGACAGGGGCCTCTTCATTCTCTAGGAGGCCCTCAAAGTGCGAGTCTTCTATGGTGATAGGGACCTGCATTCAGTTCAAAATGAATGGAAAATGGTAAAATTGAATCGACTTTACTATAGGCATTACTCCCTGAGTCTAGATACATTCGTACATTCGTATGATTGTCAACTAATTTTGAACATCTTAGGGGTTACTCTCGAGTCTAGATACATTTGTTTGAGTGTCAACTAATTCTGACGGGAGGAAGTACAGTTTAAGGAATGAAGCTAAGCCACAGGCCATGAAATATATATATATATATATATATATATATATATATAGTCAATTACACTAGCGGTGTCACAACTTGCCATGAATGTGCACTTTGGTGCTACAAGTTGTGAGATACATCAAAATGGTGAAGCAACTTGGCTCTATCGTGCACATACGGTGCTTTTCTCGGTTTCGTACGAATCTAGCGCTGACTAAGCAAGCCAGCGTGGCATGGGTCCCACTGGCGCGTGTGGCGAAAGATTTTACTAAAATCCCCTTGGAATTTTTTATTTTTTGCAAAGAAGGCCCGCGTTGGCTGTACGTACAGAGGTGGCCTTTCCTTTATGCGTTTATGACTTGCCTGTTCGGCTCCCTCATCTCAGGCCTTCCTCATATCTCTCTCCTCTCGATCGTTTGGAGGCGGAGGCGGCGGTGATCTGGACGACAGCATTGATCGGCGGTGTCGACCACGATGGAGCCCCGCCGACGAGCTCCTGGCGAGGCAGCCCCTCTATACGGTGAGCACGGCTGGACTTCCCTCCTCCGCAGCCCGTGATTTTGGTAGGGTTTTCATCGGTTGGTTCGCCGGCGAGAAGCGTTGAGTTTGTGTTGATTTCGTCTACAGATGCTATTTAGATGGCGTGAGGTTAAAATCCACCCTCGCATTCATCCGTAGTGTCGTTCGTCTCTAGGGTTTAGCACGGGTTTAGAAGGGCCCTTATTTTGTACATGAACAAATCAGATACGTGTTACAATGTAAGTGCTGCAGTCAAAACAGTATATGTGTTACTTATCTGAATTCTTGGACACTTGTTTACTGAAATTTGGCGCAGTTGTTAACTGAATATTTCGTCAGTTGGTAACTGAATATTTCGGCAGTTGTTACTTATCTGAATTTTTGAACACTGTTTAACTGAATATTTGAACAAGTTAACTGCAAATAAAATGTACATTGTTAATAGAATGTTCAAAAATTTATGTAGTTAATTGTTGTTTTCAGAAATTTATGTAATGTACTATTTGTTGTTAACTGAATATGTTTGTGCACTGTAATCTGAATTACTTTGGCACTGTATGCAATGTAGGTGATTTTGATGGACTGTTCACTGTTGAGATTCATCACAAGGGATTTTTCTGTGGAGCTGGTAGCAGCAGGACATACATGGACCATCAAGTTGATTGGTTTGATGGCTGTGATAGTGACACATGGTCTATACTGTGGATTGATGATTTTCTTAAGCAGCTGGGTTATGACAGAGATAGTGGAAAACATGAAGTATTTTGGTGTCAGCCTGGAAGAACACTTGGTGAAGGAATGAAAGAAATGAAATCTGATGCTGACAGCCTTGCAATGATAGCAGCTAGTACACAACACAAGAATTTGTTGCTGATCATAGACCATGGAGATACATTGAACAATTTAGTAAGAGATGATGTTGTAGTTCAAGGGGTTCCTGAATTGCCAAAGGTCATAACTCCAAGGAAAGACAACAAGGGCAAAGAACAAGCTACCTCATCTAAAGCTGCTACTGTGAGAAGTAAGAGGAGTAACAGCAGGGCAAGGGGATTGTTTTCTAAAGGATCATCTTCACAATGTGCTGGTGATGATGTTGAGGAACAAGATGCAGAAGCTGCATTAGATTCTGAGACTGATGAGGATTTTTTTGACAGAGACTATGATGTAGAGGATGGGGATGATGATTTATTTGAAGATCATGTAGACAAAGAAGTGGATGATCACAGAGAAAGAGTTACAACATGTGACTATGAAACAGAGCTAGCAGAAGATGCTGTAGATGACCCTCACATCATGTTATCTAAAGAAGAGAGGGACAAGTTGAAGTACCACTTCAAAGGGTTCAATCCCGAGACAGATCTTAATGCTCCTGTATTTAAGTTAGGAATGGTGTTTGGTAGTGTGCAGGAGCTCAGACATGCTATAACTTCTTATAGCATAAGAAACAGAGTTGCAATAAAAAAGACAAGAAACACAAGCACTACAATTGAAGCCAGATGCATTGATGGTTACCCATGGTACCTGAAAGCAGCGAAGGACAGCAGAAAAACCAGCTTTATTATAAAGAAGTATTGTGATGACCACACTTGCCCTAAGTCATGGAACCTTAAAGGTCTAACTGCTCCATTTTTAACCAAAAAATTCAGAGATGAGTTCAGGGACAATGAGAAGATGCCTTTGAAGAAATTTGAGGAGAAGGTTCAGCAAGAATACAATCTCATACCAACCAGGACCAAATTGGGAAGAGCTAGAAGAGAATCTGTGAAGCAGATCAGAGGTGACGATGATGATTAGTACAAGCACTTGTGGGATTATGGAGAGGAGTTGAGGACCACAAACCCTGGCAGCAAGTTTTATCTATGCACAAAGGAAATTTTTGATGAAAAGACTAAGCAGACAAGGGAACACTTTTCAACGCTATATTGGTCATTGGATGCTTGCAAGAGAGGCTGGCTATTGGGAGGCGGACCCATCATATTTATAGATGGATGCCACATTAAGACAAGGTACAAAGGGAATTTGCTGACAGCAGTGGTATCGACCCTAATGATTGCATCTACCCCCTAGCATTTGGGATTGTGGAAGTTGAGTCTACTAGCAGCTGGGAGTGGTTTCTGGCAAGCCTAAAGGATGATCTAAACATATGTAACACCTCTCCATACACAATAATGAGTGACAAGCAGAAGGTATGCTCCTTAGTTCATTCACTTTACATGTACTATATTCACTTTCAATTGTGTAAACCATATAATGATCTGATTTGCAGGGTCTCATTGCAGCAGTAGCCAAGGTTTGGCCGGATGCTGAACACAGGTTCTGTGTCAGGCATATGTACCAGAATTTCCACAAGCTACACAAGGGGGAACAGTTGAAGAACAATCTTTGGGCAATTGCAAGAGCTACAAACAATCCTACATACATGAAAGCTATGGAAAAGATGATGGCAGACAGTGTGGGTGCATACAAATGGGTGGAGAAATGGCCTCCAAAGACATGGATTAAAGCCTTTTTTAACCCTTTTCCAAAATGTGATATTCTACTGAATAACATGTCTGAAGTATTTAATAGGTTAGCTTCTAATTTACTATTGTGGTTCAATTGTAATATTGCAATATGTATTGTTCTATTACTACACTAACATGTATGTTTCTTCTTGTGACAGTTGGATATTGCCAGCAAGAGAACTACCAATTTTATCTATGGTGGACAACATAAATAACAAGATAACAGCAAGGATGTATAGCAAGCAGAAGGAAGTGGCCCTAGACAGGAAATGGAGTGGTAGATTGTGCCCCAAGATTAAGAAAAAACTTGACAAATTTACTGATTGGGCTGCTAACTGCATGGTATTTGGAGCTGGCCAGAAGATTTTCAAAGTGGTCTCGATGAACCATTCCTACATTGTGGACTTGAACATGGAAAAATGTGATTGCAAAAGATGGGACTTGTCAGGAATTCCGTGTCACCATGCAATAGCTTGTGCTAGAGAGGAGAGAATTGATCCTGCAACTCTAGTGCATGAGTGCTACTCCGTACATACTTACAAGAAAGCTGATGGATTTAACATAAAGCCAGTGAGAGACAAGGAACATTGGAGAAAGATGTATGGAGTTGATGTATATCCACCTGTGTACACTAAGGTCATGGGAAGACCAAGGAGGAACAGAAAGAAAGATCCAGAGGAGAAGCAGATGAAAGATGGAGGGAAGAGACTGACAAAGCATGGTGTGTCCATGCACTGCTCTTTATGTGGACGAGCAGATCACAATAAGAAAGGGCATAATAGGTGGGAGGAGAACAATAGGGATGCACCTCAGCCTGCAGAAGATGATGGAGAGGATGATGGTGCAGAGTATGATGATGATCCTTCAATCATTTCAGTACGATGAAAGCAACTAAAAATACTGCAATGTTTTCTAAATTTACTCCCTATCTAGTACCCTTGACACTTCGTTTGCACTTTTTCCAGAACATAATGCCACATACAGTGCACCCACACATGGATCCTACTCAAACACCAGGGTCAATGGTGTTTCTCATGCAGCAAATGGTAAGGATTTTGTCTTGTGCAAAACTTTATATTCTGAATTCACATGCAAAACTAACTGAAAACTGTTGCATTAATTCTTACTTAGGAGAGGAGAGCATATGTGCCAGTTATGGATCTTGGACCTCTTCCAGAATCTGCTTTTGTTGCAAATGCTAGAGATAGCATACCAGTTTTCAGGCAGGGTTAGAAGAAGAGGAGTGACAGAAGACATTCCTGAAGATGTCCCTGAGGCAAGCTACTAGGAAACTGAAAATGCAAGAGGAAGAAAGAGGAGAGCAACTGAAAGAGGCAGGGGAAATGTCACAGGAGTAGGCAGAGCACCTGGGAGAGGAGCTGGGAGAGGAAACGGGAGAGGAGCTGGGACAGGTAGTGGCAGAGGGACTGGGAGAGGGACTGGGACAGTTAGCCGAGGAGGGATTGGGAGAGGTCACACAGGAGGAAGGACAGGACCAGGAGCTGGGTTGTGGAACATCATGTTTCCACCAGATCCACCCACTTCACTGTGCAAGCAGAGGAGGTCCTAGTGACACAAAATGCACCACAAGAGGAGTGGCCTGATGATTTCCAGACCTTATAGAGCAAGCTGCATATCAAATCGAGTCATGAATGAACTGGACAAAAATGCAATCAAGTTCATGTATGAACTTTTGTGCTCTAGATTGTTAGAACTAAAGTTGAACCATGTCAGGAGCTGAACATGTCTTTTGCTACCATGCTTAAATCAATATGTATGACTTATGTGAAGATTATATGATGCTATCCTGTGCTATATGATTTTTGTGATACTATTTTTCCTGAAATTTTACTTCATTTCATATTAAAATGCTTGTTGTAGAGTTTTTGACAGAAACCTTGCTGTACAGTCTATTTTTCCTGAAATCTTACTTCATTTCGTACTAAAATGCTTGTTCTGGAGTTTCTGACATAAACCTGTGTGAGTTGGTTTTTAAGTTTCACATTTCTCTTCCACAACAAACAGTACTGTCAACTGCAAGAATTAGATAAGAATTTGACATGAAACCACACTTCTTAAATACCAAACACTACATTCTGTCCACATAACTCCTCTCCAAAGTACATGCACACAACAAACATAGTCATCCTATCTCTAGATTGAAGCTGATCTCTATGCATCCTTCCAGTCATCTTCTCCATCTTGTGCTTCTCCTTCTCTGCTTCTATCTCACCAACTATCTCCACCAGCTCCATCTCCAGCACCTCATTCTTCTTTGCTAATTCAGCTATGACACTTCTTTCCCTCCCCTGCCATGGTTTGTCAATCCATTTGGCATAACCAGAAGTCCTAGCATCCTGTTCAGTCAACAAGGGTTATGTTATCAAGAGTAATTATCAACACCACAATGTACTGCATGACAAAAATTGCACGACAGAGAGGGGTCAGAGGACAGAGAGGGTCAGAGAGTAGAGGATGAGAGAGACCGCGTGAGCTAACCTCAGGTTCAATGGCTCGCCGCCGTGCTCACTTCTGCACCTTCGCCGCCGTCCTCAACGCAGAAGACGACCGCCGCCGTGCTCGACGCGGAAGACCGCCGCCGCCGTGCTCGACGCAGAAGACCGCCGCCGTCGTGCTCAAAGCACAAGAACGATGCCGCCGTGCTCTGCAAAATGGGGAACGAGGGTTAGGGATTTGGGCACCTCTGTACGTACAGCCAACGCGGGCCCTTTTTGCAAAAAAATAAAAATTCCAAGGGGGTTTTAGTAAAATCTCTCGCCACACGCGCCGGCCCGCACCCTCTGGTCGCTGCCAGTGGGACCCATGCCACGCTGGCTTGCTTAGTCAGCGCTAGATTCGTACGAAACCAAGAAAAGCACCGTATATGTACGATAGAGCCAAGTTTCTTCACCACTTTGATGTATCTCACAACTTGTAGCACCAAAGAGCACATTCATGGCAAGTTGTGACACCACTAGTGTAATTTACTCATATATATAATATAGGGCGGGGGGCGCTAGTTCCACAACGAGCGGCGGGTAGCTAGCTAGCTATAGCTCGATCGATAGGTTCAACATCCATCGATGAATATGGCTGTAGATGGGTTTGGCGAGCCGGGCATTCGTGTGGTGAGTCGCCGGCTGGTGAAGGCATCCGACCCGTCCATCCAACCGCACGTGGTGCCCCTCTCCAACCTCGACCTGTACGTCGGCAACGTACAAGTCGCCATACTATGCCTCTATCCCAAGCTTCCGGCGGGCAGGGATTTCGCCGGCGTGGTGGCCACCTTCGAGTCCCTGCTGCCGGCTTTACTCAACGAGTTCTACCCTTTCGCCGGCCGCATCGGCACCAACCCAAGCTCAGGCCTCCCCGAGCTGCTCTGCCACAACCAGGGCGCGGAGCTGGTCGTGGGAGAGGTCGGCGTCGCCCTGGGGAGCCTGGACTACGGCCTGGCCGACAAGTCCCTCAAGAAGCTGATGCTCCCGTACGCGGAGGACGTCACCTTGTCAGTGCAGCTGCTGTCCTTCGCCTGCGGCAGCTTCTCCGTGCTGTGGGCAACCAACCACCTCGTCGGCGACGGCCATGACAACATCAGGTTCCTGCGGATGTGGTCCCAGCTCGCACGCACGGGCAAAATCGTCGCCGCCGACGGAGATGGAGATGGAAAGCTATGCCACGACCGCTCGGTGTTCCGCCCTCGCAACCCGCCGTCGTACAGAGCCTCGCTCGCCGCCGACCTAACGACGTTCGACCCACGCCGGCTGGTAAACGTTCTGACGGCCCACGACAGCTTCGTCGACCGCCTCTACTACATCGAGGCGGCCGACATCGCTAGCTTGCGCGAGATGGCGAGCACCGAGCAGCGCCGCTCCTCACGCGTCCAGGCGGTCTCCGCGTACCTGTGGAAGGTCCTCGCCGGCGTGGTTGCCGCTTCCCGCGTGCCGGAGGAGCGCTGCCGCATGGGGTGGTGGGTGAGCGCGCGCCGTCGTCTCACGTCGCCCGAGCTAGCCTCTGCGATGCGCAACTACTTCGGCAACGTCACGACCTACGCGTACGGGGACGCGAGCGTGGAGGAGATCCAGCGCAAGTCGCTCGCGGAGGTGGCGGCCATGGCGCGGGAGCCGGTCGCCTCCGTCAACTACGAGGAGTACATCCAGGATCTGGTGGACTTCGTGGAGGTGCACAAGGGCCAAGGGCTGATGGAGACTCCCGTGGTCGGGCTGGGCAGCCCGATCCTAAGCCAGTCCGTGTTCGACTCATTTCCGCTTGACACCGACTTCGGCTTCGGCCAAGCTGCTCTGGCCATGCCCATCTCCGACTTCGCCAACCTCTGCTCAGCCTACCTGTCCATCAGCGCCAAGCCGGCAGGCGACGGCTCCTGGCTCGTCAGTGCCTACATATGGCCTCGTCTCGCCGCCGCCCTCGAGGCCGACGAGCAGCACATCTTCAAGCCTCTCACGGCGGAGTACCTTGGCCTCACAGCCTCCTAGACAACACACACGCTATTCGGTGTGTTCTTCGGCCAACAATAAAATTCCTTTGGTTTTTGCTCTTCATCCAACAATAAAATCCTTGCGTTGTGTTGTGCTATGTACTTTGGTTTTTGTGTTTTCTTTATAATTTTCTATGGATTTTAGCCCCGATTTTCCAAATAAATGGATTGGTTTGTTTAGGTTATCGATCCGTCAGCGAACAAGAGAGCGACTCTCTTGGCATGGCATCTTTGAGTTTTACCAATATTATGCCGCACAAGCTTATCCTCAGAGTGCACATATAAGTTTTATTCCATATTTACGAAGAATAATTGGTGATTCTTTTTCTCTGCGCACCGCTTGGGGTGAACGCTTGGTTTATAGCCGAGCAAGCCGACCGCTCGGCTATAAACTGAGTGTATTTTATCGATTACAAGCGCTATACTTAGGTATTTAAAAACCAAAAGGCAATATATAAGCTGAGTATGGCGTTAGAGGACGCTTGGCTAATACCAAGATGCCGTCATGCAGCCATCCAGCACGTGGCGATAGCATGGTTTTAACTTTCAGTAAGATTTTAATGAAATTCACTGAATTTCATTAATTTCAGTAGACATTAAAATATTACGCTTCCACCAAAATATTTTAGTAATTTCCGTAGTACACAAGAAATCAAATATTTTTCAAAATGTTTTTTAGAAATTTCAAATATTTAATTAAAATCATGTAAATATTTCAGCCCTTTGGCCGAAATGCAAACCGAAATCACTGAATTTCAGTGATTTCGGTTGGTGCTGAAATTTTTTTAAAACTGAAATTGAAAACCATGGACGGTAGAAGCACGGCAGATGCTTCCGCGAGCTACACGTGTATGGCCGTGTTTTCTTTGCATAATATGTTGTGTTCTTTGTGTAGGCCATGCGTCTTTTTACATTGTATTCGGCTTACATGAGCTAAGTCTGATGGACCTGCGGATGCCTTGTGTTTTCCAGATGGTACTCGGCTTATAATTTGTTTAAGATGAGTATCCGAGAAAATACAACCGGCTTACCAAAAAGCACTAAGCAACATGTCTTTTTCTCTCAGTGCCCAAAAAAACATGTCTTTTTCTGTTAGTGGCCTTTTCAGGTTTTTATTCTATTTTATATAGGGCTCAAAGAGCCAACCTCGCCACCAACATGGCCTACCAAACTTTGCCCAAGACATCATGTCCATGATCACAGACCAGACAGGTTTAAACACGTTTTCATCTCTATGAAATTCACCCAAAAATCCCAAATCGACCAGGTGTTGAAACTTATGTTTCGATAAAGATTCAGACACCTGTTAAACATGTCTAGACATTTGAAAATAGGACAAACATCGACGCTCACATGGACGCACCTACACTCACCTCTGTGAACTTATAAACTATCTGAGGAAACGGTAAAAAACTACGACAATTCGGACTAGGGTTTCAAAAAACAACCGAATTCTTGTTTTGTAGCTCCAAGTTAGGGCTCTGTTGTTTCAAATCGTCGAGTCCTTAGTAATTGATCACGATTATGACGTTTGGGGCCATGCGTAAGATAACCGTTTGTTTGACCGTTTACTTACATGTGGGTCCCACATCTAAGTTTTTTAAAAGCAGTAGGGTCTTTATAAGTTTTCTGAAAAAGCAATTGGGTTCATGTGAGTTTTCAATCACGTCCCTACAAGTTTTTGCAAAAAGCAATCAGGTCTCCAGAGGAGCCGCGCCCGTGGCGGCCTACTTGATCCCGAGCACTCTGCCGGAACCTCGACGCTGCCTCCACCGACTGGCAAGCCGCTCCCGCAACGGCCAGATCCACGCCTTTCGTCGCCTGCCGCCACGCCGTGACTCACCTGCCGCCACATCATGCCTCGCTTGCGGCCGCCGCCACGCCGTGCCTCACCTGCGGCCGCCGCCATCCCCTGCTGTGAGCTCCTCAAGCTAAACGTGGACGGCCCGCGCCATTGCTGGAGTGCGCACCTCCCATTGCCGCGGACGAGGCCGGCGTCTTCTATGCCACCTCGAAGCCACCGTCACCACCAGGAGCTCCGACGAGCACCTACCATGACCATAGGGAGGGTGGGGAGGAGAGGGAGGGTCGCCGCCAGCTTGGGAGGGGAGGGGAGGGTCGTCGCCTTGGAAGGGGAGGGGAGGGTCGCCGGCTTGGGAGGGGAGACGGCCGAGCTGCTCGGGAGACACCAGAAGAGAGAAGAGAAGAGACAGAGAGGAAGAAGAAAGAGAAGATGAAGAGGAAACTTACATGTGGGCCCCACATGTAAGTTAACGGTCAAACTAAGGTCAAACTGACGGTTTGTTTAGGTGCGGGCCCAACCTGTCATGACCGTGATCAACTGATAAGGACTCGGGGATTTGGGTTTTTTGAAACAGCCGACCCCGACTTGGTAGTTATCAGCGAAAAAAATTCGATAGTGTTTTGTAACCATAACCAGAATTGCAGTAGTTTTATGCTATTTACTCACACTATCTCTATGAGCATTTTTGAGATGCTGAACCAGCACATCATTTTAAAATTGACGAACACCACAAACGTCTTCATAGTTGACGGAAAAGTCTCTTCCTAATGAAGAAACATCATAGAAAGCCTGAAATAAATCCAAAAAAATATACCAGCATGATTATCAAGTTTAGAACTTGAACCCTGATGGGACTGGTTCCACCACAAGGAATCTAACCATTCGAGCGATGCACATCTCATAGTTTTTCGGGTGGCCATGGTGGGTGCCACATGTGTACACCCATTAATATGGGAACCCATACCTGTAAGCTTGTCGGCATTTATAGTTTATATATGCTAATCAGTTATAATAAAAAAACTGGGATAATACTAATTTTGAACTTTGTACACCCATTCCTCCGCCTATATATTGCCGTGCATGCATGCAGAAGCGAACCGACCGAGAAGACTCTTAATTAGCAGCAAGCTCTCTAGGTCGAATATGGTAACAGCTAATGCTATTGGCTCCGGCGACCTGAGCATCCGCGTGCTGAGTCGCCGCCTTGTCAAGGCCTCCGACCCATCTATGCTGCCGCACGTAGCCGCCTTCTCAAACCTCGACCTCTACCCTGGCAACGAGCAAGCCTCCATAGTATGCCTCTACCCCAAGCTTCCAAAGGCCGGCGGCTTCCCGGCGGTTGTGGCCACCTTTGACTCCATCCTCCCGTCGTTGCTCACCGACTTTCACCATTTCGCCGGGCGCATCCAAACCAACCCAAGCTCCGGCCTCCCCGAGCTGCTCTGCGACAACCAAGGCGCAGAGCTGGTGGTCGGAGAGGCCGGAGTCGCCATGGCCAGCCTGGACTACGGCCTGGCGGAGCAGTCCTTGAAGAAGATAATGCTGCCATACGCCGAGGACGTCACGCTCTCGGTTCAGCTGCTGTCCTTCGCCTGCGGCGGCTTCTCCGTCGTGTGGGCGACCAACAACCTTGTGTGTGACGGCCAGGCCTTCACCATGTTCCTCAGGAGGTGGTCCCAGCTCGCCCGGACCGGGCGCATCGTCGACGGACCGCCCAACCATGACCGCTCGGTGTTCAGCCCTCGCAGGCCACCGTCCTACGGAGCCTCGATCAGCGACATGTTCGCGACGTACGACCATGACCGGCTGGTGAACGTGCTGACGGCGCACGACAGCTTCGTCGAGCGCCTCTACTACATCGAGGCAAGCGACATCGCCGCCCTGCGGGAGGCGGCAAGTAGCAAGCTCCAGCGCCCGTCGCGCGTCCAGGCGGTGTCCGCGTACCTGTGGAAGGCCCTCGCCCGCGTTGTGGCTGCGTCCCGCGTGCCGGAGGAGTGCTGCTGCATGGGGTGGATGGTGGACGCGCGGCGGCGGGTTAAGGCGCCGGAGCTCGTCCGGGCGATGGGCAACTACTTCGGCAACGTTACGGCCTACGCGCTCGGGGAGGCAGCCGTTGAGGAGATACAGGAGAAGGAGCTGGCGGAGGTGGCGGCCATGGTGCGGGAGACCATCACGTCTATCGACTACGATGAGTACACCCAGGAGCTGGTGGACTGGGTGGAGGAGCACAAGACGGAGAGGCTGATGGAGAAGGGCGTCATCGGGCTCGGTACGCCCACCTTGAACCAGACGGTGTTCGCGTCCTTCCCGCTCGACACCGACTTCGGCTTCGGCCATGCCGTGCTGGCCATGCCCATGTGTGACTACGGGAGGCTCAGCTCGGGGTACCTGTCGATCGGAGCTCGGCCGGGAGGCGACGGCTCCTGGCTGGTCAACGCCTACATATGGCCTCGCCTCGCGGCGGCGCTCGAGTCGGACCAGCAGCACATCTTCAAGCCTCTCACGGCGGAGTATCTAGGGCTCGTCTAGGCGTACCACTCTGCTGTCTGCCTGGTTTCTTCTTCAATAAGTCTTTGCTTCGTCTTTTGAGGCATGAAAACAGCTCGTGCTTGTTTTACTTCCACCTATTTTGCAATACCCCAAATAAAGCCCTTCTGTGTGGAGGGTAGTTTGTTTGATCAATAAATGTTTGAGTCGTTCATAAGGTTTCCTTGATTAGTATACAACTCAGTTGATGACTATGTTTCAAAATTCATGTGCATGGAGATGCTAAACCGATAGTATGGACTCGGGGATGGAGACCACGCAGTCGGACATACCAATTCTGAGACGCAGCGAGATGTTGTCATATGTTAGTGTCAAGTACAATGTTTATGCCATGTCCTAGACCTAAGGTCCTCGCATGTTATCAGGATGAGTATCGACTCACTTAGGGTCTATCAAACGCTACTCCATAACTGGCCAGTTATAAATGTAGCTTTTGGGTGGGTGGTGAGATATGCCGCAAGACATGGCCGACCAAGATGGGATTTGCCCCTCCTATTTGAAGAGATATTTTCTGGACCCTCTCGAGTGATCAGATTCGGAAAGCATGACCATGTGACTTGGGTTAAGTGTTAACCCAGTTCGGGAATCTGTATCACGGTGTCAAGAAGAGAGGTCGAGCTACCACAAGGGTGACAAGTACTCGCCTTGAGCTTGACAACGGATATCGTGAGGCAAAAGGAATGTTGCAGATGATACATTGTCGAGGTTCGTCGAACGACGTTACACGCACATGAGAGTTGGCACGTTCAGCGAGGAGCCACTACCAACTATCGACTCTGGTCGTGTCATGTGTACGTGAACCTATAGGGTCGCACACTTAAGGAGCTGCAGGCCATTCAGATTGGATTCGAGTGGAAATGGTTTTACTCCTAGTGGGCCTCAAGTATTAAGCCTATCTCGAAGGTCTATATATAGGGGAGTGGCCGCACAACCGAGGTTGATCTTTTTCCACCATGGAAAACCTCCATCGCAACTCCCCACGCCCATCCCACGCGAGCTAACCTAGATGCCTGCCGCCCGATGCTGCTCCCCGTACGTGTGGATACCTTGCAGGCATCACATCCGTGGTGCTTGGATGAACTGTTCGAGGGAACCGCGAGGTGCCGTTCGCGGGATATCAACGTTCACGGGTCTTTGCTGTTCGCGGGAGATCGACGATGCGAGGAGGAGACGCCTCGGGAGAATGACTACACGCATCACCAACTCGCGGGATATCAACGTTCACGGGTCTTTGCTGTTCGCGGGAGATTGACGACGCGAGGAGGAGACGCCTCGGGAGATCGACGACGCTAGGAGGAGTGCCCTCGGGAGATCGACTCAATGATTGACTGTACATGGTGTTAGGCGTTCGAAATTGTGATCTATTTTTCCATGATGATGTTGTGGAGGTCGTGGCACAAATTACCCATACCGGTCGGTTTTGGCCATCGGGTAAGACAGTGGAACGTAAAGTCGGTCACAACACGCGAAGCCCAATGAGATTGCTTGAATCAGATAGATGGTCAAAATAGGATAAATATGATTTGCCGGTCAAAATTCTAGTGTAAAAATGCATAGATACTGCGAGGGGCCAGCCCCTCTACCCCCGCAAGGGTGCTGCCAGTTGACCCCACAGGGGGCAAAGCCCCATCGAACCCCATCCCGTTAATCTGGCGGTGCATAACTTGTTTTTGCAGGGAATGCTTGTGATTTGGTACAACCCGTGTATGTTGCATGTACGTAATTATATCATGACCTGTGTGCCGAGAGTACAACAACTGGTTGGAGCCATATGGTTGTCCCATTATTGTATTAATGACCTGCATGTCAACATGAGAAGCATTGTATTGTTATTTACTTTCAATAGCTATTAGTTTGTAATAGCGTAGTATCTTATGTAACACTTGGCGGTTGACACCATGGCGTGGAGATGAAGATCTCCACGAGTACAACCATGCATGGAGATGGAGATCACCATGGGCAGACCGTGCAGGTGGAGATGAAGATCACCATGCGATATCAAAAGGGGTTATACCATATCACACACATATAAACTGCCTGTGAAAGTTTATCTCTGTTATGCACCCTTCTTTGGCATGGTAGACATTTCAAGTAGGGTGACCCCTCAAAGAATGTCAAGTAAAAATTCCTCTCCAACAGTTGCACCATCACACATCAAGTATACTTAGTGGTGGGATTATAAAATTAAGGTGCCACTTGGTGTCCTTGAAGTGATGGGTTCGGTTCGAACACTTACATGCAGAGCATTGGTTATCTTGTCGTGGCTATCAAAACAGTTTTTGGCCTCGAGGCATAGGAGTTGGCGCGACATGAGATGTCCCCAACAACAAGAGTCGTATGGAGACACGATCAGCAAGAGATACTTATGGAGTGATCTCGTCTTCTAGCAGTGATGCAAATGCTCACTAGTTAACATGTTGATCTTGGATCTTGAATCACTAAGTATCATCTGAGGGATGTTGATTTTATTGGTAGTGATGATCTTATTAAAATGTTTAATATGAATTACTCTTCATGAATACATGTCTTAGTGTTTTGCCTCTTTCTGTTGGAGATCAATGGCACCACCTGCTCAAGTTACTCCTTTTGCGCTGAAAACAATCCTGGAAAAAGATAAATGGAATGGGACAAACTTTACCACTTGGTATAGAAATCTGGGAATTGTTCTTAGGCATGAGAAGAAGGACCAAGTTCTAGAAAATCCTCTTCCAGATGTACCTTCCAAGAATGCTAATGCCACAACCAGGAGTGCCTACCAGAAACTCATTGATGAATCAAATGAGATCATCTATCTCATGCCGGCTTCAATGGAGCCCGATCTACAGCAGCAGTTCGAAAACATTAAGGATTTCAATATGATCGAGAACCTCAAAAGCATGTTTCTGATGTAGGCTAGGACCGAAAGGTTCAACGTCTGGCTATCCTTGATGGATTGTAAGTTGAAAGAAAGTGATCAAGATGACTGGGTACATGCAAGCTTTGGATAGGTTGGGCTTCCCACTTGGGAACGTTCAACTCGATCTACCATATGCATGGGATGGAAAAGAAGCTCTCACTGAATTGCATGGGATGCTCAAGGTGGCAGAGCAGGATATAAAGAAAGTTACGCATCGTCAAGTGTTGATGGCGCAGAACTGGGCTAAGTTCAAGAAGAGATGTTCCAAGAAAAAGGATAAGGCAAACGGCCAGGAGGAGAAGGAAACTCCAACTTCCACCGTTGCGCCTAAGTCAGGGCCAGCCGGGGACCGTTTTCTTTCACTTCAAGGAACACAGACACTAGAAAATAAACTGCAACAAGTCGCTTGTCGAGAAGGGCAAGAAGACTGGAAGTGTCACTTCTTCTTCACGTACACTTATTGTATATGCTATAGACATTTATCTTGCTGATGTTTCTAGTAGCTCTTAGGTATATGTTACCGGATCGGATGTTCACATATGCATCTCGATGCAGAGTCTAAGAAGAACTAGGAATGTTGCAAGAGAAGTTGACATACACATCGTGAATAAAGTTAGAGTTGCACTACTAGGGAAAAGCCTAGCAGCGGCGCGGGTTTTGGGCCTATTAGTAGCGCGGGGACCGGCGCTACTAATAAGGTGCTACAGCTAACGTATAGCAGTAGCGCGGGTGCGACCCGCGCTACTACTACGTCCTTTAGTAGTAGCGCGGGTGCCAACCCGCGCTACTACTAATCTCTAATCTCTGATTTTATTTTTTTTTGAATTTTTTCTAAAAATTTGCAAACTTGAATTTCTTGTCATACCTTACTGTTCCATCTTTAAACTTTGATGGTTTCAAAATACCTCTCTGTGCACATGTTGTTGTACGTGCTGGTGTGTCGTCGTGTACTGGATCAGCAGCTGCAGAAGATCCAGGCCTGCCCTCTTCCAATGAAGCACCAGTAGACGAATCCTCCTCGACTGCCACGCTCGGATCACGCACGGGCACAGGTGACGTGTTGCCTGGATTCGAGGAGCGCGCAGGTGGACCAGGCGATACGCCGCCCGCACGTGACGACGAAGGCGTGCTTGGGGACCGCGCAGGTGGACCAGGCGACACGCCGTCCGCTGCATGTGACGACGAAGGCACGCCTGGACCTCTCGTACCGACGCCTGACGCGTGGCGCACACCAGAGGAGGGCGAGGGGACATCGGGTCCTCCCGACCAATCATCAGCTGGCCCACCCGACCGATCTCCAGGGGAGGCAGGCGGCGTCAGGGGATCCGCCTGGGGATCCGTCGCCGCGTCAGCCTGCATGCTGACACCATATCTCGCGGGATTAACGCCCGCAGGCATATCTGCCTTGTGTCCCACGCCGCCAAGGGTTATCTGTTGCTGCATAAAATCACAGTGTGGAGCGCCGTGTTTTTCACCGCTGTCTCCATTATGGTTAGGGTTATTAAACAAATGATCATCAGCCATGGTTTCACCCCCTTGATCAGTAGGATTTAATAGGTCTGGGGAAAGCAAAAGGATCTCAGCACGTAAACGTGCACCGGCGTTAGGATGAAGTATAGCAAAGGGAAAAACGTTTTCATCAAATACAACGTCCCTGGAGATATAAACACGTCCGGTGGACATATCAAGGCACTTAAATCCTTTGTGGAGATGGCTGTACCCAAGGAAAGCACATTGTTTCGATCGGAATTGGAGTTTATGATTATTGTATGGTCGAAGATTGGGCTAGCAAGCACACTCAAATATGCGAAGGATAGAGTAGTTGGGTTTTTCATGGAAGAGTCGTTCAAAAGGTGTTTCGAAGTTGATAACCTTGCTAGGAGTCCTATTTATCAAATAGGTTGCGGCAATGAAGGCTTCATTCCAAAACTTCAAAGGCATAGAAGCTTGGGCAAGAAGTGACAGGCCTACCTCAACTATGTGTCAATGCTTCCTCTCAGCCGACTCATTCTGTTGATGGGCGTGAGGACGAGAGACATGGTGAGATATGCCTATCTGGGTGAAAAAGGAGTTTAGTTTTACATACTCCCCACCCCAATCTGTTTGGAGAGCAAGAATCTTGTGATCAAACTGTCTTTCTACAAGATTCTGAAAATCATGAAATTTCTGAAACACCTCAGACTTGTGTTTGATAAGATATATCCATGTAAATTTACTGAAATCATCTATGAAAGATACATAATATTGCTTTCTTCCTACTGTTTCAACAACAGGACCCTAAACATCGGAAAACACAAGTTCTAGAGGAAACTTTGATTCACTTATTGAATTTGGATAAGGAAGTTGGTGACTTTTGCCTTTTTGACAGGCGTCACATACAGACTCTTTATTGAAATCATTGGCACACGGGAAATTATTCTTACTAATGACTTTGCTAACAATAACTGAAGGTGGATGTCCTAAGCGTCGATGCCATCTATCCGGAGATAGCTTGGTGGCACTTAGCACTTGCTTGTGGACGCTGGTGCCCGTGTGCCTTACTGGGTAGAGACCTTGTCTACCATTTCCTTGAAGTAGTACCTTCCTCGTTCCCCATTCCTTTACAAAAAAGGAATAGGAATGAATTTCAACAAAGGTATTACTGTCAACGGCAAGACGACTAGCAGAGATGAGACTTTTGTTGGCTTCGGGTACATGAAGTATATTGTTTAGATAGAGATCACGATCTAGGGTGTGAATAGCCGAATGACCAACGTGTTCAATAACCATACCTGATCCACTTGCGGTGTGTATCTGCTCGTTGCCGTTGTAGCGGTTGCGCACGGTCAGCTTCTCCAGGTCGTCGGTTATATGGTCGGTGGCACCACTGTCAAGATACCAGTTGGTGTCCACCCCATACTGTGGAGCCTTGGTAGGATTTCTCCTCCACACCTTGGTAGGATTCATCGTAGCGTTTCCAGCATTTCCATGCCGGATGGCCCATCTTCCCGCAGATTTGGCACTGAACCCTGGGAGCGGAGGCATGGTTGTTGTAGTTGCCTCCGCCACTGCCGTTGTTGCCGCCATGTCCATCGTTGCGGCCTCCTGGCTTGGAGTAGCCACGGCCTCCGTGGTCACCACAATTGCCAGCCTGTCTACGGCCGCGGTCACCACCGCCGCCGTCGCCTTGTCTGCGGCCTCGGGTGGCAGCATTGGCAGATGACTGCGATCCGCCGCCATGGAGATTCAGCCTCGTCTCGAAGCTGAGCAGCTGAGAAAACAGCTCAGCCACGGTGACTGGTTCTACCCTAGAGCACATGGCAGAAACCACAGGGTCGAACTCTTCGTCAAGTCCGTCTAGGATGTGGGAGACAATGTCTTCCTCATCCACCCTCTTCCCTGCAGCGATCAGTTCGTCGCAGAGGGTTCTGATCTTCCCGACTTAGTCGGTGATGGTTAGGTTGCCCTTCTGGAAGTTGGCGAGGGCGATCCGGACGTTGGTGGTCTGGGAGCGGGTGCGAGATGCAAGCATCCCCTCAACCATGTTCCACAACTCCGCCGAGGTATGACAGGACGCAAACTGGGTGGCTATCTCACGAGGGAGAGTCGTCAGAAGATACGACAAAACTTGTTGGTCTTGCGCATACCAGGTCTGGAAGTCAGGGTTCGGCACCTTCGCCGTGGTCTTGCCGTCGGAGGAGGTCATGTCGATCTGCATGGGCGGCGGTGGCTGCTCAACGTCGAGGTACTTCGCCATCTGGGCTCCCCGGATGGCGGAGAGCACGGTCGCCCGCCACAGAGCCTGATTGCCCTTGGTGAGCTTCTCGGTGGAGGCGTGCACGAACGGAGAGGAGGGGAAGGAACTTGAAGACGTCGCCATGGATGAGCTCGAGGATTGCTCTGATTACAATGAAAGAATGAGAGGCTAGAAGCGTATGCTGTTCGGCAGGGACGCATGCATGTTATATAGTCATGACAGATTACAAGATGGCGCAGGTTGTTGCTAAACTTGACCTCTACTCCAAGCTATACCAGGATAAGATCTATCTAGCTAACAACCCGCCGCACCAGATACATTATATGCGTTACAACACATACGTGACATGTTGTCACGTATTTCTACCTATACATTCTCTACAAGCCTATCGTTTAACATTAAGGACAATGGTTGTTCTATGTACTTGAATAAAATGTTTCATGGCTTTCCACCTGTTGTGAACGGGTTATTAATCCTAGATCTTGAAGGTGAGTCGGTCTATAACATAAATGTCAAGAGGCATAAGCCTAACGAGATAAACCTGACTTACATCTGGCATTGTCGACTAGTACACATTAGTAAAAGTGCATGAGGAAGCTCAACAATGATGGAATTCTAACTTCATTTGATTTTGAATCATTCGAGACATGTGAGTGTTGCCTTCTTGGCAAGATGACTCAGACTCCTTTTCCAAAGAGTTGCGAAAGGACGTCTGAGTTATCGAAACTCATCATAGTGATGTATGTGGACCAATGAGCACGACAGCCAGAGGTGGTTTCCAATACTTCGTGAGGTTTACAGAAAACTTGAGTAGATTTGGATATGTCTACTTGATGAGGCACAAGTTAGAAACTTTTGAAAAGTTCAAGGAGTTTCAGAATGAAGTGGAGAATCAACTCGGCAAGAGAATCAAACTTCTACGATCTGATCGTGGCGGTGAGTATACGAGCCAGGAGTTTGATGATTATCTAAAGAGTCGTAGAATAGTTCCACAACTGACTCCTCGGGGTATGCCATAGAGAAATGGCGTGTTGGAACGAAGGAATCAGACTCTATTAGACATGGTCCAATCAATGACGAGTCAGTCGGATTTACCCTTGTTATTTTGGCGATATGCTCTAGAAACTGCAGCTTTCATACTAAATAGGGTACCATCCAAGTTTGTAGATAAGACGCCATATGAGATATGGACTGCGAAGAGGCATAGTTTGTCTTCTCTAAAAATTTGGGGTTGTGAAGCATACGTCAAGCGACTCCAGTCAGAGAAGCGCACAGCCAAATCGGACAAGTGCATATTCGTGGGGTATCCAAGGGAAACCTTAGGATCTTACTCCTACATCCATGAAGACTGCAAAGCGTTTGTCGCTCGACATGGAGTTTTCCTTGAGAAAGAGTTTCTCAATCGGAAGGCTAGTGGGAGGATGATCCGACTCGAGGAAATTCGAGAACCACATGGAGTTAGTCAGGGAACCCATAGTGGAGTCGACGCTGATTCCATGGAGGTCGGAAAGGTTGCGCAATATGCATGACTGCAATGTGTTGTTCTTGGAGAACAACGAGTCGGCAACGTATGCGGAAGGGATGGAGAGCCCTGATTCCGAGTTATTGCTTGAGGCCATGAGATCCGAATTAAAGTCCATGGATGGCAATCAAGTTTGGAACTTGGTTGATCTGCCAAATGGCGCTCGAGGCATTGAGTGCAAACTGGTAGTGATGCCTAAATAAATTAGGATCATTCTTGCTATATCTGCATATTCCGACAATGTTACTATTATGTTCTTCAACAGAAGGTCCCAAATGTTGTTGTGCCTCTGCTGATGGACATCGAAAGTGAGATGACAATTGTTTGCCCTTTGAAGATCAGATTCAAATATACATACTCGACTAAGCGTTAATCAAATGGATGCCTCAAAATTGAATGATGGAGGCAAATAGTCAATGAGCACGGGCCACAAATTGGAGACGGGGGATCTCTGTGGTCCATAATGGAGATGTAGTTTTTTTTTCTGTTTTATTCTATTTTACCTAAGACACTGGAGTAGGTCATAGTACTTGTCATGTGCTTGAAAGTTACTTACCTAGGATGATGACAATTAGTTAGTAGTGGTTAACTTATGATGATGATGATGGTGATGATGATGATGATGATGATACATTTTTATATAATTATGATCATGATGAGCTGTTATATCACTACGATGATGATGAGTTATATCATTTTGATAATGATGAGCTGTTACATGATGATGATGATGATGATGATGAGTTGTTATATAGTTGCTAGTGTATAAAAATCTGTATAATTATTGTATAAGTATAGTATAATATGTAGAAAGGAAATACATAGAGTTAGTAGTGGCAGGGGGGCTCGCACTATAGCTAGTTATTAGTAGCACAAGCGAAACACTGCGTTGCTACTAATGTAATTAGTATTAGAGCCGAGCCTAGCCCGTCTTACTAGGAACCAGTTAGCTACGCGCTGATGAGTTGTTACATGATGATGATGATGATGATGATGATGATGATGATGATGATGATGATAAGTTTTTATATAGTTGATAATGTAAGTAGCGAGGCAACCCGCGCTACTCCTATGCCTTTAAATCTCGCCCCTACTAGCCTTATCCCTTGTAGTGACAGGCAGATGGAGCGATGAAATGCGCATGTCCTCAATGGGCTCCAAAAGAGAACATTCGCTTAACTCAAGAAGTGTGGCGGGTGATGGATCGATGAGCTTCCCTATGTTCTATTTAGTGTAGATATGGCTCTTAATTAACTTGTTTTTCTGCGTATGGTAACTAACGCTTTGAGCCTTTGTGGTTTATCTCACAATTTTTGTCTTCACAACTCGAGTAGGCCACAATGTTGAGATGCAAAAAAAGGTCCATAAACTAATTAAATGGAATATCATTTAGATAGGACACTTATAAGATACTCTAAGTATTAAGAGACGTGTTGAGTATATAATGAATAGGGGTCATTGTCTCTAAATAGTTTTCACTAAATAGGATGATGTGTTAAGAGACACTGCGTTGTGAGTTCCCTTCGCTAAATTAATTTGCCCTGGTTCGATTGCAGAGATGTGTGCGGAGTTTCTTGGGGGAGTTTGGCAGCCAATCGATGATAACTAGTTCTAGGACGCTACTAGGTCAGATTCGAAACTGAACATATGGCTTGGTCCAAGAGTTTCGGCTCTCACAACCTGAAAATCTGCAGCTTTCACACTAAATATTAAGAGATTCGAAACTGAACATATCTGTCATTTGTTTGATGCTGTGGGCCGGTTTCATTATCTTGTTTTTATCAGGTAGTTGGACGGCCACACCGTGCCCCGAAAATCTGTCTAGATCTTGATCGGGAGGCATAAGATTTCTTATTCTGACAACCCTGAAACTGTTTGCCATGCATGCATTATCCTTCGCGAAGCGAATTAAGTTGCCCCTGGACAAGGGCGCATGGAGTATAGTTCACTGTAGCTTCATGATTCTTTTGTCAGCTTATTTTCTAGAGCTGCGGCTATTATATTTACACCTGCTCTTATATCTGTTTCCAGAACAATGTGTCAGCAGCTTCTGTTATCATAGCCGATAAAACTATCATGAAGCTACAGTGTGAGCAATGAAGACGTTATATAACCAGGGATAAAATATATTGTGCTAAACTGCTCTATCCAAAACCATGTGTCTGCTCCTCTTGTTTGTTTCTTTACTATTTTTTCATATTGTAGATGATCATGACGACACATACTAAAGAGTTTTGCATAGCATATGTAATTTCATGCATACAGACAATGTTTTTTTATTGGTGTATTATTTCACTCTGTTAAGACAAAATTATATTTTGGAATATTGAAATAATAATATTAGGTAAATCATACATGTGCACTGTGAAGCTAACTTTGTGCAAGAGAAATGAGTAAAATTAAGGACAAGATTTATACCTATGCAATACAAAAAAAACTATCTGCAGCAGTAAATTCTTGTAGCTGGCAACATTACTGGTACAAATTAGATCTAATATATAGTGCATACATGTACCTTTTTTTTAGAAAAACAAATCTTGAAACTTCGATAGAAAATTTTATGATTTATGAAATTTGAACGGGAAAACTAAACCAAAACCAAAAGGCCGGGAGTTAAATGTGAGTGAAAATAAATGTCAGGAGGTAAATGTCAGTGAAAATAAATATGAGTGACACTTCTCCATGCGAAAATGTTATTGAAAAAACTTGAATTTTCACTGTAAAAACAACCCCAAAATAAAGGAGGAAGCAGAACCATCCAAATAAACAATATATCGAAATGTTTATGAAACGAACAACCACCAACATAAGAGAGAAGTCACCATACTCATTAAGACGCCCATGTTCATCTGAGTAGTTAAGCCACTGCATAGCAATTAATAAAAATAAAACTGCATAGCAATTAATTTTGATGGGCTCGTGGATCACAGCAGAAGCATGCATGAATGCATATGTCTATCGTTGCAGGTCATTCATGAGAGCAATGCATTCATATCTATATCTTTGCACGGATGGAAAAATTAGTCTGGCGCCATCTATCTTCTATTTGTTATATCACACAAAGGCACAGATCTCATCACGGGCGATTAATCAACACTATATACTACACAAAGACACACTAAAATAAAGTTGCCCCTAAACAAGGTGGATGGACGATCACTCATTTTGGCAGACTGTACTCGCACACTTCATTTTCCCAATAATAATATGAATGGAGAGAGTATAATTCACACTGTAGCTTCATGATTCTTTTGTCAGCTTATTTTTAGAGCTGCCTTTTTTTGCAGGAATATTTTTTAGAGCTGTCAGCTATTATATTTACCCCTACTGCCATAACTATTTCCAGAGCCATGTATCGGCAGCTTTTGTTATCATAGCCGACAAAACTATAATGAAGCTACAGTATGAGCCAGGAAGAGGTTATATTTTCAGGGATAACATATATATTGTGCCAAACTCCTCTATCCAAAACTATTTGCCGGCACCTCTTGTTTTGTTTATTTACAATATTAATATTGTGGATGATCATGACGATACGAAGTAAAGAGTTTTGCATAGCATATGTAATTTCATGCAGGCAAACAACACTTTTTTATCGGTGTATAATTTTGCTCTATAAAGACAAGATTTTATCTTGTGATATTGAAAACATAGTGTTAGATAAATCATAGATGTGCTCTTTGTGGATAAATTTGTGCAAGAGAATTGATTAAAATTAAGAACAAGTTTTATACCTGTGCAATAAAGAAAACTATGTGCAGTAGTAAATACATGTAGGTGGCAACACTCACATTTTGGTTATTCCTGTATAAACATTGCTGGTGCAAATTGGATCCTATATATTGTGCACACGGTGTTCCCATCCTCGGATGCTTTCCCCATGTTCGGTCTTGCTCATTCTCGTTGCTCACAAGCTCATGCAATTTAGAACCTGAGATCTTCAATCTGGCCATCTGCGATTTCCGGACTTCTCCTTCGAAGGAAAAGAAGGACTGGAACATATGGCGCTCTTTGGACACCTTCACTAGATAGGGGCCTGTCGTGCGCACCCGCAACATCAACATAACTAGCTTTACCGGGGTATCGTGAAGCTCTGTTTTTGTTGGCACCTTGGGACATGTCTGCACCAAGATTTCCATGGGATCAACACATGCGGAGAATGTCATGGCGTGATTGAAGGACTTGCAAGTGGCGAAGGCGGGGTCATGGATGCGATGAAGACTTTGCTTCATAGGCAGTTATTTAGACATGGCTTACGGGATATGTTCCCATCCAGACGAGTTGTGAATTCCTGTGAGCCTAATGGTGCGTGACTTGCAGTTGTAGCCTCCGCAAGTGGGGGTGGCGGCATTGGAGGACTTCTTTGTTATTCGGTGCTCCTCTGAGTACCCAATCAGGATTTCCAAGTTGAAAACCCAAGGTCTGGCCTTTATTGGTTGTGTCTGGCAGTAGTCTTGTTGAAGGCATTATTGTTACGAACCTGATCTTTCTCCAGGGTGAAAACGTAATATCTTTGATCGGGCAACGAGAACGCTTGTGCTATGTTTCCTTCCTGGAGGCATTGCTTTTGGAGAACCTATTTTGTAGTCCGGGTGCCATCTTTGGTGGTGGTTAGAGTGCGGCTACTTCAGGTGATTGATCACCGTGGTGGGATATTTTTTCTCATTTTTTCTTCTCTTTTTATTTTGATTTTTAGCTGTGTGCATCATGGATGTTTTTAGGCATCTTGTTGTTGCAGAGTCTGGGAGTAATTGGTATCTGATTGATATTAATACATTCTCCTTTACAATAAAAATTACATATGCCTTTTCTAGAATTTTTTTTCTTAAAACTTCCAGGGATGATTCTATCATTTGTGAAATTTTAATGGAAAAATTAAACCAAAACCAAAACATCAGGAGGTAAATGTGAGTGAATATTAAGGTCAAGAGGTAAATGTGATTGAAATAAATATGAGTGACACTTGTCCATGTGAAATTGTCAGGGAGAAAACTAGACTTCTCTCTGTAAAAATAACCCCAAAATTAAGGAGGAAACAAAACCATCCAAATAAACAATATATTGAGATGTCTATGAAACGAACAACCACCAAGATAAAAGAGAATTCGCCATACTCATCAAGACGCCCACATGTCAGTAGCTCAGTCAGTCAACATTATAGCAATTAATTTTGATAGGCTCAAGGATCATAGTAGAAGCATGCATGAATCGTTGCAGGTCATTGATGAGAGCAATGCAGATCACTATCTTTGCACGGTCAGAAAAATTATTCTGGCGCCACCTATCTTCTATTTGTTAAACCATATGAAGGTGCATATCTCATCACGAATGATTAATCAACAATATATACTACACAATGACACATTAAAATTATTGCACATGGGCGAGATTGATGGCTTTATCCTTCATAGGATCCAAATAATCGTATTTATATATTGTTCACACTGTAACAACATAATGGTTATGTTGGCTATCTACCCCTGCTACCATTCCTATCTCCTGAGCAACATGCTAGTATCTTTTGTTTAGTTTAGCTAAAATAATTGGAATGAGAGATTTCCTTTTTTTTGTGCAATAAAATGATAGTACAAACTACTGAACTTTACATATTTAGGTACTCAATAAAATACTGTTAAAGATACTACAGACATTAGTCATATTAATTCAACCATAACAGATTATCATGTACCATATTAGCATGATTACTGGTCCTGTTCAAGAATTCGTCCGATTAACCAGTTAACCTGGAAATTAATCCCTACTTGTAAGGTCACCGTGTAGCCAATAAACTGATAAATCCTCCATTGAATTTCTTAACAGGACAATTAAGTTGCCGATTACCCTATTAATCCCCTACTCACTAGCCAACCAAGCAGCTACCAGTTAACAATTTCCTCAACAAATTTACTGGTATGTTCCTGTTTAGATGGTTCACCAATATACTTCCAAAGTTATTTCTGAGAATGATGCACCCTTTTTACATTTTTTGGTATTATTCCATCAATGCTGCACTACATCATAGCATCTTCTTTTTTTTTGGAATGGCTATGAAAGGACACGATAGGTATGTCTGGTGAACGTTTTGTGGAGATACTTGGGCTCATGTGTCTGAGAATAAGAGGATGTCCTCCCATAGGATTTAGATATACCAACAACTATTAACCATGTCTCAATGTGAGATTGGAGACTAAAGAGTCTAGATTTTATAAGATTAACCGGAAGTGTTGACTTCAACCATGTGTTACTAATCCACTGCAGTTGAATTTTGCATATGGCTAATTTATTAATCAACACCTAGGAGGAATAGTTTGTAGGAGTTACCTATAGCGTTGCCCTGGCAAAAGAAAATGTGATTGTTTATCAAAATTGTTTCTACTTATATTGTTTTATCCCGTTACTACTGCAGCACAAATTTTTAGTTAACTGAAAGAAAGGCACCGTATTGTTTTATCCCATTGCTACTAGAGCACCAATTCTCAGTTCATTAATTATGTTGCTATCTTCAAGTAATTTTAATCCGGAGGAAGTTCCACAAAACAAAATATGTTCATGTACAAGGCGATTTTCTATTGTAGAGATGAACCAGATTAATCAAGCGTCTTGTACGGCTACTACATTATGCCCCACATTCAGGACTATGTATACAGACATTCCATGTTAAAGATCAGGCAGCCATCACTACTCAGATTGTTTTCTTAGAAACTTGGCAGACCCCATAATAAACACGGCGAAACTTTGCCGAGTACCGAATTTGGCAAACATAAATCTTCGCCGAGTATCAAATGCATTTGACATTCAACCACTCGCTCATTTAGAAACTCCTATACATTATTTAATATTTATGAGTTACATTCAATCACATAGGATATTTCCCGGGAAAGAGTTTTGGAACTTAAGCATGCAAGTGGAATGGTTATGTCATTTTGCTGTCTGATCACATGATAAAAATGGCATGATAAACGATTCCTGAATAGACTTCTCAACACATATCCCATATCATAAGAAGAGCTACTAGAGATTGGAGACGTGTAGAAGTTCTATATATACCCAAGCCTTTAGATGTCGAGGTGAGTGTGATATCAATTCATATTTGTTTATGCATATAGCTTCACTGCATCTAAGATATGGGAGGAAAACAAAAATGTGAGAGTCAAAAAGGTGAGGGGAAAACGAGCTGAATACCACCTTCTTTGTCCTGTCTTGCTTAATCCACTTGAAGTCAGATTACCACTTCGGCAGGGTATGCTGATGGAACTCGAACTAGGAACCTCAGTGACATTTGTAGCCATACATTCAAAACACCTCCAGGCACAATGATTTTAAAAGATATTTTTGAAGCAACAGGTCACCAAGCGTCTAATTGTGTGTTGTAGACATGACAATGTCTAAAATGGCGACTTTGAGGAAGCATAATGGAACAAAGATTGTGTCATGCTTGTGCTCTCTACCACACCCTCGACGGAAATCAAGATCCCAGTCCAGTGGAATGAGGAGGACTAGGATATGGACGACGAAGGGCCCAGCAACTAGATAGAGACAACTTAGGAGTGAGCCATAGGAAGATCATCTAGTGCACTGGGTGTGTGGATTTGAGGGCACACTTGTAAGAGAGTGCGTATGCGTTTAAAAGGGGCAAGTGAATCAGACATGTGCCGTAACTTATCGATGAAATGAGAATTGTTTGAACTCTCACCTACTCTGTTCTGCATCTCACCCTCTTCATCTGTTCTTCAACTTCTTCTCATCCCCTACTCCAAATTATCCTCTCCAATATGTGATTCTTCCACCAACACTAGTCGGACATCACAGTTTGACAATGGAAATCTTGGTAAATTTTTCTCTTTGACAGCACTCGGAAAAAATTGATGCATGCGCAAATCCATGATATAAGGGATATTTTTTGTAGCATTGTTTGAAAATACATGAGTTACACAAGGGCCCTTTTGCTTCTTTACTTTTGTTCTGTGTGCACTCTGATGTTCGAAGGTACAGTGATGGTAGACCAGATATTTAGTTGGAAGAAAAATAGATAAACTCAGATTTCGTGCAACCCGGGCTCACTCTTTTCAGTGAATAAATTATTGTCACAAAAAACCAGCCTTTTGCTTCTCTTGATGACATTATTCTTAGAAGTAAGAATGTGCATTTCTGCAGCCCATGCTCACACTAGTAGAAAACAGGGCTACCGTTCGGCCCTGGCCAGCCCATTAGTCCCGGTTCTTCAAGAACCGGGAGCAATGGGGGGTATTAGACCTGGTTCATGAGCCCAGGGGGCCGGCCGGGGCCTCGTGGGCATTGGTCCCGGTTCGTGTGGAACCATTTGTCCCGGTTCAAGCCACGAACCGGGACCAATGGTCCTCGCTCCTGGCCCACAACCATTGGTCCCGGTTCGTGGCTTGAAACGGGACAGAAGGGGGTGCTTTAGTCCCGGTTCATGCCACGAACCGGGACAAATAACTTGCCTATATATACCCACCGCCGCGGCAGAGCACTCCAGTGCTCTGTTTTTTGAATCGGGCGAGGAGAGGGCATTTGGGTGCTCTAGTTCACCTCCTATGCACATGATGTGTTCGATGAAATGCCCGAGCCACACTAGTTAAGCTTTCTCCTCTCGAAGCTCGACCTCGGAGCTCCATTTTTTTCGAGATTTGTCTAGATTTAGCGGTCTGTCACGCCCCGTCCCCATTTTCACCGCCGTTGATCGCCCGCGGATCTCGTCGCCGGCACCACCGTGGTGAGCCTCTTGTTCTTATCTTCTTTCTGATACTTGTCTGATTTTCTTACTTTAGGTAGATATTTGTCTGATTTTCTTACTTTTGACACACATAATTATATATAATGCACGCAGATGAACCAACAATGGATGTATGGTGACAGACACACCTCAGAGTACATTAAGGGCGTGCATAATTTTTCTCGAAGTGGCTGAGGCAAACAACCAGAATGGTTTTATGTGTTGTCCATGCACTAAATGTGGGAATACGAAGTCTTACTCTGACCGGAAAATCCTTCACACCCACCTCCTTTACTAGGGTTTCATGCCACACTATAATGTTTGGACGAGGCACAGAGAAATAGGGGTTATGATGGAAGACAGCGAAGAAGAAGAGGACGATGACAACTATGTGCCCCCTGAATAGGGTTATGCTGCAACGGGGGGAGCTGCTGAAGATCAAGAGGAACCAGACGATGTGCCCGATGATGCTACAATGGGGAAGCTGCTGAAGATCAAGAGGAACCAGACGATGTGCCCGATGATGATCTCCTCCGGGTCATTGTAGATGCAAGGATGCAATGTGAAAGTCAAAAGGAGAAGCTGAAGTTCGATCGCATGTTAGAGGATTACAAAAAAAAGTTGTACCCCAATTGTGAAGATGGCAACACAAAGCTGGGTACCGCACTGGAATTGCTGCAGTGGAAGGCAAAGAATGCTGTGCCTGACAAAGGATTTGAGAAGCTACTGAAAATATTGAAGAAGAAGCTTCCAAAGGATAATGAATTGCCCGACAGTACGTACGCAGCAAAGAAGGTCGTATGCCCTCTAGGATTGGAGGTGCAGAAGATACATGCATGCTCTAATGACTGCATCCTCTACCGCGGTGCGTACGAGAATTTGAACGCATGCCCGGTATGCGGTGCATTGCGGTATAAGATCAGACGAGATGACCCTGGTGATGTTGACGGCGAGCCCCGCAGGAAGAGAGTTCCTGCAAAGGTGATGTGGTATGCTCCTATAATACCACAGTTGAAACGACTGTTCAGAAGCAAAGAGCATGCCAAGTTGATGCGATGGCATAGTGAGGACCGTAAGAAAGACGGGAAGTTGAGAGCACCCGCTGACGGGTCGCAGTGGAGAAAAATCGAGAGAGAGTACTGGGCTGAGTTTGCACGTGACCCAAGGAACGTATGGTTTGGTTTAAGCGCGGATGGCATTAATCCTTTCGGAGAGCAGAGCAGCAATCACAACACCTGGCCCATGACTCTATGTATGTATAACCTTCCTCCTTGGATGTGCATGAAGCGGAAGTTCATTATGATGCCAGTTCTCAACAAAGGCCCTAAGCAACCTGGCAACAGCATTGATGTGTACCTAAGGCCATTAGTTGAAGAACTTTTACAGCTGTGGAATGGAAACGGTGTACGTGCATGGGATGAGCACAAACAGGAGGAATTTAAACTACACGTGTTGCTGTTTGTAACCATCAACGATTGGCCTGCTCTCAGTAACCTTTCAGGATAGACAAACAAGGGATACCACGCATGCACGCACTGTTTAGCTGACACCGAAAGTATATACCTGGGAAGCTGCAGGAAGAATGTGTACCTGGGCCATCGTCGATTTCTTCCGACCAACCATCAATGTCGAAAGAAAGGCAAGCATTTCAAAGGCGAAGCAGATCACCGGAAGAAGCCCGCCATGCGTACCGGTGATCACGTACTTGCTATGGTCAATGATTTACATGTAATCTTTGGAAAGGGTCCCGACAGACTAGCTGTTCCGAGTGACGCTGGGGGACACGCACCCATGTGGAAGAAGAAATCTATATTTTGGGACCTACCCTACTGGAAAGACCTAGAGGTCCGCTCTTCGAT
Organism: Triticum timopheevii; assembly: GCA_963921465.1. NCBI lineage: Eukaryota > Viridiplantae > Streptophyta > Magnoliopsida > Poales > Poaceae > Triticum > Triticum timopheevii. The sequence continues at coordinate 8,867,734 of OY997271.1, forward strand.
CGACGTGATGCACGTGACGAAGAACCTTTGTGTCAACTGCTAGGCTTCTTGGGCGTGTATGGGAAGACAAAAGATACAGCTGAGGCAGGGGAGGACCTGCAACTTTTGCACGAAAAAGACGGCATTCCTCCAAAGTGTTGGGGAACGAGAGACGACATTTCAAAATTTTCCTACGCACACGCAAGATCATGGTGATGGCATAGCAACGAGAGGGGAGAGTATTGTCCATGTACCCTCGTAGACCGTAAGCGGAAGCGTTATCACAACGCGGTTAATGTAGTCGTACGTTTTCACGATCCGACCGATCCAAGTACCGAATGTACGGCACCTCCGAGTTCAGCACACGTTCAGCTCGATGACGATCCCCGGACTCCGATCCAGCAAAGTGTCGGGGATGAGTTCCATCAGCACGATGGTGTGGTGACGATGATGATGCTCTACCGGTGTAGGGCTTCGCCTAAACTCCACGACGATATGACCGAGGTGGAATATGGTGGAGGGGGGCACCGCAGACGGCTAAGGAACGATCCGTAGATCAACTTGTGTGTCCTAGGGTGCCACCCTGCCCCCGTATATAAAGGAGGAAGGGGGGAGGCCGGCCAGCCCTACGGGGCGCGCCAAGGAGGGGGGAGTCCTCCTCCTAGTGGGAGTAGGACTCCCCTTTCCTAGTCCTACTAGGAAGGAGGAAGGGGGAAGGAAAGAGAGGGAGAGGGAGAGGGAAAGGGGGGGCCGCGCCCCCTCCCCTAGTCCAATTCGGACTCCTCATGGGGGGGGGGGGCGCCACCTCCTGGGCTGCTTCCCTCTCTCCCCTCTGGCCCACTAAGGCCAAATACTTCCCCCGGGGGGTTCCGGTAACCCCTCCGGCACTCCGGTTTTCTCCGAAATCACCCGGAACACTTCCAGTGTCCGAATATAGTCGTCCAATATATCAATCTTTATGTCTCGACCATTTCGAGAATCCTCGTCATGTCCGTGATCACATCCGGGACTCCGAACAAACTTCGATACATCAAAACTTATAAACTCATAATAAAACTGTCATCGTAACGTTAAGCGTGCGGACCCTACAGGTTCGAGAACTATGTAGACATGACCTAGAACTATTCTTGGTCAATAACCAATAGCGGAACCTAGATGCCCATATTAGTTCCTACATATTCTACGAAGATCTTCATCGGTCAAACCGCATAACAACATACGTTGTTCCCTTTGTCATCGGTATGTTACTTGCCCGAGATTCGATCGTCGGTATCCATTACCTAGTTCAATCTCGTTACCTGCAAGTATCTTTACTCGTTACGTAATGCATCTTCCCGCAACTAACTCATTAGTCACATTGCTTGCAAGGCTTATAGTGATGTGCATTACCGAGAGGGCCCAGAGATACCTCTCCGACAATCGGAGTGACAAAACCTAATCTCGAAATACGCCAACCCAACATGTACCTTTGGAGACACCTGTAGTACTCCTCTATAATCACCCAGTTATGTTGTGACGTTTGGTAGTACCCAAAGTGTTCCTCCGGTAAACGGGACTTGCATAATCTCATAGTTATAGGAACATGTATAAGTCATGAAGAAAGCAATAACAATATACTAAATGATCAAGTGCTAGGCTAACGGAATGGGTCATGTCAATCACATCATTCTCCTAATGATGTGATCCCATTAATCAAATGACAACACATGTCTATGGTTAGGAAACATAACCATCTTTGATTAATGAGCTAGTCAAGTAGAGGCATACTAGTGACTATATGTTTGTCTATGTATTCACACATGTATCATGTTTCCGGTTAATACAATTCTAGCATGAATAATAAACATTTATCATGATATGAGGAAATAAATAATAACTTTATTATTGCCTCTAGGGCATATTTCCTTCAGTCTCCCACTTGCACTAGAGTCAATAATCTAGATTACACAGTAATGATTCTAACACCCATGGAGTCTTGGTGCTGATCATGTTTTGCTCGTGAGAGAGGCTTAGTTAACGGGTCTGCAACATTCAGATCCGTATGTATCTTGCAAATCTCTATGTCTCCCACCTGGACTTGGTCTCGGATGGAATTGAAGCGTCTCTTGATGTGCTTGGTCCTCTTGTGAAATCTGGATTCCTTTGCCAAAGCAATTGCACCAGTATTGTCACAGAAGATCTTCATTGGTCCTGATGCATTAGGTATGACACCTAGATCGGAAATGAACTCCTTCATCCAGACTCCTTCATTTGCTGCTTCCGAAGCAGCTATGTACTCCGCTTCACATGTAGATCCCGCCACGACGCTTTGTTTAGAACTGCACCAACTTACAGCTCCACCGTTTAATAAAAACATGTATCCGGTTTGCGATTTAGAATCGTCCGGATCAGTGTCAAAGCTTGCATCGACGTAACCATTTACGACTAGCTCTTTGTCACCTCCATATATGAGAAACATATCCTTAGTCCTTTTCAGGTATTTCAGGATGTTCTTGACCGCTGTCCAGTGATCCACTCCTGGATTACTTTGGTACCTTCCTGCCAAGCTTATTGCTAAGCATACGTCAGGTCTGGTACACAGCACTGCATAAATGATAGAGCCTATGGCTGAAGCATAGGGAACATCTTTCATTTTCTCTCTATCTTCTGCTGTGGTCGGGCATTGAGTCTGACTCAACTTCATACCTTGTAGCACGGGCAAGAACCCTTTCTTTGCCTGATCCATTTTGAACTTTTTCAAAATTTTATCAAAGTATGTGCTTTGTGAAAGTCCTATTAAGCGTCTCTATAAATCTTGATGCCCAATATGTAAGCAGCTTTACCGAGGTCTTTCATTGAAAAACTTTTATTCAAGTATCCCTTTATGCTATCCAGAAATTCTATATCATTTCCAATTAATAATATGTCATCTACATATAATATTAGAAATGCTACAGAGCTCCCACTCACTTTCTTGTAAATACAGGCTTCTCCAAAAGTATGTATAAAACCATATGCTTTGATCACACTATCAAAGCGTTTATTCCAACTCCGAGATGCTCGCACCAGTCCATAAATGGATCGTTGGAGCTTGCACACTTTGTTAGCACCTTTTGGATCAACAAAACCTTCTGGCTGCATCATATACAACTCTTCTTCCAGAAATCCATTGAAGAATGCAGTTTTGACATCCATTTGCCAAATTTCATAATCATAAAATGCAGCAATAGCTAACATGATTCGGACAGACTTAAGCATCGCTACGGGTGAGAAAGTCTCATCGTAGTCAACCCCTTGAACTTGTCGAAAACCTTTTGCAACAAGTCGAGCTTTATAGACAGTTACATTACCATCAGCGTCAGTCTTCTTCTTAAAGATCCATTTATTCTCAATGGCTTGCCGATCATCGGGCAAGTCAACCAAAGTCCATACTTTGTTTTCATACATGGATCCCATCTCAGATTTCATGGCCTCTAGCCATTTTGCGGAATCTGGGCTCATCATCGCTTCCTCATAGGTCATAGGTTCATCATGGTCAAGTAACATGACTTCCAGAATAGGATTACCATACCACTCTGGTGCGTATCTTACTCTGGTAGACCTACGAGGTTCAGTAGAGACTTGATCTGAAGTTTCATGATCAACATCATTAGCTTCCTGACTAATTGGTGTAGTTGTCACAGGAACCGGTTCTTGTGATGAACTACTTTCCAATAAGGGAGCAGGTACAGTTACCTCATCAAGTTCTACTTTCCTCCCACTCACTTCTTTCGAGAGAAACTCCTTCTCTAGAAAGGATCCAAATTTAGCAATGAAAATCTTGCCCTTAGATCTGTGATAGAAGGTCTACTCAACAGTCTCTTTTGGGTATCCTATGAAGACACATTTCTCCGATTTAGGTTCGAGCTTATCCGGTTGAAGTTTCTTCACATAAGCATCGCAGCCCCAAACTTTCAGAAATGACAACTTTGGTTTCTTGCCAAACCACAGTTCATAAGGCGTCATCTCAACGGATTTTGATGGTGCCCTATTTAACGTGAATGCGGCCGTCTCTAAAGCATAACCCCAAAACGATAGCGGTAAATCAGTAAGAGACATCATAGATTGCACCATATCTAGTAAAGTACGATTACGACGTTCGGACACACCATTTCGTTCTGGTGTTCCGGGTGGCGTGAGTTGCGAAACTATTCCGCATTGTTTCAAATGTAAACCAAACTCGTAACTCAAATATTCTCCTCCACGATCAGATCGTAGAAACTTTATTTTCTTGTTACGATGATTTTCCACTTCACTCTGAAATTCCTTGAAGTTTTCAAATGTTTCAGACTTGTGTTTCATTAAGTACATATACCCATATCTGCTCAAATCATCTGTGAAGGTGAGAAAATAATGATACCCGCCGCGAGCCTCAACATTCATTGGACCACAAACATCAGTATGTATGATTTCCAACAAATCAGTTGCTCGCTCCATAGTTCCGGAGAACGGCGTTTTAGTCATCTTGCCCATGAGGCACGGTTCGCAAGTACCAAGTGATTCATAATCAAGTGATTCCAAAAGCCCATCAGTATGGAGTTTCTTCATGCGCTTTACACCGATATGACCTAAACGGCAGTGCCACAAATAAGTTGCTCTATCATTATCAACTCTGCATCTTTTGGTTTCAACACTATGAATATGTGTATCACTACTATCGAGATTCAATAAAAATAGACCACTCTTCAAGGGTGCATGACCATAAAAGATATTACTCATATAAATAGAACAACCATTATTCTCTGATTTAAATGAATAACCGTCTCGCATCAAACAAGATCCAGATATAGTGTTCATGCTCAACGCTGGAACCAAATAACAATTATTTAGGTCTAAAACTAATCCCGATGGTAGATGTAGAGGTAGCGTGCCGACCGCGATCACATCGACTTTGGAACCATTTCCCACGCGCATCGTCACCTCGTCCTTAGCCAATCTTCGCTTAATCCGTAGTCCCTGTTTCGAGTTGCAAATATTAGCAACAGAACCAGTATCAAATACCCAGGTACTACTGCGAGCATTAGTAAGGTACACATCAATAACATGTATATCACATATACCTTTGTTCACTTTGCCATCCTACTTATCCGCCAAATACTTGGGGCAGTTCCGCTTCCAGTGTCCAGTCTGCTTGCAGTAGAAGCACTCAGTCTCAGGCTTAGGTCCAGACTTGGGTTTCTTCTCTTGAGCAGCAACTTGTTTGTTGTTCTTCTTGAAGTTCCCCTTCTTCTTCCCTTTGCCCTTTTTTTGAAACTGGTGGTCTTGTTAACCATCAACACTTGATGCTCCTTCTTGATTTCTACCTCCGCGGCTTTTAGCATTGCGAAGAGCTCGGGAATAGTCTTGTTCATCCCTTGCATATTATAGTTCATCACGAAGCTCTTGTAGCTTGGTGGCAGTGATTGAAGAATTCTGTCAATGACACTATCATCAGGAAGATTAACTCCCAGTTGAATCAAGTGATTATTATACCCAGACATTTTGAGTATGTGTTCACTGACAGAACTATTCTCCTCCATCTTGCAGCTATAGAACTTATTGGAGACTTCATATCTCTTAATCCGGACATTTGCTTGAAATATTAACTTCAACTCCTGGAACATCTCATATGATCCATGACGTTCAAAACGTCGTTGAAGACCCGGTTCTAAGCCGTAAAGCATGACACACTGAACTATCGAGTAGTCATCAGCTTTGCTCTGCCAGACGTTCTTAACGTCGTCAGTTGCATCAGCAGCAGGCCTGGCGCCCAGCGGTGCTTCCAGGACGTAATTCTTCTATGCAGCAATGAGGATAATCCTCAGGTTACGGAGCCAGTCCGTGTAATTGCTACCATCACCTTTCAACTTTGCTTTCTCAAGGAACACATTAAAATTCAACGGAACAACAGCACGAGCCATCTATCTACAACAAACATAGACAAGCAAAATACTATCAGGTACTAAATTCATGATAAATTTAAGTTTAATTAATCATATTAATTAAGAACTCCCACTTAGACAGACATCTCTCTAGTCATCTAAGTGATCACGTGATCCAAATCAACTAAACCATGTCCGATCATCACGTGAGATGGAGTAGTTTCAATGGTGAACATCACTATGTTGATCATATCTGTTATATGATTCACGCTCGACCTTTCGGTCTCCGTGTTCCGAGGCCATATCTGTTATATGCTAGGCTCGTCAAGTTTAACCTGAGTATTCCGCGTGTGCAACTGTTTTGCACCCGCTGTATTTGAACGTAGAGCCTATCACACCCGATCATCACGTGGTGTCTCAGCACGAAGAACTTTCGCAACAGTGCATACTCAGGGAGAACACTTGATAATTTTAGTGAGAGATCATCTTAAAATGCTACCGTCAATCAAAGCAAGATAAGATGCATAAATGATAAACATCACATGCAATCAATATAAGTGATATGATATGGCCATCATCATCTTGTGCTTGTGATCTCCATCTTCGAAGCACCGTCATGATCACCATCGTCACCGGCGCGACACCTTGATCTCCATCGTAGCATCGTTGTCGTTACGCCATCTATTGCTTCTACGACTATCGCTACCGCTTAGTGATAAAGTAAAGCAATTACAGGGCATCTACATTTCATACAATAAAGCGACAACCATATGGCTCCTGCCAGTTGCCGATAACTTCGGTTACAAAACATGATCATCTCATACAAAATATAGCATCACGTCTTGACCATATCACATCACAACATGACCTGCAAAAACAAGTTAGACGTCCTCTACTTTGTTGTTGCAAATTTTACGTGGCTACTACGGGCTTAGCAAGAACCGTTCTTACCTACGCAACGATAGTTCGTCAAGTTAGTGCTGCTTTAACCTTCGCAAGGACCGGGCGTAGCCACACTCGATTCAGCTAAAGTGAGAGAGACAGACACCCGCCAGCCACCTTTAAGCACGAGTGCTCATAACGGTGAGACCAGTCTCGCATAAGCGTACGCATAATGTCGGTCCGGGCCGCTTCATCTCACAATCCCGCCGAACCAAAGTATGACATGCTGGTAAGCAGTATGACTTGTATCGCCCACAACTCACTTGTGTTCTACTCGTGCATATGACATCTACGCATAAAACCTGGCTCGGATGCCACTGTTGGGGAACGTAGTAATTTCAAAATTTTCCTACGCACACGCAAGATCATGGTGATGGCATAGCAACGAGAGGGGAGAGTATTGTCCACGTACCCTCGTAGACTATAAGTGGAAGCATTATCACAATGCAGTTGATGTAGTCGTACGTCTTCAAGATTCGACCGATCCAAGTACCGAACGTACGGCACCTCCGAGTTCAGCACACGTTCAGCTCGATGACGATCCCCGGACTTCGATCCAGCAAAGTGTCGGGGACGAGTTCCGTCAGCACGACGGTGTGGTGACGATGATGATGCTCTACTGGTGCAGGGCTTCGCCTAAACTCCGCGACGACATGACCGAGGTGGAATATGGTGGAGGGGGGCACCGCACACGGCTAATGAACGATCCGTAGATCAACTTGTGTGTCCTAGGGTGCCCCTGCCCCCGTATATAAAGGATCAAGGGGGGAGGCCGGCCGGCCCTAGGGGGCGCGCCAAGGAGGGGGGAGTCCTTCTCCTAGTGGGAGTAGGACTCCCCTTTCCTAGTCGCACTAGGAAGGAGGAAGGGGGAAGGAAAGAGAGGGAGAGGGAGAGGGAAAGGGGGGGCCGCGCCCCCTCCCCTAGTCCAATTCGGACTCCTCATGGGGGGGGGGGGCGCCACCTCCTGGGCTGCTGCCCTCTCTCTCCCCTCTGGCCCACTAAAGCCCAATACTTCACCCGGGGGGTTCCGGTAACCCCTCCGGCACTCCGGTTTTCTCTGAAATCACCCGGAACACTTCCGGTGTCCGAATATAGTCGTCCAATATATCAATCTTTATGTCTCGACCATTTCGAGACTCATCGTCATGTCCATGATCACATCCGGGACTCCGAACAAACTTCGGTACATCAAAACTTATAAACTCATAATAAAACTGTCATCGTAACGTTAAGCGTGCGGACCCTACGGGTTCGAGAACTATGTAGACATGACCTAGAACTATTCTTGGTCAATAACCAATAGCGGAACCTGGATGCCCATATTGGTTTCTACATATTCTACGAAGATCTTTATCGGTCAAATCGCATAACAACATACGTTGTTCCCTTTGTCATCGGTATGTTACTTGCCCGAGATTCGATCGTCGGTATCCAATACCTAGTTCAATCTCGTTACCGGCAAGTCTCTTTACTCGTTACATAATGCATCATCCCGCAACTAACTCATTAGTCACATTGCTTGCAAGGCTTATAGTGATGTGCATTACCGAGAGTGCCCAGAGATACCTCTCCGACAATCGGAGTGACAAAACCTAATCTCGAAATACGCCAACCCAACATGTACCTTTGGAGACACCTGTAGTACTCCTTTATAATCACCCAGTTACGTTGTGAAGTTTGGTAGTACCCAAAGTGTTCCTCCGGTAAATGGGAGTTGCATAATCTCATAGTTATAGGAACATGTATAAGTCATGAAGAAAGCAATAGCAATATACTAAACGATCAAGTGCTAGGCTAACGGAATGGGTCATGTCAATCACATCATTCTCCTAATGATGTGATACCATTAATCAAATGACAACACATGTCTATGGTTTGGAAACATAACCATCTTTGATTAATGAGCTAGTCAAGCAGAGGCATACTAGTGACTATATGTTTGTCTATGTATTCACACATGTATCATGTTTCCGGTTAATACAATTCTAGCTTGAATAATAAACATTTATCATGATATGAGGAAATAAATAATAACTTTATTATTGCCTCTAGGGAATATTTCCTTCACAAAGCAGTATGAAGGTCCTGCCACCTACACTCTTACCAAAGAAGAGAAGGAAATCTTCTTTGAATGCTTGCTTAGTATGAAGGTCCCTACTGGCTTCTCGTCGAATATAAAGGGAATAATAAATATGGCAGAGAAAAAGTTTCAGAACCTAAAGTCTCATGACTGCCACGTGATTATGATGCAACTGCTTCGGGTTGCATTGAGGGGGCTTCTACCGGAAAACGTTCGATTAGCCATTGTGAAGCTATGTGCATTCCTCAATGCAATCTCTCAGAAGGTGATCGATCCAGAAATCATACCAAGGCTAAGGAGTAATGTGGTTCAAGGTCTTGTCAGTTTCGAGCTGGTGTTCCCACCATCCTTCTTCAATATCATGACGCACATCCTAGTTCATCTAGTTGACGAGATTGTCATTCTGGGCCTCGTATTTCTACACAATATGTACCCCTTTGAGAGGTTCATGGGAGTAAAGAAATATGTCCGTAATCGTGCTAGGCCAGAAGGAAGCATCTCCATGGGCCATCAAACAGAGGATGTCATTGGGTTTTGTGTTGACTTCATTCCTGACCTTAAGAAAATAGGTCTCCCTAAATCGCGGTATGAGGGAAGACTAACTGGAAAAGGCACGCTTGGAGGGGAGACAATAATATGTAGGGACGGATATTCTTGGTCTCAAGCACACTGCACAGTTCTACAGAATTCTACCTTGGTGACCCCTTATATCGATGAACACAAGAACAGTCTGCGCTACAAACACCCGGAGCAGTGCGACGACTGGATTACATGTGAACACATCAGGACTTTCAACAGTTGGTTGGAAACACGTCTCAGAGATGAAAACACTGTTTGTGATGAGCTGTACTCATTGTCCAGGGGACCATCTTTGACTGTTACAATTTGGAAAGGATACGAGATAAATGGGAATACATTTTACACGTTCGCCCAAGATCAAAAGAGCACCAACCAAAATAGCGGTGTCCGCTTTGATGCAGCCACCGAGAGGGGAAAGGACACATATTATGGTTACATAGTGGACATATGGGAACTTGACTACGGAGTAGAATTTAAGGTCCCTTTGTTTAAGTGCAAATAGGTCAATCTGTTAGGAGGCGGGGTACAGGTAGACCCATAGTACGGAATGACAACAGTGGATCTGAACAATCTTGGGTACACTGACGAACTGTTCGTCCTAGCCAATGATATGGCACAGGTTATCTATGTGAAGGACATGTCTACCAAATAGAGAAAAAGAAAAAATAAGGAAGTGAATACATCATACGATGAGCCAAAGCGCCACATAGTTCTTTCAGGAAAAAGGGACATCGTGAGAGTGGAGGGCAAGACAGACATGTCCGAAGATTACGAAAAGTTTAATGAAATTCCTCCCTTCAAAGTAAAGGCTGACCCAAGCATCCTGATAAATGATGAAGATTATCCATGGTTACGGCGCAATAAGGAAAGGACACAAGCGAAGAAAAAGTGAAGACTTCCTCCACAACTATTATGATGATACCATTCCAACTTTCAACCTTTTTGTAGTTCATTTGAAATGCATGTTGTAACAGACAAGTTTCCGTATGAAATCCTGATTGTCCGTTTTGTACACGAAGTGCATCCAGTTTTTGCCGTAACCCTCTCAACTTTCTTGCATATGCTATGTGGATGAAATGATGATACCATGCCAAAATAAAAGAGAGGCGCAATGCTCACCTGCACGTTGCTTAGCTTCAGGCCAACGTGCAGGTGAGCACTGCGCTTCTCCCTTCATCGCCTCTACACTCAGGGCTTATAAACCGCTGCGAGTGCCTCTCGCTTGGCGAGGTGGGACTAAAAAACAGCTGTAGAAAGAATCAACTAAAAAACTCTTTTACCGGTTCATGCCACGAACCGGTAGTAAAAGGTGCTCGTGGGGCCCCAGCCTTAAAACCTGTACCAAATAAAATACCTTTGTAACAGCCTTAGAACTGGTACTAAAGAAATCAACTAAAAAGTTTTTATAAACCTCTAGTACTATTGAAACTAAAATTATATAGAATTTTGTTACAAACTTTAATAGCAAAAAGAATTATCATAAAAGAAAATAAATAAGTAATTAGAATTTTGTTCAAAACATTGAAAGCAAAAAGAATTGTCATAAAAGAAAATAAATAAGTAATTAGAAATTTGATACAAACTTTAATAGCAAAAAGAATTATCATAAAAGAAAATAAATAAGTAATTAGAATTTTGTTCAAAACATTAAAAGCAAAAACAATTATCGTAAAAGAAAATAAATAAGTGTTACAAACTTTAATAGCAAAAAGAATTATCGTGAAAGAAAATAAATAAGTAATTAGAATTTTGTTCAAAACATTAAAAGCAAATAGAATTATCATAAAAGAAAATAAATAAGTAATTAGAAACAAAAAAGAAAGCAAAAAAACTAGGATTTTTTTTAAAAAAAGTGCCACCTACAGGGCCACCACGGCCTGCATACGACTAGAAACCCATTACTAGAGCTAGGATGCAGGCCCGCAGTAGGCTCAATAGGCCCACAAGCACAGAGAGTGATTTTAGGCCCGTAAGCCTGCAGTAGAGAGGAGCTCGAAGTGGTTAGTTCGGCAGGGTTTATAAACCACTCCGAGCCCCTCTCGGCTAGCGAGGTGGGCCTAAACATAGCACCGCACCGCGCCAGTTCCAGCACATGACCTTTGGTCCTGGTTGGTGGCACCAGGCTGCTCGTCCATGCTCTGCCTATATAAGCAGCACTCGCAAAAATCTATGCTCTGCCTATATAAGCAGCACTCGCGAAAATTTGGTTCAGTTTGTTCTTCCCCACCGCCCGACGCCGCCAGGCTGCCCGTCCATTTCCGCCTCGCCGTCGCCGTCATCGCCCCGCACCGTCCCGCGCCGCCCCGACGCCATCCCGCGCCGCCACCCGCCCCGCGCCCCATGCCCCGCCAGCCCCTGCCCGTCGCCTACCCGCCCCGGACTGCGCCGCACCGCCGCCCCGCCCCGGCCCGCGCCGCACCGCCGCCTCACCGTCGACCATCGCCGCGCCGCCCCGCCCCGCGCCGCACCTCGCCGTCGCCGTCCCCGACACCGTCGCCGTAAGCAAATTTTTTGCTAATTTAATTTGATGTTAGTAGTTGTAATTGAGTTAGATTTTGTTAGTTTTTTTTAGATTTTTTTGTTAGATTTTTTCGTAGTTCATAGTTTTTTTGTTAGATGTGTAGTAATTTAGATGTGTAGTTCATAGATTTTTCTGTTAGATTTTTTTCATATTGTGTAATTAATTTGTTCATATTGTGTTAGTTTTTTTATTCTGTTAATAGATTTTTTTTTGGTGATATTATTGTTGAATATGCATGTTTGTATGTTCATATATATGCAAAGATCGAATATGTCAAATTTTTATGATTTTTTTCTGTTCATAGAATTTTTATGATTTTTTCTGTTGTAGTTTTGTTCATGGAATTTTAATGATTTTTTTGTTCATAGTATTTTCTTTATCAATTTATTGTGTATGTATAGGAAAATTGTGAATGATAGAAGTCATTTATGAATATGTTCATATTTGGAATAGAGGAAAAAGGAAAAAATAAGAAGAGAAATTAAAGTATTTAATATAATTAGTTAGAAAAATAATAGAACTATAGTTAAACTAGTTTATTTTTAGTAAGTACTACTTTATTTTATTTATAGTAAGTGCTTCATATATAGTTGAACTAGCTAGTTGATTTAATAAACTACTTTATTTTACTATATATAGAAGTAGTTTGTTTTTAGTAAGTACTACTTTATTTATTTGTAGTTAGTGCTTAGTAGTTGAACTAGTTGATTTAATTAATAAAACTACTTTATTTAACTATATATAGAAGTAGTTCCCGCATCGATGTCGGCGATGCCTATCCCGCATCCTCGTCGTCGTCGACTCGGCGGTGGAGGCCTGCTTGATCAGGGCCATGTTCGGTACTCGGCTACGCCGGGCTGGTATTGGGAGGTGCTACCTTCCGGGGGACGTAGGTTGGTGAGGAGGCAGCCCGTTGTTGACCCGATCCTTGTTTGGTGGCGGTCGCATGGGCCAATGACGGTGCCGAGGCTTCCGGACACCGCGGATGTGGTACGTCACCGTGTCAGCGAGGAGGACGAGCACGTCCGTCGCTACATGGTTGCATTGGAGGGCAGGTTCGACAATACCTGGCAGGTTCTTCAGGGATCTCACTGGAGCTATGATCCTGTGATGGTTCCTTATCTTTGGGTGTCCACCGCCCGCGACGATACCCATCGGACGCTACGGTTATAGCTGTATTAGTGATGCTATATGTATGATAGTATTCGAGGAGTATTACTGATGATATTCGACGATGTACGGACACAAGAGACGATGTACTTTTGCTTATAATTAAATGCATGCTAATTTTAATACTACTTTATTTTATGATTTGGTTTTGCTTATTGAATGCTCATATTGGAAAGTACTCCTACTTTGAATGCTAAAATTGGAGAGCACTATGCAGAAATCTAGGAGCCCCCTCCATCATCCACGCCGTCGTGGGGGTAGCTTCTCCTTCATTCGCGTGTGCTAGACAATTTAGTGCAATAATGCACTCGGGAATGAAAGGAGGAGCTACGTACCTTCACCGATAGTCAACCCGTAATTAATAATAATGATCTAATTTTGGTTTTTAGTACATATATTAATTGTATAAGTTTAATATTTGAATTATGAACATAGGCCGGAAATGTCTTACTCGGACGATGAAAACCGCCTGGGGGAGTGCGACTGGTGCCACGACGACCGAGCTATGTGCAACAGGTTCATTGAGCTGGACGAAGATCGGCGCTTCAGCATTAAGCTCGAGGAGACCTTCGATGTTCAACTATTTTAACTTGTATTTTTCATCTTTTCCAATTCGACTAGCTTATCCCATGCTATGCAAGACGCTATGTCATGGAGAGGATGGGTTTTGAAGACCATGAAAGTATGGAAACCAAAACAATTCTCCTAAGGACCCATCATGGTGTGGATTTTAAAGTAAAGCTGTACAATGCTGAGAGTGTAACCCATTTTGGTTGCAAAAATTGGGAAGCACTTTGCAAGATGTATGGTTTTGATGAGGGTATGCTTGTCACCATGGATCTTAGTGATCCTACAATCGAGCAAGACAATATGGACATTTGGGTCCTTGTGGATACACCTCCAATTCTTCCCCCATGTGAGCTTAACATAGTTATTAAGTAATTTATATTGTTTATTTCAAAATAGTTGACAGCTTATTTCCATTGACATCTTATTTTCATTCTTTAAAGAATGTGCGGAAGATGATAGACAAAACCCACTACACCGATGGCTCCGAATTAACTTATAAGGAGAAAAATCATCTGATCACATTTTGTACTGATCTTGAGAATTACAATGTCTACAATCGAACTCCTCAATATTATGGTCAATACGTGCCACTAGTGCATGTGTTGAACTACGGTAACTACCATGGTGATACCCTGGTAAGATTTTTTTACTATTACGACATCCGTGCATCTTTTTGCATACTTCTAAAACTAGTACATCATTGCTAACTACGAAGTTATTACTATGTTTTTCAATAGATAATCCCGAATGATTGTGTGCCTCATCTGATGTATATGCACGGTAGCCTTCATGTTTTTAACATACAACCAGGTCATCCTACGAATCTCAACTGTCCATACCGGATTTCTAAAAGAAGTGGAGACATGACAATCAAAGAATGGAAAAAATGTACGGACAGTCGTAAGGAGCTTCTTGGAAGCAAAAGGAAGAGAAGCGCAAGAATTGGAGACAGGATGATCTCCATTCTTCATAATGGAGAGTCAGGGTCTATATTGTTTTATGCTATTTTACCTTAAGGGTGTTTAGGTCCTACCTTATACTGATGATCATGTTCTAAGAACAATTATGTAGGGTTGGGTTCGATGACTATGAGGATGATGATCGTATGACTTATTATTAATAACGAGTAGAAGTTGTATGATGATGCATGATTAGTAGGACATGTTATTATATATGATGATGTATGATGCGAGCATGCATGAGTTATTATATATCAGCGGGTGAAATGAACATAGCAGTAGCGTTGGTAAACCAAGGACGAAGATATAAGAGAGGACACTTCTCTCTATTAGCTAGCTAATAACAACCTAAAATTAACCCCCAAAACCCCTAAACCAGCCACTTTTTTTTTTAAAAAAGAAAAACCTCAGCTCCAGCCAGCTGCTGACGCGTGGAAGCGTTTTGGTCCCGGTTTATGTCACCAACCGGGACCAAAGGCCCCCCTGCCTGGGCTGCCCGCAGTGGCCACGTGGATTACCATCTGTCCCGGTTCGTGTAAGAACCGGGACTAAAGGGGGGAGGCATTAGTAACGACCTATTAGTCCCGGTTCAAAAACCGGGACTAAAGGCCCTTACGAACTGGGACAAATGCCATGTTTTCTACTAGTGTCATGTGCTATTTTTATTTTTAACTCGTGTAACAAATGGGGTAGATGTTTTTTTCCTGTGGCCATAATGGTGTTAAGAATGCTAAAATCTTGTAAGGGAAGAACACATTGAAGAGCAGAAAGAAGAAGAAAATCATTTATTTATATAGAACTGACATGCATTTGAACATCAACAGTCATTTGGTATTAATAATTCCGCATTTTGTGAATTCCTTTCTCCAATGTTTTCTTCCAGGTTTCTTTACTTTGATAGGCTCACCAGGAAAGGAACCTGAAAATTTAAATCGTTTTAATTTCCTTTTCACACAATTCTCGCATGATGCAATGGTTTCAGAGAACGCTGTTGTTATTTGCCAGACAAGTGATGTTTAGTATGACTTGAACTAACATAACATGCATAATACGTTCATTGAGTACATGAAGGTTGGTTTCTTTGAAACGTTTGGGATTAGCCTGTTTGCAAAGGCTATTATCATTCCACCACTCACTGATTTATGAACATATCCCATTCATTTGATGTGAGTTCCTTGCAACCACACAAGATATTTCCCTTACTCCGTTTTCGGTAAGATATGGGAAACTAATAATTCAAGGATATTGTTCCCACAAGTGGAGACACTGAAAAAGTCGCGCGTGTTGCTCTCCGGGGCGCGCGCGGGGGGGGGGGGGGGGGGGGGGGGGGGGGGTGGGAGAACCCTAGCCGCTGGCGCCGCCTCGTCCCTCGCCTGTGCAGCCCACGGTCGGACGCTGTCGGAGGAGGCCGAACAGGCGAAGCCCGCCTCGGTGGGCGGCAGCATTGGGGCAGACTATTCCCGCGGCGACTCATCGCCCTGGAAGGTGCAGCCCGCTCACAGCGCGTTGGATCCCACGGTGGACCCCTCGTCAGCGCGGAGAGATGCTTGTGTGTGGCTGATCGGGGTTGAGCACAAGGGATTCGGGCCATGTTCCCCGTATCAATCTCACGACGACACCTGTGTCTTCAGCCGGTGCGATCAGGGTGGTGACCCGGGCTGGCGGCGGCGACCGGTTCCTCCATGGATGGTGGGATAAGTCGTTGACCTGGACGACCATGTGATGGGTGGCGGCAGTGGCCGCGGAACTAGCGTGCCATCCAGATCCATCTTGGCGTGGCCTTGGCCGGCAGTGCAGGGACTGGTCAGGGGCAGTTGGATGCCCTATGCCGACGGTCCAGCGATAGCTTACGTCTCCATGGCCACGCAACTTCCGGTGAAAATGTGTTGACTGCGGTCATGGAAGATGGTGGCGTCTCTAACGTCCTTTCCCTTTTCGAGGCATCGTCATTTGTAAGTTGTCACTATGCTCGGGATGTTCCGAGGGAAACTCTATTTCTGGGTATCCCGGATCGGACGATGACGGTGCCTTCAGCGCCATTCTCCCTCCTAGGGGCATCGTTCTGGAGCAGGTGCCGACTGGAAGAGACAAGTGGAGGAGCGGTGTTACATCTACCGCAAGGATGACGCAGTGTATCGGTGGCGTGGCACGGCGGAGTGTCGGCGACGAGCGCCCGCGCTAGATTGTCGAGCTATCTGGCATCGAGATGGCCTGGCGAGATGAATATGTTGATCGCTCCTGAAGGTGGGACAGCAGAACATGGCGGTGGCTGAATCTAAAGTGTGTGCATGCTGTGCGCGCAAAGGGTCTAGCTAGACCGGTTGGTGCTCTCGAATTGCCGGCAGGCATCTTGGTGAGGCGACCAGAATATATGATGTGTGTTGATAAGTGGTCAGGGCACGCCATTAAAGCTTGTAGGTGTAACGACAATAGTTTCTAGGGAGGTGTCTTGGCCTTGATCCGTATGTTTGTTTCGTTTGGTTCCGTTGAATAATATAATAAAATGGTTGTGTGCATGGCTCGATGCAGAGACTAGGGGTAATCCTCTTTTTCGAAAAAAAAGTAGAATGGTACAGTCACACCATTTTGCCAGTGACATGCTAAAAATGGCATGATAAACGATTCCTGAATGATAAATCACATGCTGACTGTATATTTGTTTTCTAGGAAGAGCTGGATAGATGAGAGTATACTGCCCAGGATTTTAAAGTGAGTGTGAGAGTTCAGATTTATTTGCATGTTTAGCTTCAGAGCTTCTGAACGTCTTTTTTTTCGCGAATACACAAAGCTTGCATATCTTTTATTGATAGAAGAAAGAGAATGAGTACAACAGAGGATATAACACATGGCATGAACCCAAAGAGGCATGATCATGGAACCTGGAGCAGAGAGACAAGGGGTGCTCAGCCCGAATAGGGGAAATGACACAACTACACCCACAAATCCAAAACAGAGTGGCAGGCCGAACAAGCACGACGTCGAACATCTCAAAATCCAACCTCAGGGACACCACGAGCGAACAAGATAGCGCCTTCAGGAAGGGGTGCGACTTCGGGACACCGCCGTCATCCGATCCGAAGAATCGGACCTAGGGTTTCCCCCCAGTGCTCGAAGAGGGGCACGGATAAAGGCCATGGCTAAGCACTCACGAGTGTCGCCTCTGCCAACATCGGCAAGAAGAGCATGGATTTCGCCTGGCCTAAGTCTGAGCAATCCCATAGCTGCCAAATCAGGATCCGAAGATGAGGAAGACAATCCGCTAGTCAACCACCATCCGGATACGGAGGTGGTGGGGATGCACCCGCTGCCAAAAGAACACGAGCTTTGGAAATGACATGCCGTGGGTGTCGACGGGGTCAGGAAGGCAGCGTGGTAGAAAGCCGGCATGGAGGGTGGGATGGTGACCGGCGCCGCTGACGAGCTGGAGCCGGAAGGGAGCACAACTCCGTGCTGCCGGAGGTGAAGCCGCCAGAACACCGGCAAACCGAAGATGCCGGAAGGGGACGCAGCGACCGGAGTGTTGGGGCTGAAATCACAGCGGTAGGGACGCCAGAGAACGCTGGTCTATGGCCGCTGGGACCGGAGCAGTGTTGGCAAGGCCCCGCCGCGAAGCTTCAGCCCGCTGCCCAAAACAACACCTTGACCACACACGGGCAGAGGTCGCCGCCGTAACTAGAAGGAGACGCCATCGGAGACGAAGGGTGGTCTACAACACGGGGCAATACCAAGCCTTGGCCAGCCCGTGACTTCCACACGAGTCCTCCCACGCCCCAGCGAACAACAAGGTGAAAGAGGTAGACTGGGGGAGATGCACGACGGGCACGGCTTTGCCACCTCGCCGGACAGGCAGGACGAACACAGTAGCAGTTGGAGGGTAGGGGAGCCCGCGACGCACTAGATCGGATCTGGGGGGGCGAGGAGCTTGGGGACGAGGAGCTGCAGCACGAAGGGAATGAAGCCGCCCAGCCGCCCCCATCCTCGCGCGGCGCGGGGAGGCGATGGCGGCGAAGGGGTTGTTGGGGAAGCGCACGGGGGGAGGGGAAGGGGGATGAAACCGCGCCGCCGCCGCCATCCCCGAGCGCCGCGCGGCTTCGCTGGCCGGCCCTCCGGCGGCAGCGATGCGGGGGGAGGGGGGGCACTGGCGGAGGAAGGCTACCGGTGGCGACGAAGGTTTCCCCCGTATCGCCTGTTGCGGGCGACGCGGGGGCAGGGTTGACCTGCTCGAGGATTTCGGCCAATCTTTAGAACGTCTGAAATATTGAAATATTGAAGAAAAACAAAAACATGAGAGTCAACAGGTATTGGAGAAGTTGGTACAGAGTGGTACATGGAGAGAGAATTGCTACTTTTACTGGAGGTTGAAAGAAGTTATGTTTACACCTTTGATTTCACTTTGTGGGCACTCCGAAGTTGCAAAGAAAAAATATATAAAATATCATCAATCGTACGCATTTATATGCAGGTAATGAAAATGTCTCCACCTAATTATAAGATTATTAAGCACTCTTAGTATCCGGGAGTCCCTGGTACTGTGAAGATGATATTAAGACTAATTAATGGACATTGATTTGTTCTGATCACACACACATAGCTCAAACACCCATCGGCCTACTGGCTTGCATTTCAAAAGATTGATAACCACATTTCATCATTTTCCCCCCACTTCTCCACCTTGCTGGTGATATATTTCCAGCTTCCGCACAAATGATATTTTTCACTCTAGCACTTTCATCTTCTTTTTGAAATGAAGACTACTTTTCTTGCTGATGCAGCAACAATAGTAAGTCAGAGCTTTCTTAAGCCTTGTACAATGCAAGGTGCTTAGGAGAGGTGCTTCAAGAAATAAACCAGGCTTTCCTTAAGCACCGATGCTTATTTGTACAGGGTAGACGCTTAATTAGAGTTCTCTTCTGTAGAAATAGGCACCGGTGCATCAGTAAAAGCCGGTTTATTTTTCTAAGCACCTAGCATTGTACAAGGCCTTATGGCCTTCTTCATTCTTTAAGGTCAATCAGCATGTTGTGTATTTTTCCAAAAAAAAACGCAGTGGGAGGTATTAACGTGATCTGATTAATGTTGTGTTGTAACGGCGATGAAACAATGTAATTCTTTCTTCACAAAATCAATGGTTTCTTGTGAAATGCAGCAAACATATTGTAAAATTTATGTGGTCAAAATGGGTCCTAAGTTTGCAAATGACGAGCTGAAGGTGATGTGCTTGCTTCATAAAGTGATACCGGGTCATGCAATTTATGTGAAACTGTAACTTCCTGTAGAGAAGTGTTGTACCTGGTCTTGCAATTAGTTTTGACATTGACAATTAACTTTGTATGAAATTCAAGGAAATTCAAGGAAGGCGGATTCTTTTTTCTAGAAAAGGAGGATGAACCCCAGCCTCTGCATCTGGGCGATGCATACAACCACTTTATTAATTATTCTCACAAGACCGTACAAAGTCATACAACAGTAAGACTAAAGACGTCGTCTAAGCAACAAACTGTCGCTACACCTATCCAGTTGATGAAGGGACGCAGATAGCATGTGCCTAATACCAAACAGACATCGCAGCCAAGCCTAACATCTAAGACCTGAGACCCCAACCTAGCCACTTGCCGGGTCTGGGGCACACACTGGTCCGGCGTGCTCTCAAAGGCCGCCACCGCTCCATTTTTAGAACTGTACTGATGCATCAACCTTGCTCGGTCTAGCTAACGTCGACGCCACCACGGTGCCCAACGGCACCTCCTCCCTACGCGCAAACAGCTGAGCACGTCGCAGTCGCCACTGATACACCTTAGCGCCATGCTGCAAAGTACCACCAGCCGACACAGCTTGAAGTCCTTGAAAGATCTGTCATGCGTAGCACCTACCGACCAGGCATGACAAAGCGTAGCACCTGTCGGTCAGGCATGACTTGACATCTCCACCGAAGCCCCATGCAAGACGAAGCCGCTTCACCTCCTGCCTCTGACTTCTAGCGCTGCTCCACAAACGATGCTCCCAAGAGAGAAACGACACCGAAGTGCCGCCATAGTCCGATCTGGAACACCAGATCCTAGGGTTTCCCCCGGAGCAGCATGAGTAGGTCAACAGTAGTTACACGACGATGCCTCCATCAAGGTAACGACGAGAACGCCGCCATCGCCTGCCGTCTGCTCGGTTTTCACAAGCAACCATGTCTCCCCTACTCGCAGCCGGGACTAGATGATGGATCTCGAGATCCGATCACCAAGCCTCTAGTCGGCCATCTCTGGAAGAAGATGACCACCACATCCACCAGCGTCACCACGCCGGGTATGCATCGCCGCCGGCACCCACATGGTGCCTAGAGGCCGACAAGCCCCGACGAACACCACGCCATGCCAGCTGCCATAGCCCAGGCCCAAGCACCACCAGATCCAGATCGGATCGGGGTCAAGGATCACAAGTTGCAGCCGCCGCGGAGGCAGCACCACTGGACGGTGCCCTGCCCTCCACCCCGCCGTAGGATCGAATCATCGCCGGAGCTCCACCGCGCCATGCCGCCAAGCTACCACCGGAAGAACTCGCGCCACGCCAGGGGAGAGAGAGAGACATGCCAGGGAGAGGCCCCACCACTGCCGGCACTGCCTGTGCTTTGCCCGGCTGTGTCCCTCAGCGGCGGCGAGGGGGAAGGGAGGGCGGAGGAGGGCCGGCGGCGAAGGGGGCTAGGGTTGCCCCGAGTCGCCTCAGAGAGGGACACGAGGGACGGGGTGAGAAAATTGAGAGTGTGGATATGGCCTTTACCCGAGCTCACGGGGTGGCCCGACTGTTGGTGAGTGTTTTGGATATTGAGTTCGTTCGTGATGTGGTTAAGTGGACATATAAGGGACAGATTTTCAACCTCGAGATTGAGTTTGAGGATGCCGCTCTCTTCGCTGAAGCTATCAGTGGAACTGATGTAGATATGCATGAGGGTGATGATAGCTCGGGTGCTAAGGAGGCACCGGTTGATGATGGTGGACCAGAGTTGTCCAACGGATCGGTTCCCGTTCCTCAGACGCCCGGGGACGGGACGGCACCATCGTCTTTGGTGCCTATGAGTTCTTCGAGATTTGGGTCGTTTGAGCCAGCTTCTGCTCCTCCCAAACTCCGGAGTGACCGGGTGGAGTCCGATGACGTGTTTGAGCGCATGCTACCTACCCTGGATTTTGTTGCTGCTGATAGTCCTGTGCTTGGAGGTTTGGAGGGGATTATCTCTGTGCAGACCTCGGTCGGGGGAGGGGAGACGGAGCATGGGCAGTGGCCCCTCTTTCTCCCGCTCTCCCGCGGTCTCACCTCGGGAGACGGAGTCAACTATGGAGGCTGTCCCTAGGGGAGGGAGTCCGGGACAGGTGGCCTCACCTCCTTCTTCTCTTCTCGCAGCGCCGGGGCTGCAGATGGCGGCTGTGCTTAGGGGAGGCGGTCCGGGGCAGGTGGCCTCGGCCCCCTCTTCCCCTCTGGCGGCTTGGGAGGCCACACCCCCTGTGGCGCCGGAGACCTCCTCTAGCCAGAGGGCTGGGGCGGGAGGAGCATACGGGCAGCAGGCCAACACGCTTTCCTCTCCCGGCGCGCCAGCGTCCCAGGGCCTCGGTTCGATGCAGATGTCAGTGGGGCCGGGGAGGTCCCGGCCGCTGCCCCCGGCAGCTCCTGCCGACTCTTCGAGGGGTGCAGCTTCGCGTTGTGCTGGGGGTGAGGCCGGTGGCTTTACTCCGAGCGTGGTCACTCATGAGGAGGTCATGGCCTTTGGAGGGATTCCGGATCCAGTCTTTGCGGGGCGACGGATGAGCTGCCGTCTCCAGGATCATCCGGAGGTTGATGACATGTAGAAGCGGTGGGCCATGATATGTCGGTCAACACTTCTAATTCCATTATGCATTTTTCTAATAATTAGGTAGTAATGATAGTGAAATTTCTAACTTCGTAAATGATATCCTAGATTTGGAAGCGGAACGCGCTTTAGAAACAATTCGAAACTTAGCAGCGGTTAAACCCATGAATGATGCAGATATCGATGCGTTGGGGGTCAGGATGCTCGATAATTTTTGTGCGGATCTTGCACCATCCATTTCTGAGTCAGAGGAAGTGGATAACACTTTTGAGGCTGCCGTAGATCGATCCATGGAGCCCGGTTGTGAGGACCGGGTGGAGGTACAAAACAAACCTAAATGCAAGTGGAAGCGGAAGATCTACCCTGGTTCAGCGGTGCGTAGGAGTGCTAGTATCCGTACTACTAAAAAATTTCATGATGAAATATGAAAGGAATAGTAGAGGTCTGAAAGACTTTGCTAAAAGAAGGTTTCTTGCAGATGCGTCTATCGAGCATAGGTTGGATTTTATCGCTCTCTCGAAAACTGGTAGAGATAATTTTTCGCCCCAGTTTCTCAGTACTTTATCAGGAGGTGTTGATTTCGATTGGCACTGCCTGCCTCCGAGAGGAAGATCGGGTGGGATCTTACTTGGAGTCAGATGCGATTCGTTGGAAGTCCGAAGTGTAGTGATGGGAGATTTCGTAGTTAAGTTTCGGGTTAGGTCGAAAGCCGACGGGTTTAATTGGGCTCTGGTGGCGGTTTATGGTGCCATGCAGCCCGATTTCAAACCAGAGTTCTTGGTGGATCTTGTTCGAATTTGCGGCTCTGAGAAGCTCCCAATCCTGGTTGGGGGTGATTTCAACATCATTAGGACGAGAGAGGAAAAGAATAATGATAATTTCGATGGTAGGTGGTCGTTTATGTTTAATACCATTATTGAAAGCTTGGATATGAGAGAGATAGAGCTTTCGGGTAGAAAATTCACCTGGGCTAATACTTTGCCAAATCCGACGTTTGAGAAGCTGGATCGAGTCCTAGCGAGCATCGAATGGGAATAGAAATTTCCTTTGGTAACGGTTCAGGCTCTTTCGCATGGTATTTCTGACCACACGCCTTTATTTGTGGACTCTGGTGAGCCAACCAACATGGGGAATAAAAACTCCTTTTCTTATGAGCTGGCATGGTTTGAACGAGAAGGCTTCTTGGATCTGATAGCCAGGGATTGGGCTAAGGATGCAGGAGGTAGGACTTCGGTTGAGCGCTGGCAGAATAAGATAAGGCACTTGAGAAGTTTCTTGCATGGGTGGGCTAAGCATCTTAGTGCGATTTATAAGGTCGAAAGGGAAAGGCTCCTTACACTTATTCAGTCCCTAGATTTAAAAGCCGAGTCCACAATTTTTCAATCCACTGAGCTTCTTGCTAAACTGGAGGCGGAGATGAGATTGAAAGAGCTTCTCCCACTAGTAGATAAACCACCATTAGTCCCAGTTGGTAAGGGCCTTTTGTCCCGGTTCCTGGACCGGGACTAAAGGACCAGAACCGGGACAGATGGGCCTCCACGTGGCCGGTGCGCCGAGCCCACGCAGGAGGGCCTTTGGTCCCGGTTGGTGGCACCAACCGGGACCAATAGGCATCCACGCGTCAGCATTTCAGGGGCTGCAGTTTTTGTTTTTTTTTTGAAAGGGGGGGGGGGTTGGGGTTTTTGGGGGGTTAATTTAGGTGTTTCATATATTGTGTTAGCTAGCTAATTAATAGGAAGAAGTGTCCTCTCTTATATCCGTGCTTGGTCGATGCTACGTACTATACATAGAGAGGCCCTCGACACGCTAGCTAGTAAGAAAATGAAGGAAACCATTAAGTACAAAAGTTCGTCATGCATACCGAGAGAAGTGATCGATCGACCTCTCCTTCTCTTAGAGATTGGTCGAACAACAAGTTTTCGCATTATCTATCCGACGCTACTGGCTACATATATATACAATATGTAAGATCTCTTACAATCCCCTAGCAATTGAAATCAACTTCCACATGGTATTCTCCGGCTTTATTGATGCCGTGGTCAAGAAAGAATCCCGCCAATTCCTCTTGAATTGCTTTCATGCGATCTTGTGGTAGGAGTTCATTCCGCATCTGCCATGTCTTTGAAGAAGGGGGGTTAATACATATATATGAATGAAACTCAACAGAAATGATGGTGTAATAAAATGAAATTGTGAATATTATTGCTTACGCACTTCATATTGTCTTTTAGAGTAGCTTATTTTTCAAAGTCGCGTTGTAGATGACTCGCACACGTAGTATCCACAGTAATTATGTTGGGGAACGTAGTAATTTCAAAAAAATTCCTACGCACACGCAAGATCATGGTGATGGCATAGCAACGAGAGGGGAGAGTATTGCCCACGTGCCCTCGTAGGCCGTAAGCGGAAGCGTTATGACAACGCGGTTGATGTAGTCGTATGTCTTCACGATCCGACCGATCCAAGTATCGAACGTACGGCACCTCCGAGTTCAGCACACGTTCAGCTCGATGACGATCCTCGGACTCCGGTCCAGCAAAGTGTCAGGGATGAGTTCCGTCAGCATGACGGCGTGGTGACGATGTTGATGTTCTACCGGCGCAGAGCTTCGTCTAAACTCCGCGACGATATGACCGAGGTGGAATATGGTGGAGGGGGGCACCGCACACGGCTAAGGAACGATCTTGAAGATCAACTTGTCTGTTCTAGGGTGCCCCCCTGCCCCCGTATATAAAGGAGCAAGGGGGGGTGCGGCCGGCCCTAGGAGGAGGCGCGTCGGAGGAGTCCTACTCCCACCGGGAGTAGGACTCCCCCCCCCCCCCTTCCCTAGTTGGACTAGGACTTGGGGGGAAGGAGGAGACGGGGGAAAGGAAAAGGGGGGGCGCCGCCCCCCCTCCTTGTCCTATTTGGACTTGGGGGGAGGGGCGCGCGGCTGCCCCTAGGCCTCCTCTCCTCTTCCTCCACTAGGCCCAATAAGGCCCATTAGGTTACCGGGGGGTTCCGGTAACCTCCCGGTACTCCGGTAAAATGTCAATTTCACCCGGAACACTTCCGATGCCCAAACATAGGCTTCAAATATATCAATCTTTATGTCTCGACCATTTCGAGACTCCTCGTCATGTCCGTGATCACATCCAGGACTCCGAACAAACTTCAGTACATCAAAACTTATAAACTCATAATAAAACTGTCATCGTAACGTTAAGCGTGCGGACCCTATGGGTTCGGGAACTATGTAGACATGATCTAGAACTATTCTCGGTCAATAACCAATAGAGGAACCTGGATGCCCATATTGGCTCCTACATATTCTACGAAGATCTTTATCGGTCAAACCGCATAACAACATACGTTATTGCATTTGTCATCGGTATGTTACTTGCCCGAGATTCGATCGTCGGTATCCAATACCTAGTTCAATCTCGTTAACGGCAAGTCTCTTTACTCGTTACGTAATGCATCATTCTATAACTAACTCATTAGCTACATTGCTTGAAGGCTTATAGTGATGTGCATTACCGAGAGGGCCCAGAGATCCCTCTCTGAGAATCGGAGTGACAAAACCTAATCTCGAAATACGCCAACCCAACATGTACCTTTGGAGACACCTGTAGTACTCCTTTATAATCACCCAGTTACGTTGTGACGTTTGGTAGCACCCAAAGTGTTCCTCCGGTAAACGGGAGTTGCATAATCTCATAGTTACAGGAACATGTATAAGTCATGAAGAAAGCAATAGCAACATACTAAACGATCAAGTGCTAGGCTAACGAAATGGGTCATGTCAATCACATCATTCTCCTAATGATGTGATCCCATTAATCAAATGACAACACATGCCTATGGTTAGGAAACATAACCATCTTTGATTAATGAGCTAGTCAAGTAGAGGCATACTAGTGACTATATGTTTGTCTATGTATTCACACATGTATCATGTTTCCGGTTAATAAAATTCTAGCATGAATAATAAACATTTATCATGATATGAGGAAATAAATAATAACTTTATTATTGCCTCCAGGCATATTTCCTTCAAATTATTCCCTTGTTCCTGCCACAAGCACTTTACGAGAAATAGAGGTCAATCAAACTGATAATGAACCATTATAAATGGCATTGATGAAAGTATATCTATAGAATCAACGGGAGATGCGCGCAACTAGCTAGCCAGTAGTACTTACTTTCGGGTATGTATATCGCAGCTCCTTCGGCAGTCCCGGAGCTTCTGCGGTGAACTGTTTCCAAACCCTGCAAGACAAAGAAAATAATAATTATTACTTGAGATATCAGAAAATGAACAAAAGTTGCCGATATGGTGCGATAATGATTGATTGAACTTACTTGTTGAGCATTTTAGTCATGTCCGCATAGGTTTCGGGATCTTTTCGTCTCGAGTCTAAGACGGTTACTAGTCCCCGCTCAAGCTTAATCTCCAGAAGAACATAGTGGAAGTTGCGCACGCATGCATAACTCATCAATTACATTGCTATAACCTCGCTTGAGTAATAAGGGAAACCGAATATGCACACGACAGTAACACTCACTCGAAGTTGTAAGGAAAGGGTATGGTATCTTTGTTTTGATTTTTGATCAACGATTGTAGCAAGTTGGCCTCGGCCTCTTCGGTGTGCTTTTTAACCTGAATTTCATCTATGATATTTGTGTTAATGAACCCAATATCATACATTTCTTGTTTTCTACACTCGGCGATCTTCAATCTGCATAATATAGTGAGGATAATTAATTATAAATACATGCAATGAAAGAGCTGAGCTATATATAGAGACTTAATGACACAAATAGTAATTACAGACAGTAGCAAACGACCGTTAATTTATCGAGGGCCTTTTGATTGAAGAACTCGAAGAACTCCTCAAATGGAACAGGCAACAGATCAGTTCCAACGAGGTCGTGCTCCTCTTTAATTCTCAGATACAAAGTATTCGCCCCCCAGACTCTCTGCAGGTTTTCATGTACCAATTATGGAATCTTCGCATCATCGTTGTTAGAGATTTTTCATCTTTGACGAGAGGCTTCCCGTACTCGTATCTGTGTTCGTCCACCTCCATGAAATCAGGAAGTTGATCGTCAGGCAGGTAATCTCTAAGACTGCTATAACCGGGCACCGTCCCCAGAGCATTAGCGATGATGTCGCTAGACACATTGAGCGGGGGGCACGATTGATTTGCTTGTTCGCCGAGCTTGGCAATTTTTTTCGCAGCTGCTCGTTCTTTTGACCTTTGATGTCTAATAGTACTTCCCGACTGATCCGCTTCGAGATATGTCCGTTCAGTAATGCGCTCATAGTTGGCTCTCGGCGGAGACTTTGGTGGTTTCCTCAGGGCATCGATAGTGCGCTTTGCTTTCACCGGATCTACCTCCTCCTCTGGAGGTGGATGTCTCTTTGCTTTCAACCCTTCAAAGAAGTCCTGCACTTCGGTCCGCACGATCTTCGCGTTTTCCTCCTCGGTCCTCTCGTACGGTAACTTCTCTAGAGGCTTGAGAGAAGGACCATATCTGTATTGCCTCCCGCCTCTGGCTGTACTGCTAGACGTCGGAGCAGATGGAGCGGCTGCGGTGTCTGTCTTCTTTCATGCTTGCTTATGAGGGGGAGGAGAAGGACTACGACGCACCGGAGCAGCCGGGCGCGGCGGCGGGTCTCTTCCGCCCTTGCTGGCGAGGCGGAGAAGGAGGAGGCTGCTGGCTGCTCGGGCGCGCCGGCGCAGGCGGAGAAGGAGGCGGAGTGCCGCCACACGCCGGGGAAGGAGGCTGAGTGCCCTGATCGTCACTCGCCGGAGGAGGAGGCGGTGGAGGAGGCGGAGTGCCCTAACTCGGCGGAGGAGGAGGAGGAGGCGTCCAGTTCGGAAGCTTGATGAACTCCTTCCGCCATAGGCATCGAGTCTTCAGAGAAGAACCCAGCCGAGTCTCCCCATCACCGGTAGGGTGGTCAAACTGGAGGTCCTCAAATCCCTCCGTTATTTCGTCCACCGTCACCCTAGCACATCCTTCTGGAATCGGACGACAGTGAAAAGTTGCGCCGGGTTCAGAAGGTCGAACTTGGCCGACAGACGCCTTGACTTTTAAGTTCTGCCATTGCGTCATAAGGTGGCAATTTTGAGACTCCGTGATAAAATCCACGGGGTAGCTAGCAGGAGCCGTCAAGACATGCTCCGGCTGAAGCAGCTCGGTGGAAGCCATGCTGCTTCTCCACTGAGATGGCAGGGTAGCTTCGCTGGATGCTTCGGCAGGTCGTTTGTGCGATCTGCTTCTCGTTCCTCTAGCCCTTGTACCCTTTTGTGCAGCGCCTGCAGTTGCCTATGCTCCACTTTCTTCCTCCTCTCCTGGGTTTTGTAACCCCCTGCGTCCGGAAAACCAACCTTCCATGGAATGGAGCCTGGCGTGCCTCGTGTCCGTCCAGGGTGCTCAGGATTCCCGAGGGCCATTGTGAGCTCGTCGTTCTCCCTGTCTAGAACGAACGTCCCTTGCTGCGCTGCATTGATATAGTGTCGAAGCCTCTTGACTGGTATTTTCAATTGCTCGTCCGTCCAACGGCACTTCCCTGATACAGGGTCCAAGGTTCCGCCAGCCCCGAAGAACCAAGTCCGGCAACGGACTAGCCAGTTCATTGTCTCTTGGTTCGATCCCTTTATCAAGCAGATCATTCTCAGCCTTGGCCCACTTAGGTCGGGCTTTGAGGTAGCCACTTGACCCCGTGCGATGGTGAAACTTCTTCTTCGCAACATTTTGCTTGTTTGTCGCCGACATCTTCTTACTCTTTTCCGATGTCTTGTGGGCCACAAATGCGGGCCAGTGATCTCTGATCTTCTCATAATTGCCGTTGAATTCTGGTGTCTCTTCTTTGTCGACAAACCTTTTCAGCTCTTTCCTCCACCTCCTGAATAGGCCTGCCATCTTCTTAAGAGCAAAATACTTGATTAATTGCTCTATAACTGGCTTATCCGGATCCTCCTCTGGCGGTAGGGTGAAATTTGCCTTCAGCTCAGTCCAAAGATCATCTTTCTGCATATCATTGACATAAGACACCTCAGGGTCTTTGTTCTTAGGCTTATACCATTGGTGGAGACTGAACGAGATCTTGTCCCTAAAAAGAACCCCGCACTGAGCAACAAATGCGTTCTTTGTCCGGATGGGTTCAATCGGTTCGCCGCCGTGAGCAATTGCTTGGATCTCAAACCTTTCATCCGAGCTCAACTTTTTCTTCGGGCCTCATCTCCTTACCGAAGTTGTGCTCGATCCGGAGGGCTAGAAAAAAGAAGAAAGACGAGAGTTAATTAATATGTGTACATATACCAAAACAATGAATGCATCAATTACCTAGTCAGCACAGGCTTAACTAATATATATACCTGGCCAGACTCGGTTCGGTCACCGGAGCCGTCATCACGGTCTCCTTCTTGCACCACCATTGGGTCACCGGAGCCGTCCTCACGGTCTCCTTCTTGCACCGGCATTGGGTCAAAGGAGCCATCATAATCATAGCCTGCTTATTCACCCTGTCCTTCCAGAGCATCGGTGTCGTTCAGAAACGAGAAGACAACATCACTTCCTTGTGGGATTATGTCCCCCAACACCGGTTCTGTTGCTTCGTCTCGGGGGGTGTCCATAGTTTCTACAAATATTTATAATATGGCAATTATTATTCAAACATGACAGATGGATATATTAGTGGCAAACGTAGAACTAGCTAGCTAATCACAGTAAGGAATCATATTAATTAGTGGCCTCGACGCTGCTTCTCTAGGGTTTGGGGTGGCCTCGACAACGCTTCAAGGGGGTAATATCGACAACGACGAGATACATACACGGGAAAATAATTTTATCGGGGAGGAGGTATATCGACCCCCCCACACGTGTTGATGTTATCGGGAGAGGGTATATCGACCCCCCCCCCAAGTGTTGAAGTTATCGGGAGGGGTTTATATCGACAACGACGACATAAGTACATGGGAAAATAATATTATCGGGGAGGGGGTATGTCGAACCCCCCCCCCCCACGTGTTGAAGTTATCGGGAGGGGGTATATCGACCCCCCCCCCCCACGTGTTGAAGTTATCGGGGGGGGGGGGGTTATATCGACAACGACGACATACGTACATGGGAAAATAATAGTAACATGGAGGGGGTATATCGACCCCCCCACACGTGTTGCAGTTATCGGGAGGGGGTATATCGACCCCCCCCCTCGTGTTGAAGTTACCAGGAGGGGGTATATCGACCCCCCCCCACGTGTTGCAGTTATCGGGAGTTTATATCGACACGACATACGTACATGGGAAAATAATATTATCGGGGAGGGGGTATATCGACCCCCCCCCCCCCTCGTGTTGAAGTTATCGGGAGGGGTATATGGATGACGACAGACCCAATAAAACATAAGTAAATGAAGAAGAAATAAAAAGAGGAGAAGAAGAAAGGAATAGATGAGAAGATTCCTTTCTTCTTCTTCTCTTCCTTTTCTTCCTCTCCTCTTCTTCTCCTCTTCCTTTTCTTCCTCACCTCTTCTTCTCCTTTTTCCTCTTCTTATTTTCCTTTTTCCTCTCCTAAATATATAAAAAAAATTCTAAAAATGAAACTAACATATATAGATAATCCTTTTCTAAATATATAAATCTAACTTTTGCATATATGAACATATATACACAGAGAACATACAAACATATATACATTTTTATAAAAAAGCAAAATACAAATCATCATATATATGAAAAAATCTGAAAATAAGCAATATACACAATACATATACTCACATATACATATATATATATAATCTTGAAAAAACAAGCATGTAATATAAGCAAAAAAACAGGGTAGGGGCGCCGGCCAGACCAACGGAGGGGCAGGGGCGCGGGTTCGACGGTGAGGACGGCAACGGGGCAGGGGGCGCGCGTTCAGCGGCGAGGATGGCGACGGGGCAGGGGCGACGACAGGGGCAGGCCGGGGGGCGCGACGCGCGTTGGGGCAGGGCGGCAAGCGGAGATGGTGACCTCGGGCGGCTAGGGGAGGTGACAGCGACGTCAGGGCAGGGTCCGGCATCGAGGAGCAGCGCAGTAGCCTGGCGGCGTTGGAGAGAAGAATGGCGGGTGGGGGGAAATTTCCCAAATGTTTGGTTATATAGGAAAGGCTTTGGTCCCGGTTCGTGGCACAAACCTGGACCAATGCCCCCCTTTAGTCCCGGTTGGTGCCACCAATTGGGACCAAAGGCCTCTTTTCAGCAGCCCGAAGGCCGGATGGATTTCCGGCGGAATTCTATAAAAAGTGTTGGCATATTATTAAGGGGGATTTGCTACCAATGTTCCATGATTTATTCTCTGGACAGCTTCAGTTATTTCACTTGAACTTTGGAACGATAACATTGCTTCCTAAGAAAACAGAGGTTGTGAGAATTGAGCTGTTCAGGCTGATCTGTCTTCTCAATGCTAGTTTCAAAATTTTCACCAAGGTTGGGACTAATAGGCTCACGCAGATTGCGCATTCTGTGGTGCAGCATTCCCGAACTGCTTTCATGCCGGACAGAAACATCCTACAAGCGGTTGTGGTCCTTCATGAAATGCTCCATGAAATTCACACGAAAAAACAAGATGGAGTTGTTTTCAAGGTGGATTTTGAGAAAGCGTACGATAAAGTCAAATGGCCTTTCCTTCAACAGGCCTTACGTATGAAAGGTTTTGATGAAGCCTGGCGACTCCAGGTAGAATCTTTCACGCAAAAAGGGAGTGTTGGAATTAAAGTGAATGACGACATAGGTCATTATTTCCAGACACATAAGGGCCTGAGACAAGGGGATCCGATCTCTCCTATTTTGTTCAACATTGTAGTTGCTATGTTGGCAATTCTAATAGGAAGGGCTAAGGGAGGCTGGTCAGGTGGGTGGCTTGGTGCCTCATCTAGTTGATGGAGGTGTGTCTATCCTACAGTACGCCGATGATACGATCATCTTTATGGAGCATGACTTGGCAAAAGCGAGAAATATGAGCTGGTGTTATGCTTATTTGAACAATTGACCGGGTTAAAGATTAACTTTCACAAAAGCGAATTGTTCTGCTTTGGAAGAGCCAACGAGGAACAAGAGGCTTATAGGCAATTGTTTCAGTGCAAATTGAGGACCTTACCTTTTACGTATTTAGGTATACCAATTCACCATCATAAGCTGACAAACCGAGAATGGAAGTGTATCGAGGATCTCTTTGAGAAGAAACTGAGTTGCTGGAAGGGCAAGCTCATGTCATACGGAGGCCGATTAATTCTGATTAATTCGCTTCTCACGAGTATGCCTATGTTTCTCTTGTCTTTTTTCGAAGTCCCAGTTGGAGTTAGGAAAAGGCTGGACTTCTATCGATCCCGATTCTTCTGGCAGAGCGATGAACTAAAAGGAAAATACAGACTCACCAAACAGGATATTATCTGTCGACCGAAAGACCAAGGGGGTCTTGGCATTGAAAATCTTTAGGTCAAGAACAGATGTCTTCTCAGCAAGTGGTTGTCTAAGTTATCTATAGAGACTGATGTCACATGGGCACAGATTCTCGGCAGTAAGTATCTTCATTCCAAAACTTTGTCTCAGGTGACAGCGAGGCCGACAGACTCACCTTTTTAGAAAGGGCTTATGTGAGTCAAATTAGCCGTTTTTAATAGGACAAACTTTATTATCGGCAATGGCGCTAGCACGTGATTCTGGGAGGATACTTGGCTCAGAGAGACCCGCCTTGCACTTCAATACCCGTCTCTGTATCGTATTGTTCAACGACCTGATGCTTTCATTGCAACGATACTTCAATCCATCCCCCTTAATATTCAGTTCAGGAGGACACTAGCCAGTAATCATTGGGAAGAGTGGCTCCATCTAGTGAGTAGACTGATGGAGGTTCAGCTGTCTCAACAGCCCAATCAATTACGCTGGAAACTTACTAGGTCTGGAGAGTTTACAGTTAAATCAATGTATCTCGATGTGATCAACTCTAGCTCTATGCCTAGTTTCAAATATGTTTGGACAGTCAAAGTTCCATTGAAAATTAAAGTGTCTATGTGGTTTGTACATAAACAAGTCATCTTAACCAAGGACAATTTGGCAAAGCGTTACTGGACAGGACCTATTAGGTGTAGTTTTTGTGATCGGGATGAAACTATTAAACACCTTTTTCTTGATTGCCCGTTGGCCAAAGTTCTATGGCGGACGGTCCACATAGCCTTTAACATTACTCCTTCAAGTTCTATCAGCACATTATTTGGAACATGGCTTAACGGGATAGAGTCTGAAACAGCGAGACACATTCGCGTAGGAGTATGTGCTTTATTTTGGGTAGTCTGGAACTGCAGAAATGATTTGGTTTTTAACAGAACAACAAATATTCATTTTTTGCAGGTTATCTTCCGAGCCACTGCGTTGATCCATATATGGTCACTACTCACTCCGACGGAGGCCAGGGAGCGTTTGGTTACTGGATCTATCCGGTGGGAGATGGTAGCACGGGATATCTTCAACCGATTTGGATGGCGGTCATGTAATAGGATAGGCAATTTGTTTACCTATCTTTCTTATGCCAGCCGGTTGTGGCTTTTTGGCTAGTTTATTATTGGCCCTTTGGCTCGTTGTGAGCTTTCCTTTACTTTCGTTTGAGACTTTAAGACTTTATTGAACCTATTTGCTTTTTTATAAAGTTGGACGTATGCATTATTTTGATGCAGAGGCCGGGGAGCCCCTTTTCAAAAAAAAACATCTTGTTATCTTGTATTCTTGTGTGACAATGCTCGTAGAATATAAAAGGGCTAGCTGGGAAGACCCCCATATCTAAAACTTGCCTACCTACGAGTTTTAGTAGACACAGAGCCTCATTGGATTGTACTAGATGGAGCCTCCAGTGAGAGCTGAAGACGAGGCGATGAGCACGGAGGAGCTGCTCCAAGCCCAGACGGATCTCTACCATCACTCCCTAGCCTACATCAAATCTATGGCGCTCGGTGCCGCCACAGAACTCGGTGTCGCCGACGCCATCCAGGGCCGTGGCGGTGCCATCACCTTGTCTGACCTTGCGGCCGCGACCGGCGTCCACCCGACGAAAGTCCAACACTTCGGGCGGCTGATGCGCGCGCTTACCGTCACTGGTGTCTTCACCTCGGAGGAAAAAGAAGGCGGTGGTGGTGCCCTGTACAAGCTCACTCGGATTTCACGCCTCCTTGTCGGAGTCGGCAAGCGTCGGCTCTCCCCGATGGTACGTATGCTTGTCAGCGAGGTCAGTTTCACCACTCCCATGAGCATCTGCGAGTGGATCACCACTGAGACGCCGGCCAGGGCCATGTTCGAGGCCCATTTTGGCTCTACGCAAAATGGGTTGTGGGAGAAGGACGACGCGTATGGTGCCCCCTTCTACTCAGCAATGGCTGCGGACAGCCGTCTCGTCATGGAGGTTCTGCTGAAAGAGTGCAGCAGTGTCTTTGAGGCCGTTGCCGGCTCACTTGTCGATGTCGGCGGTGGCAGCGGAGGAGTCGTGGCTGTCGCCATTGCCACAGCGTTCCCTCACATCAAGTGCTCCGTGCTGGACCTCCCCAACGTGGTAGCAGCGGCCGACAACACCAGCAACGTGCAGTTCGTCTCCGGCGATATGTTTGACTACATTCCACCAGCGGATGCCGTTCTACTCAAGGTACCTAGCTACATACTCCCTCCATTTTAAAATAGATTACTCAACTTTGTACTAACTTTAATATAAAGTTAATACAAAGTTGAGTCATCTATTTTGAAACGGATACTAACTTTAGTATAACATTAGTACAA
The DNA here is from genome assembly GCA_963921465.1 of Triticum timopheevii. Classification (NCBI taxonomy): domain Eukaryota; kingdom Viridiplantae; phylum Streptophyta; class Magnoliopsida; order Poales; family Poaceae; genus Triticum; species Triticum timopheevii. The sequence goes on from OY997271.1 coordinate 8,903,034, forward strand.
AATTGAGTCATTTATTTTGCGACGAAGGGAGTACATAGTAGTAGTACATACAAATGCAGCAAGCTATCCATTTCTTCTATATATAATGAACCAAATTAGTCAACCAATCCTTCCAATAAATTTTGTAGTGGATTTTGCATGACTGGGAAGACCAAGACTGCGTCAAGATACTGCGCAAGTGCAGAGAGGCCATCACCACAAGAGGTACTGGGGGGAAGGTGATTATAATCGATTTCGTCGTCGGTGCTGGTTCTTCCAAGGAGACGGAGACACAGGTTCTGTTTGATCTTTACATGATGATGGAGAATGGGGCTGAGCGGGACGAGCACGAGTGGAGCAAGATTTTCTTTGAAGCTGGATTTAGCGACTACAAGATCATGCCAGTCTTAGGCGCTCGTTCACTCATTCAAGCATTCCCATGAATTCTGGGGGTTTCGTGTCCAGATGTACTTCCCATTTCCAAATGTTTGCTTGCTTTCGAATCAGAATAATGCCTAGGACTATACTATATAGTCTCGACTTTGAAGCTGAATAATGAAACTGTTTGTTATCCTATGTGTTGTTTTCATTGATAATTCATATGCTCATAATTAAATAAAGGCTGCTATTTTTGTTTACATTAAAATACAGTTTACCTAGCAATATGGTAAACAGGCTTGTTAGAATAACTCCGAGGCGCTCCGTCGATCTACCGAGGACCAAGCAATCACACGAGACACGACACCGAGATTTGTTAACGAGGTTCACCGATATGGCTACATCCCCGGGGCTTGACTACGGGCGCTCCTCCCCGTGACACCGTCACAATACCGCACCCCGGCCGCCCGGGCGCCGGCACACGCCGCCGGCTCCCCCGCGTGCCCGTGCTATTATGTTGGCATAGATTACATCGTGTGTCTACCCCCGCTATATATGAGAGGCCTAGGATACAAGTGTCCTACTAGGACACGACTCCACATCCTATGTAAACACGATACAACTACAAGTCCAACTGTAACCTACCTTGTACACAATATTCGACACAACTCTAACAAACTCCACCTTGGCGAATATTCTCCACCACCTTGAATTCGTCAATGCATCAAACTTCCATGTACATTGGACTTGAGCTTATCCCATGAGCACCGCTGCTACTTCAAAGACTCCATGTGACTCCACCTGCAACTTGTAGTCCCTTCTTTTCTTGACCACAGTCAATAATCGAGCAAAATTAAGTTCCTTGTTACTCTACTTTGTGCTCCCAACTTCCGGAGTTTCCGTTCAACGCCATCACACACCGACCACTGTCTGCATGAAAAATGAACAACTCACATATTGGACGCCACATATAAGAGTTACCTGAACTTAACGTCACCGCTCTTTCTTGACTGCTTGTCTGAAACTTGAAGGAATTTCACCGTCACCCTGTGTCACCCTGAGTCAAATTCGCAGTTGTCTCACCCTTCTTCCGGATAGTCTCTGGCATGTCCCACAGCTATAGCACCCCGCCTCCTTCTGTACTTGTCATCCGCACTTTGCCATGTGCACTGAACACCACAGAATATACGGCCATGTACTCTCTCAGCCTTTGACAATTTCAGACTTTCCGCCACTTTCTCAGATTCTCCATGGTCAACTCCTGTCCATCAACTAGCACCGATAGACCCAGCCACCAACTTGAATCTGGTACTTGTCAACACTGCTTCAGCACCCCCTGCACAATTTGCCTGACCACATGTCTGACCACCAGTGCCTTGGCCTGTCGCTGTGTCCCGTGCTTACCGCACGCCTCGCCGCTATCACCGCGTCGAGCCTCTGCTGTCCTGGTCGAGTCTCCCGGGTAGCTAGCCCCCACTGCCTCAACCCCCACTGCAGAGAACCATCGATCATCACCGACCGATGCCGAGTATCACGTCTCCATCAGACCACTGGTACCCAGTCCGATCCACGTGTCTCTTGCTATCCCGCTGAAATAGGCTTCGACTCTCCATGCATTTACGCCGTAGCCCCTCCATCGGCACAGAGTGAAGTCTTTCGCTAGACTCCAGCTCCACCTTCAACATGACTCATGGTAGATAATCAGTCCACCCTCACGCCCCGTTGACTTCAAGCTCCGTGTGTACACCACCTTGAATCAACCCTGCGTCATAGTCTCGTCGAAGCCGCACAAGCCCTCAGGCCTGCACCACGTGTTTCCACGCCCCAGAAGTCGGCCACCATCAGCATCACGCTCCTATGTCGTCGTCGCTGAAATCACCACCGTCTTCTGCTTTGACCGACATCCCCGTCGATCAGTCAGACAGTCCAGTCCGACCCAGCCGAAAATTATTCAACTGCAGTCATGCTCCACCCTGCATCGTGTCCGCCTCGCACGTCTGTGCATTGCCTTGACGCCCTGTGTATGCATGATCCTGCCACGCCGCACTTCAGGCTCCTCCAAGCCTTATGCGCGTGTTGTCGTCCTTAACGTACACGCACCAAGCACTCTTAGCAAACATGACCCACAAGAGAAATTTTCATGCAAAACCAGACCGAGTGATCCCTGCGCACAATTCCCTTCTCTTGTCTTGGTCCACTAATAGCTCCTCCATGCACGCACAAGAACTGCACTTTTTTTTCACAAACAAATCTCGCGGTATCCTTGGATCTGCACAACTTGGTACCACCACATGAGCAGCTTCAGCTGCCTTACTACGTGAGGCCTCCTTGTACACCATGCATGCAGCAGCCCCGTCCGTCTTCACGTCAAGCTGCTCCTCGGAACCCCCTTGCACTTGAGCAGCCATGCCTTGCCCTTGCCCTTTTTTCCTGAAAAAACGGCCACGCCTTGGCCTTTGCTGCGTCCGTACGCACCCGTACAAACCAACCGCTGCCTGAGCCTGCGCCTTGGACTAGAGGCCCACCTGGCGCTGTCTGCTCGGTCCGGATCGGCCAGAGCCACGCGCAAACGCCCTTCAAAGTGCCGCCGTTCCGATTGAGACGCAAGACTCCTGCCGCTGCACGATTCCGCCTCCGCCGCTTGCACGCAGATTGCTTTTTCTGATCTCGCTGATACGCTTCCAAATCACATCGATCTTCTTGACTTTATCATAGATCAAACGATTTTTCTGCAACATCCCAGCTCATCACCTCTAGATCAATAACCCGCAGCCTCTCGAACCTTGCTCATGATACCACTTGTTAGAATAAATCCGAGGTGCTCCGTCGATCTATCGAGGACCAAGCAATCACACGAGACACGACACCGAGATTTGTTAACGAGGTTCACCGATATGGCTACATCCCCGGGGCTTGACTACGGGCGCTCCTCCCCGTGACACCGTCACAATACCGCACCCCAGCCGCCCGGGCGCCGGCACACGCCGCCGGCTCCCCCGCGTGCCCGTGCTATTATGTTGGCATAGATTACATCGTGTGTCTACCCCCGCTATATATGAGAGGCCTAGGATACAAGTGTCCTACTAGGACACGACTCCACATCCTATGTAAACACGATACAACTACAAGTCCAACTGTAACCTACCTTGTACACAATATTCGACACAACTCTAACAAGGCTCACTTAGCTGAGGCTGGCTTGTTCGCTTATTCGCCGCCCTAGGAATGTGAGCTCCTTGCGGAACTGAAATTCAATGAAATTCTAGCGGCACTGGTTACTATCGGGGTTCTTCATGTTCGTCATGTCTGCAAGTACACGCAATTCATACGAGTACTCTACTGAATTCAACTGTTTTGTACTGTTTTCATTGGACCACGCACTGTATAGGAACATGGTAGTTATTGCATTCAGACTATTTTATTCTTTCATCACACAGTTCATCCACCCACACTTTTAGTCCGATTATAAAAGTTGTAACATTGTTAACTTTTGAACCAATGACCCGATTTAGAATCCAGTTGCAGATTCGTGTTCATGACATTTGAGTCTATAAAACAAGATCAAACTTGAACTTATTCTGAACACGTACAAATTCAAATTTGATACCATAATGAAACTTGTTCTGAACACTTCCTTCCATGTTTAGGTACCGTCCTATAAATTACTGATATATAATGTATTGAAGCAACGTACCTTTCGTAATCAGTAGCAAGTGGCCACTCTTGCTGTCATCAACATATGATCATCATGTTTCATCTTATATTGTGGTGGCAAAAATTGTCAGTCAGAGGTATACATTTATTTGTTCATCGAGAAGTAAATGTTAATCGAATAATACAGATTGGAAGTAGAACATCACATATAAAATGAAGTGAATAAACCTTAGCTTTGATTTTTGAATTATTCCCAGTTGTCCTTTCACTCTTACAGGGCTAGAGGAATTATCATAGCAATTTCTTCACAAGGCACACTGAACGCTTTGGAGTGCATGCAACTTAAGCAAGACCATGCACCATGTATTGATTATTTTCTTGTTCTTCTCTTCTTTGTATGGATTTTTTTCGATAAAGGGAATATGTTAATATCGCGAAGATCCAATTACACCCAGCCTGTACCCCAACAAGATATCGAAAGACATCAAGGATGCACACAGCCAAGAACAAAAAAAAAGAGAAATATGAAAACCAATACCTCGTCGAAGTGATGAAACACTCGCAACAACAACACTCTGACCACCCCAAAGACAACACCCGGACTACAGAAGAGATTCCTCAAAAGTGACGCCTCCAAGAAGAAAACAATGCACAAGCATCGTCGGTGCCCCATCAAGGATCTAGAGTTTTCATGCCGGAGAGAGTCCGAGCCCAAAAACAATGCATTCCCAAGATCATTGCCAGGTACAACCAATGAAGACCGGACCCTGAACTTTCACCCTAGAAATCACTGCTCTGTACTCGAGAAGCACCCAAAAAGAGTTGTCCACCTGTGTTGCCGCTCCCTCATGCCAAGTCCGATGCTGCAAGTCCTCAACACCAGACACACTGGAAAAAAAAAACCTGTGCCGCCATTCTTCAACGGAACCAAAACTCCTCGCCGGCATTAAGCCTCCGACCATAGCCACCATGACTTTCTTAACCACTGTCAACGGCGTGGAAATCTAAACTTAGACATGTCCCATGGCACCGGCAAGACAGCAAAGCATCGCGCCACATACCCTCATGAAGCCTCTCTTGCCGAAGATGCGGGCCCACCCGACCGAATTAATTCCAATCCAGATATCTAGTGGCGCCATGCGCCAAAAGCTGAGATCTCCGAGAGGAAGAACAGAACCTGTCGGTGTCCAGATCGACGAGGCCGGCATGAAGCAGATCAAAGTTTTAAAGCATGAAGAACAGCAGGGCCAACCACCGCGGGACTCCCTTGGATCCCGGCGGGCCAGATCTGGGTAGTGCCCTCGCTGGCCACCGCCAACATAGGCGAGAGCCGCCGCCGCGACCAGCCATGGCGGGTTCGGTGCCTGCGATCAAATCAGACGCGTGGACATGGTGATGCAGTTCACCACGGGATCTACCTCTTCCGCTGTGATCAATTCACACGAGCGAACTGGAGCTGATGCAATCCATCTCGCCATGCATGATATGTTGTGGCTGACCACCATGGCGCTGTTGGAACAACCAGCCGCCACCATCTAGGATCGCCAGGTGCAGGTAGCCGGTCCACTGTCGAGTTGTGTAGAAAGATCCAGAGAAGAAAAATAATAAAGCGACGTTCCGCCGCTGCCGTTGACCAAACTGGCTTTGCCACGGCGTCGTCCGGCGGCGGCGAGGGAGGAAGCACCTTCTTTGTATGAAATATCTAATGTGAAACCTGTAAAAGCCGTTATGCACGTCGCTTTACAGATATTTTTTTTGGCTGATTAGTTTTGTTAGGCAATCAAGTACTGCCACTAATAAATTATATTTTCTTTCTATTATCGATTTCATTCTAGGTTACCATCGACAACTCATTTGTTACACTTATTCATTCACACTTTTCATGTGTTTTGTAATAATTCCTTGAAGGGAAATTCGTATTCACAATTGCTGTTTTTTTAGATCTTTCAGTACTTGTCCCAATTCAAAACACTACACTTTGAGACACCGTGAGCCAAAACAGGCCACGATCTATCACAAAACATGTACCAACCGTCCCAATTCAAAGCACATGCAGTTGAAAGCCAAGCTCAAACCAAGTATAATAGATCTAATAAGAAGGAAAAAAGTTCAACACCACTACTTTCTTGATAACCTATCAGATTCTTCTTCAATTACATACTAATATTTTTTAAAAATGAAGGAGACAAACACAAGCTACAAGAAAGTACAATACTTCAAGGCATTTCCAACAAAAATATGCAAATCACTTTATATCCTTAATAACTAAGAAACAAAACACACGGGTGCAGCAACGCTCGCTATCAGTGATCTAGTAAATGTTGTAATCCATAGGGGATACATAAGATCGCCGATAGGCCTGAATTAATGTTGGCATGAATTGATATAGGTGGACATCAGTTACTCTGCATCCCTTAATAGAGGCCACCATAATTTGTGTTGCTCTAGGGACCCATAATTTGAATTCATCAGACTGATGTGTGGATCAAACTTTAGCACGTTGCCCTTTCGTGGCATTGCAACAAGAAATGAGGACCAATGGAAACCAGCATATGCACCTAGAAGAATCGTATGGTTTCGCATGTGTGATTGATCTATATCATACGGACCCATAAATGGGACGCAGATTTTTTGAGCTTAGGCATCCCGGTCGCGTTATCGTGGGCGTTGGTTCAGAGGCTTGTTCTTGAGATGTGAGATGACTCTGTGCAATTTTGCAGCGTCATTACAGGGCTAGGGTACTGTATACTTTGTTTCTTTCCTCAGCCGATGGAATCCAATCTGATCCCTCTCTCTGTCTTTTCTTTTCTCTCTCCCCTCTCACACATGCGCTCTCTCTCATCGAACACAACAGCTCTTTTGTTTGTCTTCTATCTCACAATCTCTGTCACAGGTGGAAGATAGGCTCTCTCTTCTCCCAAAACTCTCAACACCGCTCTCATGGAGCATGGCAGTTCTTTTCTCTCTCTTCTCTCTCACACAACAAGCCGAACAGACTCTCTCTCTCTCTACCCTGCCATTTCTCCTCTTTCTCTCACACACAACTCTCTATCTCAAGAAAAAAGATCTCTCTCTCTCTCTCCCCTGCCATTTCTCTTCTCTCTCACACAGAACTCTCTATTTTAAGGAAAAAAAAGCTCTCTCCCCTGCCATTTCTCCTCTCTCTCACACATAGAACTCTCTATCTCAAGAAAACAAAGCTCTCTCTCCTCACCTTTCTCGTCTCTCTCCCTTGCAACATCTCTCTCACATATGGGATGCCGTGAGTTTTATGCCCAGAGTACCTCAGTTCGTATTGCCATATAATATAGCATGTGTCCTTGTCTTTTTGTGTTTGGGCAGGCAGCTCACGAGAAGAACAGTGAGCTATGAGTTCCTGTAGCCCCTGGTGTCTCCCGTAGACAGATCACAGGCATAGCCTGTTAAACGGGTTGGGATATGGCCCATCAGCTTTGTGAAATGCTTTTGACCACATGACGACAATCGTGATTCAAATGAAACGAGCGGCTAGGATAGAGGCGCCCCGATGCGTAAGCTCTCACAGACATTTTCGCCCATAAATGGTAGGAAGGTCCTAGCTACCAGCTACCACTTATCTTGGTAACTCCATTCGCTGCCCCTCCAACATGGGTTCCCGATATGTTCTCAGGGTCTGTCGGTGGTTCCATGTTCTGGACGGACACTGTAAGATAAGGTTTTTGATCGGGAGCCTTCTGTTGATATTATAGAAGTGCGTGTATTCAAAGGAGATGCATGCATTTCTCGGGGACAAAGAAAATTAAGTTCTGCTGCTAGCTATTTTCAAAAAAGATTCTTGCCCCACCACTCGCGTCGTTAACATCTTATATCTTTCTTTTATATATATAAAATATATACGCATGAGATTTAATTTTAAAGAGCACACGGACATGTTCGTTGTCGTGTTAATGAAATCCTAGAAAATCTCATTGATTAACCATCGGATCTGTAGCTTCGAGATCTTTAGCCGTTGGACATATGTAATGCCTTAAGCTGCATCAAAACAAATATACGTGCGATTTAATTTTAAAGGCCTTAAGCTGCGTAAAAAAATATATGCATGAGAATTAATTTTAAATAGCACACGGACATGTTCGTTATCGTGTTAATGAAATCATAGAAAATCTCATTAATTAACCATCGGATCTGTAATCCTGAGATCTTTAGTCATTGGATGTACGTAATGCCTTAAGCTGCATAAAAAAAGATACGCATGAGATTTAATTTTAAAGGTCTTAAGCTGCATAAAAAAATATATGCATGAGATTTAATTTTAAAGAGTACGCAGACATGTTCATTGTCGTCCGCTGGCTGTGAGAACTACAATATCATATTTTTACTTAGTTGGATTAGAGAGAAGAGAGAATAGAAAAGAAGTGGGCGCTAGATTAAAGCAAGTATAATAAAATGATGTAGGCGGACTATAAGAGATATCAACTTAGATTTGTGCTTAGTTGGAGGAGAGAGAAGAGGTGAGGGAAGAGAAGCGGGGTGAAAGCATTTTTTGATAAGTGGATTACAAGCTTACAACCAGCTATAGCACAAGCCCAACAACCTTTGTGAGAAAAAAAAAAGGGTCATATATTAATTCGCAGTATGACTTAATGTTACATGAAATGATGTAGTATGACGTAATGTTACATGAACTGTCCGCTACCAGCTACCAGCTATTAGCTATGCTGGTGACTCCATTTGCTGCCCCTCCAACATGGGTTCCCGACATGTTCTCAGGATCTGTCGGTGCCTCCATGTTTTGGCATTCGGGGTTAGTTTAACTAGTGGTATGGGGGTTCTTGCATCGCCCTGTACTAGCACTTCTGGTGACATACAGTGCGTGTATTTAAAGGCCAGGCATGCATCCTCCGTGCCGAAGAAAATTAAGTTTGGCTGCTACTCGGGCGAGTTGTGGCAGCAAATCCGCGGTGCCAGTTTTCTATTTTGGGTTCCGATTGTCAAAGTCTTACTAGATCTTTCAGAAAAAACTAAAACTAAATGTTGTTTTCATATCCGTGTTCCTCGTGACCAGCGCTTTGAAATAATATCCATTTTAAATATATTTTGATGACTTAATAATGTTAAGTTTCAAATGTTGAGACTTAGGACGAGCAACCGATAAAAATCAATTATTTTGTGTCTATGACCGACAGAAAAATGCTTTCGATTATATCTCAAAAACTTGCTGAAACTTAAGCTGATAAACATTTTTCATCGTTGAAATTTAAATCTTTTTAAGGGATTTTCTTTTTTACTGTGCTCTCGTGTGGGATTCAACTACTTCACGAACCATAAAAAAAATTAAGCTGATGGCAGAGCTTGGCAGATGAGTGCCCCCACACTACATGGCAATGCGAATTTCCGCAGCTACTAGCTACTCCTTTCGTCCCAAAATACAAGAACATTTTCAAGCTACGTAGCTTACAAAACGTTCTTATATTTTGGAAAGGAGGGAGTACTTTCGAGAAAAGAATCTAGCCCCGCCACTCGCATCATTAGCAAAGCCCTTAAATATACTCACATGTACCAAATTATGAGCCAGAATCAAACATGTGTTGGCATCATTACCTAAGAACTCTTGTAAATAATGTTCCAACTATGCTGTGAGTCGGATCTAATAACTCTCGTCTTGCCCGTTGCATCGTCAATTGGCACATCTTTTTAAGAATTTTATGTCGGATCTAATTTGCACAAACATGTGTTGGCATCATTACCTACGAACTCTTGTAAAAAAGATAAGCAAGTAGTAGTAAAATCGACCAAATTTGCACAGCCGAAATATGGACCAGAAAATTTATTCGTTGTCACGGGACTAGGAAATTTGGACCGGCTAATAATTCTCAGTTATTCCATGTTATGGCCTCTGGGCCATTTTATTTATGGTTTCCAGTAGTAGTAAAATCGACCAAATTTAGAGGGCGCATGGGGTAGTTACTCCATCGGATCTCGTGGGATTTGATCGATGATGGTTTTCAGTGGAGTTCCTTGGATCGAGTTTTTGTCCGTCCTATTCATGCGTTTAAATATCCCAACAAGGCGAAGATTTGGTAGTGCACAAGCCACTGAGGCGGTGACCTACGTCTTTACTGTCTCCTCCGTCCCTTGTTACCCACTGATCCTAGATCCACAACTCGTAACCCCCTACCCCGAGGTCTACCGATTTACCATCGACAATGCCACAAGGGAGAAATGCCTTTGAATTTAGAGATAAAATCTTATCTATAGAATAACCCTTTTAATTTAGAGATATGACCTTATCTCTAGATTTAAAAGACATGGGCCTTAGGGCCGATGCGGCTAGCCCATGTGGGTTGTGGCCCCACCCCTGGGTCTATGTTGGCACTTTCCGAGTCATTGGGCCCCAGGGTGGAACCCCCATAACCTTCTAGAAATTTTTTGGTACTCTATCAAAAATTCCCAAACTTTTTCAGAATACATAAAACCACTTTCCTTACATGAATCTGTACCACCGGACCATTCCGGAGCTCCTCGTGATGTCTCGGAACCCATAAAACCACCCTCATGCAAGGCAACTCGGAGATCTTACTTTTGTTTTTTGGTCATTGACATGAATGATTTATGTGCTGCCATTACATCTTTTTTTCTCTTCTATTACATTTGTCCGATCGTAGCCACCATGACTTTCTTAACCACTTTCAACGGCATGGATATCTAAACTTAGACATGTCCTATGGCACCGGCTGTTGGAACTTCGCCCATAGGATCGATCACATCAAATCACGACGAACGCGCAGACGCGAAAAACTTTGGCCAAAGGCACGTGTCGTGCCTTTCTTTTCCCTCTTTTTATTTTTCTGTTTTCTTCTTCACAGTATCCCACTATCTCAGCCCCGGTCATGTATATATATACACATCCAACCAGAGCAACCAACGACTAGGACTCCAAGCTAGCTAACCGACTAGACACAACTCCTTCTCCTATACTCAGACACGTACAAGACAATGTATAAATCCTAGCCGGACTACTATACTAGTACGTAGGAGTACTACTTAGCCACGGCTGCTAATCCTACATGTGTAATACTTAGTCTAACACAAAAACTACTATCAAAACCTAACAATCAAGATTATGCTAACAATCTCCCCCTAATCTTGACTTGTCACCTTCCTCGTGCTTCTCCCGATATTGACTTGTTGTAGATCCGCGACTTGACGATGCTCCTCAACGTATGATCCAGACTCCCAGTCACGCTGCCAGGCAACACCATCGGTCACCCCTAACGCAATACATGCCAACGGACACACACCGCCCCATGTAGAGACAGGTCCTCATTGAAGAGGCTCCCCTTCACTGGTCCTCGTCCCATTATACGCTTGAGCTTGATCTTCACTTCACGTCTTCGTCCTTGGTGCTACACCACACCAGACAGCCCATCGACCGTGACACGCTTCATCTTCAACAGATGCTCACAGAGACAAGCACTTGGACATGACGACGACGACCGACCGACCGTGCTAACCCGCACGACTCCTTGACTCATCAAACTCCCATGGACGACGATCTTGACGAACTTCCGGCACGGCACTCCGGCACCACCTCTCCAGTCAATGATCACCTTCCACCACCTTGCTAACGACAGCCCGCCGTCTCCCTCCATGTCGCTGCACGGAACGACAATCGTCTGATCCACCTCGTCGCTGCACCACCCAGCGACTTCATCGCCCGCTCCTCCTCGTCGCTGCACCACCCAGTGACCATATCGCCCGCCCCGAGGCGCTAGTCGGGTCGCCACCCCGGGGCAAGCACAGCTTCAAATCGACCTTGCTCTAGATACCAATTGTTGGAACTTCGCCCATAGGATCGATCACATCAAATCACGACGAACACGTAGACGCGAAAAACTTTGGCCAAAGGCACGTGTCGTGCCTTTCTTTTCCCTCTTTTTATTTTCTGTTTTCTTCTTCACAATATCCCACTATCTCAGCCCCGGTCATGTATATATATACACATCCAACCAGATCCAGTCAATGAATGGTGCTAAGACTCTTAATTCTCAACAGTTGGACCGGACACGACGCGGGGCTAGGGGCGACCGCGGGGGCGACCTATGCGTCCGACTACGGGCGCGCCGTCCGGCGCCGGCGATCGCCGGCGGGTGGGCGGCCGATTTTGGGCGCTTATGGAATCTGACGACGAGGATGCGGATGACGATGGGGAGGCGCCGCCGGTGGAGTCGTCGCCATCTCCATCTCCTTCGGATCTCATTTGCGAGTTTTTCCATTCAGGGTATACCGAAGAGGAGGTGGCTACCACGGTCGATCGGGTTATACCTCCGGATGATCCGGCACGCGTTGGTCTGCACGTCGGCGAGAGGATCGAGATGATCCGGCGTGTCGTTCATCGGAAGACGGCGGCAACGGCGATCCGGCCGTGGAAAGGACCTATTCCTAAGGTTAGTCTACCGAAACTTACTTTGTTTGATATGATTCGACCGGAGGCTTGGATTCCGGTGAAGAGAAGAAAAAATGCGAGGCGGTCGGCCAGGCACCAGGGATCGCCGCCGCCGGTCATGGCGGCCACGGCGACCGCGATTCAAACGACGAGGGCGGCTCGGTTGGAACAGCTGCTGCGTGCAACTGGGCCAGCGCTGCCGGGTTTGGGCCCGAGTGGATTTGTGCCGGAGCTACATGGGTATGAGGCCCATGATGCTCCTGGAGGCCAATCTGATCTGGTTGATGCCTCATGCACGTACGAGGACGTGCGTGAATCCTGTTCTGCGCCATCGCCGCGTAGAGTTAGGGTTCGCAGGCTGGACTTCGCGGCTACCCGGTGTGCGGGGATCATCGGGCAAGGAGGATCCCGCCCCTGCGAGTGATGGCTGGCCGGGGTGCCGCTCCGCCACCTGCTGCGAAAAACGGCGTGGTGGGGAGGGGCGTGGCGGCTCCGCCACCGGCGGAGGGACCTGGTCGTGCTGCCCTTGTGCCGCCCGGGCAGAGGCCTTCGGCGCCGGCCATGGGTGCTGCGGGACGGGGTGGTTCGGCCCCCACGCATCAGCGCGGAGCTCCGCCTCCTCCCGGTCTGAGGCAACCGGCGGGAGTCGCCGCCCACCATGGAGCCAGGCCTCCGGCTCCGCTGCCGCATGCGGCTGGGCGAGGCGGCCTAAGGCCCCCGGCGCCGGGAGCAGCGCCGTCTGCTGCTGGACGGGGTGGGCAAAGACCACCTGCTCCGATGGTGGCGCCCGCTGTGACAGCGGCGGCGAGCGCTGTAGGTTCCCGGCCCCCTGCGCCGGCTATGGCTCCGGCTGGGCGTGGGAGTGCTACCCCCGGGACCGTGCAGGTGCCTTCGGGTGGTCAGCACCGTGCACCTCCGCCGCATCTTGTCGCAAGGCCGGCGCAGAACCGCATGGGGCAGACGCAGACTCAGGCGGGGCAGACTTATAATAGCAGAGGTTCAAATGATCCACCCTGAGGCCAGTGGGGGGCTGACGGGTATGATGCATATGGTGATGGTCAGCATCGAGGATCCTCTTCCACGGGAGGAGGCCGTGGATATGCGTGGCAGAGTGACGGGTCTGTGGAGAGACCGTTTCTCGGCCCGACTAGAGGTTTTGTTGAGGGGGCATCAGGACCGGAACATCGACAAAGAGGTGGTCATCCTGGCTATCGTGGTGGCCGGGGCGGGGGCCGTGGGAGGTTTCGCCGACCGCCTCCGCCTAGGGTAGCTGACCATACGGTATCGGCAATGGAGACTGACCATGTTCCCTCTAAGCTCCCACACCAAGCGATGGAGGTGGTGAATGCATTGGCCATTGTGGAGGTTCCTGAGACTGGGAAGGGGACTGAGATCGCTGATAGGGCCGATGCTGAGAGGGCGTCCAAATATGCGCGCAAGAAGGAGAGGATGCTTTGTTACCGGTGTGGGGAGAAAGGCCACTTCATTGCTGAATGCGTGGCTCAGCTATGTGAGTCTTGTGGCAAGCCAGCGCATACCTCGGGGGAGTGCCCTCTTTTGCGGGAGCAGATTCCAGCTCTTACAGTGTATGGAGTATATTGTGCTGAGCTGATGTTTTTTGAGTCCGCGGTTGCGAGAGAGATTCCAGTTGATACTCAGAGCCTCACTACTGGATTGGTGAAGGTCACCCAGGGAGATGTCTCTCAGGCTCAGATTTTGCACAGGCTTCAGGAGTTGGCTCCGGGTGATTTTCAGTGGGACCTTGTTTGCATTGAAGAACGAGTGTTCAGAGTTGACTTTCCGTCAGTAGAGGACTTGCAGCGTTTGCTGAGCTTTGGGATGTGTAAGGTGCCAGGCACCAATTGTATTTTGGAGTTTCAAGAGTGGAAGAAAGTTGAGCCTAAGGGGAGGCCCCTCACTCAGGTGTGGTTACGTTTTTCTGGGGCACCATCTGAGGCCCTGACAGATGTTCGCGTTGTGGCTAGTCTGGGTATCATGGTTGGTAAAACGGAAAACGTTGATATGGCTTTCACTCGGGCCCAGGGGGTGGCCAGATTGCGAGTTAGTGTTTTGGACATATAGTTCGTCCCGGACGTGGTCAATTGGGCTTATAGGGGAGAGGTGTTCGCCCTTGAGATTGAGTTTGAGGACGCCGAGTTGTTTGCTGAGGTGATTACTGGTACTGATGTTGATATGCACGAGGGGGACGATAATGCTGGTGCTAGGAGGGAACTGACTGATGAGGCTGGACGGGAGTCCAATGGATCGGGATCAATGACTCAGGGGCCCGAGACTGGATCCGGGGTTGAGCCGACCCCTGCTTCGTCTGTGCCTAAGAGCACACTGCGGTTTGGATCTTTTCAGCCTGCGTCTGCTCCTCCTAGGCTTTGGAGCGATCGGGTGGACTCTGATGATGCTTTCGAGTGCTCACTCCCAGTGTTGGACTTTGGATCGGCTATCCGTCCCAAGGACGGAGGCCGTGGTACGGACTTCTCCGAGTCGACCTTGGGGAGGAGAGGCGATGTGGAGCCTCAGGTGGTTCCGTTGCTCCCAGGGTCCTTGGTGCTTCCGTGCAGCCGGACGGAAACGGACTTGGTGGCTTCACCTGGGGGGGGGGGGGGTGTCGGGGCAGGCGGCCACGACTCCCTCTCCCTCTACGTTGGCCGGCCGAGGAGGAGCCTGTCTGGGGCAGGTGGCCCCGGACATTCACTGTGCGGGTGCTCTGCCTGCGGCTATTTCGTCGGAGGCGCTAGGCGGGCGTCAGGGGCAGGTGGCCCCGGCCCCTATGGCATCTACGACTGTCGGGACGGCGGCGCTCTCGGGATTGATGGATATGGCGGGGGGGGGCGGACTCGGGCAGGCGGCCTCGGCACCCACTTCCCCCGGCCTTCCTCCCATCCTCCGGAGGACTCCTTCGCCTCTACCTCCTCCGAGTACCGCTACTCAGGAGGAGGTCATTGCTTTCGGCAGGATCCCCGACCCGGTCTCCGAGGGGAGACGGATGAGTTCTCGTATCCAGGACCTTCTGGAGGTTGATGATATGCAGCAACGGTGCGCTATGAGGGCGGCCAAGCTTCGTGACATTGAGGTCACAACCGGTATGTCAGTCAACTTATCCAATTCTATTTTGCATTTTTCTAAGGATGAGATTATTAATAATGCAAACCAAGTAGGGCTTTCGCTTGGGAATAACAATTCTGAAATTACAAACTCAGTTAACGATCTCCTAGATCTGGAAGCGGAACATGCTTTAGAAACAATTAGAAACCTAGCGGCAGTAAGACCTATGAATGATGCTGAGATTGATGCGTTGTGGGTAAGAGTGCTTGACAATTTTTGTGCGGATCTTGTTCCTCCAACTGATGAGTCCGAGGAGGAGGAACTCAGTCTGGATGATGTAGTGATTCAACCACCAGAGCCCGGTTATGAGGACCGGACGGGGGTCAATACTATTCCAAAACGTAAGTGGAAGCGGAAGGTGTACCCCGCGTCCGCGGTACGTAGGAGCGCTAGGATTCGTACGGCCAAAAAATTCCATGATGACATATGAAAGGAATATTCTGGAATAGCAGAGGTCTCAAGGACTTGGCTAAACGAAGGTTTCTCGCTGAGGCGTCTTTAGAACACCGATTATATTTCATTGCCCTCTCTGAAACTGGTCGGGATAATTTTGCGCCACAGTTTCTTAGCACGCTTTTGGGAGGTGTCGATTTCGATTGGCATTGCCTTCCTCCAAGAGGGAGATCAGGTAGCATCTTGCTTGGTGTGAGGTGTGATTCCCTTGAAGTACGTAGCGTTGTGATGGGTGACTTCGCGGTCAAATTTCGGGTTAGGTCTAAAGCAGATGGGTTTAACTGGGTTCTGGTGGCGGTGTATGGGGCCGCACAACCTAAGCTTAAACCGGAATTTCTGGCTGACCTGGTTCGTATTTGCGGGTCTGAGCAACTCCCAATTTTGGTTGGGGGGGGGGGGGGACTTTAACATCATTCGGCGGAGAGAGGAAAAGAATAATGATAACTTTGACGGAAGATGGTCTTTTATGTTTAACACCATCATTGAGAGTTTGGATCTGAGAGAGATCGAGCTTTCTGGTCGACAGTTTACCTGCGCCAACTCTTTACCTAATCGAACGTATGAGAAGTTGGATCGGGTACTAGCAAGTGCCGAGTGGGAACAGAAGTTTCCTCTCGTGACGGTTCAGGCTCTCACGCGCGGGATCTCGGACCACACGCCTTTGTTTGTAGACTCAGGCGAGCCCAGACATGTGGGAAACAAAAATACCTTCTCCTTCGAAATGGCGTGGTTTGAACGAGAAGGTTTCCTAGATCTAGTAGCCAGGGAGTGGGCTACAGACGCAGGGGGCAGATCGTCTGTCGAGAGATGGCAGAATAAGATTAGGCATTTCAGGAGTTTTCTCCGGGGATGGGCTAAGCACCTTAGTGGAGCTTATAAGATTGAGAAGGACAGACTTCTTGCTCTTGTACAATCCCTAGATATTAAAGCTGAATCAATGATTTTGCAACCTGCTGAATTGCATTTTAAGCTAGATGCGGAGAAGAGGTTGAAGGAACTTCTCCGCGAAGAAGAATTGAAGTGGGCGTTGAGAGCTAAGGTTCGCAAAGTGATCCAGGGGGATGCGAACACTCAATTCTTTCATCTCATTGCTAATGGCAAACACAGAAAGAAGAGAATTTTCCAGCTTGAGCAAGACGAAGGCACAATTGTTGGTCATGATAATCTGAAACTTTACATCACCGAGTATTACAAGCAGTTATTTGGACCTTCGGAGGATAGTGATGTGTCCCTCGATGAGTCCAGGAATGAGGATGTGCCTCAACTAACTGCTGCTGATAATGCTATTTTGGTTGCTCCGTTTTTGGAAAAGGAGGTTTTTTATGCCATCTCATAGAGGGAGAACAATAAGGCTCCCGGGCCGGATGGGTTTCCGGCGGAGTTCTATAAAAAATGCTGGCATATTATTAAGGGGGATCTATTACCTATGTTCCATGATCTCTTTTCTGGACGGCTTCAACTTTTTCACTTAAATTTTGGAACAATAACACTGCTACCAAAGAAGACCGATGCTCTGAAGATTGAGCAGTTCAGGCCTATATACCTTCTGAATGTTAGTTTCAAAATTTTTACCAAGGTTGGGACCAATAGGCTCACACAGATTGCGCATTCTGTGGTGCAGCAGTCCCAGACAGCTTTCATGCCGGATAGAAACATCCTGGAGGGGGTGGTGGTCTTGCATGAAACGCTCCATGAAATCCATTCGAAGAAACTAGATGGAGTTATCTTTAAAGTGGATTTCGAGAAAGCGTACGATAAAGTTAAGTGGCCTTTCCTACAACAAGCTTTGCATATGAAAGGTTTCGACGAGGTCTGGAGAAGCCAGGTTGAATCTTATACGCAAAAGGGGAGTGTTGGAATTAAAGTGAATGACGACATCGGTCATTACTTCCAGACACACAAGGGCCTACGACAAGGGGATCCGATGTCCCCTATTTTGTTCAACATTGTTGTGGACATGTTGGCAATTTTGATAGGAAGAGCCAAGGAGGCTGGCCAAGTGGGAGGCTTGGTGCCTCATTTAGTTGATGGAGGAATTTCCATTATTTATTACGCTGATGATACTATCATCTTTATGGAGCATGACTTGGTAAAAGCGAGAATTATGAAGCTGCTGCTATGTTTGTTTGAACAATTGAGTGGGCTCAAAATTAATTTCCACAAAAGCGAATTGTTCTGCTTTGGTAGAGCCAAGGAGGAACAAGAGGCCTACAAACAATTGTTTGGGTGTGGTTTGGGGGAGTTGCCATTCACATACTTAGGAATTCCTATCCACCACCGTAGGCTTACGAACAACGAATGGAAGTGTATTGAGGATCGATTCGAAAAGAAACTAAGTTGCTGGAAGGATAAGCTCATGTCTAATGGAGGCCGTTTAATTCTTATTAATTCGGTTCTCACGAGCATGCCTATGTTTTTTTTGTCTTTTTTCGAAGTCCCAGTTGGTGTAAGGAAAAGACTGGACTTCTATCGATCGCGTTTCTTTTGGCAGGGAGATGAGCTAAAAAGAAAATACCGTTTAGCAAAGTGGGATATCATCTGTAGACCGAAAGACCAAGGGGGTCTCGGGATTGAGAATCTTAAAGTTAAGAACAGATGCCTTCTCAGTAAGTGGTTGTGGAAGTTATCTACAGGAACTGACGCCACTTGGGCACAAATCCTTCGTAATAAGTATCTTCAAACCAAAACATTGTCTCAGGTCACAGTAAGACCAACTGATTCACCCTTTTGGAAAGGGCTCATGAAAGTTAAGCTTTCATTGTTTCAGAGGACAAGGTATATTGTTGGTAATGGTGCCAGCATGAGATTCTGGGAGGATACTTGGCTCGGAGGTGCGCCCCTTGCAATCCAGTACCCGTCGTTATATCGTATTGTCCAACGACGCGAGGCTTTTGTTGCAATGGTCTTTCATTTGATCCCCCTTAATATTCAGTTTAGAAGGCCATTAGTGGGCAATCGTTGGGAAGATTGGCTACATCTAGTTAGGAGACTGATGAATGTCCAACTTTCACAACAACCCGATAAATTACGCTGGAATCTTACTAGGTCGGGTGAATTTACAGTTAAATCAATGTATGTTGATGTCATCAATTCGAGCTCGATTCCTAGCTCCAAGCATGTGTGGGATGTCAAAGTTCCTTTGAAGATCAAAGTGTTTATGTGGTTTCTACATAAACAAGTTATCTTAACAAAGTACAATTTGACAAAGCGTAATTGGACAGGGCCTACTAGGTGTAGTTTCTGTGATCGGGGTGAAACAATTAAACATCTTTTTTTTGATTGCCCACTAGCTAGAATTTTATGGACGACTATCCATATTGCTTTCAATATTCCTCCACCGAATTCGGTCAACATGTTATTTGGCACATGGCTAAACAGGGTAGAGCCCGGGTTAGCAAGACATATTCGTGTGGGGGGGTGCGCTCTAGTGTGGGCGCTTTGGAATTGCAGACATGATCTGGTCTTTAACAGAACAACAAACATTCATTTTTTGCAGGTTATCTTCAGAGCTACGGCGTTGATCCGTTCTTGGTCGCTACTCACTCCGACGGAGGCCAGGGAGCGTTTGGTTACTGGATCTACCCGATGGAAGACGGTAGCTCGGGATATCTTCAACCGGTTTGGATGGCGGTCATGTAATAGGATAGGCAATTAGTTTACCTGTCTATTTTCGAGCCAACCGGTTGTGGTTTATCTTTTTTGGCTAGCTTGTGTATCTAGCCTTTTGGTTTTGTGTGAGCCGTTATCTCTTTTTCTGTTATTGCGGAGACTTTGAGGCATTGTTGAACCTTTTTATTAATAAAATGGCCGTATGCATCATGCTAATGCAGAGGCCGGGGATCACCCCTTTTGAAAGAAAAAACACATCCAACCAGAGCAACCAACGACTAGGACTCCAAGCTAGCTAACCGACTAGACACAACTCCTTCTCCTATACTCGGACACGTACAAGACAATGTATAAATCCTAGCCGGACTACTATACTAGTACGTAGGAGTACTACTTAGCCACGGCTGCTAATCCTACATGTCTAATACTTAGTCTAACACAAACACTACTATCCAAACCTAAAAAATCAAGATTATGCTAACACCGGCAAGACAGCAAAGCTTCGTGCCACACACCCTCATGAAGCCTCTCTGGCTGAAGATAAGGGCGCACCCGACCTGATCAATTCCAATCCAGATATCTACTGGCGCCATGTGCCAAAAGCTGAGATCTCTGAGAGGAAGACCAGAACCCGTCGGTGTCCAAATCGACGAGGCCGGCATGAAGCAGATCGAAGTTTTAGAGCATGAAGAACAGCAGGGCCAACCACCGCGGGACTTCCTTGGATCCCCACGAGCCAGATCTGGGAAGTGCCCCCGCCGGCCACCGCCAACCCAGGCGAGAACCACCTACGCGACCAGCCATGATGGGTTCATTGACTGCGATCAAATCAGACGTGTGGACATGCCGATGCAGTCGACCACGGGATCTGCCTTCCACTGTGATCAATTCACACGACCGAACTGGACCTGATGCAATCCATCTCGCCATGCATGATATGTTGCGGCTGACCACCATGGCGCTGCTGGAACAACCAGCTGCCGCCGTCTAGGATCGCCATGTGCAGGTAGCCTGTCCACTGTCGAGTTATATATGCAGAAAGATCCAGAGAAAAAAATAATAAAGCAACGTCCCGCCCCCGCCATCGACCGAACTGGCTTTGCCCACGGCGTCATCCGGCTGCGGCGAGGGAGGAAGCACCTTCTTTGTATCAAATATCTAATGTAAAACCTGTAAAGGCCATTATGCACGTCGCTTTACAGTTTTTTTTTGCTGATTAGTTTTGTTAGGCAATAAAGTACTGCCACTTTTTTTTAAAAGGGGGACTCCCAGGCCTCTGCATCAAAACGATGCATACGGCCAACTTTATTAAAAAGCAAATAGGTTTAACAAAGGTCTTAAAGTCATAATGAAAGTAAAGAAAAAGCTCGCATAGAGCCTAAAGAAAGTAACCATAGCGCCACAACCGGCCGGCATAAACAAGATAAGGAAAACTAATTGCATATCCTATTACATAACTGCCATCCAAGCCGGTTGAAAATATCCCGTGCTACCATCTCCCACCGGATAGATCCAGTAACCAAACTCTCCCTGGTCTCCATCGGAGTGAGTAACGACCACATACGGATCAATGCAGTGGCTCGGAAGATAACCTGCAAAAAATGAAAATTTGTTGTTCTGTTAAAAACCAAGTCATTTCTGCAGTTCCAGACTGCCCACAATAAAGCACATACTCCTACGCGAATGTCTCTCGCTGTTTCGGCCTCTATCCCGTTAAGCCACGTTCCAAATAACATGCTGATAGAAGTCGGAGGAGTAATATTAAAGGCTATTTGCACCGTCCGCCATAGCACTTTTGCCAGCGGGCAGTCAAGAAAAAGGTGTTTGATAGTTTCATTCCGATCACAAAGACTACACCTAGTAAGTCCTGTCCAGTTGTGCTTTGCCAGATTGTCATTGGTTAAGATGACTTGTTTATGTACAAACCACATAAACACTTTAACTTTCAAAGGAACTTTGACTTTCCAAACATGTTTGGAACTAGGAATGGAGCTAGAGTTGATAACATCGAGATACATTGATTTAACTGTAAACTCCCCAGTCCTAGTAAGCTTCCAGCGCAATTGATCGGGTTGTTGAGACAGCTGGACCTCCATCAGTCTACTCACTAAGTGGAGCCAAGCTTCCCAACGATTACTGGCTAACGTTCTATTGAATTGAATATTAAGGGGGATGGACTGAAATACTGTTGCAACATACGCGTCGCATCGTTGAACAATACTATATAGAGACGGGTATTGAAGCGTGAGGGGTGTCTCTCCTAGCCAAGTATCCTCCTAGAAATGCGTATTGGTGCCATTTTCGATTATAAACTTTGCCCTATTGAAAAATGCCGATTTGACTCTCATCAGCCCTTTCCAAAAAGGCTAGTTCCTTACTGTCACCTGGGACAAAGTTTTGGAGTGAAGATACTTACTACGGAGAATCTGCGCCCATGTGGCCTCTGTCTCTACAGATAACTTAGACAGTCACTTTCTAAGAAGGCATCTGTTCTTGACTTCAAGATTTTCAATGCCAAGACCCCCTTGGTTTTTTGGTCGACAAATAATGTCCCATTTGGCGAGTCTGTATTTTCTTTTTAGTTCATCACTCTGCCAGAAGAAACGGGATCGAAAGAAGTCCAGCCTTTTCCTAACACCAACTGGAACCTCAAAAAAGACAAGAGAAACATAGGCATACTCATGATAACCGAATTAATAAGAATTAATCGGCCTCCGTATGACATGAGCATTCCCTTCCAGCAACTCAGTTGCTTCTCAAATCAAGTACTGCCACTAATAAATTACATTTTCATTCTATTATCGATTTCATTCTAGGTTACCGTTGACAACTCATTTGTTACACTTAATTATTCACAATTTCCATGTGTTCTGCAATAATTCCTAAAAGGGAAATTGGTATTCACAATTGCTGTTTTTTAGATCTTTCAGTTCTTGTCTCAATTCAAAACACTACACTTTGAGACACCGTGAGCCAAAGCAGGCCACGATCTATCACAAAACATGTACCAACCGTCCTAATTCAAAGCACATACAGTTGAAAGCCAAGCTCAAACCAAGTATAATTGATCTAATAAGAAGAAAAAAAGTTCAACACCTCTACTTTCTTGATAACCTATCAGATTCTTCTTCAATTACATACCAATACTTTTTTATAAATGAAGGAGACAAGCACAAGCTACAAGAAAGTACGATGCTTCAAGGCCTTTCTAACAAAAATATACGAATAACTTTATATCCTTAATAACTAAGAAACGAAACACACGGGTGCAGCAACACACGCTATCAGTGATCTAGTAAATGTTGTAATTCATAGGGGATAAATAAGGTCGCCGATAGGCATGACATAATGTTGGCATGAATTGATATAGGTGGACATCAGTTACTCTGCGTCCCTGAATAGAGGCCGCCATAATTTGTGTTGCTCTAGGGACCCATAATTTGAATTCATCAGATTGATGTGTGGATCAAACTTTAGCACGTTGCCCTTTCGTAGCATTGCAACAAGAAATGAGGACCAATGGAAACCAGCAAATGCACATAGAAGAATCGTATGGATTCACATGTGTGATTGATCTATATCATACGGACCCATCCTAGCTACCAGCTACCAGCTATCCTGGTAACTCCATTCGCTGCCCCTCCAACATGGGTTCCCAATATGTTCTCAGGGTCTGTCGGTGGTTCCATGTTCTGGACGGACGCTGTAAGATAAGGTTTTCGATCGGGAGCCTTCTGCTGATATTATAAAAGTGGGTGTATTAAAAGGAGATGCATGCATTTCTCCGGGACAAAGCTAATTAAGTTCTGCTGCTAGCTATTTTCAAAAAAGAGTCTTACCCCACCACTCGCGTGGTTTGCAAAGCCCTTAAATATACTGACATCTTATAACTTTCTTTTATATAAAAAAAAATATACACATGAGATTTTAATTTTAAAGAGCACACGGACATGTTCGTTGTCGTGTTAATGAAATCCTAGAAAATGTCATTGATTAACCATCAGATCTGTAGTTCCGAGATCTTTAGCCGTTGGATGTACGTAATGCCTTAAGCAGCATCAAAGCAAATATACGTGAGATTTACTTTTAAAGGCCTTAAGCTGCATAAAAAAATATACGCATGAGATTTAATTTTAAATAGCACACAGACATGGTCATTGTCGTGTTAATGAAATCCTAGAAAATGTCATTAATTAACCATCGGATCTGTAACTCTGAGATCTTTAGCCATTGGATGTACGTAATGCCTTAAGCTGCATAAAAAATTATACGCATGAGGTTTAATTTTACGGGAGTACATAGAACTCATTTAGATGAGACATAATTTGGTCTCCTTCACCTAGAAAACAAGAACAGATATAACCCACATTTTTTTTACCTAACACCGTAAAACAATTGTTCTACGGTAAATATATTAAAAATAAATATAGTACACGTATATTACAACTTCCCCAAGGGAGGGAAAGCATCAAGGTATCTAGCCAATGCCTGCTCTAGGTATGAAACTCATGATTACAGGTGATGTGCTATCCACTGATCCAGCCGAGCTTCAAACTCTCTCTTTATCTTGTGTTTTAGAAGTTTGAGATCTTGTTTAAGGTAAAATCTCCAGGACTGAATGGACTGTGGAATTGCTCGGAAGATCTTGCTATTTCTCTGTAGCCATATATTCCAGCAACCCAAAATGATGATCTCAATTGCAAATTGCTTTGGTAAGAGAGTTGAACCCAGAATTGTATCCTCATACACTGATGTACCTCTTTTCCTAGGTGGAAGCAAGGAATTCCAACATTCTTGTGCGAAGTTACAGTCTCATAGCAAATGCATAGTGGTTTCTTCTGCTTGTTGATTGCAGTTAGGACAATGAATGTCATCCAGATGCATACCTTTTCTGAGAAGGAGAGCTCTAGTGTTGATTCTGCAATGGGCCACTAAGCAGAAGAAGATTTTGTGATTTAGTCTGCTAGAGCTTCTCCAAATAAGACTGAAGAAAGGATGCTCATCATGAGGTTCCAAAAGAAGGTTATAAATTTGGATTGCAGATGTCTTGCCAGTATCCCCAATGAAAGTCCACTTATCCTCTCTGTTTGGGAATAAAGTGGGCGCTAGAGCTTGGAATTGAGTGAATTCCTCATATGCTTCCAAAGAGAGAGGCAGGTGGAAATGATCAGTCCAATCATTCTCCCCAAAAAAAGCTTGAACCGACTGCTCATCATTCAAGGCAAAGGAGTGAAGATGTGGAAGGATAGAATGCAGGTTGTGTTCCTTCCAGGTATCTTTCCAAAAAAGAACATTTTGTCCATTGCCAATTGTGCATTTGGAAATCTTCTTAAACTTTTCTAGGAGACTGATGTGTGATTTCCACCATAAAGATCCCACGGCATTTCCTGCTGGTGTGTCTGAATGGTAATACTTCTCCGAGATTAGTTTAATCCAAGGCACATCTTCTTTGTTCATAAATTTGAGGAGGTTTTCATGAGGAGAGCCTTATTGTCGAGAGCAATATCAAGAATACCAAGACCACCTTGCTTTTTTGGTAAGCAACCCTTTGACCAAGCAATGAGTGTTGTTCCTCTATCTTCCATGCCAAATTTTCTATAGAGAAAGTTTCTCAAGTACTTATTGATCTGCTCAATCACACCCATAGGAAGAGCCAAGGTACACATAAAGAAGATTGGCAATGATGCAAAAACAGATTTGATGAGCAATAATCTTCCATCATATGACAGCATGGTAGAACAACCAGAGAGCCTTCTCTCAATTTTTTGCAGCATTGGACTATAGTCTTCAATTTTTGGCTTAGAAGTTCCAAGTGGAAGGCCCAGATAAGTGAGTGGGAAATGACCTTGTTGACACCCCATAATATTGAGCAGGATTTGGAGTTGAGTTTCAGGAACATTGATTGGCACCATGAAAGATTTCTCATAATTAACCTTAAGACTAGTAAAAGCTGTGTAATGAAGAATGAGGATTTTGACTTGAGCAAGTTGTCTGGCATCAGCAGGCAGTACTAGGATTGTATCATCAGCATATTGGATCACAGGAAAATCAGGGCAGGCTTGACTACTAATGGGTGCCTGAATTAAGTTCTGGTGCATGGCCTCATTGAGCATTGATAGGAGAAGATCAGCTGCAAGCACAAAGAGCAAAGGAGAAACATGATCCCCTTGTCTGACTCCCTGTTTGCAGTGAAAGAGTTTCCCTAGCACTCCATTGAGCAGAACAGAGGAAGTTCCTGAGGAGAGCAACATTGTGATCCAATTGATCCATCTATTTCCAAAACCTCTAGCTCTCAGAATAGCAAGAATGGTTTGATGGTTAAGCAGATCAAAAGCTTTCTCAAGTCCAGTTTGAGGATAACAATAGGCTGTTTAGATTGGTGACATTGATGAAGATATTCAAAAGCCCATCCCAGACAGTCATGTATAGCTCTACTCTTGATGAAGCCATATTAATTGGTGTGCACTATCATGAGGATCACAGTCTGTAATCTATTGACCAAGAGTTTGGTAATGATCTTGATAGTGCAGTTGAGAAGAGAAATTGGTGTGAAGTCATTTGCTGTCACTGGATTGTCCTTCTTTGGTATCAAAGTGATAAAAGAGGCATTGATACTCTGAAGTGGAATTCTCCAATGAAAGAAATCTTCAATCATCTTGTACAAATCAGGAGCAATTAAATTCCAACAGGCCTTAATAAAATCACCATTAAAACCATCAGGTCCAGGTGCTTTGTCAGAAGGCAGGTGTTTGATAACTGAGTCAATTTCTTGCTTGGTGAAGGGGACATCCAGATCTTGTAATGGTAATGAGATTGATCAGATTTAGAGGGTCTGAAATCTCTCCAGTCTGGCCCAGTCTTTCTTTAAAAGCATTCCAGAGAATTGCAGCTTTTTCATGATGTTCTGTCATTTCTACACCTTGATCATTTTATAAACATTGAATGTAGTTATGTCTAAATTTGATGGTTGCCTTAGCTAGAAATAATTTAGAGTTTTCATCACCAAATTTGACCCATTTAATTATTGCTCTTTGTCTCCAATAAATCCTTTGGAAAGACAGCAGTTTTAGCAAATGTTCTTTTAGCATATCCCTGCCATTCTGTTTAATATTTGTAAGCACTCTATATTCCTCAAAAAGATCCCACATGAAGATGACATTATTAGTGGCTTGGATGCTGTTAGCTAGGTTGGATAGGCTTTTACTCCAAATTTTCAGTCCTTTCCTGAGCCTTTTGAATTTTGCAGTTATGAGCTTAGCACTGTCACTTGCCAGAATGGACTGTTGCCAAATAGATTGGACAACATCTTTAAAATCATGATGCTGAAGCCAGAAGTTTTCAAATCAGAAGACTTTTTATGACAAAAGGACAATGATTAGAAATAGGCTTTGCCAAAGGAATGGCCATAGTGTTGGGATAGTTGGAAGACCAATTTTCAGAGGTGAACACCCAGTCAATTTTCTCCAACAGTGGAACTTGCTGCATATTGCTCCAAGTAAAACTTCTACCCTTCAAAGGAATCTCAACTAGAGCCAGCTGACTAATTGCAGCATTGAAATCCATCATACTATTAAAGTCACCAGTGCCAACATTCCTGTTAGAGGGATACCTAATATAATTGAAATCTCCTGTGATGATCCGATCAGTTTCAACAGGCATCTGGATGTTTCTGAACCACTCCAGAAAGTTGTGCCTCCCTTCAGTATCACAAGGCCCATAAATATTTGTTAGGATACAAGAATCTCCAGTATGAACTGAAATAAATCTAATGGAGATGGAGAAATCATTTTTGAACAGGCACTCTCCCTGAAACATATTATCATTCCAAGCCACCAACAGTCCCCCAAATGCTCCCACAGAAGGCAGATAATCAAATTTATTAATTCTTTTGGGGCAATTTTTTTTATATAAGCACTGTCAAAGACCTCTCTTTTGGTCTCTTGCAAACAAATGACTGAACATTGTGCCTCATCAATCTTATTTGAAATAGCTAGCCACTTATCACTTGAGTTAATTCCTCTCACATTCCAATTCAAGATGTTCCAGGATTTATTCATTTCAGATTAAGCAAACTCAGGTCTATAGACAAAAGAACACTGTTCAAGAAACTCAAAGCAAAGCAGACAGTCAACATTGAAACAGTCCCAGTACAGGTATAGCATCTCTGACAATCCAACTGTGCCTAGAGGGGTTCATTACAAAAGTGACCAGGAACAAAGGACTTTTGTACAGATTTCTAAACATTGCCAAAAATGGACCTACTACTACGTCAACCCTCCTTGATCTCAGCATCTTCACTCCTTTCCTGCTGGTGGTTTTCCTCCTTTTTTGGCCTTCTTCTGCAGGATGTTCTCTTCAGTGCAGACTTTTGGGTCCACCTTGCAGTAAGAGGTTTTTAATTACTTTGGAATTGCAGATAGGAGGTTTAGCAGAGCAGGCCATACAGTTCTTGTCATGACAAGTTTTCTTTCTATAGACCTTATTTAAATACTGCAATATTTCACTTCTTCTTACCTCAGATTCAACTAGTGGCACTCTGTCTTTTCTTTTTCCTTTGGCAGCAGCAGGACTGCAGAAACTTGCATCTTCAGTCATAGTTGGAGGTTGGACTTCCTTCAGGCCAGGGTTCTGCAACTGAGAGCATGAGAGGGCCACAGTTACAGGACAAGTAGTAGGAATGAAGAAAACAAGATGCTGGGATTGCAGAAATTCTTCACAGATGATATGCCACATAGTGGATTGCAAGAACCCTTTTGCCCAATCAAATTTCTGAGTTAACAAAATAGAGCAAATGAAATCCACCCAATCAAAGGGTACCTTGACAGTAGAGCAGCCTTCTGTGCTGACAGAGAAATGTTGCTCCCAAGTAGAGTAAAAAGCCACCTCATGATTGTCAGAATCTGCAGTGGAGCCAGCAGGGACAAAATTAGCTAAGTACTTTCCTTTGATTGTAAAGCCTGGTGGTGCTGAGCTAATTGAAGATGAGGAGCAAGTGATATTAATACTTTCTGAGGCTGAATCTGGTTTGAAAGAAACATCTGAAGAACTGTCAAGAATTTCAATTTCCTCATCAACATAGGAGTCCTGATCATCTTCTTTCAGCATAGCAGCCAGAATTTCAGAAGGTGAGTCTAGCACACACGCATCTTATAGTATCACATCCAATGGCTGTAAAAGATGAATGAGACCAAATTATATCTCATCTAGATGAGTTGTAGCAAAACTATAATTTTAAAGGCCTTAAGCTGCATAAAAAATATATGCATGAGATTCAATTTCAAAGAGCACACGGATATGTTCATTGTCGTCCGCTGGCTGTAAGAATTAGAATAACATATTTTTACTTAGTTGGATTAGAGAAGAGAAAAGAGAAGAGAAGTGGGAGCTAGATTAAAGCAAGTATAATAAAATGATGTAGGTGGACTATAAGACATGTTATCTTAGATTTGTACTTAGTTGGAGAAGAGAGAAGAGGTGAGAGGAGAACTGAGCTAAAGGGGGGTGAAAGCCTTTTTTGATAAGCGAGCTACAAGCTTAGCCAACTATAGCACAAGCCCCTAAATAAAAAATATATTAATTCGTAGTGTGACTTACTGTTGACATGAATTGATACACGTGGACATCGTTACTCTGCGCCCCTAAATAAAGGCCCTCATTTTAGTTGCTCTATGACCCATAAACGATAGGAACTGTCCGCTACCAGCTACCAGCTACCAGCTATGATGGTGACTCCATTTGCTGCCCCTCCAACATGGGTTCCCGACATGTTCTCAGGATCAGTTGGTGGCTGCATGTTCTGGCCTTCGCGGTTGGTTTAACTAGTGGTATGGGGGTTCTTGCATCGCCCTGTACTCTCGATCGGGACCCTTTAATACTAGGCACTTCTGGTGACATACAGTGCGTGTATTTAAAGGCCAGGCATGCATCCTCCGTGGCAAAGAAAATTAAGTTCGGCTGCTACTCGGGGAGAGTTGTGGCAGCAAATCCGCGGTGGCAGCTTTTTATTTTGGGTTCCGATCGCCAAAGTTTTACTAGATCTTTCAGAAAAAACTAAAACTAAATGTTGTTTTCATATCTGTGTTCCTCGTGACCAGCGCTTTGAAATAATATCCATTTTTGAATATATTTTGACGACTTGAAAAATGTTGAGTTTCAAATGTTGAAACTTTGCAACCGATGAAAATCAATTATTTTGTGTCTATGACTGACAGAAAAATGCTTTCGATCATATCTCAGAAACTTGCTGAAACTTGGCATTTTTCATCGTTGAAATTAAAGTTTTTAAGGGATTTTGTTTTTTACTGTGCTCTCGTGTGGGATTCAACTACTTCACGAACCATGAAAAGAATTGAGCTGATGGCAGGGCTTGGCAGATGAGTGCCCCACACTACATGGCCCTCCGAATTTCAGCAGCTACTAGCTACTCCCTCTCAAGCTATGTAGCTTGAAAATATTCTTATATTTTGGGACGGATGGACTACTTTTGAAAAAAGAATTTTGCCCCGCCACTCGAATCATTAGCAAATCCCTTAAATGTTCTCACATGTACCAAATTACGAGCCAGAATCCAACATGCGTTGGCATCATTACCTACGAACTCTAGTAAATATTGTTCCAACTATGCTGTGAGTCGGATCTAATAACTCTCGTCTTGCACGCTGCACCGTCCATTGGCACATCTTTTTAAGAATTTTATGTCGGATCTAATTTTATTTGAACGAATGAAAGATAAGCAAGTAGTAGTAAAATCGACCCAATTTGCACAGTCGAAATGTGGACCAGAAAATTTATTCTTTGTTACGGGACTAGGAAATTTGGACCGGCTAATAATTCTCGGTTATTCCATGTTATGGCCTCTGGGGCCATTTTATTTATGTGGGCTTTTGGATCGCTGCACCTAAACCCTTGGTGGACGCCTGTATTATATCAATTACGACCAAAAACCCTAATGATTCCTCTGATGACTTAAAGAGCATATAGGAAGCAAAATCCCGAACAATTGGCGTGTTTCCCCTCCTGTTGTCTGTACCATGTCCGCCCAACATAAGATGGTCTTTGGGCCGTGGAGGTGCGGCAACATAAGATGGTCTTCACGTCAAGTATCTGTTCCTTAGACCATGAGATAGTGCCCCCTAGTAGGAACAATGTCTCCCATTTCTGAGTCACATCCCGACGGTGTGTCTAGCATGTTTAGAGGGCATATGGGGTAGTTACTCCATTGGATCTCGTGGGATTTGATGGATGATGGTTTTCAGTGGATTTCCTTGGATTCAGTTTTTGTTCGTCCTCATTTGTGCGTTTAAATATCCCAACAAGGCAAAGATTTGGTTGTGCAAAAGCCACTGAGGCCGTAGCCTACGTTTTTACTGTCTCTTTCGTCCCTTGTTACTCACTGATCCTAGATGCACAACTAGAAACCCCCTACCCCGAGGTCTATCGGTTTTACCACCGACAACCGCCACAAGGAAGAAATGCCTTTGAATTTAGAGATAAAATCTTATCTATAGAATTAACCCTTTAAATTTACAGATATGACCTTGTCTCTAGATTTAAAAGACATGGGCCTTAGGTCCGATGCGGCTAGCCCATGTGGGTTGTTGCCCCACCCCTCGGTCTATGTCAGCACTTGCTGTCATTGGGCCCCATGGTGGAACCCCCAGAACCTTCTAGAACATTTTTGGTACTCTACCAAAAATTCCCAAACTTATCTGGAACCCATAAAACAACTTTCCTTACATAAATCTTTACCTTCGAACCATTCCGGAGCTCCTCGTGATGTCCCGGATCCCATCCGGGACTCCAAACTACCTTCAGACTTACCACTATGAATATCTCAATACTACCCTGCTGTCACCGAACATTAAGTGTGTGACCCTACGGGTTCGAGAACATGCATACATGACCGAGACACCTCTCCGATCAATAATCAACAAACATCTTTATCGGTTTGAACAACGATGTCGATGATTCAGCTAATCCCGTATACAATTCCCTTTGTCCAGTGATATGTTATTTGTCCGAGATCCGATCGTCGGTATCACCATACCTAGTTCAATCTCATTACCTGCAAGTTCCTTTACTCGTTCCTTAATACAAGATCCTCGTGACTAAACACATTGGTCACATACTTGCAAGCTATTCACGATGTTGTATTACCAAGAGGACCCAGAGATATCTCTCCATCATATGGAGTGACAAATCCTAGTCTCGATCCATGCAACCCAACAAACACTTCTGAGATACCTATAGAGCACCTTTATGATCACCCAGTTACGAAGTGACGTTTGATTACCCACAAAGTACTCTTCCAGTATTAGGGAGTGGCACTATCTCATGGTCTAAGGAACAGATACTTGACGTGAAGAAAGTTGTAGCAAATAAACTAAGTGATACGATCTGATGCTAAGCTTATGGTTGGGTCTGTCATCACATCATAATCCTAATGATGTGATTTCATTATTAAATGACAACGGATATCTATGGTTAGAAAACCTTAACCATCTTTAATTGACGAGCTAGCCTAGTAGAGGCTCACTAGGGACATGGTGTCTATTTATGTATCCACACATGTGTTTAAGTTTCTGGTCAATACAATTCTAGCATGCATAATAAACATTTATCATGAACAAGAAAATACGACAATAACATCTTTATTATTGCCTCTAGGACATATTTCATACAGATTTGTAGGCTAAAAGATCAAGGTGGCCCTGGCATTCATGGCATGCAGGTCAAGAATGATGCCTTACATAGTAAATGGTTGTCCAAAATACTTACTAGGGGTGGCGTTTGGCAAACCGTGTTGTGCAAGAAGTATCTAATACTATGCCAAAAACTTATTTCTCACGTATATTGGAATGCTGTTGACTCGCACTTTTCGGATGGTCTAATAAGTGTAAAGAAACATATTTTTCTGCTGTGGATCCTTTACAATAAAATATGGGTCAAACATTCATTTCTAGGAGGACAAGTGGCTAGGAAATGCAAGGATCTGAGAACAATATCTAGCTTTGTACTGCATAATTCGTGATAATAATGATACTCTCATTTATGTGCTTAGTTTGTTCCTGCCAGATAGTTCTTTCAGGCGAGGTCTAATTGGCCTCTGTCTTATGTCATGGCAAAAAAATTTATCCTGATTGGATTCAATTAACCTGACACATGGGCGGGAATGTGTTTCATTGGAATCTCTCTATATATGGGTCCTTCAAGTCAACTCTATGTACCGTGCACTAATGCATTCAGAGGTCTCAGTGGATAATAAAAAAAAAGCCCAAGACTCCACTGAAAGTTAAAATCTTCATGTAGTATCTTCAGAGGGGTTGAGCTAACCAAAGACAATCTAGCCTGTCGTAATTGGCACATAAGCAAAAGTGTAGCTTTTTTACTCACAATGACACAATCAAACACCTAATTTTCAAGTGCAAGCTTGCACGCTCTACATGGTGAGTCATCCAAATAGCATCCAATTTATATCCTCTCACATGTGAATTTTTTGGCCATTGGTTTCCGGGCATTCCAAATAGGTTCATAGCGCTAATAAGGATGGGAATATATATCTTATTATGGTCGCTCTAGCTATGTAGAAATGATTTTCACTACTGGAATCAGCAGATTTGCTGTCTGCCGACTCTTTGCCGTCAGCTAACGGATGGCAAAGAAAGGCTTTGCCATCAGCCACTAGAAAACGGACGGCAAAGAGGCAGCGGACGGCAACGGAAGGCTTTGCCATCAGCATATCTTTGCCGTCCGCTAGCGGACGACAAAGAAGCTTTGCCATCTGCTAGCTGACGGCAAAGAGGGTGGGTGGCGGGCTTACTAGGACGATCTAACAGCCATTTTCTTTGCCGTCTGCTGGCTAACGGCAAAACTTCATTGTCGTCCGCTAGCAGACGGCAAAGAAAATGGCCGTTAGGTCGTCCGTTTCCCCCCGGCCCCACCCCACTAGGTACGCTCTTTGCCGTCTGCTAGCAGACGACAAAGAACTGTGTCCTACTAGCAGAAAAGGAGCCGCACCCGCGCCCCCACCCCTCTCTCTCTCGTTCTCCTCCTTCACCACCCGCACCGCCGCTCCGCCCCGGCACCTCGCCTAGCTGCCCCGTCCCATCGCCCCACCATCCCGCCGCCATGCCGCCCTGTCCCATCGCCCCACCACCCCGCCGCACCACCGCCACACTGTCTCGCCGCCACGCCGCCCCGGCCCGGTGCCCCACCCTACCCCCGTCGCCCCGCTACGGCTTGCCGCACCACCCCCGCCCGGCGCCCGCCCCGCACCACCCCCTGGCTCACCGCCCCGCCCCGGCGCCCGCCGCCTCCTCCACCACCACTGTGCCAAGGTGATTTTTTTCTACTATTTTTTGTGTTTAGGTTTAGGTTATAGTGGTAGGATTAGGTCACTGCCTGATTTAGGTTTAGATAATTAGAAGAAGAAAAAGTTGAAAAAAAGAAGATTGAGTAGAAGAAGAGGAAAAGGGAAAAAGGAAGAGGGTTGCCGAGGGGATAGATGGTGGAGCCAGTGGGTCCCGCTGGTCCCGACGCCCATGCCGAGAACTCCCGGTCTGAGTGCTGACCCGTCGACCGTGCGTCGCCATACCTGAGGAAAAAAGACAAAGAAGAAGAAGAAGAAGAAGAAGAAGAAAAAGACACCCCGACCCTCACCCCGACACTACATCCACGTCCCACAAGTGACGCCGACGTCTGGCGTCCCAAAGCAACTATTCTCGGCGTCGATGGCGGCCGAACACCATTGCGAATTAGGGGGTTCCTCGGTGTCGATGGTACCCTAAATAGCAAGTATCGTCAGTGCGAGGTACATGTGGCCGCCGGTGTCGAATACTACATCCACGTCCCACAAGTGACACAGGGGTCCTGCGTCCAGCAGAAATAGTTCTCAGCGTCGATGGCGGTCGAACACCATTGCGAATTTGTCTGGCAGCCTCAGAGATGACGATTGAAAGCTATGTGTTGAAACTTGAAACACCCAAACTAACTCAAGTCGGTTTGGTTGTTTGAAATGTCAAAACTTGGCTTTAATCCTCATCCCAGAGGCTGCCAGACAAATTCGCCAAGGTGTTCGACCGTCATCGGCCACCAGAACTATTGTTGCGGGACGCAGGGCCCCGGCTTCACTTGTGGGATGTGGATCTAGTGTTCAACGTCGACTGCCTCATGTAACTTGCACCGATGGTAGTTGCTATTTAGTTTACCCGAGGACGAGCGGGTTAGGGGGTTCGTCAGTGTCGATGGTATCGTAAATAGCAAGTATCGTTAGTGCGTGGTACATGTGGTCGTCGGTGGCGAATACTTGCTATATTACTCATCTTTCGATTTAAATGTGCAGTTATTTCGTCGCTGCGAGGGTCTAGTGTTCGACGAGCTCCGCCCATGCGTTCGTTGGTGAGCACAAATGACATCTCCTCCTCTCCTCTTCATTTTCTATGTTCCGGTCTTCGTGCTGATGAAACTTGCTAGCTATAGGTGTCAATCATCAGTATGCGTAACCACTATGCGTCTCCCGTTCGAAAGGGTTACATTTATAAATATGCATTCATTTGCATATTTATAATCGTGATTCTTTCGAATTGTCCAATATTATCCATGGACAGCCCAAGTATGTGTAGATTGGATTCATTTTCCCATATGCTCTGCTTCGGATCTGATGCAGAATTACGTCAGTGCCTCCATATTGTTCTCCGGGTACACATCCTCTCTACTTATTGCCGAGACGTGTATCAGGAGAACAATGGGGAGGTGCTGCCGAAATTTTGCGTCGGATCCAGAACAGAGCATGGGAAAATGAACCCAATCTACACATACCCGAGACGTGTAGCTTGCATGGACGTAATAAAACTGACAAACTCCATTAACTGATGGATATGGTTTGCTTAATTATGTACATATTTCTTGTGTGTCTAGTAGGAGGTCAATATGAGTGATCGTGTGTAGATTTACACCGGTTACACTAGTCAGAAAGTTTGGACCGAGGAATGGTTAAGAAAAACCAAGGGGTTTGTTATAGCCGCATTTGCAAATGGCCAGGAATTATGCTGGTGCCCCTGTGCCCGGTGCGACACCTATAAAAAGAGGGACGAGCTTGAAATGAGTAAAGACCTGCAGAAGTTTGGTTTTACACTTGATTACACGGTCTGGACATTATATGGTGAGTCTGCCCAACGTGCCAGAGCCGAGGTGGTTCGTCGTCGCACCGACGAGCATGGTAGCGGGACCGCAGACATGGTGCAAGACTTTGACCATGCTCGGGACTCGGACGAGGAGATGGAGGAATCTGCAAAGGCCTTCACTGAAATGTTGGAGTCCTCAAAACGTCCTCTCCACGAGCACACTGAGCTTTGTCAGCTGGATGCCATCTCACAAATAATGGCTTTGAAGGCTCAATTCAACTTGGGCAGAGAATGCTACCACGCGATGATGACAGTATTCGGACGATTTCTACCCAAAGGCCATGTGCTACCTCCAAATCTGTACCAGTCAGACAAAATCCTCCGTGCTCTTAAGATGTCCTATGAGAAGATACATGCCTGTGAGAAAGGATGTGTCTTATTTACGCTTCAGTATGAGGACTTGAACTATTGTCCCATTTGCAATTCTTCTAGGTATGTTGTTGTAGACAACGGTCTGGGTGAGAAAACGCAGACTAAAATACCCGTTAATGTTCTTCGGTATATGCCAATCGTACCAAGACTTCAACGTCTTTTCATGGTCGAGGAGATGGCCAGACATATGACATGGCACAAAACGGGCAAAAGAACCGAACTAGATGCAGATGGGAATGTGATGATGGTGCACACATCGGATGGTGAAGCGTGGAAGCGCTTCGATGCATTACATAAGGAAAAAATGGCAGATCCAAGGCATCCTCGAGTCGTCGTCAGCACAGATGGGTTCAGTGTGTTTGGTCAGATGGCAGCCCCATACAACTGTTGGCCCGTGTTTGTCATTCCACTCAATCTCCCTCCCCCCCCCCCCCCCCCCCGGGCAGATTATGCAAAGAAAGAACATTTTTCTGACATTGATAATTCTAGGGCCCAACTATCCGGGGAAGAATATGAATATGTACATGCAGCCTCTTAAGGACGAATTGCAAGAAGCTTGGGATAATGGGTTCAAGACATTCGACGCCTTTAGCAAAGAGAACTTCATAATGCGTTCTTGGTACATGTACTCGACGCATGACTTGTCAGCATATGCGCTACTCGTTGGCTGGTGTGTGCATGGAAGGTTCCCGTGCCCCACATGCAAGGGAGCTCTTGAGTTTCGTTGGCTGACGGCAGGGCACAAGTATAGTTGCTTCGACTTTCATAGACCGTTTCTACATCCTCGCCATAAGTTCAGGAAAGACAAGAAGAACTTCATCGAAGGTAGAGTTGTCAAACACTCTACACCACCTGCGTTGATAGGCCAACAGACCCTAGATCAGTTAAACACTCTCGAGCCAGATCCAGAGCGTCCAGGGTATTTCAAGGGGTATAATAAGGAACACGCCTGGACTCACAAGACATGCTTCTGGGATCTGCCTTACTTCAAAGATCTCCTTTGCCCACACAACATCGACGTGATGCACACTGAAAAGAATATCGCTGAAGCCATTTTGGTACATTGTTCGGCATAGAGGGGAAATCAAAGGATAATACTAAGGCTAGAGACGATCAAGAGGAGCTATGTGATAGACCGTTACAAAACATGCAAGAACCGAAAGGAAAGGGGAACTGGACGAAGCCAAAGGCATGGTTCAATCTTGGAAGGCCAGCTATGAAGGAAATTATTTTGTGGGTGAAAATGCAGTTGATGTTCCCCGATGGGTATGCAGCAAATCTAAAGAGGAGAGCGAGTCTTGAAAAATTGAAAATATTTGGTCTAAAAAGTCATGAGTGGCACATATGGATTGAGCGGATAATGCCGGTGATGTTGCGTCGCTTCATCCTTGAGGATGAATGGCTAGTACTGGCAGAGCTGAGCTATTTCTTCCGTGTTCTTTGTGCGAAAGAACTATCGCCTGGCCTCCTAGAAGAAATGGAACAGTTGGCGTCGGAGTTGATCTGCAAGTTAGAGATAATCTTTCCGCCAAGCTACTTTAATCCAATGCAACACTTGATTTTGCATCTCCCGACCGAGGCACGATTGGGGGGCGTATAAAATCATTGGTGCTACTCAACTAAGAGGATGCAGAAGAACGCTTCGAGCAAAATGTAAAAATAAATGTAGAATAGAAGCATCGATGGCCGAGGAATTCATCACTAAGGAGGCGGCAAACTTCGTGACAGCACACTACGAAGCCAAAAATCGTCATTTGCATAATCCGAAGCCTCGGTACAATGCTGACGACCCTAAAAAGGGCCAATCCAACCTCAGCCTATTCAAACGGAATCTCGCACTAGCCAGTGGTTGGAAACAAGTATCATTGAATGTTGAAGAATGGCGGACCATTTCGCTGTATCTCTTTAACAACCTAACAGAAGTGCGGCCGTACATCGAGTAAGATCTCGGTACATTGTTTCGCAACTTGTAAATTCTTTGAACTGCTCTTATTCTTGGATATTTTATGCAGTCGATACGTCGCCATATTCTCATATGGAGCGGTGATCCAAAAGGATTCCGTCGAAGAGTATGAGCTTCTCGCAAAGCAAGGAGGCGAATATCCCGGTTTCATCTCTTGGTTCAAAAAAATTCCATTAGACCCTTTCATTTCTTTGGCTAATTTGCAACTAATGCAACAATCCTTTCGTATTAAACTTGTAGGCTAATTCAGAGATTATGGATGCCGAATTGAGACAAGTAGCTAATGGTTTTGACTATAAGGTCCGTTCATTTAACAATTACGACATCAACGGGTATAGCTTTCATACCTATGGCAAATAGCTATCTATGGCCGACCGAAAGTCTACAAATTGTTGTGTCTCTACTATCGGCGAAGGAGGTATCGAGTATTATGGAAGAGTTGAAGCAATTTATGAACTTCAATTCTATGGTGAAAACCCACCAAACGTCGTAGTCCTCAGATGTTATTGGTTCCAGCCTAGGGAGACTAGAAGGACTCATAAACATATAGGGCTAGTCGAAATCAAACAAAGCACCCATTTGGATGTTCCCGATGTCTATATTACGGCTCAACAGGCAACCCAAGTTTTCTATCTACCGTGAGACTATCAAAGTGATCCAAATCTCAGTGGTTGGGATGTCGTTTATGAAGTGCCGCCACGTGTTAGACCACCTCCCCCCCAATGAAGAGGATTATGAACCTCACATTAACTAGGACACATATGACGAAGGAGAATTCTTCCAAGAAACACGTCTTGCCAAAAAACGTTTCAAGAACCGCTCTACTCCACCCCAAAACATTAAAGTAGACAACGATAGTGAATCTGACTTCACCCTGAGCCGGAACAAGAAGAGCCAGAAGAAGAAGAAGTTACTGCTGAAGATGACCTGTCAATGCTTGAACGATTACGTAAAGGTGGCCTTCCACATGATGATGCATTTATTAATGATGATGATGAGCACGTCATTATCGATAGTGGGTGA
Source organism: Triticum timopheevii (assembly GCA_963921465.1). NCBI lineage: Eukaryota > Viridiplantae > Streptophyta > Magnoliopsida > Poales > Poaceae > Triticum > Triticum timopheevii. Next base: position 8,942,191 of record OY997271.1, read on the forward strand.
TGATGATGCATTTATTAATAATGGTGATGAGCACGTCATTACCAATAGTGATTATTAGGTATTCAAATTTTTATGTTGTACTTGATTTATATAGTTATTTGTATGATTGTATGATTTATATAGTTGGTATGTATAATTTTTTTACTTTGTATGATTGTTTCTTATACATAGTGCCATGGTCTTGATGTCCGTCCCCATCGACCCTCGCCCGCTTAATGATTTGGATGTGGTAAATTCTCCTTCATAACTATTTGTTGCATTTCGCATTTATGACAATTATGGCCATCAAGTTAACATAGAGATATTTTAATTTAGGAGGTATGTGAACCGTAATTTGAAACCGACCCTCTTGTCGAGAAGTTAAATTTAGTTGAAAAAGAAAATGAGTATTTGAAAGAAAAAATTAAAAGAATTGAAGAAGATAAGATGACATTGGAGTTGTATGTTGCCGGTGTCATCGATGATCACAATATGAAGATGAATGCAATGCGCTTGAAGATGGATGCATGCGCCTGAAGCTTAAGAAGATTAGAAAATATGCCATTGATAATGAGGCTTCGTATCATTATGCGGTTGGATCAATTGTTACCTTAGTTGTGATCTTCATCATATTTGTTGTGATGAGGGTAAGTTTTCTCTAATGTTTTGCTTCACAAATGGATACTTAGCTTATTTTCCTCCTAAATGGCATAATTACCTTAAGTTAGATTTAAAAAAAGAGCTATACTTAGCTTATTCAGTTCATTTATGACATACTTAGCATACTTAGGTAAAAAATGGCATGATAATCTTTGTTACCTCCAAAATGATATAGACTTAGCTTATTTTCCTCGAAAATGACATAATAACCTTACTAAGCTCCAAAATGACCTATTTACCTAGCTTAGCTCTAAAATGACCTACACTTAGCATTTTTACCTAGCTTAGCAATAAAATGGCATTTTTACTTACCTTAGTTAGAATAAGAAGAAGATAAAGAAGAGGAGAGAAGAAAAAGAAAGAGAAGAAAAAAAATCTTCTTCTTCTTCTTCTTCTTCTTCTAACTAGTCTTCTTCTTCTTCTTCTTCTTCTTCTTCTTCTTCTAACTTTCATCTTTCCCAATTTGCAGATTTGCTTTACATGAGGAAGCTTGGATTAATGGAGTATACTATTCTTCTGGTGCTTTCTTGTTATTTATGTAAACTTGTTTGGATATGTATGTCTATATGGATATGTTGTTGGAAACTTGTTCTAGGTTATGTATATATGGGTATGTTGGACTTTGTTGAACTATGTTGTTGGATTTGATGAAATATGTTGTTCGAAATGCTGTTGGATATGTTGCATACATATGCATGTATATCTGTATTTGAAACCATGTCTAGTTAATTGGATTTAAATAAAAACGGGGGATGTATAGCCTCTTTGCCGTCTGCTAGCGGATGGCAAAGCTCTTTGCCGTCCGCTAGCAGACGACAAAGAGGACACGTGACAGTCACCTGTGCATACTGGGAACACTGGCTGCCTATTTGGTCATTTTGCCGTCCGCAAGCGGACGGCAAAGTGACCAAATAGGCCTGGCAAACAGGGCCATCTATGCCATCTGCTGGCAGACGGTATAGCTGGCCACGTGGCAGCTTCCCAGTGCAGCCTTAGCTAAGCTCTTTGCCGTCTGTCAGCGGATGGCAAAGAGCGCCGTTAACCCCCTAACGGCTCTCACCCCACACCACTGTCGTCCGTTATCTTTGCCGTCTGCTGGCTTCGGATGGCGGATGGCACAATTCTTTGCTGGCACGTGTTTAGCCGGATAGTTTGCCGTCCGCTGGCTGATGGCAAAGGAGTTTGCCGTCCGTGATCTGTGTCTTTGCCGTCCGCCATGGCGGACGGCAAAGAAGCTGATTCCAGTAGTATTTGTTTCTAATGGAAAAAATCTTCTCCACTATAGGTTATTTTCGATGTTCGCACTTGGACGATATGTGGTCTACACTAACCAAAGGCGATGTGTATGTGGTTAGAACAGGTGGTCATTGAGGTTTTTACCTGACATGGGTGCCAGCATAATCTCTGGATCGCTCCACCACCTCCTTCGGCACAGGCATAGAGCTGGCCCTATATGACTATACTGTTGCACATATGTCAATTTTTTAAAATATGGTGGACTTTTGGTGTTTGGTTGTGTGCATTTTAGTTATGCAGTGGTCGGGATTTTATCATGCTTTGTATCCATTTGATGCTAAATTTTAAGTTAATAAAAATGCCCTTCGTCGAAAAGCTATAGGGCTTCACTAATTAGCTGGATCTATGGCAAATTAGCTAGATCTATACACGTGCAAGAATGTGTGGGGGAAATAACCACAGGGGAAATTAAGGAGCAAGAAGAGAGGAGAGAGGGAAGAAGAAGGAGAGTGAGGAGGCTCAGACATGTGTGCAGTGAGTTGAGCTCAATTATTGGTAACTATTAGTGGCATTCGACCAAGACCACACGACACTAATAATTAAGAAACTCACTAGTGGTCATGAGCCACACTACATGCCAGTACTAAGCGGGACTTAGAAGCACCCTTGCAAAAGTCACTAGTGGCATGCACCTAGGGATGGCAATGGGTACCCATTACCCGCATACCCGGCGGGTAAAAACCCTATTAGGGCAAGGGTATGGGTTAGAAAAATACCCACGGGTATACAAATAGGAAAATTTAAAACCCATTGGGTATAGCGGGTACGGGTATGGTTTAGTATAACCCATACCCATGTACCCATAGACCCGCATATAATCTGATTAATAGGCAATAAATATTAGTATTTAGCAACATATTAAACGATCTTTACATAAATACCGCAGCTAGCCCACAACGAAGCCACAAGCCCACGTTCAGAATCCCATACATGATACATATCTAGGTGATTGATTCTAAAAAAGCGTATCTAGGTGATTTATTGATGTCCAGAATTGCCTCCTTCCTTATATGGCTATATGATCGTGATTGACTTCCAAAATTACCTTGAAGGCTCGTAACAGCCAACAGATTGATCTCATCTTCTCGCCGCCGCCTACCACCGCTAGAGCCTCTGGCCGCTTGCTGCCTCGCACCACCACCTCGTTCATGTCCTCCAGAGTTTGCACGTGGACGGGAACCGCGAGGTAGAGCTGTAGCTCGGCGACCACCATGGTCAGGAGCATGGCACGCCTACCCTACGTAGCGCCTACCTCCAGCCCAACCCTATCAGTCAGATGGTGCCTTCCACGTCCGCACGCCAGAAACGAATCAACTCCCTGGCCGACGTCAAGGTCTACCACCTCGTGCTCCAGGGTCTAAGGAGTAGCACCGTCACAGCACTACGTCTGAGACATCCGTGAACCAGCGACGTCCTAGCCTGCTTAGCAATGGTCGATCTGCCACTGTCGCCAAGCACAAGAACACGAGCAAGGCTATTTTTGCTAGGTGAGTTTTGATTTTGTTTATGATTTTATGATAACGAGCACTTATCTTACAATTTAAATACATTAGTTGAAACTACACGCACGCCTAGCTCGGCACGCAAGCGACCGATTAAGTTTGAAATATTTTGTTTCCAACAGCAATTACTTCTGTATGTATGTTCCGTGATATATTCATGTACATCAGTACACATTACCCTTGATTTCTACATAGAGATGCATGATATACATGATAAATATGAAATTTTGTGTGTGATGATTGAGTACAACGCAGAAATATGTTTTTCGTATATAGATGATGTGAACTATTCATGTACGTGAACATTAATTTTTGCTGTGATACAAGCACCAACATCCAAGTAGATGTTCCTTTTGAATGGGTCGATGATACATCTGCCCCAATGTATGAAGATGATACCGTGTTGTTATTATAAGTTGTTGTTTATGACTATGTAGTGCTCAATTTGATGTGTTGTAAATCTGGATAATTTTACCCGCGGGTACCCATTTACCCTGTCGGGTGATGGGTATGGGAAAAAGTTGTACCCGTCGACGGGTATGGGTACGGGTCATGGGTAAAGTTTCGGGCGACGGGTAAGGGTATGGGGTGGCTCCACCCGTACCGAAACCCGGCGGGTGCCATCCCTACGTGCACCATAAACACACACACCACTACTAATATATGTACTGGTGGTGCAGATTATTTACCGGACGCCAAAAGTAAAGTGGGTCCCAAAAGCGTTCCTGGCTCATGTTATTGGTGGCCAGCCGCTTGCAACCCCATGGAACTAGTAAAAGTGTTACTAGTGCTCTGTCTCTTAAACCATACACCACTAGTAACATGACCCAGATCCCACTGCTGGGTCCTATATACTAGTGGCGTACAGCCATAAGGGCACGCCGCTTGTAAGAAGGTATCAGTGGCACTTCACTTAGGTTGCACACCACTAATATTCTGGCAATTTATTGTCCCGCTCTTTTACAGGTGTCCCACTTAAGTATTTAAACCTATAAGGATTTCTGCACTGGTGCTAAACTCACTTATGAGAGCATGCCGGATTTTCTCGTATGAGCTAACAATGAATCAAACATAGTTATATCTTGTATTATTTTCTCATTAATTACTTTCCCACTGGCCTAAAGCAGTTTTTGCAGCATATCATGCAACGCTCATATTTTTCCAACATGTTTCCTTAAGAGGTCTTAATCAACATGATTTACATTCAAAAACAATCATTGATTATGGATTGCTAAGAATAATTTGATCCTACTTGATCCATGCTTAGGAAATAAGAAAATGGTTGCTCAATGAGCAAACGCTGCCGGTTGCTTCCTCCTCACCAACAGACTTTGGTTCTTCACATCCCTCACCGAAGAGGCACCTTTACATTGCATCCCTTGTATACTACTATATATATGTGATCTTCATAAAGAGTTCAACGATTTCTCTATCGTTGAGCTCCTTGCACTCAGTGTTCAATAATATTTATTTCCAAATTCACATAATCAGCTGGCAGGATGGTCACCAAAGTACTTTCATCCATCGAAACAAACACACAAAACAAAACAGTAATATCACCAAAAAGAAACCACACGTTCCCAAATTATGAATAATGTTTCATCCGTGTAACAAGAACTTCGACGGACATTTTCTTAAACACACTTAAATAAAAAAAAACTAAACATAGACTAGATTGTAAAGCATTCCAAAAGAAATTCATATGGCAGTTCTTCGAGGCTTATTGTGTTGGAAGCCTATCCAAATACTCTCTCCTTGGCCTTGTCAGCCTGCAAATAAATACCAGTTGTTTTTTCTTACTATCCTTGGCTACTAGTGCTTAGGGTTTAGATAGACAGGTCACTGGTTATTGAAATGAAATATTCAAGACAAGGAGAAGTATGCATTAGGGCAACTCCAACTATGTGCATCAAATCGGACACATCGAACGTTCGTGGGCACGTCCGGACGTGTCCACAAAGAGCATATAGGGGGCGGCCATCCAACCCTATGCACCAAATGTCCACACCTTTTCAAAGAAAATAAAATAACACTACACCAAATGACTGCCATGCAACCTCACTTTAAAGCATCGATCATAGCAATTCAAAAGTGTCGGATGAAATTACTTCTCGAGAGCAGCCTTCATCACATACTTTCTCTCCTCATGTTTGAACTTCTTCATCGACAAATGTTGTTCATCCAGATGTTGTGCCCTTTGAGCCATGTTGTGCCCTTTGAGCCTCATCCAACAATGCATAAATGTAAAGAACTTTTCATCCGTCCTTTGGTATAGCATGGGCAGCGCGTCCGGGCTATACAATAACGTGATCATCACATATAACATTGAGTAATCCGCCATTGTGCTTGCTTCATGGTTAAACAAGGAGAAAGTCAAAGAAAGTCTCAATGGCATTTGGTCGAACACTTGCCGGGGGTGGTGCCGCTATGGAGGGCATCGGCAAGGGGGCGGGCGATACATGGGCTGCCGCCGGGTACGGGGTGCAACTGCGGCAAAGTACAATGCGCCTGGTAGAGCAATGGAGGTCTAGCAAGGCCTAGGAGTCGGCCAGAGTGGTATAGCGGCGGCGGTCTTGGTGGGTGTGGATACAGATTAGGGGGTGGGGCGGAGTGGGCGGAAAGGGCTCTAGGAGAGGGGTTTTGGCGGGTCAAGTATGTCATAGTCCGACCGGGTGGGCGTCCAGACTCCCAAACTTCCCATGAGTTTGCTTCCGGTTTGGCTGATGTTGGACGTCCGGATTAGGCCGCGGACATTTGATGCATGGCATTGGATGGAAAAAAGTGTACGGGCAGCACGGTCCAGACCTTGCGGGCAATTTGATGCACGGCATTGGAGTTGCCCTTAGCAATACCAAAGACATGTTCTGATCACGAATCATCAGGCACAAAAACCGAGAAAGAACTTACCATCTTGTTCCAGTTTGTGGTAGCCGTAATAACAGACAGGAGAGTGACCTGTGTGGCTCCACCAGCCAGTATGCCAATCCAAAACCCCTTTGCTCTTAGTTGCATTGCAAAACCAAAGTAGAGTGCAACAGGGATACCAACAAGATAGAAGGCACCCAGGTTAACATAAGCGCCTAAATGCTGCCATCCACAGCCCCGAGACACACCTGAGTGATGCAATGGAAGCATTCAGTCTACTAGTTTAATTTAGTTTATGATGCTATGCCAAAAGAAAGACATGTGGATACCTTGAAGGACTGCCATGAGGCTGTCTGTAATTGCTGAAATGGAAAGTAGGGGTACCATTCTTGTGACATAACGTCTGACTTCTTCCTCGTTGCTGAACGCAATTCCAATAAAGTGGCGCAGTAATAGAAGAGTTGTGCTCACTAAGAATGCTGAGCAGACCACAATAGACAAGGCAACACACACCACCAAGCGGGGACCTTGTGTGTTGCCGGCGCCTAATTCATTTGAGATGCGCACACTGGCACATGGACAACATATATACGTAGCATGTTAAATTCTGTAGAAACAGGTGATACTGACGATATATAGCAACAAATGCACTAGCTAGTAGCTACCCACCTGGTAGCTATTCCAATGCCGTAAGGAAGGTTGGCCAACAGTATCATTGTAGATACGCTGTTCCAAAAGGACATCAGTATGGTAAACTTCATTGAATATGATGGATTCAAGTATAATCTTATTTAGGGTTCTACTAATGCATACCATATAGAAAGCACAGAGGTTTCCAGTGCAGGATTTGGTAACATCCCGGAAAGCAGAACAAGCAGCTCGTAAGACCACCACTCCAGACTGTGGTCAAGGAAAGCTAGGTTAATATTCAGATGTTTCTGGGATGTTTTGATGCGAGAGAATACATAATTAGAAGCTAAACTTAAAGTAATATATGTGCAGAAATTATCCAGTTCATTTCAAGAGGAGAGGGAAGAATATAAACCAAAAGGTATCTGATCAGGATCTGCTCACAACAAATGCAAAGACGAAGACGGACTTTCTTTTCTTGAAAGATGTCTTCACAACAAAGACGAAGAGGAAAACAAACTTGATTTGGACAATCAATCCGAGAGGATCCGACATTTCAAATTTTCAAATGGTTTGTAAAAGACCATCATACTTTTCTGACAGTAATCTAACCGATCAATCAGTGTGCAAGGGTGCTATGGCAAGAACAACAGAAAATTAGTATTTCCTCCATCCGAAAATAAGTGTCGCACAAATAGATGTATCTAGACGTATTTCAGTGCTAGATACATCCGTTTGAGCGGTACTTATTTCCGGACGGAGGGAGTAGGTATGAACGAACATAAGTATAAAGAGATATATAAAATAGCAACAATGCTCGAATCTTATGGGCTGCAAGTGCACCACTATAAAAAAGGTTTTGCCATGTACTTGTTATTATTAATATATTTTTTTGAGAGGAACGTACTTGTTATTTTCCATGCTGACACCTTTAGAAACGTTGGCTACTGATACACAAACTATATAGATTTGTCACATGAAGATACCATTAGTGTTATGAATGATCACATCATTATAATTATAATCGTAATTATTTGCCAAAAGGTGCACGTTGGAAACTATATTAATGTCCACAAGAACAAGTAAAAGTGAATGAAAAGTGCATAAGAGTTTGTTGTATTGGACAATATTTGGCTTGCCAAAATATGAAATACTAGATAAAATAGCATATGTTATTTTTGTGCTAGAGGTTAAAACAACATCAATATAGAGACACGGCAAATAACATTTACTTACCAAATCATAAGAGCCGATGGTACAGCCAAACGCATGAAACTGCCAATCCCTCTAAAAGCTTCCCACGATGGTGGAGCGCGTGTTTTCTCACAAGAGGGTGAGAACTTAATGTAAAGGCCAAGAACAGTCACTTCAACCCAATCACAAATGCTAACGGATAAAGCAGCTCCAGCATTACCCATCCCAACTTTGTAAACCATGAACCAGCAAAGAGGAAGAAATACCGCAATTGTAATCAAGGAGCTAAGAACCATTGGAAATATTAGGCTTTGACATTGCAGAAACTTCGAAAAGCATTGAGTAACACCGAAGGCAAATAAACCAGGGATAAGCCATAATGCATATTTGCCAGCCTCATTTGCAATTTGTGGTTCCTGGCCCATGAGAGGAAGTACTTCCGGGATGAAACACCAAACAATGGATATGGGCACACTCACAACAAGAAGTGCAATGATGGACCTGTAGGTACATAAAGATAATGTATGATATTGTTCTGCTCCATAGGCCTGCCCACAAAGAGTTTCCAATCCGCCTGCCAGTCCAATCTAAAAGGAAAACTGCATCAGTAACAAATTATACATATTGTTGCTGAATAAATGGAAGTTAAACTAGGATAAAGTGCATCGACATTACTGAAAGAAGAGTTTTGCTACACCTACGCATTAATCTTACGGAATTAAATTTACAGGATGAGGTGGCAACATCTGATTGGATGGGAGGAGACCCATAGTGAAATTCGGGGAAGACGGGTTACTTGGAGGTTAGGGGGGAGGGGTGGCAGTCCATACGGGTCGCTCATAAGTTTGGATTTTCGCTGAAAGAATACCAAGAATAACAAACATGGCTTGCGCAAGGTGGGCAACAGTTGTTATGAAGATTTTGTTTCAATCATCACTGCAAAAAATGTGAACATCACCCTGGCCGAATTTTCTCAACACCCAACTCAGTCGGATCAAGTGACTGATTATTATTTTTCGCAGGAATATAATAGATCGACATTGCCCACCGAAACTAGCTAAATGTATAGAGGGGTGGGGTGAATCAAGCACCACATGTCCATTGTGAAAAAGATTAATCAAACGACCTAGCTAGCCGCGTGCGGTCGGGCGCTAATCAGAAAGGTTGAGAAATAGAACCATCTGATTTGATTCATTCCCAATAGTCATGAGATGATCTTTTTTTCCCAAAAAGAGGGGATATCTTGAATGATCCACACAACCTTTTATTTATCATATCAAAGTACATCATCTGACCATAACAAAGTTCATGAGATGATCATTTTAGGGTGATCCTTTTGCCAACGGATGCTTGTATTAGAGCATCTCCAGCAGTTGTGTTCCCCAGGGACGTTTTTTCATCTGGCTGGGGCTGCGCCGGCGCAAATTTTGGGCTTGGGGGGGGGGGGGGGGGGGGGGGGGGTTCCAGCCGTCTCCACCCCCAAGCATCTCTGCACCTCGATGAGGAGGACGCGTGGCGCGCAGCAAAGAAGAGACGGATGAGCAAGGCCACGACGAAGGCGACGAGCAACGGGTTGACCACCGGCCTGCACCGCCTCTCACCGGTGGCCGGCCTCTTCTTGTTCTTGGTCCGGAGCCTCCTCCGCCTCCAGCAAGTCGCGCGCCGTGGCGGTCCTCGGCAGCACGGCCGCCGGCGACGTCCGTGCACGCCTTGGGCGCCTTACGCTGCTACGCGAGCTGGCAGCGGAGCTTGGAGGAGGTGCTGCGGGAGACGGGAGCAACTACGCCCACGCTGCTCCACCTCTGCCCGGCCACGCGCGTGCCGAGGCCGCCCCGCCTTGCCCGCACGCCCTGCCTCGCCAACTCAGGCCTGCGCCCGCCTGGCCTTACCCGCTCGCCCCGCCTCGCCAGCTCCGGCCAGCGCCCCGCCCCGGCCTCGCCCGTCCTGGCCATGCACAGGCAGGAGCGGGAGGTGGTGGCGGCGGTGGGAGGCCACCCAGGCTGTCCGCGAGCTCGAACCCCTGCCTCACGCCCTCCTCCTCGTCGTCCTTCGTCGCCTGGAGTCGCCGGGAGCCCGCGCCAAGTTCGCCGTCGCCGCTCCTCTGCTTCCGCTGCATCGAACAGCGGCAGTTCGGGCAAAGGACGTCGCCTCTTCCCTGACCCCGCCTCGACTCCCCTCCTGCCGGCCTTCAACGCCGTCCACGCCTCCTCCGCCTCGAATCTCGCCCGTGATGGCCGGCTGTGTCTTTTACTAAATCCGGCGCAAAACGAGATCTTGTGGGTCCGACTGGCTCATTTTTTAGTGCTGGGTGAAAAAAGTGGTCCTGGGGGCTCGGCGGGGGGAGACGGCTGGAGATGCTCTTACACTCGTAGTCTCTAAAAGATGAGAACCCGCTATGTAGCATCCACATCAATAATTCAAGCATTTATGTCCTTAGTACGATTCTTTGTAGGAACTATCCGTAATAACAAGGAACATTAGAAGTAGCAGGGATCTCCGCACCATGGAGCGCACGATGCAACTGGATCAATGGCGGTCTCATGGAGGGAGAAGACACTGAGACATCTGGACCGGTCGCCGATCCGGTACACATCGAGTTGGGATTCAGGGGCTGCTCTAACGGAATTGAAAGTACCAATAGCTAAACATAAACGAAATAAATTAATGTGTGCTGCATGCTTGCTCACAAGGACGCTGAAGCCGGAGACGTTGGTGAGGGAATTGGCGATGGCGGCACCGGCAAGCGCGACGTCGCCGAGGTGCCCCACCATGACGGTGGAGATGAACTGCATCGTGACCTGCAGGAGCATCACCACCACCATCGGCGCCGCAAGCCCCGTCAGCTGCGCGGCTTCCCTACACCAGCGCCGGCTGGTACTGCCGGCCTCTTCCCACCTCGCGGCCAGCAGCGGCGCGTCGGAAGAAGAGTCCATGGATCCCCCCGACCAAAGCTCTGCCCCAGCAACGTGGGTGTGGTTAATGAAAATGGTAAATGCGGGAGCTACCATCCGTCTAGCTGTCTCCCTTTGCACAATGCATGGAGCTCGAACTATATATAGAGTATTACTCCAGTCGTAGTAGCTACGGAAACTATTTCCTCTGTCCAGATTTATTAGTTTTGTCAGAGCATCGGTAATTGAGGAGCTAATTTGATTTCATATACGTCCACTGACCCGTCTTGGCGCTGTTCAGGCATATTCATTTAAGCCCACATTTATCTGTGCACGCAGTGGTAACCCCACTTTTCTCCCTATTATATGCCCGATTACATGCATATGAATGGTAGGGACAAAAAAAGAAAATAGAGAAGGTGAAAAGGTGGTCTGGCTTCCCGTGCGTTCCTATACTATTATGTTGGCATGGGTTACATCGTGTGTCTACCCCCACTATATATGAAAGGCATAGGATAAAAGTGTCCTATTAGGACACGACTCCATATCCCTTCTAAACACAATACTACTCAAAGTCTAATTGTAACCTATCTTGTATATAATATTCGACACAACTCTAACAAACTCCACCTTGACGAATATTCTTCACCACCTTGGATTCGTCCATGCGTCAAACTTCCATGTACATTGAACTTGAGGTTATCCCATGAGCACCACTGCTACTCCAGAGACTCCATATGACGCCACCTGCAACTTGTAGTCTTTTCTTGATCACAGTCAATACTCGAACATAATTAAGTTCCTTGTTACTCTAGTTTGTGCTCCCAACTTCCAGAGTATACATCCAACGCTATCACACACTGATCACTGACCTGCGTGAAAGTGAACAACTCACATATTGGATGTCACACATAAGAGTTACCTGAACTCAACATCATTGTTCCTTTCTTGACCGCCTGTTTAAAATTTGAATGAATTTTCACCATTGCTTGTAGTCATCCCGGGTCAAATTCGCAGTTGTCTCACCACATGTATGACCACCAGAGCCCTGGCCCGTCTCCATGCCTCGTGCATACCGCACGCCTCGCCGCTATTACCGCGTCGAGCCTCTGCTGTCATGGTCGAGTCCCAAGCATCGCGAACCCACACCACTCAACCTCACTGCAGAGTACCACCGGTCATCGCCGACCGACGACGAGTTTCATGCTTCCATCAGACCACTGGGCTCCAATTCGAACTACGTGTCACTCACTTTTTTTCCATTGAAATAGCCTTCTACTCTCTGAGCTCTTACGCCGTAGCTCCTCAATCAGCATCGAGTGAAGTCCTCCAGACTCCAGCTCCACCTTTAACATGACTTCATGGTAGATAATCAGTCCACCCTCACGCCCCGTCAACTTCAAGATCTCATGTGCACCATCTTGAATCAACCCCGCGCCATAGCCTTGTCGAAGCCACACAAGCACTCGGGCATGTGCCATGTGTTTCCACGTCCAGAAGTCGGTCACCATCAGCATTTCGATCCTATGTCATCGTCGCCGATGCCACCACCGTCTTCTGTATCAACCGACTTACGTCGATCCGTCAGACTGTCCAGTCTAACCCAACCGAAAATCTTCGACTGCATATGACATGTTCGAGGCTCCCAAATCGTCTTCCGCGAATCCTAATCCATCGCAGCTGACATGACTTCCCGCAACGCCTTCAAGCATCCCTGTTGTGACAACAAATTTTTCACCCTTGTCTACCATAACTCAAGGTTTTCAGTTCCATGAACTTCTCCACCTCAAACCTGACTCCCGGTGGCACCACAGTTCTTTGTACGGATGACCTTGCGAAAAATTATTCAAGCTTTCCACGTGATACAACTCATCCTGACTCAACTCTTGATGCTGTTTGCTTTGCCTTGTCCTTGCGCTAGTTTCAATGGATTCGTATCAATGGATTTCTTCTCCGTCGACTTGATCTACCTTGTGGCGTACATGAGGACTGGGTCCTCTCTTTTTTCTTCCAAACAAATCCTCGAGTCTGCACTGCACAACGCCAAACACCCACGCATCAGCCTGATCGGACCTTCACACGGCCGGCTTTCGTTCAGCTCAGCACTTCGGATGGGCCTCCATCCACGCCTCCACAACAGCTGCTGCTTGCGTTAGGCCCACTGGCCTGCCTTGCGCTGCGTTCTGTCCATCCCGATCGATCTCGCCGAGACCGACTTGATTTAGAACGCTGCACGATGCTTGTGTGCCGCTGCCGCTGAACCGATCTGCCGCTGCCTTGGTTGCTTCTGATTGCTTCTAAACCTGCTGCTTCGGCATCCTTGTCACAAACATCATTGACCTTCACATCAGACCTGCTCTGCTTCGGATTGTCAATAGATCGGGGACAAAACACGGCGCATCCTTTCGAGACCGACCATCGCAGCTTTTCCTCTCGGTCAACAATTCAGAGCCTCTTCGAAACCCTGCTCATGATACCACTTGTTAGAACAAATCTGAGGCATACCGTTGATCATCCGAGGATCAAGCAATCGCACGAGCACGACACCGAGATTTGTTAACGAGGTTCACCATCTTGGCTACATCCCCGGGGCTTGACTATGGGCGCTCTCCCCATGACACCGCTACAATACCGCACCCGGTCGCCCTGGACGCCGGCACATGCCGCCGGTTTCCCCTGCGTTCCTGTGATATTATGTTGGCATGGGTTACATCGTGTGTCTACCCCCACTATGTATGAGAGGCCTAGGATACAAGTGTTCTATTACGACACGACTCCATATCCTATCTAAACACAATACTAGTCAAAGTCCAACTGTAACCTATCTTGTACACAATATTTGACACAACTCTAACAGGATCTGCATTGTGTGAGGACTACCTCATCACCTTGTATTGGTCAGCTATGCACTTTGTTCGGTTGTTGCATTATACTCCCTCCGTTCAGAATTACTAGTCGTAGAAATGGATGTATCTAGTTATATTTAGTTCTATATACATCAATTTCTATTCATTTTTGAGACAAGTAGTCCCAGGCGGAAGGAATATATAAAGCGGGCACCTGGTTGAATCTTCAAAGAGAGACATAACCACAAAGGAGACGCAAGAAGGCAAATAACTACAGCGCAATTGATGTCATGTCAGCAAGAAATGTTCTTAAGGGCCACTCCACAGCTTCCCACTACGAACCTAAATCGTCATGAAACTTGAGAAAATCATACTCGACGAAAATCATACGCTTGTTTTAGATGCCTGTCGTCGTTGGTTGCTACAGAAGATGGATTTAAATAATTGAAATTAAGTTTTTTTAGCACTCTCTTTGAGCCAAATTAATTAACTCAGCTCTAGTACAACTTTTTCTTTTTGAGTTTGGGCTTGGTTTGGTTGTGTGCATCTTTTTTTTTTTGAAATGTTGGCCGTGTGCATCTTAGTTATGCAGAGGCCGGGTGTAATACTTAAAAACTTTGTAAGTAATAAAGCGCCCCTTATCAAAAAATAGAATTATGCAGAGGACTAACACTTAACTCTTGAGTAGTAACTGGTTGAAACTTACCAGCTCTACGTGGTCGATGCTGACATCCAATTTTGAATACAGAACATATTTCCCAAACCATTCAAAAACATCACACTACCATCTTCGTTATTACCCTTTAACCTCCTGACAGCACATTCCATCTGCATACACTCAGTGTAAGAACGCAGCAGATCCATTAAAACATGTAGTACGAATTATCACGTTATACTAAAATTTTACAATCAACAAGACATTAGCTACATATTGACTTCTTTCATTATTTATGAAGACTGCCTCTAGAGAATTGTTGGCATGTCTATGACGGTAAATTTGCAGCTCAGTTAAAGTGTGCTTGGTTGGTTAAACAAGGTATACTAGATGATAAAGTGTGCTTGGTTGGTTAAACAAGGTATACTATATGATTTTCCCGCGCGTTGCTGCGGGATTTTAAAGATTAATTTTGGATACATTATATAAGATTGAAATGATCTAAATCGAAAGCTATTATTTTCAAAAATAATTATATGTGAACAAAGAGTATGCATGTACGTTGGACCATTGGAGATGGAACAATTAAATTGGAGTATGCATGTGCTACAAAATAATTCTAGTGGGTGATGATATGTCGATGGCTGCATGTTGAGATAATTAGACTTAATGGGATCAACTATATATTTATTATAGATGGGATAGGTTGTTTGCTTGGTTGGGTGGATGGGAGTATCAAAAAAGATTAATTAGCTAAATGACACCTCCTAACTTCTACATTAACACCATCAGACCTAGTGAACCTACTTAAGTCAAACCAGAAAAACATGTACCTGTTTCAGATAATCATCCATGAACATGATTGCATGGGCATCATGCCCAGTACTGAGTTTGAAAACATGAAGTACATTGTCTTTCTATGACTGCAAAAATGATTTCTATATATGTTCGGATTTTCATCAAAGCAAGGAAAATTTTCTCTGGTGCAGTTGAAGATTACTACACATTGGTCAACAATAATCACCAACAGTTTAACACAAGAATAGCTAGAAAAGAATCCAAAGGTAAGACACAAACTCATCATTGCATTACAACAGTTGTGTACACATAAAGAATTATTGCACAAGTTCAAAACAAAACCTTCAAATCTCTGTCAGGTTGTGTCATGTCCTTCACGCTACTATAGTTTGGGACTGCAAAATGAATGGTTGTGTCACAGCCTACAAGTGAACACAAGAAAAAGGTGAATTTCGGATCTGAATCACCATTTAAAAAGGAAACAGTTAGAGAAGAAGCACACACTGAGTTTATATAACCATCTTTATTATATAACAACATGTTACATGGGAGTATTGTTACATCCCTCAATTAAGAGGAGGAGCAAACATACGTACAAGAGTTCAATAGTGACCGTGTCCCCCAACCCACAAATAACTTTGGCACATGCACGCACAGACCAGAATTTTGTAACAAAAAACAGCCCTAACCTATGCGCACGGTGGCTCTCGCAGCCAGTGATGGTAGGTCTGAATTGTCGCTCCACCTCTGCCTTGATGTTGTTGGCCATTGTCTAAAGGTCCTGGTTCTCTCCCTGGAACACCAGGTAGCTATGTTCTCTCCAAAATCCCTACGGACCAAATTTGTAGAATCACTATCGAGTTCAGGTCTTTTTGCCGATCTTTTGGCAGTGCTTTTCACCTAGACAGCCACCAAATTCGCCTGAAGTGGCGAGCTGCTCATTTTATAATGACTTGCCACAGTTACGTCAACCAGGAGCATTGCTCTCTTTCTCGGCCTCCCGCAGAACTTCACATGTTAAGAGTTTGCTGTATGAGTATATAACTGGATGAACAACTACATGAAAGTAGTCTTCACAAGTCTTAGAAATTGGCAGATCAAAGTAGTCTCTGAACCAGCAAACAGTGCACTTAATCTACTTCTTAACGCACTGAAATTTTTTACAATGTCTCTCTGTACTAATTGTCCACTGCTACCCTACCACGAAGAAGTAGCGATTTCTCCACTAATCCAGCTAGCAATCAGATCAAACACAAGGCAAAGAAATTCCTCTCTGCAACTATATATCCATACAGAAGTACCATTTACTTCTGGATCGAGCACTAACTGATGGACAGAGAATGGATGACTAACCTTCTAGTTGCAACCGCAGGACCTCTGACCTGCCCTGTCGGTGGCTCACAGCGATGGATAGCAGACTAGCCTGCCATCTAGGGAAATTGCAGACGGCCAGGGTAGCAATGGAGGCCCCATCACGACACAGGGAGACCTCCGTAGCTGCGATCAGATGTATTTTCAAATTTGAATTAAATATGTAGTGTCACCATTCCATATTTTTGGTACATATGAACAAAAATAAATTTATTCATGGGAATTCAACACTTTACAGCTCATCGAATATTGGCTCAGATCGAGTGCACATATCATTAACATATTTCGAACCAAATCCATAATCATAAAATCCTCTGGTTTTATTCAAACAAGCGGTGGCGATGCCCCATCCTCCTAGCATTGCTTTTCTTTGTCATTTAGGATCTCTTCATTTGGCCTTTAATAGATTAATAACAAAAAACATAAGTATGGCCTAGATATATAAGATGCTTCAGAATAGCTGGGCACAAACAAGTTGGCATGAAACGATCTAGAACTTTTTTTGCAGGGAACAATCTAGACCTTCTCAAAATCCAACAAATAAAATATGCTCGTTGTCCATGATCTAGGAGGGTATCTACGAATAGGTACTTAAGGTTTGTTCATGAAAAGTATTAAAATGTTTGGCAATTTTCTTTTTGGGTAGACAAAGTACCTCAAAATATGTAAATTCATTCTTATACACCTGAACATGCACCATAGTAAACCAAATTATGTTGCCCTCAAAGTATAACGAACATATTATATTTTTGAATAGGTTATCTATGTAAATGGTCTACACAATTCAAATAAGTATCAACCTCATGCCCAAAAGATTAGTAAAAGGTACCTGGTGGTCCCAATGAAATATTTACATAACATCACAAACTTAGTCCACCAAAAGAATGATCTGATCCGGAAAAATCCTTCTTCACACATACATCAAACTAATGATGGCGTATCTAGAGTTAGGACCGGATATATGCTAGTAACTTGTAAGCAACTACCATCCTTTACATGTAAAGGGAATTCTATGAGTCATGTCATGCTCTATACCTGACAGTTCATCTTATCATCTTAGATAATAGTACAAAGTTAGTTTTATAAAAAAGCAACAGAGTCTAGACGAACCCTCCACATACAAGGCTTTAATAATCGAGCATAGCTTAATAGCCCACACACAATTGCAACTTAGTCCTACACAGGTTTTGCCTTTCTTTTTTATGGTTGACAACCTATACAAGGTTCCAAACTCGGTTGCAAAATGATACTATCATGATGAATGAGTGACATGTAAAGTGAATAAGGCGAGTAATATATACCACACATCAAGGTTTCTATACTTTGTGTGTGATCATATGCAAAACTAAAAAGCAACTTTGATGATCAATCCAAAAGTATGCTTATAGCTAGTGCAACCTAACACAATGTACCAAAAAATCATTTCTGATGCATCCAAGCAGAATTATTTAAGTTGATGCAAAGAAGGAAAGAGGTGGTGCCCGGACTACTATAATATGCATGAAGCATAAAGATCATCACAAGCACAAGCATCAAAATCAAGCAAAACTAGTTAGCACCAATCCATCATGAAGACCTTCCTCGTCTTTGCCCTCCTCGCCGTTGTGGCAACAAGTGCCATTGCGTAGATGGAGACTAGCTGCATCCCTGGTTTGGAGAGACCATGGCAGCAGCAACCATTACCACCACAACAGTCACTTTCACAACAACCACCATTTTCACAACAACCACTATTTTCACAACAACAACAACCATGTCCTCAACAACCATCATTTTCATAGCAACAACCACCATTTTCGCAGCAACAACCAATTCTACCGCAGGGGAATGAGTGAGTACCTCAACAACCAAGTCTGTGTGGGGGGGAGGGGAGGGGGTTGTTGCATGTGTATTCTTTGTGCATTATTTTATTTTGTTCTTTTGATGCTCTTATACTATACCAAATTTTTACTTGATGGAAAGCAAAATAAGTAACGCAGGTAGAAACCATAGAACTTGAGACTGGGTGTGTGTCAACTTCACATCCTCCTCCTTATGTTATCAAATGGAAAGCAATAGCCCATAAGGATGATTGGAGGCCGGACTGGATGCTGTCAATGTACGGCCGGCACACGACGGAAAGCTGGAAACCTTCTTGCCCAGACCATCTGTGATGGAAGTAAAACTGGTTGTTAGAAAAGGATACGAGAGAGGTTGAGGGTGGAAAGCAAGGGGAAGGCAGGGGAATGAGTGAGTACCTTGAGCGGTGGCGGTGGTGGGGAGAGGCGGGATGGGGACCTGGAGGACGCAGAAGGTGAGAGGACATGCAACTCGCACCTCCGCCTCCATGAACATACAGCAAGCGGTGGGGGGAGGGGAGGGGGTTGTTGCATGTGTGGGGGGGAGGGGAGGGGGGTTGTTGCATGTGTATTCTTTGCGCATTATTTTATTTTGTTCTTTTGATGCTCTTATACTATACCAGATTTTTACTTGATGGAAAGCAAAATAAGTAACGCAGGTAGAGGGTGTGTGTCAACTTCACATCCTCCTCCTTATGTTATTAAATGGAAAGCAATATCCCATAAGGATGATTGGAGGCCGGACTGGATGCCGTCAATGTACGGCCGGCACACGACGGAAAGCTGGAAACCTTCTTGCTGAGACCATCTGCGATGGAAGTAAAACGAGTTGTTAGAAAAGGATACGAGAGAGGTTGAGGGTGGAAAGCAAGGGGAAGGCAGGGGAATGAGTGAGTACCTTGAGCGGTGGCGGTGGTGGGGAGAGGCGGGATGGGGACCTGGAGGACGCAGAAGGTGAGAGGACATGCAACTCACGCCTCCGCCTCCATGAACCTACAGCAAGCGGTGGGGGGAGGGGAGGGGGGTTGTTGCATGTGGGGGGGGGAGGGGAGGGGGGTTGTTGCATGTGTATTCTTTGCGCATTATTTTATTTTGTTCTTTTGATGCTCTTATACTATACAAGATTTTTACTTGATGGAAAGAAAAATAAGTAACGCATGTAGAAACCACAGAACTTGAGACTGGGTGTGTGTCAACTTCACATCCTCCTCCTTATGTTATTAAATGGAAAACAATAGCCCATAAGGATGATTGGAGGCCGGACTGGATGCCGTCAATGTACGGCCAGCACACGACGGAAAGCTAGAAACCTTCTTGCCGAGACCATCTGCAATGGAAGTAAAATGGGTTGTTAAAAAAGGATACGAGAGAGGTTGAGGGTGGAAAGCAAGGGGAAGGCAGGGGAATGAGTGAGTACCTTGAGCGGTGGCGGTGGTAGGGAGAGGCGGGATGGGGACCTGGAGGACGCAGAAGGTGAGAGGACATGCAACTCGTGCCTCCGCCTCCATGAACCTACAGCAAGCGGTGGGATTTGGGACAGGCTGCGGCCGGAGGCGGTCCGGCGGGCGAGGGGAAGGAAGATGCATATCGACTAAAAAACCGGGGAAAAAACAGCCCGCGGGAAGAATGGACCGCCCATTTTTCTTAACAACCAATTATTTTTCAGGAGCTAGGAGTACTAGATATTTAATCCTCCGGATCTACATTGTATTCCTACGAACTTTTATGATCAATAATGTGGAGTATATTAAGACTCGAAAAAATAATAATAATTAAAATTAATATATATTAAAATTAAAGCTATTAAAATATAAACATGTATTTCAGAAAATTGTCCAGTATGTGTTTTATAAAAGAGTTATATGTCTATATTGAAAAAATTTCATCCATGTATTAAAAAACTGTTCAATATGTAATAATAAAATGTTTGATGTATACAACAAAAATGTTAATCATATATTAAAAAATGTTAGATGGAAGCAAAAGATGTTAATTGTATATCATTATAAAAATTCAGTGTAAATTTAAAAGGTTCATCATGTACTGAAAAATCACATATCATAAACAGATTAGGGTGTATATGTAAAAAAATTACCGTATACTCAAAAAAGTTCATTGTACATTTAATAAATATTCACTGTATACTAGAAAAAAAATCACTGTATATTGAAAAAGGTACAAAAAGGAAAAGGTGGAGGAAGGAAAAAAAGAAAAAGGAAATATGAAAAGGGAAAATGGAGAAAGAAAAAAAATAACAAAATAACAAAAAAAGCAAACCAAGGAAGTACATTTGTGCCGACCGATTCGCGTCTGCCCTTCAGCGAAGGCTAGACTATTTGCCGCCTGTGGGCGGAAAATAGGATTTGGCCTTGTGGCCAGGACACCTAACACCACCCAACCCCCCTAAAAAAACTAACACCACCAACGCTTTATGTTGGGCCCTGATCACTCGCTCTAGGCTGTGGGCCTCTATTCCAATCCCAACCATCATTTCCCTAAAAGGAAAATAAAATAAACATTCACTCTTCTCCAACACTGACCATAGAGAGATGGACGAACGCCATATCTTGCATGTCATGTAGATTGTGATTTCTATGTTACTTTTATGTGTTCTTGGCGATGATGGCTTGATGGTGGAGGCAACGTTGTGTTGAGTGATGATGGTCCCCTGGCTCCATTTTCGTCCTGGCAAGCCATTCACATCGCACGTCGGGGGAGTTACTGGTGTTTTGGTTTCTCCCATTTCTGTCAGGCTCATACCTGATGGTGTGTCGTGCTTCATGGCCATGGGTCATGGGACAAACCAGAATAGGCTTGTGCCATGATGCGAAGGCTGCAAGAGAATAGCAACACCAGCCTAAAGAAGGAATAATCAACTACAACTTACTTCAAGTTCCGCATGATCCCATTTAGTCAAGTGCATAAACTACAACTTACTTCATAGTTCAACTTGCATCATCTCTTACTACTACTGACTAGATCAACTTGCATCATCACTTCTTCCATCCGTCTGTAAAGCAATGCATGTCAAAGAAATTTGCCATATTTTTACATGCTAAAGAAAATTGACACGGTATAATTAAAAAAAGTTAATCAAATGTGTCTAAGACCACAATATACTTCACACTAATTTTTTCAAATGTAATATCACAAAAGAATTCAAACTATTATTTTAATTTGTCTAATAACACAATATAATTCAAACTATTTTTTAAAAATGTGTATCATGACACAATATAATTCAAACTATTTTATTAAAAATGTGTCTAATAACACAATATCATTCAAACTATTTTTTTAACTGTGTCTAATGACAATATCATTCAAACTCTATTTTTTTAATGTGTCTAATAACAAAATATCATTCAAAATATTTTTTCAAATGTGTCTAATAACACAGTATCATTCAAACTATTTCTTTTTTTTAAATGTGTCTAATAACACAATATCATTCAAAATATTTTTTTTAAATGTGCCTAATAACACAATATAATTCAAACTATTTTTTAGTACTCATTCATGCTTACTAAGCCCTAATACAAATTTTCTACCTAGCTACAATAAGATTAAGATTGGTTATACCTCTACGGCAGGTCGGTGGAGCATGCAATCCTCGGGGAGCATCGGGGGAAGCGAGGAGAGCGGCGCGGCAGGGTCACGTCCTTTACCTTTGAATGCATCCTCCTCCTACACAGGTTGGCTAACGAGGCACCGAGCAGCGCGCGTCCAGAGCCGCAACGGCATGACAAGACGCGTCCAGAGCCTGCGGGGAGCCGATCCCGCGCCTGAGCGCGGCCATGTCGATTGGCTCTCTCGTCGCCTCCAGGCTCGCCAGGTCCGGCCACTCCCTCCCTGCCGCCGCTGCTGCGGCCATCTCTCAGGTGCCGCCGCCCCCTCCCCCTCTCGTTCCCTGCTCAAATCCAAATCTTTCTTACCGCCGGTTGATCTGATTTGTTCCTTCTTTCTACCGCGCGATCTGGCCTGGCTAGGCGCCCGCGTCTCCGCTGCTCTCGGGCTTCGGAGCGGTGACTCGTGCCTTCAGGTAACCACCATTCCAACCTCACCATGTGTGTACGCATCTATGTCAGCCCACCTCCAGCATTGCTTGCTCAAAATTGAATCCAATGTACGTCCTGCTGTGTGTGTGCAGCTCAAGGTCTCAGTGGAAGGGGGCGTTCCTCGGTGCGTTCCTGCAAAGAACTAAGAACAATAGGGAGAATCTGAACGGCAGGAAGATCTGGTCTCGCAGGTCCTCGCTCCTGCTGGAGTTCGTCTGTTCCTTCGTGCTCATCTACAACGGCAAGACCCACGTCCGAGAGCACGTTCATCTTGTATAGCCCATTCATCTTGTACCCTGCTGTGCATTACCCTGTTTTTCTTCAATGTAGTGTAGCCCATTCATCTTGTAGCACAATTTCAACCTCTGGGCATGATTGAACTAAACTTCTCATAACAGTAGAGTTGTGGATTTGTTTGTATAGAATAACTGATACAAAATTGTGAATTGAACTTATATTATGAGAGAGGTGACGTGTCAAATCATAGGAGCGTGTCTTTTATTTTTTTTTAGTTTGATTAGTGTTTTAAGGAGCTGTACCTTATAATTATAATATTTTACTTCTCTTAACGGGTTTTGGTTAAAGTGAATTCTCCTTGCTGTGCAATTGAGTTGTGAATAGTGAGCTACATCTCTCTGTAAACTGTCTGTGATATGTCACACTGTAGACAAAGGCTGAGCCAAGCCTGTTAAGCATCCATTCTATGACATCTTACCTTGGTTGGAATGAGAATGCAATTGAGCAGTCGATGCTTATGAAATAAATACAGAAGCTTGGCTTATTAAACGTGCTTTCACTATGGTTGCAAAGATCATGGGGCTTTCTGGGTGGTACGAATTACTTTGTCACTTGCCCAGCTCACTCTGTTCATAACTTTTCAGGTGGGTGGGTTTAAGGACGGTGGGATGAGGGCATAGTTGAAGCACAAGCACTTGAGTCACCTTCATTTTATGGACCGCGGTTTCTTAGAAGAAGAATAATTACAGCAGAATGGATATCTCATCTTACTTGAAGATTCTCCATGGCCTCTGTTTACTCTGCTAGTGGTTCCAGCATAACTCTAGAGCGCATCTATTCACTGAAGGCACTGGAAGTTTGATATACCAAAATCTCGAAAAAAAAGTTCAAAGTTGAAGTGAATAGTAGCTTACAATTTTGCTAGCCTACATGGTGAACAAAATTTATGCATGGATGAGATGAAATGAAGTGTTTGTACATGCAAAGTCTAGGCTGAGTTGCTCTCATATAAAGACAGTTCAAACACCCACCGGCTTACTTGCTCGCATATCAACAGATTGATATAACACCTTTTGATTTTATTTTATTTACTTATCTAGCTTGCAGGTAATATCCAGCTTCTTTATGGAAACAACACTGGTTTTCCTGCTCACGCAGCAAAAGTACTCGTAGCTATGTATTATTACTTCATGCATTCTTTAAGGTCAATCAGCAGGGTTTATTTCTGCTTTCCTCTCTCTTGGGATTCTGGTTTTTCATCAGATTAATATTGTATAGAAATGGTCATGAACCACCGGGAGGTTTTCTATTACCAAATGGATTTGTTTCCTGTGAACATAGTGTAAGCTGTAACTTTTCTTGCAGCAGATAAACTTACTGGTAGCATTTGCCGTTATGGACGTTGGACTTGCTCGTTGGCGCTTCATGGCCGTTGGATCTGCTAGTGGTTGATCTTGTGGTGCTTTACATTTACCTTGTCACCTGTCTTTTGAATTGCCCTTTTGTGCAGCTGAGTCCAGCGTGTTTTTGGACCCTTTTTCAGCAACCGAAATATCAGATATGCTCATGCAGTGATATTTTTGGGTGCAGCCAGTTGTTGTGCTCGGGTACGATTGGGGAGTGTGTATGTGGGGGGGGGGAGGGGCGTATGGCTATAGAGTGGATGATGGTGGGCACACTGCAACAATGCCATGGTGGTGCGAACAGATCTCTGTTTTTTTTTTTGACAAAACACTAATCAAGTCGATGTCAAGCCAATCTGGGTTATGGTTTGGATTCTTAGAAAGTTTTGTTACACCATTCCTTGAAGGTTGGTTACTTGAATCAATCAGGATTAGCCTGTTTGGAAATGCATTTGAGGTTCAATCACAGACTCATTTAGAAACTGTTGTACATTCTTTAATTGTGAGTTCCCTTGATATTTCCCAGGAAAGAGATTGGAAACTAAACATGCAAGTGGAGTGGTCATATCATACTGCAGTCTACTCACATGATAAACGATTTGTGAATGGCATTCTCAACACATATCTCATGCTCACAATATATTTGTTTCATAAGAGCTAACAAAGATTAGAGATGTGTACAAGTCTTATATATACTAGATGACCAGTTGCGCCAATGGCGCATAGGCCAAGAGTAAGCCATGTATTGAAAGAGTGTACATTAATATTATTCGGGCACATATTGAAACATATGAGAAAAATTTCCACTTACTATAAGTACAAGCGATGCAATACGCATATAATTTTCAAAGACATATCAGTATTAACAGAACCGTTAATTAGTCAGACACAAATCCACACCCGAGAAGCACATTGCACAGGGTTGAAATTTGTAAGTCTCACATTCCCAAGAAATCTTAAAGAGGGCCAACCGAATTGAAATAACTGATGCAAAATATCAGCAGTTAGTAATATTTATACACACAACTTCTTTATTGTAGTCATATGATGATGAAATCAGTACTTTAATCAGCATCAAGGATAGCTGATCAGACGAACAAAAATTCTGCATCCCACTGAACAACACTATTATGCAGGACTCATTTTAAAAGGCCCTCAGTTCTAATTTCTATAAGAGCTTGAAGCTTTGGAGCCAAGGCTACAAACCTTCAAATCCGACCAAACATCTTACCATGCAAACACGGTAAAATGAGAAAGAAAGACTCTAAATGTGACGCACCAAAAGCGGAAGAAAATGTTGAACGACCTAGGCGTGAGGAGTTGTGCCGGTGACCTGGTGACGCCGAGCAGCGCGTGGATGTGGACCAGTCTGATGACGGTGGTGGCGGCGCCCTCTCTTTTTTAGTTTCCTATGATCCAAAGTAGGCGCTGGAACAAAGTAAATCTGTAAACACCTATGTAAGTAGATTCAAAACAATAAAAAGTCAGTTAATTGTAGCATTATGAAAAATATATAGCAAAGTGATTTTGCGTATGCTAGTTGCAGCATCGGCACAACACATATTCTAGCAAACAGACCTATGTTTGACACATTCTACCACAAAGTGCCTGTCCAAAGGCTTCGGCACTGTGGCTCATGTAGAAAACTGAAAAATGGCTAAACTGTAGTAGCATGCATATCTAACATCTTTTGTCCATTCATAAAGAAATGAAAGTTCAGAACATACCATCTTAAACTGGTGAGTGACTTGGTTTACATCATCTCCTAGTTGACCTAAGCTACAAATTTATTGTTTCCATAAATTAGGTAAATAATGTTTGTACAATGAATTTTAAATGTAAAAGCAGCCTAGTAGAAATTAAGGCATAATATCATGACGTGTGAAAAATCTCAATAAATTACATCAACACAAGCAAAATGACAGACAAAATACATGATAATATTTTTTCGCCCATGGATATGTTCTTCCAAATAGCTTTATATTCACATCATATGCACGTGTTGAAGGAAAATTTTAATTAGATCAACCAAGGCAAAAATATATTGTGTAAGATCTCATCTCTTGTAAAAAGAAACTGGCGCAAATAGAAAGCAGAAATCTAAGACCATTTAGGAAAAGAGTTAACCAGTTAATCGGTAAAAGACAACAATGTAAGATGTCATCAGTTATAAAAAGCCAGATCAAGGAGCACATAAATCACTTCCCATAGGGCGCCCTCCCCTGCCTCCATCACGTGAGCACTCAAGCCCTGGATCCATAGTCTCGAGCTCGCCCGAGCTCCGCCATCTCTGCCTCGAGCTCGGAAATCACCGCCACTAATCAGACTCTTACTTGGATACTTAACAAAAAAGAATCAGAAAGGAAATTTATTTACCGAAATAACATACTGAAATATGATATATATCGTTCCTTACAATGAGAAGCTACAAAATAGAAGAGGCATATGTTTATATGGAAGTATTCATATATCCTAGGCCGGGTTTTTACAGAGCAATCACGGGCATACCGTATTACATCTATACAAAATGATCTGCACAAGAAGGCTGCTTTAGAAGTAGCAAGGATTAAAGTAAAAAATGCATCACAACAATTCATTACTAAATAAGGAAAAGAAAACTAATAGTGACAACTTCTAAGATATTGATCAGTCAAGGAAAAAATTGTTGATGACATTATTAACCTATCACTTTGTAGAAAAGCATGAGAAACTAACAGAAACTACCACATATACTTGTGGAACTAATATGGATTAGAGGGACTACTTTATTTTGACTACCTTATGTGGAGCAAAAGCCACATAGTCCTTTATTTCAATCAAAGGAAATATATACAAACAGAGAATATACAGTCCCAAGAGAAAAGAAAGAAATAGAAAAAAGAACCCTGAAGTTCTTACCATTTGAGTTGCTGAACTACTTGCAGAACTAAAGGTGTGAAGGCCAGAGGTAGGAACCACTATCTCAGGCGTTGGCAACTTCGCCTCTTATTTATCGAATTAGTGTGTACTCCTATACCATCACGAGGAAGGGGCGGAATGGCAGTAACCTGTTTAACAAATGATTAATGTGATCACATTTGTATCCTAAATTGCAGTTAAAGTATTAACAAGTATCATCCATACATAGATTGATTTTCTTTCATAGGAAAAGTGATTTGAACTTCATGAGCCAAAACCAAAATAACAATGGCACCCCACCTTGTAGTACAGTCAGCCTGCCTTCGCCGTCGATAAATCAGATCTACCAAAATATACAGAAAATTTATAGTTTAGAGAGGGATGATCTTGCACACACCTCAACCAAAAATGACATGTGCGAACACCAGACAGGTTGATATGGTCGTTGACGAGAAACATTCTAATGGAGAAAGCCACCAAAAAATCTGAAAGAAACGAAATCAACCACCAACTTAGCAGTTTGTAAAACTGGGAACAGAGCAATAGGAGGAAAAAGAGAAACCATACACATCATAGCAAGGATGTACTTCGAAAGCCGTGCATAGAGCAACACATCATCGGCAGCTTTCTCTTTGCCGATGCCAAACAGGAGCCAGTGATGAGGCGCCGGCTTCCCACTCCGCCGCAAATCTGTTAGCAATGTCTGACCTCTGCCCACCCTCGTATCCCCTCTCCTCTGCAATGGCTCGCTCTCTCCTTGGTCTCAACCAATACATCAGGAAATATAAGGAATTAGTCCCTAAGCATCAATTGTACTGCAGTAGCAGGCACAACTTCATATTATGGATTTTAAGTTCATCATAGTTTGTTTGAAAAAACATTAGAATTTCGTCAAAGGAAACAGTTTAAACTTAATTTATTTGCTTCTCGAATTCAATTATCTCTGTGGGATTGGCAAAAATCTTTACCATTGAAACCAAGATATGGCTGCAAATGTTAATATCCTAGAATCCGCACTGCATCCAGTTAGTTTCTCAATGGTATATATTTTGGAAAACTGAAACCACATGTGCATATTAGGTGAAACTTGATGTATTACATGTCTAAGTATATTTGTGTTTCCCTTTTTGGTAGATATATAATGGTCATCCAGTAGTGCAAATACGGAAGAAAGGTTTAAAAGAAAAACAGTCAGGCAAAGCAACATAAGGAGGTGATTTCTTACATGCAAGGCACGGGGAGGTGCTTGCTTGCTTCACCTCAACTGAACGACCCCATCGAAGGGGAAAAGGAAAACAGGTGCACGAGCCTGCACTGTAGCAAAAGGAGAGCATCCTTCAGGCATAGAGAAGAGAAGCAGAATTATATGGATTTGTGTCAAACCTCCTAGCCATCTGTACAAAAAATGTCAGACGCAAAGCAGTACTAATTATACATGTCCCCAAAGGAAGAGTTGGGTCTATATTCAACGAAAAGAATTGAGCAATTTTTTAATAATATAAGAACAAAGATATTAGCATGTTTGCAATAAGAAAGTAGAACATGTAGTCACATTACATGGGAAAACTATGAATCCGGTTTCTTGAAAAGATTGTGATATAGAACATCACTGCGACAACCTTGCTCATATGTTTCAGACAGTACAGAGTATGTACCTGAAATCTATTTCCTTTTGATCATGTCATTTTTCTCCAATGATGTGCTCCCGGACAGATGAACCCCTGTCCCCTAAGCTAAAGTAAGTGCATGCAGTTAAATATAACCTCAGTTATAAAAGAATCTGCATTTGAATAACCAGGTGGTTATATTCTACTGAAACTGGGAGCTGTGTGCATGATAATTTTGTAGGAATCGCTATGAGAGAGAACTGAAGAATTATATTAGCAAATTGGGTGGCGTCTCTTAACTACAATAGTGTACAAACAAGGGACAAGCAACGAAGGAAGCGGACACTGAGAGAAATGAAAAACCCAGGTAATTTATAAAGAAGCCAAGCTCATCTCTAAAACAAAGGAGGGAAGACATGCTAGCATCTGGACATCCTAAATAGTAAGCATCGCTAATATTTCAGACCATGAAAAAATTCTCTGTCTGTAATTCATTTCAAAAAGACAAAAAACTAACAATGTGTGCAAACAGAAGCAACATATGCACACCAATTCCAGACATTTGGATGGACAATACGTTTCTAAGGCTGTAGCATTACCTGTTTTGTTTCCGACAAAAAGAAGCATGCACCCAGCCTGAAGCTTAACACCTAATAATAAGATTTCAGAATAATCAATAGTTTTTACAAAGAAACCTGTAGCTGCAGCAAGAGGTTTATGAGTAAATTAACATGCAATTAAATGAGAAGCACACAAAAATAATAGTTTGAGGTGAGTACATCTACCTAGTTGCTGGTAGATCATTAAAATTCTCAGATATGTCAGTAGAATACTTTCAGATATGTCAATACAATAATCTTAATCCCCTTCAACAACATATCAGATAGATTTACATCCTCGAACCTGCACCAATCCAGAAGTTAAATGAACATTGTTTAAAGAAGAAAACATATGTAAGACCTGAAGACAGACAGAGAGAGAGAGGGGCAGAGAATGTCACTGTGTTAGGAGACCACCTTGTTCTTCACCAAGCTCTTCCTCAAGATTCATCCTTTTCTCTTTTTTCTCAGATCTGCACATTATGTGTTTAGAAAAAATATAAATCAAGAAATCAAAATAAGATTATCAGTGAACTCTGATAGGAAGGATGACAAGATTTACCTGGCAGAGGAAGATTAATCCTCTTCTCTCTTTTCTCATACGGGCAACCTAAACTCGGGACAGAGGACGACCGGCCAACACCCTGCTCATACATGGCTTACGACGGGCCTGTCCGCCACGCCGCTGGTCTTCTCGCCGGCCACGGACTCCATCTCGAGCAGCTGGTGGACGATGGAGGTGCGCAAGATCACCTCCATCGCACTCGCGTCCCGCGTCATCCGCCTCGAGGCGGAGGCCGTGGGGCTCCGCGTGCAGCTCGCTCCGGGCGCCTGAGGGGGAGCCGGCCAGGGCCGATGACGACCCCGCCACCGCCGCCACGGCGGGAGGGGACCGGACCAGGGACCCCTTGGCGGCCCCGGGGCTCCCATGCTGCGACGAGGGCCTCCGCTTCTTGGCCGCGAAGAATTGGGGAGGGGCGGATCCGGCAGGGGCTTACGGCTTGGAGGCAGGAGGGCAGCGGCGGTGGGACAAGGGTCGTGGGGGCTAGGTCGCGGGTCGAGGGGGAGAGAGAGGCGAGGCAGGAGGGTGGCGCGAGTGCGGGAGGAGCAGCGGCTAGGTCTTCTCCACGGGAGCGGCTCCCTTTTATACGCCCGGATGCAAAATGACGAAAATGCCCTCGGCGGGGCATGAAAATAACAGGCGGTGGCACGAGCGATTTAAAGGCGACGTGGCTAGCTTCGTCTTGACTACCACTCTAGGAGGCTTTATATGTCCCCGAAGGAAGAGTTGGGTCTATATTCAACGAAAAGAATTGAGCAATTTTTTGATAATATAAGAACAAAGATATTAGCATGTTTGCAATAAGAAAGTAGAACATGTAGTCACATTACATGGGAAAACTATGAATCCGGTTTCTTGAAAAGATTGTGATATAGAACATCACTGCGACAACCTTGCTCATATGTTTCAGACAGTACGGAGTATGTACCTGAAATCTATTTCCTTTTGATCATGTCATTTTTCTCCAATGATGTGCTCCCGGACAGATGAACCCCTGTCCCCTAAGCTAAAGTAAGTGCATGCAGTTAAATATAACCTCAGTTATAAAAGAATCTGCATTTGAATAACCAGGTGGTTATATTCTACTGAAACTGGGAGCTGTGTGCATGATAATTTTGTAGGAATCGCTGTGAGAGAGAACTGAAGAATTATATTAGCAAATTGGGTGGCGTCTCTTAACTACAATAGTGTACAAACAAGGGACAAGCAACGAAGGAAGCGGACACTGAGAGAAATGAAAAACCCAAGTAATTTATAAAGAAGCCAAGCTCATCTCTAAAACAAAGGAGGGAAGACATGCTGGCATCTGGATATCCTAAATAGTAAGCATCGCTAATATTTCAGACCATGAAAAAATTCTCTGTCTGTAATTCATATCAAAGAGACAAAAAACAAATAATGTGTGCAAACAGAAGCAACATATGCACACCAATTCCAGACATTTGGATGGACAATACGTTTCTAAGGCTGTAGCATTACCTGTTTTGTTTCCGACAAAAAGAAACATGCACCCAGCCTGAAGCTTAACACCTAATAATAAGATTTCAGAATAATCAATAGTTTTTACAAAGAAACCTGTAGCTGCAGCAAGAGGTTTATGAGTAAATTAACATGCAATTAAATGAGAAGCACACAAAAATAATAGTTTGAGGTGAGTACATCTACCTAGTTGCTGGTAGATCATTAAAATTCTCAGATATGTTAGTAGAATACTTTCAGATATGTCAATACAATAATCTTAATCCCCATCAACAACATATCAGATAGATTTACATCCTCGAACCTGCACCAATCCAGAAGTTAAATGAACATTGTTTAAAGAAGAAAACATATGTAAGACCTGAAGACAGACAGAGAGAGAGAGAGAGGCAGAGAATGTCACTGTGTTAGGAGATCACCTTGTTCTTCACCAAGCTCTTCCTCAAGATTCATCCTTTTCTCTTTTTTCTCAGATCTGCACATTATGTGTTTAGAAAAAATATAAATCAAGAAATCAAAATAAGATTATCAGTGAACTCTGATAGGAAGGATGACAAGATTTACCTGGCAGAGGAAGATTAATCCTCTCCTCTCTTTTCTCATACGGGCAACCTAAACTCGGGACAGAGGACGAGCGGCCAACACCCTGCTCATACATGGCTTACGACGGGCCTGTCCGCCACGCCACTGGTCTTCTCGCCGGCCACGGACTCCATCTCGAGCAGCTGGTGGACGATGGAGGTGCGCAAGATCACCTCCGTCGCACTCGCGTCCCGCGTCGTCCGCCTCGAGGCGGAGGCCGTGGGGCTCCGCGCGCAGCTTGCTCCGGGCGCCTGAGGGGGAGCCGGCCAGGGCCAACGACGACCCCGCCACCGCCGCCACGGCGGGAGGGGACCGGACCAGGGACCCCTTGGCGGCCCTGGAGCTCCCATGTTGCGACGAGGGCCTCCGCTTCTTGGCCGCGAAGAATTGGGGAGGGGCGGATCCGGCAGGGGCTTAGGGCTTGGAGGCAGGAGGACGGCGGCGGCGGGACGAGGGTCGCGGGGGCTAGGTCGCGGGTCGAGGGGGAGAGAGAGGCGAGGCAGGAGGGCGGCGCGAGTGCGGGAGGAGCAGCGGCTAGGTCTTCTCCACGGGAGCGGCTCCCTTTTATACGCCCGGATGCGAAATGACGAAAATGCCCTCAGCAGGGCATGAAAATAACAGGCGGTGTCACGAGCGATTTTAAGGCGACGTAGCTAGCTTCGTAGTGACTACCACTCTAGGAGGCTTTATATGTTCAATACCTCTGCTTTAGGATGTGAAAGTGAGTGTGATATGAAATCTTATTTTCCCTTGTGTCTTTAGCTTATTTACATCTAAAATATTGGAGGAAAACAAAAATGTGAGAGTTAAGGAGATGAAGGGAAAAAGAGCTGAAAAGCACTTGCATTGCGGTACCTTGCTCAGTCCACTTGAAGTAGGATTACCACTCTACAGGGTATGCCGATGGAACTCGGACCAAGAGCCGCAGTGACCTTTCTAGCTCTAGGAAGAACACCCACAATATAACGAGTACACCTCCAGGCACATGATCCCAGAATCCGTGTCTGAAGCAACAGGTTGCCAAAGGTTTGACAGTGTCTTGTAGGCATGACAATGTCAAAAACGACGGCTTTGAGGAGACCCTGGAGCAATGTTCGTGTCATGCCTGTGCCCTCAACCATAGGCACACAGGTGTAGCAGATCCCAATCCAGGGGAGCGAGCACAATGAGGACAGGAATATGAAGGCCCGTGAGCCATAGAGAGACGATGGATGAGCGAGCTGTAAGAAAGTCATCTAGTGCACTGGGTATATGGACTCGAGGGTCCAACTTGTAAGAGACTGCATGTGTGTTTAAAAGGGGCAAGTGCCATCCTTGTAACGTATCGATTAAATGAGAATTACCTGAACTCTTACTTAATATGTTCTGCATCTCTCCCTCTTCCTCTGTTCTCTCATCCCCTTCTCCCAAATTATCCTCTCCGGTCCGTGATTCCTCTACAACCACTAGCAGAACTCACAGTTCGATTTCTTTGTCAGCACTGGAAACAATTGATGTAGGCGCAAATCTGTGACAAAATGGATATTTTCTATATCATTAGTAAAAAGGGATGAGTTAGAAGGGGCCCTCTTACTTCTTTACTTAATTATCATTCTGTGTGCACTCTGATGTTTGATATTGCATTTATGGTAGACTAGATATTTAGCTGCAAGAAAAGTAGATAAACTTGATGCAGGTAATAAAAAATGTCTCATCCTAATTATAGCATGTTAAGCACACTAATGGTGTTTTGATATCCAAGAGTCCCTATCCTTGTGAAGATGACGGTAAGACTACCGAGTTAACTTAGATTTAGTGCACCCGGAGCTCATGTACTCTTTTCATCAAATAAATTATTGTCAGAAAACAAGCATTTTGTTTCTCTTGGTGACATCATTCAGAACTGTGAGGATGTGTATTTCTGCAGCCCAGGCTCATGTGCTATTTTTATTTACAAAATTTTGTGTAACATATGGAGTAAATGCCTTTTGCCCCGTGAGACCATTTTTGTGAGGATGTAAGACTGTTAGCCTCTTCCGAGAGAAGAAAAATTGAAGCGCAGAAAGAATAGAATGTCTGTTTATTTATTCAGAACTGATGAGCATTTGTACATCAACCGTCACTTACTATTAATAATTTCACAATTTATTCCTCACTTTCTCCAATGTTTTCTTCTAGGTTTCTTTGCCATGATTTGCTGATCACGAAAGGGGCCCAAAAACTTAAGTCGTATCAATTTCCGTTTCACGCAATTCTTTCAAATGATGCAATGGTTTTGAAGAACTCCCTGTTTTTATTTGCCAGTCGTCTAAAAAAAGTGATGGTAGGTATGACTAAAAATAGCGTAACATGCATAATAAGTTCTTCAAAGATTGGATACTTCAGACCATTTGGGATTATTTTTGCAAATGCTATTGTCGTTCCACCACTCACTCATTTATGGACACGTCCCATTCATTTGGTGCGGGTTCCCTCCCACGCATGATCTTCACTTCATTTTTGACAAGACATGGGGAACTAAACATGCAAGTAGAATGGTACGGTCACACCATTTTGCAGTCCAGTCACATGCTAAAAATGTCATGATAAACGACTCCTGATTCATAGATCACATGCTCACGATATATTTGTTTCATAAGAAGAGTTGAATAGATCACAGATGTGTATAAGTCCTATATATACTTACGTTGCCCTATGATGTTAAAGTGAGTGTGATGTGAGTTCAGATTTGTTTACATCTTTAGCTTCAGAACATCTAAAATATTGGAGGAAAACAAAAACATGAGAGCTAAGGGGGTCAAGGGAAAAGGAGCTAAAGACCACTAGCGATGTCGTGTCTTGCTTTGTCCACTTGAAGTTGTATTACCATTTGATGGGGACTACCGTGATGGTACTAGAGTTGAGAGCTGCAGTGATCTTGGTAGCTCTTGGAAGAACATCCTTATGCAACAGTTGCTTAGTTAATTACCATGAATTTTATGATAATGTACCAAGTCTGAATGAAGGTACAACACTAGTCCTCAACAACATTGAATCTGCCACGTTCTCATCCGCATGACTTTGCGTGCACGTCCCTCATCAGAGCTTCTATCATCACAGCTGGCTTCATACTTTCATGGTGTACGAGTAGTTGATAGAGAGTGCTACATGGGGAGAGAAATGTTACTTTTACTTGAGGTTGAAAGTATTACACCTTCGGTTTTCACTTTGTGGGCAATCTGATGTTTGGCGCTTCATAGTTTCATAGGAAGCATCAGCCATGCTTCCTATGGGTTTTACTAGAACTGGTGTTGGCTATATGGTTTCTCTTTTCTTTTCTTTTCCTTTTTCTTTTGCTCCTTTACTGTTGCTTGTATATATTGGACACCTTTATTCCAATACATATATTGTAGAACGATTGCTCTATGGGTTTTGGTTAAAGAAAAAGGTGGTCACCACAACCACAACGCAGACACGCTCCGCGACGTCTTTCCCCCACCCGTCGGGGAGACCAACGCTACAGTCATGAAAAGCGTGAGTACCATGATGTCACGCTTGATTTCAGGGATGGAACACTAATCCAAAGCACGACCGCCCACAATAAAGTAGGCCCAAGTTTAGCGGCGACCAGAACATCAAGTTACTGGTGTTTTGGTTTCTCCCATTTCTGTCAGGCTCATACCTGATGGTGTGTCGTGCTTCATGGCCATGGGTCATGGGACAAACCAGAATAGGGTTGTGCCATGATGCGAAGGCTGCAAGAGAATAGCAACACCAGCCTAAAGAAGGAATAATCAACTACAACTTACTTCAAGTTCCGCATGATCCCATTTAGTCAAGTGCATAAACTACAACTTACTTCATAGTTCAACTTGCATCATCTCTTACTACTACTGACTAGATCAACTTGCATCATCACTTCTTCCATCCGTCTGTAAAGCAATGCATGTCAAAGAAATTTGCCATATTTTTACATGCTAAAGAAAATTGACACGGTATAATTAAAAAAAGTTAATCAAATGTGTCTAAGACCACAATATACTTCACACTAATTTTTTCAAATGTAATATCACAAAAGAATTCAAACTATTATTTTAATTTGTCTAATAACACAATATAATTCAAACTATTTTTTAAAAATGTGTATCATGACACAATATAATTCAAACTATTTTATTAAAAATGTGTCTAATAACACAATATCATTCAAACTATTTTTTTAACTGTGTCTAATGACAATATCATTCAAACTCTATTTTTTTAATGTGTCTAATAACAAAATATCATTCAAAATATTTTTTCAAATGTGTCTAATAACACAGTATCATTCAAACTATTTCTTTTTTTTAAATGTGTCTAATAACACAATATCATTCAAAATATTTTTTTTAAATGTGCCTAATAACACAATATAATTCAAACTATTTTTTAGTACTCATTCATGCTTACTAAGCCCTAATACAAATTTTCTACCTAGCTACAATAAGATTAAGATTGGTTATACCTCTACGGCAGGTCGGTGGAGCATGCAATCCTCGGGGAGCATCGGGGGAAGCGAGGAGAGCGGCGCGGCAGGGTCACGTCCTTTACCTTTGAATGCATCCTCCTCCTACACAGGTTGGCTAACGAGGCACCGAGCAGCGCGCGTCCAGAGCCGCAACGGCATGACAAGACGCGTCCAGAGCCTGCGGGGAGCCGATCCCGCGCCTGAGCGCGGCCATGTCGATTGGCTCTCTCGTCGCCTCCAGGCTCGCCAGGTCCGGCCACTCCCTCCCTGCCGCCGCTGCTGCGGCCATCTCTCAGGTGCCGCCGCCCCCTCCCCCTCTCGTTCCCTGCTCAAATCCAAATCTTTCTTACCGCCGGTTGATCTGATTTGTTCCTTCTTTCTACCGCGCGATCTGGCCTGGCTAGGCGCCCGCGTCTCCGCTGCTCTCGGGCTTCGGAGCGGTGACTCGTGCCTTCAGGTAACCACCATTCCAACCTCACCATGTGTGTACGCATCTATGTCAGCCCACCTCCAGCATTGCTTGCTCAAAATTGAATCCAATGTACGTCCTGCTGTGTGTGTGCAGCTCAAGGTCTCAGTGGAAGGGGGCGTTCCTCGGTGCGTTCCTGCAAAGAACTAAGAACAATAGGGAGAATCTGAACGGCAGGAAGATATGGTCTCGCAGGTCCTCGCTCCTGCTGGAGTTCGTCTGTTCCTTCGTGCTCATCTACAACGGCAAGACCCACGTCCGAGAGCACGTTCATCTTGTATAGCCCATTCATCTTGTACCCTGCTGTGCATTACCCTGTTTTTCTTCAATGTAGTGTAGCCCATTCATCTTGTAGCACAATTTCAACCTCTGGGCATGATTGAACTAAACTTCTCATAACAGTAGAGTTGTGGATTTGTTTGTATAGAATAACTGATACAAAATTGTGAATTGAACTTATATTATGAGAGAGGTGACGTGTCAAATCATAGGAGCGTGTCTTTTATTTATTTTTTTAGTTTGATTAGTGTTTTAAGGAGCTGTACCTTATAATTATAATATTTTACTTCTCTTAACGGGTTTTGGTTAAAGTGAATTCTCCTTGCTGTGCAATTGAGTTGTGAATAGTGAGCTACATCTCTCTGTAAACTGTCTGTGATATGTCACACTGTAGACAAAGGCTGAGCCAAGCCTGTTAAGCATCCATTCTATGACATCTTACCTTGGTTGGAATGAGAATGCAATTGAGCAGTCGATGCTTATGAAATAAATACAGAAGCTTGGCTTATTAAACGTGCTTTCACTATGGTTGCAAAGATCATGGGGCTTTCTGGGTGGTACGAATTACTTTGTCACTTGCCCAGCTCACTCTGTTCATAACTTTTCAGGTGGGTGGGTTTAAGGACGGTGGGATGAGGGCATAGTTGAAGCACAAGCACTTGAGTCACCTTCATTTTATGGACCGCGGTTTCTTAGAAGAAGAATAATTACAGCAGAATGGATATCTCATCTTACTTGAAGATTCTCCATGGCCTCTGTTTACTCTGCTAGTGGTTCCAGCATAACTCTAGAGCGCATCTATTCACTGAAGGCACTGGAAGTTTGATATACCAAAATCTCGAAAAAAAAGTTCAAAGTTGAAGTGAATAGTAGCTTACAATTTTGCTAGCCTACATGGTGAACAAAATTTATGCATGGATGAGATGAAATGAAGTGTTTGTACATGCAAAGTCTAGGCTGAGTTGCTCTCATATAAAGACAGTTCAAACACCCACCGGCTTACTTGCTCGCATATCAACAGATTGATATAACACCTTTTGATTTTATTTTATTTACTTATCTAGCTTGCAGGTAATATCCAGCTTCTTTATGGAAACAACACTGGTTTTCCTGCTCACGCAGCAAAAGTACTCGTAGCTATGTATTATTACTTCATGCATTCTTTAAGGTCAATCAGCAGGGTTTATTTCTGCTTTCCTCTCTCTTGGGATTCTGGTTTTTCATCAGATTAATATTGTATAGAAATGGTCATGAACCACCGGGAGGTTTTCTATTACCAAATGGATTTGTTTCCTGTGAACATAGTGTAAGCTGTAACTTTTCTTGCAGCAGATAAACTTACTGGTAGCATTTGCCGTTATGGACGTTGGACTTGCTCGTTGGCGCTTCATGGCCGTTGGATCTGCTAGTGGTTGATCTTGTGGTGCTTTACATTTACCTTGTCACCTGTCTTTTGAATTGCCCTTTTGTGCAGCTGAGTCCAGCGTGTTTTTGGACCCTTTTTCAGCAACCGAAATATCAGATATGCTCATGCAGTGATATTTTTGGGTGCAGCCAGTTGTTGTGCTCGGGTACGATTGGGGAGTGTGTATGTGGGGGGGGGAGGGGCGTATGGCTATAGAGTGGATGATGGTGGGCACACTGCAACAATGCCATGGTGGTGCGAACAGATCTCTGTTTTTTTTTTGACAAAACACTAATCAAGTCGATGTCAAGCCAATCTGGGTTATGGTTTGGATTCTTAGAAAGTTTTGTTACACCATTCCTTGAAGGTTGGTTACTTGAATCAATCAGGATTAGCCTGTTTGGAAATGCATTTGAGGTTCAATCACAGACTCATTTAGAAACTGTTGTACATTCTTTAATTGTGAGTTCCCTTGATATTTCCCAGGAAAGAGATTGGAAACTAAACATGCAAGTGGAGTGGTCATATCATACTGCAGTCTACTCACATGATAAACGATTTGTGAATGGCATTCTCAACACATATCTCATGCTCACAATATATTTGTTTCATAAGAGCTAACAAAGATTAGAGATGTGTACAAGTCTTATATATACTAGATGACCAGTTGCGCCAATGGCGCATAGGCCAAGAGTAAGCCATGTATTGAAAGAGTGTACATTAATATTATTCGGGCACATATTGAAACATATGAGAAAAATTTCCACTTACTATAAGTACAAGCGATGCAATACGCATATAATTTTCAAAGACATATCAGTATTAACAGAACCGTTAATTAGTCAGACACAAATCCACACCCGAGAAGCACATTGCACAGGGTTGAAATTTGTAAGTCTCACATTCCCAAGAAATCTTAAAGAGGGCCAACCGAATTGAAATAACTGATGCAAAATATCAGCAGTTAGTAATATTTATACACACAACTTCTTTATTGTAGTCATATGATGATGAAATCAGTACTTTAATCAGCATCAAGGATAGCTGATCAGACGAACAAAAATTCTGCATCCCACTGAACAACACTATTATGCAGGACTCATTTTAAAAGGCCCTCAGTTCTAATTTCTATAAGAGCTTGAAGCTTTGGAGCCAAGGCTACAAACCTTCAAATCCGACCAAACATCTTACCATGCAAACACGGTAAAATGAGAAAGAAAGACTCTAAATGTGACGCACCAAAAGCGGAAGAAAATGTTGAACGACCTAGGCGTGAGGAGTTGTGCCGGTGACCTGGTGACGCCGAGCAGCGCGTGGATGTGGACCAGTCTGATGACGGTGGTGGCGGCGCCCTCTCTTTTTTAGTTTCCTATGATCCAAAGTAGGTGCTGGAACAAAGTAAATCTGTAAACACCTATGTAAGTAGATTCAAAACAATAAAAAGTCAGTTAATTGTAGCATTATGAAAAATATATAGCAAAGTGATTTTGCGTATGCTAGTTGCAGCATCGGCACAACACATATTCTAGCAAACAGACCTATGTTTGACACATTCTACCACAAAGTGCCTGTCCAAAGGCTTCGGCACTGTGGCTCATGTAGAAAACTGAAAAATGGCTAAACTGTAGTAGCATGCATATCTAACATCTTTTGTCCATTCATAAAGAAATGAAAGTTCAGAACATACCATCTTAAACTGGTGAGTGACTTGGTTTACATCATCTCCTAGTTGACCTAAGCTACAAATTTATTGTTTCCATAAATTAGGTAAATAATGTTTGTACAATGAATTTTAAATGTAAAAGCAGCCTAGTAGAAATTAAGGCATAATATCATGACGTGTGAAAAATCTCAATAAATTACATCAACACAAGCAAAATGACAGACAAAATACATGATAATATTTTTTCGCCCATGGATATGTTCTTCCAAATAGCTTTATATTCACATCATATGCACGTGTTGAAGGAAAATTTTAATTAGATCAACCAAGGCAAAAATATATTGTGTAAGATCTCATCTCTTGTAAAAAGAAACTGGCGCAAATAAAAAGCAGAAATCTAAGACCATTTAGGAAAAGAGTTAACCAGTTAATCGGTAAAAGACAACAATGTAAGATGTCATCAGTTATAAAAAGCCAGATCAAGGAGCACATAAATCACTTCCCATAGGGCGCCCTCCCCTGCCTCCATCACGTGAGCACTCAAGCCCTGGATCCATAGTCTCGAGCTCGCCCGAGCTCCGCCATCTCTGCCTCGAGCTCGGAAATCACCGCCACTAATCAGACTCTTACTTGGATACTTAACAAAAAAGAATCAGAAAGGAAATTTATTTACCGAAATAACATACTGAAATATGATATATATCGTTCCTTACAATGAGAAGCTACAAAATAGAAGAGGCATATGTTTATATGGAAGTATTCATATATCCTAGGCCGGGTTTTTACAGAGCAATCACGGGCATACCGTATTACATCTATACAAAATGATCTGCACAAGAAGGCTGCTTTAGAAGTAGCAAGGATTAAAGTAAAAAATGCATCACAACAATTCATTACTAAATAAGGAAAAGAAAACTAATAGTGACAACTTCTAAGATATTGATCAGTTAAGGAAAAAATTGTTGATGACATTATTAACCTATCACTTTGTAGAAAAGCATGAGAAACTAACAGAAACTACCACATATACCTGTGGAACTAATATGGATCAGAGGGACTACTTTATTTTGACTACCTTATGTGGAGCAAAAGCCACATAGTCCTTTATTTCAATCAAAGGAAATATATACAAACAGAGAATATACAGTCCCAAGAGAAAAGAAAGAAATAGAAAAAAGAACCCTGAAGTTCTTACCATTTGAGTTGCTGAACTACTTGCAGAACTAAAGGTGTGAAGGCCAGAGGTAGGAACCACTATCTCAGGCGTTGGCAACTTCGCCTCTTATTTATCGAATTAGTGTGTACTCCTATACCATCACGAGGAAGGGGCGGAATGGCAGTAACCTGTTTAACAAATGATTAATGTGATCACATTTGTATCCTAAATTGCAGTTAAAGTATTAACAAGTATCATGCATACACAGATTGATTTTCTTTCATAGGAAAAGTGATTTGAACTTCATGATCCAAAACCAAAATAACAATGGCACCCCACCTTGTAGTACAGTCAGCCTGCCTTCGCCGTCGATAAATCAGATCTACCAAAATATACAGAAAATTTATAGTTTAGAGAGGGATGATCTTGCACACACCTCAACCAAAAATGACATGTGCGAACACCAGACAGGTTGATATGGTCGTTGACGAGAAACATTCTAATGGAGAAAGCCACCAAAAAATCTGAAAGAAACGAAATCAACCACCAACTTAGCAGTTTGTAAAACTGGGAATAGAGCAATAGGAGGAAAAAGAGAAACCATACACATCATAGCAAGGATGTACTTCGACAGCCGTGCATAGAGCAACACATCATCGGCAGCTTTCTCTTTGCCGATGCCAAACAGGAGCCAGTGATGAGGCGCCGGCTTCCCACTCCGCCGCAAATCTGTTAGCAATGTCTGACCTCTGCCCACCCTCGTATCCCCTCTCCTCTGCAATGGCTCGCTCTCTCCTTGGTCTCAACCAATACATCAGGAAATATAAGGAATTAGTCCCTAAGCATCAATTGTACTGCAGTAGCAGGCACAACTTCATATTATGGATTTTAAGTTCATCATAGTTTGTTTGAAAAAACATTAGAATTTCGTCAAAGGAAACAGTTTAAACTTAATTTATTTGCTTCTCGAATTCAATTATCTCTGTGGGATTGGCAAAAATCTTTACCATTGAAACCAAGATATGGCTGCAAATGTTAATATCCTAGAATCCGCACTGCATCCAGTTAGTTTCTCAATGGTATATATTTTGGAAAACTGAAACCACATGTGCATATTAGGTGAAACTTGATGTATTACATGTCTAAGTATATTTGTGTTTCCCTTTTTGGTAGATATATAATGGTCATCCAGTAGTGCAAATACGGAAGAAAGGTTTAAAAGAAAAACAGTCAGGCAAAGCAACATAAGGAGGTGATTTCTTACATGCAAGGCACGGGGAGGTGCTTGCTTGCTTCACCTCAACTGAACGACCCCATCGAAGGGGAAAAGGAAAACAGGTGCACGAGCCTGCACTGTAGCAAAAGGAGAGCATCCTTCAGGCATAGAGAAGAGAAGCAGAATTATATGGATTTGTGTCAAACCTCCTAGCCATCTGTACAAAAAATGTCAGACGCAAAGCAGTACTAATTATACATGTCCCCAAAGGAAGAGTTGGGTCTATATTCAACGAAAAGAATTGAGCAATTTTTTAATAATATAAGAACAAAGATATTAGCATGTTTGCAATAAGAAAGTAGAACATGTAGTCACATTACATGGGAAAACTATGAATCCGGTTTCTTGAAAAGATTGTGATATAGAACATCACTGCGACAACCTTGCTCATATGTTTCAGACAGTACAGAGTATGTACCTGAAATCTATTTCCTTTTGATCATGTCATTTTTCTCCAATGATGTGCTCCCGGACAGATGAACCCCTGTCCCCTAAGCTAAAGTAAGTGCATGCAGTTAAATATAACCTCAGTTATAAAAGAATCTGCATTTGAATAACCAGGTGGTTATATTCTACTGAAACTGGGAGCTGTGTGCATGATAATTTTGTAGGAATCGCTATGAGAGAGAACTGAAGAATTATATTAGCAAATTGGGTGGCGTCTCTTAACTACAATAGTGTACAAACAAGGGACAAGCAACGAAGGAAGCGGACACTGAGAGAAATGAAAAACCCAGGTAATTTATAAAGAAGCCAAGCTCATCTCTAAAACAAAGGAGGGAAGACATGCTAGCATCTGGACATCCTAAATAGTAAGCATCGCTAATATTTCAGACCATGAAAAAATTCTCTGTCTGTAATTCATTTCAAAAAGACAAAAAACTAACAATGTGTGCAAACAGAAGCAACATATGCACACCAATTCCAGACATTTGGATGGACAATACGTTTCTAAGGCTGTAGCATTACCTGTTTTGTTTCCGACAAAAAGAAGCATGCACCCAGCCTGAAGCTTAACACCTAATAATAAGATTTCAGAATAATCAATAGTTTTTACAAAGAAACCTGTAGCTGCAGCAAGAGGTTTATGAGTAAATTAACATGCAATTAAATGAGAAGCACACAAAAATAATAGTTTGAGGTGAGTACATCTACCTAGTTGCTGGTAGATCATTAAAATTCTCAGATATGTCAGTAGAATACTTTCAGATATGTCAATACAATAATCTTAATCCCCTTCAACAACATATCAGATAGATTTACATCCTCGAACCTGCACCAATCCAGAAGTTAAATGAACATTGTTTAAAGAAGAAAACATATGTAAGACCTGAAGACAGACAGAGAGAGAGAGGGGCAGAGAATGTCACTGTGTTAGGAGACCACCTTGTTCTTCACCAAGCTCTTCCTCAAGATTCATCCTTTTCTCTTTTTTCTCAGATCTGCACATTATGTGTTTAGAAAAAATATAAATCAAGAAATCAAAATAAGATTATCAGTGAACTCTGATAGGAAGGATGACAAGATTTACCTGGCAGAGGAAGATTAATCCTCTTCTCTCTTTTCTCATACGGGCAACCTAAACTCGGGACAGAGGACGACCGGCCAACACCCTGCTCATACATGGCTTACGACGGGCCTGTCCGCCACGCCGCTGGTCTTCTCGCCGGCCACGGACTCCATCTCGAGCAGCTGGTGGACGATGGAGGTGCGCAAGATCACCTCCATCGCACTCGCGTCCCGCGTCATCCGCCTCGAGGCGGAGGCCGTGGGGCTCCGCGTGCAGCTCGCTCCGGGCGCCTGAGGGGGAGCCGGCCAGGGCCGATGACGACCCCGCCACCGCCGCCACGGCGGGAGGGGACCGGACCAGGGACCCCTTGGCGGCCCCGGGGCTCCCATGCTGCGACGAGGGCCTCTGCTTCTTGGCCGCGAAGAATTGGGGAGGGGCGGATCCGGCAGGGGCTTACGGCTTGGAGGCAGGAGGGCAGCGGCGGTGGGACAAGGGTCGTGGGGGCTAGGTCGCGGGTCGAGGGGGAGAGAGAGGCGAGGCAGGAGGGTGGCGCGAGTGCGGGAGGAGC
Source organism: Triticum timopheevii (assembly GCA_963921465.1). Taxonomy (NCBI): domain Eukaryota; kingdom Viridiplantae; phylum Streptophyta; class Magnoliopsida; order Poales; family Poaceae; genus Triticum; species Triticum timopheevii. The sequence continues at coordinate 8,986,932 of OY997271.1, forward strand.
AGCGGCTAGGTCTTCTCCACGGGAGCGGCTCCCTTTTATACGCCCGGATGCAAAATGACGAAAATGCCCTCGGCGGGGCATGAAAATAACAGGCGGTGGCACGAGCGATTTAAAGGCGACGTGGCTAGCTTCGTCTTGACTACCACTCTAGGAGGCTTTATATGTCCCCGAAGGAAGAGTTGGGTCTATATTCAACGAAAAGAATTGAGCAATTTTTTGATAATATAAGAACAAAGATATTAGCATGTTTGCAATAAGAAAGTAGAACATGTAGTCACATTACATGGGAAAACTATGAATCCGGTTTCTTGAAAAGATTGTGATATAGAACATCACTGCGACAACCTTGCTCATATGTTTCAGACAGTACAGAGTATGTACCTGAAATCTATTTCCTTTTGATCATGTCATTTTTCTCCAATGATGTGCTCCCGGACAGATGAACCCCTGTCCCCTAAGCTAAAGTAAGTGCATGCAGTTAAATATAACCTCAGTTATAAAAGAATCTGCATTTGAATAACCAGGTGGTTATATTCTACTGAAACTGGGAGCTGTGTGCATGATAATTTTGTAGGAATCGCTGTGAGAGAGAACTGAAGAATTATATTAGCAAATTGGGTGGCGTCTCTTAACTACAATAGTGTACAAACAAGGGACAACCAACGAAGGAAGCGGACACTGAGAGAAATGAAAAACCCAAGTAATTTATAAAGAAGCCAAGCTCATCTCTAAAACAAAGGAGGGAAGACATGCTGGCATCTGGATATCCTAAATAGTAAGCATCGCTAATATTTCAGACCATGAAAAAATTCTCTGTCTGTAATTCATATCAAAGAGACAAAAAACAAATAATGTGTGCAAACAGAAGCAACATATGCACACCAATTCCAGACATTTGGATGGACAATACATTTCTAAGGCTGTAGCATTACCTGTTTTGTTTCCGACAAAAAGAAACATGCACCCAGCCTGAAGCTTAACACCTAATAATAAGATTTCAGAATAATCAATAGTTTTTACAAAGAAACCTGTAGCTGCAGCAAGAGGTTTATGAGTAAATTAACATGCAATTAAATGAGAAGCACACAAAAATAATAGTTTGAGGTGAGTACATCTACCTAGTTGCTGGTAGATCATTAAAATTCTCAGATATGTCAGTAGAATACTTTCAGATATGTCAATACAATAATCTTAATCCCCATCAACAACATATCAGATAGATTTACATCCTCGAACCTGCACCAATCCAGAAGTTAAATGAACATTGTTTAAAGAAGAAAACATATGTAAGACCTGAAGACAGACAGAGAGAGAGAGAGAGGCAGAGAATGTCACTGTGTTAGGAGATCACCTTGTTCTTCACCAAGCTCTTCCTCAAGATTCATCCTTTTCTCTTTTTTCTCAGATCTGCACATTATGTGTTTAGAAAAAATATAAATCAAGAAATCAAAATAAGATTATCAGTGAACTCTGATAGGAAGGATGACAAGATTTACCTGGCAGAGGAAGATTAATCCTCTTCTCTCTTTTCTCATACGGGCAACCTAAACTCGGGACAGAGGACGAGCGGCCAACACCCTGCTCATACATGGCTTACGACGGGCCTGTCCGCCACGCCACTGGTCTTCTCGCCGGCCACGGACTCCATCTCGAGCAGCTGGTGGACGATGGAGGTGCGCAAGATCACCTCCGTCGCACTCGCGTCCCGCGTCGTCCGCCTCGAGGCGGAGGCCGTGGGGCTCCGCGCGCAGCTTGCTCCGGGCGCCTGAGGGGGAGCCGGCCAGGGCCAACGACGACCCCGCCACCGCCGCCACGGCGGGAGGGGACCGGACCAGGGACCCCTTGGCGGCCCTGGAGCTCCCATGTTGCGACGAGGGCCTCCGCTTCTTGGCCGCGAAGAATTGGGGAGGGGCGGATCCGGCAGGGGCTTAGGGCTTGGAGGCAGGAGGACGGCGGCGGCGGGACGAGGGTCGTGGGGGCTAGGTCGCGGGTCGAGGGGGAGAGAGAGGCGAGGCAGGAGGGCGGCGCGAGTGCGGGAGGAGCAGCGGCTAGGTCTTCTCCACGGGAGCGGCTCCCTTTTATACGCCCGGATGCGAAATGACGAAAATGCCCTCAGCAGGGCATGAAAATAACAGGCGGTGTCACGAGCGATTTTAAGGCGACGTAGCTAGCTTCGTAGTGACTACCACTCTAGGAGGCTTTATATGTTCAATACCTCTGCTTTAGGATGTGAAAGTGAGTGTGATATGAAATCTTATTTTCCCTTGTGTCTTTAGCTTATTTACATCTAAAATATTGGAGGAAAACAAAAATGTGAGAGTTAAGGAGATGAAGGGAAAAAGAGCTGAAAAGCACTTGCATTGCGGTACCTTGCTCAGTCCACTTGAAGTAGGATTACCACTCTACAGGGTATGCCGATGGAACTCGGACCAAGAGCCGCAGTGACCTTTCTAGCTCTAGGAAGAACACCCACAATATAACGAGTACACCTCCAGGCACATGATCCCAGAATCCGTGTCTGAAGCAACAGGTTGCCAAAGGTTTGACAGTGTCTTGTAGGCATGACAATGTCAAAAACGACGGCTTTGAGGAGACCCTGGAGCAATGTTCGTGTCATGCATGTGCCCTCAACCATAGGCACACAGGTGTAGCAGATCCCAATCCAGGGGAGCGAGCACAATGAGGACAGGAATATGAAGGCCCGTGAGCCATAGAGAGACGATGGATGAGCGAGCTGTAAGAAAGTCATCTAGTGCACTGGGTATATGGACTCGAGGGTCCAACTTGTAAGAGACTGCATGTGTGTTTAAAAGGGGCAAGTGCCATCCTTGTAACGTATCGATTAAATGAGAATTACCTGAACTCTTACTTAATATGTTCTGCATCTCTCCCTCTTCCTCTGTTCTCTCATCCCCTTCTCCCAAATTATCCTCTCCGGTCCGTGATTCCTCTACAACCACTAGCGGAACTCACAGTTCGATTTCTTTGTCAGCACTGGAAACAATTGATGTAGGCGCAAATCTGTGACAAAATGGATATTTTCTATATCATTAGTAAAAAGGGATGAGTTAGAAGGGTCCCTCTTACTTCTTTACTTAATTATCATTCTGTGTGCACTCTGATGTTTGATATTGCATTTATGGTAGACTAGATATTTAGCTGCAAGAAAAGTAGATAAACTTGATGCAGGTAATAAAAAATGTCTCATCCTAATTATAGCATGTTAAGCACACTAATGGTGTTTTGATATCCAAGAGTCCCTATCCTTGTGAAGATGACGGTAAGACTACCGAGTTAACTTAGATTTAGTGCACCCGGAGCTCATGTACTCTTTTCATCAAATAAATTATTGTCAGAAAACAAGCATTTTGTTTCTCTTGGTGACATCATTCAGAACTGTGAGGATGTGTATTTCTGCAGCCCAGGCTCATGTGCTATTTTTATTTACAAAATTTTGTGTAACATATGGAGTAAATGCCTTTTGCCCCGTGAGACCATTTTTGTGAGGATGTAAGACTGTTAGCCTCTTCCGAGAGAAGAAAAATTGAAGCGCAGAAAGAATAGAATGTCTGTTTATTTATTCAGAACTGATGAGCATTTGTACATCAACCGTCACTTACTATTAATAATTTCACAATTTATTCCTCACTTTCTCCAATGTTTTCTTCTAGGTTTCTTTGCCATGATTTGCTGATCACGAAAGGGGCCCAAAAACTTAAGTCGTATCAATTTCCGTTTCACGCAATTCTTTCAAATGATGCAATGGTTTTGAAGAACTCCCTGTTTTTATTTGCCAGTCGTCTAAAAAAAGTGATGGTAGGTATGACTAAAAATAGCGTAACATGCATAATAAGTTCTTCAAAGATTGGATACTTCAGACCATTTGGGATTATTTTTGCAAATGCTATTGTCGTTCCACCACTCACTCATTTATGGACACGTCCCATTCATTTGGTGCGGGTTCCCTCCCACGCATGATCTTCACTTCATTTTTGACAAGACATGGGGAACTAAACATGCAAGTAGAATGGTACGGTCACACCATTTTGCAGTCCAGTCACATGCTAAAAATGTCATGATAAACGACTCCTGATTCATAGATCACATGCTCACGATATATTTGTTTCATAAGAAGAGTTGAATAGATCACAGATGTGTATAAGTCCTATATATACTTACGTTGCCCTATGATGTTAAAGTGAGTGTGATGTGAGTTCAGATTTGTTTACATCTTTAGCTTCAGAACATCTAAAATATTGGAGGAAAACAAAAACATGAGAGCTAAGGGGGTCAAGGGAAAAGGAGCTAAAGACCACTAGCGATGTCGTGTCTTGCTTTGTCCACTTGAAGTTGTATTACCATTTGATGGGGACTACCGTGATGGTACTAGAGTTGAGAGCTGCAGTGATCTTGGTAGCTCTTGGAAGAACATCCTTATGCAACAGTTGCTTAGTTAATTACCATGAATTTTATGATAATGTACCAAGTCTGAATGAAGGTACAACACTAGTCCTCAACAACATTGAATCTGCCACGTTCTCATCCGCATGACTTTGCGTGCACATCCCTCATCAGAGCTTCTATCATCACAGCTGGCTTCATACTTTCATGGTGTACGAGTAGTTGATAGAGAGTGCTACATGGGGAGAGAAATGTTACTTTTACTTGAGGTTGAAAGTAGTTATGTTTACACCTTCGGTTTTCACTTTGTGGGCAATCTGATGTTTGGCGCTTCATAGTTTCATAGGAAGCATCAGCCATGCTTCCTATGGGTTTTACTAGAACTGGTGTTGGCTATATGGTTTCTCTTTTCTTTTCTTTTCCTTTTTCTTTTGCTCCTTTACTGTTGCTTGTATATATTGGACACCTTTATTCCAATACATATATTGTAGAACGATTGCTCTATGGGTTTTGGTTAAAGAAAAAGGTGGTCACCACAACCACAACGCAGACACGCTCCGCGACGTCTTTCCCCCACCCGTCGGGGAGACCAACGCTACAGTCATGAAAAGCGTGAGTACCATGATGTCACGCTTGATTTCAGGGATGGAACACTAATCCAAAGCACGACCGCCCACAATAAAGTAGGCCCAAGTTTAGCGGCGACCAGAACATCAAGTTCTGGAAACCAGCAAATTTGCACATTGGAAAACTGGTGTTTCTTCCACAACTCCTCTTCACACTTCTCTCCCAAGTGCGGCGAGTTCGCCGAATCATCCCAATGGATAGAAAGCCATAAGCGACAGACGGGCCATGAACAACAAGAGGAGGACAAACAAAATTGCCACCACTGCCTCCCTGGCCTCACTACCCACCAAATCACGCCACCGTCAACAACATATGGGGTGGCTCAACATTATACAACTTGTGAAGACATTACAAAAGGATACTACGCGAGGTGATGGACTCACCAGTGTCATCAACCCTCAAGTGGACACAAGTCCCGATCACTTTCACTGAAGATGATTGTCCACCTAACAACCCTTTCCCCAAAAGGTATACATTTTCGTCTCCCCCGCCATCAGCAAAGCCATAGTTCATTGCATCCTGGTCGACGGAGGGAATTCTTTCAACCTCATTTCCATGAGAACCCTGGGTAAGATGCAAGCCAATCCCTCTCACATCTTGCCTATCCGACGACGTTTTATGGCATCGTACCCGGCCTAAAACACCGCCCCGTCGGATAGATAAGACTGTCTGTAACATTCGGATGCCAAGAGAACTTCACTACCGAACATTGCATGTTCGAAGTCGTCGACTTCTAGATGGTGTACAACACACTCCTAGGCAGACCACAAATGCCCAAAAGGCTTCATAGAGCCCCAGAGCTCAACAAAAACGGTACCCTTTGTCGCAAACGAACCTGCCATGACGATAATCATCGGGTCCAACCTAGGCCCCATATAGCTCCGAGTACTTTTGCTGCCTGAGCAGGAAAACAACTATGTTCTTTTCGAAAAGAAGCCGAAACTGCCAGAGCTGCACGCTTGACGTACGCAAAGAGTTAAGACGACATGGTGTCATCACAAAGAGCTGCCTAGGAGGTGGCATGCGGATAAACACTGCTCGATGGTGACGGATAACCGAAACTCGTCACGGTATAGCATGTAAATTAAGCTAGCTTCATGTTATGTCAGTTGTTGTTGCATGTACCATTACTCGACTACAAAGAGAGAGTGAGAGTAGTCCATCGAGGTATAAGGAGAGAGAAGACAGTTACTCCATTTGTTATATGACTTTTAAATGACAAGAGTACATGAACCTAGGTTGCACAAATTACGTCCATTGTTGGTCTTGGTGAAAACTGAAGGAGTAAAAATAACACATCTTCAGACGTTGCATTCTTCTTTCTCTCTCTTTTTAGGCCCTGTCGGTAGAACAATTGTTCTATGGTATATTTTCTATTAATAACAAAGTATAGTACAGGGAGAGAGTTAAAAAAGGAAGGAAACAAAACAAGGAAAAAGCTAGAAAAGAAGCTCTATCCTATCTCTGGGAAACATCACTTCCATTCTTGGCCGGGCTCGTCAACTGATCTAACTCTCTCTTCATGTCCAACTCACCATCAACTGCTCCTACACCAGTAAGGGTAGCAGCGTCCTCGCAACTCCCAATTCTAGTACTATGAGTATAATCTTCCGCGAACGGAAGGCATACTTTTGCAAGTGGGCAAAGCAAAATAAGATATTGCTGGTTACTTTCAGCTTATTTTCGCCTCACCTCCTTGACTCTCACATTTTGGTTTTCCTCCAATATTTTATATGGACTAAAGCTAAACGCGATAAAATAAATCTGAATTCATGTCACACGCACTTTGACATCCTTAGGCATGGGTGGGTATATATAAGACTTCTACTCATCTCTAGTCTTTGGTACTAGCTCTTTTTAGGAGGACAAAATGATAATTTGTGTGAGCATGGTATATGTGTTGAATGAGCGACGTGACCATTCCATATGCATATTTGGTTTCCAATCTCTTGCTGGAAACAAAATGAAAGAAATGTCGTGTTTGGTTGGACAGAACTCGCGTCAAAGGAATGAGTGACTGGTTGAACAAAAGTTGCATCTACAAACAGGTTAATCATGAATGACCTAGAGTAAGTAACTAACCTTCAAGTAGTAGAATGCATGTTATGTTGCTTACCATCACATGACTCGGAAGTAGAACAGAGAGAAAATAATCTAATTATCAATGATCCAGAGTAACCAACCCTTCATGTGGTAGACCTTAATATGCATGTTATGTTAGATATGGTCATACTTACCATCACATGAATGGGAAGTAGAAACAAAGAGTTTTCCATGTCCATTGCTTGAATCATGAAAGATGAATGAAATGGAAAATGACCGATTTAAGCTAAGTTTTTTGGCTCCCTTTCAATATCAGAATATCATAGCAAAGAAACCTAGAATAAAACATTGGAGAAAGCAATGCACAAAATGAGAATTTGGTAATAGCAAGTGACTACTGTTGTACAAAATGCACATCAGTTCTGAATAAATGGCCATTTTTCCTTCTATATGCTCTTCTTAGATCTTCTCTTCAAGCAAAGCACCAACAGTCTAAACATCATCGTATATCATCTGATCATAAGATCTTCAGAAGTGATACAAAAGAGTAGAGATAAATTGGCACTAGCCCTTTTTAGGAGGACGAAATGATAATTTGTGTGAGCATGGTATATGTGTTGAATGAGCGACGTGACCATTCCATATGCATATTTGGTTTCCAATCTCTTGCTGGAAACAAATGAAAGAAATGTCGTGTTTGGTTGGACAGAACTCGCGTCAAAGGAATGAGTGACTGGTTGAACAAAAGTTGCATCTACAAACAGGTTAATCATGAATGACCTAGAGTAAGTAACTAACCTTCAAGTAGTAGAATGCATGTTATGCTGCTTACCATCACATGACTGGGAAGTAGAACAGAGAGAAAATAATCTAATTATCAATGATCCAGAGTAACCAACCCTTCATGTGGTAGACCTTAATATGCATGTTATGTTAGATATGGTCATACTTACCATCACACGAATGGGAAGTAGAAACAAAGAGTTTTCCATGTCCATTGCTTGAATCATGAAAGATGAATGAAATGGAAAATGACCGATTTAAGCTAAGTTTTTTGGCTCCCTTTCAATATCAGAATATCATAGCAAAGAAACCTAGAATAAACATTGGAGAAAGCAATGCACAAAATGAGAATTTGGTAATAGCAAGTGACTACTGTTGTACAAAATGCACATCAGTTCTGAATAAATGGCCATTTTTCCTTCTATATGCTCTTCTTAGATCTTCTCTTCTAGCAAAGCACCAACAGTCTAAACATCATCGTATATCATCTGATCATAAGATCTTCGGAAGTGATACAAAAGAGTAGAGATAAATTGGCACTAGCCCTTTTTAGGAGGACGAAATGATAATTTGTGTGAGCATGGTATATGTGTTGAATGAGCGACGTGACCATTCCATATGCATATTTGGTTTCCAATCTCTTGCTGGAAACAAAATGAAAGAAATGTCGTGTTTGGTTGGACAGAACTCGCGTCAAAGGAATGAGTGACTGGTTGAACAAAAGTTGCATCTACAAACAGGTTAATCATGAATGACCTAGAGTAAGTAACTAACCTTCAAGTAGTAGAATGCATGTTATGTTGCTTACCATCACATGACTGGGAAGTAGAACAGAGAGAAAATAATCTAATTATCAATGATCCAGAGTAACCAACCCTTCATGTGGTAGACCTTAATATGCATGTTATGTTAGATATGGTCATACTTACCATCACACGAATGGGAAGTAGAAACAAAGAGTTTTCCATGTCCATTGCTTGAATCATGAAAGATGAATGAAATGAAAAATGACCGATTTAGCTAAGTTTTTTGGCTCCCTTTCAAGATCAGAATATCATAGCAAAGAAACCTAGAATAAAACATTGGAGAAAGCAATGCACAAAATGAGAATTTGGTAATAGCAAGTGACTACTGTTGTACAAAATGCACATCAGTTCTGAATAAATGGCCATTTTTCCTTCTATATGCTCTTCTTAGATCTTCTCTTCTAGCAAATTTTGGGCTTGGGGGGGGGGGGGGTTCCAGCCGTCTCCACCCCCAAGCATCTCTGCACCTCGATGAGGAGGACGCGTGGCGCGCAGCAAAGAAGAGACGGATGAGCAAGGCCACGACGAAGGCGACGAGCAACGGGTTGACCACCGGCCTGCACCGCCTCTCACCGGTGGCCGGCCTCTTCTTGTTCTTGGTCCGGAGCCTCCTCCGCCTCCAGCAAGTCGCGCGCCGTGGCGGTCCTCGGCAGCACGGCCGCCGGCGACGTCCGTGCACGCCTTGGGCGCCTTACGCTGCTACGCGAGCTGGCAGCGGAGCTTGGAGGAGGTGCTGCGGGAGACGGGAGCAACTACGCCCACGCTGCTCCACCTCTGCCCGGCCACGCGCGTGCCGAGGCCGCCCCGCCTTGCCCGCACGCCCTGCCTCGCCAACTCAGGCCTGCGCCCGCCTGGCCTTACCCGCTCGCCCCGCCTCGCCAGCTCCGGCCAGCGCCCCGCCCCGGCCTCGCCCGTCCTGGCCATGCACAGGCAGGAGCGGGAGGTGGTGGCGGCGGTGGGAGGCCACCCAGGCTGTCCGCGAGCTCGAACCCCTGCCTCACGCCCTCCTCCTCGTCGTCCTTCGTCGCCTGGAGTCGCCGGGAGCCCGCGCCAAGTTCGCCGTCGCCGCTCCTCTGCTTCCGCTGCATCGAACAGCGGCAGTTCGGGCAAAGGACGTCGCCTCTTCCCTGACCCCGCCTCGACTCCCCTCCTGCCGGCCTTCAACGCCGTCCACGCCTCCTCCGCCTCGAATCTCGCCCGTGATGGCCGGCTGTGTCTTTTACTAAATCCGGCGCAAAACGAGATCTTGTGGGTCCGACTGGCTCATTTTTTAGTGCTGGGTGAAAAAAGTGGTCCTGGGGGCTCGGCGGGGGGAGACGGCTGGAGATGCTCTTACACTCGTAGTCTCTAAAAGATGAGAACCCGCTATGTAGCATCCACATCAATAATTCAAGCATTTATGTCCTTAGTACGATTCTTTGTAGGAACTATCCGTAATAACAAGGAACATTAGAAGTAGCAGGGATCTCCGCACCATGGAGCGCACGATGCAACTGGATCAATGGCGGTCTCATGGAGGGAGAAGACACTGAGACATCTGGACCGGTCGCCGATCCGGTACACATCGAGTTGGGATTCAGGGGCTGCTCTAACGGAATTGAAAGTACCAATAGCTAAACATAAACGAAATAAATTAATGTGTGCTGCATGCTTGCTCACAAGGACGCTGAAGCCGGAGACGTTGGTGAGGGAATTGGCGATGGCGGCACCGGCAAGCGCGACGTCGCCGAGGTGCCCCACCATGACGGTGGAGATGAACTGCATCGTGACCTGCAGGAGCATCACCACCACCATCGGCGCCGCAAGCCCCGTCAGCTGCGCGGCTTCCCTACACCAGCGCCGGCTGGTACTGCCGGCCTCTTCCCACCTCGCGGCCAGCAGCGGCGCGTCGGAAGAAGAGTCCATGGATCCCCCCGACCAAAGCTCTGCCCCAGCAACGTGGGTGTGGTTAATGAAAATGGTAAATGCGGGAGCTACCATCCGTCTAGCTGTCTCCCTTTGCACAATGCATGGAGCTCGAACTATATATAGAGTATTACTCCAGTCGTAGTAGCTACGGAAACTATTTCCTCTGTCCAGATTTATTAGTTTTGTCAGAGCATCGGTAATTGAGGAGCTAATTTGATTTCATATACGTCCACTGACCCGTCTTGGCGCTGTTCAGGCATATTCATTTAAGCCCACATTTATCTGTGCACGCAGTGGTAACCCCACTTTTCTCCCTATTATATGCCCGATTACATGCATATGAATGGTAGGGACAAAAAAAGAAAATAGAGAAGGTGAAAAGGTGGTCTGGCTTCCCGTGCGTTCCTATACTATTATGTTGGCATGGGTTACATCGTGTGTCTACCCCCACTATATATGAAAGGCATAGGATAAAAGTGTCCTATTAGGACACGACTCCATATCCCTTCTAAACACAATACTACTCAAAGTCTAATTGTAACCTATCTTGTATATAATATTCGACACAACTCTAACAAACTCCACCTTGACGAATATTCTTCACCACCTTGGATTCGTCCATGCGTCAAACTTCCATGTACATTGAACTTGAGGTTATCCCATGAGCACCACTGCTACTCCAGAGACTCCATATGACGCCACCTGCAACTTGTAGTCTTTTCTTGATCACAGTCAATACTCGAACATAATTAAGTTCCTTGTTACTCTAGTTTGTGCTCCCAACTTCCAGAGTATACATCCAACGCTATCACACACTGATCACTGACCTGCGTGAAAGTGAACAACTCACATATTGGATGTCACACATAAGAGTTACCTGAACTCAACATCATTGTTCCTTTCTTGACCGCCTGTTTAAAATTTGAATGAATTTTCACCATTGCTTGTAGTCATCCCGGGTCAAATTCGCAGTTGTCTCACCACATGTATGACCACCAGAGCCCTGGCCCGTCTCCATGCCTCGTGCATACCGCACGCCTCGCCGCTATTACCGCGTCGAGCCTCTGCTGTCATGGTCGAGTCCCAAGCATCGCGAACCCACACCACTCAACCTCACTGCAGAGTACCACCGGTCATCGCCGACCGACGACGAGTTTCATGCTTCCATCAGACCACTGGGCTCCAATTCGAACTACGTGTCACTCACTTTTTTTCCATTGAAATAGCCTTCTACTCTCTGAGCTCTTACGCCGTAGCTCCTCAATCAGCATCGAGTGAAGTCCTCCAGACTCCAGCTCCACCTTTAACATGACTTCATGGTAGATAATCAGTCCACCCTCACGCCCCGTCAACTTCAAGATCTCATGTGCACCATCTTGAATCAACCCCGCGCCATAGCCTTGTCGAAGCCACACAAGCACTCGGGCATGTGCCATGTGTTTCCACGTCCAGAAGTCGGTCACCATCAGCATTTCGATCCTATGTCATCGTCGCCGATGCCACCACCGTCTTCTGTATCAACCGACTTACGTCGATCCGTCAGACTGTCCAGTCTAACCCAACCGAAAATCTTCGACTGCATATGACATGTTCGAGGCTCCCAAATCGTCTTCCGCGAATCCTAATCCATCGCAGCTGACATGACTTCCCGCAACGCCTTCAAGCATCCCTGTTGTGACAACAAATTTTTCACCCTTGTCTACCATAACTCAAGGTTTTCAGTTCCATGAACTTCTCCACCTCAAACCTGACTCCCGGTGGCACCACAGTTCTTTGTACGGATGACCTTGCGAAAAATTATTCAAGCTTTCCACGTGATACAACTCATCCTGACTCAACTCTTGATGCTGTTTGCTTTGCCTTGTCCTTGCGCTAGTTTCAATGGATTCGTATCAATGGATTTCTTCTCCGTCGACTTGATCTACCTTGTGGCGTACATGAGGACTGGGTCCTCTCTTTTTTCTTCCAAACAAATCCTCGAGTCTGCACTGCACAACGCCAAACACCCACGCATCAGCCTGATCGGACCTTCACACGGCCGGCTTTCGTTCAGCTCAGCACTTCGGATGGGCCTCCATCCACGCCTCCACAACAGCTGCTGCTTGCGTTAGGCCCACTGGCCTGCCTTGCGCTGCGTTCTGTCCATCCCGATCGATCTCGCCGAGACCGACTTGATTTAGAACGCTGCACGATGCTTGTGTGCCGCTGCCGCTGAACCGATCTGCCGCTGCCTTGGTTGCTTCTGATTGCTTCTAAACCTGCTGCTTCGGCATCCTTGTCACAAACATCATTGACCTTCACATCAGACCTGCTCTGCTTCGGATTGTCAATAGATCGGGGACAAAACACGGCGCATCCTTTCGAGACCGACCATCGCAGCTTTTCCTCTCGGTCAACAATTCAGAGCCTCTTCGAAACCCTGCTCATGATACCACTTGTTAGAACAAATCTGAGGCATACCGTTGATCATCCGAGGATCAAGCAATCGCACGAGCACGACACCGAGATTTGTTAACGAGGTTCACCATCTTGGCTACATCCCCGGGGCTTGACTATGGGCGCTCTCCCCATGACACCGCTACAATACCGCACCCGGTCGCCCTGGACGCCGGCACATGCCGCCGGTTTCCCCTGCGTTCCTGTGATATTATGTTGGCATGGGTTACATCGTGTGTCTACCCCCACTATGTATGAGAGGCCTAGGATACAAGTGTTCTATTACGACACGACTCCATATCCTATCTAAACACAATACTAGTCAAAGTCCAACTGTAACCTATCTTGTACACAATATTTGACACAACTCTAACAGGATCTGCATTGTGTGAGGACTACCTCATCACCTTGTATTGGTCAGCTATGCACTTTGTTCGGTTGTTGCATTATACTCCCTCCGTTCAGAATTACTAGTCGTAGAAATGGATGTATCTAGTTATATTTAGTTCTATATACATCAATTTCTATTCATTTTTGAGACAAGTAGTCCCAGGCGGAAGGAATATATAAAGCGGGCACCTGGTTGAATCTTCAAAGAGAGACATAACCACAAAGGAGACGCAAGAAGGCAAATAACTACAGCGCAATTGATGTCATGTCAGCAAGAAATGTTCTTAAGGGCCACTCCACAGCTTCCCACTACGAACCTAAATCGTCATGAAACTTGAGAAAATCATACTCGACGAAAATCATACGCTTGTTTTAGATGCCTGTCGTCGTTGGTTGCTACAGAAGATGGATTTAAATAATTGAAATTAAGTTTTTTTAGCACTCTCTTTGAGCCAAATTAATTAACTCAGCTCTAGTACAACTTTTTCTTTTTGAGTTTGGGCTTGGTTTGGTTGTGTGCATCTTTTTTTTTTTGAAATGTTGGCCGTGTGCATCTTAGTTATGCAGAGGCCGGGTGTAATACTTAAAAACTTTGTAAGTAATAAAGCGCCCCTTATCAAAAAATAGAATTATGCAGAGGACTAACACTTAACTCTTGAGTAGTAACTGGTTGAAACTTACCAGCTCTACGTGGTCGATGCTGACATCCAATTTTGAATACAGAACATATTTCCCAAACCATTCAAAAACATCACACTACCATCTTCGTTATTACCCTTTAACCTCCTGACAGCACATTCCATCTGCATACACTCAGTGTAAGAACGCAGCAGATCCATTAAAACATGTAGTACGAATTATCACGTTATACTAAAATTTTACAATCAACAAGACATTAGCTACATATTGACTTCTTTCATTATTTATGAAGACTGCCTCTAGAGAATTGTTGGCATGTCTATGACGGTAAATTTGCAGCTCAGTTAAAGTGTGCTTGGTTGGTTAAACAAGGTATACTAGATGATAAAGTGTGCTTGGTTGGTTAAACAAGGTATACTATATGATTTTCCCGCGCGTTGCTGCGGGATTTTAAAGATTAATTTTGGATACATTATATAAGATTGAAATGATCTAAATCGAAAGCTATTATTTTCAAAAATAATTATATGTGAACAAAGAGTATGCATGTACGTTGGACCATTGGAGATGGAACAATTAAATTGGAGTATGCATGTGCTACAAAATAATTCTAGTGGGTGATGATATGTCGATGGCTGCATGTTGAGATAATTAGACTTAATGGGATCAACTATATATTTATTATAGATGGGATAGGTTGTTTGCTTGGTTGGGTGGATGGGAGTATCAAAAAAGATTAATTAGCTAAATGACACCTCCTAACTTCTACATTAACACCATCAGACCTAGTGAACCTACTTAAGTCAAACCAGAAAAACATGTACCTGTTTCAGATAATCATCCATGAACATGATTGCATGGGCATCATGCCCAGTACTGAGTTTGAAAACATGAAGTACATTGTCTTTCTATGACTGCAAAAATGATTTCTATATATGTTCGGATTTTCATCAAAGCAAGGAAAATTTTCTCTGGTGCAGTTGAAGATTACTACACATTGGTCAACAATAATCACCAACAGTTTAACACAAGAATAGCTAGAAAAGAATCCAAAGGTAAGACACAAACTCATCATTGCATTACAACAGTTGTGTACACATAAAGAATTATTGCACAAGTTCAAAACAAAACCTTCAAATCTCTGTCAGGTTGTGTCATGTCCTTCACGCTACTATAGTTTGGGACTGCAAAATGAATGGTTGTGTCACAGCCTACAAGTGAACACAAGAAAAAGGTGAATTTCGGATCTGAATCACCATTTAAAAAGGAAACAGTTAGAGAAGAAGCACACACTGAGTTTATATAACCATCTTTATTATATAACAACATGTTACATGGGAGTATTGTTACATCCCTCAATTAAGAGGAGGAGCAAACATACGTACAAGAGTTCAATAGTGACCGTGTCCCCCAACCCACAAATAACTTTGGCACATGCACGCACAGACCAGAATTTTGTAACAAAAAACAGCCCTAACCTATGCGCACGGTGGCTCTCGCAGCCAGTGATGGTAGGTCTGAATTGTCGCTCCACCTCTGCCTTGATGTTGTTGGCCATTGTCTAAAGGTCCTGGTTCTCTCCCTGGAACACCAGGTAGCTATGTTCTCTCCAAAATCCCTACGGACCAAATTTGTAGAATCACTATCGAGTTCAGGTCTTTTTGCCGATCTTTTGGCAGTGCTTTTCACCTAGACAGCCACCAAATTCGCCTGAAGTGGCGAGCTGCTCATTTTATAATGACTTGCCACAGTTACGTCAACCAGGAGCATTGCTCTCTTTCTCGGCCTCCCGCAGAACTTCACATGTTAAGAGTTTGCTGTATGAGTATATAACTGGATGAACAACTACATGAAAGTAGTCTTCACAAGTCTTAGAAATTGGCAGATCAAAGTAGTCTCTGAACCAGCAAACAGTGCACTTAATCTACTTCTTAACGCACTGAAATTTTTTACAATGTCTCTCTGTACTAATTGTCCACTGCTACCCTACCACGAAGAAGTAGCGATTTCTCCACTAATCCAGCTAGCAATCAGATCAAACACAAGGCAAAGAAATTCCTCTCTGCAACTATATATCCATACAGAAGTACCATTTACTTCTGGATCGAGCACTAACTGATGGACAGAGAATGGATGACTAACCTTCTAGTTGCAACCGCAGGACCTCTGACCTGCCCTGTCGGTGGCTCACAGCGATGGATAGCAGACTAGCCTGCCATCTAGGGAAATTGCAGACGGCCAGGGTAGCAATGGAGGCCCCATCACGACACAGGGAGACCTCCGTAGCTGCGATCAGATGTATTTTCAAATTTGAATTAAATATGTAGTGTCACCATTCCATATTTTTGGTACATATGAACAAAAATAAATTTATTCATGGGAATTCAACACTTTACAGCTCATCGAATATTGGCTCAGATCGAGTGCACATATCATTAACATATTTCGAACCAAATCCATAATCATAAAATCCTCTGGTTTTATTCAAACAAGCGGTGGCGATGCCCCATCCTCCTAGCATTGCTTTTCTTTGTCATTTAGGATCTCTTCATTTGGCCTTTAATAGATTAATAACAAAAAACATAAGTATGGCCTAGATATATAAGATGCTTCAGAATAGCTGGGCACAAACAAGTTGGCATGAAACGATCTAGAACTTTTTTTGCAGGGAACAATCTAGACCTTCTCAAAATCCAACAAATAAAATATGCTCGTTGTCCATGATCTAGGAGGGTATCTACGAATAGGTACTTAAGGTTTGTTCATGAAAAGTATTAAAATGTTTGGCAATTTTCTTTTTGGGTAGACAAAGTACCTCAAAATATGTAAATTCATTCTTATACACCTGAACATGCACCATAGTAAACCAAATTATGTTGCCCTCAAAGTATAACGAACATATTATATTTTTGAATAGGTTATCTATGTAAATGGTCTACACAATTCAAATAAGTATCAACCTCATGCCCAAAAGATTAGTAAAAGGTACCTGGTGGTCCCAATGAAATATTTACATAACATCACAAACTTAGTCCACCAAAAGAATGATCTGATCCGGAAAAATCCTTCTTCACACATACATCAAACTAATGATGGCGTATCTAGAGTTAGGACCGGATATATGCTAGTAACTTGTAAGCAACTACCATCCTTTACATGTAAAGGGAATTCTATGAGTCATGTCATGCTCTATACCTGACAGTTCATCTTATCATCTTAGATAATAGTACAAAGTTAGTTTTATAAAAAAGCAACAGAGTCTAGACGAACCCTCCACATACAAGGCTTTAATAATCGAGCATAGCTTAATAGCCCACACACAATTGCAAC
This sequence comes from Triticum timopheevii, assembly GCA_963921465.1. Taxonomy (NCBI): domain Eukaryota; kingdom Viridiplantae; phylum Streptophyta; class Magnoliopsida; order Poales; family Poaceae; genus Triticum; species Triticum timopheevii. The sequence goes on from OY997271.1 coordinate 9,004,295, forward strand.
TTAGTCCTACACAGGTTTTGCCTTTCTTTTTTATGGTTGACAACCTATACAAGGTTCCAAACTCGGTTGCAAAATGATACTATCCTGATGAATGAGTGACATGTAAAGTGAATAAGGCGAGTAATATATACCACACATCAAGGTTTCTATACTTTGTGTGTGATCATATGCAAAACTAAAAAGCAACTTTGATGATCAATCCAAAAGTATGCTTATAGCTAGTGCAACCTAACACAATGTACCAAAAAATCATTTCTGATGCATCCAAGCAGAATTATTTAAGTTGATGCAAAGAAGGAAAGAGGTGGTGCCCGGACTACTATAATATGCATGAAGCATAAAGATCATCACAAGCACAAGCATCAAAATCAAGCAAAACTAGTTAGCACCAATCCATCATGAAGACCTTCCTCGTCTTTGCCTCCTCGCCGTTGTGGCAACAAGTGCCATTGCGTAGATGGAGACTAGCTGCATCCCTGGTTTGGAGAGACCATGGCAGCAGCAACCATTACCACCACAACAGTCACTTTCACAACAACCACCATTTTCACAACAACCACTATTTTCACAACAACAACAACCATGTCCTCAACAACCATCATTTTCATAGCAACAACCACCATTTTCGCAGCAACAACCAATTCTACCGCAGGGGAATGAGTGAGTACCTCAACAACCAAGTCTGTGTGGGGGGGAGGGGAGGGGGTTGTTGCATGTGTATTCTTTGTGCATTATTTTATTTTGTTCTTTTGATGCTCTTATACTATACCAAATTTTTACTTGATGGAAAGCAAAATAAGTAACGCAGGTAGAAACCATAGAACTTGAGACTGGGTGTGTGTCAACTTCACATCCTCCTCCTTATGTTATCAAATGGAAAGCAATAGCCCATAAGGATGATTGGAGGCCGGACTGGATGCTGTCAATGTACGGCCGGCACACGACGGAAAGCTGGAAACCTTCTTGCCCAGACCATCTGTGATGGAAGTAAAACTGGTTGTTAGAAAAGGATACGAGAGAGGTTGAGGGTGGAAAGCAAGGGGAAGGCAGGGGAATGAGTGAGTACCTTGAGCGGTGGCGGTGGTGGGGAGAGGCGGGATGGGGACCTGGAGGACGCAGAAGGTGAGAGGACATGCAACTCGCACCTCCGCCTCCATGAACATACAGCAAGCGGTGGGGGGGAGGGGAGGGGGTTGTTGCATGTGTGGGGGGGAGGGGAGGGGGGTTGTTGCATGTGTATTCTTTGCGCATTATTTTATTTTGTTCTTTTGATGCTCTTATACTATACCAGATTTTTACTTGATGGAAAGCAAAATAAGTAACGCAGGTAGAGGGTGTGTGTCAACTTCACATCCTCCTCCTTATGTTATTAAATGGAAAGCAATATCCCATAAGGATGATTGGAGGCCGGACTGGATGCCGTCAATGTACGGCCGGCACACGACGGAAAGCTGGAAACCTTCTTGCTGAGACCATCTGCGATGGAAGTAAAACGAGTTGTTAGAAAAGGATACGAGAGAGGTTGAGGGTGGAAAGCAAGGGGAAGGCAGGGGAATGAGTGAGTACCTTGAGCGGTGGCGGTGGTGGGGAGAGGCGGGATGGGGACCTGGAGGACGCAGAAGGTGAGAGGACATGCAACTCACGCCTCCGCCTCCATGAACCTACAGCAAGCGGTGGGGGGAGGGGAGGGGGGTTGTTGCATGTGGGGGGGGGAGGGGAGGGGGGTTGTTGCATGTGTATTCTTTGCGCATTATTTTATTTTGTTCTTTTGATGCTCTTATACTATACAAGATTTTTACTTGATGGAAAGAAAAATAAGTAACGCATGTAGAAACCACAGAACTTGAGACTGGGTGTGTGTCAACTTCACATCCTCCTCCTTATGTTATTAAATGGAAAACAATAGCCCATAAGGATGATTGGAGGCCGGACTGGATGCCGTCAATGTACGGCCAGCACACGACGGAAAGCTAGAAACCTTCTTGCCGAGACCATCTGCAATGGAAGTAAAATGGGTTGTTAAAAAAGGATACGAGAGAGGTTGAGGGTGGAAAGCAAGGGGAAGGCAGGGGAATGAGTGAGTACCTTGAGCGGTGGCGGTGGTAGGGAGAGGCGGGATGGGGACCTGGAGGACGCAGAAGGTGAGAGGACATGCAACTCGTGCCTCCGCCTCCATGAACCTACAGCAAGCGGTGGGATTTGGGACAGGCTGCGGCCGGAGGCGGTCCGGCGGGCGAGGGGAAGGAAGATGCATATCGACTAAAAAACCGGGGAAAAAACAGCCCGCGGGAAGAATGGACCGCCCATTTTTCTTAACAACCAATTATTTTTCAGGAGCTAGGAGTACTAGATATTTAATCCTCCGGATCTACATTGTATTCCTACGAACTTTTATGATCAATAATGTGGAGTATATTAAGACTCGAAAAAATAATAATAATTAAAATTAATATATATTAAAATTAAAGCTATTAAAATATAAACATGTATTTCAGAAAATTGTCCAGTATGTGTTTTATAAAAGAGTTATATGTCTATATTGAAAAAATTTCATCCATGTATTAAAAAACTGTTCAATATGTAATAATAAAATGTTTGATGTATACAACAAAAATGTTAATCATATATTAAAAAATGTTAGATGGAAGCAAAAGATGTTAATTGTATATCATTATAAAAATTCAGTGTAAATTTAAAAGGTTCATCATGTACTGAAAAATCACATATCATAAACAGATTAGGGTGTATATGTAAAAAAATTACCGTATACTCAAAAAAGTTCATTGTACATTTAATAAATATTCACTGTATACTAGAAAAAAAATCACTGTATATTGAAAAAGGTACAAAAAGGAAAAGGTGGAGGAAGGAAAAAAAGAAAAAGGAAATATGAAAAGGGAAAATGGAGAAAGAAAAAAAATAACAAAATAACAAAAAAAGCAAACCAAGGAAGTACATTTGTGCCGACCGATTCGCGTCTGCCCTTCAGCGAAGGCTAGACTATTTGCCGCCTGTGGGCGGAAAATAGGATTTGGCCTTGTGGCCAGGACACCTAACACCACCCAACCCCCCTAAAAAAACTAACACCACCAACGCTTTATGTTGGGCCCTGATCACTCGCTCTAGGCTGTGGGCCTCTATTCCAATCCCAACCATCATTTCCCTAAAAGGAAAATAAAATAAACATTCACTCTTCTCCAACACTGACCATAGAGAGATGGACGAACGCCATATCTTGCATGTCATGTAGATTGTGATTTCTATGTTACTTTTATGTGTTCTTGGCGATGATGGCTTGATGGTGGAGGCAACGTTGTGTTGAGTGATGATGGTCCCCTGGCTCCATTTTCGTCCTGGCAAGCCATTCACATCGCACGTCGGGGGAGTTACTGGTGTTTTGGTTTCTCCCATTTCTGTCAGGCTCATACCTGATGGTGTGTCGTGCTTCATGGCCATGGGTCATGGGACAAACCAGAATAGGCTTGTGCCATGATGCGAAGGCTGCAAGAGAATAGCAACACCAGCCTAAAGAAGGAATAATCAACTACAACTTACTTCAAGTTCCGCATGATCCCATTTAGTCAAGTGCATAAACTACAACTTACTTCATAGTTCAACTTGCATCATCTCTTACTACTACTGACTAGATCAACTTGCATCATCACTTCTTCCATCCGTCTGTAAAGCAATGCATGTCAAAGAAATTTGCCATATTTTTACATGCTAAAGAAAATTGACACGGTATAATTAAAAAAAGTTAATCAAATGTGTCTAAGACCACAATATACTTCACACTAATTTTTTCAAATGTAATATCACAAAAGAATTCAAACTATTATTTTAATTTGTCTAATAACACAATATAATTCAAACTATTTTTTAAAAATGTGTATCATGACACAATATAATTCAAACTATTTTATTAAAAATGTGTCTAATAACACAATATCATTCAAACTATTTTTTTAACTGTGTCTAATGACAATATCATTCAAACTCTATTTTTTTAATGTGTCTAATAACAAAATATCATTCAAAATATTTTTTCAAATGTGTCTAATAACACAGTATCATTCAAACTATTTCTTTTTTTTAAATGTGTCTAATAACACAATATCATTCAAAATATTTTTTTTAAATGTGCCTAATAACACAATATAATTCAAACTATTTTTTAGTACTCATTCATGCTTACTAAGCCCTAATACAAATTTTCTACCTAGCTACAATAAGATTAAGATTGGTTATACCTCTACGGCAGGTCGGTGGAGCATGCAATCCTCGGGGAGCATCGGGGGAAGCGAGGAGAGCGGCGCGGCAGGGTCACGTCCTTTACCTTTGAATGCATCCTCCTCCTACACAGGTTGGCTAACGAGGCACCGAGCAGTGCGCGTCCAGAGCCGCAACGGCATGACAAGACGCGTCCAGAGCCTGCGGGGAGCCGATCCCGCGCCTGAGCGCGGCCATGTCGATTGGCTCTCTCGTCGCCTCCAGGCTCGCCAGGTCCGGCCACTCCCTCCCTGCCGCCGCTGCTGCGGCCATCTCTCAGGTGCCGCCGCCCCCTCCCCCTCTCGTTCCCTGCTCAAATCCAAATCTTTCTTACCGCCGGTTGATCTGATTTGTTCCTTCTTTCTACCGCGCGATCTGGCCTGGCTAGGCGCCCGCGTCTCCGCTGCTCTCGGGCTTCGGAGCGGTGACTCGTGCCTTCAGGTAACCACCATTCCAACCTCACCATGTGTGTACGCATCTATGTCAGCCCACCTCCAGCATTGCTTGCTCAAAATTGAATCCAATGTACGTCCTGCTGTGTGTGTGCAGCTCAAGGTCTCAGTGGAAGGGGGCGTTCCTCGGTGCGTTCCTGCAAAGAACTAAGAACAATAGGGAGAATCTGAACGGCAGGAAGATCTGGTCTCGCAGGTCCTCGCTCCTGCTGGAGTTCGTCTGTTCCTTCGTGCTCATCTACAACGGCAAGACCCACGTCCGAGAGCACGTTCATCTTGTATAGCCCATTCATCTTGTACCCTGCTGTGCATTACCCTGTTTTTCTTCAATGTAGTGTAGCCCATTCATCTTGTAGCACAATTTCAACCTCTGGGCATGATTGAACTAAACTTCTCATAACAGTAGAGTTGTGGATTTGTTTGTATAGAATAACTGATACAAAATTGTGAATTGAACTTATATTATGAGAGAGGTGACGTGTCAAATCATAGGAGCGTGTCTTTTATTTTTTTTTAGTTTGATTAGTGTTTTAAGGAGCTGTACCTTATAATTATAATATTTTACTTCTCTTAACGGGTTTTGGTTAAAGTGAATTCTCCTTGCTGTGCAATTGAGTTGTGAATAGTGAGCTACATCTCTCTGTAAACTGTCTGTGATATGTCACACTGTAGACAAAGGCTGAGCCAAGCCTGTTAAGCATCCATTCTATGACATCTTACCTTGGTTGGAATGAGAATGCAATTGAGCAGTCGATGCTTATGAAATAAATACAGAAGCTTGGCTTATTAAACGTGCTTTCACTATGGTTGCAAAGATCATGGGGCTTTCTGGGTGGTACGAATTACTTTGTCACTTGCCCAGCTCACTCTGTTCATAACTTTTCAGGTGGGTGGGTTTAAGGACGGTGGGATGAGGGCATAGTTGAAGCACAAGCACTTGAGTCACCTTCATTTTATGGACCGCGGTTTCTTAGAAGAAGAATAATTACAGCAGAATGGATATCTCATCTTACTTGAAGATTCTCCATGGCCTCTGTTTACTCTGCTAGTGGTTCCAGCATAACTCTAGAGCGCATCTATTCACTGAAGGCACTGGAAGTTTGATATACCAAAATCTCGAAAAAAAAGTTCAAAGTTGAAGTGAATAGTAGCTTACAATTTTGCTAGCCTACATGGTGAACAAAATTTATGCATGGATGAGATGAAATGAAGTGTTTGTACATGCAAAGTCTAGGCTGAGTTGCTCTCATATAAAGACAGTTCAAACACCCACCGGCTTACTTGCTCGCATATCAACAGATTGATATAACACCTTTTGATTTTATTTTATTTACTTATCTAGCTTGCAGGTAATATCCAGCTTCTTTATGGAAACAACACTGGTTTTCCTGCTCACGCAGCAAAAGTACTCGTAGCTATGTATTATTACTTCATGCATTCTTTAAGGTCAATCAGCAGGGTTTATTTCTGCTTTCCTCTCTCTTGGGATTCTGGTTTTTCATCAGATTAATATTGTATAGAAATGGTCATGAACCACCGGGAGGTTTTCTATTACCAAATGGATTTGTTTCCTGTGAACATAGTGTAAGCTGTAACTTTTCTTGCAGCAGATAAACTTACTGGTAGCATTTGCCGTTATGGACGTTGGACTTGCTCGTTGGCGCTTCATGGCCGTTGGATCTGCTAGTGGTTGATCTTGTGGTGCTTTACATTTACCTTGTCACCTGTCTTTTGAATTGCCCTTTTGTGCAGCTGAGTCCAGCGTGTTTTTGGACCCTTTTTCAGCAACCGAAATATCAGATATGCTCATGCAGTGATATTTTTGGGTGCAGCCAGTTGTTGTGCTCGGGTACGATTGGGGAGTGTGTATGTGGGGGGGGGCGTATGGCTATAGAGTGGATGATGGTGGGCACACTGCAACAATGCCATGGTGGTGCGAACAGATCTCTGTTTTTTTTTTGACAAAACACTAATCAAGTCGATGTCAAGCCAATCTGGGTTATGGTTTGGATTCTTAGAAAGTTTTGTTACACCATTCCTTGAAGGTTGGTTACTTGAATCAATCAGGATTAGCCTGTTTGGAAATGCATTTGAGGTTCAATCACAGACTCATTTAGAAACTGTTGTACATTCTTTAATTGTGAGTTCCCTTGATATTTCCCAGGAAAGAGATTGGAAACTAAACATGCAAGTGGAGTGGTCATATCATACTGCAGTCTACTCACATGATAAACGATTTTGTGAATGGCATTCTCAACACATATCTCATGCTCACAATATATTTGTTTCATAAGAGCTAACAAAGATTAGAGATGTGTACAAGTCTTATATATACTAGATGACCAGTTGCGCCAATGGCGCATAGGCCAAGAGTAAGCCATGTATTGAAAGAGTGTACATTAATATTATTCGGGCACATATTGAAACATATGAGAAAAATTTCCACTTACTATAAGTACAAGCGATGCAATACGCATATAATTTTCAAAGACATATCAGTATTAACAGAACCGTTAATTAGTCAGACACAAATCCACACCCGAGAAGCACATTGCACAGGGTTGAAATTTGTAAGTCTCACATTCCCAAGAAATCTTAAAGAGGGCCAACCGAATTGAAATAACTGATGCAAAATATCAGCAGTTAGTAATATTTATACACACAACTTCTTTATTGTAGTCATATGATGATGAAATCAGTACTTTAATCAGCATCAAGGATAGCTGATCAGACGAACAAAAATTCTGCATCCCACTGAACAACACTATTATGCAGGACTCATTTTAAAAGGCCCTCAGTTCTAATTTCTATAAGAGCTTGAAGCTTTGGAGCCAAGGCTACAAACCTTCAAATCCGACCAAACATCTTACCATGCAAACACGGTAAAATGAGAAAGAAAGACTCTAAATGTGACGCACCAAAAGCGGAAGAAAATGTTGAACGACCTAGGCGTGAGGAGTTGTGCCGGTGACCTGGTGACGCCGAGCAGCGCGTGGATGTGGACCAGCCTGATGACGGTGGTGGCGGCGCCCTCTCTTTTTTAGTTTCCTATGATCCAAAGTAGGCGCTGGAACAAAGTAAATCTGTAAACACCTATGTAAGTAGATTCAAAACAATAAAAAGTCAGTTAATTGTAGCATTATGAAAAATATATAGCAAAGTGATTTTGCGTATGCTAGTTGCAGCATCGGCACAACACATATTCTAGCAAACAGACCTATGTTTGACACATTCTACCACAAAGTGCCTGTCCAAAGGCTTCGGCACTGTGGCTCATGTAGAAAACTGAAAAATGGCTAAACTGTAGTAGCATGCATATCTAACATCTTTTGTCCATTCATAAAGAAATGAAAGTTCAGAACATACCATCTTAAACTGGTGAGTGACTTGGTTTACATCATCTCCTAGTTGACCTAAGCTACAAATTTATTGTTTCCATAAATTAGGTAAATAATGTTTGTACAATGAATTTTAAATGTAAAAGCAGCCTAGTAGAAATTAAGGCATAATATCATGACGTGTGAAAAATCTCAATAAATTACATCAACACAAGCAAAATGACAGACAAAATACATGATAATATTTTTTCGCCCATGGATATGTTCTTCCAAATAGCTTTATATTCACATCATATGCACGTGTTGAAGGAAAATTTTAATTAGATCAACCAAGGCAAAAATATATTGTGTAAGATCTCATCTCTTGTAAAAAGAAACTGGCGCAAATAGAAAGCAGAAATCTAAGACCATTTAGGAAAAGAGTTAACCAGTTAATCGGTAAAAGACAACAATGTAAGATGTCATCAGTTATAAAAAGCCAGATCAAGGAGCACATAAATCACTTCCCATAGGGCGCCCTCCCCTGCCTCCATCACGTGAGCACTCAAGCCCTGGATCCATAGTCTCGAGCTCGCCCGAGCTCCGCCATCTCTGCCTCGAGCTCGGAAATCACCGCCACTAATCAGACTCTTACTTGGATACTTAACAAAAAAGAATCAGAAAGGAAATTTATTTACCGAAATAACATACTGAAATATGATATATATCGTTCCTTACAATGAGAAGCTACAAAATAGAAGAGGCATATGTTTATATGGAAGTATTCATATATCCTAGGCCGGGTTTTTACAGAGCAATCACGGGCATACCGTATTACATCTATACAAAATGATCTGCACAAGAAGGCTGCTTTAGAAGTAGCAAGGATTAAAGTAAAAAATGCATCACAACAATTCATTACTAAATAAGGAAAAGAAAACTAATAGTGACAACTTCTAAGATATTGATCAGTTAAGGAAAAAATTGTTGATGACATTATTAACCTATCACTTTGTAGAAAAGCATGAGAAACTAACAGAAACTACCACATATACTTGTGGAACTAATATGGATTAGAGGGACTACTTTATTTTGACTACCTTATGTGGAGCAAAAGCCACATAGTCCTTTATTTCAATCAAAGGAAATATATACAAACAGAGAATATACAGTCCCAAGAGAAAAGAAAGAAATAGAAAAAAGAACCCTGAAGTTCTTACCATTTGAGTTGCTGAACTACTTGCAGAACTAAAGGTGTGAAGGCCAGAGGTAGGAACCACTATCTCAGGCGTTGGCAACTTCGCCTCTTATTTATCGAATTAGTGTGTACTCCTATACCATCACGAGGAAGGGGCGGAATGGCAGTAACCTGTTTAACAAATGATTAATGTGATCACATTTGTATCCTAAATTGCAGTTAAAGTATTAACAAGTATCATGCATACATAGATTGATTTTCTTTCATAGGAAAAGTGATTTGAACTTCATGAGCCAAAACCAAAATAACAATGGCACCCCACCTTGTAGTACAGTCAGCCTGCCTTCGCCGTCGATAAATCAGATCTACCAAAATATACAGAAAATTTATAGTTTAGAGAGGGATGATCTTGCACACACCTCAACCAAAAATGACATGTGCGAACACCAGACAGGTTGATATGGTCGTTGACGAGAAACATTCTAATGGAGAAAGCCACCAAAAAATCTGAAAGAAACGAAATCAACCACCAACTTAGCAGTTTGTAAAACTGGGAACAGAGCAATAGGAGGAAAAAGAGAAACCATACACATCATAGCAAGGATGTACTTCGAAAGCCGTGCATAGAGCAACACATCATCGGCAGCTTTCTCTTTGCCGATGCCAAACAGGAGCCAGTGATGAGGCGCCGGCTTCCCACTCCGCCGCAAATCTGTTAGCAATGTCTGACCTCTGCCCACCCTCGTATCCCCTCTCCTCTGCAATGGCTCGCTCTCTCCTTGGTCTCAACCAATACATCAGGAAATATAAGGAATTAGTCCCTAAGCATCAATTGTACTGCAGTAGCAGGCACAACTTCATATTATGGATTTTAAGTTCATCATAGTTTGTTTGAAAAAACATTAGAATTTCGTCAAAGGAAACAGTTTAAACTTAATTTATTTGCTTCTCGAATTCAATTATCTCTGTGGGATTGGCAAAAATCTTTACCATTGAAACCAAGATATGGCTGCAAATGTTAATATCCTAGAATCCGCACTGCATCCAGTTAGTTTCTCAATGGTATATATTTTGGAAAACTGAAACCACATGTGCATATTAGGTGAAACTTGATGTATTACATGTCTAAGTATATTTGTGTTTCCCTTTTTGGTAGATATATAATGGTCATCCAGTAGTGCAAATACGGAAGAAAGGTTTAAAAGAAAAACAGTCAGGCAAAGCAACATAAGGAGGTGATTTCTTACATGCAAGGCACGGGGAGGTGCTTGCTTGCTTCACCTCAACTGAACGACCCCATCGAAGGGGAAAAGGAAAACAGGTGCACGAGCCTGCACTGTAGCAAAAGGAGAGCATCCTTCAGGCATAGAGAAGAGAAGCAGAATTATATGGATTTGTGTCAAACCTCCTAGCCATCTGTACAAAAAATGTCAGACGCAAAGCAGTACTAATTATACATGTCCCCAAAGGAAGAGTTGGGTCTATATTCAACGAAAAGAATTGAGCAATTTTTTAATAATATAAGAACAAAGATATTAGCATGTTTGCAATAAGAAAGTAGAACATGTAGTCACATTACATGGGAAAACTATGAATCCGGTTTCTTGAAAAGATTGTGATATAGAACATCACTGCGACAACCTTGCTCATATGTTTCAGACAGTACAGAGTATGTACCTGAAATCTATTTCCTTTTGATCATGTCATTTTTCTCCAATGATGTGCTCCCGGACAGATGAACCCCTGTCCCCTAAGCTAAAGTAAGTGCATGCAGTTAAATATAACCTCAGTTATAAAAGAATCTGCATTTGAATAACCAGGTGGTTATATTCTACTGAAACTGGGAGCTGTGTGCATGATAATTTTGTAGGAATCGCTATGAGAGAGAACTGAAGAATTATATTAGCAAATTGGGTGGCGTCTCTTAACTACAATAGTGTACAAACAAGGGACAAGCAACGAAGGAAGCGGACACTGAGAGAAATGAAAAACCCAGGTAATTTATAAAGAAGCCAAGCTCATCTCTAAAACAAAGGAGGGAAGACATGCTAGCATCTGGACATCCTAAATAGTAAGCATCGCTAATATTTCAGACCATGAAAAAATTCTCTGTCTGTAATTCATTTCAAAAAGACAAAAAACTAACAATGTGTGCAAACAGAAGCAACATATGCACACCAATTCCAGACATTTGGATGGACAATACGTTTCTAAGGCTGTAGCATTACCTGTTTTGTTTCCGACAAAAAGAAGCATGCACCCAGCCTGAAGCTTAACACCTAATAATAAGATTTCAGAATAATCAATAGTTTTAACAAAGAAACCTGTAGCTGCAGCAAGAGGTTTATGAGTAAATTAACATGCAATTAAATGAGAAGCACACAAAAATAATAGTTTGAGGTGAGTACATCTACCTAGTTGCTGGTAGATCATTAAAATTCTCAGATATGTCAGTAGAATACTTTCAGATATGTCAATACAATAATCTTAATCCCCTTCAACAACATATCAGATAGATTTACATCCTCGAACCTGCACCAATCCAGAAGTTAAATGAACATTGTTTAAAGAAGAAAACATATGTAAGACCTGAAGACAGACAGAGAGAGAGAGGGGCAGAGAATGTCACTGTGTTAGGAGACCACCTTGTTCTTCACCAAGCTCTTCCTCAAGATTCATCCTTTTCTCTTTTTTCTCAGATCTGCACATTATGTGTTTAGAAAAAATATAAATCAAGAAATCAAAATAAGATTATCAGTGAACTCTGATAGGAAGGATGACAAGATTTACCTGGCAGAGGAAGATTAATCCTCTTCTCTCTTTTCTCATACGGGCAACCTAAACTCGGGACAGAGGACGACCGGCCAACACCCTGCTCATACATGGCTTACGACGGGCCTGTCCGCCACGCCGCTGGTCTTCTCGCCGGCCACGGACTCCATCTCGAGCAGCTGGTGGACGATGGAGGTGCGCAAGATCACCTCCATCGCACTCGCGTCCCGCGTCATCCGCCTCGAGGCGGAGGCCGTGGGGCTCCGCGTGCAGCTCGCTCCGGGCGCCTGAGGGGGAGCCGGCCAGGGCCGATGACGACCCCGCCACCGCCGCCACGGCGGGAGGGGACCGGACCAGGGACCCCTTGGCGGCCCCGGGGCTCCCATGCTGCGACGAGGGCCTCCGCTTCTTGGCCGCGAAGAATTGGGGAGGGGCGGATCCGGCAGGGGCTTACGGCTTGGAGGCAGGAGGGCAGCGGCGGTGGGACAAGGGTCGTGGGGGCTAGGTCGCGGGTCGAGGGGGGGAGAGAGGCGAGGCAGGAGGGTGGCGCGAGTGCGGGAGGAGCAGCGGCTAGGTCTTCTCCACGGGAGCGGCTCCCTTTTATACGCCCGGATGCAAAATGACGAAAATGCCCTCGGCGGGGCATGAAAATAACAGGCGGTGGCACGAGCGATTTAAAGGCGACGTGGCTAGCTTCGTCTTGACTACCACTCTAGGAGGCTTTATATGTCCCCGAAGGAAGAGTTGGGTCTATATTCAACGAAAAGAATTGAGCAATTTTTTGATAATATAAGAACAAAGATATTAGCATGTTTGCAATAAGAAAGTAGAACATGTAGTCACATTACATGGGAAAACTATGAATCCGGTTTCTTGAAAAGATTGTGATATAGAACATCACTGCGACAACCTTGCTCATATGTTTCAGACAGTACAGAGTATGTACCTGAAATCTATTTCCTTTTGATCATGTCATTTTTCTCCAATGATGTGCTCCCGGACAGATGAACCCCTGTCCCCTAAGCTAAAGTAAGTGCATGCAGTTAAATATAACCTCAGTTATAAAAGAATCTGCATTTGAATAACCAGGTGGTTATATTCTACTGAAACTGGGAGCTGTGTGCATGATAATTTTGTAGGAATCGCTGTGAGAGAGAACTGAAGAATTATATTAGCAAATTGGGTGGCGTCTCTTAACTACAATAGTGTACAAACAAGGGACAACCAACGAAGGAAGCGGACACTGAGAGAAATGAAAAACCCAAGTAATTTATAAAGAAGCCAAGCTCATCTCTAAAACAAAGGAGGGAAGACATGCTGGCATCTGGATATCCTAAATAGTAAGCATCGCTAATATTTCAGACCATGAAAAAATTCTCTGTCTGTAATTCATATCAAAGAGACAAAAAACAAATAATGTGTGCAAACAGAAGCAACATATGCACACCAATTCCAGACATTTGGATGGACAATACGTTTCTAAGGCTGTAGCATTACCTGTTTTGTTTCCGACAAAAAGAAACATGCACCCAGCCTGAAGCTTAACACCTAATAATAAGATTTCAGAATAATCAATAGTTTTTACAAAGAAACCTGTAGCTGCAGCAAGAGGTTTATGAGTAAATTAACATGCAATTAAATGAGAAGCACACAAAAATAATAGTTTGAGGTGAGTACATCTACCTAGTTGCTGGTAGATCATTAAAATTCTCAGATATGTCAGTAGAATACTTTCAGATATGTCAATACAATAATCTTAATCCCCATCAACAACATATCAGATAGATTTACATCCTCGAACCTGCACCAATCCAGAAGTTAAATGAACATTGTTTAAAGAAGAAAACATATGTAAGACCTGAAGACAGACAGAGAGAGAGAGAGAGGCAGAGAATGTCACTGTGTTAGGAGATCACCTTGTTCTTCACCAAGCTCTTCCTCAAGATTCATCCTTTTCTCTTTTTTCTCAGATCTGCACATTATGTGTTTAGAAAAAATATAAATCAAGAAATCAAAATAAGATTATCAGTGAACTCTGATAGGAAGGATGACAAGATTTACCTGGCAGAGGAAGATTAATCCTCTTCTCTCTTTTCTCATACGGGCAACCTAAACTCGGGACAGAGGACGAGCGGCCAACACCCTGCTCATACATGGCTTACGACGGGCCTGTCCGCCACGCCACTGGTCTTCTCGCCGGCCACGGACTCCATCTCGAGCAGCTGGTGGACGATGGAGGTGCGCAAGATCACCTCCGTCGCACTCGCGTCCCGCGTCGTCCGCCTCGAGGCGGAGGCCGTGGGGCTCCGCGCGCAGCTTGCTCCGGGCGCCTGAGGGGGAGCCGGCCAGGGCCAACGACGACCCCGCCACCGCCGCCACGGCGGGAGGGGACCGGACCAGGGACCCCTTGGCGGCCCTGGAGCTCCCATGTTGCGACGAGGGCCTCCGCTTCTTGGCCGCGAAGAATTGGGGAGGGGCGGATCCGGCAGGGGCTTAGGGCTTGGAGGCAGGAGGACGGCGGCGGCGGGACGAGGGTCGCGGGGGCTAGGTCGCGGGTCGAGGGGGAGAGAGAGGCGAGGCAGGAGGGCGGCGCGAGTGCGGGAGGAGCAGCGGCTAGGTCTTCTCCACGGGAGCGGCTCCCTTTTATACGCCCGGATGCGAAATGACGAAAATGCCCTCAGCAGGGCATGAAAATAACAGGCGGTGTCACGAGCGATTTTAAGGCGACGTAGCTAGCTTCGTAGTGACTACCACTCTAGGAGGCTTTATATGTTCAATACCTCTGCTTTAGGATGTGAAAGTGAGTGTGATATGAAATCTTATTTTCCCTTGTGTCTTTAGCTTATTTACATCTAAAATATTGGAGGAAAACAAAAATGTGAGAGTTAAGGAGATGAAGGGAAAAAGAGCTGAAAAGCACTTGCATTGCGGTACCTTGCTCAGTCCACTTGAAGTAGGATTACCACTCTACAGGGTATGCCGATGGAACTCGGACCAAGAGCCGCAGTGACCTTTCTAGCTCTAGGAAGAACACCCACAATATAACGAGTACACCTCCAGGCACATGATCCCAGAATCCGTGTCTGAAGCAACAGGTTGCCAAAGGTTTGACAGTGTCTTGTAGGCATGACAATGTCAAAAACGACGGCTTTGAGGAGACCCTGGAGCAATGTTCGTGTCATGCCTGTGCCCTCAACCATAGGCACACAGGTGTAGCAGATCCCAATCCAGGGGAGCGAGCACAATGAGGACAGGAATATGAAGGCCCGTGAGCCATAGAGAGACGATGGATGAGCGAGCTGTAAGAAAGTCATCTAGTGCACTGGGTATATGGACTCGAGGGTCCAACTTGTAAGAGACTGCATGTGTGTTTAAAAGGGGCAAGTGCCATCCTTGTAACGTATCGATTAAATGAGAATTACCTGAACTCTTACTTAATATGTTCTGCATCTCTCCCTCTTCCTCTGTTCTCTCATCCCCTTCTCCCAAATTATCCTCTCCGGTCCGTGATTCCTCTACAACCACTAGCAGAACTCACAGTTCGATTTCTTTGTCAGCACTGGAAACAATTGATGTAGGCGCAAATCTGTGACAAAATGGATATTTTCTATATCATTAGTAAAAAGGGATGAGTTAGAAGGGGCCCTCTTACTTCTTTACTTAATTATCATTCTGTGTGCACTCTGATGTTTGATATTGCATTTATGGTAGACTAGATATTTAGCTGCAAGAAAAGTAGATAAACTTGATGCAGGTAATAAAAAATGTCTCATCCTAATTATAGCATGTTAAGCACACTAATGGTGTTTTGATATCCAAGAGTCCCTATCCTTGTGAAGATGACGGTAAGACTACCGAGTTAACTTAGATTTAGTGCACCCGGAGCTCATGTACTCTTTTCATCAAATAAATTATTGTCAGAAAACAAGCATTTTGTTTCTCTTGGTGACATCATTCAGAACTGTGAGGATGTGTATTTCTGCAGCCCAGGCTCATGTGCTATTTTTATTTACAAAATTTTGTGTAACATATGGAGTAAATGCCTTTTGCCCCGTGAGACCATTTTTGTGAGGATGTAAGACTGTTAGCCTCTTCCGAGAGAAGAAAAATTGAAGCGCAGAAAGAATAGAATGTCTGTTTATTTATTCAGAACTGATGAGCATTTGTACATCAACCGTCACTTACTATTAATAATTTCACAATTTATTCCTCACTTTCTCCAATGTTTTCTTCTAGGTTTCTTTGCCATGATTTGCTGATCACGAAAGGGGCCCAAAAACTTAAGTCGTATCAATTTCCGTTTCACGCAATTCTTTCAAATGATGCAATGGTTTTGAAGAACTCCCTGTTTTTATTTGCCAGTCGTCTAAAAAAAGTGATGGTAGGTATGACTAAAAATAGCGTAACATGCATAATAAGTTCTTCAAAGATTGGATACTTCAGACCATTTGGGATTATTTTTGCAAATGCTATTGTCGTTCCACCACTCACTCATTTATGGACACGTCCCATTCATTTGGTGCGGGTTCCCTCCCACGCATGATCTTCACTTCATTTTTGACAAGACATGGGGAACTAAACATGCAAGTAGAATGGTACGGTCACACCATTTTGCAGTCCAGTCACATGCTAAAAATGTCATGATAAACGACTCCTGATTCATAGATCACATGCTCACGATATATTTGTTTCATAAGAAGAGTTGAATAGATCACAGATGTGTATAAGTCCTATATATACTTACGTTGCCCTATGATGTTAAAGTGAGTGTGATGTGAGTTTAGATTTGTTTACATCTTTAGCTTCAGAACATCTAAAATATTGGAGGAAAACAAAAACATGAGAGCTAAGGGGGTCAAGGGAAAAGGAGCTAAAGACCACTAGCGATGTCGTGTCTTGCTTTGTCCACTTGAAGTTGTATTACCATTTGATGGGGACTACCGTGATGGTACTAGAGTTGAGAGCTGCAGTGATCTTGGTAGCTCTTGGAAGAACATCCTTATGCAACAGTTGCTTAGTTAATTACCATGAATTTTATGATAATGTACCAAGTCTGAATGAAGGTACAACACTAGTCCTCAACAACATTGAATCTGCCACGTTCTCATCCGCATGACTTTGCGTGCACGTCCCTCATCAGAGCTTCTATCATCACAGCTGGCTTCATACTTTCATGGTGTACGAGTAGTTGATAGAGAGTGCTACATGGGGAGAGAAATGTTACTTTTACTTGAGGTTGAAAGTAGTCATGTTTACACCTTCGGTTTTCACTTTGTGGGCAATCTGATGTTTGGCGCTTCATAGTTTCATAGGAAGCATCAGCCATGCTTCCTATGGGTTTTACTAGAACTGGTGTTGGCTATATGGTTTCTCTTTTCTTTTCTTTTCCTTTTTCTTTTGCTCCTTTACTGTTGCTTGTATATATTGGACACCTTTATTCCAATACATATATTGTAGAACGATTGCTCTATGGGTTTTGGTTAAAGAAAAAGGTGGTCACCACAACCACAACGCAGACACGCTCCGCGACGTCTTTCCCCCACCCGTCGGGGAGACCAACGCTACAGTCATGAAAAGCGTGAGTACCATGATGTCACGCTTGATTTCAGGGATGGAACACTAATCCAAAGCACGACCGCCCACAATAAAGTAGGCCCAAGTTTAGCGGCGACCAGAACATCAAGTTACTGGTGTTTTGGTTTCTCCCATTTCTGTCAGGCTCATACCTGATGGTGTGTCGTGCTTCATGGCCATGGGTCATGGGACAAACCAGAATAGGGTTGTGCCATGATGCGAAGGCTGCAAGAGAATAGCAACACCAGCCTAAAGAAGGAATAATCAACTACAACTTACTTCAAGTTCCGCATGATCCCATTTAGTCAAGTGCATAAACTACAACTTACTTCATAGTTCAACTTGCATCATCTCTTACTACTACTGACTAGATCAACTTGCATCATCACTTCTTCCATCCGTCTGTAAAGCAATGCATGTCAAAGAAATTTGCCATATTTTTACATGCTAAAGAAAATTGACACGGTATAATTAAAAAAAGTTAATCAAATGTGTCTAAGACCACAATATACTTCACACTAATTTTTTCAAATGTAATATCACAAAAGAATTCAAACTATTATTTTAATTTGTCTAATAACACAATATAATTCAAACTATTTTTTAAAAATGTGTATCATGACACAATATAATTCAAACTATTTTATTAAAAATGTGTCTAATAACACAATATCATTCAAACTATTTTTTTAACTGTGTCTAATGACAATATCATTCAAACTCTATTTTTTTAATGTGTCTAATAACAAAATATCATTCAAAATATTTTTTCAAATGTGTCTAATAACACAGTATCATTCAAACTATTTCTTTTTTTTAAATGTGTCTAATAACACAATATCATTCAAAATATTTTTTTTAAATGTGCCTAATAACACAATATAATTCAAACTATTTTTTAGTACTCATTCATGCTTACTAAGCCCTAATACAAATTTTCTACCTAGCTACAATAAGATTAAGATTGGTTATACCTCTACGGCAGGTCGGTGGAGCATGCAATCCTCGGGGAGCATCGGGGGAAGCGAGGAGAGCGGCGCGGCAGGGTCACGTCCTTTACCTTTGAATGCATCCTCCTCCTACACAGGTTGGCTAACGAGGCACCGAGCAGCGCGCGTCCAGAGCCGCAACGGCATGACAAGACGCGTCCAGAGCCTGCGGGGAGCCGATCCCGCGCCTGAGCGCGGCCATGTCGATTGGCTCTCTCGTCGCCTCCAGGCTCGCCAGGTCCGGCCACTCCCTCCCTGCCGCCGCTGCTGCGGCCATCTCTCAGGTGCCGCCGCCCCCTCCCCCTCTCGTTCCCAGCTCAAATCCAAATCTTTCTTACCGCCGGTTGATCTGATTTGTTCCTTCTTTCTACCGCGCGATCTGGCCTGGCTAGGCGCCCGCGTCTCCGCTGCTCTCGGGCTTCGGAGCGGTGACTCGTGCCTTCAGGTAACCACCATTCCAACCTCACCATGTGTGTACGCATCTATGTCAGCCCACCTCCAGCATTGCTTGCTCAAAATTGAATCCAATGTACGTCCTGCTGTGTGTGTGCAGCTCAAGGTCTCAGTGGAAGGGGGCGTTCCTCGGTGCGTTCCTGCAAAGAACTAAGAACAATAGGGAGAATCTGAACGGCAGGAAGATCTGGTCTCGCAGGTCCTCGCTCCTGCTGGAGTTCGTCTGTTCCTTCGTGCTCATCTACAACGGCAAGACCCACGTCCGAGAGCACGTTCATCTTGTATAGCCCATTCATCTTGTACCCTGCTGTGCATTACCCTGTTTTTCTTCAATGTAGTGTAGCCCATTCATCTTGTAGCACAATTTCAACCTCTGGGCATGATTGAACTAAACTTCTCATAACAGTAGAGTTGTGGATTTGTTTGTATAGAATAACTGATACAAAATTGTGAATTGAACTTATATTATGAGAGAGGTGACGTGTCAAATCATAGGAGCGTGTCTTTTATTTATTTTTTTAGTTTGATTAGTGTTTTAAGGAGCTGTACCTTATAATTATAATATTTTACTTCTCTTAACGGGTTTTGGTTAAAGTGAATTCTCCTTGCTGTGCAATTGAGTTGTGAATAGTGAGCTACATCTCTCTGTAAACTGTCTGTGATATGTCACACTGTAGACAAAGGCTGAGCCAAGCCTGTTAAGCATCCATTCTATGACATCTTACCTTGGTTGGAATGAGAATGCAATTGAGCAGTCGATGCTTATGAAATAAATACAGAAGCTTGGCTTATTAAACGTGCTTTCACTATGGTTGCAAAGATCATGGCGCTTTCTGGGTGGTACGAATTACTTTGTCACTTGCCCAGCTCACTCTGTTCATAACTTTTCAGGTGGGTGGGTTTAAGGACGGTGGGATGAGGGCATAGTTGAAGCACAAGCACTTGAGTCACCTTCATTTTATGGACCGCGGTTTCTTAGAAGAAGAATAATTACAGCAGAATGGATATCTCATCTTACTTGAAGATTCTCCATGGCCTCTGTTTACTCTGCTAGTGGTTCCAGCATAACTCTAGAGCGCATCTATTCACTGAAGGCACTGGAAGTTTGATATACCAAAATCTCGAAAAAAAAGTTCAAAGTTGAAGTGAATAGTAGCTTACAATTTTGCTAGCCTACATGGTGAACAAAATTTATGCATGGATGAGATGAAATGAAGTGTTTGTACATGCAAAGTCTAGGCTGAGTTTCTCTCATATAAAGACAGTTCAAACACCCACCGGCTTACTTGCTCGCATATCAACAGATTGATATAACACCTTTTGATTTTATTTTATTTACTTATCTAGCTTGCAGGTAATATCCAGCTTCTTTATGGAAACAACACTGGTTTTCCTGCTCACGCAGCAAAAGTACTCGTAGCTATGTATTATTACTTCATGCATTCTTTAAGGTCAATCAGCAGGGTTTATTTCTGCTTTCCTCTCTCTTGGGATTCTGGTTTTTCATCAGATTAATATTGTATAGAAATGGTCATGAACCACCGGGAGGTTTTCTATTACCAAATGGATTTGTTTCCTGTGAACATAGTGTAAGCTGTAACTTTTCTTGCAGCAGATAAACTTACTGGTAGCATTTGCCGTTATGGACGTTGGACTTGCTCGTTGGCGCTTCATGGCCGTTGGATCTGCTAGTGGTTGATCTTGTGGTGCTTTACATTTACCTTGTCACCTGTCTTTTGAATTGCCCTTTTGTGCAGCTGAGTCCAGCGTGTTTTTGGACCCTTTTTCAGCAACCGAAATATCAGATATGCTCATGCAGTGATATTTTTGGGTGCAGCCAGTTGTTGTGCTCGGGTACGATTGGGGAGTGTGTATGTGGGGGGGGGGGGCGTATGGCTATAGAGTGGATGATGGTGGGCACACTGCAACAATGCCATGGTGGTGCGAACAGATCTCTGTTTTTTTTTTTGACAAAACACTAATCAAGTCGATGTCAAGCCAATCTGGGTTATGGTTTGGATTCTTAGAAAGTTTTGTTACACCATTCCTTGAAGGTTGGTTACTTGAATCAATCAGGATTAGCCTGTTTGGAAATGCATTTGAGGTTCAATCACAGACTCATTTAGAAACTGTTGTACATTCTTTAATTGTGAGTTCCCTTGATATTTCCCAGGAAAGAGATTGGAAACTAAACATGCAAGTGGAGTGGTCATATCATACTGCAGTCTACTCACATGATAAACGATTTGTGAATGGCATTCTCAACACATATCTCATGCTCACAATATATTTGTTTCATAAGAGCTAACAAAGATTAGAGATGTGTACAAGTCTTATATATACTAGATGACCAGTTGCGCCAATGGCGCATAGGCCAAGAGTAAGCCATGTATTGAAAGAGTGTACATTAATATTATTCGGGCACATATTGAAACATATGAGAAAAATTTCCACTTACTATAAGTACAAGCGATGCAATACGCATATAATTTTCAAAGACATATCAGTATTAACAGAACCGTTAATTAGTCAGACACAAATCCACACCCGAGAAGCACATTGCACAGGGTTGAAATTTGTAAGTCTCACATTCCCAAGAAATCTTAAAGAGGGCCAACCGAATTGAAATAACTGATGCAAAATATCAGCAGTTAGTAATATTTATACACACAACTTCTTTATTGTAGTCATATGATGATGAAATCAGTACTTTAATCAGCATCAAGGATAGCTGATCAGACGAACAAAAATTCTGCATCCCACTGAACAACACTATTATGCAGGACTCATTTTAAAAGGCCCTCAGTTCTAATTTCTATAAGAGCTTGAAGCTTTGGAGCCAAGGCTACAAACCTTCAAATCCGACCAAACATCTTACCATGCAAACACGGTAAAATGAGAAAGAAAGACTCTAAATGTGACGCACCAAAAGCGGAAGAAAATGTTGAACGACCTAGGCGTGAGGAGTTGTGCCGGTGACCTGGTGACGCCGAGCAGCGCGTGGATGTGGACCAGTCTGATGACGGTGGTGGCGGCGCCCTCTCTTTTTTAGTTTCCTATGATCCAAAGTAGGCGCTGGAACAAAGTAAATCTGTAAACACCTATGTAAGTAGATTCAAAACAATAAAAAGTCAGTTAATTGTAGCATTATGAAAAATATATAGCAAAGTGATTTTGCGTATGCTAGTTGCAGCATCGGCACAACACATATTCTAGCAAACAGACCTATGTTTGACACATTCTACCACAAAGTGCCTGTCCAAAGGCTTCGGCACTGTGGCTCATGTAGAAAACTGAAAAATGGCTAAACTGTAGTAGCATGCATATCTAACATCTTTTGTCCATTCATAAAGAAATGAAAGTTCAGAACATACCATCTTAAACTGGTGAGTGACTTGGTTTACATCATCTCCTAGTTGACCTAAGATACAAATTTATTGTTTCCATAAATTAGGTAAATAATGTTTGTACAATGAATTTTAAATGTAAAAGCAGCCTAGTAGAAATTAAGGCATAATATCATGACGTGTGAAAAATCTCAATAAATTACATCAACACAAGCAAAATGACAGACAAAATACATGATAATATTTTTTCGCCCATGGATATGTTCTTCCAAATAGCTTTATATTCACATCATATGCACGTGTTGAAGGAAAATTTTAATTAGATCAACCAAGGCAAAAATATATTGTGTAAGATCTCATCTCTTGTAAAAAGAAACTGGCGCAAATAAAAAGCAGAAATCTAAGACCATTTAGGAAAAGAGTTAACCAGTTAATCGGTAAAAGACAACAATGTAAGATGTCATCAGTTATAAAAAGCCAGATCAAGGAGCACATAAATCACTTCCCATAGGGCGCCCTCCCCTGCCTCCATCACGTGAGCACTCAAGCCCTGGATCCATAGTCTCGAGCTCGCCCGAGCTCCGCCATCTCTGCCTCGAGCTCGGAAATCACCGCCACTAATCAGACTCTTACTTGGATACTTAACAAAAAAGAATCAGAAAGGAAATTTATTTACCGAAATAACATACTGAAATATGATATATATCGTTCCTTACAATGAGAAGCTACAAAATAGAAGAGGCATATGTTTATATGGAAGTATTCATATATCCTAGGCCGGGTTTTTACAGAGCAATCACGGGCATACCGTATTACATCTATACAAAATGATCTGCACAAGAAGGCTGCTTTAGAAGTAGCAAGGATTAAAGTAAAAAATGCATCACAACAATTCATTACTAAATAAGGAAAAGAAAACTAATAGTGACAACTTCTAAGATATTGATCAGTTAAGGAAAAAATTGTTGATGACATTATTAACCTATCACTTTGTAGAAAAGCATGAGAAACTAACAGAAACTACCACATATACTTGTGGAACTAATATGGATCAGAGGGACTACTTTATTTTGACTACCTTATGTGGAGCAAAAGCCACATAGTCCTTTATTTCAATCAAAGGAAATATATACAAACAGAGAATATACAGTCCCAAGAGAAAAGAAAGAAATAGAAAAAAGAACCCTGAAGTTCTTACCATTTGAGTTGCTGAACTACTTGCAGAACTAAAGGTGTGAAGGCCAGAGGTAGGAACCACTATCTCAGGCGTTGGCAACTTCGCCTCTTATTTATCGAATTAGTGTGTACTCCTATACCATCACGAGGAAGGGGCGGAATGGCAGTAACCTGTTTAACAAATGATTAATGTGATCACATTTGTATCCTAAATTGCAGTTAAAGTATTAACAAGTATCATGCATACACAGATTGATTTTCTTTCATAGGAAAAGTGATTTGAACTTCATGAGCCAAAACCAAAATAACAATGGCACCCCACCTTGTAGTACAGTCAGCCTGCCTTCGCCGTCGATAAATCAGATCTACCAAAATATACAGAAAATTTATAGTTTAGAGAGGGATGATCTTGCACACACCTCAACCAAAAATGACATGTGCGAACACCAGACAGGTTGATATGGTCGTTGACGAGAAACATTCTAATGGAGAAAGCCACCAAAAAATCTGAAAGAAACGAAATCAACCACCAACTTAGCAGTTTGTAAAACTGGGAACAGAGCAATAGGAGGAAAAAGAGAAACCATACACATCATAGCAAGGATGTACTTCGACAGCCGTGCATAGAGCAACACATCATCGGCAGCTTTCTCTTTGCCGATGCCAAACAGGAGCCAGTGATGAGGCGCCGGCTTCCCACTCCGCCGCAAATCTGTTAGCAATGTCTGACCTCTGCCCACCCTCGTATCCCCTCTCCTCTGCAATGGCTCGCTCTCTCCTTGGTCTCAACCAATACATCAGGAAATATAAGGAATTAGTCCCTAAGCATCAATTGTACTGCAGTAGCAGGCACAACTTCATATTATGGATTTTAAGTTCATCATAGTTTGTTTGAAAAAACATTAGAATTTCGTCAAAGGAAACAGTTTAAACTTAATTTATTTGCTTCTCGAATTCAATTATCTCTGTGGGATTGGCAAAAATCTTTACCATTGAAACCAAGATATGGCTGCAAATGTTAATATCCTAGAATCCGCACTGCATCCAGTTAGTTTCTCAATGGTATATATTTTGGAAAACTGAAACCACATGTGCATATTAGGTGAAACTTGATGTATTACATGTCTAAGTATATTTGTGTTTCCCTTTTTGGTAGATATATAATGGTCATCCAGTAGTGCAAATACGGAAGAAAGGTTTAAAAGAAAAACAGTCAGGCAAAGCAACATAAGGAGGTGATTTCTTACATGCAAGGCACGGGGAGGTGCTTGCTTGCTTCACCTCAACTGAACGACCCCATCGAAGGGGAAAAGGAAAACAGGTGCACGAGCCTGCACTGTAGCAAAAGGAGAGCATCCTTCAGGCATAGAGAAGAGAAGCAGAATTATATGGATTTGTGTCAAACCTCCTAGCCATCTGTACAAAAAATGTCAGACGCAAAGCAGTACTAATTATACATGTCCCCAAAGGAAGAGTTGGGTCTATATTCAACGAAAAGAATTGAGCAATTTTTTAATAATATAAGAACAAAGATATTAGCATGTTTGCAATAAGAAAGTAGAACATGTAGTCACATTACATGGGAAAACTATGAATCCGGTTTCTTGAAAAGATTGTGATATAGAACATCACTGCGACAACCTTGCTCATATGTTTCAGACAGTACAGAGTATGTACCTGAAATCTATTTCCTTTTGATCATGTCATTTTTCTCCAATGATGTGCTCCCGGACAGATGAACCCCTGTCCCCTAAGCTAAAGTAAGTGCATGCAGTTAAATATAACCTCAGTTATAAAAGAATCTGCATTTGAATAACCAGGTGGTTATATTCTACTGAAACTGGGAGCTGTGTGCATGATAATTTTGTAGGAATCGCTATGAGAGAGAACTGAAGAATTATATTAGCAAATTGGGTGGCGTCTCTTAACTACAATAGTGTACAAACAAGGGACAAGCAACGAAGGAAGCGGACACTGAGAGAAATGAAAAACCCAGGTAATTTATAAAGAAGCCAAGCTCATCTCTAAAACAAAGGAGGGAAGACATGCTAGCATCTGGACATCCTAAATAGTAAGCATCGCTAATATTTCAGACCATGAAAAAATTCTCTGTCTGTAATTCATTTCAAAAAGACAAAAAACTAACAATGTGTGCAAACAGAAGCAACATATGCACACCAATTCCAGACATTTGGATGGACAATACGTTTCTAAGGCTGTAGCATTACCTGTTTTGTTTCCGACAAAAAGAAGCATGCACCCAGCCTGAAGCTTAACACCTAATAATAAGATTTCAGAATAATCAATAGTTTTAACAAAGAAACCTGTAGCTGCAGCAAGAGGTTTATGAGTAAATTAACATGCAATTAAATGAGAAGCACACAAAAATAATAGTTTGAGGTGAGTACATCTACCTAGTTGCTGGTAGATCATTAAAATTCTCAGATATGTCAGTAGAATACTTTCAGATATGTCAATACAATAATCTTAATCCCCTTCAACAACATATCAGATAGATTTACATCCTCGAACCTGCACCAATCCAGAAGTTAAATGAACATTGTTTAAAGAAGAAAACATATGTAAGACCTGAAGACAGACAGAGAGAGAGAGGGGCAGAGAATGTCACTGTGTTAGGAGACCACCTTGTTCTTCACCAAGCTCTTCCTCAAGATTCATCCTTTTCTCTTTTTTCTCAGATCTGCACATTATGTGTTTAGAAAAAATATAAATCAAGAAATCAAAATAAGATTATCAGTGAACTCTGATAGGAAGGATGACAAGATTTACCTGGCAGAGGAAGATTAATCCTCTTCTCTCTTTTCTCATACGGGCAACCTAAACTCGGGACAGAGGACGACCGGCCAACACCCTGCTCATACATGGCTTACGACGGGCCTGTCCGCCACGCCGCTGGTCTTCTCGCCGGCCACGGACTCCATCTCGAGCAGCTGGTGGACGATGGAGGTGCGCAAGATCACCTCCATCGCACTCGCGTCCCGCGTCATCCGCCTCGAGGCGGAGGCCGTGGGGCTCCGCGTGCAGCTCGCTCCGGGCGCCTGAGGGGGAGCCGGCCAGGGCCGATGACGACCCCGCCACCGCCGCCACGGCGGGAGGGGACCGGACCAGGGACCCCTTGGCGGCCCCGGGGCTCCCATGCTGCGACGAGGGCCTCCGCTTCTTGGCCGCGAAGAATTGGGGAGGGGCGGATCCGGCAGGGGCTTACGGCTTGGAGGCAGGAGGGCAGCGGCGGTGGGACAAGGGTCGTGGGGGCTAGGTCGCGGGTCGAGGGGGGGAGAGAGGCGAGGCAGGAGGGTGGCGCGAGTGCGGGAGGAGCAGCGGCTAGGTCTTCTCCACGGGAGCGGCTCCCTTTTATACGCCCGGATGCAAAATGACGAAAATGCCCTCGGCGGGGCATGAAAATAACAGGCGGTGGCACGAGCGATTTAAAGGCGACGTGGCTAGCTTCGTCTTGACTACCACTCTAGGAGGCTTTATATGTCCCCGAAGGAAGAGTTGGGTCTATATTCAACGAAAAGAATTGAGCAATTTTTTGATAATATAAGAACAAAGATATTAGCATGTTTGCAATAAGAAAGTAGAACATGTAGTCACATTACATGGGAAAACTATGAATCCGGTTTCTTGAAAAGATTGTGATATAGAACATCACTGCGACAACCTTGCTCATATGTTTCAGACAGTACAGAGTATGTACCTGAAATCTATTTCCTTTTGATCATGTCATTTTTCTCCAATGATGTGCTCCCGGACAGATGAACCCCTGTCCCCTAAGCTAAAGTAAGTGCATGCAGTTAAATATAACCTCAGTTATAAAAGAATCTGCATTTGAATAACCAGGTGGTTATATTCTACTTAAACTGGGAGCTGTGTGCATGATAATTTTGTAGGAATCGCTGTGAGAGAGAACTGAAGAATTATATTAGCAAATTGGGTGGCGTCTCTTAACTACAATAGTGTACAAACAAGGGACAACCAACGAAGGAAGCGGACACTGAGAGAAATGAAAAACCCAAGTAATTTATAAAGAAGCCAAGCTCATCTCTAAAACAAAGGAGGGAAGACATGCTGGCATCTGGATATCCTAAATAGTAAGCATCGCTAATATTTCAGACCATGAAAAAATTCTCTGTCTGTAATTCATATCAAAGAGACAAAAAACAAATAATGTGTGCAAACAGAAGCAACATATGCACACCAATTCCAGACATTTGGATGGACAATACGTTTCTAAGGCTGTAGCATTACCTGTTTTGTTTCCGACAAAAAGAAACATGCACCCAGCCTGAAGCTTAACACCTAATAATAAGATTTCAGAATAATCAATAGTTTTTACAAAGAAACCTGTAGCTGCAGCAAGAGGTTTATGAGTAAATTAACATGCAATTAAATGAGAAGCACACAAAAATAATAGTTTGAGGTGAGTACATCTACCTAGTTGCTGGTAGATCATTAAAATTCTCAGATATGTCAGTAGAATACTTTCAGATATGTCAATACAATAATCTTAATCCCCATCAACAACATATCAGATAGATTTACATCCTCGAACCTGCACCAATCCAGAAGTTAAATGAACATTGTTTAAAGAAGAAAACATATGTAAGACCTGAAGACAGACAGAGAGAGAGAGAGAGGCAGAGAATGTCACTGTGTTAGGAGATCACCTTGTTCTTCACCAAGCTCTTCCTCAAGATTCATCCTTTTCTCTTTTTTCTCAGATCTGCACATTATGTGTTTAGAAAAAATATAAATCAAGAAATCAAAATAAGATTATCAGTGAACTCTGATAGGAAGGATGACAAGATTTACCTGGCAGAGGAAGATTAATCCTCTTCTCTCTTTTCTCATACGGGCAACCTAAACTCGGGACAGAGGACGAGCGGCCAACACCCTGCTCATACATGGCTTACGACGGGCCTGTCCGCCACGCCACTGGTCTTCTCGCCGGCCACGGACTCCTTCTCGAGCAGCTGGTGGACGATGGAGGTGCGCAAGATCACCTCCGTCGCACTCGCGTCCCGCGTCGTCCGCCTCGAGGCGGAGGCCGTGGGGCTCCGCGCGCAGCTTGCTCCGGGCGCCTAAGGGGGAGCCGGCCAGGGCCAACGACGACCCCGCCACCGCCGCCACGGCGGGAGGGGACCGGACCAGGGACCCCTTGGCGGCCCTGGAGCTCCCATGTTGCGACGAGGGCCTCCGCTTCTTGGCCGCGAAGAATTGGGGAGGGGCGGATCCGGCAGGGGCTTAGGGCTTGGAGGCAGGAGGACGGCGGCGGCGGGACGAGGGTCGCGGGGGCTAGGTCGCGGGTCGAGGGGGAGAGAGAGGCGAGGCAGGAGGGCGGCGCGAGTGCGGGAGGAGCAGCGGCTAGGTCTTCTCCACGGGAGCGGCTCCCTTTTATACGCCCGGATGCGAAATGACGAAAATGCCCTCAGCAGGGCATGAAAATAACAGGCGGTGTCACGAGCGATTTTAAGGCGACGTAGCTAGCTTCGTAGTGACTACCACTCTAGGAGGCTTTATATGTTCAATACCTCTGCTTTAGGATGTGAAAGTGAGTGTGATATGAAATCTTATTTTCCCTTGTGTCTTTAGCTTATTTACATCTAAAATATTGGAGGAAAACAAAAATGTGAGAGTTAAGGAGATGAAGGGAAAAAGAGCTGAAAAGCACTTGCATTGCGGTACCTTGCTCAGTCCACTTGAAGTAGGATTACCACTCTACAGGGTATGCCGATGGAACTCGGACCAAGAGCCGCAGTGACCTTTCTAGCTCTAGGAAGAACACCCACAATATAACGAGTACACCTCCAGGCACATGATCCCAGAATCCGTGTCTGAAGCAACAGGTTGCCAAAGGTTTGACAGTGTCTTGTAGGCATGACAATGTCAAAAACGACGGCTTTGAGGAGACCCTGGAGCAATGTTCGTGTCATGCATGTGCCCTCAACCATAGGCACACAGGTGTAGCAGATCCCAATCCAGGGGAGCGAGCACAATGAGGACAGGAATATGAAGGCCCGTGAGCCATAGAGAGACGATGGATGAGCGAGCTGTAAGAAAGTCATCTAGTGCACTGGGTATATGGACTCGAGGGTCCAACTTGTAAGAGACTGCATGTGTGTTTAAAAGGGGCAAGTGCCATCCTTGTAACGTATCGATTAAATGAGAATTACCTGAACTCTTACTTAATATGTTCTGCATCTCTCCCTCTTCCTCTGTTCTCTCATCCCCTTCTCCCAAATTATCCTCTCCGGTCCGTGATTCCTCTACAACCACTAGCAGAACTCACAGTTCGATTTCTTTGTCAGCACTGGAAACAATTGATGTAGGCGCAAATCTGTGACAAAATGGATATTTTCTATATCATTAGTAAAAAGGGATGAGTTAGAAGGGTCCCTCTTACTTCTTTACTTAATTATCATTCTGTGTGCACTCTGATGTTTGATATTGCATTTATGGTAGACTAGATATTTAGCTGCAAGAAAAGTAGATAAACTTGATGCAGGTAATAAAAAATGTCTCATCCTAATTATAGCATGTTAAGCACACTAATGGTGTTTTGATATCCAAGAGTCCCTATCCTTGTGAAGATGACGGTAAGACTACCGAGTTAACTTAGATTTAGTGCACCCGGAGCTCATGTACTCTTTTCATCAAATAAATTATTGTCAGAAAACAAGCATTTTGTTTCTCTTGGTGACATCATTCAGAACTGTGAGGATGTGTATTTCTGCAGCCCAGGCTCATGTGCTATTTTTATTTACAAAATTTTGTGTAACATATGGAGTAAATGCCTTTTGCCCCGTGAGACCATTTTTGTGAGGATGTAAGACTGTTAGCCTCTTCCGAGAGAAGAAAAATTGAAGCGCAGAAAGAATAGAATGTCTGTTTATTTATTCAGAACTGATGAGCATTTGTACATCAACCGTCACTTACTATTAATAATTTCACAATTTATTCCTCACTTTCTCCAATGTTTTCTTCTAGGTTTCTTTGCCATGATTTGCTGATCACGAAAGGGGCCCAAAAACTTAAGTCGTATCAATTTCCGTTTCACGCAATTCTTTCAAATGATGCAATGGTTTTGAAGAACTCCCTGTTTTTATTTGCCAGTCGTCTAAAAAAAGTGATGGTAGGTATGACTAAAAATAGCGTAACATGCATAATAAGTTCTTCAAAGATTGGATACTTCAGACCATTTGGGATTATTTTTGCAAATGCTATTGTCGTTCCACCACTCACTCATTTATGGACACGTCCCATTCATTTGGTGCGGGTTCCCTCCCACGCATGATCTTCACTTCATTTTTGACAAGACATGGGGAACTAAACATGCAAGTAGAATGGTACGGTCACACCATTTTGCAGTCCAGTCACATGCTAAAAATGTCATGATAAACGACTCCTGATTCATAGATCACATGCTCACGATATATTTGTTTCATAAGAAGAGTTGAATAGATCACAGATGTGTATAAGTCCTATATATACTTACGTTGCCCTATGATGTTAAAGTGAGTGTGATGTGAGTTCAGATTTGTTTACATCTTTAGCTTCAGAACATCTAAAATATTGGAGGAAAACAAAAACATGAGAGCTAAGGGGGTCAAGGGAAAAGGAGCTAAAGACCACTAGCGATGTCGTGTCTTGCTTTGTCCACTTGAAGTTGTATTACCATTTGATGGGGACTACCGTGATGGTACTAGAGTTGAGAGCTGCAGTGATCTTGGTAGCTCTTGGAAGAACATCCTTATGCAACAGTTGCTTAGTTAATTACCATGAATTTTATGATAATGTACCAAGTCTGAATGAAGGTACAACACTAGTCCTCAACAACATTGAATCTGCCACGTT
Source organism: Triticum timopheevii (assembly GCA_963921465.1). Lineage (NCBI taxonomy): Eukaryota > Viridiplantae > Streptophyta > Magnoliopsida > Poales > Poaceae > Triticum > Triticum timopheevii. The sequence continues at coordinate 9,035,717 of OY997271.1, forward strand.
CTCATCCGCATGACTTTGCGTGCACGTCCCTCATCAGAGCTTCTATCATCACAGCTGGCTTCATACTTTCATGGTGTACGAGTAGTTGATAGAGAGTGCTACATGGGGAGAGAAATGTTACTTTTACTTGAGGTTGAAAGTAGTTATGTTTACACCTTCGGTTTTCACTTTGTGGGCAATCTGATGTTTGGCGCTTCATAGTTTCATAGGAAGCATCAGCCATGCTTCCTATGGGTTTTACTAGAACTGGTGTTGGCTATATGGTTTCTCTTTTCTTTTCTTTTCCTTTTTATTTTGCTCCTTTACTGTTGCTTGTATATATTGGACACCTTTATTCCAATACATATATTGTAGAACGATTGCTCTATGGGTTTTGGTTAAAGAAAAAGGTGGTCACCACAACCACAACGCAGACACGCTCCGCGACGTCTTTCCCCCACCCGTCGGGGAGACCAACGCTACAGTCATGAAAAGCGTGAGTACCATGATGTCACGCTTGATTTCAGGGATGGAACACTAATCCAAAGCACGACCGCCCACAATAAAGTAGGCCCAAGTTTAGCGGCGACCAGAACATCAAGTTCTGGAAACCAGCAAATTTGCACATTGGAAAACTGGTGTTTCTTCCACAACTCCTCTTCACACTTCTCTCCCAAGTGCGGCGAGTTCGCCGAATCATCCCAATGGATAGAAAGCCATAAGCGACAGACGGGCCATGAACAACAAGAGGAGGACAAACAAAATTGCCACCACTGCCTCCCTGGCCTCACTACCCACCAAATCACGCCACCGTCAACAACATATGGGGTGGCTCAACATTATACAACTTGTGAAGACATTACAAAAGGATACTACGCGAGGTGATGGACTCACCAGTGTCATCAACCCTCAAGTGGACACAAGTCCCGATCACTTTCACTGAAGATGATTGTCCACCTAACAACCCTTTCCCCAAAAGGTATACATTTTCGTCTCCCCCGCCATCAGCAAAGCCATAGTTCATTGCATCCTGGTCGACGGAGGGAATTCTTTCAACCTCATTTCCATGAGAACCCTGGGTAAGATGCAAGCCAATCCCTCTCACATCTTGCCTATCCGACGACGTTTTATGGCATCGTACCCGGCCTAAAACACCGCCCCGTCGGATAGATAAGACTGTCTGTAACATTCGGATGCCAAGAGAACTTCACTACCGAACATTGCATGTTCGAAGTCGTCGACTTCTAGATGGTGTACAACACACTCCTAGGCAGACCACAAATGCCCAAAAGGCTTCATAGAGCCCCAGAGCTCAACAAAAACGGTACCCTTTGTCGCAAACGAACCTGCCATGACGATAATCATCGGGTCCAACCTAGGCCCCATATAGCTCCGAGTACTTTTGCTGCCTGAGCAGGAAAACAACTATGTTCTTTTCGAAAAGAAGCCGAAACTGCCAGAGCTGCACGCTTGACGTACGCAAAGAGTTAAGACGACATGGTGTCATCACAAAGAGCTGCCTAGGAGGTGGCATGCGGATAAACACTGCTCGATGGTGACGGATAACCGAAACTCGTCACGGTATAGCATGTAAATTAAGCTAGCTTCATGTTATGTTAGTTGTTGTTGCATGTACCATTACTCGACTACAAAGAGAGAGTGAGAGTAGTCCATCGAGGTATAAGGAGAGAGAAGACAGTTACTCCATTTGTTATATGACTTTTAAATGACAAGAGTACATGAACCTAGGTTGCACAAATTACGTCCATTGTTGGTCTTGGTGAAAACTGAAGGAGTAAAAATAACACATCTTCAGACGTTGCATTCTTCTTTCTCTCTCTTTTTAGGCCCTGTCGGTAGAACAATTGTTCTATGGTATATTTTCTATTAATAACAAAGTATAGTACAGGGAGAGAGTTAAAAAAGGAAGGAAACAAAACAAGGAAAAAGCTAGAAAAGAAGCTCTATCCTATCTCTGGGAAACATCACTTCCATTCTTGGCCGGGCTCGTCAACTGATCTAACTCTCTCTTCATGTCCAACTCACCATCAACTGCTCCTACACCAGTAAGGGTAGCAGCGTCCTCGCAACTCCCAATTCTAGTACTATGAGTATAATCTTCCGCGAACGGAAGGCATACTTTTGCAAGTGGGCAAAGCAAAATAAGATATTGCTGGTTACTTTCAGCTTATTTTCGCCTCACCTCCTTGACTCTCACATTTTGGTTTTCCTCCAATATTTTATATGGACTAAAGCTAAACGCGATAAAATAAATCTGAATTCATGTCACACGCACTTTGACATCCTTAGGCATGGGTGGGTATATATAAGACTTCTACTCATCTCTAGTCTTTGGTACTAGCTCTTTTTAGGAGGACAAAATGATAATTTGTGTGAGCATGGTATATGTGTTGAATGAGCGACGTGACCATTCCATATGCATATTTGGTTTCCAATCTCTTGCTGGAAACAAAATGAAAGAAATGTCGTGTTTGGTTGGACAGAACTCGCGTCAAAGGAATGAGTGACTGGTTGAACAAAAGTTGCATCTACAAACAGGTTAATCATGAATGACCTAGAGTAAGTAACTAACCTTCAAGTAGTAGAATGCATGTTATGTTGCTTACCATCACATGACTCGGAAGTAGAACAGAGAGAAAATAATCTAATTATCAATGATCCAGAGTAACCAACCCTTCATGTGGTAGACCTTAATATGCATGTTATGTTAGATATGGTCATACTTACCATCACATGAATGGGAAGTAGAAACAAAGAGTTTTCCATGTCCATTGCTTGAATCATGAAAGATGAATGAAATGGAAAATGACCGATTTAAGCTAAGTTTTTTGGCTCCCTTTCAATATCAGAATATCATAGCAAAGAAACCTAGAATAAAACATTGGAGAAAGCAATGCACAAAATGAGAATTTGGTAATAGCAAGTGACTACTGTTGTACAAAATGCACATCAGTTCTGAATAAATGGCCATTTTTCCTTCTATATGCTCTTCTTAGATCTTCTCTTCTAGCAAAGCACCAACAGTCTAAACATCATCGTATATCATCTGATCATAAGATCTTCAGAAGTGATACAAAAGAGTAGAGATAAATTGGCACTAGCCCTTTTTAGGAGGACGAAATGATAATTTGTGTGAGCATGGTATATGTGTTGAATGAGCGACGTGACCATTCCATATGCATATTTGGTTTCCAATCTCTTGCTGGAAACAAATGAAAGAAATGTCGTGTTTGGTTGGACAGAACTCGCGTCAAAGGAATGAGTGACTGGTTGAACAAAAGTTGCATCTACAAACAGGTTAATCATGAATGACCTAGAGTAAGTAACTAACCTTCAAGTAGTAGAATGCATGTTATGCTGCTTACCATCACATGACTGGGAAGTAGAACAGAGAGAAAATAATCTAATTATCAATGATCCAGAGTAACCAACCCTTCATGTGGTAGACCTTAATATGCATGTTATGTTAGATATGGTCATACTTACCATCACACGAATGGGAAGTAGAAACAAAGAGTTTTCCATGTCCATTGCTTGAATCATGAAAGATGAATGAAATGGAAAATGACCGATTTAAGCTAAGTTTTTTGGCTCCCTTTCAATATCAGAATATCATAGCAAAGAAACCTAGAATAAACATTGGAGAAAGCAATGCACAAAATGAGAATTTGGTAATAGCAAGTGACTACTGTTGTACAAAATGCACATCAGTTCTGAATAAATGGCCATTTTTCCTTCTATATGCTCTTCTTAGATCTTCTCTTCTAGCAAAGCACCAACAGTCTAAACATCATCGTATATCATCTGATCATAAGATCTTCGGAAGTGATACAAAAGAGTAGAGATAAATTGGCACTAGCCCTTTTTAGGAGGACGAAATGATAATTTGTGTGAGCATGGTATATGTGTTGAATGAGCGACGTGACCATTCCATATGCATATTTGGTTTCCAATCTCTTGCTGGAAACAAAATGAAAGAAATGTCGTGTTTGGTTGGACAGAACTCGCGTCAAAGGAATGAGTGACTGGTTGAACAAAAGTTGCATCTACAAACAGGTTAATCATGAATGACCTAGAGTAAGTAACTAACCTTCAAGTAGTAGAATGCATGTTATGTTGCTTACCATCACATGACTGGGAAGTAGAACAGAGAGAAAATAATCTAATTATCAATGATCCAGAGTAACCAACCCTTCATGTGGTAGACCTTAATATGCATGTTATGTTAGATATGGTCATACTTACCATCACACGAATGGGAAGTAGAAACAAAGAGTTTTCCATGTCCATTGCTTGAATCATGAAAGATGAATGAAATGGAAAATGACCGATTTAGCTAAGTTTTTTGGCTCCCTTTCAAGATCAGAATATCATAGCAAAGAAACCTAGAATAAAACATTGGAGAAAGCAATGCACAAAATGAGAATTTGGTAATAGCAAGTGACTACTGTTGTACAAAATGCACATCAGTTCTGAATAAATGGCCATTTTTCCTTCTATATGCTCTTCTTAGATCTTCTCTTCTAGCAAAGCACCAACAGTCTAAACATCATCGTATATCATCTGATCATAAGATCTTCAGAAGTGATACAAAAGAGTAGAGATAAATTGGCACTAGCCCTTTTTAGGAGGACGAAATGATAATTTGTGTGAGCATGGTATATGTGTTGAATGAGCGACGTGACCATTCCATATGCATATTTGGTTTCCAATCTCTTGCTGGAAACAAAATGAAAGAAATGTCGTGTTTGGTTGGACAGAACTCGCGTCAAAGGAATGAGTGACTGGTTGAACAAAAGTTGCATCTACAAACAGGTTAATCATGAATGACCTAGAGTAAGTAACTAACCTTCAAGTAGTAGAATGCATGTTATGTTGCTTACCATCACATGACTGGGAAGTAGAACAGAGAGAAAATAATCTAATTATCAATGATCCAGAGTAACCAACCCTTCATGTGGTAGACCTTAATATGCATGTTATGTTAGATATGGTCATACTTACCATCACACGAATGGGAAGTAGAAACAAAGAGTTTTCCATGTCCATTGCTTGAATCATGAAAGATGAATGAAATGGAAAATGACCGATTTAAGCTAAGTTTTTTGGCTCCCTTTCAATATCAGAATATCATAGCAAAGAAACCTAGAATAAAACATTGGAGAAAGCAATGCACAAAATGAGAATTTGGTAATAGCAAGTGACTACTGTTGTACAAAATGCACATCAGTTCTGAATAAATGGCCATTTTTCCTTCTATATGCTCTTCTTAGATCTTCTCTTCTAGCAAAGCACCAACAGTCTAAACATCATCGTATATCATCTGATCATAAGATCTTCAGAAGTGATACAAAAGAGTAGAGATAAATTGGCACTAGCCCTTTTTAGGAGGACAAAATGATAATTTGTGTGAGCATGGTATATGTGTTGAATGAGCGACGTGACCATTCCATATGCATATTTGGTTTCCAATCTCTTGCTGGAAACAAAATGAAAGAAATGTCGTGTTTGGTTGGACAGAACTCGCGTCAAAGGAATGAGTGACTGGTTGAACAAAAGTTGCATCTACAAACAGGTTAATCATGAATGACCTAGAGTAAGCAGCTAACCTTCAAGTAGTAGAATGCATGTTATGTTGCTTACCATCACATGACTGGGAAGTAGAACAGAGAGAAAATAATCTAATTATCAATGATCCAGAGTAACCAACCCTTCATGTGGTATACCTTAATATGCATGTTATGTTAGATATGGTCATACTTACCATCACACGAATGGGAAGTAGAAACAAAGAGTTTTCCATGTCCATTGCTTTAATCATGAAAGATGAATGAAATGAAAATTGACCGATTTAAGCTAAGTTTTTGGCTCCCTTTTAAGATCAGAATATCATAGCAAGGAAACCTAGAAGAAAACCTTGGAGAAAGCAATGCATAAAATGAGAAATTGGTAATAGTAAGTGACTATTGTTGTACAAAATGCACGTCAGTTCTGAATAAATGGCCATTTTTTAACTGAATAAATGGCCATTTTTCCTTCTATATGCTATTCTTAGATCTGCTCTTCTTGCAAAGAGCTAACAATTTTAACATCATCATATATCATCTGGGGCAAAAATGCAGGAACCAATAAAATAAGCTCTGGCTACTTTTGCTGCCTAAGCAGGAAATACTATTCTTATCAGAAGAAGCGGAATCTGTCGATTTTCCTTATCGAAAGGTGTATTTATCAATCTACTGACACGCGAGCAAGTAAGCCAGTGGCCGTTTGAACCGTCTTTATGTGACCAGACCCAATCAGATCGCGTAGGTGGAACCGCACGTCGAGAGGTGATAATCTTAACCTCGTCTTCTCCAGTGAAGATAGTAGCATCTCCTTGTACTTCCGACGGTTCAATAACGAAAGAACTTCCTTCCTCCCCTGCTCACCATAACCACATTTGTCAAGATATCAAAATTGTAGGCCCATTGAGAAGAATCCGGGAAAGCAGATGCAAGAATAATAAACAAACTAAAGTAAACTAATGACAGCATTCATAAAATACATCGTGCGTGGTTCCAGAGTATGTACATGGATTTAACTATAAATATTTGCGCAACCTACGCAAGTTCATGGACCTAGTTCAGGGACCAGGAGTCAATGAAAATTATGTAGGCAATGAAGATTGAAACAGTCAGGAGGGATGGAATCATAGTAGCCAGTCAATCACTAAAGTGGTGGCTAGATTACTTCACTCAGCAGAATCAGCTTTATATCTGTTATTAATTTATTAGAACCATCTTTCAGATTAACTAACACCACGAGAATTGAACGAATGAATAGAAAAGCCAAGAAGTGCAAACCTGGGTTAGGCCTTTCAAGATAGGGCCAATACTTGGAATAGAAAACCAGTACATGTTTGGATCTATTAGTTGGCGTGTCTGCAAAAAATCAACATGGCACAAACAGTAAGCATGATTGGATGCAGCTATTAATTGATTGGTAAACATGAATCTAATGATCCCATGGAAAATACTCAAGAAATGACCAACATGTGAATACAAGAACACCCATGATAATGATCCCATGGAAATACTTACTAGGAGACCAGCATTCATCAATAAGGTGATATGTTTATCTCTTGCATCACCCCCATGTGATAACAGTGAACACTGCAATAAAAAGCAGAAGACATGAAAAGCCTTAATACAGCAGTTCTATTTCCTGATTTATTACTGGGTATTATTTAAGAAACGATATACTAAAACAAAGTGTCAGGTAACATCCAATGATAGATCATCGCAAAGCTTCGCAAAAGTTAAAATTTGGTAATGAGATATTCTAGAGAGAAGGTTAAGATAGAATTCTGCAGAGGATCAACACTTAACTCTAGTACCTGGCTGAAACTTACCAGCTCTAGGTGATCTATGCTAACATCCAATTTCGAAGGCAGAACATATTTCTCAAACCACTCAAACACTTCACTGCAATCTTGGTTTTTACCCTTTGACCTCCTGACAGCAGATTCCATCTGCATACACTCCATGTAAGAGATAAGCAGATCCATTAAAACTTGTAGTACGAATAGGTAAATTTAATGTGATGAATTGTCACATTATGACTAAAACTTTATTATCAACAAAAGATGAGCTACTGTATATGATGTAAATATGCAGTTCAGTTAGCGTGTGCTTGATTGGTTAAACAAGCTATATGGGATAGGGCCATCCAGCTTGGTAAGGATAGGCTTGAATGAGGTTAAACAAGGTATATGGGATAGGTTGGTTGCTTCGTTGGGTGGATGGGAACAACAGATTGGTTAGCTAAATGACACCTCTTAACTTCCATTACATTAACACCATCTAGACCTAGTGAATCTACTTAAGTCATACCGGAAAAACATATACCTGTTTCAGATAATCATCCATGAACATGATTGCATGGTCATCCTGCCCAGTATTGAGTTTGAATACACGAAGCAATCTGTCTTTCTTCAGTGACTGCAAAATGTATTTCTATGTTCAGATTTCATCAAAGCAAGGAAAATTCATATCTGACGCAGTTGGAGATTAATACACATTAGTCAATAATAATCACCAACAATTTAACATGATAATCGTTAGAAAAGAATCCAAAGATAGAACACAAACTTATCATTGCATTACAACAGTGGTGTCCACATAAAGAATTATTGCATAAGTTCAAAACAAAACCTCCAAATCTCTATCAACTTGTGTCCTGTCCTTCACGCTACTATACAATTGGGACTGCAAAATGAATGGCTGGGTCACGACCTACAAGTGAACACAAAAAAGCTGAATTTGGTAATGAATCACCATTGAAAAGGAAAATAATCAGAGAAGAAGCACATAGTGAGTTTATATAACCATCTTTATTATATAACAACATGCTACATGGGAGTATTGCTACATCCTTCTGTTAAGATGAGGAGCAAACAAAAGTACAAGAGTTTAATGGTGGCCGTGTCCCCCCACCCCCAAGTAACTTTGGCATATCACGCACACAGACCAGACTTTTGCAACAGAAAACAGCCTAACCTATGCACACGGCGGCTCTCGCAGCCAGTGCTGGTAGGCCTGAATTGTCGCTCCACCTCTGCCTTGATGTTGTTGGCCATCGTCTGAAGGTCCTGGTTCTCTCCCTGGAACACCAGGTAGCTACGTTCTCTCCAAAATCCAAATGGACCAAATTTGTAGAATCACTATCGAGTTCAGGTCTTTTTGCCGATTTTTGGGCAGTGCTTTCCACCTAGACAGCCACCAAATTTGCCTGAAGTGGTGAGCTGTTCAGTTTAAAATGATTTGCCACAGCTATGTCAACCAGGAGCATTGCTCTCTTTCTCGGCCTCCCATGACAGCGCGCTCATCACGTATTTGGGCAGCTGCCAGCATTCAAGCTGGTCAACTGTCCAGCAGTGGAGCTGCAGTGCTAACCAGATGGGAAATGGCACTTGAGAGACACTTTGGCCTTCCAGAGCACCTTGTGGCATGGGAGCACTGTCCTGCCACAAAAGAATGCCCTATAAGACAGCTGAGCTGACTGAATGTCTGGACTCTGATTGTTCCTTTTCTAAAGGTTATAAATTCACATATCCATACATGAGCAAGGCGGATAGTGGAAATGATTCATGTGAATTGCAGAAAATAAGTGTTTAGTAGGAGGTTCAATGTATTCAATTAACAATTTAAAATGCTGAAACTCAAACAGTGCAACAAAATGAAACATATATTTATGATATTATTGTTCTCCAAGTTCAGAAAAGATTGAAAAAATATTAGAGCATGCAAATACCTTCTCTAGCTTTGGGAACTGTGTGCGCATCAACTGTAGAGCTATCAATGTATCGCTGAATATAAGGTTGTCCTCTGCATTATCAAAATTGTTAGATGTTAAAACAACTTTACAGCTTAAGATGTACAACAATAATTGTCATTGAGTGCAACGTTCTTCACATACAATTCGTAGAATCTTCTTAACAAAATATAATGTCTTTGATGTTGCCTATCTTATGCAACACCTAGAAGTGATCTAAAAGATGGAGCAAATTAAGTTCAAGATTACTAAACTTATTCTGACTTCTGAGGGTGTCAGCTAGGTACCCACTCTCCTGACTTGCAAATTTGGGTTGCCAAAACCGTAAAATCTCCAGTGCCCAAGCTAGTGTGACCATCCAGGTTCTCTAATCATGTTCCCAATTTTGCAGCAAGCCATGGGACGCCTATAGTCCATTGTTAATTCCTCTCCGTGCCTAATCTTGTTCCAGCCCCACACCAACGAAGCTAATCAACCGGCGCTATAAATCTCTCATAACAACAGCCACGACTACGGACAATCGATCCCACCAGTGGAAACCATGGGAGATACCAACAGTGGTAAAGCAACTCTGTTTCCAGCTACATCAACTACGGCAATCCATCCTCTGCTACCTGCAGTGTCTTAGAAGGAATGGAAGCAAATGAGAGGGCGCATCTGTAGCAGATGGTGACCTGACATATAGCAATTTGTTCTCAGAAATCTCTGTAAAAAATGAAGCCTCTCTTGACTTGTTACAGCTGGCCAATTTCTGCCATATGCTAGCTGCCACGAAAGCAATTTTCTAGGAGTATATAACTGAATGAACAACTACAGCATACATCATATGAGTTTATCAGACCTGAATGTTGAGAAAGAAGAAAGAGACAACGTAAGGGGGCTACAAGCATAATTACACTGACTCCTAGTCGTTTATCTGGTGTGGCATGCTGGTGGTGATACGCGGTGACCCACTTGATTTAGTTTTGATCTAAATGTGGAAATTAAGAGAACGGTGACCTATTTGACACACTTGAGCAAGTTCAGTGACCAGCGTGTAATTTACTCTAACAGAGGAGAATAACTTAAACAGAGAAAGTGGCAAACCAAGGCTTGTGCTGTTTTCGGTTCTGCCTTGTGAACTTGTGGCATCGTCATTAGGAGAGCGTGGTCGCTTCTTTTTCCCACGAGATGATGATGAATACGATGGCCATGGTTCTGCCATCTCTCTTTGCTGATTGTCCAGTCCAATTTAAGTCGATGGCATGAGACAAATAAGACAAATGTCTGTCCAATCAGGAGTCAGATCCTCTAATTTGCATCAGTAACCTGGAGCTTCCTTCCACAGGCAGCAAAACGATAAGACTGGCTACTTGTGAGCTGAAAGTTTGAAAACACCTGCAGTCAGAGGGATTCCAACAAGTCTTGAAAAATCTGGAATATGGAAATGATTTAGGAAACTCGGAATACTAAGGAAAAACTGAGATACAGATGGTACCACACTCGGTCATTTCAACTGAACTAGAATGACATGAAAGATTACCACAAAACGGAAGCAGAAAAATAAACAACATAAGGGGTGGACAAAGTTCACTGAAATTCCCTAGTAGTATAAGCTTCCTGCAGTTTGGGGGTATTCGGCAATTCAGGCACCTTGCTGAAGGGTGAAACTATCACTTTGCTAATCCACTGGAATTTTGCAAAACTCGTACGCACATACTACGATATAATAAGCTTGCTAATCCGGTGGAACTTCACAAGTCCGAGAAACTGTCAGATCAGAGTAGTCTCTGAACCTGCAAACAGAGCATTCAATCTACTTCTCAACGAACCGGAAATTTTTCCAAGGTTTGTTGTCTGCGCTAATCCTCCACTGCCGCCCTACCCACCAAGAAATAGCGATTTCTCCACCAATCCATATACAAGCAGAGGCAAAGTACAGGAACGAGCACCGTTTGTACAGGGATGAGCACAAATTCTGTACTGATAGCAGAAAAAGAATTTCCTCTCTGCAGCTACATATCCATCCATACAACTAGTACAAGTAGTACCATTTATTACAGGAACGAGCGCTAATTGACGGACAGAGATTGGGTAGATGCATAACCTGGTCGCAGCCGCAGGACCTCTGTGGCTCTCTTCTGCCGTGCCGGCGGCTCCCCGCCGTCCAGGGTAATTGCAGACGGCCGGAGTTGCGACGGCGGCCTCCTCTTGGAGAAACGCGGCGGCCTCCGTATCCCCTCGACCTCTCCCGCCGCGCGTGGCCGTCAGCGCGCAACAACCTACTCGGCGGCGGCGGCGGCGGCGGCGGCGGCGAGGGCTGGGATCTGTCGCGTGGGGAACAGGACGAGAGGCCAATCGGGATTATTTTTTCTCCCCGAGTAATTTGATAAAAAGGTTTTCTTGTGGGATCCGGGACCACCTGTCAACAACATATCTGCTTTTCTAATAAAAAAATATATATTTGATTAACGGATTCTCCCAAATTCATCGCACTACAATTCTGCAAAATAAAGGGCCGGTGTGTTTCTTCACTAACCCATACAAAGAAGAAAGAGCGGCATATGAAAACTTCTTAAATGCGTTTTGCGCGCCGCGTCTTTGTGCTCCTCGACAAAGGCCAAGGTGCGGAAGATCATTACCGTTACCACCTCGACAGCCAAAGCGCGGATGATAATGACAGTGAACAACATGTGCAGTTTCGGTTTGCGGCTGTGTCGGGTCATCGCCGATGGCGCGGACATAGGCTCCCGCTGCACAAAGTGAGTGGCGGGGCAAATGTACTCGTACCACCGAAGAGCAAGATGGCAGGAGGGCTGATTACTTGGGAGAAGATACATGTATTTGTTTTCCTCCAATATTTCAGATGGACTCAAAATGGATAGACAGGGGAGCAAATATCACACTCACATTGACACCCGAGACAATGGAGTATATATATAGGGGTTTTATGCATCTCTTGTCTTTGAACAAGTCATTCAAGAAACGTTCATTTGATCATGTGACTGGATTATAGAATCATGTGATCATGCTTAGTCTCCAATATTCCAGGTAGAGTAACTTAGTTTACAGGGTATGGCAGCTCTCTCGTATGTACCATCACGCCAAATTCAGTGCATCATGAAAGACGTATGAAGCGTGACAACTGATTCATTTTAGCAATCTTTCTGGCTCACTTCAAGAACATCATGTCACCCACATAATGGTATGAAGCAAGGTATTTCGGTGCTAATTACCATTTTCTTTATTATGGGAGTACACCGCATAAGGCCTAATAAGTTTGTAGGAGTGAGCAAAAAAAAACTTTTTTGGGTTTTGGCATTACTTGATTCTTCTCCATCTCTGATTCGTCTTGAAAAGGATGCCGAGATACTACCGTGCTAAATTTTCGCATGTAAAACTAGCCAGTGTAGGTGACGAACTTAGTGGGGGGAGAGAAAGAGAGGGGCCAGCTCAGAAGCCGAAGAATGTTGCGAAGGAGGTCTCGTTCTTGGTAAATGATAAAGAATGAAATGAAAGAAAAGGTCCACACTCAAACAAACTGAGCATATGTCGCGTAAATGCAACGGTCCAAATATACATAAATTACAGGTATCAAGGTAAAAAAATAATGCCTACTTTGCAAGTCAACTTGTCTTCTCATTTACCGGTTTAATTAACTAGCACTTAACGTTAAGATCGTAATTCTTACAAATTAAAGGACAAACTTGATTTGGCATTAAAAACAATATAAATAAAGTAGCATATCGGACTTTAAAGTTTTACATTCTTCTCCTTGGCATACCAAGGGTTTGCTGCTAATGGATTTAATCTATAATTTTCTTCAGGCGGCGGTCTTGCTCGATGAGAACAACTACTAAAATTGACGAACATCTACTAAAATTAGCTGAAACTCATCCTGTAACTCGTATGAGTGCATACACTGCAAACACAAATAGACCAAAGCACTAGTACCGACGATTGGCTAATGGCACTTCACACATTTGCATAGTAATTACTACTTCCTCCATTCCCTTATACAATACCACTTCATTTTTTATGTTAAACTTTGCCTTATAATTTTGGTCAACAAAATAAAGATTACATGTCATCAAAAATATATCATTGGAAAGATGTTTGAAATGTGCATCCAATGAAATGCTTTTGGTGGCATATAACTGCGATGCCCCCGATTTGACCGTACACTAATCATGCAGGCAAACGTGTACGATCAAGATCAGAGACTCACGGAAAGATATCACAACACCACTCTAGAAGTAAAATAAGTCATACAAGCATCATATTACAAGCCAGGGGCCTCGAGGGCTCGAATACAAGTGCTCGAACATAAACGAGTCAGCGGAAGTAACAATATCTGAGTACAGACATAAGTTAAACAAGTTGACATAAGATGGCTAGCACAAACTGGGATACAGATCGAATGAGGCGCAGGCCTCCTGCCTAGGATCCTCCTAAACTACTCCTGGTCGTCGGCCGCCTGAAAGTAGTAGTAGGCACCCTCGGTGTAGTAGGGGTCGTCGTCCACAGTGGCGTCTGGCTTCTGGGCTCCAACATCTGGTTGCGACATCCGAGAAGAATGAAAAGGAGGAACAGAGGGAGCAAAGCAGCCATGAGTACTCATCCAAAGTACTCGCAAGCAAGGATCTACACTACATATGCATGGGTATCTGTGTAAAGGGGTAATATCGGTGGACTGAACTGCAGAATGCCAGAATAAGAGGGGGATAGCTAGTCCTATCGAAGACTACGCTTCTGGCAGCCTCCATCTTGCAACATGTAGGAGAGAATAGATGATAAGTTTGATGGAGAACGTAGTAATACTTCAAAAAATTCCTACGTGTCACCAAGATCAATCTAGGAGATGCTAGCAACGAGAGAGAGGGAGTGCATTTCATAGCCTTGAAGATCGCTAAGCGGAAGCATTACAAGAACGCGGTTGATGGAGTCGTACTCGCGGTGATTCAAATCGCGGAAGATCCGATCCAAGCGCCGAACGGCCGGTGCCTCCGCGTTCAACACACGTACAGCCCGGGGACGTCTCCTCCTTCTTGATCCAGCAAGGGGAAAGGAGAAGTTGAGGGAGAACCCCGGCAGCACGACGGCGTGGTGGTGGAGCTCGTGGTTCTCTGGCAGGGCTTCGCCAAGCTCAACGGAGGAGGAAGGGGTGTACGAGGGGGGAGGGCTGCGCCAGGGCTGAGGTGCGGCTGCCCTCCCACCCACCCCCCTCTATTTATAGGGTGAAGGGAAGAGGGGGCCGCCCCCCCTAGATGCATCTAGAGGGGGGCAAAGGGGGTGCTTGCCCCCAAGTTGGTGGGGGCGCCCCCACACCCTAGGGTTTCCAACCCTAGGCGCCTTGGGCCCTTGGGGGCGCACCAGCCCACTATGGGGCTGGTTCCCACCCATATTCAGCCCACTTGGTCCCCCGGAGCTGGTGGCCCCACCCGGTGGTCCCGGTACAATACCGATAATCCCTGAAACCTTTTCGGCGACTGAAACTGGACTTCCCATATATAAATCTTCACCTCCGGACCATTCTGGAACTCCTTGTGACGTCCGGGATCTCATCCGGGACTCCGAACAACTTTCGGCAACCACATACAATTTCCCATTACAACTCTAGCGTCACCGAACCTTAAGTGTGTAGACCCTACGAGTTCGGGAAGCATGCAGACATGACCCAGACACATCTCCAGCCAGTAACCAATAGCAGGATCTGGATACCCATATTGGCTGGGATCTGGGATCTGTCGCGTGGGGAGCAGGACGAGAGCCCAATCGGGATTGCCCCTCCCCCCCCCCCATGAGTAATTGGATAGAAAGGGGTTTTTTTTCATACACGTGGGATCTGGGACCACCTGTCAACAACATATCTGCTTTTCCAAAATATATATATCGGATTAACGGATTCTTTGGAATTTATTGCACTACAAAAAAAAATCAGCGAGCCAACCTGTGGTTGGATGGTTAGAGGGGCAGTGGTATCCCCAGCCCACTAGGATTCAAGTCATGGTGCTCGCATTATTCCTGGATTTATTTCAGGATTTCCGGCGATGCGCCTTCAGTGCGAGGAGATGTTCCCGTTGACGACGAGGCGCCTACGGTAACTTTGTAAATTTCAAGATGATATGTTGGCTCAGTCTCTCGAAGGTGCTCATAGGGGTAGGATGTGCGTGTGTGCGTTAATAGGGGTGAGTGTATGCGCGTATGTAAGAGCGCTTGCATCTGTACTGTATTCAAAAAGGAATTCTGAAAAAAAAATCCTAGGAGGACCGGTGTATTTCTTCATTTAAACCCATACAGAGAAGAAAGAACGTCATGTGAAAACCTCTCAAAAGCGTTTTGCGCGCCGCGTCTTTGTGCTCCTCGTCGACGACCAAGGTGCGGAAGGTCATGACCGGTGAACACGTTGACAATGAAAGCATGGGTGATAAGGACAGTGAACAACATGTGCAGCTCCAGATTGCGACGACATCGAGTCACCGCCTATGGCGCGGACAAAGGCTCCCATTGCACAAAGTGAGTGGCGAGACAAATGCACTCGTACCACTGAAGAGCAAGATGGCAGGAGGGCCGATTACGCGGGAGAAGATACATGTATTTGTTTTCCTCCAATATTTTAGACGGACTCAAGATGGATGGACATGGGAACAAATCTGAATTCATATCACACTCACATTAACCTCCCAAGCTAGTGGAGTATATATGGGACTTCTATACCTCTTGTGTTTGAATGAGTCATTCAAGAAATGTTTATTTGATCTGTGACTAGACTACAGAATCATGTGACCATCCTACTTGCATGTTTAGGTTAGTCTTCAACTTCCTAGCAGAAGAACTTAGTTTACATGGTATGCCAATTCTCTCGTATGTATCATCAGGCCAAATTCATTGCATCATGGAAGACGCGTGAAACGTGAGAACTTATTCCTTTTAGCTATCTTTTCAGCTCCCTTTCAAGAACATGATGGTATTAAGCAAGGTGATGCGGAGCACCCTACGGATATCACCATGTCAAGAGTCCGTTATGCAAGTGACACGTGTGACATCTACTTCACATACATAAAAGTGAATCATCTTCTTTACACGTGCTCACTTGACCCCTTCGAGAATGGTATACTACTTGGCACTTCTTCCGTGTGCATGCATAGATATTATCGGAGCACCACGGTTGACGAGGAGGAGTGCGAGCACAACAGCACGACTACACCATCCACAAGAAAAGCTTGGCAGAGAAGGAAGAAGAAGCATGGAGAAGCTTCTGGAAAGCCCGGAACTTCCGACGAAGGAATAAACGGAAGCAGAATCTGGTTGGATTTACTAGTTTCTTTCATTCACACTACAAGAAATATGTCAACTTGTGACCTTCTGTCAGTGACCCTGGAAGAATTGGTCATAGATCTATGACCATTTTAGATCAATTGGTCAAAAGCTGTTCGGGGGGCTCCAAACCCTAAACCATTGCGACCATTTTGGTCAGAAAGGTCGTAATTTCCTTACACGAAATGGTCATAAAGCAAACAGCGCTAGTCCGCTGCCTTATTTCTAGTTGTTAACGACCAATATAGATGGTCATAGCCTTGTAAATTGTGGTGGGTTGCTATGACTAGGCGCCACCTCATCAGTTTTGCCTATGTGTCATGTCCATGTGACAGTTTTTGCCCTAGGTTGTGAAGCAACCTATATTTCTGTCATTCCCAAAATTCCCAAAAAAAATCTCATAAATTCTTTGGGTCATATCTTCGTCAAATATGTAAAAATCTTCCTTGCCTAGTTCAAAAATAATTCAAAAATATTCATTTTCCTATTCTGTTCAGAGTAACAGTTTGTGAAGGAAGTACCACTTTGGCATGTCCAAATAGTATCCATTTTCTACAGTGCTTTCCTATGACCAAATAACGATCCTCCACCAAATGCCAGCTCAATCCATTCATTATTTTGAGCCGAGATTCAACATTCGTATTTATGTCCAGTGTGGTGGTTTGCAAAGCAAGTACCACCTAGGCTACTCCTTTTGAGCTGAAAATTTGTGAAGACGATCTTCTTAGTAACTGATCATCCTCAGCCAAAACTCACGCCCATTAGCCATGTACATTTCCCGTACCGCTAATCAAACACTTGGCTGCTAATTCATGTTTGAGCATCGATCGGTCTCCTCGTGAGAATCTTATGTTGTAATTTTCTTCCTAGCACCAACCTAGGGAGTTCCCAACCCACTAGACATGCCTAGGCCACCCAGAACACATGGCAACGCCACGGTCACGACGTGATCATGCGGCGGGCATGCGAGTTTACGCGCTCTAGAGTTGGGGCCCTCGGCCACCGCCCAAACCTCGACGTATCGCCACTAAACCATGTATTTACGATTAAATAGGTCCTTATGTAACTAGAAATGATTTTTGGAAAAAATAAATAGCAAACTATGAGGCAGCTGCAGTTCAAATTTGACCCGCTTCCAACTGAATCGGCAGAAATTTGTCTTTTTCACGAGAGGTGGATCAAAAAAATTACACCCAAACATTTTGTCAATTGTGCATTAAATATGGCCTAGTATTTTATAAAAATGTTTTGGTCCAATTTTGCAACAATTATTTGGTAGTTCCTTCACAAAAAAAACCTCCTTTCGGGCACTCGAAAAATGGAAAATGGTTTTTTCGTCCAACGAAAATGAAAACTTCCTTAGGCAACATTGTTTGCCATTCCAATATGCACCCTTGTGCACAATATGAGATCATTTGAACAAGCTATGCCATGAATGTGGCCATAAGATTGACCATTTAGCTTGAAAGCCATGAATCTTTAGAGATAATAGCTCATTTCTGAGAACACTTTTTTAAAATAATTGTTGTATTACAAGTTTGTTATTTTTCCTGGGAACTTGGCCACATATAATGACACAATGCAAAGGTTTCTCAATTTTTTGATTTTTTTTGAATTTTTTATGCCCGTTTCAAAATGCGGTCAAAACGGCGGGAATGACCGTTCCTAGCTAGTGGTTGAATCTTGGAATTTTTTTTGGTGTTTATCTAATTAAATAGATACTTATGTACCTAGAAATGATTTTTGGAAAAAATAAATAGCAAACTACAAGGCAGCTGCAGTACAAATTTAACCCGCTTCCAACTAAATCGGCAAAAAATTGTCTTCTTCACGAGAGGTGGATCAAAACTTTTTCCACCCAACTGTTTGGTCAATTGTGCATTAAATATGTCCTAGTATTTTAGAGAAATGATTTGGTCCAATTTTGCAACAATTATTTGGGAGGTCCTTCACAAAAAAACCTCCTTTTGGGCACTCGAAAAATGAAAAATGTTTTTTTCGTCCAAAGAAAATGAAAACTCCCTTAGGCAACATTGTTTGCCATTCCAAGATGCACCCTTGTACATAATATGAGATCATTTGAACAAACTATGCCATGAATGTGGCCATAAGATTGATCATTTGGCTTGAAAGCCATTGATCTCCATACGTGATAGCTCGTTTCTGAGAACACTTTTTAAAAATAATTGGCTTATTACTAGTTTATTACTTTTCATGGAAACTTGGTCACATATGATGACACAATGCAAAGTTTTTCCAATTTTTTGATTTTCTTTTGAATTTTTTATGCCCATTTCAAAATGCGGTCAAAACGGCGGGATTGACTGTTCCTAGCTAGTGGTTGAATCTTGGAAAAAATTTGGTGTTTCTTTGATTAAATAGATACTTTTGTACCTAAAACTGATTTTTGAGAAAAATAAAGAGCAAACTATGAGGTAGCTACAGTTCAAATTTGACCCGCTTCCAGCTGAATCGGCGAAAATTTGTCTTTTTCACGAGAGGTGGATCAAAACGTTTTACACCCAACCATTTTGGTCAATTGTGCATTAAATATGTCCTAGTATTTTATAAAATTGATTTGGTACAATTTTGCAACAAATATATTGTAGGTCCTTCACAAAAAAACTCATTTTGGGCACTCGAAAAATGGAAAATAAATTTTTCGTCCAAAGAAAATGAAAACTTCCTTAGGCAACATTGTCTATTCCAAGATGCATTCTTGTGCATAATATGAGATCATTTGAACAAACTATGTCATGAATGTGGCCATAAGATTGATCATTTGGCTTAAAAGCCATGAATCTTCACACTTGATTGCTCGTTTCTGAGAACATTTTTTCAAAATAATTGTCGTATTACAAGTTTATAATTTTTTTGGTAACTTGGCCACATAAAATGAAACTATGCGAAGGTTTTCCAATTTTTTGATTTTATTTTATTTTTTTATGCCCGTTTCAAAATGCGGTCAAAACGGCGGGAATAACTGTTCCTAGTTAGTGGTTGAATCTTGGAATTTTTTTGGCGTTTCTCTGATTAAATAGATAATTATGTACCTAGAAATAATTTTTGGAAAAAATAAAGAGCAAACTCCGAGGTAGCTACTGTTCAAATTTGACCCGCTTCCAACTGAATAGGCGAAAATTTGTCTTTTTCACGAGAGGTAGATCAAAACTTTTTACACCCAACCATTTGGTCAATTGTGCATTAAATATGTTCTAGTATTTTGGACACACGATAAATGAAAAAATGAATTAAAAAAGTCATTTCTCATAACTCTTTATAAAAATATTTGTCTTATTTCAATTTGTGATTATTCTTGAAAACTAAATTCAAATTTGCTGACACAATGCGAAGTTTTTTTTTTCCAATTTTTCAGGTCATGATAAAATAGCTAACATGATTTAGCACCTTACTTTTAGTCAATTACGACCAATTTAAATGGTCAAAATATCATACCTGTATACTGCGTTTTGATTGGTCCAGAGGCTTCTTACGCGGATCGTGGATAATCACCGTCGGATGCTCCTGGATCCAATGGCCGGCACATCACCCGTCTCACCCACGTCTCGCACTCCTCCTCTCGCACCCTTTTCTCCCTCGCACTGACGCCCCTCTCTCCTCTCCCTCACTCCGATCTGATCTGAATCCACCGCCGCCCACCGTCGCCCACCCCCACCGCCGCCCACTGTCCCACCCCCTCCGCCGCCCACCCCCACCGTCGACGACCCTCACCATCAAGCCCACGCCCTGACCCGCGCCATCTAGTACTCGCCCGCAACCCTCACCCGTGGCTAGGGTTTCGGCCGCCACCCCTAACTTCGTCGGGATCTGCCAAATCCGGCGACAGCGAGGCCAGAGGTGGCCGGATCTGGCACCGGTAAGCCCCTCCCCTCCTTATTCGTGCACTATCTCCTCCTCACCTCACCTCGTCTTGTGTTCCCTTTCGGAAGGTCAACATGGTTGTGGATGGGACGACGACGATGGCAGGAGGGGCGAACCTCCATGGGACGGGTCGCCACCAAGGAGATGGAGCTCCTTCTCCATCCAATTTGGCCATCTCCGGCCGCCTCCTCCAGATCCTCGCCGACCACGGTCCCCTCACCGTCGGCAACACCTGGAACCACGCCAAGGTACCCTCCTCGACCCACTCGGCTGTCCGTGCGTGTGTCAACGACCCCTAGCTCTTGAGCTCCATGTATTGTTGCGACTTTGTTCGTCCATGGCCGGCCAGTAGATGCGGTGGTATTAAGAGCTGATGGAACTGGTGCCCGGAAGCGAGTAGTACAGCTTGGCCTCTGCCTGTACTTCCTTCTTTGATCAGATGATGCTTAGACCAGGAAGATTGTAGCTTCTGCCCTCTTTTTAGTGCCTTAGCTTCTTGCATTTGGGGAGCAAATAAAGTGATAGTTTTACCCTTCTTCGCGCCTAGCCGTACTCTTGTATGTCAATACCAGGTAGTCTGTTACAGACTAGTGTCCTGTGATTAGATGCAATATGGTGTATGTTCAACTCAGTGATTTCAGCCTGAGTATTTTGGTGCTAGTAGGAATTTTCTGCAATTAGGATTGTATATCAGGCATCTTTTAGTCCGTTGTCACCGAATAAGCTGAATGTGTATGCTACGACAGACACCTGGTGGTGAGGTACACCCCTGAATTTTTGTCCTTTACAACCTGATCAATGTACAACTTGTTTGCTTGAAAGTAATTTTAGTTGATTCTTTGATGGAGCGCTAAGACTGCGTGGAACAGTAGTTTTTATTATCTAAAACTACCGCCGTGTGATTATGCAGGTGCCTAGTTTGTTTTTATTAGTTTTTATTATATAAAGTACCTCCCTGGAACATTAGTTTGTCACCTTGTTTCCACTGATACGCAGGATATTGTTTGCTGCTTATGTTTTTCTGATCGACAGTATCAGACAGTAACACATTAATTAGTCTCGGTTACTTGAAATCACTTGCTTTTGTTATGTACTGTTTGCTCACAGTTAAGTATAAGTTAACCTTTCATGTTAAGGCAAACCTGAGAACACTTGCTTGTGAGAACCAACTGGACTTCTTAGATATATCCAAGTGAAGATGTACTGTTACCCATGGTCTTGTTCCTTTACCCATAGTCTTGTTTGTCCTGCAGGTTAGTGAGTAGCATCAGGAGGAGGAGCTCAAGCACGACCACCAAGAGGCACCACCGCAGCAGCAGGTAGCACGTCCATCTCCACCTCCCTCTCCCTCTGCTCCCAAACCTTTTTATTAGAATATATTGAGTACATTATGTGTCAGTAAGAACAAAAACTAATTATCTAAGGTCCTGTTATTATTACCTATATATGACATTGCTACTGGATTGCCTAGTGCCCCTGTTCATGGTGGGCTAAACTTGTATTTGCTCCTGCTGCTGCATTTTGATGATCATGAGTGTGATGCATTTTGATGATCTCCTTGTACCAGATGAGTCCGTCGATGAAGCGACAGCGTCTCCTCTAGAGGGTGACGGTGGTGGCGGCGCCTGTGTGCGGCTTCGACTACAACCTCCTCTCCGGTGAGTCCTTCTCCTACCTCTAGCTCCATCTCTGAGCTGCCGTAATACCATGCTCTATTTCATGGCTGTGGCTTATTTAGTTTGTGCTTGCTATGCCTTGTGTATTGGAGCCTAATTAGCTTCTATTAGGGGATAATCTACTGGTTATACCAAGATTTTACATGAAATTTTGTTCTGCTTATTCTGCTAAGGTTGTTCGCAATGGTTATACATATGTTACACAATTTTTGCTGCTGGCTAATGAGCTTTAGAGATGGTAACATGGTGCTGCACTCTCAGGAACATCTTATGACACACAATCAATTTTTGGTGTGCTCAAATTTTTAATTTTAGTGATAAGGAAATATCCCACCTAGTTTGCTGGCTCTCTCACTTGAGTTGGTTTAATAGTAGTGGCCTCCTAACTTGTCCTTAGTTGGGTAGGTGCTGGCTGGGAGCAAAAGTTTATATGCATGGATAATGGACTTGCACTAAATGGACACAAATAAAAGGAGTTGAGTATTAAGTGAACTTGTTCTAACTGGAAACAATTTCTGTATGGTGTACATAAATATCGAGTTGATAGCTGATCTGTATAACAAATGTACTGCTATCTATCTCATGGTGATCACTAAACTAAGGAGGCTTAACCTGATAATAACTTATTTTATGTTAATAGCCTACAATGTTGTCTTGGAGCTTATTGTCCAAAATAATACCTCTACTTTTTGTGTCCTTCAGGAATGCGTATCCTTCAGGACAACTCAAGCCCCTCCTCCTCTCCTGTACATGAATGTGAGATGCTGCGCATGCAAGATCTGAGCCAAATGGCATATTGTAATCTTTTTATTGCTGGTTTTTATGTACGATGTCATGAATATGTACGTTTGAAATGTTGCTTTGATAGCAAAATTGTATTCCTGTGTACATGCTGCTTTGACAGCAAAATTATGAAAATTTCTCAACAATATATCTGTGTAAAATTGTATTCCTGTGTACTGCGCCTGAAAAGGCTACTGCTAACTGATGATGACAACTGGGACCCATCTGACTAGTGGACCCTTCTTTTGGGAAAAAAAGAAAAACTAAATTCGTTTAGACAAAAAGGCCACAACCCAACAATAAAAAGGCTGCAATATTGGGCTTGGCCCATGTACCCAACCAAAAATTAACAGACAAAAAAACACAAATAGGCTGAATTGTTGGGTTAGGCCCATGTAGAAAACCGAATTGGACCGGGCTGAATCTTGTGCCACATCAGCTTGCCACGCTGGATGCCTACGTGGTCTGGGGAGGTTGCTAGTGACCAAAACGCCACAGTAGGAATATTTTGGTCGTAAACGTCTTCGACCATTCCAGAAGAAAGGTCGCTATAGTCAATTTATGAGGGCCAGCTTTTGACCTTCTGTTTTTGGTCACAAAAAGGTCGCAAATGGAAATTTGTGACCTTTCAGTGACCAATAGTGGTGGTCACAAGTTGACATATTTCTTGTAGTGTCATTCATTCAGGTGAATGAAGAGCAAGAAAGCAACTCGATCGCTGGCTGAAATTTGTAGACGATGACGGAAGTTGACTTGGATCGATCCGTCAGAGAAGAGCCAAGATCAGAGTCAACTGAACAACTAAGTGTTGGCACGATCAACGCAATCAATTACGGCTGCCACCATCTTTTTTCTTCTTTGTTTTTGCGATTGGATTCGATTTCTACGGTACATGCACATCACTACTTATATAGCACTGCAAAAAAGTATATCTATACTACTATATAGTGTATTAGTTTGAATTCAGGCATTGAAATGCAATCGGGCCATTCATTGGGCTTGATCCAACGGCCTGCAGTGTTTGGATTCGCAGCTACAGTACCACCGAGTGCCATCTGGGTCGTTCTAAAGGAATTCATGCATTAGCATAGGGTCAAGCCTATCTAGGCCATTCTAGAACCACCCCACTGCATGTCTGTTTCAGCATGTTGGAGCTAACTGAGTTACAAGAGACCAGGGTACACAGTCATTTGATCCCTCGGAGCAGCGCAACTCATTTCAACAAAGTAGACTCTGGCAGCGGTACGTGTGCTCATAGGGTGCTACAGTACTAAGTCTGACCAGCGGTACGAAATAAGACGAAGAAATATATACAAGTAAACAAATTGAACAAGTTCATCGCCCACATATATGACACCACTGACTTGGTGCGCAGTTTTGGGTGGAAAGCTATAGTAAAAAAAACAGTGCATCGCCCACATATATGACGTCACTGACTTGGTGTGCATTTTTGAGTCAAAAACTATAGTACAGGTTTCCCCGCAAAAAAAAAGAAAGCTATAGTACATGTTACATTAAAACATAGCAATAGTTACCCAAATTTTGGGTAAATTGCATATTCTTTGCATGTGATGGTTATTGAGTATATGAACATGCGAAGCTTTCTTATTCTAATTATAGGCACTTCGTTTCTGCTTCCATACATGCACAATTTTCATTTGTCTGGAATCACTTTTCTAGGATAACTTGAATCATTTCTCAAAGCACTCCACAATGTTAAGACGTGCATTGCACACATACTAGTAGTACGGGACCAGCGGCGCCCTCCCCCCGCTCCCCCGCTCCCCCGATCTAGGGTTCCCCCTCCCCCCGCCGCCGCCGGCCGCTCCCGCACCCGTCCCCGCCCCCTTCCCCCTCTCTCCCTTCCCCCAGATCCACTCCACGCCGCCTCCCTGGGAGGTGGCCGGGGCGGCGCGAGCCCTGCCCCCCCTCCTTTGGCCGCCCTTGTCGCTCCTTCCCTCCCTGCCGCCGCTGACGAGCGCCCGGCGCTGGCCGGGTGGTGTTGGCGGCGGCGGGGCCTGCCTGGCCCCGCGCACGCGGCTTCCTGCCCGGGGCATGGGAGCGGTGGCAGTGCCCCTCGGCCTAATGATGGTCTGGCATCCCGGCATGGTGGTGGCGCGGCCCCTTAGCGGTGAGACGGCATGGTGGCGCTGGTTGGCCGGTGGCGTGCCCCCGGCCAAGATCAGCGCCCGCGGGCCCCATCTGGGTCCTAGCGGGCTGGCCCCCGGCGTGGCTTCGTCGTCGTCTGTGTAGTGAGGTGGTGGAGCAGCTCAGACGGGGGGCAGCGACGCCGACGGCATGCCAGCTGCGGTGCGGAGGCGGGAGTTGTCCGGGCCTCTGAGTGCCCGGCCGGGCCTGTGGGGCCACGGGCCAGGTAGGCTCCCGCTTTGGCATCCGGTCGGCTACCATCGTGGACGGTGGAGGTGGGGCCCTCCAGAATGCTGACGGTGCTGCTGCCCTAGTCCCGGCTCCACTTCCTCATTGTGTAGGCCATCTTCGTGGTGCCGTGGTGAGACGGCGTGGGAAGCTTCGTGTCCGTGTGCGCAGGATGGTGGTCGGTTTGGTGGAGAGCTCCGGAGTGCCTGAGGTGGAGGATGGGATCAGGAGAAATCCATGTTGGCTTGGCCGACACCGACGCGGTGGCGCCTGAGGGTGCCATCGGACCTTCCTGGAGGGCGTCGGGGCTACCCTTCCTCTCTCCTCACCGTGTACCGGGGGAAACCCTTGACAGCAGGGTCGTCATCGTCGCGTCCCTTCTTGGAGGTGTTGATTGGTACCGGCGCTTCGGAGTCTCGGAGCTTGGGGGACGATTTCCGGTGGAAGCAGCGGTCGCGAGGCTTCGTCGTCTTTGTCGATCCGCCGTTATCGGCATTTGTTTCTTTTCTTTTTTCGCTTTCTTTTCTTTTGGGCATGGTTGTGCTGCCTCCGCCTCAGCACATATCGTTGGTTGTATCGGATGTTTGCTTTGTAATACAAAGCGGGGGAAACCCTTTTTCTTAACTAGTAGTACGTACGTGCACGTACTAACTAATTAACGTCGTCTCCATGCTACGCCATGCATCAACCTAATCTGCTACCTGCCTAATTACTGCCTCTCTTTTTTCTCTCTTTCTTCTCACTCTGTCCAACCTCGTCGACTCGTACCCCAGCTCGCGCGTCCTCGCCCTAACCATCGCCATATTCCTAGTTAACTGCGCTCGTGTTTTTCACCATGACCACCACGCTACTCATGCTCGTACCGCATCTGATAGCTAGGGTTTAAGAGCATCTAACAACATCATATTCAGATTCTACACATTTTTTTAATCAATTTCATATATAACATGTCAGAATTGGAGTTAGGGTTTAAAAGATACAGATGTTTTAAAAAAAACCTTCAAACTCACTTAAAGTAGAACCGTGTGTTGATTAACCAAAAGAACAAGGAGCGTTCTGGAAAACAGTGAACAATTTTTTTTCTCACTAAAATAGGAGTGCGGTTTGATTTCCGAAAACAAGAACTATGTTGGTAACAATGAGATTAACCAGACTCTGCTGAATTTATCCCACTACAATTGTGGAAAAAAATCATATGAGAACTGGTATATTTCTTCATCAACACATTCCAGGAACATTGTATGGCAACATACATCTCAACAATGAGATTAACCCTAACTTGTTCTGACGGGAAGAAACAGTGTTGCACCGGTTCTGGTCGTGCCAACATTCCAACTTGTTCTGGCAGCTTTTGTGCTCGGAGAAGGGAGTTATGGTGGCCAAACCACCGAGTCCGATCGACTCCCAGAGCGCGTTAGCTCACTGGCTCCTAGGGTGGTTCGCCGACGCGTCTGATGAGGAGAAGGGAGCAATGATTCAAGCAAGATATGAGCTCTGGTTAGCAAGGAACAAAGCTAGAGAAGGAAAGAGAATAGCCCAGCCACATGAAATCATAGAAGCGGTGGTATCCCATATGACTGAGTGGAGAGCAGTCCATGCTGACAACAAGCCCCCGCGGGAGCAGCAGCTGAAACAAAAATGGCAACCTCCTGAGGAGGGGTGGCTAAAAATTAACTCAGATGGGACGGTTGCTAAATCAGGTGGCAGGGGGGAGCTGGTGCAGTGCTTAGGGATGAGCATGGTGCCTTTAGAGCTGGCTTGTGCCATATTATCCGAGGCATTAGCGACCCAGAGATGCTTGAGATTCTTGCCTGCAATGTTGTTGCCACAGGCCTCTCTCTCTCTCGCGGACGGAGGTAGAAGATGAACCGGAGGAGACCAGCATAAAGTTTTGCCGGCGACGAACGCCGCCACGGGCGCACCAATGCCCAAATATTTTCTCTTTTCAGCTGGCTCAGCTTATACGTACAGAGGGAGGGGCTATATAGCGCACACACACGCCACACCCCACTCCTGCCTGCTCGCACACGACGTGCTCCCACGATCCGCATGCAACGCTTGCACCAACGACGCGCTCCTACGCGCCTGGGGCGGTTGGACTCCGCATGCAGCTGGACGCGCTCACCGCGGCCGCTCACAACAGCTCGCTAACCACCTAGCTAGCTAGCTCACGCGGCTAACCACTACGCCAAACACACTCGTGGATTATTTCCTAACATGCAAGCGAGGACTTGACCTGGCGCAGGAATTAAACGCAGGAAACTACATGTTGAACTGGACTCGCAGAGGGTGGTTAAGATGCTAAATAATAAGCAGAAGGAGATGTCAAGTGCTGGTCCGTTGATTCAGGAGCTGAAGACGATGCTTTCTTCGTTCGCTAGCTCTAAAGTCTCTTGGGTTCGCCCTACTGCAAATGTTGCCGCGCATAGGTTAGCAAAATTAGGTGTAGGTGATGAACTTTGCAAGATTTGGTAGGGGGTCACCCCAGATTGTGTGCTTGATGTAATCTCGGATGACATTCCGAACGCGTTCGTTTAAATAAATGCGGTAATGTTTACCCTAAAAAAAACAATGAGATTAACCAGACTCTGCTGAATTTATCCCACTACAATTGTGAAAAAAGGACCATATGAGAACTGGTATATTTCTTCATCAACACATTCCAGGAACATTGTATGGCAACATACATCTCAAAGCATCTATGTCCTACTGTCAAAAACATTTTAAATGCCAAAGCACACGTGTTTGATGGTGGTGAATAACAGTTTTGGCTTTGGATTATGACACCATTGACTCGTCGTTCGATGGCGCAAACACAAGCTCCCAATTCACAAAGAGAGTGGCGCGGCGAATGAGCTCATACCACTAAAGAGCAAGATTTTTTATTTTTTTTTAGAAATGGAGTAGGACCCCCGGCCTCTGCATCTGGACGATGCATGCAGCCACTTTATTAATTATTCATACAAGACCTTACAAAGTTCAAAAGTAAGACTAAAGTCACCGTCTAGGCAACATCTGTTGCTACTCCTATCCAGTTGATGAAGGGATGCTGATAGTCTGGGCCTAATAGCAAACAGACCTCGTAGCCAAACCTAACATCTAAGACCTGAGGTCCCAACCAGGACGCCTGCCGGGTATGGAGCACCCACCAGTCCGGCGCACTCCTCAACCAGGACGCCTTCCGGGTATGAGGCCGCCGCAGCCACCTGCCACCAATCCATCTTTACTGTTGTACTGTTGCATGTACCTTGCCCGGTCTAGCTGCCGTCGACACCACCACGACGCCAAACAACGCCACCGTCCTGCGCTCGTCCATCATCACACGCTCACCGGCGAGACCCCGCTGCTCCATGCCGCTGAGACCCGCCGTTGTCGACGTGTCAGATACCACGCCGCTCCACCTCTTGTCCCCTCCAGCCAACACTTGCTCCAAAACGATGCCCCCAGGAGGGAGAACGACATCGAAACATCGCCATCGTCCGATCCGGTAGACATAGATCTAGGGTTTCCCTCGGAACCTTCCGATCAAGTTGACGTGACCTGCAATGACGATGCCTCGAGAAGGGAACGACGTCCGAGACGCCGCCATCGTCCGCCATGACCACAGTCAGGCGCGATTATCATGTGTGTTTTATTATGTGATGAGTAGGCTGCATGATCATGTGACTGTGTTTTGCATGTTAGTTTCCAAGTTCTCGACAAAAACAAAGCAGAAAAGTATTCGATTTGGTTGGTGTGAGTTCACATTAAAATGAAGTCTATGATCTTGAATAGCTGAGTAGCGGACCGCCATTTGCATTTGCAAACATGCTAGTCTTGAATGGTCTAGTCCAAGTCCTTTTCTAGTAGTTAATGAACACTAGTAGAAAAACCCTCGTAGGATTTTCTGTACTGGCAATGTTTGGCAGAAATGGAACGCCACAACTATTTTCCCAAATTATCGGCAGCGTTTGACCGCAGGACGAACCTTACAGAAGCAAAACATCTAGCAGCGTTTACAGACGGTAGACGCTGCTAATGTGGGGCATGATCCTAGCTTACCAGCCATACCAAAGTAGTAATGTTCTATCCTGTCAAACGTCGCAGGTAGTCTCTGTACTGGCAGTGTTCGGTCCTTCGTTGGTCGTTGCTAAGGTTATAACGTGTAATTTATATTGAATATTTATTAACCCTTGTTAAATATATTAATTTGTTGTGTTTTAGTTATGTAGTGCACACGAAAACTATCTCTTCATACAAGTTGTAATGAAAAAAAGAAAAATAACAATTAAAGATTGCATATGTAAATGCTTTTAGTTCACCAGCAGCGTTTAACCCTAGCCTAAGCGATGCAAGTGTTCGGTTTAGCAGCGTTTACTAAGCTGTAAACGCTGCTAAAATATATAAACCCATAATTGGCCTTTTTGTTTAAGAGCAATCTCAAATAAATCCATAACTGGATATATGTAAATGTTAAATGGTGCATACTAGGAAGCGGATTAGGAGCACTCGGGTGCTCCACCCCCCTATATCCAAAAATAGTTTAATAATTCAAAGAAAAGTCAAAAAAAATCCTGGATATATTTTTGAACCAAATATGACTAGGTATTGTACTCATATAAAAAGTTCGGCCAAGGAGTAATTCTCGTTGACTTCAGGGCAAAAAAAACAAATTTATGACGACAATATAACATGAATAGTACTTGTATCTAGCATTTTTGGGAAATCTTTGACCCCGGATACAATAAAAGTCATTTCCTATTTAATCTTTTTATACGAGTGCAATACTTGGTCATGTTTGATTCCATAAAAAGTTCCGGGATTTTTTGACTTTTTTTGAATTACTAAATTATTTTTGAATATAGGGGGGCGTAGCACCCGAGAGCTCCTATGCATTTTCGGTGCATACTATGTCTATATAATTACTTATTGTCATGTGATTAACAGTGCGTACATCGATCTCTCTCGTGGATCAGTTAGTAAAACCAGCTCAAGACATACGCTGAAACTTCAATTCCACGTGTGGCTCCCTTCCAAATTTCACAAAAAAAATGTTAACAATCAATTAACTATAACTTAAACTAATTATATAAATGTAATTTGAAGGCAGAAGACAAATAGTTGAGCTTAAAAAGCTAAAATGCTGAAACAATATCAGCGGCATCCAAGTTGCTGGAAACGCAGCTACTGCTCCAGTTAGGAGCGTTCCAGCCAGCCCAAATATAAATAAACAAAAGTGGCTCTCACTAATGCCCAGGAGAGTGAAAGGTGATCTTAGGATGGATGGTTTCGCACATGTTGACTCCACGAACGATATGAAGAAGCTTGGATAACCCCTTCGAGAGATCAAACCAGACTGCCTTGGCGTCCTTGGCCTTCGTCAGCATATCAGCGAAGTGCGGCGATTCCTTGAATAGCGTGAGCACCGCATCTTTGTGGGAAATTACCTTGGCCGACATTTGAACAGCGGGAACAACTTTGGACTGTGGCGCCGTTGCCACGATCTCTGGTGGCAAAGACACCAGCTCCAACTCGACAATTGGAGTGGCACGGTGGATGGATTTGTAGCATCGAAGAGCAAGAGGCGGAAAGGTATTAGGCAGGGTAGGATTTATGTATTTGTTTTCCTCCAATATTTTAGATAGACTGGAGCAGGATAGAGAGGGAAGCAAATCTGTAATCATACCACACACACTTTGACATCCTAAGACAATGGAGCATATGTAGGACTTGTTATATACATCTCGTCTTTGTTAGCTCTTTTTAGGAAAAATAAAAAAATTGTGAGCATGGGATATGTGTTGGGCAAGTCATTCAAGATCTGTTTACCATGCCTTATTACTCATGTTTTCGTAGCCAAAAACAAAGTGAATGGAAACATTGTGTTTTTGTTGAATTGAGATCACACTATAAGAATGGCGAGAAGTTTCTGAATGAGTGAGTAGTTGAACGGCAATTGGATTTACAAGTAGGTTACTATTGTATGATCCAAATAAACCATCCCTCAAACAGTACATGAACTTAATATGCATGTTATGCTATCACTTGACATCATGAAATATGTGTGTAGTTGGAACCAGCTCATTTTATCTAAGTTTCCAGCTCCCTTTAAGAACAACATATCATCCAGGCCACGGGTGTTTAAGCAAGACATTTTAGCATGTGATCAGTACACTGCAGACTCTCTGACGAGCAATTCCATACAAGCGAAAATGATGCTTTCATGGTGTGAAGTTCCTGAATGAGTAGTAACAAACATACAAATCCTCTTAGTAAAAGAAGTTACTAACAAGAATGACACGAACATCCAAACTTGGAGGTCGACAAGTTGATTACATGTGTAAATGGAACGGCATGAGTTTATCATTTTCCCTTGGCAAAAAGTGATTATCTCTTCTACCATGGTATAATCAAGATCACTATTGCAAGTATACCTATTTACACAAGGCCACACATAACTATAACTGAAATCCAAGTTGTCGCTACAAATGTTATCTCGCTGGATATATAGATGAGCATTTCCAAAAGAAATCCCTAGAGTTCCACAGCTTGTGCCAGTAATATCCTCTATACATCAGATGAACTCCTCAGAAAGCTAAGCCCAAGTCCAGGTAGCTTCCACCTCATGCTTCCTTCGCTCGAGGGTAACACCTTGTGGTTCTCCTGGAACGCAAGCGGAGCCAATTAAAATCATCATCCAAAGCAGCAAAACCAACCATCGATAAAAGGGGTCAATGTTTGCAATGTTAGGAAACTGAAACCAAACCTGGCTTTGGTCCTCGCTAGGCTCGGCTACTGATGCGACCGTTTGAAGAGACAGAAGAGAAGACGGCGGCAACTGCAGGAAAGTAACATGCAGCAAGAAACACATATATTAGGTTTCTGATGGCAAAAGCTGGAAAAGAACAGAGCCTTTACTTTGAGTACAAAAACAAAGGTTAGCCCTATTTACCATTTTATTAATGTTTTGCTCTGAAGAGGAGGATCCTAGAGCTGGCAGGAACGATGAGACCTGAAATTGAAAATATCTCTTCAAAGTAAGACTCTACAAAGTAACGGTAGTTGATGCAGAACCGGTAGCGAATCATGTAACCAACATGCCACTAAGCAATTGCATAAGCTAGGCCGACTTGCCTGACGAATATTGGGGTTCTGGCCACCATGTTCCAGTTGTTGGCTGAACCCAACCAAGGCTTCGGTTGAACGCACGGTACGATCCTGATACAGGTTTGAAAGTAGTAGATAAAATCAGCAACATGTAAAGTATTCCCTCCGTTCCTAAATACAAGTCTTTTTAAAGATTCCATTATGGACTACATACGGAGCAAATTGAGTGAACCTGCACTCTAAAATATGTCTATATATATATTTGTATGTAGTTTGTATTGGAATCTCTAAAAAGACTTACATTTAGGAAAGGGGGGGGGGGGGGGGGGGGGGGGGGGGACAGTATAATGGGCGTGTACTTACCTGGGTGTCCTCGATACCAGACAGCCTTGACCCCTGCATATTCAACAAGATAAATAAGTGCAACCGTGAGTGATATGTAGCTCCAGAAAGCAAGGTACAATGTTTGAGTACAAGGCACCTACCCATATTTCAACCGTACGGCTGACTTCTTGGAGCTCCTTCTGAAAGGCGCTCAGATCCACATGGATCACTGAGACCTAGAAGACAGTAAATAAATTTAGTGTTGCTGTTTCGTTTCGCCATCCAAAAGTACCAGAAAAGGGAATATTTATGGAGCAGGAATGTTCCAACGAACCTCATCCCTTGTCCCTTCGATAATTTCTTGTGTTTCGTCTAGATTAGCATCGACCCGGTCGATCCTTCCAGCGAGATGTTTCTTGGTAACCTGAAATGGACATATGTGTTCTTCTTCATGCATGTAAGATACATATATGTTCGGCACAACAGTTGATGCGCAACATCAGCAAAAAAGAAAGAAAGACCTTACCTGTACTGTATTTGAAACATCATCTAACTGTTTACCCACGACATCGCAAGCATCGGCCAGACCGCGCTTCGTCACCCACATCATGTCCGAAATCTTCCAACCATGTTAATTATTGCGCGAACTTTAGATACTGGCACGGTGAATTAGCAATTCTGGACATGACTTCAAAAGCAGAATGACCTGCAACTATAGTAATCTAGGATAGTATTACAGCCTCGGTGTTGCGTAATCTTGGATTGCCCAAAAGAATGAGAGTTTACCTTCCACCTGACGTATGCGTAGCCGATAAGTCCAGCAACAACAATTGCCGTTATGGTATACGAACCAGACCCTACAAAAACAGAAGGTAAGATATGATATTAATTCACATATTAAATATGTACCAGCTATAAGAATTCACATATTCAGATAAGAACTGTACAAACTAGAGGGCCAAAATCATATATAACCATGTACGTCTAAAAGGCATGATGAAACGATAGATCAAATCCAACATAAGACACATTTTGCATGATCAATTTGGTTGAGAAATCGAGACAAGAAGACAAGAAGACAAGCGAGCACTGACCTGATGTATCGGAGATAACCGTAACATTCTCGTCTCTGCGGCGTGTGGCTCGCTGTATCTCCTCCCTGATACTGTCGAGCTGAAAATGTTTAGCAGAGTCAAGCACCGCCATTTTAGATATAGAGCCTGTCAAACCAATCTGGCCGACACGAAAAACAAACACATCCACAACAAACAAACCTGAGACGCCAACTGATCGCTACCGTCATGTTTCCCGACCTTCCCGGTGTTCTTCACAAACTAGAGGAGGAGACAAACAAAGATACAAAGGGTGTCATGGCCGGCCATGGCTCGGCGTGTATGGGATCGAATCAACCCGACTGAGAATAATAAAGGCACGGAGGCAAGGTAAGCGATGAATGAAAGTAGCTGATTACATGGGCAAGCGTGTCCCCGATGATAGGGACTTTCTTGGCGTCGCCTCCCGTAAGAATAGTGCTGAGATATCCTGCGAACGGATCAAGAAGAAACATTTTTTTTTTTTTGCAATCCGTTAGCATGCTTTGCAGAAGAATCTGCGGCGTTCCCCTAAATAAAGGCTAATGGCAGATTGTTCAAGAACAGAGGCTGCAATTCTCAATCAAAGGGGTGAAAAGGGCTGCAAAAGCTTTGCTTGAAGAAGACAGAATTACAGATACAGGGATGGGTTGTCAGAGAGTAGTTGGATTGGATTGGATTGGATTATTTGTAGCCATCAAATTAAAGTAAACTACACTAGGAACCAAAGTAATCCGTATGTGTCCACCCAGCGAGTATGCAAGCCATAAACCCTAAGCAAGAAGCTAAATATAAGCTAAACCCCAGCATCGGCGGCACATCAGATAGATTCATAAGGACGCGACGGTCGCTGGCGGTGGCTAGAGCACGAAGCTGAGGGGTGAGCACGGGAACTCACCGGAGCCGAGCACGACGGCGATGTTGCCAAGCGCCATGGCGCCGAAGAGCCAAGCCGGGCAGCACGGCCGAAGGAGCGAGCGCCGGAGCTAGCACACGGCCCTCGACGGCGAGATCGGGCGCGCACGTACGGCCGGCGGTGGGCGATTCCGCTCCCTTCTGGTTTATTATTGTTCTCTCGCCGTACGTGTACGTGTCTCTGTCGTCTGGCGGCGGTTAAACCCAACGAACGAATAAACGGAAGGCAGAATCTCGTTGGATTTAGTTTCTTTTTCCGGAAACACCCTCGAGAGCCCCGGATTTTCCCTGGCCGTTGGGTTTTAGATGGACGCGTCCGATCCGACGGGCAGAGCGGTAAATTCATATGCCCGTGACCTTTTCTTTTGTTTTGACAACTACGTATTTTGTATGCCCTAATTTAATTTAATTTTGACAACTATTCAGGTGGGTAGCCATTTGGCAAATCGGCTTTCCGTTGAAAATTAACCAAAATTCGGTTCATTACCGGACCTTCTTGGGGAACAAGGCAAGGATTACCAACAAATACAATGATCAGCCCGCGTCCAGTGTGCCGGCACACACACGGCCCTTATTCTTGGGAGATCAAGAAAGGAACGGATGCAGTGTATTACAGTGAGTTCATTCATGTTCCGACCGATTCAACCATCATCCACCCAAAAGACCGAGCTGATGGAGAGAGAAAGACGGATAACATAATTCAACAAGCGACGACAAACAAGAGGACCCTCTGCCTCCAGAAGGTACTACTCCATCCGTTGCAAAACTGAAGGTCAAACATCAAAAAGCCTGATTTATTTCTGAGGGGCAGAAACATTACGCCTTATATTTTGAAGCGGAGACTGTATAATCATATCACAACTTCCAGATACAGCGGCTACCATTCACGAAAACAAAAGGCATCATCAACTCCGAATCCATGCCAGGAACGAAAATGCTCCATCTAACTAACAGCACCCATTATTATCAATACAAACCAAACCCATGGTCCTGGGCAGGTTGAGAAGCAGTAGTAGCTAGTTTCAAAGTTAAGGGCGCATTTGTTTATGAGGATCCGGGGGTGGAGGCGCTTGCGGCGGCGGTGGCGGCCTGCTCCTTCTTCTTCAGGTCCTCAAACTTATCAATGGTGACCTGCAGCTCATCGGTGCTGCCCACCGCCCACATGGTGTAGTAGTACACCCCGAAGACGAACCCTGTCAGCCCGCCCGCCACCACCATGTTCTTCGTCTTGGGCGCCAGGCTCCTGAACCCTGCCATCGACGACGACGAAGACGACTAGGTTGCTGCATGACAAAAATGTGGAAATGTTACATGTGGTTACGAATCCAAGGTGTGAAACATGAAAGATGGTCCTCTGACAACTTGAGAGACAAGTGGCCGGTTCCATATCGGTATCAAATTCAACGCAGGGCACGGATGTGAAAATATGTTACTACATGTGGGCACCACTTCAAAATACAGTCTGTACACTTTCAAAGTGGGCATTACGGGGACAGTTTGAAGATGTAGAGATTTGTGTTATAAACTACAATCTGACACCCCTCTGGTCCTTCTTATACAGTCTGGCATTCACTAGCTTTGCGCGCAATTGACAATTTCTGCCACAGCAAGTCAGCAAGTAGTCCTAGCCTAGCCTTTCCATCAGAACCAAATAGGGGTTATTGGCGGGTAGCCTAGCCTTTCCATCAGAACCAAATACTGTGTGTACATCACAAGACTGCCGGATGAGGCGTCATTCGGCTATACAAAGCACTCTAGCAAGCACTAGAACATCGAACCTGAACAATCGCCAAGGCCTGTCTGCCTGGTGCTGGGACTTGCCAGGGAGTGACAATGATGCACTGATCCCAGAAACATAGACAGAGGGAGATCCTTTCAAGTCAAAACCCTTGGAAACAAGAAGATGCTGTTGCAAAAAAAAATTAGGAAACAAACGCAACGGTGTAGACCATGCTTAACTCCATTGTTTTTTCATTGTTTTGCCTGAGCCGAGTGCAGAAAAGGGAGCTCCCTTCCAATGCAGCACATGCAGCTTGAAAAGGAAAAAACCTATAGGCATCGCTCTGCAAAAGTGTTTGAAAGACACACAATGCAATTCATTTATCGTGGCAGTGCTTACTCGAAGTCTGATACAGCGGACGTACTGAAACTAAGTTGTACTAGTATCCAGAGGTTCACAAGATTTGGTGTAAAATATACTTTTAGGAAGTCATAATAGCACATGGATTTCTTCCATGGCTGCTAGTCTGTACCCTGTGCGGAACAGGAGCAGATCCTTGGGCTGAAGTCTCATGGATATATCATTCGCATCGGCCGGACCTTGGCCTAGAACAAATATGTAATCATACCAGAGACTTTGACATCCTAAGATAATGCAGCTTGAAAAGGAACAAAACTTATACACATCGCTCTGCACAAGTGTTTCAAAGACACAGAACGCAATTCATTTATCGTGGCAGTGCTTACTGGAAGTCTGATACAGCGGACGTACTGAAATTAAGTTGTGCTATCCAGAGGTTACAGGATTTGGTGTGTATATAGTCATAATAGCACATGGATTTCTTCCATGGCTGCTAGCCTGTCATCTGTGCGGAGCAGGACCAGACCCTTGGCTGAAATCTCACGGATTTGTACCATTCACATCTGCCAAGCCTTGCACAGTCCCCCCAACATTCGGTGGGTTCAGTTCAATTTACATCCCCCTTCCCTGGAGTGCAAGCTACATGGCGCGACACGGGATGAGGATCGTCACTTAACTATGTACTGCACTGGTTGCAGGCTGGATCATAAGACCAGGAATAAATCATCTCTCAACTGAAACCTTCATCCCCCCCTCCAAAAAATCTCCAAGCGACCAACCGTGGAGCTCGGCGACGGCAGGCGGGCAGAGGGATTTCTACGGGTGACCCAAATCCTGGCGTCCCGAGAGCCTACCCCATACATGGGATCGAGACTGGGGTGCGGAAGGATCCTCTCCACGGGCAAGCGCCCCTGGTTCTGCCTTGAGCTCCCGTCGTACTGATTGAACAAGGGGTGAATCGGAGCACAGAGGAGAGGACGTACCTGACTGGTGGGCAGACGAATCGGAGCGTGAACGCGGCGGCGACGGCTGACGGCGACGACGACGGGCAGGGCAGGAGGGGAACGGGAGGAATGGATGCGCAGGGAAGGGGAAAACCGGTCGGTCTTGGTAGGTGCTCTGGGCTGGGCCTCGACTGCTGTGCTGGGCTTCGGCGGCAGCCCGCCGACTTCTTCCTCCTCTCGTTTCGGCCCACTGCCTAAAATAAAACGAAATAGCTCCAAGAAAACGATATTGGACATGAAGTTTCTGATCCGGGGCTCAAATGCATCCGTGTGAACAGTAAATAAAAAAGAATGGGAATTTCTTTAGAAGAAACTGAACATTTTTCACAACAAATATCGAATGTTGCACACAGACGCGAATTTCTGCGAATAAAACAAATATTTGCAATGCTCTGGGAATAAAACAAAATCAATCCTCCAAAAAGACTGCTTTTTAAAAGCATTTTGCCGCATTGATGTTTTACCTTTTTTTTCCAAATCATTAGGAAGGTTCCTTCGTCACGAAAATATTTTGTAATTCAACAATGTTTGCTGCCATAAAATTTCAGATTTATTTTTATTCTATTTATAGTTCATTGGTGAGTGCATTTGAGTTCAGGAGTAGAAGAGTGCTTTCGAAAATTTTCCATGAAATCAATAGTTTCGGTGTGCCCTTATCTCTCTCTCTCTCTCTAAAAATATTAAGGGATGCCCTTCCAACGCTTCTGGTGATAACAAGTGGCATATGCTCCATTTGTCATCACTAGAGAGCTTTGATGCGGGTTTTTGATTTCTACAACAGGAGATGAGAGTTTTATCCGGTGTTTTAAAATGAAATATCTTTTGAACCGTGCATCCAAATTGCGGACTGCTTTCACCGTTGCCAACTAGTGCATACTCTCAGAGCACACATGTGCTTCATTTTAACTAGTGTTTCACGGGGGCCAAAGTGCACGCTACAGATGCATGGCAGAAAAATGTTATGAAAAGTTAAAAAACCAAGAAAATCATAAACCAGGGAAAAGCAATAACCAAAGAGCGTGTCAAAAACGCCCTTATTATGAGACGGAGGGAGTAGGACATATAAGTCGCAAGCTAATCATGCTAATTAACTTTCAACATGATGGATCTACACTAACAAAGGCACACAAAGATCTGAATCAGCTTCAGATAGATACACTGAATAAACCATATATATGTATGTAGCTCAACGCATGCATGTTTCTGAAGACGGAACAGCAGCTACAGAAACTACTAGAAAGCAAATTTCAGTAGCAGCAGCAGCTAAACAAATCATGTAAAAATTGCACCCTCCAAGCAAAAAAGCAAACAGCCAAATTAAACTCTGCCATAATTCTGCAAAAAACTGGGCTGGACCCGCACTGCTGCAAGGTAATATACTGACTGAACACCACCAGGATTCATTCAGTCCAGAGGCATTGTAGTACCCAGTATGAATGTATACTGTATTTGAGATATATTTTTTTTTAAACGGAGGCAAAAGATTTGCCTCATCGATTAATTAAGAAGAAGAGAATTGCCCAGTTAATTAACGGAAAACCGGACGAAAACCGATACATATAGACCACATGCGGACTACTCGCTAAGAAAGAAACTCCATGACACCACGGTCAACCCAACAAACATACATAACATGCAACAACCATAAACCCTCGCAAAATGACATCACAACGAAACCCTCAACGAAACCACCGAACGCCACCAAATCCACAGAGGCGAGTTAATCGAAGATGGATGACAAAAAGACTGAGTATCCTCCATTAAGCAGTCGCGGACGCCTTCCTAATGACGTCAGCCTTCTTGCCTATGCTCCTGATAGCCTTCTTCACCTTCTTCATTTTGCCCGTAGAAACCTCCTCCGCTAGGAGGCAAGCAATCGTCTTGGCAGACCCAGGACAAGCTGCATCCAAGCTGGTGAGCAAGCGGCCAAGCTTTTTCGCGAAGACCACCTCGTCAATACGTGCCAACATAGCGTCGCGGTCAAAGATGAGAGACTGGACGGGCTTCGGCGCCTTAGACACAGGTGTCAAAGCACCTACCTCATCAAACTCAGCACCAACAGACGCCACCGGGCCAACAACCTCAGGGGAGAGAGCAGCAGCGGCCGCCAAACCTCCAAGGTCCACAAAGGCAAGCGGCTGACTCGGCTCTAATGAAAACGATGAGGTCGCAGTCGGCATCGCCAAGTCCCCTCCAAGAGACCCTATCTCCTCAGGAAGCACCATCGAAATAGGCAAAGTGGGCTCCTCACAAAGCTTCTGAAGCTCAGGCATAATCCGCAGCACCGGAGTCACGACCTCAACAATGACTTCACTCCCTGAAGGAATCGGCATGACAGGCAGCGGCAACTGACAGGCTGTAGCACGAGGGGAGAGATCTCCATACATGCCACCTTCCCCATCGACAGAGTCAACCTGGATCTCGGGCAGTAGGGACACATCAGGCACAACCCCAATCTGAAGCTCAGGCAGCGAAGACACATCCGGCACCACCTCTAGTTTGGCAAGAGCAGCCTCTGCCCTCCCCAAAACACTGCCGGCACGCGCAAGGCAGTCGTGAAGCTCAGTGCGAAGCATCTTGGTCTCCTCCACCAACCCAACATGCTCAGCCGAGATAGACCGGATCTGCACATCTATCATGGAGACATCGCCGGTGGAAGCAGCCGATGGAGCATGACATTGGAGCGGCGAAGCATGGTGGACAGGCTTCTTAGCACGACAGAAGCGAGCGATGTGTCCAGATCGAAGGCAGTCAGTGCATCGGATTGGATCCCTGCAGGAGTATGCGCGATGACCTCGACAGAGACACCGGAAACACCTGTCTCTCAGCCACGTCGGAGGGGAACGCCGCACATTGATGGAAGGGCGACGAAAAGCTGCAGGAGGCGGCGAGCGGCGCCCCTTCGAGACAGTCTGCCATCCCCCTTGCTCACGCTCGAGAACATCAGTCGCCTCATCACGATGGAAGCATCCACGCCAATCCCCCCAACCAGGAGCAGCGAGTGCAGGAGGTTGGC
Organism: Triticum timopheevii; assembly: GCA_963921465.1. Taxonomy (NCBI): domain Eukaryota; kingdom Viridiplantae; phylum Streptophyta; class Magnoliopsida; order Poales; family Poaceae; genus Triticum; species Triticum timopheevii. The sequence goes on from OY997271.1 coordinate 9,076,558, forward strand.
CGCCGGGCAGGCAAGGGCGTCCAGCAGGCGGCGAAGCAAAGGTATCCAGGCCCTCCTGGGAACGAGCCTTCTGCCCTCCGATGGCCGGGTCCGATCTGCGGCAAGCAAGTGCAGCCGCGGCTAGTGCGGCGGCGGCGAACGACGATGCGCAAGGGTCCACGGGCGCTGGCTCGGAGGGGAGCGAGCTCGGTGGCGATGGACGCGAGCTCCCGGGCGCGGCCAGCTGGAGGAGGGACGGAGCCGCCACGAGGACCAGGATGTCGACAGCAGCAGCCGTCGTCGACGGAGCGGGGCAGCCACCAGCTGCCGCGGGCATGGGTGGCGTCGGTGTCGCGGTGACCGGCGCCGGAGCTGGGCAGTTGCCGGTAGCCGCGGCCATGGGGAGCTTCGGTGACGTGGGCGCTACGAGCTCGCACGGAGGCATCACCAGCACCGCACGAAGCTGGGTGGGCAGGTCCAGCATCATCGTCGGCGGCGGCGGAAGCAGGAGGTCCCGATCCAGATCTAACCGGGAAGACGAAAGGGATGGCGGCGGGACGTCAACCGGCTTGAAGCCCACGGGCAACGAGGGTGGAGGCGGCGGCAGCATGGCGGCTGGGCTGCGAGCCAGCGGTGGGGTGGCCGACGGGGCCGGAGTGGCCGCCGCCGGTGCGCGCTAGAAGGAGAGCTCGGGGTTCGGGTCCTCCTGTCGGTCCCGTCTCGTACTTCCATGTTGCTGCCCCACTGTATTTGAGATATCGAACTGACAAGGGAGCATTGAGTCTCTGCTTTCTATCAATCTTCAGCAAATGCCTGGCCTCACTGGGCTCAGCAAATCTTAAATAAACCAGATGAAACATGGGAAGGCATGATCTCTCCCACAGGCAGCAACACCTGGTCAGGGTCGGTGAGCAGTTAATTTCATACAGTATACTTACTAGCTAAAACAGGCAACAAAGGTGTGTAACAAGCAAAGCCAAATGACCTGAAGAAACTGTGCAAATACTGAAGTAAATATAATATCTCCTGAAACATCTATCTCACATTTATTACAAAACTGGACTGGAAACGCATTGCTGCAGGACGTGTACTGACTGAATACCACCACCACCAACAGGATTCATTCCACGGGCATTGTAGTATCCTGGGCCTATGTATGAATGGCAAACCAATCAATCAATCATGCTAGCTTTCAACATAGTAATGGGTCCACACCAAATTTGATCTGGACCGGCTAATCCGGATAAACTGAAGAAATTATATGCATACTGCTCATAAACATGCATGTTTTTCGACGGAACAGCAGCTACAGAAACTACTAACACATATGCACATCATCATGTCCCCAGTTTGCTTAACCAGACAGACAGAGCAAATTATCAATCACAAGAAACATATGCCTAAACAAGTTAATGTCAAAATGCCAGGAAGGAATGCAAACTGGGCACAGGCAGGTCCAAATATCACCTGTTATTATTAATACATGGTAATAAAGTCAAAGTGCTGCAGCGGCAACTGGTCGCAAACAAACAAAAAACGAGTCACAATCCTTTGTGATTGGTCCATAGCCACATCAAGATCCGGTACCTTTCCCTTGCAGCGAACAAGCTGCTTCCATGAAGATCATCAATCAATCACGGGACAGCTGAGCTTTCGGCTTCTTGGGCACGGTCCGGTACCCAGCCTTGGTGGGCTTCCCCCAGGGCGACACCGAGGGCCTGCCGCCCTTGGTGCGCCCCTCGCCTCCTCCATGGGGATGGTCCACCGGGTTCATGGCGACACCACGGACGACCGGGCGCCTGCCCAGCCACCGGCTGTGCCCCGCCTTCCTCAGCTTCCGGGCGCCATGGGTGGGGTTGGAGACGATGCCGATGGTGGCCCGGCACCGGGAGTCTATCAGCTTCTCGACGCCCGACGGCAGCCGCACAAGGCACTGTGTGGCCGATTCCTTGACCACCTTGGCGTAGGCTCCGGCGGCCCGGACGAGCTTCGCTCCTTGGCCGTGACGCAGCTCAATGCTGTGCACCCATGTTCCCATGCGGATGTCAGACAACGGCATGCAGTTTCCCACCTTGGAATTGAGGTCCAGCAGGTCGGCAGGCATGAGCGGTGCCGCTGTAGGAACCGCCGCATCCTTTGCTTGATCATCAGTGCCCTCCTCTTCGGCTTCTTGGCTGGCCTTGCGGAACAGCTCTTGGAACCGAAGGAAGGAATCGGCATTGTGGGCAGGCCGCATCAGGGAGCCGGTCGTGGAAGGTTTGGAGGAGTCGCTGTTCACCACCATGCTGCCTGGCTCCATTTGATGGCTGGCTATGATGTAATTGACAGGTGCACGCTCGGCCTTGTATGCTGCATCCTTCTGAGGTACCCCTTCGATCCATCGGAGAAGAGCGATCCGAGAAGAACGGTTAGGGTCGTACTCAATCCTTTCCACAACGCCAACAGAACAAGTGTTTCTCTTAAGGTCAATGTCCCTGAGCGATCGCTTGGATCCACCCCCTCGGTGAAAAGAAGTGATCCGCCCGGAAGAGTTCCTCCCGGCGGTGACGGTCTTGCCGGTCAAGGCCTTGGCCAAGGTCTTGAACTTCTGCATCTGCAGATAAGAACCACCAAAGAGATGGTAAGCTTCAAGGACTAGAGATAAAACAGCATCTATTAGCAGCAAGTAGATAATCTTCCATACATAAAGCCCTGAAGGATGAATGAACTAACCACAAAGAATCAACAGAAAGTAGCGACATACATTTCTATAAACCAAACTTTTATTTTTCTTATTCAGCAACATTCAGATTAGCATGAGAGAAACACTAAGATATATTTCAATATTGGCCCAAACCACTCAGATTGGGAGCAAAACTGATAAGAGAATTAGTACCAAAGTTTTATTTATTTATTTCTTATTTGGCAACATTCGGATTGGCAGGAAGAGGAACACTGTAGAATATAATTGCCCAATTCCCTAGAGAAAACATTTAACTCGCTTCAATCTGAGTCCAGAGAACTTATCATAATTCAGTATCAACACAGAAGCTCGGGTAGACGGGTACAATTAAGAAGTAAGCAGATCCACAGAACATGGGTATCGAGTGAAGTAAGACTAGAAGAAAAGAAATTCATTTACGCTCAGAATTCGGCCTGGGCAGCATCGATTCAAGCTCAAATGGTTTGGTCAGGGGTTAACCCCTCCAGCAGGTTTTCATAAGAAAAAGAACAAGAGAAATAAGCTCGAGCAACGCTGCAGCTAACAAACAGGTCGACGCCAAAACATCACCAGGAGATTGATGATCACCCTCCAAAGTTGAGCTGCCTTTGATCATAATACCCATTTTTTCATCTGACTCGATCATAAGGCCCCAAGATGGGCTGCATCTGCATAATAACCCCCTTGGCCATGTTTAACATATTTTTCAATCTCTAACTAACAAATGCACAGAGGAAAAGACAGAGCTATCCTTTAGGGGATTTGACACACCTTAGCAGTACCTTGTCCTCATGTTAAAACGACAGCCTTATGGAGTTGGTTCGTTGCTATGTATGTTCCCAAACGAAAAAAAAAAACGAGTCTACTACATTGCTACGTTCCAAAGCATTCATTCAGACAAGGTTGACAAGAATAAAATGAGTTGAACAACATTCACATAATCAAGCTAAGATATCACACATGAGTTCAGAGTAGAACATAAGGTTCTAAATAATGGAGTTGATGACAGCAAATAAATTGAGTTGTATAGCAAAAGCTGAGTGCACAGGTTACAAACAAGTTGACAATTCACTAAATTTCTTCTTCTTTGCTTTGCTGGAGATTTGTAACAGACAGGACAGGTCCAGGACGCTGTTACCTTTTGCGGATCCATCACACCCCTCAGCCTCAACACGTTAACCCAAACCCCCAGGGCAATCCACATCAATATGCCTCCATCAACACCTAACCAGGGTTCCATCCCACGATTTAGACCAACCGAACTGGAGACCAAGGAACCCATAACACGCAAAATCTCAACTTGGGGGTGATTCTGAAGCTTTCTCATTTACCAAATTTTGAGGCTCTGGTTGGGTGTTGAAATTTGGGGGGTGGGGCAAGGAAACTGAAATGGGCTTACATCCGAATCACACACACTAAATCAACACTGCGTCGCACACATCAAGACATGGCTTCAATTCATTAATCTTGTCAAGGTTTACCTTCAACCGGACACGACAGCAAGCAACACTTGAATCACCGGAGGAGGGGAGCTACCAGCAGCACAGCCTGAAAAATAATGCAGCTACATGTTAAGCTTCGGTCCAAGAGTCTAGGGCTTACATGGGGGATTAGGGTTTCGCTTGCAGCTCCATTGGATTGGAGTTGGAGGGGGCTAGAAGTGGAAGGGGGGTCCGACCGGATGACACCGTGGGGCTTGGAGCGGCCCTGCACGGGGGATGGGGCTGCATCGGTTCGGGGCGAGAGGGCAGATGGCGTGCTGACGATGGATGGATGAATCGGGGCGGAGAGAGCGTACCTGACGACTGAAGGGTGGATCGGAGCGGGGAAGGCTGCGGCGCGGGGTGGAAGAGAGACGGCGGCGGCGGCGGCGGCCGGCAGGGCAGGGGAAGGAGAGGAGGAAGCAGCAGGAGGAGGTGGAGGGGAAATGGGTATTGGAGTGGCGCGACTGTGTCTGCTGGGCTGGGCCTCGGCTTGTGGTGGCTGGGCTGGTTCCGCTTGGTCCATCGCTGAAACAAAACGGATTTATTCTTTGACTTTTTTTTTAGTAGACAGACAGACGGTTTGTTTGTTATTGTTTCACAAAAAAAACATGTGTTTATTAAACAAACTTCCCTCAGAAAATGTTAAATAGTACTAGCTACAAAAAAATAGTTTGGGAGGGCGAACTAAAGAACAGCACAAAAAATTCAAATTCTAAACCATATATACTAGTATTTCAAACTCCAGTCAGTGCTTTGTTATTTCCTACATAACTACCGTGTCTATGGTGTATACTGTAGTAGCTGGCAACTCACATAAGTAAGAAAAATGTAACTGGCAAATTACATTGGTGGATATTCTCTTTTCAACTTAAAAATACATGATTATATTATTTTTACTACCGACAAATGAGAAAAAACACTATTTAGTACCCCTCCGTCCGGAATTTAGAACATCCGTTTGAACGACAAGTAATTACGAAGGGACAAAGTATAAAATAATACAAAAATATGCATGATAAAACTAGCGGTACTTATTCCTCACTTGACATTGGACTGGGGCAGGGCCAACTTGAGGGCTAAGTCAAGACCATATGACACTGATCCAATCCTCTAGCCTATCACCCGGTCATTAAAATTTAAGGTACCAAGTACCCGAAACACTAAAACAGTTATAAAAGAAAATATTGGGGATGTGAGCTTCGGCCGGTCTAGCCCAGGTCGTTGGATGTGAGCCGCCCAGCAGTTGGATCCAGGCAAAAAAAAAAAAAAAAAAAACAGATCGCCCCTAGCTTCTTCTTCCTCGGGCAGTTCGGGCTGGATCCGCATGTCCCGCTCAGGGACCGCGGCCTTGTCGTCAATCCCCACCGTTGCCGGTCTTCCTCGTCGCCCACCGGACCCCGCCCTTGTTGGCCGTTCTCGTCACCGGTCCTCACCCTCCCGGCCTCTGTTGTCGCCTCGACCCATGCAACAGCTCCACCTGCAGTTGCAGCTCTTGACGACGATGGTTGTAGCTCTGCCGCCGCCCCTCGCCATTGATGCTCGCTGCACGGAATTACATCGACGACGGCCGCCAGTCAATCAACGCCATTTGAATGGATGTAGCAAAAAACTTCACCGATAGTAGCAAAATCAAACAACGGGTGCAGCAAAACGTCGTCGCCGCCTTCGCGAGGTCACAGCTCCGCCTTACATGGATGTAGCAAAAAGCTCCAACGGTAGTAGCAAAATCCTACTACAGTTGTAGCAAAAAGATAGCCATCACCGCCGTCGACCAACACCACCGTGGGTGGATGTAGCAAAAATTGTGTGCGGTTCCAGCAAAATCAAAACATGGATGTAGCAAAAAATGTCACCGGTTCCAGCAAAATCAAACATGGTTGTAGCAAAAAACTCGACCGGAAAAAAACATCACATTTGCACATCCGAGCAAAGAAAAAGGGATGTAGCAATTGACAACACCGGTAGTAGCAAAATTCAGAACGGTTGTAGCAAAAAAAAATGGGTACAAAATTTGGGGCTGCTTCCAGCAAAAAAAGACCCTCGCCGGATCTCTAGCACTTGTCGCAATGGCTCCAAATGTGCGTGAATGCCAGTCGCCGCCGTCTCTAGCACCGGCGGGTTGCTGGTTGCAACACTTGTCGCCATCGCCTCCAAATCTCAACCCAGGGGTTGCAGCTCTCCGTCCACACGGTTGGAGCTCGACCAACCCAGGTCCGCAGATCCCGCCGCCGTCAATTACACCTGCAGCCATCCTCACACAAAAAAGTGATGCTGCTCTGCTTGGGTGCTGGTGGTTGCCGGAAGACAGGAGAGAAAGAGATAAGAATGAGATGTGTCGCGAGCAGGGAGAAAGGGAATGAGTGGATGATAAAAATCTTCTGCGAAGAGATAAGGTAGGCGTGGCGAAGCCGTGGGTGGGCCAGTGCTACGTGGAGTAGGCGGGGGGCGATGGATTCGGTCTCATCCAACGATGCGCGCGCGACCGGCCCAAGCTTCGGCCGGTCCGCCGCTCACAGACATATCCCCAAAAAAAATTGGTACAAAGAGGGCACACGTGGGGACTCTTAGAGACAAACAGTGATACATGCTATTTGAAGTAGATTGCACAAAAGACCCTGAAACAAGAAAATTTTCCTTACAACCCTTGGAGATCCATGCACCTTGCCTAATCGGACTCCGTCGCCACCTCGAGTGGCATGACCTCACATCGCCAATTCGAACCCTAACGAGATGAAGAGGTCACATGCTTTCAAGTGTTGTCGATTGGAGCTCTTCTACGGGGCCAAATTATTCTGACATGGTGTCGATCTCGCCACTGATGTGACGCCTTTGCGAATACCAAGGCTTGAGTTATTTACATGACGTAGCGCCTTTCCCCTCTCATCGCTCAAGTGACAGACGGAGGGTCAAGGACCCACAACCACGATGATGGAGGAAGGGGGCAAAATGGTCGCAAACCAGGTTGCCTTTCTAGGAGCTCCTATGGTGAGCTATTTTCCTTTAGTTGAGTGGAGTGGATTCTACTAGTACTAGGAACACAACAACGGGTACAAAGTAGAAGAGCCGTGATACAATATGGTCTCCTCGAGTGGACTAGAACCTAAGTTCGTATCATGAAAGAAACAACATACAATTTTGGACAAGAGCACCCCTTCCTTGCTTCTCGCCCCACTGCAGATCGACTATGGACTACAATTGTGCGCGGCGAAAAGCCCTATTGCCCCTTGGTGGTCAAGACTCGTAGCTTGGAATTGACGAGGAATGGCTCAAAGGCCTCGACAATGAAAGAAGGGAAAAGAATGGCGATCCTTGCCAAGCTCATCCGTTCCTTGCCTGTTCATAGGAGTGATGAGGAACGCCGATTGGGGTATGGGGTTGAGATGGCGATTTGAGTGACACATCGGTCATAGGAGTGCCAGTTGCAAGATCCAAGGGAAATAAAAAAAATCAAACTTGATATTTGTCATATTATGAGACAAATACTCCCACTATTTCTATATACAATGCCACTTTGTTTTTCTCTCAAATTTTGACTTACAATTTTGATCAAGCAAATATTGGTTGCATGTCACAAAAATATATTATCAAAAAAGTTTTCCAAAAGTGCATTTAATGACATAATGTTTTTGGCATGTATTTTATTCGTGAAACTAATGGTCAAAATTAGACATAAAATTGTGAAGTGGCCTTGTATTAGTAGACGAATGGAGTAACTTTTTTAAACCATGTACCTTTAGTCCTTTACTGAATCTTAAAATATGGCTGAACAAATTTGTGTTCTTCTTCAACAATATCACCAATTCACTGACTAAACTAACCTCATACACGAATTTACATCAGCAAAAACAGCATCCACTAACATCTACAGTACTAGCTACAAAACATATCACCTTCTAATTAATTACATGTGGCAGCTAGCCGTATAAAAATAAAGAGAGCAGTCTGTCTAAAAAAAGAAAACAGAAAGCAAGCCAAGAAGAATTGAAGAACGCCATGTCCGCGGACAGACACCAGGCGCTCGATCGCCTCACGCCGGCCTTACCTCGCCAGCGCCAGCGGCGTCACCTCGGCGAGAGGCGTGGGCACGGGGCTGGGCAGAGGCGACGTCCGGCACACCGGGCACGTGGGCCGCCGCCGGAGCCACGGGTCGACGCACCCGCGGTGGAACAGGTGGCCGCACTCCGGCAGCACCCGGACCACGTCGCTGTCCGCGTACCTCTCCAGGCACACGGCGCAGCACGCCGGCTGCTGCTCCTCTGACGCCGCCTTCCTCGCCTCCCCGTAGACCACCGCAGGGTACGCCTCCAGCGTCGCCGCGTCGATGCCGCCGAGCTCCACGTCACCGTTGCCGCGGCGGGGCGGCGCCGGCGCCGGAATCCCGCGGGCGTCGGCCACCGGCATGGACGACGAGGCGCGGGCGCAGCAGAGGTAGACGGCGAAGGCGATGGTGGAGACGACGAGGAGGATGCCGACGGAGACGGCGAGGCCGTAGCCGAACCCGCCGACGCCGCTCGACCCGAACAGGCCGTGCGAGGCGCCGGGCGGCGCCGGGCTGCCCATCGCTCTCGAGGACCGGCGCACACCGGGCAGGTAGAAGGCGTGGAGACGCAGGGGGCGACGTGGCGTGTTTAGTCAATGTCACTGTAACGTGTTTGGTTTGTTGGCCCGCGCGCGTTCGATTGATCGACGTTGATGCGGATTTGTTTGCTTCTGGAAGTGCATCTTCGTGTACTTGTGTTTTTCCTAAGTCAAATTTGATTTCATGTTCCAGGATGACATGATATGTGCGCAGCATCTGGATTTAGCCATGGTCATTTGTTTTGTACTACTATATGGCGGGAAATCACTAGTTTTGTCTTGTTGACTGGCTTTCTTTTCTTCTTCTTTTTCTTGTGGAAACTGGCTTCAAGTACTCCCAGCTGTCCTTTTTTAATTTGTACTGTACGTAAGATTTATATAAAGTCAAACTTTGATATGTTTGACTAATTTTGTAAAAAGAATCAATATTCATAATATTATCATTATATGTCTCATGAATTTATTTTCAGTACTTTTTAATTTCAATATGGTAGATGTTGATTTTTTTCCCATATAAATATGATCAAAATCTACAATTTTGGCTTCAGATAATATATATTTATACATAGAGTAAAAAAGAAAACCGGAGGGAGTACCACTACTAAGGACCAGCTCCCGCTCACCGGCGGCTCCCTCGCGCTCGGCTTCGCCAACATCACCGGCTACTCCATGCACCGCGTCCTCGTCGCCACCGGCCAGGACCCGGACATCGCCTCCATGGCGTACGCCTACATCCTCTGCTCCCTCGCCGACCTCGCCGTGTAGTCATTCCTCCACCCGCTCCGCATTTACCTCCGCACACAGTCCGTCACGCTCCCACTCACCTACGCGGCAGCGACCGCCGCGCTCCTCCACGTGCCCATCAACTTCGTCTGCGTGGACGTCCTCGGTCTCGGCATCCGCGGCGTCGCGCTCGGCGCCGTCTGCACCAACCTGAATTTCCTGCTGTTCATCGTGGCGTACGTGTGCTTCTTCGGAACGTATGGCCACGACGAGGGCGAGACGAAAGTGGTCGCCGGCAGTGGCCGGCGGCGGAGGTGGCTTGCAGGTGCACACGAGGTGTTTGTAGAAATGCCAAAGAGAGGGAGAGAGGAGGAAGAAGAGGGTTGACGTGTGGGCCCCATTTGTAATAACGGTCAAAGTTAACGGTCAACCTGACTTGTGGGCCCATCCTGTCAAAAAGGCGTTTAGAAGAGGCGAATCAGACATTTTTCCAATATGGTAGTTTTTAGTCACAGATTAGCAAAAAAGTGGTAGTTTTCGTCACAAATTCGTAAAGTGGTAGTTTCTGGGCACGTTTCCATGAAATGTGGTAGTTTTTGCTTACATACTCTTTGAAAAACCTCTGCTTGAATTTGTACCATTTCTCGTAACGGATTTAACTATTTTATTTCTAGTGAATAAAGTTACATGTGTTTGTTTTAGAAAAAGAAAAAAGGATCAGCGCTGCTGCCAAAAGGGCATGGTTTCACGTCGTTGGAAGTCTGTGAGCTCCAGCGGCCAACATGCGTGCAGTGCAATAGTGCATGCATGTGAGCATATGGAATTTTGTGGGCCTCTTGGTACTCCCTCCGTCCGGAAATACTTGTCCTAGAAATGAATGTATCTAGACTTATTTTAGTTATAGATACATCCATTTTATCCATTTTAAGGACAAGTATTTTCGGACGGAGGGAGTAGTACCTGGTCTGGTAGACAGTAAGTATTATACGTGGTGTGTGTCGACCCAACGAGTGAGTTCATGTATCCCGTGACCAACCATATATACTTCCCTTCGATTCCTAAATGTAAGTCTTTTTTAAAGGTTCCGCTATAAACTACATACGGATATATATAAACATATTTTAGAGTGTAGTTCACTCATTTTGCTGCGTACATAGTCCATAGCGGAATCTTTAAAACGACTTACATTTAGAAACGGAGGGAGTCACAGCCAGGAGGCCGAAAAAGACCTCTCCTTTCCTTTTTTGCGAGAAATAAAACAGCACCCGTCCGAAGAAACGCCATCACGAGCCCACCCTCTGCCGTGACTCGTGCAACTGACAGATTGCGACGTGAGAAACCAAACAATTTGTAGCGAGGGTGCGTGAGATGAATGCGAGCACGCGGGGAGCGTGAGCGGTCGCGGACCGCCACGCGTGGGTTCAGTTCAGGGGGGCCTGCCACGGCACTCGTGTGTGGGTGCTGCACCCAGGGGAACATCACAGTAGGTGGTATTCCCTCCTTCTCACAAAACCACAACAATAATTAGGGAATGAGGAAGCAGAAAAGGATGTATAGAGAATGAAATGCCTACCATGTAGAGGTAGGTATACATTGCAGCGTGGTCGACCGGTGACCGTATTGAATTCATGCTTCAGGTAACTCATTCAAAAATCTGAACCATGAAAGAGGGCCGGACATTGCACTCCGACAATCATGTCTCGTCGAGTGAACGAGAACCTTTTTTCTTCTTCTTTTCTCGAAAAGGGTGAACAAGAAGAACCTGATAGGTAGAAAGGCGGGAGTGGCAAAGGCAAGGGAAAGCCTGATGAGTGATGAGTGATAATATATATATATATATATTATTTGCCTCCTTGGTTCGTCCTGATGAGTGATGAGAATATGGAACATGGATGGATATGCGTGCGTGCATGGCATGTCGACCACACCACACCGCACCACACAAAGTGCATACACGGCTAAAGACGAGCTCACGCTCACGAGGTGTAAAAGGTGGATCCGCTTCCCGCCACAAGGAACGGCCAGCGGCAGCAGGCAGCAGCGGAGCCGAGCTGAGCAAGCGCAGGCACACTTTCATTGGTAGTACAGTCCGAGCCCTGCAGTTTGTTTCACGAAATTCCTTGGCACATGGGCTGAAATCATTTTGGTTTCTACTCCCTCCGTCCCATAATGTAAGACATTTTTTAATACTAATGTAGTGCCAAAAAACGTCTTACATTATGGGACAGAGGAAGTAGTAGAGTACTGCTTACATAATCATTTTGGGAAAGCCTCTACAAAACGAAAATGCCAAACAAGACCAAGATTCATGAAAGCCTTCATTTCAAAACTTGAATGTTTAAACCTTCCAGTTTCAGAAAATTCTGAAAATAAATACACATACACCTAAATACATAATGTACATGTGTGTAAATTTTCAGTTCGAAACACATTAAAATGTTAACTGCAAAAAATAAATGCACATATATCTAGATACATTATCGGTAGCTTTTAAACATATATACTAGCTCCGTCCGGGATGTGCATGCATCCATGTCTTCCCTGCGTTTGTTACAGCCTAGTGCATGCAGCCAACGAAATCGCTGGAATTAGCAACGCCCCAGCCTGCATGCAGTCAGTTGTGGCAAAACGTATTCATGCATACAGTTAAATCGCCATAATTAATTAGCCCAAGACGTGCATGCATCCATGTCTTGGCTTTGCTGCTTCGGCTCACGGGACGTGTGATCCCGGATGGAGGTAGTACTGTTCATTCTTAAAGTCCATGGTTTCGTTCTTTCTGTGTAGCTCGCATTTCAAGGTAGCTCATCCTGTAATTAGTCACGCATGCACTTTAGATCCTTGCATGCATGCGCATTTATTTTTCAATTTTATTTTGAAACTGAATTTTTGAATTTTGAATTTTTTGAAATAAAGGGTTCCATGGAGGTCGGTCTCCAAAATGCCCCCTACTCTCCACAAAAGATTTTAAAGGATCCACAAAAGCTCTATTTAAAGGATGAAAGAAAACTTTGGGATGGCACGTGGCTCAAGGACATCCTGACCGGTCGTTTCAGCCCCCACGGTCTATCTACCCCTACACTGCTGCCGCGGCTACTACCAGCGGAGGCTGCGCGTAGGCCATTGTAGCCCGGCTGCACGCATGAATGCGCTGCGACCAGACCAAGGCACCTCCGCCATGCGTCAATGTTCAGTCCAACCCACCCAATATATGCGCAGGTGAAAAAGTGCAGCGCACGTAGTAGTAGGAAACAAACAAGGTACGAACGCGCGCTTTCGGGTAAGAATTTTTTAATAGGATCTGTCTATGTCACATCTAGATGTGAGATAATATCTCACATCTAAGCTGATACCATCCTCTAATCTGTCCCCACTCGATGACAAACAATACGTGTGGTTGCTCTCTCGATCACCCACGCGTCGACTAGTTTGTTTGTTGTCCGGGCAGTCCATCCCTTCCGGCCCAACAACCCCCGCCACCTGCCCTTGGTTTTGTAGGTTTTTTTTGTTTGTTTGTCATTGTTTGTTTGACACGAAAAATGTCACATGTGTGACGCGGACCTGGGCTTGTTAGTAGAAAAAAACAATTGCAAAAAACTACTTCTCAAAAAAAGCATGGAATCAAAACATATTTCGACTGAAAATAGATGAACACTCAATACTTAGCAAGATATTGTCGACCGAAAGAAAAATGACATGTGGTATAACTTAAGAACTTGAGAGCTTAAGAACTTGATGAACTTAAATGAATCTGGTACATCTCTCTAGAAGAATGATATAAAAAATCACAGCTAGCCGCACATCTCTCTGGAGGGGGTGGGTAGGTTCAAACTGGATGCTATCCACACACATGAGGTTGCTGCCTGTAATTAAATGTCCCTGAGTAAAAATGGCACTTGCTGCAGACTGGAGAAAATGACACATACTGTAACCTGCAACTGACGCCACTCTTTGACAAGGGAAGTCAAACGTAAAATATGAACGCATGATAAAAAAAAGTATCTTATGATTGAATGAACAAACTGTACAATGGCGCATACTATCTGAGAATTGACTAATGAGTCAACTATCTGAAAAATGATATAGAGATCAAGACACATTTTTATCAAGACACACTGATGAGTCAACACTCTGAACATCTCTCTGAACAATGATATAAAAACAAATGTGACGATGATCTGAATAATTACTGAAACTGGATTACGAAAAATTGAACAGAGAACAGACAGCGTTTAACTACATAACACCTGAAACCTGAGCACACACTGATTGATAGAGCCCGATCAGTCAAAATTTACATAAAAACCATCCTAAAAGAACTTGTGTATAGAAAAACCTCAAAAATTAAACAATTAGTACATGATGCATGTTCTATGAACCCTGAACATGTACACTGGGAACTATTACAAATCTCTGAACATGTACACTGAAGAATGGAAAACAACTATCTGGTGAGGGCTCTTTTGCTCTGAATTCATTGTGCATCCTCAACTCTGGTACCTATGCAACAATAACCCTGACGAATCACACCACTGAATTATAAAAATCTGGCTAGCGCGAACGTATGGCAACACAGGCACGGTGGCAACTGGTAACTACCCTCACCGAAAAAACTAGGGCCACAGGGGCTACAGAAAATCGCACACATATCTACCTGCGGACACCCAGAGCATGAAAATCGATATGTGCGGCAGCAATTTTGAGCACATCGCACGAACACAAAACACGCAGGTTTTCGCAAAGAGAAGAGGGGAAATGAGGTACTCACACCCCTGCGGAGAATCGGCTGCGGAGAACTCCGGGACGGTGCCGAGACCGAGGATCCCGTCGGCCGCGCACAGCTCGCGGGCAGGGCTGAACTTCGGTGGCTTGTCGGCGGCAGAGGTCGTCGGCGGTGTGGATGCCGCAGGCCTCGACGGCCACGCAGCGCTCGCCCGCCGTGTCCACAGAGGGTGCCTCCTGCTTCGAGCAGAGGAGCGCAGCGGGGGGGCTCGTCGCCGGCGATCTCGGTCGCCATGGGCTTCGAGCTTCTCGCCCCCGTCTTTTCCTCCCCCTCAGCTCCACCGATTCAAACAGTGCTCAGACAAAAAAAAATCTGTCGGTGTGGATAATTATTGGAGAGTCGTTGTTCTTTTGGATATCTTGCAGAAAGCCCCCTACAGAAAGTTGTAAAACGGGCAGTGCAGAACCCTGTGTTCAGTCACCCTACAAAAAGGAAAGGCATTTTCAGGGTCTGCCTTGCAAAAATTTGTCAACACAAAATTGTGATTCGAGAAAAAGAGGTCACTGAAAACACTAGGGCACCTACAGAATATCAAACAAACAAAAAGGAAAAAGGAAAAAAATGGTTGCGACTGTACACACAAACTAGTTGCAAAAAGTCGAGGCGGGTGCCTTGGACAAAGTGACATGGAAAAGAAAAGTACAGGCCCACACTTGCAAGTGAACGGTCGAAATCCAACTAGGCCGGTTAAACGTACACAAACACCACAAAATTGGAAGTTCGAGGCTTGACAGAGGTCCCTAGTTGCAAGTCGATTGTCTAATTGCGATTGGCACAAACAAGGACAAAACATGGTTGATAGTGCACTTGCAACTAAGGCGAATACGAAATTACACATAGACCCGTGTTGCAAATACATGGTTGAGTTGCAACTATGGCGACTACAAAATAACACATAGACCCCTAGTTGAAAGTGTAGGGTCTAATTGCAAGTGGCATGAAATAAAGAAACAAAAAATAATTACTATTATTATTATTACAAAAAGACAGGAAAAAACTGAAAAAATAACTATTGTTGTTGCAAAAAACCAAAAAATTGAAAAATAAATTATAAAAAAAGAGAAAAGAAAAGTCCTTGACTACTATTAAATGTCCTTCACTTTTCAATGATATCAACTATTAGGAACATGCTGTCGTCCTCCCGTCCTTTCTCAACTTCCAGCAAGACGATGCTCCCAACTCTGAGACCATATGTATAACAAAAATCATGCATGAATTCATCTATCATAGTCTAGTTTTTGGTGGTTCTTGAATATGTGCCAGTCATGGGTTCATTTAGGAAACTATTCCATAAAAAAACTTGTCCTTCTTCATCCATTCCTCGACAACAACACCCCCCCCCCCCCCGACCCCCGACTTGCGAGTCGAGGGTGGACTTGCAAATAGGGCAACTACAAAAACTACATCCCGAAGTTGCGAGCACATGGTTGACTTGCAACTGGGGCGATTACAAATTACATTCCCTCGAGTTGCGAGTCGACTGTGGACTTGCAACTGGGCTGACAGAAAACCCTAGTTGCAGGTCGAGGGTCTAAATTGCAACTACCATGAAACAAGAACAAAAAAACTACACCCCCGAGTTGCAAGTCGGGGTGGACTTGCAACTAGGGCAACTAGAAAATTACATCCTCGAGTTGCGAGTCGAGGGTGGACTTGCAACTAGGGCAACTATAAAACTACATCCCTGAGTTGCGAGTCGAGGGTGGACTTGCAACTAGGGAAATTACAAAAACTACATGCCTCGAGTTGTAAGTCGGCGGTGGACTTGCAACTGGGGAGATTACAAACTACGTTCCCTTGAGTTGCGAGTCAACTGTGGGCTTGCAGCTTGGCCGACAGAAACCCCTAGTTACAGGTCAAGGGTCTAATTGTAACTACCATGAAACAAGAACGAAAAAACAAACACCCCCCTGAGTCGCGAGTTGAGGGTGGACTTGCAATTAGGACAACTACAAAACTACATCCCCGAGTTACGAGTATAAGATTGACTTGCAACTGGGGCGATTACAAAACCTACATCCCTCGAGTTGCAAGTCGGGGTGGACTTGCAACTGGGGTGAAAACAAAACAACACACCCGAGTTGCGAGTCGAGGGTGGACTTGCAACTGGGCCAGCAGAAAACCTTAGTTGCGGGTCGAGGGTCAAATTGCAACTACCATGAAACAAGAAAAAAAACAACGCCCCCCCCCCCCCAAGTTGCGAGTCGAGGGTGGATTTGCAACTAGGGAAACTACAGAAACTACATCCCCGAGTTGCGAGCACATGGTTGACTTGCAACAATGGCGATTAGAAACTACATTCCCTCGAGTTGCGAGTTGATTGTGGACTTGCAACTGGGCCGACAGAAACCCCTAGTTGCAGGTCAAGTGCCTAATTGCAATTACCATGAAACAAGAACAAAATAACTACACCCCCCGAGTTGCAAGTCGGGGGTAGACTTGCAACTAGGGCAACTAGAAAACTACATCCCCGAGTTGCGAGTCGAGGGTGGACTTGCAACTAGGGCGATTACAAAAACTACATGCCTCGAGTTGCAAGTCGGGGGTAGACTTGCAACTAGGGCGATTACAAATTACATTCCCTCGAGTTGCGAGTGAATTGTGGACTTGCAACTGGGCTGACAGAAAACCCTAGTTGCAGGTCGAGGGTCCAAATTGCAACTACCATGAAACAAGAACAAAAAAAGCTACACCCCCCGAGTTGCAAGTTGGGGTGGACTTGCAACTAGGGCAACTACAAAACTACATCCTCGAGTTGCGAGTCGAGGGTGGACTTGCAACTAGGGCAACTACAAAACTACATCACCGAATTGCGAGTCGAGGGTGGACTTGCAACTAGGGCAATTATAAAAACTACATGCCTCGAGTTGCAAGTCAGGGGTGGACTTGCAACTGGGGAGATTATAAACTACATCCCCTCGAGTTGCGAGTTGACTGTGGACTTGCAGCTTTGCCGACAGAAACCCCTAGTTACAGGTCAAGGGTCTAATTGCAACTCCTATGAAACAAGAACGAAAAAACAAACACCCCCCCCCCCGAGTTGCGAGTTGAGGGTGGACATGCAATTAGGGAAACTACAAAACTACATCCCCGAGTTGCGAGTATAAGATTGACTTGCAACTGGGGCGATTACAAAAACTACATCCCTCGAGTTGCAAGTCGGGGTGGACTTGCAAATGGGGTGAAAACAAAACAACACACCCGAGTTGTGAGTCGAGGGTGGACTTGCAACTGGGCCGACATAAAACCTTAGTTGCAGGTCGAGGGTCAAATTGCAACTACCATGAAACAAGGAAAAAAACAACGCCCCCCCCCCCCCCCCGAGTTGCGAGTTGAGGGTGGATATGCAACTAGGGAAATTACAAAAACTACATCCCCGAGTTGCGAGCACATGGTTGACTTGCAATTGTGGCGATTAGAAACTACATTCCCTCGAGTTGCGAGTTGATTGTGGACTTGCAACTGGGCCGACAGAAACCCCTAGTTGCAGGTCGAGGGTCTAATTGCAATTACCATGAAACAAGAACAAAAAAACTACACCCCCTCCCCCCGAGTTGCAAGTCGGGGGTAGACTTGCAACTAGGGCAACTAGAAAACTACATCCCCGAGTTGCGAGTCGAGGGTGGACTTGCAACTAGGGCGATTACAAAAACTACATGCCTCGAGTTGCAGGTCGGGGGTGGACTTGCAACTAGGGCGATTACAAACTACACTCCCTTGAGTTGTGAGTCAATTGTGGACTTGCAACTTGGCCGACAAAAACCCCTACTTGCAGGTCGAGGGTCTAATTGCAATTGCCATGATACAAAGAACAAACAACAATACCCCCACCCCGAGTTGTGAGTCGAGGGTGGACTTGCAACTAGGGGAACTACAAAACTACATGCTTGAGTTGCAAGTACATGGTTGACTTGCAACTGGGTGGTTACAAAAACTACATCCCTCGAGTTGCAAATCGGGGGTGGACTTGCAACTGGGGTGAAAACAGAGCAACACCCACTAGAGTTGCGAGTCGAGGGTTTACCGCATAGGTTTCGTCAACATTGTGAAAAAACATGCGAAAAGCTCTCGCCATTGTCGACCTCGCAATGAGCAAAGCAAACACACCATCCTGATTCATAGCAAAAAAAATTAAATAAATTAAAAAGATCAACATATAGAAAGATTGAACCTGATGGTGCTCATACTGATGCTTACACCAATGAAACCGTTGAAACCAGTAACAAGTAACTATGGAAAATTTTCAAAAGTACTTATGGCAAATTTGTCGAAAACTAGCAACTAGAAATTACTAGTACTAATAAAAAAGCACAAAAACTATCTTTGCTTCCTGCATCATAACAAGAAATCCAAAAGGCAAAAAGAAAAAGAGAAAACTTAAAAAGAATGACTCCATTTGGGAACAAAACACAACTAGTGATCATATAGTAGTCCACTTAATCTTAACTACATCAAATTCCCACCTCCAAACAATCTACATTTGGGTAGAATGAACACAAAAATCCAGAAAATTTCAGTTACTGTTTGAGTGATTTGAGACTACTAAAAATTCAGTTATTATCTACTGAAAACTTTGGCAGCATTATTTATACTGTCAAGTCTAGTCATGGACATCCAACAAGTCACACAAGATTTGCAACAAAATGTTCACAATTTTTTAAATAATGCGTTTATAAATAAAAAATTATATAAATTTAAGAAAATAATAAATTTGAAAATCTTCATGAATTTGAAAATAATACTAATTTTAAAAAATGTCCAATTCTTCTTCGAAAAAATATATATTCTAAAAAATATTGCACAGTTTAGAAAGTTTTCATGTACAAAAGATGTTGTGGATTAAAAGTAAAGAAAAATAATAATAAATGAAAAAAAAAATGAACACATGCAGTTGTGTGGCGAGGGCAAGACATGCAATTGCATGTTTGTTGGCGGACATGGAACTGACACCTGACAAACATTTTTGTCTTCTATCGCAAAGTTATAGTCATGTTGAAGACATTAGTTGTAGTTACGGATGATACTTGCAACTGTGCGTAAAGTAGAAGACATGCAGTTGTCCTCCCAACAAACATGTTTCCCTCAAATTGCAGTCGTGTTGAAGGTATACAGTTGCGGGATGAAGACGACACTGTAATTGCACTGACACGTAAAAAAATCATGAAAAAGACAAATAGAACAAAAAATAAAAAGAGAAAAACAAAACAAAAAAGACAAAAAGAATGGCTGTAAGCTTTTGTCAAAACCGGTAGAAAGAGTCCTTCATGGGTCAGCTCATTCACACACATACACTCCGGGGAGACAAAAAAACCAAACAACTGTTAGGAAGCAGGAAATCTCACAAGAACACACTACGACTAGATGTATTTTCCTGCCGAAAAAAAACAATTCATGTTTTCCTTGGCTGAAAGCCCACAAAGCACAAAAACAGGGGACCCACAAAAAAAGAAAAAGCCCACAACGGCAAGCGGGTCTGCGCGTGTATTCTTTTGGCCTGGAAAACCAAACCAACCTAGCGACAAAAGGCTACACAGGACACGGACTGGATAGGAGCCGCCCACCTCGCATGGACCTGCACACGGGCTGCCGCGCGCGACAAACACGACGCCAGCGAGCGCATGAGCGAGCCGGACAACTTGCGTGAATCTTAAAGACAAACAAGATCCAACGCTTGTGAATTTAGATGTGAGATAACTATTTCACATCTAGATGTGAAATAGCAAATCTGTTTTTTAAATTTTTTTTGTACCAGTAGTAGTAAATCCTGAGGAATAAAGAGAAGGATGGACCACACTGTTTTCCAAGATTATTTACTACTGGGTCGTGTCGCTCTGTCACAAGGGTGCCAATGCATTGTTTCTTTTTTTCTGCAGTTGAAATGGGACAGGCTCCACGTTTCACGTTCCAGACCAAGTCTCACGTTCGGTCAACTTTGTCAAAGAAAGTAAAGTCCGTCGTTGCTGGGGTGGTAGAGGCTAATTGGTTTGGTGCCAATATTTGGCAATGCCAACTGTTGGGAAAATCGGTGATGACGGTCCCGTGCGACACGCTCCCGTGCAACGCACACTTCCCGTGCGACGCGCACGTCTCGCGGGATCGGCGAATTCGTTGCGATTATGTGCCCAATTTGGGTTCGGCGCTGCTGATCTTCCGGCCGGGCGCGATCCAGCGGCGAGGACAGCGGTTGGAGCTCGTCGACGGCGAAGAGGTGGTGGTAGATGCCCGAAGTTGGCCGGAGGATGAGGAGATCAGGAAGGGCCGGATGGTGGCGTTCCCCTGCCACTTGGCGCGGTTTGCGACGGCTGACGGGTGGGGCGCTTTGGCGACGGTTCCCGAGGAGATTAATGGCGGCGAGGGGGAGGGGAAAGGGGATATATGGCCGACGCATCGGCTTTTCTCTACTTCACCCACTGCCTCTCCCCCCGTAGATCCAATCCAAAATCGCCTCGATGCCGCGCAGCCCACAAACCTAGGGTTCGATGACGACGCGCCAGCAGCAGATGTGGGCGCTGGCGGCCGGCGACGAGGTGCTGATGGGGAGGCTTCGGGAGATAGATCGGTGGTTCCCGACGGCGAAGACCCTCAACGACGCCTCCGAGATGGTGAGGGATATGCTCAGGGGGGAAGAGACCCTCCGCTGCTTCCCCAACTACGACAGGCAGCCGGCGATGGGGGTCCTCCTCTGGGCGATGTTGGAGGCGGAATCGCTGGAACCGGTGCAGCGGGAGAAGTGGAAAGTGTTTCGCTCTCTCCGCTATCGCCTGATCTAGCCAAGAGCGCCGCCGCCGATGCAGCCGCAGGGGGTGCCGGTGCCGCAGCCGCAGGAGGAACAGCAGGCGCAGCCGCAGGCGGTGATGGGGATTCCAGCCCCCGGGTCCAGATGGTTCCCCATCGAGATCGAGGGGGACGAGGAGGAAGAGATGGTGGTGACGGCTACGCCAAGACGCAGGAGGGCGACGGCGGCTCCAACAACTCTCCCTCGCCGCTCCCCTCGCTTCCCCAGGCGCTCATCTCACCTGCTGGCCCTCTCCCGCCGCCAGTAGGGTTCTCGCCGGCCGGGAATCGTTTCTGGTTGCTGGCCGGTGAGGATTCCGAGGCGGAGGAGGAGGGGATTTCCAACTTCTGCAATAAAGGTAAACTGCCAAATCCCAAATATTTAGCATCTACTGCTTCAATTGAGGTAGATGGTGTTAAGATGGGAAGATCCAAGAGGAATGCTAGGCTCCGGAAAAGTGATAAGGAGAGCAATGGGTTAAAATCCCAGATTGCAGATGACTGCAAAGAGTGGTTAGAGAGGGATGGGGATGGATCACATAAGAATAACATAAATAAGAATGAAAAAGGATCCGCTGGAAAAAATGGTAGGGATGTTAGAATTGATGCACAAACAGTCTGTGAACATATGAAAAAGGATGCTATACATCCTATTCCTCAGTGGTTGGATTCGGTTGGGGTTGATTTTGGAGGTATAGTGATCCAGGGGGATCCTGTTAGAGTATATGACATCCCAATGGGAAAAGAGAAAAGGAGAGAAGAGGAGAATACCATGGGGAGACCCCTGATTATTTTTGGGGGCTCGATAGGGAAGGATTTAAATATGGACCTGGATTTGGGCTTGGTGGGATGGGGGCCCAATGGGCCGATGGACACCACGACCCAGGAAGGTGGTGGTGGGAGGGATGCTATAAATAGGGGCGAGGGAGATGGGACTTGTAAACCTAATCAGGTAGGCTTCCTCCCCCTTCCCACCGCGCCGCCGCCAGCGGAAAAAATGGCTGGAAATCCAGGAAGAGGGTTTGGAGGCCCTAGATTCAACCGTGGAGGAGAGGGGGGTTTTGCCAGAGGTAAATTCAACTACAACAACAGAGGAGGAGGTTGGGCTGGAGGGAGACATGCGATGACTGACAGATTTGGCAGCTTAGGAAGGGGTAATGGCAAATTTGGCATAGATAATGGAAGTGGCAGAGGAGAGGGAGAGGAAGAGGAATTTGCTGCAGAAGATAGGGGTGAAACACTGAAGTGGCAAGCCAAGACAGGAAAGAAAGAGGATAGCAGAAATGAGAAGGAAATTGACAGGGCAGAGAGCTTAGAAGTGGAAAAAGAGAAAGAGAAAGAGGGGCAGTCACAGAAAGATCAGAGTGCTCAACAACAGCTGTTGGCTACCCTGCTATCTCAATTAGTTCAGGGTTTGAAAGGAGGAGAGAAAGAGAATGCTGAAAGATCTTTTGGGAATCCAATGGAAAGCCAGTATGGTAAGGAGAACCTGAGGAGAGAAGAAGGGAAGAGTGGTAACTTGCAGAAAGCTGATAGGAGAGGAGATCAGGATCTTACTGTGGACATGAGGAAACAGGGTGGAAAAAACAACTGGCAGATCAACTTAGATGAGAATAGAAGGGGAGGGGAGAGAGTTAACAAGCAGGTGTGTGGCAAATGCAAGGATCCAAGACATTCTACCAGTGAGTGTAGAGTGGGACATTGTCTGGTTTGTGGTAGGGAGAATCACATTACTAGTGAATGCAACTTGCTGAAGCAAATAAAACCAGTCCCAAAATATGTTGGATATGCTGCTAAGGGGTTGGGAGTTCTGTTGGTCCAAAGCTATAAAGACATTCTTGTTGCTGAACACACTAATCCCTTGGGTGTGGTGGTAGTTAGGGAAGGGAAAATTAATGAAACTGAGCTGACTAAGGCCTTGGGAGAGATGTTTGATTGGGGATGGCAGTGGAGAGTGAAGGAGTTTGGACAAGCTGGCTTCATGATGAGATTCCCTAATAAGGCTAAACTGGTAGAGCTGGCTAAATTCAATGACTTCAATTTGCTTGGTACTGGGGTGGTCATCAAGGTCCAGCCTTGGTCCTTGGATCATCAAGCTGTGGGGAAAATGCATGCTGTCTGGATAAGGATTAGTAAGATACCTGACTGCTTCAGACATTTCCTGGGTATATGTGAAGTCTCTGCTGCAGTGGGGCCTGTGCTAGAAGTAGACATGGACACAGTTAATGAGGAAAAAGTAAGGGTCAAATGTGGGATTAGAGATGTGGAGAAGATCCCACCCCATGTGGAAATCACTGCCCCTGATCTGCTCATGTTCAGGGTGGGTGTGGAGTTAGAGATGGTGGTGGAAGTTGGCTGGTACAAGGAGGAGAAAAGAAAGAATGAAAGTCTACATAATCTAGAAGAGGGGGAAGGAGAAACAGACAACAGGAAGAGGATCAGGGCAGAAGACAATGATCACAGGGCCATTTCACTGGGATG
Organism: Triticum timopheevii; assembly: GCA_963921465.1. Lineage (NCBI taxonomy): Eukaryota > Viridiplantae > Streptophyta > Magnoliopsida > Poales > Poaceae > Triticum > Triticum timopheevii. The sequence goes on from OY997271.1 coordinate 9,100,061, forward strand.
CCTGTCACTCAAACAAAGTGAGGAAGTGGATGGGAAAATGAATAAGATGAAGAAGCTTATGGAGGATAACATGCAACTGTGGCAAGATGAGATGCATAATGAGAAGAGAAAGTGGCAAAAAGAGAATGACATCCTGTTTAACAAAGTCAAGATCCTAGAAGAACATAAAGCTAGACATCAAGCAATGTGGGCCAAATATGAGAAAAAAATTAAAGAGCTTTAGGAAAAGCAATGCAATATCCAGATCAAGATGAACCAGCAACAAGAAGAGATTCAGAAGCTAGTCCAAGAAGCAGTTAACAGGGAGCAATATGAGATGGAGCTGGCTAACATGGATTTGGAAGATTATGATAAGGAAAACCAGCATAGGAAAAGTGAAAACTGAATCTAGGAAGTACAATGAACCAACTGATTACAATGCTAGTCAGGAATCAATTGGCACTCTGGGAGAGAAAATGGCAGAACTTTATGGGGAGGAGGTCACAGAAAAAGAGGGAGAAGAAAAAGAAGTGGAAATTAAAAGGAGCCTCAGAAACAAAGGAAAAGAGGATCAGAAAATAGAAGAGATGGCTAAGATCAGAGCTGAGGAGAGGGACAATTATGGTAAGGATTCTACTTTTGATTTTGCTAACCCCTCTTTGTTGCAAATTAGTTCAATGGTGGGGATTGATTTAGGGTTTTCAATTGATATGATTGAAAAGAATGTTGATATTATCAACAAAATGGAGAGAGCTAAAAGGGAGATGTACTTCCAAAATATTAAAAGAGAAAAGATTGATGAGGTAGGTGAAACAAAAAGAGATATGGAAAAGGATAGTGACTCACCAGTATATATAAATACTGGAGATATAAATGTTGATGAGTTATGTTCTGATCTAGAACACTCTGATGCTGACATTGAGGAACTACAATATAAAAAAATTAAAGGATTGTTTTCTGGGAAAAAAGGAGACAGAAAGAGCTCACCAGCTATGAGCTGTGTGAAGCAGACAGTTGGGATTGGGGTTCAGAGAAGGAATAAAAAAGGGAAGAGGACTGATTAGTTTCTCAAACCCTAAAAAAGTATATATTGCTTTTTGGGCAGACAGGCATTGTTAAAAAATACTTGAGATGAGGGGAGTTTTTTGGAATGTTAGAGGCATTGGGCAAGATCACAAAAAAAGATATGTTAGAGAAATGATCATAGATCATAGACTGGACTTTGTGGGGATATCTGAGACTATTAAGCAAGATTTTACCAAAAATGAATTACACAATTTGTGTGGGGAAAAAAATTATCAATGGTTTTGGAACCCCCCAAGAGGAATGTCAGGGGGGATACTAGTTGGCATTAATAAAGATATGTTTGATGTTGAACACATTGAAAAAGGGCAATACTTCCTGAGAGTGTTAGTGTTTGAAAATAATATTAAAATGCACTGGAATTTAGTCACAGTATATGGAGATGCTCAGAAGGAAGGGAAAGCTAGTTTCCTTGCTGAATTAGCTAGACTTTATCATGACAATCCTCTACCCTGTTTGGTTGGAGGAGACTTTAACATTATTAGAAATAGCCGAGAGAAAAACAAACCTATGATAAATGAACAGTGGCCCTTTTTGTTCAATGCTATTATTGAGCAGGCTGGATTAAGAGAACTCCCTCTGAATGGTAGGCAATACACCTGGGCTAATAACCAGGAGGACCCTACTTTTGAGAAGCTAGATAGGGTTCTAATGTGTCCTGCATGGGTGGAAAAATATCCTTTTGCTATTTTGCAAGCTTGGGCTAGGGAGATTTCTGATCGCACCCCCCTGTTTTTGGATAAAGGGGAAACACATATGACAAAATATATTTTCAGATATGAGAATGGGTGGTTTTTGAGAGAGGGCTTCAAAGAACTAATTCATAAAACCTGGAATAAAAAGTTCAAAGGAGATGTGTTGGACAGATGGCAATCAAGGATGAGGGAGTTGAGGAAAAAAGCCAAGGGGTGGAATAGAAATGTGGATGCTTGGTACAAAAAAATCAAAATAGAAATTATAAACAATCTGGATGAGATTGATAAAAGAGCAGAGAGTATTGGGATGTCTGCTGCAGATAGAACTGAGCAAATAGAGCTTAGATCACAATTGAAGAGAATTATGACACAAGAGGAAATGAAATGGATTCAGAGATACAAAGATAAAGAAATTAGGGATGAAGATGGAAACACTAGATACTATCATGCAAAAGTAAATGGGAGGAGAAGGAAAAACAGAATAATTTCTTTAGAATAGGATGAAGGGATTATTGAGGGGGATGATAATTTGATGGAATATATTACTAACTTCTACAAAAATCTGTTTGGGCATCCTGAGGAATCCAATATATCCTTGAGAGATATGGAAATGGAAAAAATATCTGCACAGGATAAAGAGGAATTGCTGTCCCCTTTTTCGTTGGATGAGATTCATCAAGTGGTTTTGGGGATGAAAAGAAATAAAAGCCCTGGACCTGATGGATTCCCTGCAGAATTTTACCAGGATTTCTGGGATCTGGTTAAGTGGGAACTGAAAGCTTTAGTTGAGGGGTTTGCCGGGGGGATATCAATATTGCTAGGATTAACTATGGCATTATTACCCTGGTGCCAAAAACTAATGATGCCAAACAAATACAAAAATTCAGGCCTATTTGCCCGTTAAATGTGAGTTTTAAAATAATTACAAAAGTTTTAATGAACAGGTTGACAAAATGTGTTGCACCTGTCATATCCAGAGCACAGACTGCATTTATCAAGGGGAGATATATTATGGAGGGAGTGGTTATTTTACATGAAGCCTTGAACACATTCCATAAAGATAAAGAAGATGCTTTGGTTTTTAAAGTTGATTTTTAAAAAGCCTATGACAAAATTAAATGGCCCTTTGTTATACAGATGTTAAAGCAAAAAGGTTTCCCTGATAAATGGTGTGATTGGGTGATGGAAACAATGAGAGGTGGGCATGTAGGAATCAAAGTTAATGATGAGATTGGACCTTTCTTTAAAACCTATAAAGGATTAAGGCAGGGTGATGCTATGTCACCACTGCTGTTTGATGTGGCTGCAGATGCTTTGGCTGTTCTAATGAATAATGCACTAAACATGGACATTGTTAAAGGAGTCTTGGGGGATAATGAGAATAAAGGTGTAAATATGTTGCAATATGCAGATGATACCATTTTTTTGCTCAAAGATGATGAAAACAGTATAAGAAACCTCAAATTCATTTTGGGAGCCTTTGAGCAGATGTCTGGTCTAAAAATAAACTTTCATAAGAGTGAGTTGATGCTGTTTGGTAAAGCTAAAGAGAAGCAACTACTTTATCAGGAAATATTAACTTGCAAAATGGGAGATTTACCTATTAGGTATTTGGGGATGCCTGTGTCTGACTCTAGAATCAGAAACAGTCATTGGAGCTGTGTTACAGATAAAATTGAGAAAAGGTGTGGATGTTGGCAGGGGAAACTGCTAGGATCTATTGCTGGTAGGATTACCCTTGTACAAGCTTGCTTGACCAATATTCCATTGTTCATGATGTCCTTTTATGCTGTTCCCAAAGGAATCATTAAAAAAGCTGATTTCTACAGGGCAAGATTGGTATGGCAAGAGGATGAAAATATTAGAAAATACCACTTAGTCAACTGGAAGGAATGTTGCTTACCCAGGGAAATAGGGGGGCTGGGGATTCTGAATCTAGAAGTCATGAATATAGCTTTATTAGCCAAGTGGTTTTGGAAAATGGAAACAGAGGAAGGGATGTGGCAAGATGTTTTGAAGAGAAAATATGGGAAGAAGGAATGCCTGGCTCTGATGGAAAAAAAGCCAGGAGAATCTCAGTTCTGGACTAGTCTTGTGAGTATTAAGGAGATTTTTTACAAATTTGTTAAAAAAAACCTGGAGATGGAAAGAATATTAGGTTCTGGGAGGACACCTGGATAGATGATAAGCCCTTGAAAGAGGCTTATCCTAGACTATATGATATTTGCTTTGAGCATAAAATCACTGTATATGAGGCCATCCAAAAGGGATGGAAGGGGTTTAGATTTAGGAGAACTTTGCATGGTGAAACTTTAGATCTATGGAATGCTTTGAAAGGTAGATGTGAGATGATAAAAATGAATGGGGGAATAGACAAAATTGAATGGACCTTCACTGCTGATAAGAAATTCTCTGTTAAATCATTATACAAGGAGATGATTACATCTGGGATTAAATTCCCGCAGAAATATCTGTGGAAAATTAAAGTCCCTGCCAAAATAAAAGTCTTCTTATGGCTTGTGAATAAAAAAAGTATCTTAACTAGGGATGTGCTACTTAAAAAAGGATGGAAGGGGGGGAAAGAATGTGTTTTCTGTGGACAAAATGAATCAATTGACCACTTGTTGTTCAACTGTTCTGCAGCATCTTTACTGTGGAGCTTGGTCAGATGTGTGTGTGGCCTTAAAACTAGTCCTGTAAATGTGAAAGATTGTTTTGGGGGATGGATAAATAAATTCAATAAGGAAGACAAGAAAATGGTGTTGGTTGGTGTCTCTGCTCTATTCTGGGCTATCTGGAAAAGCATAAATGCAATTGTCTTTGAGAAAAAGAGGATTAATGATCCTTTGCAGATTATCAAACTAATGGTCCGATGGTTGCTTGATTGGTCTATTTTGCAGACAAAGGAGTCGCCAAAAAAACTGCTGGAGCTGGGGGCAAGAATACTAGAACGGGCAGCAAGTGAGGTGTACACTGCAGGGCAGGGCTGGAGACTTAATGTGGCGAGGCTCCCTGGATGAAAGCCGCTTCACCTCACTTTGGTGCTGTTCTTAGTCTTATATAGGCCTGCTAGTAGCTAGCTTTATCAGTCTGTTTTTCTTCTAGTTTGTGTTGATCAGAATTTGCTGCCCTCTGTTGGCCTTGTATGGGTACTTGGAGTCGTTGTTTCTGGGAGCTTGGATGTTGAACTTGTCTTTTGCTTTTGATGCTGTGATAAGTATGTAAGGTTTGGTTTTCAGTAATGAAAATCGAAAGGGGAGATCCCTTCTTTGATAAAAAAAAATGCCAATTGTTGGCAAGTCTAAGAATTTGGCTTTCAATTGGTTGGCTATCAACTGCTTCTTGCTCATCTCTCAAAAAGTTGCCAATTTTTGATAATTTTTGGTTTTGCAAAATGTTGATTTGCCAAATTTTGGCAGCGAACCAATTAGCCTCTTACTATCTTCTGTTACCTAGGAGTAGTATACTGTCGGTGGAGAGGTGAGGAAATCCAACGTGTATGTATCCGTCCGTGCAGCAATGAATGTCGTGCAACTGGCTGGGTTCACGTGTTGGACGCATGCATGCAGAGCCAGAAGAGGCGATCGCTCCTCTGACGTACGGCACACTCGCTGACGTGTGGACCCGGACCCACACGTCAGTGGCCCAACGTCAGGTGGCAGTACGTCAGGGTATCCGGCTCGGATGGCATATGGGCACGGCACCGGATGGAGGGATGGAGGGATGGAGGTAAATCGCTTCCCGCCAAAACCTCACCTCACCCGAAGCCGGAGCCAGAGCAGAGCGGAGCAGGAATCCCAGGCGAGGGCGATGGGGTATAGCTAGAGCTGTGTGCGGCGGCGAGCACGCGGTTGGCCAGGCTTTTTACCGCGTCCTTGCGGCAGTAAAGAAAGAAAAAAAATCATCACTGGTCAGACAGGCACAGTAAGGAAACAGCAGTGGCCTCGGTTTAAGGAGCCAAACCCAAAAGCCAGTTGAAGGGCGGTGGAAATGGGAAAGAGCATCCGTCGACATGTCCTGTGTCACCGTGCGTACGTGCATGCATTTCATTTTCAACGAAAGCCGCAGCTCCTGCCTTTTTTCCCACTCTACTCGGTGCTCGATCTCTCTCTCTCTCACCTCACCTGCGGCTGAGCTGTAGAGAGGGAGAGGCAGAGCACCATCGTGCCATCATCACCGGCGGGCTGCCTGCAGTAGTGTCCTGTAGCGGCAGTCACTTCAGTACATATAACATGGCTTGGGCTATATATAATTTGGCCGTTTTTATCACTTCAGTACATAAAAAATTTTGAGAGTAGAATATTTAATCAAAATTTATAGATTCGACACAAGGGGAGCCAAATCATATTTGCAAGTATTAGCAGCTGAGTTGTCAACTCAACAACACCTGAAGATTAATTATAGGTCAAAGAGCCCACTTCGGCTAAGCTTCCACCGAAAAGTCCCTCTTCGGCTTACACGAGGCCGACACGCAGGGGCGGAGCCAGGATTTAGACATGAGGGGGGCAAGCAAGGAAGATAATAATCGTTCGAAAATGTGTAACATAAGCCTAATAATATATAGAAAAGTTACATTTCCATCAGTTGCATATCTACTGGATTTGGCTTGGAATTATATCTACCGGTTGCTTCTTAGGTGGATTTGTATTTTCAGTAATATTTAACATTGAAGCAATGGGCTTGAGAGACGATTTTTCTGTTGTATTTTCTATCTTCATACTTCAGTCATTGAAACATTAAACAAGTATAAAAGTAGATTCTTAAATTACAACCCTGCCATCTTCAACGGAATTGTACTAATTCACAAAGATTGTTATTTAGCAGTACGTACCTTGATTCCTAGAAGTTGATTTTGTGGTTCATGATCCGGTGAAGAAAACAAACTGTCATAGCCCCTATCATGGATTCAATCCTCGCTGGAGTGGAGGCCCTCGGCCTTGAGCCACAACGGCGGACGCCGCGAGAGCCGAGAGGCGACGGCGCAGGGGCGTATGGAGAGCCGCCAGACCTAGAACACACGATGCGCGTGAACGAAATTACAGGAAGAATAGGGCAACTGACTGCCAGATCTCACGGCTGCACGCGATCCCTTTTTCTGAAAAAAAAAGTCTAATCCCTTTTTCTGATGCGTACATCTAGCGATCACGGCATCAAGCAAGTGTTTTTCTCACGTTGGGCCTTTGGGCTGGAAAGTTGTTCGTGTTAGGCTGTTGGGGGGGGGGGGGGGGGGGGGTGACCAGCGAACATGGGTACTACTCGTACTGGTACCAGGGAACAGACCAGCGAGAAGAATACAATAGCCGCAGTCACTTCGGTACATATAACATGGGTTGGGCTATATAGGCCGTTTATCGCATCAATGTCATATATGATGTCATTTTTTGTATCCCGAACATCGTTTCACATTTTCATATGGAGTTCTGTGACGACATGCATCGATGCTACCTCAATGCGCTTGATTTTTTCTAAAAAAATTCAAAGAATTTAAACGTGTTTAGGGCATCTCCGACCAACGCCGGCCCTCAGTCCACACGCATCTGTCCGTACGTGTTTCATCATCCATCCTTCACATGGCCTGGCCCGCCGTTTTTTTCCCTTTCCCTCCATTTCCCATTCCTTACCCCCTTCACCCCCGCCATTCTCCCTAGATCCGCCCGCTATGCCGCCGAAAACATATGCGCCATGTCGCCTAGCCACCGACTCCGTCCAGTCAAAGTAGAAAAAGGCGACGGCTGATAACCCACAAGTATAGAGGGTCACAACAGTTTTCGAGGGTAGAGTATTCAACCCAAATTTATAGATTCGACACAAGGGGAGCCAAAACATATTTGCAAGCATAAGCAGCTGAGTTGTCAATCCAACCACATCTGGAGATTAATTATAGGTTGAAGAGCCCACTTCGGCTAAGCTTCAACCGAAAAATCCCTCTTCGGCTTACACGAGGCCTGACACGGGGTCATAGTTTTGATTTTTTTTTAGCATTAGCGGCTATAGTTTCCGAATTTGCTATAAAAAACATGATAGTTTCAAAAAAGGAAAATCCTAAAGATGGCTGATAAGAACGTTGAAAAGGCCACACTCTATCTGGCCATGGGCCGGGCCGAGCCTAAAAAAACCCACGGCAGAAAACTGAGGCCCAAGCCCTCCCAGGCCCTACCATCGGGCCTACTTTTCAAGCCCAAGCCCAGCCCAACTGGTCAAAAGCCCTTAGGACTTAGGGCCGTGGGCCGGGCCTCTTCCTTAAAATGCCAATATGCCAAGCCCACGCCCGTCCAGGCCCTGCTGGTGGGCTCAAAACTTAGGCCCAAGCCTGGCCCACGAGCAAGCCCATCGGGCCTAGGCCCTGGATTTTAGGGCCGGGACTGGGTGGGCCGACAGGGCCGGGCATGAGATGGCCAGGACTAGGCTACACGATACAAACACGATGTCACACAGGTTACAACGCAGCCCACACTAGCCAAGCAGCAAGACTCGCCTTGCACGACCTCCCGCCATGAATGTCGAGGAGGGGGTACACCGAGCTTCTAAGCCATGTCACGACCGAAGGCGAGAACTTAAGAGACCGACTCAAACTCAAGAAGGCGCAAGACAACGCGCCGCCTACCCATAAGCGCCTAAGAGTCGGCGAGTGGACGACGAGACCGAACCGACAGGAGAAAGCGTTGACAAAGAAGCGTCTGGGACGGTGTACACAGCGCCCTAGAAAGCACACGCTCTTAGCGGCAGCCAACACGGACTCCAACTAGTACCAAGGGCTCCACAAACCACCAAGGCGACGCAAAGGAGTTGATGATGCCCGCGGGCGTCGTCGTCATCAGCTTCACGCAGGGATTTCACCCTGGGTCTGCTGTCATCCCCAACGCCCATGAACTCGCAGCAAGGAGCCGGCTTGATCTCACCACCGACGAGAAGCGATCCAGAGAGCCGTTAGTGGAGTAGGAGTCGTTGACCGTCGTCTCATCACCACCAAAACGGGCGTTGGACGATGAGGATCCAGCCCGCCACCGCCAGCATCACCACGGTGCCTAGCAGCCAACGCCGTTAGGCTCCACCGCGCTTGCCCTGTAGTCATGGCCCAGAACCGCCGCCCTGCCCAAGCCCATCTAGGCCGCGTGACCGGAGCTCCCAGCCGCAACAACAGGGGCACCTCCATCGCGGGAAGGCTGCGCCTCCATTGTCGCCGCCAGCTTGCGCATGCCGCTGCTCCTCACCACTGAATGGCCGCCGCCAAGGGAGTTCGCCACCGCCGTGTGAGGGAGAAGGCCCCACCGCCGGCATTGTTGCCCTGGCTTAACCCGACGGGACCTTTGGTGGTGACGGGCAGGAGGGACGACGGGTGGCAGGCCAGAGGCTGGCGGCGCGGTCGCTCCCCGTGTCGCCTAGTGTTGGCGGCGCGGGGTACGGAGGGGATCGCGGCCACTTTTCTTATCTGAAGGCACACAAGCTCTATTTAAAAGATGAAAAAAAAAAGTTTCACGTACCACGTGGCACAAGGACATCCTGACAGCTCGTTTCAGCCCCCCGGGATCAATCTACCGCTACGCAGCTGCCGCCGGGACTACCAGTAGACCATTGCAGCCCGGCTTCACGCATGAATACGATGCGGCTGTGGCACGTCCGCCATCCGTCCATGTCCAATTACTTGTACAGATTTTCTTTTTTGCGAGGTACACCAGGGAACAGACAAGAATGGCTTCAGTCCAGCGAGAAGAATACAATAGCCCCGCAGCTTGCATGGACAGGTGAAAAAGTGCAGCGCACGTAGGTAGTAACAAACAACGTACGAACGTGCGCTTTCGGGTGGAGAATTTTATTTGTACTAGTAGTAAAATCTTGAGGGAATAAAGAGATGGATGGACCACACTCTGTTTTTCAAGATTCTTACTGGATCGTTCGTGTCGCTCTGTCACAAGGGCGCCAAAGCATCGGGTCTTTTTTCTGCACTTTGGGACAAGCTCCGCATTTCAAGGTTACAAATCAATCAAGCTCCCGTTTGGTGAACTTGGTCAAAACAAAAAGAAACAAAGAAAAACGCCATCGTTGCTGGGGTTGTATTCCCACACCGGGCGACGGGCTCGGCTAATCCCAGTCCCTCCCGGGATGGTGTAGTACATCAACTCCAACGCAGCGACCTAAAACGTTCAGGTGCCCAGATAAAAATGGTGGACTAACGGGCTGACGAAAACCCAAAACACATTCGCTTTGCGTCCGCGCCGACACATTTGCGGCAGAAATGCGTCGGCGCGGACGCGTCGCGTGCTTTCTCGGTGTCCACCGTGTCCGGACCTGGCGGACGCCCAACTACCCACAGTCAGCTTGGTCAGCTTAATTTGTGAACTCGGACCCACGTGTCAGCGACGACGGTTGGCTTTTTTAAGCCAAGCGTGCGGGGGGCCGTGCCCATCTGCTTCCAGAAGCCCCCAACCCCTCGCCCCCATCTCGCCATCCTCTACTCCCCCATCGGCGGCAACCCTAGCCACCGGCACGATGGGCTTCTTCTCCAGCAACGGCAAAGCCAAGGGCAAGGCCGCCGCCGCTCCTCCTCCTTCCCCCTCCCTCCCCCTCCCGCCTTCCCCTCGTCTCCCGCCGGCAACGGCAGCATGTAAGCGTGCCAGTGCACCAGGCGAAGTGGCACTGGCAGCACCGACGTCCCTCTCCCCTACCCCAATGTCATCTTGCCGCACGACCGGCACTTGGATCCGGAGAGGATCCCAGTGCCGGCGGCGCCGCAGTCGGCAAGGGCCCACGCGGAGGAGGTGTGGCGCTGACGGGCGCTGTTGATGGCGGAGCAGCGCCGCGACTCCGCCTACGACGCCGACTCGCCCTATTGGGCGCGTTGGTTCCCTTCGAGCACGAGGAGGCCAGGTTGCGCGGCGTCCACGAAGTCTCCCGTAGCTCCCCACCGCCGCACATCATCGTTCGCGACGAGGACCAAGAGGTGGAGGCCGCCTACCAGGCGGCCATGGCGGCTGTCCTCCGGGAGAGCGAGGAGGACGAGCGGCACAGGGCGACATACGAGAAGGAGGAGGAGGAGGCGGCGTACGAGGCGCACATGGCGGAGACCATGGCGCTGTCTGTGGGCGGCGACTGCTTCGTGCCGCCGCTGGCCCCGCCGTCCCCAGTCAAGTAGCCGCGAGTGGGTGAGCGCCCCGCCGATCTGGATGGGGGCGACGCCGGCGCGGGAGGCAGAGTACCCTCGAGCAACGGCGGCAGCGACGGCTGGCCGAGGAGCGCCGCGAGGGCGAGTACCTCGAGCAGCTAGAGTGCGACGCCGAGGAGGAGCAGCGCGAGGCGGAGGAGGAGGCGCGCCAGGCCCCGGCCGCGATGGCACAGCCAGCGGCCGACATCGCCGTCGTCTGGAATACGACGTTCCTTGGCCGGCCTTGCGCCGACGCCGATCGACCTCACGAGCCCCGACGTCGGCGATGAGGACGTCTAGGACAGCGCGCCGCCTCATAGTTTATTTTTTATGTTTAATAATGTAATGTGGACGTCTGGACTCTCCTCGGCCTTCGTGGCTGGTTTTAATGTTTAATAAATATTTGTTTTTTATTTTCAAAATATTTGTATATTTCTTTTTTCGCGGACCGTAGACTGGGTCGGGTCAGCGTTTGGCGCATGCGCCGACCCAAACGCGAAAGCAGACGTGGGCGTTCGCCGAGCCGACCCAAGCGGACAAAATCGTGGATCGTTTGTGTCGGCTTGCTCTTACTAGCATACTGTCGGTGGAAAGGTGAGAAAATCCAACGTGTTTACGTGTATGTATCCGTCCGTGCAGCAATGGATGCCGTGCGGCTGGCTTGCTTGGATCACGTGTTGGACGAATGCATGCATGGAGGCAGAGCCAGAAGAGGCGATCGGAGGGCGCGGAAGATGGCATATGGGCACGGGCACGGGAGCCGATCGGAGGTAAATCGCTTCCCGCCAAAACCTCACCCGGAGCGGAGCGGGAATCCCAGGCGAGGGCGAGGCGGATGGCACTGTCAGCTAGAGCTAGAGCTAGCTGTGGTTGCGAGCACGCGGTTCCGCAAGCTTTTTTACCGCGCCCTTGCTGCAGTAAAGATAGAAAAAATTCATCTCTGGTCGGCAGGCACAGTAAAGACATGTACAATGGAGGCAGCACCTGGAGGCAGCACCTAGGTGCTGCCCCAGCCCCTCCAGCTAGATAGTGAAAAAATGAGGCAGCCATTAGATTATTTTCACCCAACGCCTATGGCTGAAGGGATCAGTACTATGGGCCCCAACATCGTCATCTTCCTGCTTTCAACCAGGCACGCAGCGCCATCTCTCCATGTGTTTTTCTTCTCTCTCTTCTCCTTTTCTTCTCTTTCTCAGGGCATGTACAATGGTGGCAGCACGTTATAGTGCTGCCCAATGAATCCAGCGAGATGAGGCGACCGTGCAACAATTTCTGCCCAACCCAAATTCACAAACCATCAGCTTTACGTGGGTCCCCTTCTCATTGTTTTTCATGGATTGCTCTTACTTTTCTATCGCTCTCTCTCCTGCTTTTGTCCGTGAAGAGACCGCTTCTTCTGCAGGAAGTAGGTTTGATCTGCAAGCATTAGCTTTTCTCTGCAATCCTACGTGGATAGCTGTGGCAGCTGTCCACGGTGGAGCATTGGCCATGCCCTCATGGGGCAGCGATCTCTTCTGCAAGCTACTCTGACAGACTGCGAGGCTACTAAACTTGCTTCACGCTGGCATCCGAGCCTAGCTGGCTGCGGGGCATCTGTTCTGAAGCATACCGTTGGCCATGCCCTAGGAAAACAGCAGTGGCCTCGATTTAAGGAGCCAAACCCAAAAGCCAGTGAAAAGGGCGGTGGAGAGGGGAAAGAGCATCCGCCCGTCAGTCCTCCTGTACGTGCGCGCATGCATTTTCAACGAAAGCGGCGGCTCCTTCCCTTTCCCACTCCACTCCGTCTCTTCCGCAAGCCACGTCCACCATCACGCACCGGCTTGGCTGTGCTGTAAACTAGTGTCCTCTACTCGCAGTCTCGTTGCTGTCAAAAACAAAACAAAACAAAAAACGCGTCCACCTCGTTCCGAAAATTATCGTGCGCGCCCGACCCCCGCAGCGCATTTCAAAAAGAAATCTAAAAGACGCCAGCACGTTCATATATTTTTTTGTATACAAAGAATATTTAAACATAGCTTGATATTTGACACTGAATAAAAGCTTGGCTTAGATTTTGCCCATCATCACATTGATCAGAGCCCCTCCCCAAAAAAAACCATTCTTACATCTCGAGTGAGTGTTTTTTTTTAGCATCAGTACAGACACAAGCGCTCATATACACGCCCATACACTCATCCCTATGAACGCACACACGCACATCCTACCCCTATGAGCACCTCCGAGAGACTGAGCCGGCATATCATCTTGAGATTTACGAAGCCACCGTAGGCGCCTCGTCGTCGACGGGAACGTCTCCTCCCACTGAAAGCGCATCGCCGGAAATCCTGAAATAAATTTAGGAATAATGCGAGCACCAGGATTTGAACCCTGGTGGGTTGGGGATACCACTGCCCACCTAACCAACTCAACCACGGGTTGATTCGCATCTCGAGTGAGTGTTGTTTTAACTCTTTGATGTAACATTTTGTGACAACATGCGTTCATGTCATCTCGATGTGCTTGGTGTTTCCTAGATTTTTCTTTTCCTGATATTTTAAAATATGCTACGGCATCCATCCAGTGCACCCGTGTCATCTTAAATATATAAGGTACGGTCTACATGCTTTAAGGATTAAATAAGTGTATTTTTGCTGAGGTGGATGAGAGTGGGGAGGAGGGAGAAGGGAGGCGGACGGTAGATTAACAGTCGGCTGTAGCACGGACCCCAAAAAATATCATGGGAGTGTAAGGTGAGCCATGCATTAATAAAAAAAGGTACTTCTTAGCAACCGGTTATTATACGTGCTGGCTGTTGGGTTAGCTATATGTGATGTGTCAACTTCATACAGCCGATAGTCCGCTATACCATTAACCATATGCTCTAAGAGCAGGTGCAACTGGATACATTCCCACACCAGGGAAACATTAATCATCGTCCACGTGAAAGCATCTCCAACCGAACACTACTCCTCCATGTAGGTTTAGGGTGGATAGTTTGGACACGATCCGAATGGTAAAAGCGTCATCCAACTAGACCCCCAATATCTAGTCAAATCGTTCGGACTGTTCCGCACCCTCAATATCTAGCCCATATGTGAGGTGGAGTTGAGGCCACTCGGACGCATTTGTCATATCGAACCGCCCCACAAAATCCCCTCACTATCCCCATCTTGGACCGAACCCTACACATTTGTCTACTTTGGCTTCACTTCAGCCCCGCACCCCCTCCTATCAACTCCTCTCCGGTCATCTTCCGCTTATAGCTAGCGGCGGATTTGATACCATCTGTTTTGGATCCGTCGTCTGGGAGCTGGCCGCCTGCTCGGACGAGGTGGAGATAGATTTTCAGCTCTTGGCCGAGGATAGTCAAGCTCCGCCATGGGAGTCGCCCCGCCGCCGATCCACCAATCGGGTGCCTTCTTCACCACTTCCGCTCGTACCCAATGGTGGCTCCGCGTGCGGCGTAAGCGCCTGTCTGCTTCGTCACTCAAGCAGGCACACGACGAGTGGAGGTTCCGACGTGCCATAGAGAGAGAGGCTTCATGGCTCCCCGTCACTAGGTTCTTGTCCCCGCGACGTCGGGCTCCGAGTCTGAGGCCAATGGCACCAATGCCCAAGCCCATGGATGTGTCGGATGCGAAAGCTACGGTGGCACATCCAAGATCAAGGTAACACGTGTCCGCCAGGAGAAGGCGAAGGCACGCCACACCGTAGAGTCGCACCTCGCTCCCGAGAAGAAGGCCAAGGAGGATGCCCATGCCTTGATCATTGTGGCAAGCACGTGCCCTGGCAATGGAGCAAGCCTCGGCCGTTTGTGCCCTCGCTGGCCTTCCCCCGAAAGGACGGTCGCGTGTCTGACACATCCGCGCCAAAGGCAGATCCTCCTCTCCCTTTATTGCATTTTTGACTGCTACTTCTGCGACAACATGGACAAGGGCAATCCCGACCGCTGGTGATGAACTTGACCTATCTATATAGTCCTAATTTAATTATAAAAGAAACCAGTAAAAAATGCCATCTAGTCATGGTAGATATGAACTCTGATCCCCAAAGCTATGCCTAGAGTATGTATGAACTGTGTGCTAGAAATGGAAGTACATAAGTTGATCTACGTTGCATGCTTTGGGGATCTGCCTTTGGGGCGGTGCCATTGCGCGCCGGTGGTGGGCAGAAGGAGCATGCTTCTCATGTGGGAAGCGTCGGACAAGTCATGTTTGTCCTCCTCTCGTGATGAGAGCGGAACGTGCCCGATCCCCTTCGGATATGCCTTCTCTCTCTCTCTAATGTCGACGAGGCCGAAGAACACGGTCGTGGCGGACATGCTCGATGCGCATCTCCTTCTGTATTTGTTGCGGGGGAAAGGTGTTTTTTAAACTTGAAAAATTGTATTTTTTTTCTTCTTATTTTAAAGATTGTACTATCTTTTTTTTGAATGAAATCTTAGTAACTGTACTGATAATAAAAAATAAATCGTGTTGCGTCAGGAGAGCAGAGTCATCACTCATCGTCGTCCCCTCTGCTCTGCCCTGCTCTGCCAAGCTCGGCTGCACACACGAGACACGACCGAGCTGCCCAGCACGCAGCCAGGATTCCCTCGCCCCACACCCCACACAGCACAACACAAAGCGGCACGACAACCCACACGGGCGTGGGAGAGTGAGGGTCGGCACTGAGTGGTCTGCTCTGCTCACCTCTCTCTTCTCCCCAAACCTCCTCTAAACCCACGCTTAGCACCACCACACCGGCGGCCGGCGGCCGGCGGAGGAGCCAGCCGACCCATCAATGCCGCCGCCCACGCCCCCACTCCCCCTCCTCCTCACCCTCACCCTCCTCCTCCCGCTCGCCGCCTCCCACGCCCACACAACCCGCCGCCTCCTCCAGACCCAGCCCACCATCTCCCCCGCTCCTCCACCCCCTCACCGCCACCACCGCCACACCCCGCCGGCGCCGGGCACTCCCTCCACTCCACCACAACCACCATCCCCACCCCTCCCACCACAACCCCTCCCCCCGCCCCCACCTCGGGGAAGGCACCACCGCAAACCCCCCGCCTCCGCATCGCCGCCGCCGCAGACCCAAGCTACAGCCCCGCCACCGAATCCGAATCTTGCCCCGGCGCCGCCGACGCCGAGGTTCTCCTCGACCTCCACCACCCCGGTAGTGCCCACGCCGGTCAGCGAGTACCCCTTCACCAACTACCCATTCTTCCCCTCCCTCTCGCCGCCGCCGCCTCCCCCCTCCACCGCCGACCAGCAGACCCAGCCCTCCGGCGACGGCGACGCGTCCCGCACCTTCCCGGCCAACATCTCCACCCTCGTCGCCCCCAACGCCGGCAGCAGCAGCAACCACGGCAGCGGCAGCCCCCGCTTCCCGGTGCTGCAGGCGCTGCTGCTCGCCTTCCTCTCGCTCTGCCTGCTGCTCCTCTCCGCGCTCCTCTCGCTCCACCTCTTCCGCCGCCTCCGCCGACCCTCCCACGCCCACCGCCGCGCATCCGACGCCGCCAACGGGGCGGCCTCCTCCACCACCACAACGGCGCGGCGGGATGCGGAGCTGGACGAGGAGGAGGACGGCGACGAGGAGGGCCGCCGGCTCAAGCCGCCGCCGATGCCCACCTCCTCCTCCAACCCCAGCACCGAGTTCCTCTACCTCGGCACGCTCGCCACCCCGCCGCCGGGGACTGCTCCGCCCCCCTCGCACCCACGCCCCGGCTCGCCCGAGCTCCGCCCGCTCCCGCCGCTCCCCCGCGTCGGCCCGCCCTCCGGCGAGTTCGGCTCCCGCAGCTCCGCGTCCGACCCCAGCACCGTGCCCCGCGCGGCCGCACTCGCCGCCGGCGACGCCTCGTCCTCGTCCCTCTCGCCCTCCTCCCCGTCGGCCTCCTCCCCCACGCTCGGCTCCAGCCCCGTCCACATCCGCCCGCCGTCCATCCCGCAGCCCCGCGGCCGTGCCCCCAATCCGTCTCCCCCCAAACGGAGGCCACCACCGCCGCCACCACCACCACAAAACCAAGCGTCGTGGAACCCCTTCGTGCCCGTCCCGCCGACACAAGCCGCTCCCCCCTCCGACGACGACGGCGACTCCTCCTCCACCATTGCGGCGGCGATGCACAAGTCCCGGCCCCTGCACTCAGACAAGCTCAAGCCCGGATCTCTGCAGTAAGCATCCAGCAGCCTCTGCTTTCTTCTCTGTTCTTCTACCTGCTGCTGGTGGGTCTGAAATCTGAATGTCTGAATTTGAGTGCCTGCCATTGTGTTGTGCAGTATGAAGGACGAGATGATCCAGCTCTACCTGAACAACTCGGCGGCGGCGGCGGCGGCATCGGCGAGGGAGGTGTGCCTGCTCGGCGCGGCGCGGTGCCACGGCATTGGCACGGTGCTGGGTGCACTGGGCGTCTCCGAGGAGCAAGTGCGCGATGCGCTCTTGGAAGGTAATGCATGGTTCTTCTGCTTGGCTTATCTATCTACTCCTGAAAAATCCTGATGCTGCCAAAAGTGTAATCTTTCACCAATGAAATGGAGCTAGTGTGCACTTTTGGGATTGAATGTGCTGGTGATCACATGATCAAATCTGGAGAAGTACATGGTGCATTGTCAATGATGAGCTTGTGGGCTTTACATTGTCCACTTATACTGTGGCAACAGAGAAAAGGTTGCAAAACATTCTTTCAGTTGAGTGCATATTCTGTTTCTCAGAATGAACATGGAGCTGAATGTGATAGTGGTCACATTTGCAGCTTTACATGGTGTATTATTAAGCAGAAAGTTGCATGGCATTCTTTCAGTTTAAATGCATATGCTGCTTTCAGAAGAAAAGAGAGAAGCCTCTTTATTATGGGCTTGGGATCTAATTTTGTTATGAACCAGTTAATGTCATGACATACATGCCGTGGATAGCAGGGTTGATCAACCTGTGGGTCGTCGCCACACAGCTTCATCGTGTCCTATCGCTGGACGGGGACAGGCTGTGCTATATATGTCTTTATCAAATACTTGATATGATGGTATCTTCTTGGAAGCGTGTTTTTTCCGGTGTTATCAGGCTATGATGAATTAGCCTGCATTTAGTTAGGCTGATGCTTTCATGCTGACAAGTGCTACTAGTAACTTAAAATGGTTTAAGACAAGATCAAATGGTCCTGTATATATAGTATAGATGTTGGGTTCAGACATTAATCTGAGCCAATCATCTGCTTATCTCAGAACATGGGTTCTGAGTGCCTACATGCTGTGGAAAGCAGGGTCGATCAACCTGTTGGTTGTTGTCACACAAATTCATCCGTGTCTTGTCGCTGGACGACAGTCTATGCTTTATTTGTGTTCTCAAATACTGTACTTGATATGAATATCCCTGCTTGCATTACCTTACCTGCAAGCAGCTCTTTTACGAGACATCAGCAACATAAAGTTATTGTTTGTGTCCCAGTGTGTCACAATAAGCAGCATTTTCTTTAGTACTCCCTCCGTCCCATAAGTGTCTCAAGCTTAATACAACTTTGTACTAAAGTTAGTACAAAGTTGAGACACTTATTTTGGGACGGAGGGAGTATATAAAAGCTTGTGGAAGCCTTTGCATCCTCTGCATATAGTACTGGATAATCTTTCTAGTGCTATCTTGTTTTATTGGTGACCATGTTTGAAATTCTCGATGGGCAGTTGCACATTTTTTGGTTTACAGTAAACTTCCTATTCAAGGAGCTCTGTATATTTTGCATGACATTTACCACACCGCTTTTCTCAGTCTTATATGATACGTATAAGTTCTTGTTATTAACTCTACTTTTTGTTTCCTGGTACAGGCAATGCACATGGTTTGGGAGTAGAGGCCCTGCGGATGCTCGCTCAGCTGGTTCTCACCAATGAGGAAGAGCTTAAGCTCAGATATTTCGAGGATAATCCACCTGCCAAGCTTTGCGCAGTCGATGCTTTTCTGAAGACGATGCTGGATGTGCCATTTGCATTCAAGAGGGTGGATGCCATGCTCTATGTTTCTAGCTTTTATCTGGAGGTCAATCAGCTGAGAATGTCCTACGCTACTCTCGAGGTAAAGTTTGTAGACCTGATAATTCTGTCAAAAAAGTGATTCATCAGCTTGTTTCGATAAGGAGGTTTTGTTGCTGTTCCCTTCATGTTATTATCAGCCATTAAAGTTCTAAACATTTTTTTTTGTCATTTTGTTCATCCAGGCAGCTTGCGAGGAGCTGAGGAGCAGCAGGCTATTCCACAAGGTTCTTGGGGCAGTCCTCAACTTTGGCAACATGATGAGCATCAACACAGGCTCTCCAAACTCACATGCCCTGGAGCCCAACACGCTCCTGAAGATAGTCGACGTCAAAGGCGCCGACGGCAAGGCGGCGCTCCTCCAGTTCGTCGTCCAGGAAATCATGAAACCC
Source organism: Triticum timopheevii (assembly GCA_963921465.1). Classification (NCBI taxonomy): domain Eukaryota; kingdom Viridiplantae; phylum Streptophyta; class Magnoliopsida; order Poales; family Poaceae; genus Triticum; species Triticum timopheevii. The sequence continues at coordinate 9,119,322 of OY997271.1, forward strand.
GAAGGACACAGCAATCTGAACTCGACATGCAAGACGAACGCGAGCACGAGTCCGCCGCCGTACGACGTCGACTGCAGGAAGCACGGCCTCCAGGTGGTCTCGAAGCTCGCCGCCGAGCTGACCAGCAGCAAGAAGGCGGCGTCGGTCGACATGACGGGCCTCAGCCGGAGCGTGTCGGAGCTCGGGGTCGGCCTCGGGAAGGTCCACGACGTGCTGAGGCTGAACGGCATGGCGGCCTCGGCGGAGAGCGCACGGCGGTTCCACAACGCGATGAGCGCGTTCCTGCGGCAGGCCGAGGAGGAGATCGTCAGGCTCCAGGGCCAGGAGAGCGTGTGCCTGTCGTCGGTGAGGGAGGTGGCGGAGCACTTCCACGGCGGCGAGTCGGCCGGTGACGACGAGGCTCGCTTGTTCAGGGTCTTCGCTGGTGTCAGGGAGTTCGTGGCCATGCTCGACCGGATCTGCAGGGAGGCCGGGGAGGTCCAGGGCGACCATGTCAGCTCGACGCCGATGATGGGCTGGATGGCTGCTGGCGCGCCCGTGGGGACGACGCCCTGAGCCGGTGATGGTTCTGTCTGGAAACTGTTATGAGCATCTATTTTGGTGGAACATATAGTATGATGAAGTTGTGTCCAGAACTGTTATGTTATGTTTCCTAGTGTAGACCAGAACAATATTAAACCTCTCTATATATGTTGTATAAAGAACACTGGTAAGTTTTATCCATCAGCATGTCAGGTTAGCTACAATGGAACTGAAAATGTCGATGGCTATGCTTTGTGGTAGGACTGTCAGTTCGTCTCTTAGGTAAGGTAGCACCGTTCAGTTAGACATGGAATCATTTTTCTTCTTCCATGTAGCGTCCTCGCTCTTGCGTTGTCGTCGCCCCCCTCCTTGCTCCTTCTATCTTAAACCACTATTCTTCCTCCGCGGCACAGGGATGTCACTTCTCCGGTGATCGGCGGCGGCAACCCGCCCCACATTAATGTGCCTCTCACCATGATCACCGGAGAAGTGACAACCCTGTGTCGCGGATGAAGAACAGTGGTTTAGGATAGAAGGAGCGCGATCATCGGATTTACTTCAGCAGGGCATCCTTAAGCTTTAGGCCAAGGGAATTTCACATACAAAATAAATGGTGAGCTGTCGTGTCTATTTTCGTTGAAAAGGGGGCGCCGCTGACCTCTGCATCATTGTGATGCACACAACCATGGTGTCATGTCTGTTTATACCTCGTAATAAGCCCACAACGACTAGATCCTACATTCCCTATCAACAAGGAAAATGTCACATGAATAAAATTGGAACATACCCTAATGTCTTGATGTCTCAATGCAATCAAATCATTACATAACTGAGTGAAAAATGTAAAAATATTGGTAGAGGATAGATACTTCATTCTCCCAACGCTTCAAGCAAAGCAACATCATCTGGTGCCGGACTAAGATCTCCCTGGAAGTTCTTTTCTTGACTATAATCTTCAGATTGTGCAACAATCTCGAGGAGGCGGTGCTCTACTCGTTTCATGTCTTGTCGTTCTTCTGGATTGGGTTTTAGACAATCCACCGCGACCCTGCTGACCATTTCCAAGAGATCGATATCTGCCTCGCTTGTAACATCGTTATCAATAAAGTTTCTTGCTCTTTTTGCTAGACAAGCTTCAACAAAGTTTGCAACATAGCTCCTCTCAGCATCATATGTTGCAGGCCTCCTTGTGATAAGTTCTATGAGGACAACTCCGAAGCCGTAGACATCGCTCTTCTGTGTGACGATCCCTTGCTCCATATATACTGGATCTATGTAGCTCATGTCCCCAATGACATGTTCTGTCATCTCGGCTTTTCCTCTCGCGAGTAGCTTTGATGTCCCAAAGTCTGAAACCTTTGGGGTGAACTTTTCGTCCAGAAGGATGTTGGCAGACTTAACATCACCATGACGGATTGTACTCTCCCCTGCTGAATGCATGTATGTTAAGCCTTCGGCTGATCCAACGGCAATCTGCAAACGTGTACCCACCAGAATCCTATCTCTGCGCTTGAAGAGAGCATCATACAGGCTCCCTCTCGCTGCAAACTCATACACCAACATGGGAACATCCAGCTCCAAGCAGCAGCCTATGAGCATGACAATGTTCTTGTGCCTCATCGCAGATTGGATTATAACCTCATCGGTGAACTCCTTCTTCATGTGCTTGTCAACCTTGATGGATTTCTTTATAGCCACCTGTTGTTTGTCCTTGAGAGTCCCCAGATAAACCTTACCAAAGTGGCCCTCTCCAATTACATGCCTGTAGTTATTTGTCATTTGCTTAATTTGTTTCCTTGTATAGATCCTTATATTCTTTACACCTTTTAGTACCGGACCACCATTTGTTTCATAGAACCTTCTGAATTTTAGGAGCTGATGGACCATAACCATGAGGACAGAGACAACAATCATGGCAGCGATGCCTGACAAAGTGCAAAATAGTCAAGCTTCAAGTTTACTCATGTTAAGATATACTCCCTCCATCCCAAAATTAGTGTCGCTCATTTAACTTTGTACTAAATCAGTGACACTTATTTTGGGACGGAGAGAGTACATATATACAATGAGCGTGGTTTTCTGTAGCTCAGGCTACACGGTACCCCTTATCTTTGCCATCCATTTATGCATCAAGATCCGTGCAGACACATTTGTCCTTTTTGTTTCTCTCAAACGACACAACATATGAGCTTTAACTTTTGCAGAACAACAATACATTCTAACTAAACTTTGTGATATACAATCACCAAAATAGCATTACAGTTACATGATAGAATGTTTAATTAACTTGACATGCTATTTCTCCATAATCACTAAGTAACTAATTATACAACAAGTAAGCCAACTGATTTTTTTTAAAGTATTATATAAGGACTTATGTGATGAAACTGAAGGTACAGCTACAAGAAGTACAGAAACTGAATAATCATTATCGGCAACCCAGAACCTGGATGGTATAGGACTTGTCAGTTATTGCTGGCTATAATTTTTACATCAATTTTCGAACTCAATCCATTAAGAAAGAAGAGCTATCTTTCTATCTTTCAGGCATTGCCACGGGAAAAAAATATACACCATAAAGGAAAGGAATAGAGTGGGTGTTATTCAAGAGAAATATGCACATTGATTTTCATGTACCAAATCCTATTATGTAAGATCGTAACAAAAATCAAAGTTTCAGGAATTTGACTTCACCTATCCAAAATGACAATTTTTAGAAAACTATTGAGGGAGTAGTAAAAGAAAGAATAACATAGATAGTATATTCTTTCTGGTAAAACACAATGTATCTCCCAAAAACGAAGAGAAATGAAAACTTGAAATGCAACTTAGGTAATATCAGAATATGCAGGCATAGGTAAGTCATCTGGTGCACTAGACTAGATAAGCATCACTCTTGAGTAGTTTTGTAGATGTTTGCTCTCAAAGTCATGGTTGGCTACGCCGATGCTGGTTGCCTCTTGTACTCCGCATTTGGTAAATCATCATGGTTGTGTGCATCCTCTAAATTCAGATGCAAGTGGACAATAATAATAATAACAACAATAATAAAAAAGATTAGTGCTTACCCACAACCACTTTTGCTGCCAGGGGGGATTTCTCAGCGCACGTTCCTTTGATGCCATCCCCTTTCATTCCGGGTTTGCATGGACAGTCATATCCACCCAACCTATTCTTACACAACCCATCGCATGGATAATCGTTCTGGAGATGAGGATTTTGTTTCCGGAGCTCGCACTCGTTGATGTCTGAAAGAAAATGATCAAAAGATGTGAAGGCTTAATCAAGCAACTAATTGTAACAGAAAATACTACTACCAAAAATGCTTGAGCAACAATCTGTGGGATTCAACAAATTTATGTAAATTCAATGTGTGGATACCTTGGCATCCATTAGGAATGTAAGGGTTGCCATCGTAGTGCTCCCAGCATTTGCAGAAATAGCCTTTGGAACTGGTTGCGTTGACACAGGAGCTGTTGCCGTTGAGGCACCTGTATCCTGGATGGATATAGCCGTCCGCACCTGGACATGAACCGTCCGTGAAGGCAAAGTCGACCACCATGGGGACGCCCCTCGGGTACTTTTTGGATAGCACCTCGTAGCCGCCGCTGTCCTCGTCAGAGAAGTTGTACCATGAACTCTCCACCACCATGCCGTAGGAGCACCGTTTTTCTTCCCATGACGGGTTATCCTCTGGCTCTGGCTTGAGAGTCACACCAAACCAGGTGAGATTGATTCCTTTTGCAAATGTGACCTCGCAGGTAGGGCTGGCACAAATGCACCAATTCAGTAATTCCTATTTAATTTTTACCTCTTTTAGTAAGATGCAGAAAGGATATCTATTAAAGATGAACAAAAGAATGCATGTATAGTGGTTTACCTGCCGCTTGAATAGCATGTCACATGGTTCTCACTCGAGCCCAGTAAGTCGCTGCTCATCCTAGCTTCAACGTAGCTGCCGACACCAATGAGAACATTGCGCTTCTCTGATAGGTAGAATGGCCTCTCTAGCGACGTAAGCTGAAGCTTGAGCAAGTGGTCGCGCACACTCGTGCTGCAGTCAGATCTCACCAATCCATAAGCCCGTGCCTCGCTCTTGGCGACCGATATGTCCATGAGCTCCACGGGCACTTCCCAACTCTTCTTCAGCGTCGGGGCCGACATGATCGATGTCGGCGTCGAGTACGCCGCCTCGGCCATCTTGCTGAATGAGGTTTGTGGTCCTATCCAGTTGTAGTAAAGGAAGAGACGAGGGGGGTTGAACGAGTTGTTGCAGGTGACCTGGAAGCCCTCGACGAAGCAGCCTGGATTCATGCCAAACGGGAAGGGGACGCTGATGTTGCCGCACATGTCCTGGCAACCTTCAAGCGTGATGGGCCGGCGCTGCTCTTCAGCGCTGGCACGACCCTGCCACAGAGTTGCTGCCGCAGTGAGTAGTAGCAACTTAAGAGTTAGCAATGGCAACAGCCAGGGTTGTGAGGGTGTCGTCATGGTGCCAAGATTTTACCTAGCCAGCTACCTCTTCTGCTTTTGCTAACTCTATATGCATATGCCAAGTCTCAAGTCCTAATTGCAGCGAGGATTCCGGTCGACCATCCTCCGATGTACTAATATCAGGTGGCAACGTCAAGCATCAGCGCCTGCACATCACATCAGGACTTCATATTCCAACTCATGACCTCATGACTTACAGTCAGTCGATTAATCAAGATATATTTCCTTTGACGGAGCAACGGCGGGGGGCTGACGCCGGCCTGATAACAATTAAGATTAGGGGCATGAGGCCAGACTGGTTCAAGTCGCTGATGCATCAAAGATACTAGGCAGATCCTAGCTTGCCCTTGTCCTTGTAAACTAACCACTCCCTTTGATTTTAAGTGTTGAGTTGTTCTGGACAACGGCAACCAGCCTCAAGATGACCACACTGAAAGCAACATGAATCGATCAGCAGGTTTCAAAACCATGTACAATTTCTGGAGGGAGGCACTGTTCCAGACCAGGTCTTTTCACACTGAAGAGCACAGGGAGGGGCATTTCATCATACACCTTGGAGGTGTGAGTGCACACACGCAAGGAGGAGGGGAAATGCGAGCAGAAAGAGCCTTACCGTGCCACGGAGTACCAGCACGTAACCGGAGCCGCCGCCGTGGCCTCGACGCCGAGATCGACGGCGGACACGAGCGCGCAACACGAGACGGGATCCATTCATCCACTGCGAGTGCCGACTGCTCGGTCTCTCTGCAAGTCCCACCGCGGGCGTGACGCCAGAGGCATCGACGCCGCCGGTTCGCGCGTTGTGGTACTGGTCTTGACCGGCATCTCTCCCCGGCCCGGTAACAAGTTCACCGGAGACGCGCGTGCGACGACTGGTGCAAGTGTCAGGCCACTCTGTTCCTGCGGGTGTCAAATTCGTCAGTTAGTAGCCTAAACCGGTGACGGGTGCAAGAGCATCTACAATAGATGATGTATATTTTGATGGTCCAAACCGATGAAGGTCCACATTTGAAGCACTAAAAAATATTTTTTATATTTTTAAAGTAGAAAGCTTTCTACACCTTAGGATTGACCTTGGACGCAGTGGCGGAGCTTGACATAGATTGCTGAGGAGGCAATGTAGAGTCGAGGGGGGCATACGGGCAAATGGTGCTTAATCTTTGAATCTTAAAAGAAAACTTAACAGGTGATAGTATTGCACATAATTTGTCCCCTTGGTCCTAGTAAAGGCATGCTTAGAGGTGCAACAAACTACATACTTAATCGTGCGTGCAAGCATGCACCATCATAGATTTATTTTTAGGTTGGATCCACAGTTGGTTGCTTCCTAAAAACAGGATAGTTTCAACTCTACTAATGCAACTGGATATTCTTTTAAGCTCTTTCCATTGTCCCATCTGGACGGCACTCCGCTTACATTGAACTTCCCCATGTAAACTTTATTAAACGTTTAAGAAAACACATCAAAAAATAATAAATAGCGTCAACATATTTAGAGGTGCAACAAACTACAAACTTTCGTGTGTGCAAGCATGCACGCCATCATAGATGTATTTTAGGGTGACCGTGAGCAGTAAGAGGATGCCGGCGCGGTCACGAACCTCATTGAGGGTGAACATCCTAGGCGAGCCCCATGGGAGGTGGGCATAGCCGGCTCTGAGGAAGGCGCGGGTGAGCTCGACGTACCCCCTCCACCTGGAAGTCGCCCCCAGACGGAGCTCCCTCTCCACGAGCACGCTTGGTGGGTAGCGCAGCTCCGGCACGACAGGCGGACGAAGGAAGGTCGGCCTGTTGTACTACATCTTCACTTGGTCGCTTGGAGGGCTCTGTCGCTTGGGTGTTTGAAGTTGGAGAGAATGGATCTGGCTTGGGTGGTGAGTGGGATAGGAAGAGAGCATATAAATTGGGGCGTGTGGGTGGGAGAGGAAGAAAGAAAGGATGAGAATGGTGCGTGTGTGAATCTAGACGCGTGTGTGTATCCGTTAAGTTTTTGCACAGAAACGATGGGGTGATGGGGCGCGTGCGTGCATCTGAATTGCTACAACGAAACGATAGGGCTGTTGTTTGACCGGACGCGTGCATCTGAATGACTGTGTAACTGAATCACTGCCGTAATCTGAAACAATGCCGTAATCTGAATCAATACGTGCATGGCCACGTCGCTCGCCTCGCTCGCCTACCGCGCATGCATGCACGTCCGCCTCTCGCGCATGCATTCCCACGTCGCGGCCCTTCTCATGCATGCAGGCCTAGAAAGGCTGAGACGACATTAACAACGCTCTCAGGCCTAGACAACGAGACGGCCCAACGGTCCATCCAGCGTGCCCGATACGTGTTGAGAAAAAAAATCACCCAGCCAATCAGATTGCATCTCGCGGATCGCCCCCCTCCTCCCCGTAGGTTCCTTCTAAAAGGGTTAGATCGACGGTCCTTGATCACCGATAGGGTTAGATGGACGGTCCTTGTTCAGCGCTAGAGTTAGCATGGTTTGAGAGGGGTTTGGAGCAGTCAAAGATATGTTCGACCAGATTTCAAATGAGCATAATAAATTAAATAATAATCACAAAAATGAAAAACCTACGCACATAGTCTTCTTATGTCATATACTAACGATTTAAGTTGATAAACAAGGTCTACATACATTTAAACAACAAGTTCATGTGTCTTATGTGATATCTCAAATATCTCAAACTTTCTTGTATGAGGTGAAGAGAAGTGTTTTGGGGAATGAACATGAAAATTTCAAAAACCTCACCACAGCTTCATTTTGGACTGACTAAGAAGGATCCAGGCTTAGTTTTTCATTTTTGATGTTTTATACTTGTTTAAATCTTGGTCAAAGTTAAGTTTGACCAGAATTCAAATGAGCAAAACAAATTAAAAAAAATCAAAAAAGGAAAAACCAGCGCACATAGTCTGTATATATAAAACATATGTGTAGGAAAGTTATTTGGCTAATTTAGACAAGGTAAGAAAAAACCCTGTCTTAGAAATGAGGCCGTTTACCCTACCTTTGGAGCTCTTTTTTAGACATTTTTCATGAAAAATTCAAAAATCTCAAAAACTTCACCACACCTTCATTTTGGAGTGACTAAGAAGGATCCAGACTTAGTTTTTCATTTTGATGTTTTAGACTTGTTTAAATCTTGGTCAAAGTTAGGTTTGACCAGAATTCAATTGAGCAAAACAAAATAAAAAAAAATAAGAAAAAGGAAAACCAGCGCACATAGTCTGTGTATATAGAATATATGTGTAGGAAAGTTATTTGGCTAATTTAGACAAGGTCGAAAAAACCTTGCATAAAAATGAGGCCGTTTACCTTACCTTTGGAGCTCTTTTTTAGCACATTTTTCATGAATGTGAGTTTACCCTACCATAGTTTCAAAAGAATTGCAACATCCAAATCATGCAACAGAAATACAATATTTTTTAAACATAGGTCTAACATAGGTCCAACATCATTCAACAGAAATACAACATTATTCATAATGTTTCATAACTATTCATAGATAGCGTTGGGGCTTTTGTTTGATCCTTGAGCTTCTTGCCACCACTTTGCTCCTCGTGCACCTTGTGCTCATTGCTTTTTCTCTTCTCCTCTTGGTTGTCGGTACCTTGCGCGTCTTCTTCAAACCTACCGCAGAGCTGTACAAAACATAAAGGATAATGAGATCATGTCAAGTGATAAAAGTACAGTAGTATTTGCAAGATTTACATACCTAGCAGAACTCCCAGGCCGCTGACCTCGTGATTTTCAAGTAGAAAGAATGCTTACATGGACCCAATTTTTCCGCCGACCCCAGGCTGCCGCCGTCCTAGTCCCGATTTTTTTCCGTCTAGTGTGTACATGGAAGAAACAATGCGTAAAACATTAACTTTCAAGCAGCATCAAAATGTTAAGTTTTTTTAATTAAATCGAGACTTTATTCATTAGAAATAACCACTACATCATTTGTGCGAATCATTACAATTTCATTGAGAGGCTCCTCAAACCAATCCGAAGTCGAAGAAAATCTAGCTAATCTAGCAAGTTCATTTGCTACTTTATTTGCCTCTCTATTGTTCGAATCTAGTCATGATAAAATCACATGCATAGTGATAACAGTCATCGAAAATTGCCGCCGCCGCACCCGGTGCCTGTCCTCCGTCCTGCATGGTTTCAACACCTCCAGATTGTCTGAGTTTATGATTAGGCGATTACAGTGGCGGAGTCAGGATTGGAGCAAGCCCCGGGCCCAAAAGAAAATTTTGCCGCGAGGGAAAAACTTAAGACTGCCCCCACCTTCGACACGTCATGGTCAAAGGAGGCGTCAACGTTGAGCTTCACGAAACCCCTAGGGGGACAGTGCCATATCCCCTTTTTCATGGACGCCTTTGAAGATGACGCATTTACAAAATTTTATGTAAGAGCTATGATCCCCATTGGTATCTGAGTTAATTCCTTGTGCACTAATTTGCAGGAAAATGTCAAGTTGATTAGATACAATTAAAGCCAGAGCTGAAGTTGTGATTCCCGGCTGTGTACAAGAAATTTTCCACGCATGCAGCCACGTATTCAGTTTGACAAGTCGTCAAGAAACTCATGTGTGGGCTTCCCTGGAGTAAGCAAACTACGGCAAGAGTATAGTCGTTTCCCGAGCTTGAATATCGACAATTTGCATCTGAAGCCAAGCAAAAGAGCCTACACTCTAAGAAGATTGTGTATAAAATAAAGATGATGTTTGCTTAATAGCTACTTCAGTTATCAAAGACTTGATGATATTTTTTTGTTGTACCAGAGTTGTGCCTTTGCTCAAAATTGATATGGTAAGAGCTTATGATCTCTCGGCCGGATAGGAAGCATATAACATGCAGTTGACTAAGAAGAAGAAGAGGGGAAACCGAAAGAAGATAAAGTGCAACAAACATGGTCTACTTTTAGACATACATGAAATGATCCCAACTTTTGGCACCAAGTGGGTATGTCCATGGAAGGCTTCCGTGCCTGCTTTGAACGAATTTTGACAGATTATGCAAGTTGCGTTAGGTTCGACCATTTATTAGCATTTTCATCGGCAAACCCCATAAAATGCTAAACTTGTCAAAAACCCAAACAACTTGAAATGGTTCCATGGATCGGTGATACGAGGGTATGAAAAAAATTGGGTCCATTTCAGTGACGTAAAAAAACAAGATTCTCTCAAAGGGACCCTTCTGACCTATCCGAATACCCTCTGCTGAACATGGTCTATTTTTACACATGCATGATTTGACCCTAACTTTTGGCACCAAGAGGGCATGCTCATGATAGGCATCCATGGCTGGTTTGAACGAATTCAGATGCAGTATGCAACTTGCATCAGGTCTGGCCATTTACCGGCTTTTTTCATCGACAAACCCCAGAAAATGCTAAACTTGTCAAAAACCAAACAACTTTGCATGGTGCCTTGGATTGGTCATATGAGGGCATGAAAAATTGGGTCCATTCAGTGGCGTCAAAAAACAACAAGCTCTCCAAGGGACCCTTCCCGCCTACCCGAACATTCTCTGTTGAACATGGTCTAATTTTATACATACATGAAATGATCGCAACTTTTGGCACCAAGTGGGCATGCCTATAACAGGCATCCATGCCTGGTTTAAATGAATTCCGACACCGTATGCGAGTTGCGTCACGTTAAGCCATTTATCGGCCTTTTTTCACTGATAAACACAAAGAACTACCCTTGTCGAAAACTCATGGTAGGCATCCATGCCTTGGGCCCAACCGCAAGTCGTGGCGTGGCGTGAACAAGTTGATTAATTTTCAAGCAGCAGGAAAATGTTAAGTTGATTAGATACAATTAAGCCAGAGTTGAAGTTGTCAGTCCCGGCCGTGTACAAGGAATTTCCCACGTATGCAACCACATATTCAGTTTGACAAGTCTTCAAGAAACTCATGTGTGAGCTTGCCCAGGAGTAACCAAACTACCACAAGAGTAAGTTGTTTCCCCAGCTAGAAATATCAACACATTGCATCTGAAGCCAAGCAAAAGAGCCTACACTTTAAGCAGATTGTGTGTAAAATGAAGATGGTGTTTGCTTAATAGCTACTTTAATTATCAAAGCCTTGATGACATTTTGTTGTTGTACCAGAGTTATCCCTTTGCCCAAAATTGATATGGTAAGACCCTATGATCTCTAGGCCGGATATAGGAAGCATATAACATGCAGCTCACTAACAAGAAGAAGAGGGGAAACCGAAAGAAGATAGAGTGCACGAATAATGGAGGAGAAATGGATAGAGTGCATCTTTTAAGCTTCTTTCTTCTCACTATTCTTGATCTTTTAGAGTGCAAGAAACAATGATATGTGAGAATAAATACTAACAAGAAGATAAGAGGTAACCGACCGAAAGAAGAAGAAGAAGAAGAAGATCATAATAATAACAAGACAAGGGGAAGGTGATAATTAGTAGTATTTTATTGATTCTTACTCCAACAACAAGTCATTGAACAGAGTGGCCGAGTGCAAGAAGTGCACGCATGGATTACAGCATTTGGTTGTTGGAGTTGGACGGGGGAGTGAGAGATCGGCGGCACCATCGCGACCTACACGACGTATGCCGCCGCCATCCTGCGACCTACCTGGCGTTGTTGCGGCCTCTCTTGGTTCACTTCTTTGTAGTGCCGTGGTAATAAGAACAAGTCGGTTAATTATCAAGCAGCAGGAAAATGTCAAGTTGATTAGATGCAATTAAGCCAGTGTTTAAGTTGTCATTCCCGGCCGTGTTACAAGAAATTTTCCGCGCATGCAACCACATATTCAGTTTGACAACAAAGTCAAGAAACTCATTTGTGGGCTTCCCGGGAGTAAGCAAACTACCGCAAGGGTATAGTCGTTTCCCCAGCTAGAATATGAACACTTTGCATCTCAAGTCAAGCAAAAGAGCCTACACTTTAAGCAGATTGTGTATAAAATAAAGATGATGTTTGCTTAATAGCTACTTCAGTTATCAAAGACTTTATGATATTTTTTTGTTGTACCAGAGTTTTTTTTTGAAAGTAGCCATTTCTGGCTTTCATTTCATAGCAGGAGAGAGCGGGAAAAATACATAGTCCGATCATGTGATCGGTGGGTTGGAGAAGAGATTACATGGCCAGCCTAACGAGAGTGTAGGCTGGCTAGAAGGGCCTGTTTTCGTTATTTTCACGGCACGTCCCCAAAGGGGTGCGCTATGCATTTGGCTCCAGCGATCCTCCACTGCTCCATGTCGCGACGGCAGGCCGCTGTGATGCTGCGGGCGCATGGTGTTTTCCCTTTGAATGTGCACGCGTTTCGCTCAAACCAGATTTGCCAGACCATCAAGGTGAGCAGCGATCTGGCACCCTTCCTCGTGCCTGGGTTGGCTCCGTCGATGATCAGACGAACCCTCTCAGCGGTGGTCCTGCCCATGCTCCAATTGGAATGGCTGAAGGAGTGGCAGCCGAGCCAGGTTGCCACCTCGTTCCAGCACCGGATGGCAACGGGGCACTCCCAGAACAGATGCGACAAAGACTCAAGGTTGCGTAGACATAGCTGACAGAAATAGCTGTTTGTCAAAACTGATATGGTAAGAGCTTATGATCTCTCGGCCGGATTGAAAGCATATAACATGCAGTTGACTAAGAAGAAGAAGAGGGGAAACCGAAAGAAGATAAAGTGCAACGAACATTGAGATGTGAGAATTAAATAGTAACAAGAAGAGAAGAGGCGAACCGAAAGAAGAAGAAGAGCATAATAGTAACAAGACAAGGGGCACGTGATAATTACTACTAGCACTGGTAGAAAAAGAGGCTTCCGTCCAGCCCCATTAGTCGCGAAACTGTAGGAACCGCGACTAATGAAGTCTTTAGTCGCGGTTCGGCAGACGAACCGCGACCAAATGCCTGGGCCCAGGGCGCTCGGTGGCCAGCTGGTGCACGTGAGGGGCTTTAGTCGCGGTTGGCCAGGCCAACCGCGACTAAAGGTGCCCAAAGGCCTTTAGTCGCGGTTGGCCAGGCCAACCGCGACTAAAGCTCCTCCCCTATATATACCAGTTCAGCACACTCACTTAGCCATTTGCTGCCACTTCTCTTCGCAAGCTTCACAAGGGGGTGTAGGTTTGCTTTTGGTTCCTCTTATGCACACAAGGTGTTTGATGAAATGCCCCAAGAGCGTGAAACAAACATGATATGAAGTGTTGGAGCCACACTTGAGGTTCCTCATTTATTTTTTCCTCCTCGATCGCGGTTAGCAACTTGAACCTTTCATGCATGTGTGTCATTGATAAAATATGCATGTGTGTTGTTCATTGTTTAATTTCTATTGTTTATAGCTAGTTAGTTTAACAAATGCATGATGGTTAATTATATATTTTATATTATAATAATGCAGATGAATCGGCAATGGATGTACGGTAACCGACTCTCCCGCGAGTTCACTACGGGTTTGAAAGATTTCCTCGTAGTGGCTAATGCGAACAAGCAGAAGGGTTTTGTTATCTGTCCATGTGTTGACTGTAAGAATCAGAAGGGTTACTCTTCCTCAAGAGAAGTTCACCTGCACCTGCTTCGGCACGGTTTCATGCCAAGCTATAATTGTTGGACCAAGCATGGAGAAAGAGGGGTTATAATGGAAGAAGATGAAGAAGGGGATGATTTCATCGATGAAAGCTATCTTGCTCATTTCGGTGATACTTTCATGGAGGATGCTGAAGGTGAAGGGGAAGGTGAAGGTGAAGAAGAGGCACGTGATGAGACCGTTGATGATCTTGGTCGGACCATTGCTGATGCACGGAGACGCTGCGAAACTGAAAAGGAGAGGGAGAATTTGGATCGCATGTTAGAGGATCACAGAAAGTCGTTGTACCCCGGATGCGATGATGGTCTGAAAAAGCTGGGCTGCACACTGGATTTGCTGAAATGGAAGGCACATGCAGGTGTAGCTGACTCGGCATTTGAAAACTTGCTGAAAATGTTGAAGAATATGTTTCCAAAGAATAACGAGTTGCCCGCCAGTACGTACGAAGCAAAGAAGGTTGTCTGCCCTCTAGGTTTAGAGGTTCTGAAGATACATGCATGCATCAACGACTGCATCCTCTACCGCGGTGAATACGAGAATTTGAATGAATGCCCGGTATGCACTGCATTGCGTTATAAGATCAGAGGCGATGACCCTGGTGACGATGTTGAGGGCGAGAAACCCAGGAAGAGGGTTCCCGCCAAGGTGATGTGGTATGCTCCTATAATACCACGGTTGAAACGTCTGTTCAGGAACAAAGAGCATGCCAAGTTGTTGCGATGGCACAAAGAGGACCGTAAGTCGGACGGGGAGTTGAGACACACCGCAGATGGAACGCAATGGAGAAAGATCGACAGAGAGTTCAAAGATTTTGCAGCTGACGCAAGGAACATAAGATTTGGTCTAAGTACAGATGGCATGAATCCTTTTGGCGAGCAGAGCTCCAGCCATAGCACCTGGCCCGTGACTCTATGCATCTACAACCTTCCTCCTTGGTTGTGCATGAAGCGAAAGTTTATTATGATGCCAGTGCTCATCCAAGGTCCGAAGCAACCCGGCAACGACATCGATGTGTACCTAAGGCCATTAGTTGATGAACTTTTACAGCTGTTGGGCAGACCTGGTGTCCGTGTGTGGGATGAGCACAAAGAAGAGGAATTTGACCTACGAGCGTTGCTTTTCGTAACCATCAACGATTGGCCTGCTCTTAGTAACCTTTCGGGACTGTCAAATAAGGGATACAATGCATGCACGCACTGCTTACATGAGACTGAAAGTGTACATTTGCCAAATTGTAAGAAGAACATGTACCTTGGGCATCGTCGATTTCTTCCGAAAATTCATCCAGTAAGAAAGAAAGGCAAGCATTACAACGGCAAGGCAGATCACCGGCCGAAGCCTGCGGAATGCACTGGTGCTGAGGTATTTGATATGGTCAAGGATTTAAAAGTCATCTTTGGAAAGGGTCCTGGCGGACAATCAGTTCCGAAGGGAGCTGACGGGCACGCAGCCATGTGGAAGAAGAAATCTATATTCTGGGAGCTAGAATATTGGAAAGTCCTAGAAGTTCGCTCTGCAATCGACGTGATGCACGTTACGAAGAATATTTGCGTGAACCTCCTAAGCTTTTTGGGCGTGTATGGGAAGACAAATGATACAAAGGAAGCACGGCAGGACCAGCAACGTTTGAAAGACCCTGATGACCGGCATCCGGAATGGTTTCAAGGTCGTGCCAGCTACGCTCTGACCAAAGAAGAGAAGGTCATCTTTTTTGAATGCCTGAGCAGTATGAAGGTCCCGTCTGGATTCTCGTCCAATATAAAGGGAATAATAAACATGGCGGAGAAAAAGTTCCAAAACCTGAAGTCTCACGACTGCCACGTGATTATGACGCAATTGCTTCCGATTGCTTTGAGGGGGCTCCTGCCGGAAAATGTTCGAGTAGCCATTGTGAAGCTATGTGCATTCCTCAATGCAATCTCTCAGAAGGTAATCAATCCAGAAGTTCTACCACGGTTACAGAACGATGTGATCCAATGTCTTGTCAGTTTCGAGTTGGTGTTCCCGCCATCCTTCTTCAATATTATGACGCACCTCCTGGTTCACCTAGTCGAAGAGATTTTCATTCTCGGTCCTGTATTTCTACACAATATGTTCCCCTTCGAGAGGTTCATGGGAGTATTAAAGAAATATGTTCGTAACCGTGCTAGGCCAGAAGGAAGCATCGCCAAGGACTATGGAAATGAGGAGGTAATTGAGTTTAGTGTTGACTTTGTTCCTGACCTTAAGCCGATTGGTCTTCCTCGATCGCGGCACGAGGGAAGACTAAGTGGAAAAGGCACGATCGGAAGGAAATCAACGATATGTATGGACGACCATTCTCTGACTGAAGCACACCACACTGTACTGACCAATTCCAGCTTGGTGGCTCCGTACTTTGAGAAACAGAAGAATATTTTACGCTCGGACAACCCGGGGAAGCCTGAATCCTGGATTAGGAAGGCCCACATGGAGACTTTCGGCAGTTGGTTGAGAAAACATTTAATGAATGACAATGATGTTGTAGATCAGCTGTACATGTTGGCCAAGACACCATCTTCGACTATAACGACTTTCCAAGGGTACGAGATAAATGGGAATACATTTTACACGATCGCCCAAGATAAAAAGAGCACCAACCAAAACAGTGGTGTCCGCTTTGATGCAGCAACCGAGAATGGGCAAAAGGTCACATATTATGGTTACATAGAGGAGATATGGGAACTTGACTATGGACCCTCCTTTAAGGTCCCTTTGTTCCGGTGCAAATGGTTCAAGCTAACAGGAGGTGGGGTAAAGGTGGACCAGCAATACGGAATGACAATGGTGGATTTCAATAATCTTGGTTACCTTGACGAACCATTCGTCCTAGCGAAAGATGTCGCTCAGGTTTTCTATGTGAAGGACATGAGTAGCAAACCGAGGAAACGGAAAGATAAGAAAACGATTAGTACACCATGCGATGATCCAAAGCGCCACATTGTTCTTTCAGGGAAAAGAAACATCGTGGGAGTGGAGGACAAGACAGACATGTCAGAAGATTATAATATGTTTGCTGAAATTCCGCCCTTCAAAGTGAACACCGACCCAAGCATTAAGTTAAATGATGAGGATGCTCCATGGATACGGCACAATCGTAAGCAAGCAGGGACACAAGGGAAGAAATGATGTGTAATAATTTATTACCCGTGATGTGTTTGGTGTCCATTTTCGAATATTTCGAGATACCACTGATGATACATGAAATTTGGAGTGATTTAGTCATACTCCTGCCTAGGCGTATAATATGCATACTCGTAGTCTTCATAGCCGTCGTCGTCGTCGCTGCTGTCGTCGCCTTCTAAGTTGCCGCCGTCGTCGTCGCTGCTGTCGTCGCTGTCGTCGGGCGGCGCTCGTGGATCGAACTGAGGGTAGCGCAGGCGGGGGATATCGCCGGCCGTGATGTAGTCCATGACGCTCTGCAGAGTCCGGCCGTACCACCATAGCCGACGGCCGACCTCGTGGAAGTTCCCAGGAGGCAGACCGTCCTCCTCATACCTGGCGAGCGCCCTCTCACGCCGATTAATGAAGAAGGCGTCCCAAGTATGCTGGTTATCGGGATGCCAGCGGGGATTCATCCGCTGCTCCGGCGTGAGGTCGATTTTGAATTGAATTAGTTTTATTTTTCTGAATTTTTTGATATATTATTTGTATTTTTAACATTTTGAATTGAATTAGTTTTATTTTTCTTAATTTTTTGATATATTATTTGTATTTTTAACATTTTGAATTGAATTAGTTTTATTTTTCTTAATTTTTTTATATATTATTTGTATTTTTAACATATTGAAAAAGAAAAAGTATTTTGAAAAATACCTTTAGTCGCGGTTGGCCTGGCCAACCGCGACTAAAGGTCGTTCCGCGCGGGAACGCAAAAACCCGCCAAAAATACCCTTAGTCGCGGTTGGCCTGGCCAACCGCGACTAAAGGTCGTTGCGCGCGGGAACGCAAAAACCTTTAGTCGCGGTTGGTCTGGCCAACCGCGACTAAAGGTTACCCTTTAGTCGCGGGTCGCCTCCCCAACCGCGACTAAGGGGGGGGGGGGGGGGCTATAAATACAAGGGCCCGAACCTTCGCCTCCGTTTCTCGTCTTCTCCGACTGCCGCGCCGAAGGCCTGCCGCCGTCGCCCTCGCCCTCGACGCCGCCCGCCGTCGCCCTCGCCCTCGACGCCGCCCGCCGTCGCCCTCGCCCTCGACGCCGCCCGCCGCCGCCCGCCGCGCTGTCAGGCGACGACTCCGGCGCCTCGGCCGGGTAATTATCCTCAGGCGCCGTCTCCTCCAGGCCCCGTGCCGCGCGGCCCATGGCGGCGCACGAGAGCAGCAGCACGGCCAAGAGAAGAAGCGCGGTGCAGCGGGCCTTCTCCGGTGAAGTGCCGCCACGGGAGAGGCTCACCGGAGCTCTCTCCGGCACCCGCCTACGGGTCCCATCTGTCATACACATGAACACACTGCTGGGTGCACTTCCGTGTACCCATAGTAGTTTCTGTATTTAATAATTTGAATTAAATTAAATCAGGATATTAGAAAATGAACCAAAACTTTAAAAATTAATAGAAAATAAACCGTAACTCGGATGGGAAAACTCTGTACATGAAAGTTGCTCAGAACGACTAGACGAATCCGGATACGCAGCCCGTTCGTCCATCACGCATCCCTAGCATAGCGAACACGCAACTTTCCCCCTCCGACCCATCTGTCTGAAAACGCGAAACACCGGGAATACTTTCCCGGATGTTTCCCCCCTTCACCGGTACCACCTCGTACCGCGTTATGGTACACCTAGCAAATAAAAAACTTGCCATGATGAATTACTAAAATTTGCCATGATCTATCAAATAATTTTGACATGATTCATAAGTAAAAAAAGAAATATGTCATCAGTTATTTTAACAATGCATGGTCACTGGCTCAAATTTGGCATGAACTATAAACTAAAACTATCATGGTGAATTACTTAAATTTGCCATGATACATGTACTAAAATTTGCCATGGTTCATACAAAAATGTGTAAATCCTCTCCCACCCCTTCCTCGCCCCCTCCTTTTGCCACCGCCCTTTCGCCACCGCCACCGCCACCGCCACCGCCCCCCTTCTTCACTTAATTAATTTGTTTTTACTACATGTTTTCAGGACTGACATAATGGCGGACGATAGAGCTGACCCGATTATGGACAACTATGATCCGGATGGTGAAGCACATATGTTCGGCATCATAAACGGCGATATTCTATATGTGCCGACCGGACAAGAAGAAGATGATATCTCTTCTTATCTGAACCTTGACGGTGAAGATGAAGGGCGCCGTCAGCAAGATGATGCCGAACAAACGACGATAAACGACGATCTTCAAATGGAAGTAGCAACCACCTCCGGCGCCGAGGTATATATATACATTGAGCCTCCGGTGATACAAACTAACTGATTTGAATAAATATGTGTGTACTAACGTGCGCGACTCTCTTTCTTATTTTAGCCCTCGGCCGGATCGTCGAAACAATCGAGTACGTCGTCAAAGCGTGGCGCAACCAAGACGATGAAACAAGGAGAAACATGCACCATCGAGGTTGTCGACAGTGCAACCGGCAGGCCGCTGGAGCCCCGCAAGAACGCCACCAAGTTTGTCAACCAATGCGGAGCCGTTGTTAGAGACAACGTCTCGATCACCGTCCAGGAGTGGAATAAGCCAAAGAAGGCACGAATTGCTGGTTTCACTTTTGTCGATAAGAGAACAAAAAAAGATTGCTTCAAGAAGCTTATGGAACATTTCGTTCTACCTCCGGAATACAACAAATTCGATGAGGAGGGTAACAAGATTGAGGAAAACAAGGAGAGGAGGAGGCTAGTCAAACAGTTCGCTCTTCATAAGATGGCCGACGCATTCCGGAAATTCAAGCAAAATCTAGCCCGTGACTTTGTCAAGCAGAACAAGACTCCGGATTTCAAAGGACAATATGAGAAACTGAAACATGTTTGGCCAGAATTTGTGAAGCAAAAGAAATCGGAGCAGTTCATTCAAATATCGAAAAAAATAAGGAAAATGCGGCTAAGAAGGAGTACAATTATATTATGGGGCCAGGAGGGTATCGCCTTTGGGTGCCTAGGTTGGAGAAGATGGAGAACGAGCTGAGGGCGCGAGGAATCCGTCCAGGTACGGAGGGATGGGACCCAAGGGCCAAAAGCTAGTGGTACGGGCATGGGGGAACGCTAAACCCGGAGACAGGGGAGTGTGTTTACCGGGGCAAAATAATTAAACCCACCCAAGCCCTTATTGACGCAATGAGGGATGCTCAAGAGGGGAAGATCAAGTTCAACAGAGAGAACGACGCGCTGACAAAAGCCCTCGGGAATCCTGAACACGGAGGACGTGTACGAGGCATGGGGCACATTCCGTGGAAAATAGGGTTCCCCCAGAACGATGACCCGTACGGTTACAGAAGCCGTAAGAGAAAGATGGATCGGGAAGCAGATGTTGTGGCGCGGTTGGCATCGGAAATGGATGTGATGAAGAAAACCGTGAGTGTACTAGTAGCCGAAAGAGATGCAGCTCGGGCGCAGCATGAAGATCATCCAGCGGATCTCGGAAGCCAGCAGCGGAGAAGCAGCGTGGCTTCCACGGAGGCCCCACCGGCTGGTGCAGATGCACCGACGATCGAAATTACTGCACCGGAGCCTCTGGTGGTCGAAATTACTGCACCGGAGCCTCCTCGCTACCCCGTGGACGATATAAAGGAGATGAAAGAATGTCATCTGTATTATCCTATCGGGAACATGTCCATGAAGGTGGCCATCGGCAGTGCTTTACCATGTTTACCTGGAGCACTCCACCATAACAACCCCATTCAAGATGGCTATGCTCGTGTCACGGTGGAGGACATAGTCCAAGGGTTTGAGGACCTGGAGATTGACATTGCTACACCTGAAGGGGAGAAAAGACTTGGAGATGTCAAGCGCCATTTCATTCTATGGCAAAAGAAGTTTATCAAGTTTCCAGGCGAGGCGCCAAGGACAACAAGTCCACCCCCCTACGGTGGTGGTGGTGGCAGTGGTGGTGGTGGTGGTGGTGGTGGCGGTTCACCTACACCTCCGTCACGTCAGCCGACGCCCCTCAGTCCACAACGTCCGGCGGGTGATCAGACGCCGCCCCCCAATCCTCGTCCGGCGGGTGATCAGCCGACGCCCCCCAGTCCACAACGTCCGGCGGGTGATCAGACGCCGCCCCCCAGTCCTCGTCCGGCGGGTGATCAGACGCCGCCCCCCAGTCCTCGTCCGGCGGGTGATCAGCCGACGCCCCCCAGTCCACCTCCGGCAAAGAAGTAGAAGCAGTCCTGGATTATTAACCCGGACCCTTATGTACCTAAGACCACAAAGGTACCGGAGCCATCACTAAAGCCTCTCCCCACAAGGCCTTGGGAACGTAGTGCCGAGGAAACTGCCGCGGCCGCGGCTGCTGATCATGACAAATGGAAGGGGGACTGCAAGAAGAAAAGAGAGCCCGAGCCCAAGCCAGTATTTTCTGATGAGCAAAAGAAGTGGGCTAAGTCATTTTTGAGCACACCGTCCCAAGCCGCGAAGAATCTGCCTGACGACTATGCACGTGAACTTCGTAGGCAGGCACTCATGTTGAAGGAGAAGAAAGAGCGGGCGGAGAACCAGGAGAACAAAGCCTTGGAGGAGGCCGAGAAAACGGAATTAGAAAGTAAAAAAAGCGGGAAACGAGTTGCCCAGCTCGGGGAACAAAGTAAACAATCGATTGCCCCGCTTATAGTGAAAGCCGCCGGTCCGGATGACCCCGATATCATAGCAGCTGCGGCAGCACATGGATTGACTGTAACGAGTGGCAGAGAACAAGTGGCCAACTTAGGTATTACTCTTCGTGAACTGTTAGGCCTTGATGAGGCGCCAGTGAAGGAGGTAGTAATTACATATGTGAAGAATGGGCCTCTCGTCGAGCCTGCGCAGGAAAAGGATCTACCTCCACAAATGAAAGGTCTGCTGAAATGGTACAAGGGTTACATAAAAAATAAAAAC
This sequence comes from Triticum timopheevii, assembly GCA_963921465.1. Classification (NCBI taxonomy): domain Eukaryota; kingdom Viridiplantae; phylum Streptophyta; class Magnoliopsida; order Poales; family Poaceae; genus Triticum; species Triticum timopheevii. The sequence goes on from OY997271.1 coordinate 9,140,944, forward strand.
GCCAAAGAATATATTTATGCGGAAGTTAGATATGAGCATCACTTCAAACATTACTATGTACAAATTCATCTGAGTGAATTATTCCAGCTTTTCAATCTGCGCGAGCTCGACAAATCTATCATCAGTTGCTACGTTCTGTAAGTGATTTATTTCTACCCCATCTCGTTCATATTGCCTACACTATATATATGTCCTAACTATATTGTTGTGTCCGCTATTATACATGCAGAATGAAGATTAAGGAATGCAGAGTAAGGAACATCCATGATGTTGGGTTCATTGACCCACACATCGTTAATGGATATGTGTTGGAGCATCACCCCGCCAACATGGAGGCAGACCTGTGGCAGTTTCTTACAAAGCAGGAACTCAAAAGTGATATTCTATTTCCTTACCATTTTGGGTGAGTGTTTCTGTCTTGAGCACATTCTCTTTTGTTTACTCCATGCATGGTATGTGGCCGGCTAATCGATGAGTTATGCATGACGTACTGTGCATGTATCGTGTCCGCAGGTTTCACTGGATTCTGCTAGTAATTAAAGTTGACACCTCAGAATGTCTCGTCCACGACTCTCTGAATATGGATCCAAAGCTTTGGGGCGGCATGAGAAGAATGCTGCAGAAGTAATTATTTTCATTCATTTGCGCTCTATATCGATCGGCCTATTTCGTTCATTTCCTAATATCAAGTAACTAATAACTCTCTTGTTCATTTAATTTTCTTTGCCTCGTAGGGTTTGGAGACGGTTCGTAGATACAAAGGTCGGTGAATTCAAAAAAGAGCTAGAATTCAAAAGGTCAAAGGCTAAGAATGCTGGGGATATTCAGCCAGCGGGGACCAATCTATGTGGATACTATGTCTGTAAGATGATCCGGAGATACACCTCTGAGCGGGTTCCGAGTGATACCAATGCTCAGAGGAATAACCTCCGGATGATGCTTAGTCCAGAAGCTCGCTTCCGACCACTTCAAGAGGAACTAGCTGAATGGTTCAGCAGGGAAGTCCTCCATTCTAAAGGAGAACACCATTACGAGGACGTAGAACTTTATATGCATTAAATTATGTATGGAAACTTGTTCAAAATTGTATATGGTCATCCGATGATATTGAATATATATTGTATATTCCTCTTGAATTCTTTTTGGTTCTAATTTCAAATTTGTTTGAAATTGTACATTCATATGCATGTATGTAGTACCGTAGAATATGTGAAACTCCTTTAAAATTAAAATAAAGCACAAAAGAAATAAAACAATACAAATTAAACAGAAAACAGGTTTAGGGGGGGGGGGGGCTAAAACCCTAAACCTGTGGCGGCCTTTAGTCGCGGTTGGCCAGAAGAACCGCGACTAAAGGTCCTCCGCCCCGACGGCCGCCTGGCGCCCACGTGGACGGGCCTTTAGTCGCGGTTCTTAAGCAACCGCGACTAAAGTGGGGGTCCTTTAGTCGCGCCTATTTGGTCGCGGTTGCGCAACCGCGACTAATGGCAGTTGCGAACCGCGACCAAAGGCCCTTTTTCCACTAGTGTAGTATCTTATCTTATCTTATATCTTGTCTTATATCTTATATCTTATATATTTACTAATTGGAGGCACCATTCATGCGCTTTCATTAATCCACGTCATCAAAATTAATTAAGCCGTTAGATAGTAAAATATACGTTCAGGATTAGAAGAAATCTTGCGTAACACATAGAGATAATCCCGTCCCACAAACATAGATTTGACACGTCTACATTAATGAACACATAGAGATAATCCCGTCCCACAAACATAGATTTGACACGTCTACATTAATGAAAAAACCAGGAAAGCCTCCACCGGTTCCCAAAAATAAAAAGGAAAGTCCACTTTTAAAACGCCCAAATGCTCTCTCTTTCATGTCCCATAAAAAACGGACCTGACACGTCTAACATTTTTTTTTGAGGGTAAACGTCTAACATTAATGAAATAAAATAAGCCCAGTTTCCAAAAAAAGCCCATGCGCTTTCATTCGCGTTTCATAAAAAATAGATCTGACACGTCTAACATTAACAAAACAGAAAAAAGGACGAAAAAAATATTCCATGAAAAACAAAAGGAAAGCCTCTGTCCGTATCCAAAAATAAAATAAAAAGGAAAGCCTGCGCTCTCATTTCGGTCGAAAAAAAATACAGATCTGACACGTCTAACATTTCCTAAAAATAAAACATGGAAACCCTCCACCGGTTCCTAAAAATAAAAAGGAAACCTCCTGCGCTCTCATTTCCTTCCCATAAAAAACGGATCTGACACGTAATAAAACATGGAGCGCTTCCAACACTTCCTAAATAAAAAATAAAACGGAAAGCCTCCGTTAACATCTCCAATGATAAAATGTCCAGCAAAAATCCAAGAATATAGAAGGAAATGATTTCCGCTAATGGGCAGATTGCCCGTGAAATAAAGAAAAGCCATAAAAGCCTTGACGTTAATCCACATCAAAAAGATTAATTTCAGCCATTAGATTATAAATTTAATGGTAAAGATCTGTTAATGGATGTTACCTCCTTTTCTTTAAAAAAGGGAACGCCGCGCACATGAGGGGGACTAAACATGACGGGGACTAAACCTACACGTACGAGAAAAGAAGTCCACAGCCCTCACGACACACATATGAAACAAATACACCCCAAAAGCGCCCCCACAAAAAATTTTCTCCCGACACGTACAAGAGGAGAAGTCCTCAGTACCCAAGTACACGTATAAAAAAAATACCCATCCCGTATGCGCATTTGTATTAGCGCTTACGTCTATATTGTGTTGAAAAAAAACACCTATCCCAAAAGTGCACACACAAATTATTCACCGTCCCTTTTTTTAGAGTTGACGTGCCTTCTCTCAAGATATAGGAAGAAAGGACCCATAAAAAGAAGTGGTCGAGCCCCATTAAAAAAGGTCCATATCGCAGGTTCCTCAAAAGAAAAAGCATGCACATGTTTGGTTTATAAAGACAACATACATACAAATAAAGAATCATAAAGCTCCACATTAATAAAAAAGCATGTACATATCTGGAAAAGAAATTCAATTTCACCGTACAGAAAAACCAGTCATGATAATGTAAAAAATATACAAACATACAAAATCTTTGGAAAGGCTCCCAAAAATATTTCAAGAACATTTGGTTCCTCTTCTAATAATTTAGTTTATGAAATATTTACTTTTTGTAAACATCAAGTGAATACCCATGAATTGTACTGGGCCTGCCCCAGTCTCAGGCTTTTCAAGTTATGTTGAGCAATTAGTGTGTGCATATTTTTTTGTCCAAACTTTTGATGAGTTGTGTTATATAAGCTACCATGTCGATCAAATTCGTAATTCAAATTCCTGAATATTATTTTCTACGTCATGCAGACGTGTATCTGGCTATATTGATCGAATTAGTACATACTTCCTCCACATGTCAAGTATAAAATTCACAAAGAGCTATAGTTGCCACAATGTGAGGAAGGATCCATTCAGACCAATAATGGTATTTTGTGCAACATAAAGGGAAAGTGGATACACTCTGTCCAATCATGAAGGCTATAAACATATGTGTATATTATGTGTTACAATTGTTAAATAACAAATAATTTATCCATCATTATGATATCCATAATTTATACTCTTTCATTTTAAACGTTGCTACAATCATGTTCGTAATTATGCACCCCTATAATATCTAGACCGTGCAGATGCACGGGATGATGACTAGTTTTATTAATGCTTATTCCAACAACAAGTCATTGAACAGAGTGGCCGGGTGCAAGAAGCGCATGCACATGGATTACAGCGCAAACTCCTTTTTACCGGAGCCGGGATGTACCGGCATAGCATCCACCGTTCGGTTGCTTTGTGATCTGAGTCTAAGTGGGACCCAGTAATATGTATACCCATGTATTGTGGCGGCTAATCATTTGTATATGGTCAAATCAGTGTCACGTCAATAGGCCCCATGGCAGGAAAGGCAGTACTATTTGCAGTGGGCTGTACGCATGCATGCGGCATCTCTCTCTCTCTCTCTCAAACAAATTCATGCACTTTATTTTTGTTTACATTTTTAGATGGCCAATATTTTTTACAGTAATGTTCTATTATTCAAAAATTTCATATATTCAAATTCCTGAACATAAGATCTTTAGAATAAGACCAATCTTGAATATATTTAAACTAGTTTAATTTTTACTATTTCAATCATATCAAAATACTAATTTCACTCATTTCAAATTACAATTTTTGAAAAAATGAAATCAGTTATTGGAACGATTGAAACCACTTTTCTGAATATAGTTTTCTTTGTGAGTTTCATATTTCAGCTTTTGAAACCGTGTCTTCAATGGGGTGACTGTAATGTGTTTTTCTGAAACTAGTGAAATCTATCTTTTGTAATGAGTGTAATCAGTTTTTGAAAGAAGTGAAATATTGTATTCAATTGAACGACTGTAGCGTATTTTCTGAAATGAGTGAAATAAGTTATTTGAAAAAATTGAAATATATCTTTTTGGTGTCAAACGACTATTTCAATGTTTCAAACAGATATCTCTGCCGTGTGAAATGCATTTCAATACTTTTTTGGTAACTACAAAGTGAAATTAGTTTTTGAGATATATTTTGTAACGAGTGAAATCAGTTTTCCAAATCAGTGAATTGTGATTTTTCAAATTTTTGTAATACTTATTTTGGAACTAGTAAAATTATATTCTTTGAGATGAGTGAAACAATTTGGAAATATTAGTTTTTTTAAACAAGTAAAGTTTATTGTTGAAACAAGTGAAATCTAATGACTTTTTCAATGTTTGAAACAGATATCTCTGCTGAGTGAAATGCATTTCAATACTTTTTGGGTAAACAAAGTGAAATTAGTTTTTAAGATAAATTTTGTAATGAGTGAAATCAGTTTTCCAAATCAGTGAAATGTATTTTTTTCAAATTTGTTAAATACTTATTTTGGAACTAGTGAAATTATATTCTTTGAAATGAGTGAAACAATTTGGAAATATTAATTTTTTTGAAACAAGTAAATTTTTTTGAAAAAAGTGAAATCTATTTTTTCAATTGAGTGAGTGTAATACTGTTTCTGAAATAAGTTTCTTGAAACGAGCGAAATATAGCTTTAAAATCTAATGTTTTATGAAAATGATTTCAAAGATAATTGAAATATATAAAACAAAATATATTTCAAATATGTGCAAAATTGATCTTGTTTTGAACGTCTTGTCACCACAAATTCAAATATATAAAAAGTTTCAATATTGCACATTTGGTTCAAAAGATATGAATCATTAAAAATATGGGGATGAAAATAAAATGCATGTCATATGTATGGCATGAGAGAATGCATGCATGCATGCACAGTTCTCTCTACCCAACTCTCTTTCTTTCATCTGACACTAGTACATGTATTACTGTGTGTATTCTATATCCGGAAATAGAATACAAAAACTGCACGAATCTTGACGAAAGTGACAGACGGTGGATTGCTTACCGGTAGCTCCTGGCTCCGGTAAAAAAACTTAGTTGTGGATTACAACGCTTGGTTGTTGGAGTTGGAGGGGGGAGAGGGAGATTGGCCGGAGATGGGCGGTGCCACAAGCCAGCTAGGCATGCAGCGGGGTCCAGGAGCAGCTGGTGCCGCGCAGGATTGGCACCAGGAGTGTCAGGGCCTTGGCCGCACTGTCGACGGGCTCCTCGCCTTTGGGCGTCTGGACGTGCAGACAGTGTCGGAGCTTGACAAGAATGTATGGAGGGCTAGAAATTTTTTAACCACTGCAATAAACTAGAACTCGTAGCCTTCAGGAAAATTATATTAATATTAACTATATTGGTTGCAAAGTACGCTACATATATACTTCAAAAAGGAACTAACTGGACCAAAACATACATCTTGTGATCTTGTCTACTTGGATACAAATCTGGCTGAGCTTTTAAACCTCGACACGTCATTACCAAACCATGGGGTACTATAGATCAGCTTTTCAGTCTCTTTTTTAGTTCCAATTCAAGTAACCATGTGAACAAATACGCACTGTTGAAATCCTTAATTAGACCAAGTCAATAGAAGTGCTAATCATACTCATACAGGAAACCAAAATAACTGGGTGAGGAGTGCCCAACCGGCCGGCCGTTAATGGCCGTTCATGCAGATGTAGACAAGAACATCGGAGGCAATGGATTAGTAGTGAAGACACAGCTCGAGCGCGTCCTTGTTCCTCGCTGTCGCCGGCTCCGCGCGCGGCCTAGAGGTAGAGCTCTTCGAGAGCCAACGCCGAGCCAGTGTGACGACAGTCGTGTCGGATGAGATGGAGCAGCCGAGCAGCTGAGTAGCAATGGTTGGGGAGCAGCCGAGTTATTCATGCGTGAAGACGATGGGTGTATGCATGCTTGAGAATCGTAGGACTGAGGTAAACTGCAACAGTCACTAGTTACTAGTAGCAAATGAAAAAGGAATCACGTTTTGGGCTGGGTGGGGGGCGGCTGGGTGTGTGGGGGGGGGGGGGGGGGGGGGGGGCACGGCCCCCTCAGACCGGTCGTCGGTTCCAGAACGCTGCTACGTAGTGGTTATCACATCTACATTCACTAATGTCAAAAACGTTCTTATATTATGGGACAGATGTTATGCTACATAGATCTCGCCCTTTTTGTTTGTCAAGTGGAGGTGCAGCCAGACCGCAGGGCCCGCTGCAGGTCCTGCGGCCGCAGCACAGGCTGACCGTCGAGCACCGGTCGCTGTGCTGGTCACCGACGAGTTGAAGGCGGCCATCAAGGTGGTGTACCTTGCCACGGTCATGGGCGTCTCCACCTCCAAAGCATGGCGCAGAATCTGTGGCGGCTGCTTCCCAGACCTGCAGCCAACACAAAATGGAAACACGGATATTAACCTGCCTAGGGATGCTTGCATGTGTGGATGAGTGAACGAGTGAGATGCTATGCTGGCCTTGTGTGCATGAGTGAGGAGTGAGATGGTGCTTATATAGCCACGATTGGAACCTAGCGCTAGTCGTAGACGCAACAGACCCTTCTGTCACCGGCCACCGCACATGCAATCAGATCGGTGCAACAAACTACTACACATCGGTGCAACAAACTACTACACCCATTTCCACCAACCATCATACATGTATTTTAGGAAGGATGGATTATTGTCTCAACAATACCAATGCAATCCTTGTAATTAGAGCACACGACGCCTTTTAAGCCCTTTCAATTATCCCATCCGAACCGTACTCCGTTTACCTTTAACTTTCCCATGTAATAAACTTTCTTAAACCCTTAAGAAACACAACAAATATAAAAAAATAAATTAAAAGACGACAACACGTTATTTAGAGGTGCAACAAACTTCATGATTAATCTTCATCGTCCAACCATGGTGCACCATCATAGATCTATTTGAGAATGGATCGGTGGTTGTTGCTTCCCAAAAATGAGATTGCTTCAAATCTACCAATACACTTATTCCTTGCAATTATAGCACACGCAACAGATACTTCTGTCAATGGTCACCGCACATACAATCGGATCGGTGCAACAAAATACTACACCCATTTCCACCAACCATCATACATGTATTTTAGGAAGGATGGATTATTGTCTCAACTCTACCAATGCAATCCTTGTAATTAGAGCACACGGCGCCTTTTAAGCCCTTTCGATTTTCCCATCTGAACCGTACTCCGTTTACCTTTAATTTTCCCATGTAATAAACTTTCTTAAATCCTTAAGAAACACACCAAATATAAATTAATTAATTAAAAGCCGCAACACTTTATTTAGAGGTGCAACAAACTACATGATAAATCTTCATCGTCCAACCATGGTGCACCATCATAGATCTATTTGATAATGGATCGGTGGTTGGTTGCTTCCCAAAAATGAGATTGCTTCAACACTATCAATACACTTATTCCTTGCAATTATAGCACCGGCAACAGATACTTCTGTCAATGGCCACCGCACATGCAATCGGATCGGTGCAACAAAATACTACACCATTTCCACGAACCATCATACATGTATTTTAGGAAGGATGGATTATTGTCTCAACTCTACCAATGCAATCCTTGTAATTAGAGCATATGGTGCCTTTTAAGCCCTTTCGATTTTCCCATCCGAACCGTACTCCGTTTACCTTTAACTTTCCCATGTAATAAACTTTCTTAAACCCTTAAGAAACACAAAAAATATAAATAAATTAATTAAAAGCCATAACACTTCATTTAGAGGTGCAACAAACTACATGATTAATCTTTGTCGTCCAACCATGGTGCACCACCATAGTTCTATTTAAAGATGGATCGGTGGTTGGTTGCTTCCCAAAAATGAGATTGCTTCAACTCTATCAATGCAATTCCTTGCAATTATAGAACACGGCATTATAACATCCACCCGCCTTTTATGCTCTTACAATTGTCCTATCTGAACGGTAGTCCGCTTATCTTCAACTTTTCCGTGTAATAAACTTTCTTAAACGCTTAAGAAACACAACAACTATAAATAAATAAATTAAAAGCCACACCACGTTATTTAGAGGTGCAACAAACCACATTATTAATCTTCATTGTCAACCATGATGCACCACCATAAATCTATTTAAGGATGGATCGGTGGTTGGTTGCTTCCCAACAAATGAGATTGCTTCAACTCTACAATTGCAATTCCTTGCAATTATAGCACACGGCATATTTGAACATTCACGCCCCTTTTATGCTCTTTCGATTGTACCATTCGAATGGTACTCCGCTTACCTTAAACTTACCCATGTAATAAACTTTTTTAGATGTTTAAGAAAACACAACAACTATGAATAAATAAATTAAAAGACACAACACGTTATTTAGATGTGCAACAAACTACATGATTAATCTTCATCGTCCAACCATGGTGCACCATCATAGATCTAGTTGAGGGATGATCGCTGGATGGTTGCTTCCCAAAAATGAGATTTCTTCTACTCTACCAATGAAATTCCTTGCAATTATAGGACACGGCATATTCCAACATCCACCCGCTTTTTATACTCTTTTGATTGTCCCATCTGATGTAATAAACATTCTGAAACGCTTAAGAAACACAACATTAAATAAATAAATTAAAAGCCACACCACGTTATTTAGAGGTGCAACAAACTACATGATTAATCTTCATCGTCCAACCATGGTGCACCATCATAGATCTATTTGAGGATGGATCGATGGTTGTTTGCTTCTCAATAATGAGATTCCTTTAACTCTACAATTGCAATTCCTTTCAATTATAGTACACGGCATATTCGAACATGCACCCCCCTTTTATGCTCTTTCGATTATACCATCCGAATGGTACATCGCTTACCTTCAACGTACCCATGTAATAAACTTTTTTAAACGCTTAGGAAACACAAGAATTATGAAGAAATAAATTAAAAGCCACAACACGTTATTTAGAGGTGCAAAAAACTACATGATTAATCTTCATCGTCCAACCATGGTGCACCAACATACATATATTTGAGGATCGATCGCTGGTTGGTTGCTTCCTAAATATGAGATTGCTTCAACTCTACCAATGAAATTCCTTGCAATTATAGCACATGGCATATTCCAACATCCAACCGCCTTTTATGCTCTTTTGGTTCCCCCATCCAATGTAATAAACATTCTGAAGCGCTTAAGAAACACTACATTAAATAAATAAATTAAAAGCCACAACACGTTATTTATGTTGGTGCACCCCCCGGAAGAATCGGTGGAACATTTATTCTTCCAGTGTGGCTTCAGTAGATCATGTTGGACCAAGATGGGAATCACTTGGCCGGAGCGTGGAGACAGGCTTCAACTTCTACGTGCAGGGAAAAGCGTGTGGTCTGGTCCAATGTTCATGGACATTTTCATTATATCAGCTTGGAGCATCTGGAAAGAGCGTAACAACAAACATTTTAGAGGGATTGTGCCCACTGTGGATGGTTGGGCTCAGAGGTTCAACGATGATTTTGGTATGATGACACATAGAGTCAAGGAGGCCCTAGTGCCTTTTGTTCGACAGGTGGCTAATCTGACCTAGCTACTCTCCTTTACACTTTGTTGTATAGGGAACTCTCATTCTACTCTACCCCTTCTCCCTCATGTAATCTCTCTATTGTAACTTTGTGAGTGTTGGTTTAATACAAAGTCAGTGGGGGGTGCCCTCACTGTCCCAAGCTTACAAAAAAACATGTTATTTAGAGATGCAACAAACTATATGATTAATCTTCATCATCCAACCATGGTGCACCATCATAGATATATTTGAGGATGGATCGATGGTTGTTTGCTTCTCAAGAATGAGATTGCTTCTACTCTACCAATGAAATTCCGAGCAATTATAGGACACGGCATATTGATACATCCACCCGCCTTTTATGCTCTTTCGATTGTACCATCCGAATGGTACTCCGCTTACCTTCAACTTACCTATGTAATAAACTTTTTTAAATGCTTAAGAAACACAACAACTATGAATAAACAAATTAAAAGCCACAACACGTTATTTACAGGTGTAACAAACTACACAATTAATCTTCATCGTCCAACCATGGTGCACTAACATGGATCTATTTGAGGATGGATCGCTAGTTGGTTGCTTCCTAAAAAAGAGATTGCTTCTACTTTACCAATGAAATTCTTTGCAATTATAGGACACGACATATTTCAACATCCAACTGCCTTTTATGCTCTTTTGACTGTCCCATCCAATGTAATAAACATTCTAAAATGCTTAAGAAACACAACATTAAAGAAATAAATTAACAGCCACAACTCGTTATTTATATGTGCAACAAACTACATGATTAATCTTCATCGTCCAAGCATGGTGCACCATCATAGATCTATTTGAGGATGGATAGATCGTTGTTTGCTTCTCAAAAATGAGATTGCTTAACCTCTACAATTGCAATTCCTTGCAATTATAGCACACGGCATATTCGAACATCCACCTGCCTTTTATGCTCTTTCGATTGTACCATCTGAATGGTATTCCGCTTACCTTCAACTTACAAATGTAGTAAACTTTTTAAAATGCTTAATAAACACAATGACTATGAATAAATAAATTAAAAGCCATAACACGTTATTTAGAGGTTCAACAAACTGCGTGATTAATCTTCATTGTTCAACCATGGTGCACCATCATACATCTATTTGAGGATGGATCGGTGGTTGGTTGCTTCCCAAAAATGAGATTGCTTCTACTCTACCAATGAAATTCCTTGCAACTATAGGACATGGCATATTCCAACATCCACCCACCTTTTATGCTCCCGATGTAAAAAACAATCTGAAATGCTTAAGAAACACAACATTAAATAAATAAATTAAAAGCCACAACACGTTGTTTAGAGGTGCAACAAACTACATGATTAATCTTCATCGTCCAACCATGGTGCACCATCATAGATCTATTTGAGGATGGATCGATGGTTGTTTAATTCTCAATAATGAGATTCCTTTAATTCTACAATTGCAATTCCTTTCAATTATAGCACACGGCATATTCGAACATCCACCCCCTTTTATGCTCTTTCGAATATACCATCCGAATGGTACATCGCTTACCTTCAACGTACCCATGTAATAAACTTTTTTTAAACGCTTAGGAAACACAACAACTATGAAGAAATAAATTAAAAGCCACAACACGTTATTTAGAGGTGCAAAAAACTACATGATTAATCTTCATTGTCCAACCATGGTGCACCAACATAGATATATTTGAGGATCGATCGCTGGTTGGTTGCTTCCTAAATATGAGATTGCTTCAACTCTACCAATGAAATTCCTTGCAATTATAGCACACGGCATATTCCAACATCCAACCGCATTTTATGCTCTTCCGTTTCCCCCATCCAATGTAATAAACATTCTGAAACGCTTAAGAAACACTACATTAAATATATAAATTAAAAGCCAGAACACGTTATTTAGAGGTGCAACAAACTACATGATTAATCTTCATCTTCCAACCATGGTGCACCATCATACATCTATTTGAGGATGGATCGATGGTTGTTTGCTTCTCAAGAATGAGATTGCTTCTACTCTACCAATGAAATTCTGAGCAATTATAGGACACGGCATATTGATACATCCACCCGCCTTTTATGCTCTTTCAATTGTACCATCCGAATGGTACTCCGCTTACCTTCCAACATACCTATGTAATAAACTTTTTTAAACGCTTAAGAAACACAACAACTATGAATAAACAGATTAAAAGCCACAACACGTTATTTACAGGTGCAACAAACTACACGATTAATCTTCATCGTCCAACCATGGTGCACTAACATAGATCTATTTGAGGATGGATTGCTGGTTGGTTGCTTCCTAAAAAAGAGATTGCTTCTACTTTACCAATGAAATTCTTTGCAATTATAGAACACGGCATATTCCAACATCCAACCGCTTTTTATGCTCTTTCAACTATCCCATCTGATGTAATAAAAATTCTGAAACGCTTAAGAAACACAACATTAAAGAAATAAATTAAAAGCCACAACTCGTTATTTTGATGTGCAACAAACTATATGATTAATCTTCATCTTCCAAGCATGGTGCACCATCATAGATCTATTTGAGGATGGATAGACCGTTGTTTGCTTCTCAAAAATGATATTGCTTCAACTCTACAATTGCAATTCCTTGCAATTATAGCACACGGCATATTCGAACATCCACCCGCCTTTTATGCTCTTTCGATTGTACCATCGGATTGCTATTCCGCTTACCTTCAACTTACCCATGTAGTAAACTTTTTTAAATACTTAAGAAACACAACAACTATGAATAAATAAATTAAAAGCCACAGCACGTTATTTAGAGGTGCAACAAACTGCGTGATTAATCTTCATCGTCCAACCATGGTGCACCATCATAGATCTATTTGAGGATTGATCGGTGGTTGGTTGCTTCCCAAAAATAAGATTGCTTCTACTCTACCAATGAAATTCCTTGCAATTATAGGACACGGCATATTCCAACATCCACCCACCTTTTATGCTCCCGATGTAAAAACCAATCTGAAACGCTTAAGAAAAACAACATTAAATAAATAAAATAAAAGCCACAACAGGTTATTGAGAGGTGCAAAAAACTACATGATTAATAGTCATCGTCCGACCATGATGCAGCATCATAGATCTATTTGAGGATGGATCGATGGTTGTTTGCTTCAACATTGAAATTGCAATTCCTTGCAATTATAGCACACGGCATATTTGAACATTCACCCGCCTTTTATGCTCTTTCGGTTGTACCATCCGAATGGTACTCCGCTTACCTCCAACTCACCCATGTAATAAACTTTTTTAAACGCTTAAGAAACACAACAACTATGAATAAATAAATTAAAATCCACAACACGTTATTTAGAGGTGCAACAAACTACATGATTAATCTTCATCGTCCAACTATGGTGCACCATCATATGTCTATCTTAGGATGGATCGGTGGTTGGTTGCTTCCCGAAAATGAGATTGCTTCTACTCTACCAACGCAATTCCATGCAATTATAGGACACGACATATTCTAGCATCCACCCGCCTTTTATGCTCTTTTGATTGTGCCATCCGATGTAATAAACATTCTGAAACACTTAAGAAACACAACATTAAATAAATGAATTAAAAGCCACAATACGTTATTTAGAGGTGAAACGAACTACATGATTAATCTTCATCGTCCAACCATGGTGCACCATCATAGATCTATTTGAGGATGGATCGATGGTTGTTTGCTTCTCAGAAATGAGATTGCTTCAACTCTGAAATTGCAATTCCTTGCAATTATAGCACACGACATATTTGAACATTCACCCGCCTTTTATGCTCTTTCGGTTGTACCATCCGAATGGTACTCCGCTTACCTCCAACTTACCCATGTAATAAAAAAATTTAAACGCTTAAGAAACACAACAACTATGAATAAATAAATTAAAATCCACAACACGTTATTTAGAGGTGGAACAAACTACATGATTAATCTTCATCGTCCAACCATGGTGCACCATCATAGATCTATCTGAGGATGGATTGGTGGTTGGTTGCATCCCAAAAATGAGATTGCTTCTACTCTAGCAGCGCAATTCCATGCACTTATAGGACACGACATATTCCAGCATCCACCCGCCTTTTATGCTCTTTTGATTGTGCCATCCGATGTAATAAACATTCTGAAACACTTAAGAAACACAACATTAAATAAATAAATTAAAAGCGACAACACGTTATTTAGAGGTGAAACAAACTACATGATTAATCTTCATCGTCCAACCATGGTGTACCATCATAGATCTATTTGAGGATGGATCGATGGTCGTTTGCTTCTTAAAAATGAGATTGCTTCAACTCTACAATTGCAATTCCTTGCAATTATAGCACACGGCATATTCGAACATCCACGAGCCTTTTATGCTCTTTCGATGCTACCATCCGAATGGTACTCCGCTTAACTTCAACTTACCCATGTAATAAACTTTTTTAAATGCTTAATAAACACAACAACTATAAATAAATAAATTAAAAGCCACAACACGTTATTTAGAGGTGCAACAAACTACATGATTAGTCTTCATCGTCCAACCATGGTGCACCATCATAGATCTATTTGAGAATGGATCAGTGGTTGGTTGCTTTCCAAAAATGAGGTTGCTTCTACTGTACCAATGAAATTCCTTGCAATTATAGGACATGTAATATTCCAACATCCACCCGCCTTTTATGCTCTTTCGATTGTCCCAACCGATGTAATAAACATTTTGAAACGCTTAAGAAACAGAACATTAAAAAATAAATTAAAAGCTACAACACGTTATTTAGAGGTGCAACAAACTACATGATTAATCTTCATCGTCCAACAATGATGCACCATCATAGATCTATTTGAGGATAGATCGATGGTTGTTTACTTCTCAAAAATGAGATTGCTTCAACTCTACAATTGCAATTCCTTGCAATTATAGCACACAGCATATTCAAGCATCCACCCGCCTTTTATGCTCTTTCCATTGTACCATCCGAATGGTACTCTGCTTACCTTCAACCTACCCATCTAATAAACTTATTTAAACGCTTAGGAAATACAACAACTATGAATAAATAAATTAAAAGCCACAACACGTTATTTAGAGGTGCAACAAACTACATGATTAATCTTCATGGTACACCATCATAGATCTATTTGAGGATGGATCTGTGGTTGGTTGCTTCCCAAAAATGAGATTGCTTCTACTCTACCAATGCAATTCCTTGCAATTATAGGACACGACATATTCCAACATCCACCCACCTTTTATGCTCTTTCGATTGTCCCATCCGATGTAATAAACATTCTGAAACGCTTAAGAAACACAACATTAAATAAATAAATAAAAAGCAACAACACGTTATTTAGAGGTGCAACAAACTGCATGATTAATCTTCATCGTCCAACAATGGTGCATCATCAAAGATCTATTTGAGGATTGATCGATGTTTGTTTGCTTCTCAAAAATGAGATTGGTTCAACTCTACAATTGCAATTCCTTGCAATTATAGCACATGGCATATTCAAACATCCACCCGCCTTTTATGCTCTTTCCATTGTACCATCGGAATGGTACTCTACTAACCTTCATCCTACCCATCTAATAAACTTTTTTAAACGCTTAAGAAACACAACAACTATGAATAAATAAATTAAAAGCCACAACACATTATTTAGAGGTGCAACAAAATGAGAGAAAAAGAGAGAAGGGACAATGCTAGTATCTCTTTTTCCACACTTGTGCTTCAAAATAGCACCATGATCTTCATGATAGAGAGTCTCTTATGTTGTCACTTTCATATAATAGTGGGAATTTTTCATTATAGAACTTGGCTTGTATATTCCAATGATGGGCTTCCTCAAAGTGCCCTAGGTCTTCGTGAGCAAGCGATTTGGATGCACACCCACTTAGTTTCTTTTGTTGAGCTTTCATATATTTAAAGCTCTAGTGCATCCGTTGCATGGCAATCCCTACTCACTCACATTGATATCTATTAATGGGCATCTCCATAGCCCGTTGATACGCCTAGTTGATGTGAGACTATCTTCTCCTTTTTGTCTTCTCCACAACCACCATTCTATTCCACATATAGTGCTATGTGCATGGCTCACGCTCATGTATTGCGTGAAAGTTGAAAGAGTTTGAGATTATTGAAGTATGAAACAATTGCTTGGCTTGTCATCAGGGTTGTGCATGATTAAATACTTTATGTGATGAAGATAGAGCAACAACCAGACTATATGATTTTGTAGGGATAACTTTATTTGGCCATGTTATCTTGAGAAGACATGATCACTTTGATTAGTATGCTTGAAGTATCACCATTTTCATGTTAATATGAACATTTATTTTGTATCATTTGGATCTGAACATTCATGCCACAATAAAGAAAATTACATTGAGAATTATGCTAGGTAGAATTCCACATCAAAACAATCCTTTTTTATCATTTACCTACTTGAGGACGAGCAGGAATTAAGCTTGGGGATGCTTGATACGTCTCCAACGTATCTATAATTTTTGATTGTTCCATGCTATTATATTACCCCTTTTGGATGTTTATGGGCTTTATTTTATACATTTATATCATTTTTGGGACTAACCTACTAATCGGAGGCCCAGCCCGTATTGCTGTTTTTTTTGCCTATTTCAGTATTTCGAAGAAAAGGAATATCAAACGGAGTCCAAACGGAATGAAACCTTCGGGAGCGTGATTTTTGGAACGAGCGTGATCTAGAGGACTTGGAGTGCAAGTCAAGAAGCAGCCGAGGCGGCCACGAGAGGGTAGGGTGCCCCCCCTATAGGGCGTGCCCCCTGTCTTGTGGGCCCCTCGGGTGGCCACCGACGTACTTCTTCCTCCTATATAAGCCTACGTACCCCGAAAACATCCAGGGAGCCAACGAAACACAATTTCCAACACCGTAACCTTCTGTATCCGCGAGATCCCATCTTGGAGCCTTCGCCGACGCTCTGTCAGAGAGGGAATCGACCATGGAGGGCTTCTACATCAACGCCATAGCCCCTCCGATGAGTTGTGAGTAGTTTACCATAGACCTTCGGTCCATAGTTATTAGCTAGATGGCTTCTTCTCTCTTTTTGGATCTCAATACAATGTTCCCCCCCTCTCTTGTGGAGATCTATTCGATGTAAACTCTTTTTGCGGTGTGTTTGTCGAGATCCGATGAATTGTGGGTTTATGATCAAGTTTATCTATGAGAAATATTTGAATCTCCTCTGGATTCTTTTATGTATGCTTGAGTTATCTTTGCAAGTCTCTTCGAATTATCAGTTTGGTTTGGCCTACTAGATTGATCTTTCTTGCCATGGGAGAAGTGCTTAGCTTTGGGTTCACTCTTGCGGTGTCCTTACCCAGTGACAGAAAGGGTTGCAAGGCACGTATTGTATTGTTGCCATCGAGGATAAAAAGATGGGGTTTATATCATATTGCATGAGTTCATCCCTCTACATCATGTCATCTTGCTTAAGGCGTTACTGTGTTCTTATGAACTTAATACTCTAGATGTAGGCAGGAGTCGGTCGATGTGTGGAGTAATAGTAGTAGATGCAGCCAGGAGTCGGTCTACTTGTCACGGACGTGATGCCTATATACATGATCATGCCTAGATAATCTCATAATTATTCGCTTTTCTATCAATTGCTCGACAGTAATTTGTTCACCCACCGTAATGCTTATGCTATCTTGAGAGAAGCCACTAGTGAAACCTATGGCCCCCGGGTATATCTCTATCATATTTGCTTCCAATTTACTTTTATTTGTATCTTTACTTTTTGCATCTATCTTATGAAATACCAAAAATATATTTATCTTATCATACTATCTATATTAGATCTCACTTTCGCAAGTGGCCGTGAAGGGATTGACAACCCCTTTATTGTGTTGGTTGCGAGTTCTTTGTTTGTTTGTGTAGGTGCGTGGGACTTTTGAGGAGCCTCCTACTGGATTGATACCTTGGTTCTCAAACACTGAGGGAAATACTTACGCTACTATTGCTGCATCACCCTTTCCTCTTCAAGAAAAAACAACGCAAGCTCAAGACGTAGCAAGAAGGATTTCTGGTGCCGTTGCCGGGGAGGTCTTCGCTCAAGTCAAGACATACCAAGTACCCATCACAAACTCATCTCCCTCGCATTTACATTATTTGCCATTTGCCTCTCGTTTTCCTCTCCCCCACTTCACCCTTGCCTTTTATTCGCCCTCTCTTTCCCAATCTCCTCCTCTCTCTTTCGCTCGCTTCCTTCCGCCTTGCTTTTGTTCGCCGTTATGTTTGAAATTGGGGAGATTATTGTCGATATGGACAATAATGATAACATGGAAAATTCTGAGGCTGCGGCCGAAGAACCTCCTATCTTGCATACTAAAAAGTTTCGAATCGGTAGTGGTAACATCATTGGAAAAGGTGTTATTCAAGATTTCTTTACTTGTGCTGGTGCTCTACCTTCCATGGGTGGTTCTATTATTCATAGAACTAGTAGTCTTGCGGATGCCATCACTATGCTTGTAGTTGAGCTTGGAAGACAATTTATGCATATGCATCCTTGCATACAAAGATTTTTTCTGGAATTTTCCAATATTGAGCATTCTTCTGTTAAATGCGTTGTTACTATCTTTTTGGCTCATGAGTTTAGATATATCATAAGAGAGGCCAAAGAAATCTTTGCGCACTATAGGGTGGACGCCGGTCGTCCTCCTATAGAGGCGATCCTCTATGATCAAGTGGAATTTATGCGATTTCAATCTTCGGACTATGTTGCTTTCAATGAAAACCTTAGAAAAAAGGTTCCTACCAATGTCTTGGTTGATAGAATTAACAAACTTAATAATGATTTTGCCCTTCAAAACAATGAGCTAGGATACTGTCTTGAGTATAGGCTCACGAGGTTTTGCCAAAAGAATGCTTTTAGTGATGAATTAATTGTGCATTCTGAAGGGCCAAGGGAGGAACCCGTTCCTCCTGAGATTGATCTTGGGGACTTTTGTCCCGCTAAATTTAGCCCTTTTGATTACATTTGCTTGCCTCAAAGAAAACTTGCTGCCGAACGTAGATAATATGAGATGAGCTTTCAAGATCTATCTTATTACTATGGCACTACTTAGATCTATCTTCACTTTTATGCCTAGCTAGGGGCGTTAAACAATAGCGCTAGTTGGGAGGCAACCCAATTTTCTTTGTGTTTTTTGTTTTGTTCCTATTTAGTAACAAATCTTGCATCTACCTCCTGTTTAGATGTGTTTTTATCTTTTAATTAGTGTTTGTGCCAAATAGAACCTATAGGATAACCTATGATGATAGTTGATTTGATTCTACTGAAAAACAGAAACTTTGCGCGCACGAATTAAGCTTTGTTAAATCACAGAAACGTGCTTTTGCGTTGACTCTCTTTGCTGATGATCAATAGAAAAATAGGCCGTGACTTCCTATTTTGGTAGGAGTTTTAGAGTTTCAGAAGTTTGCGTTAGTTACAGATTGCTACAGACTGTTCTGTTTTTGACAGATTTTGTTTTTCGTGTGTTGTTTGCTTATTTTGATGCATCTATAGCTAGTAAAATAGTTTATAAGCATAGAGAATTTGGAATACAGTAGGTTTAACAACAAAATAAATAAATAATGAGTTCATTACAGTACCTTATGTGGTGGTTTTGTTTTCTTTCACTAACGGAGCTTATAAGATTTCCTGTTAAGTTTTGTGTTGTGAAGTTTTCAAGTTTTGGGTAAAGCTTTTATGGACTATGGAATAAGGAGTGGCAAGAGCCTAAGCTTGGGGATGCCCATGGCACCCCAAGATATTCAAGGATAGCCAAAAGCCTAAGCTTGGGGATGCCCCGGGAAGGCATCCCCTCTTTCGTCTTCGTTCATTGGTAACTTTAGTTGGAGCTATATTTTTATTCGCCACATGATATGTGTTTTGCTTGGAGCGTCGTGTATTATATTAGTGTTTGGTTTTTAGTTTACCACAATCATTCTTGCTGTACACACCTTTTGGGAGAAGCCTACTTGATTAGAATTTGCTAGAATACTCTATGTGCTTCACTTATATCTTTTGAGCTTGATAGTTTTTGCTCTAGTGCTTCACTTATATTTTTTAGAGCACGGTGGTGACTTAATTTTGAAGAAATTGCTAGTCTCTCATGCTTCACTTATATCTTTTTGAGAGTCTTTTTAGAACAGCATGGTATTTGCCATGGTTATAAAGTTGGTCCTAGAATGATGAGCATCCAAGTTGGGTATAATAAAAACTATCATAGAAAAAGAATTGGATGCCATGATCAATTTGATGCTTGATAATTGTTTTGAGATATGGAGGTAGTTATATTAGAGTCATGTTAGTTGAGGTGATTATGAAAAGTACTTGTGTTGAGGGTTGTGATTCCCGTAGCATGCACGTATGGTGAACCGCTTTGTGATGAAGTTGGAGCATAATTTTATTTATTGATTGTCTTCCTTATGAGTGGCGGTCGGGGACGAGCGATGGTCTTTTCCTACCAATCTATCCCCCTAGGAACATGCGCGTAGTGCTTTAGTTTTTGATGACTTCTAGATTTTTGCAACAAGTACATGAGTTCTTTTGACTAATGTTGAGTCCATGCATTATACGCACTCTCACCCTTCAACCATTGCTAGCCTCTCTTGTGCCGCGCAACTTTCGCCGGTACCATACACCCACCATATACCTTCCTCAAAACAGCCACCATACCTACCTATTATGGCATTTCCATAGCCATTCCGAGATATATTGCCATGCAACTTTCCACCGTTCCGTTCATATGACACACATTACTTTTTTCATATTGCTCTTTGCATGATCATGTAGTTGACATTGTATTTGTGGCAAGGCCACCTTCATAATTTTCATACATGTCACTCTTGATTCATTGCATATCCCGGTACACCGCCGGAGGCATTCATATAGATTCATATCTTGTTCTAGCTTTGAGTTGTAACTCTTGAGTTGTAAATCCATAAAAGTGTGATGATCTTCATTATTAGAGCATTGTCCTAGTGAGGAAAGGATGATGAAGGCTATGATTCCCCCACAAGTCGGGATGAGACTTCGGACTTTACAAAAAGAAAAAA
Source organism: Triticum timopheevii (assembly GCA_963921465.1). Classification (NCBI taxonomy): domain Eukaryota; kingdom Viridiplantae; phylum Streptophyta; class Magnoliopsida; order Poales; family Poaceae; genus Triticum; species Triticum timopheevii. Next base: position 9,162,078 of record OY997271.1, read on the forward strand.
AAAGAAAAAAAAGAGAAATGCCAAAAAAAAGGCCAAAGAAAAAAAGAGAGAAAAGAAAAAAGAAAGAAAAAAATAAAAGAGAAAAAAATAAAATGAGAGAAAAAGAGAGAAGGGACAATGCTAGTATCTCTTTTTCCACACTTGTGCTTCAAAATAGCACCATGATCTTCATGATAGAGAGTCTCTTATGTTCTCACTTTCATATACTAGTGGGAATTTTTCATTATAGAACTTGGCTTGTATATTCCAATGATGGGCTTCCTCAAAGTGCCCTAGGTCTTCGTGAGACAAGCGAGTTGGATGCACACCCACTTAGTTTCTTTTGTTGAGCTTTCATATATTTATAGCTCTAGTGCATCCGTTGCGTGGCAATCCCTACTCACTCACATTGATATCTATTAATGGGCATTTCCATGGCCCGTGGATACGCCTAGTTGATGTGAGACTATCTTCTCCTTTTTGTCTTCTCCACAACCACCATTCTATTCCACATATAGTGTTATGTCCATGGCTCACACTCATGTATTGCGTGAAAGTTGAAAGAGTTTGAGATTATTAAAGTATGAAACAATTGCTTGGCTTGTCATCGGGGTTGTGCATGATTAAATACTTTGTTTGATGAAGATAGAGCAACAGCCAGACTATATGATTTTGTAGGGATAACTTTCTTTGGCCATGTTATTTTGAGAAGACATGATCACTTTGATTAGTACGCTTGAAGTATCACCATTTTCATGTTAATATGAACTTTTATTTTGTATCATTTGGATCTGAACATTCATGCCACAATAAAGAAAATTACATTGAGAATTATGCTAGGTAGCATTCACATCAAAAATTCCTTTTTTATCATTTACCTACTCGAGGACGAGCAGGAATTAAGCTTGGGGATGCTTGATACGTCTCCAACGTATCTATAATTTTTGATTGTTCCATGCTATTATATTACCCCTTTTGGATGTTTATGGGCTTTATTTTACACATTTATATCATTTTTGGGACTAACCTACTAACCGGAGGCCCAGCCCGTATTGCTGTTTTTTTTGCCTATTTCAGTATTTCGAAGAAAATGAATATCAAACGGAGTCCAAACGGAATGAAACCTTCGGGAGCGTGATTTTTGGAACGAACGTGATCTAGAGGACTTGGAGTGCAAGTCAAGAAGCAGCCGAGGCGGCCACGAGAGGGTAGGGCGCGCCCCCCTATAGGGCGCGTCCCCTGTCTCGTGGGCCCCTCGGGCGGCCACCGACGTACTTCTTCCTCCTATATAAGCCTACGTACCCCGAAAACATCCAGGGAGCCAACGAAACACAATTTCCACCGCCGTAACCTTCTGTATCCGCGAGATACAATCTTGGAGCCTTCGCCGGCGCTCTGCCGGAGGGGGAATCGACCACGGAGGGCTTCTACATCAGCGCCATAGCCCCTCCGATGAGTTGTGAGTAGTTTACCATAGACCTTCGGTCCATATTTATTAGCTAGATGGCTTCTTCTCTCTTTTTGGATCTCAATACAATGTTCTCCCCCTCTCTTGTGGAGATCTATTCGATGTAAACTCTTTTTGCGGTGTGTTTGTCGAGATCCGATGAATTGTGGGTTTATGATCAAGTTTATCTATGAGAAATATTTGAATCTCCTCTGAATTCTTTTATGTATGATTGAGTTATCTTTGCAAGTCTCTTCGAATTATCAGTTTGGTTTGGCCTACTAGATTGATCTTTCTTGCCATGGGAGAAGTGCTTAGCTTTGGGTTCAATCTTGCGGTGTCCTTACCGAGTGATAGAAAGGGTTGCAAGGCACGTATTGTATTGTTGCCATCGAGGATAAAAAGATGGGGTTTATATCATATTGCATGAATTTATACCTCTACATCATGTCATCTTGCTTAAGGCGTTACTCTGTTCTTATGAACTTAATACTCTAGATGCAGGCAGGAGTCGGTCGATGTGTGGAGTAATAGTAGTAGATGCAGGCAGGAGTCGGTCTACTTGTCACGGACGTGATGCCTATATACATGATCATGCCTAGATAATCTCATAATTATTCGCTTTTCTATCAATTGCTCGATAGTAATTTGTTCACCCACCGTAATGTTTATGCTATCTTGAGAGAAGTTACTAGTGAAACCTATGGCCTCTGGGTCTATCTCTTATCATATTTGCTTCCAATTTATTTTTATTTGCATCTTTACTTTTTGCATCTATCTTCTAAAATACGAAAATATATTTATCTTATCATATTATCTCTGTTAGATCTCACTTTCGCAAGTGGCCGTGAAGGGATTGACAACCCCTTTATTGCGTTGGTTGCGAGTTCTTTGTTTGTTTGTGTAGGTGCGTGGGACTTTTGAGGAGCCTCCTACTGGATTGATACCTTGGTTCTCAAACACTGAGGGAAATACTTACGCTACTATTGCTGCATCACCCTTTTCCTCTTCAAGGAAAACCAACGCAAGCTCAAGACGTAGCAAGAAGGATTTCTGGCGCCGTTGTCGGGGAGGTCTTCGCTCAAGGCAAGACATACCAAGTACCCATCACGAACTCATCTCCCTCGCATTTACATTATTTGCCATTTGCCTCTCGTTTTCCTCTCCCCCACTTCACCCTTGCCATTTTATTCGCCCTCTCTTTCCCAGTCTCCTCCTTTCTCTTTCGCTCGCTTCCTTCCGCCTTGCTTTTGTTCGCCGTTATGTCTGAAATTTGGGAGATTATCGTCGATATGGACAATAATGATAACATGGAAAATTCCGAGGCTCCGGCCGAAGAACCCCCCATCTTGCATACTAAAAAGTTTCGAATCGGTAGTGGTAACATCATTGGAAAAGGTGTTATTCAAGATTTCTTTACTTGTGCTGGTGCTTTACCTTCCATGGGTGGTTCTATTCTTTATAGAACTAGTAGTCTTGCGGATGCCATCGGTATGCTTGTAGTTGAGCTTGAAAAACAATTTATGCATATGCATCCTTGCATACAAAGAATTTTTCTGGAATTTTCCAATATTGAGCATTCTTCTGTTAAACGCACTGTTACTATCTTTTTGGCTCATGAGTTTAGATTTATCATAAGAGAGGCCAAAGAAATCTTTGCGCACTATAGGGTGGACGCCGGTCGTCCTCCCATAGAGGCGATCCTCTATGATCAAGAGGAATTTAAGCAATTTCAATCTTCGGACTATGTTGCTTTCAATGAAAACCTTAGAAAAAAGGTTTCTACCAATGTCTTGGTTGATAGAATTAACGAACTTAATAATGATTTTGTCCTTCAAAACAATGAGCTAGCATACTCTCTTGAGTATAGGCTCACGAGGTTTTGCCAAAAGAATGCTTTTAGTGATGAATTAATTGTGCATTATGAAGGGACAAGGGAGGAACCAGTTCCTCCTGAGATTGATCTTGGGGACTTTTGTCCCGCTAAATTTAGCCCTTTTAGTGATGAAAAAACAACATTAAATAAATAAATTGAAAGCCACAACACGTTATTTAGAGGTGCAACAAACTACATGGTTAATTTTCATCGTCCAACCATGGTGCACCATCATAAATCTATTTGAGGATGGATCGATGGTTGTTTGCTTCTCAAAAATGAGATTGCTTCAACTCTACAATTGCAATTCCTTGCAATTAGCACACAGGATATCCGAACATCCACCCGCCTTTTATGCTCTTTCGATTGTAACATCCGAATGGTACTCCGCTTACCCTCAACTTACCCATGTAATAAACTTTTTTAAACGCTTAAGAAACACAACAACTATGAATAAATAAATTAAAATCCACAACATGTTCTTTAGAGGTGCAACAAACTACATGATTAATCTTCATCGTCCAACCATGGTGCACCATCATAGATCTATTTGAGGATGGGTTGGTGGTTGGTTGCTTCCCAGAAATGAGATTGCTTCTACTCTACCAATGCAATTCCTTGCAATTATAGAACACGACATATTACAACATCCACCCGCCTTTTATGCTCTTTCAATTGTCCCATCTGATGTAATAAACATTCTGAAACGCTTAAGAAACACAATATTTAATAAATAAATTAAAAGCAACAACACGTTATTTAGAGGTGCAACAAACTACATGATTAATCTTCATCATCCAACCATGGTGCACCATCATATATCTATTTGAGGATGGATCTGTGGTTGGTTGCTTCCCAAAAATGAGATTGCTTCTACTCTACAATGCAATTCCTTTCAATTAGAGGACACGGCATATTCCAACATCCACCCACCTTTTATGCTCTTTCGCTTGTCCCATCCGATGTAATAAACATTCTGAAACGCTTAAGAAACACAACATTAAATAAATAAATTAAAAGCAACAACACGTTATTTAGAGGTGCAACAAACTACATGATTAATCTTCATCGTCCAACAATGGTGCACCATCAAAGATCTATTTGAGGATTGATCGATGGTTGTTTGCTTCTGAAAAATGAGATTGCTTCAACTCTACAATTGCAATTCCTTCCAAAGCCCATCACCTCAACCGCTCCCTCCTTCTTTGTACTTCCTCCGTAAAGAAATATAAGAGTGTTTAGATCATTAAAATAGTGATCTAAACACTTATATATTTTTAAAAGAGGGAGTACTAGATTCCGAAAACTACGAGTGTTTGTCCCAACAACTAGGTGACAAACTGATATGTACTCCTCCGATCAATATTGTATCTAGACTAATCTACAAAGCTGGTTAAACGGGCCGGGCCAGCCAGGCCAACCCGCGAGCACGCCGGCATGACCCACCATGGGCCAGGCATGGCACGGGGCTAAATGGGCCATGCTCGGCACGCGACATGCTAGGGCCGTGCCTAGGCCTGGAGGCTGCGCAGCGGGCCGGCATGCCATGACCCGTTTATTATTATTTTATTTTTCTAGATTATATATATACCTTTTTTTGAGAGGTGATTATATATATAGGACTAAAAACCAGCCAAACATGCTAAGAAAATATGCATCCCAACATGGTAAGCATGTCACGGGTCGACCCATTTACTAACTAGGCCATACCTAGGCTGGGGAGTGCAGCACACGGGCTGGCACGACACGGCCCGTCTAATACTCATGCCCCTGTGGGCCGTGTCGTGCTAGGCACGATTATGGTGGGCCGGGCCGGCTTGTTAGGCCAACTTTGCTAGTCTAGGTATATCTCTGTGTCAACGACATACATCTATTTCAGCAACAACTAGTACATTCCCCCCAAAAAAGCAATAACTAGTACATCGGAGGGAGTATTTTTTTTCATTTTGTATTGGATTTTTATGTTTTTTTTCAAATTTATTCTATATATTCCATATATATTCCAAAAAGCAAAAAATAAATAAATTAAATAAAGATGTTGTACTCGAAAGCATCGGAGTTGCCGTCGCACCAACTATTCTCTCAGTCGTCTTCCACCTTCGCCTCCACTCCAAGCTCCGCCGTCAATGGCGTCCCCCTCCCCCAAACCCTAACCCCACCTCACCCCCCCCCCCCCCCCCCCCCCCCCCCGCCCCCAACCCACCGGACCAGCCATGGGATCCCAGCCGCCGGGGCCCTCCCGCGCGGCCCTGGAGCCCTTCGCGACGCTGGACCCGGCGGCGCTCGCGTCGCTCCCGGCCTCGACCCCGCTCACGGTCCGCTCCGCCGCGCTCTCCGCGCCGGGCCTCCTCTACCTCGGCACGGGCGGCGGGAAGCTCCTGCTCTTCTCCCTGGCGACCCCCTCCTCCCCCGAGTTCCTCCGCCTGCTCCCCATCGGCGCCACCCGCCCCATCTCCGCCATCCTCCCGCTCCCCTCCGTCGCCCGCGTCCTCGTGCTCACCGACGGCATGCTCCTCCTCGCCGACCCGCTCCTCGCGCGCCCCGTCCGCCGCCTCGGCTCCCTCCGCGGCGTCGCCGCCGTCGCCGCCGCGTCCTCCCCGCCCGCCTCCCCCTCGTCCTCCTGCTCCCTGGCCGTCGCGGTCGGGAAGAGGCTGCTCGTCCTCGACCTCGCCCTGCGGGAGGCGGACGAGCTGGAGGTGCAGACGCGGGAGATCGCCGCGGGGGTCGAGGGGATCAGCACGCTTGCCTGGGTCGGCGAGGACTCGGTCTTCGCCGGCACCGCGTCGGGGTACTCGCTCTTCTCCTCGAGCGGCGGCGGCACGGGCCAGCGTACGGACATATTCACGCTCCCGGAGTCGGCCGGGGCGCCGAGGATCAGGCCGCTGTCGGGCGGCCAGGAGGCGATGCTGCTGGTGGACAATGTCGGGGTGGTCGTTGACCAGTCCGGGCACCCTGTCGGAAGCAGCTTCGTGTTCAACAGCAGGCCGGACTGCATCGTCGAGGTGTTCCCGTATGTGGTGGTCGCCGCGGAGTCCAAGGTGGATGTGTACAGGAGGAGGAATGGGGTGCACTTGCAGACCGTTCCGATCGCGAGGAGAGGCACGGGTGTTCTGACCGTGGCCAGCGATGGTGATGGAAGCGGCGGGGAGGTCGTTGTGGTTGCTACGGCTTATAAGGTAAAGTAGGTATGTTGACTCAGCCATCAATGGAACTTGTCGCCAAATTTATAAATACACGATGTTTGCCTTCTATGAGTAGCGTTGCGCTGCATACTGTGAAAATTAATGCCATTTTGTTAATCTTAGTGAGATGCCAAGTAGTTGCAGAGTTATAGAGTGGACATGCTTGGATGGGCCTGGAAGACAGGAAGAACATTTAACTTGAAATGGTCATGAATTGGAACCAAGTGTGTGTAGAACAGCAACAACTTACACTAGTTTTGTAGCCTCCAGTAAGTTTACGAGCAAACAGAATGTTCCTTCTCTTTTAGAAATATGCAGGCAGCTCCCTGGTCAGTATTGTTGTTGGTTGCTGTAAAAAACTAGTTACTAGTGCATAAATGAGTCTAAGACATGCCAAGCTAAGCTACTCACCATTTGAACTTTTTGCGCCATCCCGAGTTATCTGGATGTTAAACGTTTGCTACTTTTTAGTTCTGGCTACCGTAACTGGTTATGACCATCATGACTAACATCACCTTGACAAAATTCTGCTCCACATTACCAGTTTTCAGTGAAAAAACAAGACAGAAAAGTGGAGCAGGAAATTGGCACTAACTGTTTTCCACTGATTCCAAAATGATTTTAAGAGTGTAGTCTAGCAATCATCTGCTCAGCTGTACTGATTCTACAACTAATTGATAAATGACTTGTCCAGGTTTTCTGTTACCGTAAAGTATCTGCAGTGGAACAGATCAAGGCGTCGTTACGAATTAAGAGTTATACAGAGGCTATTTCTTTGCTGGAAGAGTTTGAATCTGATGTTGAAATCTCGAATGATATGATTTCCTTTGTGCATGCACAACTTGGATTCTTATTATTCTCTGACTTGCGCTTTGAGGATGCTGTTAATCATTTCTTGCTGTCGGAGACTATGCAACCAGCAGAAATATTTCCATTCATCATGCGGGATCCTAATCGTTGGTCAGATCTGGTATGTCATTTTACTTTATTGTCCATTTTGAAATTATTGTATGGAGTATCTGGAAGACCCCACTTCATTTGTTTTTAAATTATTCTTGTGTATGACAAAACTTTATGATTATAAACTTTTAAGCTTTTAGTATGATTCAATTAATTAGACTCAGACAGTGTCTTCAGTGTTCCACAAAATTCGGGCATAAAGCTTTTGTAGCTAGGATCTCTTGCAACTTTTATCAACATATTTATATTTCGTGAACCAATTTGGGGAACTGTGAAATGAGTTTTGATTTTCTCCACAATGCTTGGCTGGCTGCTTTGTACTCCCTCTGTCCCATAATATAAGAGCATTTTTGACACTACACCAGTGTCAAAAACGCTCTTATATTATGGGACGGAGGGAGTAGTTAGTACCTTTTAGTTAAGCTGTTAATGCCTACAGGGTTCCACAGCCTGATTTTATCTTCAACTAAGCTTTTTTACGAGGATTTACTTGCCGTTTCTAGATGGGATAGTTTTAAACAAATTTATTTGCAAAATTTAGGTGCCAAGAAAACGTTATTGGGGCTTGCATTCTCCCCCCAAGCCTCTTGAAGAAGTTATTGACGATGGACTGGTAACACTTCAGCGAGCATTGTTTCTCAAAAAGGCAGGTGTGGACACAGTTGTGGATGAAGATTTCCTTTCAAATCCTCCAACTAGAGCTGATCTATTGGAACTAGCTATCAGAAATATTATCAGGTTTGGTTTATCCCTGGTATTTATATTCACTGAACTGCAATAAAGCTGCATGTAGTGACCAATGTCCAAATGCTAAATGAAACTAGGTATCTTTGCGTTTCGCGAGAGAAGAGCTTGTCTCCTGCAGAGATGGAAGGAGTCGATACTCTTCTGATGTACCTTTTTAGAGCACTTGATCTTGTTGATGACATGGAGAAGCTTGCATCTTCTCAAAATAGCTGTGTTGTGGTATGTTCTATTTCCTTTGTAACCATAACCCTGCTTTGGCTATTATATAGGATATGTTACTGAAATCAATATTTAGTCTGGATTTGAAGATGGAATATAGTATGCTGTAGATTTGTTCTTCTTAGGTTTTCGTCACATATAGAAATGTGCATTTATCGTAAAAATTATGGGTGGTGCAGGACGAACTGGAATCACTGTTGGACAACTCTGGACATCTGCGGACGCTTGCTTTCTTATATGGCAGTAAGGGAATGTGCTCCCAAGCTGTTGCTATATGGCGTATCTTAGCGAGGAATTACAGCACAGGTTTGTGGAAGGACCGTCCTAATCTGCCTGGAACAGACTCCCAGGAAACTGTGGCTGAGAAAAAATCCGGTGAGGAAATTGCTGCTATCGAAGCCTCCAAGATACTTCAAGCAACATCTGATCAGGACCTTATTTTGGAACATCTTGGATGGGTATGTGCTTCATGCTAAGGATCTGATCTCATAGTAAGCTATTTCATTATCTTGTGAATATTATTGAATAATTTCATGCAGGTTGCAGACATTGATCAAGACCTTGCAACTGCAATTTTAACATCTGAGATGAGGGAAAAACAGCTTTCTTCTGGTAATTAATTTGTTTCAAACAATTCACTTTATTAGTACCGGCATGGCAGTTAAACACATCCTCCAGTTTCTACTTGTGAGCATGTCAGAGCATGGTGCAGTACAAGTGTACAAGGACATTCTTTTTTCCCCTCCTGAAAACTGATTTAAAATAATAATAGTAATAATTAATCCTGTGGTTACAGTTGATTGTGTCCATGAAATGTCATGTTTAACTAGTTAGGACTGTTAAAATGACTTTGACATGTAATGCACTTTGTTAACATTTGTTTTTTTGGGTGGTACTCTGCAGAAAAGGTTATTGCTGCCCTTGATTCAGAAAAGGTTGGGATTCACCAAAGGTATGATATGTTCATGAAACCTTCAACAACTTAAACCTCTCAAGATTCCATAATGAACCCCGATGTCTATGTGAAAACTATGTGAACATAAAAGCTGTAATTGTTGATACATTTTGTGCAGCTAGTTTGTTTGTTACACACTTATACGAACTTCAGTAATGGTCTAATAACAGCCTAACTAATTACTCATTCTTGTTGGAATTCAGCATGTACAGTAACCTGAACCTTGATATGACTGCTTAGGAATCTTATATCTCCAATGCCGGATAATTTGAGTAGATATTGTTCTGCAATAATCTTAAGTGCCACAGGTCGTTTATTTAAATCCTCTATCAAGATTTTAACATAATGGGGCCTCTGAGTAGTGTTTGGTATGCATCTTACATTTGTTGATTCTTAGACAAACAGTGTTTTTCTGTGCACATGTTCATCATATAATGTTGTCCATGTCATATCCTGCGCTATGACCTTCATTTGGCAAATTCGAAACTCAGATCCTTCTACTATCACGAAAAATAATTGGCCAAGTTATGCAGATATTTGCAGTGGTTGATTGAGGATCAGGGTTGTGAGGACCCTCACTATCACACGTCATATGCGCTATTGCTGTCGAAATCTGCCATGGAAGCATTTCATATGGATTCCAATTCCGGAGAGAAAAATGATAAAGAAATTGACTCAGATATGCAGTTCATTTTTTCATTGAGGGAAAGATTGCAATTATTTTTGCAAGCTTCGGACTTGTATGATCCAGAAGAAGTGCTTGATGTGATAGCAGAATCTGAGCTATGGCTGGAAAAGGTCTTGTGACAAATTTTCACCTTCCTTAATGTGGTTACATGTTCATCACTTTATTTGTCCGCAACTGTGTTTAAGTTTCAGATACTAAGGCATTCGTTTTTCTTTTGTCAGGCCATTTTGTATAGGAAGATGGGCCAAGAGAACATTGTACTTCAGATACTAGCACTGTAAGATGTTATCCTGCACTTACTATTATTGGTTTGTTGTAACTTGTACTCCCTCCGGTCCATATTAATTGTCGCTGATTTAATACAAAGTTGTACTAAATCAGCGACAATTAATATGGATCGGAGGGAGTAAGTTGCAACAGCACTGGTATTCTGTTTAGCTGGACTTGCATGTCTGTACCATTTCCCGTGCTGTTGTTCTGACTGTTATTTGTTGGTCTGTGATGAAGGAAGCTGGAGGATAGTGAAGCTGCTGAGCAGTACTGTGCAGAGATTGGTCGAGACGATGCTTACATTCAGTATGTTATCGTTTGACTAGTAATTATTTGTTGACTGGCTCGTACTCTGGGTATAGTTTCTTTTAGGGAAAATTTTGTCTTTGCCACTCTAGATTTTGCCAATTTTCCTTATGCCACTCTAGATTTTGACATTTCACTTTTGCCACTCTTAGTTTTTGACAATTATCACATTTGCCATTCCCGTGGCAAAAGCAAAAAATTTAGAGTGGCAATTGTGATAATTATCAAAAGCTAAGAGTGGCAAAAATGAAATAAAATTATTTTGCTTTTGCCACAAAATGGCAATTGTGATAATTGTCAAAAACAAAGAGTGGCAAAAGTGAAATGTCAAAATCTAGAGTGGCATAAGGAAAATTGGCAAAATCTAGAGTGGCAAAAACAAAATTTTCCCTTTCTTTTTATCATGATCCAATGGGATTATCTTTGTTCCTTGGTTAATGTTGTGTCCATCTTGCTTTGAACTCAGGCTTTTGGATTTGTATTTGGACCCGAAAAACGGGAGAGAACCGATGTTTACAGCAGCTGTGAGACTTCTTCATAATCACGGGAAATCTTTGGATCCCATACAAGTATTGGAGGTACTGTTTTCTTATATTACTGTGGGCGATCCTGTTATGCACAACTATTATTAGGATACAATAAGAATTCTGAAATCTGAAGCACAAATTTTTCCCAGAGATTATCCTCAGATATGCCTCTCCAGCTAGCTTCAGATACAATTTTGCGAATGCTAAGAGCTCGGGTGCACCATCATCGCCAAGGGCAGGTAAACATTGTGAAACAGGCTTGCTTCTATGTTGAACTCATGACTTGCAATATCCATATATTTTAATTTCTTTTCTCTTTCTCTGTCTATTTAGATAGTGCATAATTTATCACGCGCAACGAACGTTGATGCACGATTGACAAGACTGGAGGAGAGGTCAAGGCATGTGCAGCTAACCGATGAGAGTATCTGCGATTCATGTAGAGCTCGACTTGGCACCAAGCTATTCGTCATGTACCCAGACGACTCGGTTGTTTGCTACAGGGTAACACGTCCAACAACTTGGTTGTTTAGCTGCCTATTTATTCTTCTGCGTGGAAGTTTCACTAGATCTGACTTGGTTGTCGTGGTTGCCTGCAGTGCTACCGAAACCAAGGTGATTCTGTTTCAGGACGTGGCCGTAACTTCAGGAAAGATGCTATATTCAAACAAAGCTGGCTCGTCAGTAGATAGCGAAGATTGAACAGCAAAACTCGTACAGACAATCCTTTGCCATGAACAACTGAGAGAGGTCACGCGTACCGCCCTTGCGCTTCAAGGTACATGATCCTGCTACAGTTCCTTCGAAATGGTCTAAAAACATGCAACATCATCGGCTGCTTTCGATGGCTCTGTTAATTCATTCACCCGGGGCTGTCAACAGTCTGCGACCGCCCTAGGGGCTGGCTGGCACACTCTTATCCCGGAAAATGTTGAGGAACTCGGATTCGTTTTCTTTTTCTCCCAGAGCACTTGAAAACGGGATGTAACTTGCAGGAGTAGTTTGTTAGCGATAACTCTGTAAATGTGTGATTGTAATTGCTGAGCTGAGAGATAGAAACGACGACATCGACAGTGGAACATAACACCCAACAAAATTTACCGGTATATATAGTGGTATGAGACTGGAATTTCGCATTGCAACACTACCCGATCAAGTTGAAACGCGTAAGATGAAACATATCTAAACAACTCTTGAATGAATCGGACTGACCAATTGCATTTTGCTGCTGCCTGTCCATACATCAACTGAAAGGCCATTGCATCATCATCATCATGATCGTCCACTTCGTTGTTGATATGCATCCATGGTGTGGTGGTAATGCCTGATGATGCCTGCCCATAATCCATGTCCTAATTTCTACCCGCGATGTCGGTAAAAAGAGACTAATGTATATGTATCTTGAAAATATCTGGGCCGGCCAGGTGAGTGATTGTCGCTGCCATGGCATGCGTTTCTGTTGCCCATTAGGCTGCACTTTGTGCAAATGTTTATTGATCCCACTGGGCTTAGTGTTAGTGCACCCTCTCCAAACTAGCACTTTTACCACACTATAAGTACACTGCCCGGCACCATGCAGCCTCACTCATCAAGGACCAGCTCAGTGAGCCTACTGACACCCACACACCACACAGAAGGAGCTCCACCACTTTGATACAAGAAGATGGCCGGCGCCTCCCCTCTCCTCCTGCTCTCCTTCCTCCTCCTTGTTTCGATGGCGGCGGCGGACCAGTGCCACGACGACGACCATGCCGCCTTGGTTGCCATCGACACCGCCATGGGCAGCCCCTACCACTTCGCGTCTTGGACGCCTGACTCCGCCTGCTGCGACTGGTACGACGTTGACTGTGATGCCGACACGGGCCGCGTCGTCGGTCTCCGCGTCTACCAGGACGCCAACATGTCCGGCGCCATCCCGGACGCCATTGGCAACCTCACCTTCCTCGAGACCCTCACCCTCCACCACCTCCCGGCCATCTCCGGTGTCATCCCGGAATCCCTCGCCGCGCTTTCCAACCTCTCGGAGCTCACAATCTCCTACACGGGTGTGTCCGGCCCGGTGCCCTCCTTCCTCGGTGCGCTCACTGCACTCACCCTCCTCGACCTCTCCTACAACACCCTCACCGGCACCATCCCGCCGTCCCTCGCCGACCTCATCAGCCTCTCCAGCATCAACCTCCGCCGCAACCGCCTTTCCGGCGCCATCCCGTCGCTCCTCCTCTCCAAGTCCCCCGACGGCGCCTACCTCCAGCTCTCCCACAACAACCTCTCTGGCGCCATCCCGACTGAGTTCGCCGCCGTCAACTTCTCCTACGTCGACCTCTCCCGCAACGCCCTCTCCAGCGAAGCCGCCTGCCTCTTCGGTGCTGACAAGGCCCTCCAGCACCTCGACGTGTCCCGCAACGCCCTCAACTTCGACCTCTCCGCCATCGAGTTCCCGGAGCAGCTCAACTACGTCGACCTCAGCCACAACACCATCCGCGGTGCCATCCCGACACAGGTCGCCACCCTAACCGGCCTCCAGCAGTTCAACGTGAGCTTCAACAGGCTGTGCGGCACCGTGCCCACCGGCGGCAACATGTCCAGGTTCGACCGCTACAGCTACCTCCATAACAAGTGCCTCTGCGGCGCACCGCTGACCGCCTGCCGCCAGCGTCCCGTCGGCTACCTCCACTAGAGCTTCTTCCGGCCACTAATTAATTAAGCCATGCGTGATGTTGTAGAGCTTCACGGAGCTAATGAATGAATGTACTCGATATTGCAAGGTTATATATATACATAATGGATGTTGGTTGGTTTTCTTTCTCCTCTGCATTTGTGAAACGTTAGTATGATCACTACCAGAAAATGGGAAATCGCCTAAAGGAAACTACTCGCTAACTCGCTAAAAAACAGACTTCTTCCTCTGGCTATGCTGCTCGCCTAAATCGATATCAATGACTTATATCGTAGTACTTCGCTACATATGGATGGGTCCGTGTCTATCCGAAAAATGCCAAGGAGCTCCAGGGAGCGGACCTCACCGATATTTGTCCCTTCAAGTCATCTTGAGATAGTAACTACCATTTGTCATACCGGTATGATTTCTTTAGATAGGTACACGAGAAAAATCTGTGCTTGGCAACCTGTTCGATGGCAAAGATAATTCTGTGGTAGCTAAAGAAGAAGGGCAAGGCGGGGGGCTGCACGTGATGATGATCATGCGCTAGAGGAAGGGTTTGTGGTTGAGGAAGAACATGTTGTGCTTGAGGATCTTGGAAGGCCAAGACTTTTCCAAAAGCAGCAACAAATAAACCAAGGGACCATGGCTTAAGGACATTTACGGAAAAGCAAGGTATGGTACTTGCCAAGTGTAAGCCCTCGAGAGGGGGGGGGGGGGGGGGGGGTTATAAACTGGACTAAAAATGAGTATTGGGACCACATCTCAAAACTTAAGATTCGAAACTGGCCATGTGTCAATCAAAATGATGCTCATGATAAGAGGTTTCACACTATGGTTCAGCAAGACATCTATGAGAGTATTTGATTGGACCCAAAGAGATTTATTTTCTTGTTATGCCTCAATAAACGGTCAACCTTGCTATCATTAACAAGCACCGGTGGTGAAGGACGAAATAATTTTTAGATGTGGCGGAGATTATGAAGGAGAAAACCATGTGTAGTACAATTATGCAAGAGCTCGGGAAGTGTTGGGGACCAAGTGAAAGTTTCTTAATTGAGTGTAGCGCCGACCATTGACTCGTTAGAGAACTCCGCAGATTGATACTTTGATTCTCAACTGAGGGGTATTCTCAATTGAGGGATATTTACTTCTCGCTACATACCCTTGCACTTGGGGGGCCACCATGATTTCTGTTGGAACTTAAGAATAAGTAACATCCGTAACATAGGCTCCGGAGTCTACTAAGGTCCGGAAGCCACTGCTGGGTAATCTCCATTTCCCCCCTTTCTGTACAATAAAGTTTAGTCTGAAGAAGGCGAGTCTTGGTGGCGTTGGTAAACCCTGGTGGTGCCCACACCTCTCTCACAGTGACTAGCTTCTCTCCAAGGAAGTGGATACATCTCTGTCTCTGCATGCCTCGGTTTATCTGCAATGCCTAAAGTGCAAAAGGAAGAAGTAAATTTACAATTGCTTACTCCCTATACTCAATCATCTTGATCCTTCAGTTCCTCGTAAAAAACCAGTCTGAAGGATTACATTTGGCTCAAAAGCTCAACACTAGACATCCTCTCAAACTCCGAGAGACGATCAATTACACACCATCAACAAAGCTTAAACACCATTATTGATGAAGAACTAGTAGTGACATACATATATACATCAACATTTTCAACTCAAGGATTTAAGGGATAATACCATCCATCAAGAAAGCATACGCATATTCAATTCAACATGCAATACTTTTTCTACAAGTGTTTGCACACTAAAATTGGCAATAAATAAGAAAGAATTAGGAACTCCAAGTTTTGCCTTCTTTTGTTCCCTCTGCTCCACAATAACACTTTATAATTTGCAGAAACGACAATTAGTCACATCGACTGTGACTATTTACTATGTATATTGAAGAGGTTGCACCATATTGTTCTGTCATAGCCGCAAGTTGTCTTGGCATCGGGGGCATGTCAATCTCCTGTAGACCCTCGAGAACACGTACCATTTCACCCATCGTCGGTCGATCAAATTCATTATCTTGGATACACCAACATGCAACCTTGCAAACCCTTTCAACCTCTTCTAAATTGAAGTCACCATGCAAATTTGGATCCACCAAACTCTGCACATCACCCCCATGAAGCTTGTGGATAGCTTGAACTGGGAAAAATTTAGCAGAGTAGTTGTTCCTAGTGTTGTCTGTTCCAGATGAATTCCTAGCCCCTGATATGATTTCTAAAAGTACCATGCCGAAGCTATAAACATCCACTTTTGGTGTAATAGCATTCCCGCTAAGCCACTCCGGAGCAAGATAACCAACAGTTCCTCTGAATGTGGTTAGAATTCGGCTAAAATCCCGTCCGACTAATGCCGCCAACCCAAAGTCTGCAACTTTAGGAACAAATGATGCATCCAAAAGTATATTTTCTGGCTTAATATCACAATGTATGATGCATTGGCGACAACTCTGATGCAAGTAGGACAACCCTCTAGCAATTCCAAGGGTTATTTGAAATCTAGTGTTCCAGTTCAGGATATCACCATTAGCATTGCTCTTCTTAAACAGATGGCCATCCAGAGACCCATTTGACATGTGTTCATATACAAGTAACCTTTTATCACCTTCGCTGCAGAAGCCAATCAATTTGACTATGTTGATGTGTTGGATGAGTCCAACTGAGCTCACCTCGGCCCTGAATTGCTTCTCTCCTTGAGAAGCACCATCAAGCCTTTTCACTGCTATACTAGTTGAGTCATTTAATACCCCCTTGTACACAGAACCAAAACCACCTCCTCCTAGCTTTTCTGAGAAGTTTTTAGTAGCGCGGACTAAATCTGTGAATCTAAAGGCCATAATCCCTCCACCACTATCTTGATTGCCGTATAAAGGAAAACCACACCACTTGAATTTCTTCATCCAAATCAATGACAACACCATGAGCATTAGTAACCCAAGGCCAATAATGGCTCCCGCAGTAACAACTCCAACATGCGTTTTTCTTTTATTTTTTCTAAAACTTAAATCTTTGGCGGCAAGGCGAATGTAAAGAACATCTTCAGCTGTAAAATCAATGCCATCATTCATATTTACACTAAGTAATTCCCCATACCAGACAGAGCATTTATCATTGCTAAAGGAATAAGCAGTGCAAGAGCAAGAGCTAAGACAAGCTTCTGCGCATTTTTTCTGAGTGGAAGCAAGGACTATTTGTTGGGGCTTGTAGGGCAATGTAACTTGAGCAACTGGGTGGAACATGTCTTTTGAACTTGTCATGTTTTTCTCACTAGTGCTGCAGTACTGTAATGGTGTATTTCTGATGCATCCGCCTGTTCTATCATTAAACTCCCAATCCTGTGGTGACTTCTGAGAGAAGCCCTCCATACAGTCACATAATATATGTGCATTGTTGTTGCAGACTGCAAAAGGTCCACATGTAGCAGGCGTCATGCAGCGACCATCAGGGTTGGCACCTATGGTTTCCCAGGTCTGTTTGGCTTGAGACCAAAACATCATTTTTATTTGACCAGAGGTGTCTAGTGAGACAAATAAAGGTGGTGATTCATCCGGTGAAGTGTACATGTAGTACTCCTCTCGGTTGTTATCAACATATGTTGGGTTAACCAGACCTTTAATCCGAGGATCCAAATCTACCAGTGACCGGATTATTGGTACCAATGTTGATGTTGTAGAGGACACAAATTGCCAATACACTACAGCGGGGTTGTTGCGGCGCTTGAGGACCATCCCCGTGGCACCTTCTAGTCCAACACTGTATGAGCCAAGACCAGGATTAATGAGACTCTTCTTTGAGATGATCATGTTACTCAAGCCGGTGACCTTGTCCCAGCCAAGCTTGACGCCAGGAAGCACAACATCTGTTGGATGGTCGAAGCTCTGCCACGACGGCATCTCTTGGCTAGTGTTTGTGGGTAGGAGGACAAGGTTTCCACTGTTTAGGAGAACAAGGGTTGTAGTGGTGGTGGTGGTTTGTGTCCTATTGACGATGTGAGTGGACCAGACAAGGGATTCAATGCCGGCATCAACATGGTGTACGATGATGACAAGATTGCCGTCACTTGAGATCCTGAGCTGTGTGGAGTTGATATTGGGATGAGCGATGGGCTCCTCCCTATTAGCAACCCACACAGTAGTAAAAACTGGAATTTTATTGAACCATATGCCAAAGTACCAGCTAGAGCTGGAGCTGGTGTTGTGGTGGGACTTACTACTACTCATGGTGCTTGCAATCATTGTAGCTGGTTGGAAGAAGCCGAGCGCGTACTTGCCATTTCTTGAGACGAGCTTGCCGGCACCGGCACCAACGGCCGCGAAAGTTTGGCCTGCCGCGAGAGTGTCGCCTGCAGAGGAGCATCGAGTAGCTGTGTACGAGAGGAGGAGAAGGCCGAGTAATGTGTAGATGAGAGGAGGCATGGCATGGAGAAGTGTACAAGTTGTTGGGGAAGATGGGATAGTTTGGAAGGATGGATGAATGCTTTGTTCTACTAACTCTTCTGAGAAGGAAGAAGATGTTGTGTGCATATATATAGAGAATACAACACCCTGCCGGGTGGTTGTACGTGTGTAGTTACAAGGTCAACTAGAGAGGTTAATTAAGTACATGGATTAGCTAGTAATCATGGAGTACTAGCTAACCGTGTGAGTTGGATACTTGAATAAGTTGAGTTTTCTTTCTATGAACCCTTGTGAACGGTGATTAATATATACGCGCAGGTCATAAACAAATATTTCGTCCAGGAGACTTCATCAGGGAGTTAAATAAATGATTATCAAGGCGTATCGAATTGCAATTACAAAATTATCATACCAAGGTCAGCTATAACTCCGCTGATGGCAGATCAACAATAATTGGGTGACCACAAATATTTATTTGACTAGATAGCGAGGAATAAGATTAATCTCTCTGCCGGCATCATTTTCGTAGAGGGTTTGTACAGTCATATACACAACAATTTCTATCTATCATAGCGAGCAGACAACACTTTGTGTTAATTTTGTGATACATGTGTACAGCGACGGCGGCATGATGCAGAACTTGAGAGCAATTTGTAGTTAGCAAAGCTCTTTCGAGACTTTGAGTTGTTTATATACAGTAGGCTAATTTAATTGATGGCGGCTATACATAGGAGTACTAGTTATGTTTTTATATATGTTGGGGGAATCTGACCTTTGACTAGTAACTTCTTTGTACTATATATTATCGATTCATAATTTGCTTTAGGTGCGTACAATACCAGAATGTTATTGATGGCGGCTACTAGCTATGTTCTTATGTATGTTGGGGAATTTGACCTTTGATTACTTTGTTTATTTATTACAGATTTGTACTTGGTGATCTCACTGGTTTTCGTTCATCAATCTTGGTGAATGATTCTCTCTCGAAAAAAAAATCTTGTTGAATGATTAAGTGTGTTTGCTTCCTAATAAGGTTCACTTTGCCATAAATTTTTTTCTCTAAGCCTCCGTCTCAGTGGAGATAAGTTGTTTAAACCGAGGAGCTTGTAGAAGCAACTACCAGAAAGTTGTCGATGTAGACCAGAAGACGCCGGCGACCGTGATCCGCGGAGCAAATAGCCGCCCCGGAGAAGGAAACTTCTGAGATTGCCTGAAATTCGCCCAATACATATGTACAATGTATGAATAACATAACTTCAATACATTGTTTAAAGGTTTCTAAAAAGTAAACTAAAAAAATATTATAATATGGTCTAAATATCATTAAAATTATAAGAAATAGACCCAAAATTGGCTTTATGTTTTTTTGCACATTTCGAGGGGGTGCCATGGCACCCATGGAACCCCCACTGGATACACCCCTGATTTAATCTTAACAATTTCCAATTCGTGACCCACTTTCTTTGGTGTTCTTTTCTATGAAATGCTGTTCTTGAAAGGGGGCTGAAAAATTAGCTAAAATGAGTCGATTCCCAACCCATTTCACACATATTTTATGATGCAACAGACTTGGATTACTTTCTGCTCTTACTTCCAAACATGCAAATTATGTTCTTGTACTACTTGTATTGATGGTTATTATGGAGGTAGGGGTGTATAGCGAATCCGTGAGTTGCTCTAGCCTGTCTGCAAATGCAATTCCTGCTCGACATCCTTTTAGTGTGAGTTCTCTCCAACCAAATACAATACTCTTCTTTTATTTGTTTTAGGCAAGGACTTGGAAGCAAAACATGCAAAATAGAATGGTCACATGATCACACAGCCTACTCATACATGATAAACAGTTGCTGGATGGTCTGCTCATTCAACACATACTCCATGCTCACATTTCCCCCCATAAGAGATACCGGAGACTCTTGGTGTATAGAAGGCTATATATACCCCTGGTTTAGCTAGGATGTCAAAGCAAACATGATATGAGTTCATACTCGGGCACCCATTTATCCAGCCTTCAAGCAATTTGAAATATTGGAGAAAAACAAACGGAGCATTGTAGCAATTACAGGGAGAAACATAAGCAGGTCGTGATACCTTAGTATGTGTGTTTTCCTCCTCCAGTAGTTTGTGAAGAATAATGGGAAGGACGGGAAACACGACAGGGCGATCAAACCGGATGGGCATACTCTAGATGGGGAAGAGGTGCTGAATTCTGTGCGGCGCTAAACATTTACAGGCCAGCAGTCTCATGGAGGAGATACAATGCTTCCTACGCCGGAGAGAGGATGCTATTGCAATGATTGGATGGGTTGTTGTCTTGTCTTGCCACACAATCGCCACCACACCAGTACTCATTCTGCAACTTTGCAGACCTTTTTTTCTTCACTTGCATTTAGTTGCTGGTCACAGATTCTGTAGTGTAAAAGAGGCATATACAGAGGGGGCTCGTCAGAGCTACTGCGCTCGGGCTCGCGCTCGCGCTCGCGCCGCCGCCGGCGGCTGATCTCCCTCCTCCGGCCACCTTAGGCCAACTCCACCGCGCGACCCTATCCTGTCCGCCCCCGTCCGTTTGGGGTAAAAGGGACAAATGAGACGGCCCAGCGCGCGGACGCAAACGGACTTTGTGTCCGCTTTGTGTCCGCTTTCGATCCATCCCCGGCCCAAACTTGCGCCGGTTTTGTGGTGAAACGGACAACGCGCGGACGGGCGGGACGCGCTCGCTTGTCCTCCTCCGGCCCGCCTGTCGGTGGGAGAAACCAACCCCCCCCCCCCCCCCCACGCCCATTTAGCTCCATTTGCCCCAAACCCTCCCACGTCCCTCCCGCCGCCCCCTCTCTCCCCCGTCCATGGCCGACGCCCCGCCGAGTTCCGGCGGCCTGGCCGTCGACCCGCCCGCCAAGGTGAAGAAGAAGGCGCCAAGGAAGCCGCGGTCGGAGTGCACGCCGGAGTAGATCACCAAGTTGGACGCGGAATCGGTGAAGAGGTGGGAACGGAGAGCGGTCGTCAAGCTCAATGCCGCCGCGGCCAAGAGAGCCTCCATGCGCGAGGAGCTGGAGGCCGCGCGGCGCAAGGCCGCTGCCGACGAGAAGGAGGACCTTGTCAACAAAGCGCACGCCATCCTCATGCTTGGCATGGGCCGTCCTGCCGGGTTCCCTGCAACGGCCGTCGGCCCGGCGAGCACCGGCTCGTCGGTCGCCCGGCCTACGCACTGCCAGTCGCCGACGTCGCGCACCACGCCCATGTCGCCCGGCTTCCCTCTGCCAAGGCACGACGGCCAGACCCGTTTCTCGGGGTCGCCGGAGGTGGGCTTGTTCGCGTCGTCCACACCGCGCCCCGCGGCCGTCATCGACCTCAACGTCACGCCCGGGTCCAGCAGCAGCGAGCGGCCGTCCGTCGAGATGCTAAGAAAATAGGCACGGGCACCATGCCGGCCCCCCGCGTCTTGTTTGACGGAATGCCAACCCCAACGCCAGCGGTCGACGACCCCTTCTACAACCGGTACATGGAGGACGTGATCTTCGACGGTGGGCATGGCCGTACCTACGACCTCGATGAGACCCAAAGTCAGATGGCCGTGCCGAGTACGTCCTCGATGAAGAGGCCGACGACCGTGCTGACTACGACCACGGTGACTCGTAGCATGAAGACGATGACATCTATGTCGAAGGTGATGATGAAGAAGAAGAAAGCAATGACGTCGATATTAGTGGTGCGCCATTGTTCATCGACGAGCTCACCCAAAGAGCCGAGGCACAAAAGAAGAGGAAGAGCATTCGCACGGGTTCATATACGCAAGATGAGGACAAGTTGATTTGCCAAGCTTGGATGGAGATTAGCCAAGATCCGAGGACCGGCGCGCAACAAAAGGGCATTGTTTTTTGGACGAGAGTCCACAAAACATTTCATGAAAGGAAGATGTTTGAGCCCTACCAAATTACAAGCAACCGTGGCATCGGCTCGATTCAAAAAAGATGGTTGTTCATCCAACAAGAGTGCAATAAATATTGCGCCGCATTTGAGAGCGGCTGAAGCACGGCCCGTGAGTGGTCTCGGCGGTTGGGACATGGTATGGTCTCCTCTTTCTAGCTCTTTCCTTGCTACGGCCATGAGGCTTCGGCCGTGTATATGTTTGCATGTTCACTTGTTGTTGATCATGTGGTGTAGGCATTCCAATCTTTGGAGGCATTCAAGGCCCGGCACAATGACAAGCCATTTACTCTTACGCATTGTTGGACGATCATCAACAATTGCCCCAAGTTCAAGGACCAATACCGTGAACTTCAAAGAAAGAGAGGCAGGAAGACGGCCAAGTCCGCCGGAGGTGGGGATGGCGAGGCATTGAAGAGGCCGAGGGGCAAGACCAACTCCAAGGTGGACGACATACGTGACGTTTCATCCATGGCCTTGCATGAGACTTTGCATGGCATGATGTCCCAAAAGGATGTGAGGGACGAGAAGAAGCGGCAAAGCAAGGACGAGCAAATGAAGCAATACCTAGACCTTCAAAGACAGAAGCTTGAGATGGAGGAGGCGGCCAAGAGGAGGAAGATCGACATGGAGGAGGCGGCCCGACAAAGGCAACTCGACATGGAGGAGGCGGCCTGGCAAAGGCAGCTCGACCTCGAGGCCGACAACGTCAAGGCCAGGCAGAGGCAGCTCGACATCGAGGCCACCAATGCCGCCACCAAAGCGAAGGAGGTGGCCCTTGCGATCATGAGCATGGACTTGTCGAAGATGAGCGACAAGATGAGGGCCTGGTTCGAGGCCAGGCAGAAAGAGATGCTCGACGCCAAAGGCCTGAACTAGGTCGTCCGATCGGCGTGGACATTCTTTTTGAGGCTGGCATGGGTGCCGCCCGCCCGTCGGGCCGCTGGCAGTGTGCCGGCGAGAAAACATTCATTTTGGAGGCCGGCTGTGTTGCCGGCCGCTGGCTGTGTTGCCGGCTAGGAGAACTATTCATTTTGGAGGCTGGCTGTGTTGCCGGCCGCTGGCTGATGCCGGCGATGGACGTGTAGGCCGCTGGCTCTGTTGCCGGCGTGATGAACCGGGGCCGCTGGCCTGAACTACGGCTTGGCATTTGAAATGTTGCTTTTAGTTTTTTAAGTGGACGCGGACAGGATGGGGCAAATGGATGCGGCCGCGCGCTGGGCGCACGGCCACCGCATCCCAGGACACGCCCGGACACGACCCCAAACCCCTACCCAAACGGACATAATCTGGACAAAACGGACGTCCGTTTGGGGTCGCGCGGTGGAGTTGGCCTTAGGCCCAGCCAAGAACAGATCCGGGACCCTCCCGGCGTCCTCTCTCCATCCATCCCCAAGCCCGGCGCCATCCTCGCCGGCCCTTTCCCCGCGGAGTAGTTCGTGTCGGGCCTCCCCCTCTTCCTGTCCCGCTCCCGTGCGGCCGCGCCGGGCCGCACTGGGGCGCCCCTGCGGGCTCGAGCAGCCCCCCCTGCGCCTCCTTCTCCTCTCGTCGCTGCCGGAGGCGTCGCCGGGAAAAGCCCTGGCGGCGCGGCGGCGGCGGGACCCCTCGGTCCCGTTCTCAAGAGCGGGGGCGGCGCTGCTCCGCTGCTCCAGGCGGTGATGCCGTGGGAGGGTGGTGGCTGGCCGTGGCTGGGCGTGCTCGGCTCGGCTGGCCTTGGTGCTCAGTCGGGCGCGCCACTCGACGGGCGGTGGAGGCTGGATCTCGGGGCGGCGGCCCGGGACGGTGGTGGGTGACGACGGCTGCGGTGTTCACGCGGGCGAAGCAGTGGCCGTGGTATGCCGGCTGGTCCAGCCGGTCTTCGGGCGTGGGGTGCGGCTGCTGGTGAAAACCATGCCTGATTGCGTTCGTGGTGACGATGGCGGCGTCCACGGGCGTCGTGACCCTGTTGAGGGCGTCGTCGCTGCAGCCCGTCTCCTGACTGAGTTTCCGGCTGTGGGGACTCGTGGATGGCGCTAGTCCAAGATGGTGGTTGACGGTGTTGCCGGGGCGGCGGCCCCGGGTTCAGTGGTGGCGGCTTCGGCCAGGGGGTGGTGCGTGTCTGGCCGCGGTGGATCGTGGGATCCCGTGGCCAGAGTGAGGTCGGTCTCGGCAGTGGTGGTGGTTAGTGGGCGGCGGTCGGTGGTGGCAGGTGGTCGGCACATCTCCGGGAGAAATCCTTGCTCCGGTCTTCACCGGAGCCGACAACGGCGGCGCCCGCGGGTGCCGCGATCTTTCTTGGAAGCGTCGTCGTGGAGGTGCTCCTCCTTCAACCCATGGCTTTGGCTCCGGAGGGAAACCTCAGATCCGCTGGATCGGGTGATGGAGGCGTCATAGCGTCTTTCTCCTCCTTGGGGGCATCGTCTCGGAGCCGGCTACGACTGAGAGACTGGAGGATGATGGCATCTTCGCCGTCGATGGCGGCATCTTTGCCGCGTGGTTTGCTGAGGCGGGGCGCTGGTTTTTGTTTGGCAACGATGATGGCGTCGAGAGGAGCTTGGGTCGCGGCGTGGTCTTCGGTAGTCGGTTCTTTCCGGCGTGTCTGAGGTGCTCTTCCGTGGTTGCTTGGTTGCTTTGAAAACGGAGCTGCGATGGAGCGAGTCCAGGTGGTGACGATGACAGACACTCGGCGGTCGTTTGCGGAGGGCACGGTCGGCGCAAGTCCTGCATATTTCCCTTTTGTTTCTCGTCGTCGAAGTCAGAGCTGTCGGTTGCTTGCGAGTGTGGCCATCTGTTGGCATGTGCCGTCGTGAATTCTGTTCCATGTCGGTGGCCAAGTTGGCCGGTGGTGCCCATGTCATGTGGGTTGTGTTGTATTGGTTTTAGCCCGGTTTTCCGTTAATTAACCGGACAATTCTCTTCTTCTTAATCAATAAAAATGGCAAGTCTTTTGCCTCGTTTCAAAGAACAGATTCTGTAGTGTACTAAAAACTGACACATGATAATGAATTGGTAAACAGCTCTGAAATGCCACATATATTTCATGATGCAACAAGCGTTACTCTCTGCTCTTACTTGAGGGATGGTTCCTTTGGATCATACAAGAGTAACCTATTTGCGAATGCAATGTCGTCTAACTACTTGCACATTCAGAACTTCCCATCGTTCTTTTAGTGTGAATTATGTAGTCTAGTCACATAATCAGAAGAGTTAACAAAGACTAGAGATATATAGAAGTCCTATATATATGCCCCTGCCTTAGTCATATGAATTTATATTTTATTCAGCCTATAAAAAATACGGGAGGAAAACAAAGACACATATCCATCCTCCACCACTTTTTCATGTGATTGGCTTTGATTTGACCTTATTTATTAGGGCTTCTGTGTTTTTTCAATTTCTGTGAACCAAACACGCAAGTCTAATGGTTTTGTGTGCATCATGATGATGCAGAGGTCGGGGTCATTTCCCTTTTTGAAAAAAAAAACACCTGCAAGTCTACCAAATTATTGTGTCTTCTAATTCTCTATTTTGCACTTGCGTTTCCCAATCTCGATGATTTTAGAATCATGCAAACCAAATGTGCACTGTAAGGTTTCCCTGGTAAAATATGTTGAGAATAGCCTTCAATAGCCATGGCCTGGCTTAGGTCCCAGATTAGTCTTGGTATTTCCTGCACTTCAAATGCCATTACTGTATACATCACAAATAATGTCAGAACAAACTTCAAACTTGAAAAACCGCAACCTGACACTGAAAACATGGGGAATCTAGGCTGAAAAACAAACAGTTTCTCCTATTTCTTTCTGTACTATTGTATTCCATATCTCGATCTAAATCTTTCAGTAGCAGCCCTTATTGCGGCAAGCCACCCAATTTATCTAGAATTAATGAATTATCCTAACAAGATACATATGTCGTTTTCTTTGGACTGTGGCAACACTCTGTGCTGATGCATAATTAAGTAATACCTAAGTGCATCATCAACCTTTGAAAATTAAATTACCTCAACCTGGTAAATAACTTATCAGCATTGCCGGAGTCAACTGGGGAAATGAAAAGTTTCGATGCTGGCAACTTACTTAATCAAATTATTCAGGTATATTCCTAAAATCATTTGCGGCTTTTGAAAGAGTTGATCCATCTAGATTTATCTTACCGCAGTCCTTTCAAATTTACCAAACTCAAGTGTTTGAGCTTAATTAGCACATTGTTGGGGAACAGCAGAAACTGCAGAAGTGTTGATGGAATAACGTGAGATCTGGCCAGCCTTAAATAAATCATCGACAATCTCACCGAGTTCTGGTTTTTAAAGTTATCTGGGTTCTTGCTTCTTGGATTATATGTTCGAACTCCCAAGGCTCATCACCAAGAGGGACCAATGGTTTCATTGACCGCTGCATCACATCCCTTCACAATCTAGAGCATATGGACATTTTTTTTTCAATCAACTCGACTAAGAAGCTCTCATCATTCGACTGATAATTGATTTTGAAGATAACTGATATTGATTGTATCTAGAGTCCAATTAATGGGCAGCAATTTATTGGTACTATAACTGAAGGTGATGCACTAGGTAATTCATCGGCAATTAATATATACGCACATAATTCATGACACATAGACTAGAGCTGGAATACTGTTGAAGCTGTGGTGATATAAAAGATGGTTTAGATCACTGCTTTAATGATATGTAAACGATCTTATATTAGTTTACGGAGGGAGTAATAAACAAGCCAGTAATTAAGACATGAGAGCTAGGTGACGTTAGTGCATGTCCTAGATAGTCACACACACACACTGCATGCATAAATAGTTTTGAGATAAGGTTGAAGATGTAGTACACATAATGCATGCATAAGTAGTTTTGAGATAAGATTGAAGATGTAGTAGGCACCGTTAATATTTTATTTTTTTGAGAAACTAGGCATCGCTAATTAGCCGCTAGATTAATTAGATGTTCATGCAGGCCAGCGGTGCAGTGGCGTCAAAGACTGCTAGAGGCAGCTGCAGCGCGTCGACCCGGCGGAGGAGTGTGTCCCTGAGCCGCCGGAGCGCCGTCTCGAACTCGGGCAGCTCCGCCGCCCCGAGCTCCTCGACGTCGGCCTGCCACCACAGCGCCGTGGACCTTGCCGCCATGGCCAGCTCCACGTTGGCCTCCACGGCCTTCATGCGCTTCTTCTCCGCCTCCACACGCGCCTTGGTGTCGTCCAGCTCCCGCCGCAACGCCGCCAGAGCGCCAGCATCATCATCGTCGCCATGGACGATGGCAAGAGCGGCATCTTCATCTTGGCCGCCGACGTGGTGGTAGCGTCGGAGGACGGCGTCGACGGAGGGGCTGCCGAAGGCGTAGGCGTTGCCGCGCGCCGAGCGGGAGAAGACGACGACGGCGACGTGGACGCCGCAGAGCGCGGAGAGGTCGCCGGCCATGCCAAAGAGCGTGGGACGGCGCTTGGAGAAGGCCACCTGCCGCTTGGCCGGGTCCTCGATGAGCTTCATCTCGTCCCTCTTCTTCCTCCCCGTCCCTCCCTTCTTCGTTTTCATCTTCATCGCCATGGATGGTCGGAAGGAAGATGCAGATGCTTAGTATTGATGGATGGGTTTGGTAGTAGGTACGATTGGTACTATCTATATATGGAGATGCAATTAATACTTATGGGTCAATTCTATCCTTGTGGGATTAGCTTCCATATATGATTATCTGAAACGAAGGTTCCGAGAACCTTCCTTCAAATCCTATTATTTTTATAATTTTCAGTTGGTGGCTTTTTTTCTTTTCAAAAAGGGGACTCCCCGACCTCTGCATGAGAACGATGCATACGGCCACAAAAAAATATCGGCAACAGGTCCCCTTTAATAATATGCCAGCACTTCTTATAAAACTCAGCCGGGAATCCATCCGGGCCGGGAGCTTTATTATTTTTCATCTGCGAGATGGCTTCAAATACCTCCTTTTTAGAAAACGGAGCTGCCAAGATATCGTTCTCAACGGTAGTAAGTTGAGGCACATCCTCAACCCTAGACTCATCCAGAGACATACAGTTATCCTCTGGGGGTCCAAACAACTGCTTGTAGTACTCAGTAATGTATAACTTTAAGTTCTCCTGACCAATAATCGTTCCTTCATCTTGCTCAAGCTGAAAGATCCTCTTCTTCCTATGTTTGCCATTGGCAATTATGTGGAAGAATTGAGTGTTCGCGTCCCCCTAGACAACTCTTCGGACCTTGGCCCGCAATGCCCACTTTAATTTTTCTTCACGAAGAAGTTCTTTCAGCCTCATCTCTGCGTCGAGCTTGGCATGAAGCTCAACGGCTGGCAGAATCGTGGTTTCTGCTTTTACATCTAAGGACTGAATAAGGGTAAGGAGCCGTTCCTTTTCAGTTGGTGGCTTACCAAGCTGGCCATTCGGTTCCTTCAAATCCTATTGAGTTGTAAACTTTGGACTCCTGATTGTACGTGATCCAACGTTTTGTCGAGTGTACTTTACCAAGCACACTTGCCAAATGGAGCTTTTTTCGCCCGGGGGGGGGGGGGGGGGGGGGATTCCCCACCTAAAACCAACAAGCATCAAGCATCTTGAAGGCTTGCCAGGCAGCTCAGCCATGCATCAGATGCCTGCTTTAGAGCAATAAGCAGACGCACCCGCCAAAGCACGACGTCCTCCCTACACAAGTGCAGCAGTCGGGGGAGTGACGAAGTTTTTGCCAAGGATCCCGAAATACACCCAGAAAAAATCTAAAAAAAAGACGCTGATAAGTTTTTTTTGAGTGGTAATACCAAGGTTTATTCCGAGAAAGCCACAATCTGTGGGATATAACGATGATCATGGGATTGGCCAAACCACACATGATGTCCCATACCCAAAGAAAAGGCATGCTTGGCTAAACTATGCGCCTCTACATTAACGCCATGACACTCGAAAGTAGAAGTACTATTAAACAGAGGTAATAAGCTATTGATCTCAGCAATGATGGCTCCATTTGGTGGTCCTTGACATGATTTGTTAATTGCACCAACGACATCCTTTGCATCCGACGCCACTACCACATCATGGAGGTTTAGATCTTGAGCAAGGGCAAGAGCCTCCTTGCAAGCAATTGTCTCCAAGATAGCCAGATCATCCACACCTGCTATCACTACCGGACTGCCCCCCTAAGCCGACAGCTGCCGGCCATCGACATAGGCCCTCTGCCGTCGTCTTAGATCTATGCCGACGGCCACCGTCGGCATACACCCGTCGGCGTAGATCACGCCAGCGTAGTGGTGAAGGAAATATGCCCTAGAGGCAATAATAAAGTTGTTATTTATATTTCCTTATATCCTGATAAATGTTTATTATTCATGCTAGAATTATATTAACTGAAAACTTAGTACATGTGTGAATATATAGACAAACAGAGTGTCACTAGTATGCCTCTACTTGACTAGCTCGTTGAATCAAAGATGGTTAAGTTCCCTAGCCATAGACATAAGTTGTCATTTGATTAACGGGATCACATCATTAGAGAATGATGTGATTGACTTGACCCATTCCATTAGCTTAGCACTTGATCGTTTAGTATGTTGCTATTGCTTTCTTCATGACTTATACATGTTCCCATGACTATGAGATTATGCAACTCCCGAATACCGGAGGAACAATGTGTGTGCTACCAATCGTCACAACGTAACTGGGTGATTATAAAGGTGCTCTACAGGTGTCTCCGATGGTACTTGTTGAGTTGGCATAGATCAAGATTAGGACTTGTCACTCCAATTGTCAGAGAGGTATCTCTGGGCCCTCTCGGTAATGCACATCACTATAAGCCTTGCAAGCAATGCAACTAATGAGTTAGTTGCGGGATGATGTATTACAGAATGAGTAAAGAGACTTGCCAGTAACGAGATTGAACTAGGTATTGAGATACTGATGATCGAATCTCGGGCAAGTAACATACCGATGACAAAGGGAACAACGTATGTTGTTATGCGGTTTGAACGATAAAGATCTTCATAGAATATGTAGGAGCCAATATGAGCATTCAGGTTCCGCTATTGGTTATTGACTGGAGACGTGTCTCGGTCATGTCTACATAGTTCTAGAACTCGTAGGGTCCGCACGCTTAACGTTCGGTGACGATCGGTAATATGAGTTTATGTGTTTTGATGAACCGAAGGTAGTTCGGAGTCCCGGCTATGATAACGGACATGATGAGAAGTCTCGAAATGGTCGAGACATAAAGATCGATATATTGGATGACTATGTTTGGACTTCGGAAGGGTTCCGGGCAAGTTCAGACAGATACCAGAGTACCGGGGGGTTACCCGAACCCCCCGGGGAGTGTAATGGGCCTATTGGGCCTTAGTGGAGAAGAGGAGGGGTGGCCAGGTGATAACCCACAAGTATAGGGGATCGCAACAGTTTTCGAGGGTAGAGTATTACCCAAATTTATTAGTTCGACACAAGGGGAGCCAAAGAATATTCTCAAGTATTAGCAGTTGAGTTGTCAATTCAACCTCACCTGGATAACTTAATATCTGCAGCAAAGTATTTAGTAGAAAAGTAGTATGTAAGTAACAGTAATGGTGGCAAAAGTAACCGTAGCAGTTTTGTAGTGATTGTAACAGTGGCAACGGAAAAGTAACTAAGCAAAGATCAATATGTGAAAAGCTCATAGGCATTGGATCAGTGATGGACAATTATGTCGGATGCGATTCCTCATGTAATAGTTATAACATAGGGTGACACATAACTAGCTCCAATTCATCAATGTAATGTAGGCATGTATTCCGAATATAGTCATACATGCTTATGGAAAAGAAATTGCATGACATCTTTTGTCCTACCCTCCCGTGGTAGCAGGGTCCTATTGGAAACTAAGGGATATTAAGGCCTCCTTTTAATAGAGTACCGGACCAAAGCATTAACACTTAGTGAATACAGGAACTCCTCAAACTACGGTCATCACCGGGAGTGGTCCCGATTATTATCACTTCGGGGTTGCCGGATCAGAACACATAGTAGGTGACTATAGACTTGCAAGATAGGATCAAGAACTCACATGTATTCATGTAAATATAATAGGTTCAGATCTGAAATCATGGCACTCGGGCCCTAGTGACAAGCATTAAGCATAGCAAAGTAATAGCAACATCAATCTCATAACATAGTGGATACTAGGGACCAAACCCTAACAAAACTAACTCGATTACATGGTAAATCTCATCCAACCCATCACCGTCCAGCAAGCCTACGATGGAATTACTCACGCACGGCGGTGAGCATCATGAAATTGGTGATGGAGGAAGGTTGATGATGACGATGGCGACGGATTGCCCTCTCCGGAGTCCCGAACGGACTCCAGATCAGCCCTCCCGAGAGAGGTTAGGGCTTGGTGGCGGCTCCGTATCTTAAAACGCAATGAATCCTTCTTTCTGATTTTTTTTCTCCCCGAACTCGAATATATGGAGTTGGAGTTGAGGTCGGTGGAGCACCAGGGGGCCTATGAGGCAGGGGCGCGCCCAGGGGGGTAGGCGCACCCCCACCTTCGTGGATAGGGTGTGGGCCCCTGGCCTTGATTCTTTCGCCAGTATTTTTTATTAATTCCAAAAATATTCTCCATGGAGTTGCAGGTCATTCCGAGAACTTTTATTTCTGCACAAAAATAACACCATGGCAATTCTACTGAAAACAGCGTCAGTCCGGGTTAGTTCCATTCAAATCATGCAAGTTAGAGTCCAAAACAAGGGCAAAAGTGTTTGGAAAAGTAGATACGACGGAGACGTATCAACTCCCCCAAGCTTAAACCTTTGCTTGTCCTCAAGCAATTCAGTTGACAAACTGAAAGTGATAAAGAAAAACTTTTACAAACTCTGTTTGCTCTTGTTGTTGTAAATATGTAAAGCCAGCATTCAAGTTTTCATCAAAGATTATGAACTAACCATATTCACAATAACACTTAGGTCTCATGTTTACTCATATCCATGGCATAGTCAACTAGCGAGCATAATAATAAATCTCGGATGACAACACTTTCTCAAAACAATCATAATATGATATAACAAGATGGTATCTCGCTAGCCCTTTCTGAAACCGCAAAACATAAATGCAGAGCACCTCTGAAGATCAAGGACTAACTAAACATTGTAATTTATGGTAAAAGAGATCCAGTCATAGTCATACCCAATATAAATTAATAGTAATGCATATAAATGACAGCGGTGCTCTCCAGCTGGTGCTTTTTAATAAGAGGGTGATGACTCAACTTAAAAGTAAATATATAGGCCCTTCGCAGAGGGAAGCAAGGATTTGTAGAGGTGCCAGAGCTCGATTTTGAAATAGAGATAAATAATATTTTGAGCGGCATACTTTCATTGTCAACATAACAACCGAGAGATCTCGATGTCTTCCATGCTACACACATTATAGGCGGTTCCCAAATAGAATGGTAAAGTTTATACCCCCCACCACCAACAAGCATCAACCCATGGCTGGCCCGAAACAACGGGTGCCTCCAACTAGCAACAGCCCTGGGGGAGTTTTGTTTGCAATTATTTTGATTTGGTTTAAGCATGGGACTGGGCATCCCGGTGACCAGCCATTTTCTCGTGAGTGAGGAGCGGAGTCAACTCCTCTTGAGAATAACCCGCCTAGCATGGGTGATACTGACAACCCTAGTTGATACATGAGCTATTCGAGCATACAAAACAGAATTTCATTTGAAGGTTTAGAGTTTGGCACATACAAATTTACTTGGAACGACAGGTAGATACTGCATATAGGAAGGTATGGTGGACTCATATGGAATAACTTTGGGGTTTATGGAAGTGGATGCACAAGCAGTATTCCCGCTTAGTACAAGTGAAGGCTAGAAAAAGACTGGAAAGCGACCAACTAGAGAGTGACAACAGTCATGAACATGCATTAAAATTAATAAACATTGAGTGCAAGCATGAGTAGAATATAATCCACCATGAACATAAATATCGTGGAGGCTATGTTGATTTTGTTCCAACTACATGTGTGAACATGTGCCAAGTCAAGCCACTTGAATCATTCAAAGGAGGATACCACCCTATCATATCACATCACAAGCATTTTAATAGCATGTTGGCACGCAAGATAAACCATTATAAACTCCTAGCTAATTAAGCATGGCATGAGCAACTATAATCTCTTATTGTCATTGCAAATATGTTTATTCATAATAGGCTGAATCAGGAACGATGAACTAATCATATTTACAAAAACAAGAGAGGTTGAGTTCATACCAGCTTCTCTCATCTCAATCAGTCCATCATATATCATCATTATTGCCTTTCACTTGCACAACCGAACGGTGTGGATAATAATAATAGTGCACGTGCATTGGACTAAGCTAGAATCTGCAAGCATTTTAATACATAGGAGAAGACAAGGTAATATGGGCTCTTGGTTAAATCAACAATAATGCATATAAGAGACACTTCAACATTTTCATCATGGTCTTCTCCTCTCGACCCCCGAATAAAAAGAAAAATAAATAAAACTATTTACATGGGAAAGCTCCCAACAAGCAAAAGAAGAACAAGAAATCTTTTTGGGTTTTCTTTTAGTTACTACTACTACAAGCATGGAAAGTAAACTAGCTAAAAGCTACAATTAATTTTTTAGTTTTTCTTAAGGTTTTTCAAACACATAATAAGAAAGCGAGAAAAAGAAAATAAACTAGCATGGATAGTACAATGAAAAGTATGTGTTGGGGAACGTTGCAGAAAATTAAAATTTTTCCTACGGTTTCACCAAGATCCATCTATGAGTTCATCTAAGCAACGAGTCAAGGGAGTGAGTTTGCATCTACATACCACTTGTAGATCACGTGCGGAAGCTTGCAAGAGGATGGTGATGATGGAGTCGTACTCGACGTGATTCGGATCACCGATGTCCAAGTGCTGAACGGACAGCACCTCCGCGTTCAACACACGTACGGGATGGGAGACGTCTCCTCCTTCTTGATCCAGCAAGGGGGGAGGAGAGGTTGAGGAAGATCGCTCCAACGGCAGCACGACGGCGTGGTGGTGTTGGTGCAGCAGTACTCCGACAGGGCTTCGCCAAGCGCGTAACGGAGGAGGAGAGGTGTTGGGGAGGGGAGGGGCTGCGCCTTGGAGGTGTGTGTAGCAGCCCTCCCCTCACCCCTCTATTTATAGGGGAAGGGGAAAGGGGGGCCGACCCCTCTAGATGGGATCTAGAGGGGCGGCGGCGGCCAGGGAGGGGAGGCTTGCCCCCCAAGCAAGGGGGGCGCCCCCCCTTAGGGTTTCCCCCCAACCCTAGGCGCATGGGCCCAAGGTGGGGGGCGCGCCCAGCCCTCCAGGGGCTGGCTCCCTCCCCTTTGCGGCCCATGTGGCCCTCCGGGAGGGGTGGCCCCTCCAGGTGGACCCCCGGAACCCCTCCGGTGGTCCCGGTACATTACCGATAGACCCCCGAAACTTTCCGGTGTCCGTATGACAACTTCCCATATATAAAACTTCACCTCCGGACCATTCCGGAACTCCTCGTGATGTCCGGGATCTCATCCGGGACTCCGAACAACATTCGGTAGTCACATACTAGTCTTCCTAATAACCCTAGCGTCACCGAACCTTAAGTGTGAAGACCCTACGGGTTCGGGAGACATGCAGACATGACCGAGACCACTCTTCGGTCAATAACCAACAGCGGGATCTGGATACCCATGTTGGCTCCCACATGCTCCTCGATGATTTCATCGGTTGAACCACGATGTCGAGGATTCGATCAAACCCCGTATGCAATTCCCTTTGTCAATCGGTACGTTACTTGCCCGAGACTCAATCGTCGGTATCCCAATACCTTGTTCAGTCTCGTTACCGGCAAGTCACTTTACTCGTACCGTAATGCATGATCCCGTGGACAACACCTTGGTCACCTTGAGCTCATTATGATGATGCATTATCGAGTGGGCCCAGAGATACCTCTCCGTCATATGGAGTGACAAATCCTAGTCTCGATCCTTGTCAACCCAACAGACACTTTTGGAGATACCTGTAGTGCACCTTTATAGTCACCCAGTTACGTTGTGACGTTTGATACACCCAAAGCACTCCTACGGTATCCGGGAGTTACACGATCTCATGGTCGAAGGAGGAGATACTTGACATTGGCAAAGCTCTAGCAAACGAACTACATGATCTTTGTGCTATGCTTAGGATTGGGTCTTGTCCATCACATCATTCTCCTAATGATGTGATCCCGTTATCAACGACATCCAATGTCCATAGCCAGGAAACCATGACTATCTGTTGATCACAACGAGCTAGTCAACTAGAGGCTCACTAGGGACATATTGTGGTCTATGTATTCACACGTGTATTACGATTTTCGGATAATACAGTTATAGCATGAATAAAAGACAATTATCATGAACAATGAAATATAATAATACTTTTATTATTGCCTCTAGGGCATATTTCCAACAGTCTCCCACTTGCACTAGAGTCACCAATCTAGTTACATTGTGATGAATCGAACACCCATAGAGTTCTGGTGTTGATCATGTTTTGCTCGCGAGAGAGGTTTAGTCAACGGATCTGCGACATTCAGATCCGTATGTACTTTGCAAATTTCTATGTCTCCATCTTGAACATTTTCACGGATGGAGTTGAAACGACGCTTGATGTGCCTGGTCTTCTTGTGAAACCTGGGCTCCTTGGCAAGGGCAATAGCTCCAGTGTTGTCACAGAAGAGTTTGATTGGCCCCGACGCATTGGGTATGACTCCTAGGTCGGCGATGAACTCCTTCACCCAAATCGCTTCATGCGCTGCCTCCGAGGCTGCCATGTACTCCGCTTCACACGTAGATCCCGCCACGACGCTCTGCTTGCAGCTGCACCAGCTTACTGCTCCACCATTCAACATATACATGTATCCGGTTTGTGACTTAGAGTCATCCAGCTCTGAGTCGAAGCTAGCGTCGACGTAACCCTTTACGACGAGCTCTTCGTCTCCTCCATAAACGAGAAACATGTCCTTTGTCCTTTTCAGGTACTTCAGGATATTCTTGACCGCTGTCCAGTGTTCCTTGCGGGATTACTTTGGTATCTTGCTACCAAACTTATGGCAAGGTTTACATCAGGTCTGGTACACAGCATGGCATACATAATAGATCCTATGGCTGAAGCATAGGGGATGACACTCATCTCTTCTTTATCTTTTGCCGTGGTCGGTGACTGAGCCGAGCTCAATCTCACACCTTGTAACATAGGCAAGAACCCTTTCTTGGACTGATCCATTTTGAACCTTTTCAAAATCTTATCAAGGTATGTGCTTTGTGAAAGACCTATGAGGCGTCTTCATCTATCTCTATAGATCTTGATGCCTAATATATAAGCAGCTTCTTCAAGGTCCTTCATTGAAAAACACTTATTCAAGTAGGCCTTAATGCTGTCCAGAAGTTTTATATCATTTCCCATCAAGAGTATGTCATCTACATATAATATGAGAAATGCTACAGAGCTCCCACTCACTTTCTTGCAAACGCAGGCTTCTCCATAAGTCTGCATAAACCCAAACGCTTTGATCATCTCATCAAAGCGAATGTTCCAACTCCGAGATGCTTGCACCAGCCCATAAATGGAACGCTGGAGCTTGCATACTTTGTTAGCGTTCTTAGGATCGACAAAACCTTCCGGCTGCATCATATACAGCTCTTCCTTAAGATGTCCGCTAAGGAATGCCGTTTTGACGTCCATCTGCCATATCTCATAATCATAGTATGCGGCAATTGCTAACATGATTCGGACGGACTTCAGCTTCGCTACGGGAGAGAATGTCTCGTCGTAGTCAATCCCTTGAACTTGTCGATAACCCTTAGCGACAAGTCGAGCTTTATGGATGGTAACATTACCATCCGCGTCCGTCTTCTTCTTAAAAATCCATTTGTTTTCTATCGCTCGCCGATCATCGGGAAAGTCTGTCAAAGTCCATACTTTGTTTTCATACATGGATTCTATCTCGGATTTCATGGCTTCAAGCCATTTGTTGGAATCTGGGCCCGCCATCGCTTCTTCATAGTTCGAAGGTTCACCGTTGTCTAACAACATGATTTCCAGGACAGGGTTGCCGTACCACTCTGGTGCGGAACGTGTCCTTGTGGACCTACGAAGTTCAGTAGCAACTTGATCCGAAGTACCTTGATCATCATCATCAAAGTTTTCCTCTTCGGTTGGTGTGGGCATCACAGGAACATTTTCCTGAGCTGCACCACTTTCCCGTTCGAGAGGTAGTACTTCATCGAGTTCTACTTTCCTCCCACTTACTTCTTTCGAGAGAAACTCTTTTTCCAGAAAGCATCCGTTCTTGGCAACAAAGATCTTGCCCTCGGATCTTAAGTAGAAGGTATACCCGACAGTTTCCTTAGGGTATCCTATGAAGACGCATTTTTCCGACTTGGGTTCGAGCTTTTCAGGTTGAAGCTTCTTGACATAAGAATCGCATCCCCAAACTTTTAGAAACGACAGCTTAGGTTTCTTCCCAAACCATAATTCATACGGTGTCGTCTCAACGGATTTAGACGGTGCCCTATTTAAAGTGAATGCAGCTGTCTCTAGAGCGTATCCCCAAAATGATAGCGGTAAATCGGTAAGAGACATCATAGACCGCACCATATCCAATAGAGTGCGATTACGACGTTCGGACGCACCGTTTCGCTGAGGTGTTCCAGGCGGCATGAGTTGTGAAATGATTCCACATTTCCTTAAGTGTGTACCCAATTCGTGACTTAAGTATTCTCCTCCATGATCCGATCGTAGAAACTCTATCTTTCGGTCACGTTGATTCTCTACCTCATTCTGAAATTCCTTGAACTTTTCAAAGGTCTCAGACTTGTGTTTCATTAAGTAGACATACCCATATCTACTTAGGTCATCAGTGAGAGTGAGAACATAACGATATCCTCCGCGAGCCTCAACGCTCATTGGACCGCACACATCGGTATGTATGATTTCCAACAAGTTGGTTGCTCGCTCCATTGTTCCGGAGAACGGAGTCTTGGTCATTTTGCCCATGAGGCATGGTTCGCATGTGTCAGACGATTCATAATCAAGAGACTCTAAAAGTCCATCAGCATGGAGCTTCTTCATGCGCTTGATACCAATGTGACCAAGGCGGCAGTGCCACAAATATGTGGGACTATCGTTATCAACTTTACATCTTTTGGCATCCACACTATGAACATGTGTAATATTACGCTTGAGATTCATTAAGAATAAACCATTGACCATCGGAGCATGACCATAAAACATATCTCTCATATAAATCGAACAACCATTATTCTCGGACTTAAATGAGTAGCCATCTCGTATTAAACGAGATCCAGATACAATGTTCATGCTCAAACTTGGCACCAAATAACAATTATTAAGATTCAAAACTAATCCCGTAGGTAAATGTAGAGGCAGCATGCCGACGGCGATCACATCGACTCTGGAACCATTCCCGACGCGCATCGTCACCTCGTCCTTCGCCAGTCTCCGTTTATTCCGCAGCTCCTGCTGTGAGTTACAAATATGAGCAACGACACCGGTATCAAATACCCAGGAGTTACTACGAGTACTGGTGAGGTACACATCAATTACATGTATATCAAATATACCTTTGGTGTTGCCGGCCTTCTTATCCGCTAAGTATTTGGGGCAGTTCCGCTTCTAGTGACCCTTCCCCTTGCAATAAAAGCACTCAGTCTCAGGCTTGGGTCCATTCTTTGACTTCTTCCCGGTAACCGGCTTACCGGGCGCGGCAACATCCTTGCCGTCCTTCTTGAAGTTCTTCTTGCCCTTGCCCTTCTTGAACTTAGTGGTCTTATTGACCATCAACACTTGATGTTCTTTCTTGATTTCAGTCTCTGCTGACTTCAGCATCGAGAACACTTCAGGAATGGTCTTCACCATCCCCTGCATGTTGTAGTTCATCACAAAGCTCTTGTAGCTTGGTGGGAGCGACTGGAGGATTCTGTCAATGACCGCCTCATCTGGGAGGTTAATGTTCAGCTGGGTCATACGGTTGTGCAACCCAGACATCTTGAGGATGTGCTCACTGACAGAACTGTTTTCCTCCATCTTACAACTATAGAACTTGTCGGAGACATCATATCTCTCGACCCGGGCATGAGCTTGAAAAACTAGTTTCAGCTCTTCGAACATCTCATATGCTCCGTGATGCTCAAAACGCTTTTGGAGCCCCGGTTCTAAGCTGTAAAGCATGCCGCACTGAACGAGGGAGTAATCATCAGCACGAGTTTGCCAAGCGTTCATAACATCTTGGTTCTCTGGGACGGGAGCGTCACCTAGCGGTCCTTCTAGGACATATTGCTTCCTGGCAGCTATGAGGATGATCCTCAGGTTCCGGACCCAGTCCGTATAGTTGCTGCCATCATCTTTCATCTTGGTTTTCTCTAGGAACGCGTTGAAGTTCATGTTGACATGAGCGTTGGCCATTTGATCTACAAGACATATTTGCAAAGGTTTTAGACTAAGTTCATGATAATTAAGTTCATCTAATCAAATTATGAACTCCCACTCACATTAGACATCCCTCTGGTCATCTAAGTGTTACACGATCCGAGTCGACTAGCCCGTGTCCGATCATCACGTGAGACGGACTAGTCATCGTCGGTGAACATCTTCATGTTGATCATATCTTCCATACGACTCGTGTTCGACCTTTCGGTCTCCGTGTTCCAAGGCCATGTCTGTACATGCTAGGCTTGTCAAGTTAACCCTAAGTGTTTTTGCTGTGTAAAACTGTCTTACACCTGTTGTATGTGAACGTAAGAATCCATCACACCCAATTATCACGTGGTTCTTAGAAGCGACAAAATGTAGCAATGGTGCACAGTTAGGGGAGAACACTTCTTGAAATTTTTGTAAGGGATCATCTTATTTACTACCGTCGTCCTAAGTAAACAAGATGCATAAACATAATAAATATCACATGCAATTATATAGTTGTGACATGATATGGCCAATATCATATAGCTCCATTGATCTCCATATTCGGGGCTCCATGATCATCTTGTCACCGGCTTGACACCATGATCTCCATCATCGTGTCTTCATGAAGTTGTCACGCCAACGACTACTTCTAATTCTATGGCTAACGCGTTTAGCAATAAAGTAAAGTAGTTTACATGGCGTTCTTCAATGACACGCAGGTCATACAAAAAATAAAGACAACTCCTATGGCTCCTGCCGGTTGTCATACTCATCGACATGCAAGTCGTGAATCCTATTACAAGAACATGATCTCATACATCACAATTCATCATTCATCACAACTTCTGGCCATATCACATCACATGATCAATCGCTGCAAAAACAAGTTAGACGTCCTCTAATTGTTGTTGCATCTTTTACGTGGCTACAATTGGGTTCTAGCAAGAACGTTTTCTTACCTACGAATAACCACAACATGATTTTGTCAACTTCTATTTACCCTTCATAAGGACCCTTTTCATCGATTCCGCTCCAACTAAAGTGGGAGAGACAGACACCCGCCAGCCACCTTATGCAACTAGTGCATGTCAATCGGTGGAACCGGTCTCACGTAAGCGTACGTGTAAGGTTGGTCCGAGCCGCTTCATCCCACAATACCGCTGAAGCAAGAAAAGACTAGTAGCGGCAAGCAAGTTGACAAGATTGACGCCCACAACAAAATTGTGTTCTACTCGTGCATTAGAGAACTACGCATAGACCTACCTCATGATGCCACTGTTGGGGAACGTTGCAGAAAATTAAAATTTTTCCTACGGTTTCACCAAGATCCATCTATGAGTTCATCTAAGCAACGAGTCAAGGGAGTGAGTTTGCATCTACATACCACTTGTAGATCACGTGCGGAAGCTTGCAAGAGGATGGTGATGATGGAGTCATACTCGACGTGATTCGGATCACCGATGTCCAAGTGCTGAACGGACAGCACCCCCGCGTTCAACACACGTACGGGATGGGAGACGTCTCCTCCTTCTTGATCCAGCCAGGGGGGAGGAGAGGTTGAGGAAGATCGCTCCAACGGCAGCACGACAACGTGGTGATGTTGGTGCAGCAGTACTCCGACAGGGCTTCGCCAAGCGCGTAACGGAGGAGGAGAGGTGTTGGGGAGGGGAGGGGCTGCGCCTTGGAGGTGTGTGTAGCAGCCCTCCCCTCACCCCTCTATTTATAGGGGAAGGGGCAAGGGGGGCCGACCCCTCTAGATGGGATCTAGAGGGGGGGCGGCGGCCAGGGAGGGGAGGCTTGCCCCCCAAGCAAGGGGGGCGCCCCCCCTTAGGGTTTCCCCCCCAACCCTAGGCGCATGGGCCCAAGGTGGGGGGCGCGCCCAGCCCTCCAGGGGCTGGCTCCCTCCCCTTTGCAGCCCATGTGGCCCTCCGGGAGGGGTGGCCCCTCCAGGTGGACCCCCGGAACCCCTCCGGTGGTCCCGGTACATTACCAATAGACCCCCGAAACTTTCCGGTGTCCGTATGACAACTTCCCATATATAAAACTTCACCTTCGGACCATTCCGGAACTCCTCGTGACGTCCGGGATCTCATCCGGGACTTCGAACAACATTCGGTAGTCACATACTAGTCTTCCTAATAACCCTAGCGTCACCGAACCTTAAGTGTGAAGACCCTACGGGTTCGGGAGACATGCAGACATGACCGAGACCACTCTTCGGTCAATAACCAACAGCGGGATCTGTATACCCATGTTGGCTCCCACATGCTCCTCGATGATTTCATCGGTTGAACCACGATGTCAAGGATTCGATCAAACCCCGTATGCAATTCCCTTTGTCAATCGGTACGTTACTTGCCCGAGACTCGATCGTCGGTATCCCAATACCTTGTTCAGTCTCGTTATCGGCAAGTCACTTTACTCGTATCGTAATGCATGATCCCGTGGCCAACACCTTGGTCACCTTGAGCTCATTATGATGATGCATTACCGAGTGGGCCCAGAGATACCTCCGTCATACGGAGTGACAAATCCTAGTCTCGATCCTTGTCAACCCAACAGACACTTTTGGAGATACCTGTAGTGCACCTTTATAGTCACCCAGTTACGTTGTGACGTTTGATACACCCAAAGCACTCCTACGGTATCCGGGAGTTACACGATCTCATGGTCGAAGGAAGAGATACTTGACATTGGCAAAGCTCTAGCAAACGAACTACACGATCTTTGTGCTATGCTTAGGATTGGGTCTTGTCCATCACATCATTCTCCTAATGATGTGATCCCGTTATCAACGACATCCAATGTCCATAGCCAG
Source organism: Triticum timopheevii (assembly GCA_963921465.1). Classification (NCBI taxonomy): domain Eukaryota; kingdom Viridiplantae; phylum Streptophyta; class Magnoliopsida; order Poales; family Poaceae; genus Triticum; species Triticum timopheevii. The sequence goes on from OY997271.1 coordinate 9,204,483, forward strand.
GAAACCATGACTATCTGTTGATCACAACGAGCTAGTCAACTAGAGGCTCACTAGGGACATATTGTGGTCTATGTATTCACACGTGTATTACGATTTTCGGATAATACAGTTATAGCATGAATAAAAGACAATTATCATGAACAATGAAATATAATAATACTTTTATTATTGCCTCTAGGGCATATTTCCAACAGTCTCCCACTTGCACTAGAGTCACCAATCTAGTTACATTGTGATGAATCGAACACCCATAGAGTTCTGGTGTTGATCATGTTTTGCTCGCGAGAGAGGTTTAGTCAACGGATCTGCGACATTCAGATCCGTATGTACTTTGCAAATTTCTATGTCTCCATCTTGAACATTTTCACGGATGGAGTTGAAACGACGCTTGATGTGCCTGGTCTTCTTGTGAAACCTGGGCTCCTTGGCAAGGGCAATAGCTCCAGTGTTGTCACAGAAGAGTTTGATTTGCCCCGACGCATTGGGTATGACTCCTAGGTCGGCGATGAACTCCTTCACCCAAATCGCTTCATGCGCTGCCTCCGAGGCTGCCATGTACTCCGCTTCACACGTAGATCCCGCCACGACGCTCTGCTTGCAGCTGCACCAGCTTACTGCTCCACCATTCAACATATACATGTATCCGGTTTGTGACTTAGAGTCATCCAGCTCTGAGTCGAAGCTAGCGTCGACGTAACCCTTTACGACGAGCTCTTCGTCTCCTCCATAAACGAGAAACATGTCCTTTGTCCTTTTCAGGTACTTCAGGATATTCTTGACTGCTGTCCAGTGTTCCTTGCGGGATTACTTTGGTATCTTGCTACCAAACTTATGGCAAGGTTTACATCAGGTCTGGTACACAGCATGGCATACATAATAGATCCTATGGCTGAAGCATAGGGGATGACACTCATCTCTTCTTTATCTTTTGCCATGGTCGGTGACTGAGCCGAGCTCAATCTCACACCTTGTAACATAGGCAAGAACCCTTTCTTGGACTGATCCATTTTGAACCTTTTCAAAATCTTATCAAGGTATGTGCTTTGTGAAAGACCTATGAGGCGACTTCATCTTATCAAGGAATGTCGTTTTGATGTCCATCTGCCATATCTCATAATCATAGTATGCGGCTATTGCTAACATGATTCGGACGGACTTCAGCTTCGCTACGGGAGAGAATGTCTCGTCGTAGTCAATCCCTTGAACTTGTCGATAACCCTTAGCGACAAGTCGAGCTTTATGGATGGTAACATTACCATCCGCGTCCGTCTTCTTCTTAAAAATCCATTTGTTTTCTATCGCTCGCCGATCAACGGGCAAGTCTGTCAAAGTCCATACTTTGTTTTCATACATGGATTCTATCTCGGATTTCATGGCTTCAAGCCATTTGTTGGAATCTGGGCCCGCCATCGCTTCTTCATAGTTCGAAGGTTCACCGTTGTCTAACAACATGATTTCCAGGACAGGGTTGCCGTACCACTCTGGTGCGGAACGTGTCCTTGTGGACCTACGAAGTTCAGTAGCAACTTGATCCGAAGTACCTTGATCATCATCATCAAAGTTTTCCTCTTCGGTTGGTGTGGGCATCACAGGAACATTTTCCTGAGCTGCACCACTTTCCCGTTCGAGAGGTAGTACTTCATCGAGTTCTACTTTCCTCCCACTTACTTCTTTCGAGAGAAACTCTTTTTCCAGAAAGCATCCGTTCTTGGCAACAAAGATCTTGCCCTCGGATCTTAAGTAGAAGGTATACTCGACAGTTTCCTTAGGGTATCCTATGAAGACGCATTTTTCCGACTTGGGTTCGAGCTTTTCAGGTTGAAGCTTCTTGACATAAGAATCGCATCCCCAAACTTTTAGAAACGACAGCTTAGGTTTCTTCCCAAACCATAATTCATACGATGTCGTCTCAACGGATTTAGACGGTGCCCTATTTAAAGTGAATGTAGCTGTCTCTAGAGTGTATCCCCAAAATGATAGCGGTAAATTGGTAAGAGACATCATAGACCGCACCATATCCAATAGAGTGCGATTACGACGTTCGGACACACCGTTTCGCTGAGGTGTTCCAGGCGGCATGAGTTGTGAAATGATTCCACATTTCCTTAAGTGTGTACCAAATTCGTGACTTAAGTATTCTCCTCCACGATCCGATCGTAGAAACTTTATCTTTCGGTCACGTTGATTCTCTACCTCATTCTGAAATTCCTTGAACTTTTCAAAGGTCTCAGACTTGTGTTTCATTAAGTAGACATACCCATATCTACTTAAGTCATCAGTGAGAGTGAGAACATAGCGATATCCTCCGCGAGCCTCAACGCTCATTGGACCGCACACATCGGTATGTATGATTTCCAACAAGTTGGTTGCTCGCTCCATTGTTCCGGAGAACGGAGTCTTGGTCATTTTGCCCATGAGGCATGGTTCGCATGTGTCAAACGATTCATAATCAAGAGACTCTAAAAGTCTATCAGCATGGAGCTTCTTCATGCGCTTGACACCAATGTGACCAAGGCGGCAGTGCCACAAATATGTGGGACTATCGTTATCAACTTTACATCTTTTGGCATCCACACTATGAACATGTGTAATATTACGCTCGAGATTCATTAAGAATAAACCATTGACCATCGGAGCATGACCTAAAACAGATCTCTCATATAAATCGAACAACCATTATTCTCGGACTTAAATGAGTAGCCATCTCATATTAAACAAGATCCAGATACAATGTTCATGCTCAAACTTGGCACCAAATAACAATTATTAAGGTTCAAAACTAATCCCGTAGGTAAATGTAGAGGCAGCATGCCGACGGCGATCACATCGACTCTGGAACCATTCCCGACGCGCATCGTCACCTCGTCCTTCGCCAGTCTCCGTTTATTCCGCAGATCCTGCTGTGAGTTACAAATATGAGCAACGACACCGGTATCAAATACCCAGGAGTTACTACGAGTACTGGTGAGGTACACGTCAATTACATGTATATCAAATATACCTTTGGTGTTGCCGGCCTTCTTATCCGCTAAGTATTTGGGGCAGTTCCGCTTCAAGTGACCCTTCCCCTTGCAATAAAAGCACTCAATCTCAGGCTTGGGTCCATTCTTTGACTTCTTCCCAGTAACTGGCTTACCGGGCGTGGCAACATCCTTGCCGTCCTTCTTGAAGTTCTTCTTGCCCTTGCCCTTCTTGAACTTAGTGGTCTTATTGACCATCAACACTTGATGTTCTTTCTTGATTTCAGCCTCTGCTGACTTCAGCATCGAGAACACTTCAGGAATGGTCTTCACCATCCCCTGCATGTTGTAGTTCATCACAAAGCTCTTGTAGCTTTTGGCCTAATTTGGTCTATGCCCATGGATCGAAGCTACTCTCCCCGGTGTACTGAGGAGGGTCCTTAGGGGGCCATTGGTTAGCGATCTCCTCCGGATTCCACCGATAAATAGACTGCCGATAAGGGTCAAGTGGTGGCTCCGGCTGAGCCTCTGGAGCAGGTGCCATGCTCAAGTATGCATGGACGGCCTCCGGCAAAACGAGGTACGTGCCTGAAAATATGTTAAACAAAGAGCGCAGGCCAGGTAATAATCTCACAGTAAATTTTATCAAATATCAATTTATACTTAAGCATTTTATTCTTGTCTTTAATAACAAAATCATGTGCTACCATACTCTTATAATCTAGAAAGACAGGAGGCAGCAACTTTTCTTCTTTCTCATAATGCCTAATGGGTATCTTAAAGTGTGCAGCAAGGCGAGAGGCAAAGATGCCACCGAGGATAGGGCCCTTTGTATGGTTCAGATTTAATCATTTAGCAACAATAGCGCCTAAACTGAAAGTAGTATCATGAAACAAGGCATGGCGCAAAATAACAATGTCAGGGGCACTAAGGTTTCCACTGTCCCCACGACCAATTAAGCATCTACTAGCAAATATTGCAAAGTAACGTAGAACAGGAAAATGCATGCTAGTAATTCTTGCACCGGAAACTTCCGTCGTTTCTCCTACAACAATCATATCAATAAATCCCTCCACATCATTACTGTGTGGTTCCTCTATGCTGCCATCGAAGGGTATCTTACATACCCGACAAAAATCATAAAGTGACATCTCCTTATACTCATCATATAAATAAAAATCCACCGAAGGTGGCGATCGCCTAGTATGAAAATGAAAATTTTGCACAAAACTATTAGTGAGTGGGAGATACTGTTCTCGCTAGTCGCGGAGGAAGTCGATGAGGCCTGCATTCTCAGCCAAATAATAAAAATCATCATGAATCCCGTCTGCCTTCAAGAACTCATCACAAGGCCATTCACACGGACGAACTTCCGCGGTGCGAGGAAGATTATATTTGGGCTTCTTGTCCTCCTCACTTTTCTTATCCTTCGAGCTTCGGCTCGAAGAGCCTCTCAAAAATCTCTTCATCATTTTCTAAAAATTTCTGAAATTTTTAGTAACACATCCTAAAAGTGAACCAAACTCAACAAGATTGATAGCAACTACTCCCACAAGTGCCTAGAGACTATATCATGCATTAGAACTAATTGGTACCAAATAAATTTGACATGCAAGCTCAAGAACAGGGTCACCTAAGCAGCAAAAATTTGCAATGAATAAATCACTAGAACAAAAACTAATTGGACCATTGGAGGAGTCACATACCGAAGAACAATCCCCCAAAGCAGTTTTGTGAGTGGAGCTTTGAGCAAGGAGATCGAAAATCGCAGCAAAATGAGCTAGAACTCGTGCTTGAGCTGGTGGATGATTTTTTTTCAGAGGAAGACAAAGTGTCTGGGTGCTGGAATAAGTGGAGGGGGGCCACAAGGGGCCCACAAGGCAGGGGGCGCGTCGTGGACCCTCGTGGCCAGGTGCTGGCTCCCCCTGATGTGTTCTCAGTGCCAGATATTCTCAAAAATTCTAGAAAAAATCATATTTCATTTTTGGGTCATTTGGAGAACTTTTATTTTCGGGGTATTTTTTATTGCACGGATAATTCAGAAAATAGACAGAAAATACTATTTTTGCTTTATTTAATCTAAATAACAAAAAATAAAAGGAGGGTACCGAAGGTTGTGCTTTCTAACTTCATCCATCTCATGCTCATCAAAAGGAATCCACTAACAAGGTTGATCAAGTCTTGTTAACAAACTCATTCCGAATCGCATGAAACCGGAGAATTTTCGAATAGCACTAGGTTACCTCAAGGGGGATATGCACGTCCCCAATAATAAGAATATCATATTTCTTCTTGGCAGTTGGAAGGGGAAATTCGGAACCTCCAATAATAATCGATGGAATTTTTCCAATAGAGGATATTATGAACTTGAGGTTGTTTCCTCAGAAAGTGTACCGTATGCTCATTACCATTAACATGAAAAGTGACATTGCCTTTGTTGCAATCAATAACAGCCCCTACAGTATTTAGAAAATGTCTACCAATAATAATCGACATACTATCGTCCTCGGGAATATCAAGAATAAAGAAGTCCGTTAAAATAGTAACGTTTGCAACCACAACAGGCACATCCTCACAAATACCGACAGGTATAGCAGTTGATTTATCAGCCATTTGCAAAGATATTTCAGTAGGTGTCAACTTATTCAGATCAAGTCTACGATATAAAGAGAGAGGCATAACACTAACGCCGGCTCCAAGATCACATAAAGCAGTTTTAACATAGTTTCTTTTAATGGAGCATGGTATAGTTGGTACTCCTGGATCTCGAAGTTTCTTTGGTATTCCACCCTTGAAAGTATAATTAGCAAGCATGGTGGAGATTTCAGCTTCTGGTATCTTTCTCTTATTTGTAACAATATCTTTCATGTACTTAGCATAAGGATTCATTTTAAGCATATCAGTCAAATGCATACACAAAAAGATAGGTCTAATCATTTCAGCAAAGCGCTCAAAATCCTCTTCATCCTTTTTCTTGAATGGTTTAGGAGGAAAAGGCATGGGTTTCTGAACCCATGGTTCTCTTTCTTTACCGTGCTTCCTAGCAACGAAGTCTCTCTTATCAAAATGTTGATTCTTTGATTGTGGGTTATCAAGATCAACAGCAGGTTCAATCTCTACATCACTGTTATTGCTAGGTTGAGCATCAACATGAACATCATCATTAATATTGTCACTAGGTTCATATTCATTACCAGATTGTGTTTCAGCATCAGAAATAGAAATATCATTGGGATTCTCAGGTGTATCAACAACAGATTCACTAGAAGCATGCAAAGTCCTATCATTTTTCTTTTTCTTCTTTTTAGACGGACTAGGTGCATCAACATTAGTTCTCTGAGAATCTTGCTCAATTCTCTTAGGTGGCCCTCAGGATACAAAGGTTCCCGAGTCATTCTACCCCCTCTAGTCACAACTATAACATCATTATTATTTCTCTTATTATTTAATTCATTGAGCAAATCATTTTGAGCTTTAAGTACTTGTTCTACTTGAGTGGTAACCATAGAAGCTTGTTTACTAATGATTTTAAGTTCACCTTTAACTCTAGACATATAATCACTCAAGTGTTCAATCATATAAGCATTACGTTTCAATTGTCTACCAACATAAGCATTGAAGTTTTCTTGTTTAACAATAAAATTATCAAACTCATCTAAGCATTGGCTAACAGACTTATAACGAGGAATATCACCTTCATCAAATCTATAGAGAGAATTTACCTTTACTACCTATGTCGGGTTATCAAGGCCATGTATTTCTTCAATAGGCGGTAAATTCTTGACATCTTCAGCTTTAATACCTTTTTCTTTCATAGATTTCTTTGCCTCTTGCATAACTTCAGGACTGAGAAATAGAATACCCCTTTTCTTTGGAGTTGCTTAGGAGTTGGTTCAGGAAGTGTCCAATTATTTTCATTAGTCAACATATTATTCAATAGCAATTCAGCTTGATCAACAGTTCTTTCCCTGAAAACACAACCAGCTAAACTATCCAGGTGGTCTCTGGAGGCATCGGTTAGTCCATTATAAAAGATATCAAGTATTTCATTTTTCTTGAGAGGATGATCAGGCAAAGCATTAAGTAATTGGAGAAGCCTCCCCCAAGCTTGTGGTAGACTTTCTTCTTCAATTTGCACAAAATTATATATTTCCCTTAAGGCAGCTTGTTTCTTATGAGCGGGGAAATATTTAGCAGAGAAGTAATAAATCATGGGGACTATGCACACAACCAGGATCAAGAGAATTAAAACCATGTTTTAGCATCACCCTTTAATGAGAATGGAAATAATTTAAGGATATAGTAGTAGCGAGTTTTCTCATCATTAGTGAATAGGGTGGCTATATCATTTAATTTAGTAAGATGTGCCACAACAGTTTTAGATTCATAGCCATAAAAAGGATCAGATTCAACCAAAGTAATTATCTCAGGGTCGACAGAGAAATCATAATCCTTATCGGAAATACAAATAGGTGAAGTAGCAAAAGCAGGGTCATATTTCATTCTAGCATTCAAAGTTTTTTCTTTCAGCATAGCTAATAATTTCTTAAGATCATATCTATCATTGCAAGTAAGAAAGTCTCTAGCAGTTTCTTCATCCATAACATAACCCTCAGGAACAACATGCTATTCATATCTAGGGGGGAATCTTCATCATCACTTTCATCAATATTATCAGTTTCAATAATTTCATTCTCTCTAGCCCTAGCAAGTTGTTCATCAAGAAATTCACCTAATGGCACAGTAGTATCAAGCATAGAAGTAGTTTCATCATAAGTATCATGCATAGCAGAAGTGGCATCATCAATAACATGCGACATGTCAGAATTAATAGCAGAAGCAGGTTTAGGTGTCGCAAGCTTACTCAAAATAGAAGGTGAATCAAGTGCTGAGCTAGATGGCAGTTCGTTACCTCCCCTCGTAGTTGAGGGATAAATCTTGGTTTTCTTGTCTTTCAAGTTCCTCATAGTGATCAGCAGATATAAATCCCAAGTGACTCAAAGAATAGAGCTATGCTCCCCGGCAACGGCGCCAGAAAATAGTCTTGATAACCCACAAGTATAGGGGATCGCAACAGTTTTCGAGGGTAGAGTATTCAACCCAAATTTATTGATTCGACACAAGGGGAGCCAAAGAATATTCTCAAGTATTAGCAGTTGAGTTGTCAATTCAACCACACCTGGATAACTTAATATCTGCAGCAAAGTAGAGTAGCAAAGTAGTATGGAAGTAATAGTAACGGTGGCAAAAGTAACAGTAGCAGTTTTGTAGTGATTGTAACAGTGGCAACGGAAAAGTAACTAAGCAAAGATCAATATGTGAAAAGCTCGTAGGCATTGGATCAGTGATGGATAATTATGTCAGATGCTATTCCTCATGTAATAGTTATAACATAGGGTGACATAGAACTAGCACCAATTCATCAATGTAATGTAGGCATACGTGCTTATGGAAAAGAACTTGCATGCCATCCTTTGTCCTACCGTCCCGTGTGATGTCTACTACACAACCTTCTTCTTGTAGACGTTGTTGGGCCTCCAAGTGCAGAGGTTTGTAGGACAGTAGCAAATTTCCCTCAAGTGGATGACCTAAGGTTTATCAATCCGTGGGAGGCGTAGGATGAAGATGGTCTCTCTCAAACAACCCTACAACCAAATAACAAAGAGTCTCTTGTGTCCCCAACACACCCAATACATTGGTAAATTGTATAGGTGCACTAGTTCGGTGAAGAGATGGTGATACAAGTGCAATATGGATGGTAGATATAGGTTTTTGTAATCTGAAAATATAAAAACAACAAGGTAACTAATCATAAAAGTGAGCATAAACGGTATTGCAATGGTAGGAAACAAGGGATAGGGTTCACACTTTCACTAGTGCAAGTTCTCCCAACAATAATAACATAGATAGATCATATAACAATCCCTCAACATGCAACAAAGAGTCACTCCAAAGCCACTAATAGCGGAGAACAAACGAAGAGATTATGGTAGGGTACGAAACCACCTCAAAGTTATTCTTTCGGATCAATCTATTCAAGAGTTCGTACTAGAATAACACCTTATGACACAAATCAACCAAAACCCTAATGTCACCTAGATACTCCATTGTCACCTCAAGTATCCGTGGGTATGATTATACGATATGCATCACACAATCTCAGATTCATCTATTCAACCAACACAAAGTACTTCAAAGAGTGCCCCAAATTTTCTACCGGAGAGTCAAGACGAAAACGTGTGCCAACCCCTATGCATTGGTTCATGAGCAGAACCCGCAAGTTGATCACCAAAACATACATCAAGTGGATCACATGATATCCCATTGTCACCATAGATAAACACGGCAAGACATACATCAAGTGTTCTCAAATCATTAAAGACTCAACCTGACAAGATAACTTCAAAGGGAAAACTCAATCCATTACAAGAGAGTAGAGGGGAGAAACATCATAAGATCCAACTATAATAGCAAAGCTCGCGATACATCAAGATCGTGCCATAGAGAGAACACGAGAGAGAGAGAGAGATCAAACACATAGCTACTGGTACATACCCTCAGCCCCGAGGGTGAACTACTCCCTCCTCGTCATGGAGAGTGCCGGGATGATGAAGATGGCCACCGGTGAGGGATTCCCCCTCCGGCAGGGTGCCAGAACGGGCTCCCGAGAGGTTTTTGGTGGCTACAGAGGCTTGCGGCGGCGGAACTCCCGATCTATCTTCATCTTTGATGTTTTTAGGGTACGTGGACTTATATAGGTGAAAGAAGTCGGTCGGGGGAGCCTTGAGGGGCCTAGGAGACAGGGGGCGCGCCCTCCAATCTCTTGTCCTCCTCGAAGCTTCCCTGGCTTGTACTCCAAGTCTCCCGGATCATGTTTGTTCCAAAAATAACGCTCCCGAAGGTTTCATTCTGTTTGGACTCCATTTGATATTCCTTTTCTTCGAAATACTGAAACATGCAATAAAACATCAATATGGGCTGGGCCTCCGGTTAATAGGTTAGTCCCAAAAGTAATAGAAAAGTGTATAATAAAGCCCGTAATCATTCAAAACAGATAATAAAATAGCATGAATGCTTCATAAATTATAGATATGTTGGAGACGTATCAGCATCCCCAAGCTTAATTCCTACTCGTCCTCGAGTAGGTAAATGATAAAGAAAGAATTTATGAAGTGTGAATGCTAGCAGGTGCACAAGTTTGATCAATGATAATTTCAATCACCTTTTCTAGCATGATTATATGTCATAGCAGTAGTTCATCTCATAAAACTTCTCATGAACAAGTAACAAGCAATTCACATGTTAAAGCATAGACCATAAACATTCTTGAAAAATAGCAAACTTCATTCTTAGTCATCAAACAATTACAATTCATCTTATTTTCAGGAAGGGTCTATGTCAGAGCTTTGATTTAGCAAACTCCACATACTCAACTATCATATAGTCTTCTACAATTGCTAACACTCACGCAATACTAATGGTTATGGAGTTTCAATCGGACACTAAGAAAGATAGGGGCTTATAGTGTTGCCTCCCAACGTATTCACCTTTGGGTGATGTCAACAATAATAGTTCATGATAACTTACATCCAATTGGATATATATATATCAGGATCTTTCCAACACGAGGTGCTTGCCAAAGGATAAAATGAAAAAGGGAAAGGTGAAGATCACCTTGACTCTTGCATAAAGTAAAAGACATAAAGTAAAAGATAGGCCCTTCGCAGAGGGAAGCAGAGGTTGTCATGCGCTTTTAAGGTTGGATGCACAAAATATTAATGCAAAAGAACGTCAGTTTATATTGCCACTTGTATATGGACCTTTATTATGCAGTTCATCGCTTTTATTGCTTCCATAACAAGATCGGATAAAGCTTATTTTCTTCACACTAATAGATCATACATATTTAGAGAGCAATTTTTATTGCTTGCACCAATGACTGTTGGGGAACGTAGTAATTTCAAAAAAAATTCCAACGCACACGCAAGATCATGGAGATGCATAGCAACGAGAGTGGAGAGTGTTTTCCACGTACCCTCGTAGACCATAAGCGGAAGCATTATGACAACGCGGTTGATGTAGTCGTACGTCTTCACGATTCGACCGATCCAAGTACCGAACGTACGACACCTCCGAGTTCAGCACACGTTCAGCTCGATGACGATCCCCGGACTCCGATCCAGCAGGGTGTCGGGGATGAGTTCCGTCAGCACGACGGCGTGGTGACGATGATGATGTTCTACCGACGCAGGGCTTCGCCTAAGCACCGCAACGATATGACCAAGGTGGAATATGGTGGAGGGGGGCACCGCACACGGCTTGTGTGTCTTGGGGTGCCCCTGCCCCCGTATATAAAGGAGGGAGGGGGGAGGTGCAGCCGGCCCCCTAGGGGTGCGCCTGGAGGAGTCCTACTCCCACCGGGAGTAGGACTCCCTCCTCTTGCCTTGTTGGAGAAGGAAAGGGGGAAGGGGAAAGAGGAAAGGGGGGGCGCCGCCCCCCTTCCTTGTCCTATTCGGACTAGGGGGGGAGGGGGCACGCGGTCTTCCCTGGCCGGCCTCGTCTTCTCCCTCATGGCCCATGTAGGCCCATTAACCACCGGGGGGGGGGGGGGGGGTTCCGGTAACCCCCTGGTACTCCGGTAAAATCCCGATTTCACCCGGAACGTTTCCGATATACAAATATAGGCTTCCAATATATCAATCTTTGTGTCTCGACCATTTCGAGACTCCTCGTCATGTCCGTGATCACATCTGGGACTCTGAACAACCTTCGGTACATCAAAACTTATAAACTCATAATAAAACTGTCATCGTAACGTTAAGCGTGCGGACCCTACGAGTTCGAGAACTATGTAGACATGACCTAGAACTGTTTCCGGTCAATAACCAATAGCGGAAACTGGATGCTCATATTGGCTCCTACATATTCTATGAAGATTGAGGGAGTCCTTGGCTAGGGGGTGTCCGGACAGCAGGACTATCATCGTCAGCCGGACTCCAAGACTATGAAGATACAAGATTGAAGACTTCGTCCCGTATCCGGATGGGACTTTCCTTGGTGTGGAAGGCAAGCTTGGCGATACGGATATGTAGATCTCCTACCATTGTAACCGACTCTGTGTAACCCTAGCCCTCTCCGGTGTCTATATAAACCGGAGGGTTTTAGTCCGTAGGACAACACAACCATTACAACAATCATACCATAGGCTAGCTTCGAGGGTTTAGCCTCCTTGATCTCGTGGTAGATCCACTTTTGTACTACCCATATCATCAATATCAATCAAGCAGGAGTAGGGTTTTACCTCCATCGAGAGGGCCCGAACCTGGGTAAAAACATCGTGTCCCTTGTCTCCTGTTACCATCCGCCTAGACGCACAGTCCGGGACCCCCTACCCGAGATCCGCCGGTTTTGACACCGACATTGGTGCTTTCATTGAGAGTTCCTCTGTGTCGTCGCTGATAGGCTTGATGGCTTCTTCAATCAATAACAACTCAGTCCAGGGTGAGACTTTTCTCCCCGGACAGACCTTCGTATTCAGCGGCTTCGCACTGCGTGCCAATTCGCTTGGCCATCTGGAGCAGATCGAAAGCTACGCCCCTGGCCATCAGGTCAGGTTTGGAAGCCTAAACTTCACGGCAGACATCCGCGGAGACTTGATCTTCGATGGATCCGAGCCACAACCAAGCGCGCCGTGCTGTCACGATGGGCACGATCTAACTCTGCCGCCGGACAACGCTTTGGAGGCCACACATGGATCCGCTCCGACTTATAGTCCGGAGCCAGTTGCGCAGATCGAGGACGGCCTGCTGGACACCGCCTCGGGAGCTGCAACCGCTACGACGATGGAGCCGAATACAGACCTTGTCCCTTATAAAGCTCGTGATTCCGAGGCGCCGGACTCCCTGCCGGACTCCGAACCTCCTGCGCCCCGGCCAATTGAATCCGATTGGGCGCCGATCATGGAGTTCACTGCCGCGAACATCTTTCAGCACTCACTCTTTGGTGACATCCTAAATTCGCTGAAGCATCTCTCGCTATCCGGAGATCCCTGGCCGGGCTACGACCAGGATGGTTGGGATACGGACGACGAAGAAATTCAAAGCCCACCCACCACCCACTTTATAGCCACTGTCGACGACTTAACCGACATGCTAGACTACGACTCCGAAGACATCGACGGTATGGACGACGATGCCGGAGACGATCAAGAACCAGGGCCCACAGGGCACTAGAAGACCACCTCGTCATACGACATATACATGGTGGATATCCCAGCCAAAATCCGAGCTCTGTCACAGCTGGATATCCCAAAGGACCTCAAACAAATACAAAAATTGACTGGATGCGTGGCGGCTCTAAGCCGCTTTATATCCCGTTTAGGAGAAAAGGCATTGCCCCTTATCGCCTCCTTAGGCGCACCGAACACTTTGAGTGGACGGATGCTGCCACTGCCGGACTCGAAGAAATAAAAGCCATACTGGCAACAAATCCGGTCCTGGCTACGCCCAACCTGGGTGAACCAATGTTGTTATACATCGCGGCAACACATCAAGTTGTAAGCGCGGTACTCGTCGTCGAACGAGAGACAGAAGGGCATAAATTCCCTCTTCAAAAACCAGTGTACTACGTATCCACTGTGCTAACCCCCTGCAAGTCCGTTACCCGCACTATCAAAAGATAGCGTATGCGGTGTTCATGGCATCCCGGAAGCTCCGACACTATTTTCAAGAGTGTTCGATAACAGTGGCCTCCGAAGTACCCCTCAACGACATTATAAACAACCGCGATGCGACGGGCAGGATTGCAAAATGGGCCATCGAGCTCTTACCATTCGATATAACTTACAAACCTCGGCGAGCTATAAAGTCGCAAGTTTTGGCTGACTTTGTCGCTGAATGGACCGAAGACGAACTCCCTAAAGAGTACGGCGCATATTCCAATTGGATTATGCACTTCGACGGCTCGAAGATGTTGGCCAGATTGGGGGCTGGCGTCGTATTGACGTCCCCAACCGGGGACACAGTCCAATACGTACTTCAGATAATGTACACGGACTCCAACAACGCAGCCGAATACGAGGCCCTCTTACACGGTCTCCGGATGGCAATCTCCATGGGCATTCAACGCCTAGAGGTGCGCGGGGATTCAAACCTCGCAATACCCCAAGTAAATGGAGACTTTGATGCCAAGGATCCGAAAATGGCAGCCTATTGTAACGCTGTCCTAAAAATGTCAGCTCGGTTTGAAGGACTTGAATTCCACCACGTAGCCCGGGATAATAACCAAGCAGCCGACATATTGGCACGCATCGGCGCAAAACATGATGCTGTCCCTCCAAACATCTTCCTGGAACGGCTCTTTAAGCCATCCATACTATGGGAAGAGGAGTCCGGAAATAACAAACCGGAAGCAGCCGCACCAACCGAGACAAAACAATCTGACATATTCGGCGACTCAGCCAATGAAATAACACCATCAGCCCACGAAATAATGACGGTAATCGCCCCGTGGACAGAGCCATTCCTAGCCTACTTGCTTAGGCAGGAACTCCCCGAAGACCAAAATGAGGCTCGCTGCATAGTTCGGCGATCTAAAGCCTACAAGGTCCATGAGGGAGAACTTTATAAGAAAAGCACAACCGGAGTCCTTCAAAGGTGTATCTCCGAAGAGGAAGGGCGAAACCTTCTGGCTGAAATTCATGCCGGACTAGGCGGACACCACGCTGCAGCTCGGGCCCTTGTAGGAAAGGCATTCCGTACAGGGTTTTATTGGCCGACGGCCCGGGCAGACGCTCAGGACTTAGTCCAAAGATGCATCGGTTGTCAGCTCTTTGCTAATCAGAGCCATATGCCACCCACCGCCCTCAAAACTATACCCATTACCTGGCCGTTCACGGTCTGGGGGCTTGACATGGTTGGACCCCTTAAAGGGGGAACCCACAAGCAAAGGTACCTATTGGTCATGGTATAAATTCACCAAATGGATAGAGGCCAAACCAGTTAAAACGGCAGAGTCCGGACCAGTGATAGACTTCATATCCGGGGTAGTACACCGTTATGGTGTCCCCCATAGCATCATTACCGATAATGGCACGAACTTCACGGCCGACGAGGTTAAATCATGGTGCAAAAATATGGGCATTAAGCTCGATTACGCTTCAGTCTATCATCCTCAAACCAATGGTCAAGTGGAACGAGCAAATAGTCTAATAATGAGCAGCATCAAACCCAGGCTAGTGCGGTCCCTGACGAAATCGGACACGCACTGGGTAGAGGAGCTCAACTCCGTACTCTGGGGGCTGCGGACGACGCCCAACCGTACTACCGGATTCACACCATTCTTTATGGTATATGGCGCAGAGGCAGTTCTGCCCTGCGACATTATTCATGACTCACCTCGAGTGCGCATGTACGAAGAAAGAGAAGCCGAGTTGGATTGGTAGGATAGCTTGGACGCATTGGAGGAAGAACGTGACGTTGCCAAGGCTCGTTCCGCATTCTATCAGCAGCAGGCTTGAAGATACCAAAGCAGAGAAGTACGGGCCAAAACCTACAATGTTGGCGAACTAGTTCTACGCCTGCCGGACAAGAAAAAGGACAAGCTCAAGCCCAAATGGGAAGGCCCCTTCATCATCAATCAAGTCTTGACTGGCGGGGCGTACCGTCTGCGAAATGCGTCGGACAACCGACACGAGCTAAACCCATGGAACGCAGCCCGCCTCCGAAGATTCTACGCCTAGCGCTGGACTAAGAGTTCGTCCCCTTCCCCCGTCCAAATTTTTACACTTTAGCTGCCTTTTGTTCCTCTTTTTTCTCTCGACCTTTTTCATAAAATCCCTAAAAGGCCTACTTGCGCATTGTTCGCACACAATCGATGTGCTATCCGCACTCACTATACCTGGGGGCTTCTTTACCAGAAGCTTAATTATAAGGGATTCATGCCCAGCACACGTGTCAAACTTCCACGTATACCTTTTATTCACCATTATATGCATCGATATGACTTAAGTTTTGGCCAAGCTGGGTTGCCTGGCTCCTGGGCTTACCCCTACGTTCCCGATTGTTCGGCTAGGAGGTAAAGGGAGCACCTCTGCGATTGTTACTACCGGGTCAGCCGGATGTGTACCTCAGACTGGGTGAAGCCAAAAGCTAGCGTTCTTAAGGGAATACTCGGTCGGTGACTTGAAAGATGATTTTTTACCTATTTATTTATCTGCCCCCAGATGTTTTCCTGCTCTTTTCGCAGTCCGGACATGCACTTTAGGGCATGCCTCCCAGGGAAAGGAACCCTTAACGGAACTATTCTCCCTGGAAGATGTTTCTTACTAACCATTTACTATAACATAACTAGTTGGGCACTTGTCTGATAAAGCACTCATGACCCCTACGTCTGGTCTCCATGCATGCCCAGGTTGTTTCTTAACCGAGAAGGTATTCGGACACACTCCGGACTCTAGGGTCCCGAGGTTGAAGCGAAAAGGTCGGCAAAGACAAACGATCTACAATCCGGCTAGAAGGCATTTTACATGTCATTTTAAAATACATTGTCAACTCGACTGACTGTATTCTTCCTCGATCCCGTCTAACAGGCTGTCTAATTTACAGTCCCGTTGGGAAAATTTAGCGGCCAACTCTACTTGGCCGTATACTAAACTCATAGGGATCTCCTTCCCATCGGGCCCCACAGGTCCGACCTCGGCCATGTGGTTGGGATCCGCCTTCTTGTACCGCGTCTTCACCATGGCCCAGGCCTCCCTGGCACCTTGGTGGCAGGCCGAAATCTTCCATAAACGGAAGCGCTGCCGCACTCCCTGAAGCTTCTCCGCAAACTCCCCAAGGCCCTCGGGTAGGGAGAGGGACGGCCATAAAGCCTGGACGACGACGCTCATTGCCTGCCGAACTTGTTCGAGCAGTTGCACCAGCTCGGGAAGCTGATCACCCGTTGATACGGGCATCTCCTCCGCAGGGCGACCTGTGAGTATAGCTACAAACATATTTTGTCAATTGACTTCCTCGCCGAACTCTTCTTTTCAAAGGAGTTCGCTCAAGCACTTACCATAGATGCCGCGACGAAGCCGCTGGTTCTCCTTAACGGAGCGAGATAGCTCGGCCCGAACGCCTTTCAGCTCTTCTCCAAGCTGGGCGTGGGCATCCTGGAGCTTGTTCCTTTCCTGCTGCACCCTTGTCAGCACTCTCTCGCCGGCCTTTAGCTGGCGCAGTAGTTCTTGCCGGTCCGGATCCTGTCCGGCAGCACCTGCAAAGTCATTTTTAGACTTGCGCGCACGCCGCGCACCACTTATATTTTTAACAAAAAATATATTAATGTGTTACCAGGAGGGGTCCCTGTGTCTCCTCCTGCGGTAGCCAGTGCGGCCTCAAGTTGGGCCTTACACTCTTGCAGCTCCTGGGACAGTTGGATATTCTTCTTCGTAAGATCCTACATTTCAATTGATCCTTAAATCAGTTAATACAACTACTTTAAGTCTCGGGGGCTACTGGCATATACAACTATTAAAATCTCTTACCCGTATGTCTTTTACATACTGCTCCGTGGCTCTGGTTAAACCATCTTGAGCAGCACGGAGGTGCGCGTCCCCCACGTTAAAGGCATCTAACGCCTCAGGGGAGAAGCACGCGTCACGAAAGACTGTCCGGCGGCGCCTGTGGTTCATGGCGCTCTCCACCTCAGACTTGGTGGCGGACAGTCTGCCGGCATCCTCCGTTGGAGGAGCATCCGGCTCGTGCCTTGCGCTCGCCTCCCCCTCCAGACCAGGTGCCGGAGCTTGACTGCTAGAGGTAGGATTGGCAACTTCTATGCCCGCAGTCCGGCGGGCACTTTTTCTCCTACAAAGGTCATGAGCGTTCAAACACTTCCTACGAACGTTGCTCTAAATAACGAACCGTGAGCTATACCTTTGCGGCGACGTTTCAATCCGCGCCGCGCTCCTCTTCCGCCTACTGGGCCGGATTGACCCTTGTTGGTCAGCCGCCGTAGGCTCGGCTTCCCGCCTTGAAGGCACCTCCTGCAAAACACCGTCGTATACGGTGGTCAGAAATGAGCAAGGAAGGAATAATGGTGTTAGGACTTCGGTCACAATTACCTGGGAAGCCGGATATAGTCCGAGGTAGTCAGCCGTAATGGCTACTAAAGGATTATCCATGCTGAGCTGGTGGAATACCCCGTCGGTCAGCTCCACCTTTATGTCCGGGTCCTCTTCAAAGGCCGGATCCTGGGATCTCTCTGGATCCTCGGGTTGCGGAGCTGGACTAAGCATGCCCTCCACAATCCGACGCAGCTCCTGCGTTGAAAGCATAATATGAGAAACTTAAACTTTGAAAGCACGGGTCGGGCACACAAAGTGTTCGCTTACCCAACGCCGAGGGTTATTCATGGAGAACCCATTTAACGGGCTCGTCTGGAGGAAATCCTCCTTCTCGCCCTTGTACAGGCCGGACAGGATCTTCGCCAGGTCTTCGGCCGATCCCGGCCCTTTGCGGCCATGACGGGTGGCATCGTCCTCCCCGTTGAAATCCCACATAGGGTGGCCCCTGTACTACAGCGGCTGCAGCCCCCGCATAATGCATGTTGCCATGACTCCAATCATGGTCAACCCGGAATGGGCCAGTAACCTTATCCGGCCCATCAAATAATGGACGCTCTTGTCTTCCTCCAGTTGGGGGCTCCGTGGGCGCCAGCTAAGGCGTTTCTTTAAAGGAGCATTACTGAAGTCTGGGAGGCCGATCCGAATAGGGTCCGGCAGCGGAGCGTCTTCTATATAAAACCATTCTGAAGGCCAGTCTTCGGACGCCTTCTTAGGGGTTCCGAATGGATATTCGGTCCTGGCGATGCGCCATATTTCGGCACCGCCCACTTGATATATGGACCCCTTGTGAGAGCGGGGTACAAGGCAGAACAACCTCTTCCACAATGCAAAATGGGGCTCGATGCCCAGAAATAGCTCGCAAAGAGCTACGTAACCCGCGATATGCAGGATAGAGGCGGGCGTGAGGTGATGGAGCTGGAGTCCGTAGAACTCCAGGACCCCGCGGAGGAACGGATGTATAGGAAATCCAAGCCCCCTTATCAGATAGGGGACGAAGCATACCCGCTCCCCTTTGTTGGGACTCGGGGTAGCCTTCGCTTGCTTCCCACCTTGATAGGTGGCCAGCCCGGCTCGAACCGGGACCATGAAGGCCGGAGGGAGATATCCCTCTGTTTGGAGCCTCACCAGCTCGTTGTGCGGGACAGAACATCTCCGCCAATCTCCCGGTAGAGGGCTGGGAGCGCGAGAGGAGGAGCCGCGTCGACGGTCCATGATGGAATGAATTTTTGGTCAGAGGCGCTCCGATGAGTACTCGCGGAAGGAAGACGGTGTGATTTGGATCTGGATTCTTGCCTCTCTTATAGGCAGATTATTTGCGCAGCTAGGGGGTAAAACACAAAAGATACCCTGGCTTTTCACATTCGTGCAACGCGTGGAAGAAGGCCATTATTGGGCGTGGAAGCCAGGAAGCGCAGCATTGTTAACGAAGCCAGACACTGTTCGGCAGGTACATGGAACTTAAAGGAGAACCCGCCTTGCAATGCCGAAGATTACATACGCGCTGGACTTATCGTCATTGAAGCCTGGTTCGGGGGCTACTGAGGGAGTCCTGGACTAGGGGGTGTCCGGACAGCCGGACTATCATCGTCAGCCGGACTCCAAGACTATGAAGATACAAGATTGAAGACTTCGTCCTGTATCCGGATGGGACTTTCCTTGGCGTGGAAGGCAAGCTTGGCGATACGGATATGTAGATCTCCTACCATTGTAACCGACTCTGTGTAACCCTAGCCCTCTCCGTTGTCTATATAAACCAGAGGGTTTTAGTCCGTAGGACAACACAACCATTACAATAATCATACCATAGGCTAGCTTCTAGGGTTTAGCCTCCTTGATCTCGTGGTAGATCCACTCTTGTACTACCCATATCATCAATATCAATCAAGCAGGAGTAGGGTTTTACCTCCATTGAGAGGGCCCGAACCTGGGTAAAAACATCGTGTCCCTTGTCTCCTGTTACCATCCGCCTAGACGCACAGTTTGGGACCCCCTACCCAAGATCCGCCGTTTTGACATCGACAAAGATCTTTATCGGTCAAACCGCATAACAACATACGTTGCTCCCTTTGACATCGGTATGTTACTTGCCCAAGATTTGATCGTCGGTATCCAATGCCTAGTTCAATCTCGTTACCGGCAAGTCTCTTTACTCGTTATGTAATGCATCATTCCGTAACTAACTCATTAGCTACATTGCTTGCAAGGCTTATAGTGATGTGCATTACCGAGAGGGCCCAGAGATACCTCTCCGACAATCGGAGTGACAAAACCTAATCTCGAAATACGCCAACTCAACATGTACCTTCGGAGACACCTGTAGAGCTCCTTTATAATCACCCAGTTATGTTGTGACGTTTGGTAGCAGACAAAGTGTTCCTCAGGTAAACAGGAGTTGCATAATCTCATAGTTGTAGGAACTTTGTATAAGTCATGAAGAAAGCAATAGCAACATACTAAACGATCAAGTGCTAGGCTAACGGAATGGGTCAAGTCAATCACATCATTCTCCTAATGATGTGATCTCGTTAATCAAATGACAACACATGTCTATGGTTAGGAAACATAACCATCTATGATTAATGAGCTAGTCAAGTAGAGGCATACTAGTGACATTATGTTTGTCTATGTATTCACACATGTATTATGTTTCCGGGTAATACAATTCTAGCATGAATAATAAACATTTATCATGATATGAGGAAATAAATAATAACTTTATAATTGCCTCTAGGGCATATTTCCTTCAGTCTCCCACTTGCACTAGAGTCAATAATCTAGATTACACAGTAATGATTCTAACACCCATGGAGTCTTGGTGCTGATCATGTTTTGCTCATGGAAGAGGCTTAGTCAGTGGATCTGCAACATTCAGATCCGTATGTATCTTGCAAATCTCTATGTCTCCCACCTGGACTTGGGCCCGGATGGAATTGAAGCGTCTCTTGATGTGCTTGGTCCTCTTGTGAAATCTAGATTCCTTTGCCAAGGCAATTGCACCAGTATTGTCACAGAAGATCTTCATTGGTCCCGATGCACTAGGTATGACACCTAGATCGAAAATGAACTCCTTCATCCAGACTCCTTCATTTGCTGCTTCTGAAGCAGCTATGTACTCTGCTTCGCATGTAGATCCCGCCACGACGCTTTGTTTAGAACTGCACCAACTTACAGCTCCACCGTTTAGTAAAAACACGTATCCGGTTTGCGATTTAGAATCATCCGGATCAGTGCCAAAGCTTGCATCGACGTAACCATTTATGACTAGCTCTTTGTCACCTCCATAAATGAGAAACATATCCTTAGTCCTTTTCAGGTATTTCAGGACGTTCCTGACCGCTGTCCAGTGCTCCACTCCTGGATTACTTTGGTACCTCCCTGCTAAACTTATTGCTAAGCATACATCAGGTCTGGTACACAACATTGCATACATAATAGAGCCTATGGCCGAAGCATAGGGAACATCTTTCATTTTCTCTCTATCTTCTGCTGTGGTCGGGCATTGAGTCTGACTCAACTTCACACCTTGTAATACAGGCAAGAACCCTTTCTTTGCCTAATCCATTTTGAACCTTTTCAAAACTTTATCAAGGTATGTGCTTTGTGAAAGTCCAATTAAGCGTCTTGATCTATCTCTATGGATCTTGATGCCCAATATGTAAGCAGCTTCACCGAGGTCTTTCATTGAAAAACTTTTATTCAAGTATCCCTTTATGCTATCTAGAAATTCTATATCATTTCCAATTAACAATATGTCATCTTCATATAATATGAGAAATGCTACAGAGCTCCCACTCACTTTCTTGTAAATACAGGCTTCTCCAAAAGTCTGTATAAAACCATATGCTTTGATCAAACTATCAAAGCGTTTATTCCAACTCCGAGATGCTTGCACTAGTCCATAGATGGATCGCTGGAGCTTGCACACTTTGTTAGCACCTTTTGGATCGACAAAACCTTCCGGTTGTATCATATACAACTCTTCTTCCAGAAATCCATTCAGGAATGCAGTCTTGACATCCATTTGCCAAATTTCATAATCATAAAATGCGGCAATTGCTAACATGATTTGGACAGACTTAAGCATCGCTACGGGTGAGAAAGTCTTATCGTAGTCAACCCCTTGAACTTGTCAAAAACCTTTCGCAACAAGTCGAGCTTTGTAGATAGTTACATTACCATCAGCGTCAGTCTTCTTCTTGAAGATCCATTTATTCTCAATGGCTTGCCGATCATCGGGCAAGTCAACCAAAGTCCATACTTTGTTCTCATACATGGATCCCATATCAGATTTCATGGCTTCAAGCCATTTTGCAGAATCTGGGCTCATCATCGCTTCCTCATAGTTCGTAGGTTCGCCATGGTCAAGTAACATGACTTCCAGAATAGGATTACCGTACCACTCTGGTGCGGATCTTACTCTGGTAGACCTACGAGGTTCAGTAGAAACTTGATCTGAAGTTTCATGATCAATATCATTAGCTTCCTCACTAATTGGTGTAGTTATCACAGGAACCGGTTCATGTGATGAACTACTTTCCAATAAGGGAGCAGGTACAGTTACCTCATGAAGTTCTACTTTCCTCCCACTCACTTCTTTCGAGAGAAACTCCTTCTCTAGAAAGGATCCGAATTTAGCAACGAAAATCTTGCCCTCAGATCTATGATAGAAGGTGTACCCAATAGTCTCTTTTGGGTATCCTATGAAGACACATTTCTTCGATTTGGGTTCGAGCTTATCTGGTTGAAGTTTCTTCACATAAGCATCGCAGCCCCAAACTTTAAGAAACGACAACTTTGGTTTCTTGCCAAACCACAGTTCATAAGGCGTCGTCTCAACGGATTTTGATGGTGCCCTATTTAACGTGAATGCGGCCGTCTCTAAAGCATAACCCCAAAACGATAGCGGTAAATTAGTAAGAGACATCATAGATCGCAACATAACTAGTAGAGTACGATTACGACATTCGGACACACCATTTCGTTGTGGTGTTCCAGGTGGCGTGAGTTGCGAAACTATTCTGCATTGCTTCAAATGTAAACCAAACTCGTAACTCAAATATTCTCCTCCATGATCAGATCGTAGAAATTTTATTTTCTTGTTACGATGATTTTCCACTTCACTCTGAAATTCTTTGAACTTTTCAAATGTTTCAGACTTGTGTTTCATCAAGTAGATATACCCATATCTGCTCAAATCATCTGTGAAGGTGAGAAAATAACAATACCTACCGCGAGCCTCAATATTCATTGGACCACATACATCAGTATGTATGATTTCCAATAAATCAGTTGCTCGCTCCATAGTTCCGGAGAACGGCGTTTTAGTCATCTTGCCCATGAGGCACGGTTCGCAAGTACCAAGTGATTCATAATCAAGTGATTCCAAAAGTCCATCAGTATGGAGTTTCTTCATGTGCTTTACATTGATATGACCTAAACGGCAGTGCCACAAATAAGTTGCACTATCATTATCAACTCTGCATCTTTTGGCTTCAATATTGTGAATATGTGTATCACTACTATCAAGATTCAATAAAAATAGGCCACTCTTCAAGGGTGCATGACCATAAAAGATATTACTCATATAAATAGAACAACTATTATTCTCTGATTTAAATGAATAACCGTCTCGCATCAAACAAGATCCAGATATAATGTTCATGCTCAACGCTGGCTCCAAATAACAATTATTTAGGTCTAAAACTAATCCCGATGGTAGATGTAGAGGTAGCGTGCCGACCGCGATCACATCGACTTTGGAACCATTTCCCACGCGCATCGTCACCTCGTCCTTAGCCAATCTTCGATTAATCCGTGGTCCCTGTTTCGAGTTGCAAATATTAGCAACAGAACTAGTATCAAATACCCAGGTACTACTGTGAGCATTAGTAAGGTACACATCAATACCATGTATATCACATATACCTTTGTTCACTTTGCCATCCTTCTTATCCGCCAAATACTTGGGGCAGTTCCGCTTCCAGTGTCCAGTCTGCTTGCAGTAGAAGCACTCAATCTCAGGCTTAGGTCCAGACTTGGGTTTCTTCTCTTGAGAAGCAACTTGTTTGCTGTTCTTCTTGAAGTTCCCCTTTTTCTTCCCTTTGCCCTTTTTCTTGAAACTGGTGGTCTTGTTGACCATCAACACTTGATGCTCCTTCTTGATTTCTACCTCCGCAGCTTTGAGCATTGCGAAGAGCTCAGGAATAGTTTTGTCCATCCCTTGCATATTATAGTTCATCACGAAGCTCTTGTAGCTTGGTGGCAGTGATTGAAGAATTCTGTCAATGACACTATCATGAGGAAGATTAACTCCCAGTTGAATCAAGTGATTATTATACCCAGACATTTTGAGTATGTGTTCACTGACAGAAATATTCTCCTCCATCTTACAGCTATAGAACTTATTGGAGACTTCATATCTCTCAATCCGGGCATTTGCTTGAAATATTAACTTCAACTCCTGGAACATCTCATATGCTCCATGACGTTCAAAACATTGTTGAAGACCCGGTTCCAAGCCGTAAAGCATGGCACACTAAACTATCGAGTAGTCATCAGCTTTGCTCTGCCAGACATTCTTAACGTCGTCAGTAGCATCAGTAGCAGGCCTGGCACCCAGCGGTGCTTCCAGGACGTAATTCTTCTGTGCAGCAATGAGGATAATCCTCAGGTTACGGACCCAGTCCGTGTAATTGCTACCATCATCTTTCAACTTAGCTTTCTCAAGGAACGCATTAAAATTCAACGGAACAACAACACGAGCCATCTATCTACAACAAACATAGACAAGCAAAATACTATCAGGTACTAAGTTCATGATAAATTTAAGTTCAATTAATCATATTACTTAAGAACTCCCACTTAGACAGACATCTCTCTAGTCATCTAAGTGATCACGTGATCCAAATCAACTAAACCATGTCCGATCATCATGTGAGATGGAGTATTTTCAATGGTGAACATATCTATGTTGATCATATCTACTATATGATTCACGTTCGACCTTTTGGTCTCCGTGTTCCGAGGCCATATCTGTATATGCTAGGCTCGTCAAGTTTAACCTGAGTATTTCGCGTGTGCAACTATTTTGCACCTGTTGTATTTGAACGTAGAGCCTATCACACCCGATCATCACGTGGTGTCTCAGCACGAAGAACTTTCGCAACGGTGCATACTCAGGGAGAACACTTCTTGATAATTTAGTGAGAGATCATCTTAAAATGCTACCGTCAATCAAAGCAAGATAAGATGCATAAAGGATAAACATCACATGCAATCAATATAAGTGATATGATATGGCCATCATCATCTTGTGCTTGTGATCTCCATCTCCGAAGCACCGTCGTGATCACCATCATCACCGGCGCGACCCCTTGATCTCCATCGTAGCATCGTTGTCGTTACGCCATCTATTGCTTCTATGACTATCACTACCGCTTAGTGATAAAGTAAAGCAATTACAGGGCGTTTGCATTTCATACAATAAAGCGACAACCATATGGCTCCTGCCAGTTGCCGATAACTTCGGTTACAAAACATGATCATCTCATACAATAAAATATAGCATCACGTCTTGACCATATCACATCACAACATGCCGTGCAAAAACAAGTTAGATGTTCTCTACTTTGTTGTTGCAAATTTTACGTGGCTGCTACGGGCTGAGGAAGAACCGTTCTTACCTACGCATCAAAACCACAATGATAGTTCGTCAAGTTAGTGCTGTTTTAACCTTCGCAAGGACCGGGCGTAGCCACACTCGGTTCAACTAAAGTGAGAGAGACAGACACCCGCCAGTCACCTTTAAGCACGAGTGCTCGTAACGGTGAAACCAGTCTCGCTTAAGCGTACGCGTAATGTCGGTCCGGGCTGCTTCATCTCACAATACCGCTGAACCAAAGTATGACATGCTGGTAAGTAGAATGACTTGTATCGCCCACAACTCACTTGTGTTCTACTCGTGCATATGACATCTACGCATAAAACCAGGCTCTGATGCCATTGTTAGGGAACGTAGTAATTTCAAAAAAAAATTCCTACGCACACGCAAGATCATGGTCATGCATAGCAACGAGAGGGGAGAGTGTTGTCCACGTACCGTCATAGACCGTAAGCGGAAGTGTTATGACAACGCGATTGATGTAGTCGTACGTCTTCACGATCCGACCGATCCAAGTACCGGACGTACGACACCTCCGAGTTCCGCACACGTTCAGCTCGATGACGATCCCCGGACTCCGATCCAGCAGGGTGTCGGGGATGAGTTCTGTCAGCACGATGGCATGGTGACGATGATGATGTTCTACCGACGCAGGGCTTCGCCTAAGCACCGCAACAATATGACCAAGGTGGAATATGGTGGAGGGGGGCACCACACACGGCTAAGGAACGATCACGAAGATCAACTTGTGTGTCTTGGGGTGCCCCCTGCCCCCGTATATAAAGGAGGGAGGGGGGAGGTGCGGCCGGCCCCCTAGGGGTGCGCCTGGAGGAGTCCTACTCCCACCGGGAGTAGGACTCCCTCCTCTTGCCTTGTTGGAGAAGGAAAGGGGGGAGGGGAAAGAGGAAAGGGGGGCGCCGCCCCTCCTTCCTTGTCCTATTCGGAATAGGGGTGAGGGGGCGCACGGCCTTCCCTGGCCGGCCCTCCTCTTCTCCCTCATGGCCCATGTAGGCCCATTAACCCCCCGGGGGGGGGGGGGGGGGTTCCGGTAACCCCCCGGTACTCCGGTAAAATCCTGATTTCACCCGGAATGTTCCCGATATCCAAATATAGGCTTCCAATATATCAATCTTTGTGTCTCGACCATTTCGAGACTCCTCGTCATGTCCGCGATCACATCTGGGACTCCGAACAACCTTCGGTACATCAAAACTTATAAACTCATAATAAAACTGTCATCGTAACGTTAAGCGTGCGGACCCTACGGGTTCGAGAACTATGTAGACATGACCTAGAACTGTTTCTGGTCAATAACCAATAGCGGAACCTGGATGCTCATATTGGATCCTACATATTCTACGAAGATCTTTATCGGTCAAACCGCATAACCACATACGTTCTTCTCTTTGTCATCGGTATGTTACTTGCCCGAGATTTGATCGTCGGTATCCAATACCTAGTTCAATCTCGTTACCGGCAAGTCTCTTTACTCATTATGTAATGCATCATTCCATAACTAACTCATTAGCTACATTGCTTGCAAGGCTTATAGTGATGTGCATTACCGAGAGGGCCCAGAGATACCTCTCCGACAATCGGAGTGACAGAACCTAATCTCAAAATACGCCAACTCAACATGTACCTTCGGAGACACCTGTAGAGCTCCTTTATAATCACCCAGTTATGTTGTGACGTTTGGTAGCACACAAAGTGTTCCTCAGGTAAACGGGAGTTGCATAATCTCATAGTTGTAGGAACTTTGTATAAGTCATGAAGAAAGCAATAGCAACATACTAAAGGATCAAGTGCTAGGCTAACGGAATGGGTCAAGTCAATCACATCATTCTCCTAATGATGTGATCTCGTTAATCAAATGACAACACATGTCTATGGTTAGGAAACATAACCATCTATGATTAATGAGCTAGTCAAGTAGAGGCATACTAGTGACATTATGTTTGTCTATGTATTCACACATGTATTATGTTTCCGGGTAATACAATTCTAGCATGAATAATAAATATTTATCATGATACGAGGAAATAAATAATAACTTTATTATTTCCTCTAGGGCATATTTCCTTCAATGACAACTTACTTGAAGGATCTTACTCAATTCATAGGTAGGTATAGTGGACTCTCATGGCAAAACTGGGTTGAAGGATATTCGGAAGCACAAGTAGTATCTCTACTTGGTGCAAGGAATTTGGCTAGCATGAGGGGGAAAGGCAAGCTCAGCATATGTTTGAATTATCCATGACAATATACTTTAACTGAGATGTGATAAAACATAAACCATTACGTTGTCTTCCTTGTCCACCATAAACTCTTTAGCATGTCATACTTAATGAGTGCTCACAATTATAAAAGATGTCTAAGATAATATATTTATATGTGAAATCTCTCTTCCTTCAATATTCTTTCATGAATTGTTCAAATGACCAATACAATGCTTGCTAACCTTCAATAAATTTACAGCCTCTAATTCTTAGATGTGAAGTCATTACTCCCCATGGGATAAGCAAATGAGACATATATAATTTCAGATTTATGACAATCAACTCATTCAACCATTTACTCATAGGATATAAGTGAAGCACACGAGTAAATGACAAACTACTCCAAAAAGATATAAGTGTGTAATTATGTGAAGACTCTCTCTCATTAAAGACTTTCATATCTTGGTATTGTTTTCAAACAGAAAGCAAAGCAAGATAAAATGACATTGCAAGGATAGCACAACTCATGTGAAGAAGCAAAAACTTAGGCTCAACCGATACTAACCGATAGTTGTTGGAGAAGAAAGGTGGGATGCCTAACGGGGCATCCCCAAGCTTAGATTCTTGAGACTTATTGAAATATTATCTTGGCGTGCCTTGGGCATCCCCAAACTTGAGCTTTTGTGTCTCCTTAATTCCTCTCATATCATGGTTTCTCTTTTTATCAAAAGCTTCACCCACACCAAACTCAACAAGAACTCGTGAGATAGATTAGTTTAAACCAATGCAAAACCTTATCATTTTCTAGTGTAACAAATCACTAAAAATATTATTCAACATTGAATACTAAATGCCTCTGCATATTTAATACTCCTATCATCAAATAGAATCATTAAACAAGCAAACATATGCAAACAATGCAAACATAACAGCAATCTGTCAAAACAGTACCGTCTATAAAGAATGCAAGAGTATCAATACTTCCCTAACTCCAAAAATTATTAAATAAAATTCCCACTGTAGTAAATTTATCAGAGCTTATTATGCAAAAGGTTTCAACATTGTATCATTCTCTGAATTTTCTAGGGAATTTTTGCAACAGCGGTAAACTTTCTGTTTTCAAAGAGCAACATGTATACTAGCAAAATAAGCATGGTAAAGGCTATCCTTGAAATTTTTATTGAAACTATAGATGCAAAACATTAATCTAAATAACATCAAGCAAATAATAACAAAATAAAATGATGCTCCAAGCAAAACACATATCATGTGGTGAATAAAAATAGAGCTCCAATAAAGTTACCGATGAACGAAGACGAAAGAGGGGATGCCATCCGGGGCATCCCCAAGCTTAGGGTCTTGGTTGTCCTTGAATATTACCTTGGGGTTCCTTGAGCATCCCCAAGCTTAGGCTCTTGCCACTCATTATTCCATAGTCGATTGAATCTTTACCCAAAACTTGAAAACTCCACAACACAAAACTCAACAGAAAACTCGTAAGCTCCGTTACTATAAGAAAATAAAACCACCACTTAGGTACTATAATGAACTCATTCTAAATTCATATTGGTATAATATATACTGTACTCCAACTTATCTATGGTTCATACCCTCCGATACTACTCATAGATTCATGAAAATAAGCAAACAACACATAGAAAAGAGAATCTGTCAATGTAACGCCCCGGATACAACTTTCCACAATTGTAACTATGACTCTTGCCTTTTCCGGCTATGTGATATATTATTTCCTTCGTGGTTGGGTTTTGTCTTTTGTTTTGCATGTTGTTCATGTCATGCATCTCATCTCATAGCATCATGCGCATTGCATCTGAATGTTTTCATAAAACTTGCATTCGTTCGTAGTTGCCGCGTTCCCCCTTGCCTTCGTTTTCCCTTTCGAGACCAACCGTTCATTTGTTATCCGACTGTTTGAGCCTCTCTGCACAACCACCAACCATCTCCGCAACCTAGTCCGAAAACTTCTCCCGGACCCGATCCGGGCTGTCATGACTGATGGATCCGGATCATGCCCAAACATCTATAAAACATCTCCGTTTTCGTATTTGGACTCCCTAACCTATTTATTCTCGGCCGTTTGATTTCAATCGGAGAGACTAAATACCCCTAATCTAAACCACTTGCTATATATATAGGTCCAACCCTAGGATCTAGGGATCCTGTCCCATCCTTCCCATTCCATCGCGCCGCCACCCCCTTGTCCTCTCCACTTCGGGATCCCCTCCCGATCCATCCAACCACCTACCTCCATCGTTTCCTCCAATGGCCCAACCAGCGCCCGCAATCCTCCTCCCTGCCTCGATCCAGCCCACAAGAGAGGAGCTCCTCCTCTGCTTTCTCCTCGAGACCGTAGCAACAGCGCAGCGCCCGAGCGCACTTCGCCTCGCCTGACCTGCTGGACCCCGCGCGCCACCATCGACCGACGACCTCGCCGAAGCTCTGCACCACCCCAAGCTGCTCTGCCTCCGGTGTCGTCCCGCTCGTCCCGGCTTCCTCTACGCCCGGAGCTCCCCTAGCAATACGCCTCCTCCTTGTTCCCAGCGAAGCCCCGTCCTCCTGAGCTCTCTTGCAGGCAGCCCCGCGCCCGATCCAGGCGGGATCGAGGCGACCACCTCGTGCACGCCGAGTCCAATCGTCGGACCAGCTCCACCACCAGGCTGCACCTCTCCTTCTCTTTTCCTTCTTCCCCATGGTGCTTCTCTCCCTCTTTAATCTGCCCGCTGTTGTTCTAATTCTCTGTTACCTCTGTGGTTTGCAGAGGCCGAAGCCGACGCCGCCATGCGAGCCTTACTCAAGCTCCACCCGCGCTGGATCCACCTCCTCCGGCTTCCCCCATGTAACCCCCGTCGTCGCCCCATTACCCTGCTCCGCCGGAGATCATTGCCGTGAAGACCTTCTTCGAGCAATGGCGCACTAAGGTCTTCATCGCCCCCTGCAGCTGCGCCTTGCTCCAACCCTCGCGAGTTCTAGCAAGTCCGGCTCTTCCCCGACCCGTTCAAGCCAGTCTCGGCCTTTCCCTCGTAGGATCCGGCCAATCTCCCCGCGCCCCGCCGTCTGCTGCCTCCTCTGCATCGCGCCGGTGCACCGTTCCCCTGTTTCTACGTGCGAGCACGCGAGGACAACGACCAGCGCCAAGTTCAGATCGATCCCCTGCTTCCGTTGACCGCAGCCAGTGCCAGGCCCAGCCGAAGCCAAGCCTCTGCCTCCCCTTCAACCGGCCTCCTCCTCTCCAACCGGGCCATAGCCCATGGGTGAGCGCCCAAAGCCCTCCTCTCTGTTAGCCCAACAGTTCAACCAGTTTCAGCCCGCTGGGTATTTTTTTTCCTGTCTGCGAATTTGTTATTTATCCAGAGATTACAGTTTTGCAGAAAACCCCTCATGTTCATGCATTTAATATCTCACAAACCGTGCATCGGATTAAAATGATTTATAAATGTAAAATGCTTAGAATTTTATCTAGTTTCATAATTTCTCACGTTCATCTCTGTTTAACATGTTTAACTTGCTGTTTGCATTAATTTGCTCAAGCGCCATGTTAAAATGTTTTATTTCATAACTAATTAACCGTAGCTCCGAATTTAATAAACTTTATATGTAAATGGGGTGGAAAAATGCATAGTTTAACATGGTGCACTTTATTTTCCCGTTTAACAACAATAAAATATGTTTTAGGGCAGAACAGTACCAAAACTAAAATATGGACATGAGGATTTTCCGGAATTGTTGTTAGTTGTTCCGGCCTCATTTAAACTTGCCTAAATAGGTAGTTTAATTATGCTTCACCCCTTGCCATGTTTAATAATATTTAATATTGTTGAGTAGCTTATAACGAGAGAGAACTAAATAATTGATGTGGTGTTTCATCAATATGCAACTTGTTGCATATTGAGCTCCACTTAACTTGTAGTGCTGTTTGTGCATATTGCCATGCCATGCTTCATTAAACCGGACAGGCATCATACTTGATTGTGCATCATGCCATGATTATGCTTGTGTGTTTACCATGTTGTTTGTTTCTTTTCCGGTGTTGTTCTTAGTTCCGGTAATGTTGCGATTGTGAGGATTCATTCGACTACTCCCGTTCGTCTTCTTCATGGACTCGTTCTTCTTCCTTGCGGGATTTCAGGCAAGATGACCACTACCCTGGATCTCATTACTATCATTGCCATGCTAGTTGCTTCATTCTATTGCTATGCTGCGCTACCTATCATCTTGTTCTATCAAGCCTCCCAAAATGCCATGTCAGCCTCTAACCTTGTCACCTTTCCTAGCAAACCGTTGTTTGGCTATGTTACCGCTTTGCTCAGCCCCTCTTATAGCTTTACTAGGTGCAGGTGAAGTTGAAGATTGCTCCATGGTGGACAGGGTTATGCTGGGATATCACAATATCTCTTATTTAATTAATGCATCTATATATTTGGTAAAGGGTGGAAGGCTCGGCCTTATGCTTGGTGTTTCGTTCCACTCTTGCCGCCCTAGTTTCCGTCATACCGGTGTTATGTTCCCGGATTTTTGCGTTCCTAAGGCGGTCGGGTGATTTATGGGACCCCCCTGACAGTTCGCTTTGAATAAAACTTGTCCAGCAAGGCCCAACCTTGGTTTTACCATTTGCCTCACCACCACCTATACCCTTCCCTTGGGTCGGCCAACCCAAGGGTCATCTTTATTTTAGCCCCCCCGGGCCAGTGCTTGTCTAAGTGTTGGTCCGAACCGGGCAGACTGCGGGGCCACCTCGGGGCAACTCGAGGTCTGGTTTTACTCGTAGGCTGACCTATCCGGTGTTGCCCTGAGAATGAGATATGTGCAGCTCCTATCGGGATTGTCAGCGCATCGGGCGGCTTTGCTGGTCTTGTTTTACCATTGTCGAAATGTCTTGTAAACCGGGATTCCGAGACTGATCGGGTCTTCCTGGGAGAAGGAATATCCTTCGTTGATCGCGAGAGCTTATCATGGGCTAAGTTGGGACACCCCTGCAGGGTATAAACTTTCGAGAGCCGTGCCCGCGGTTATGTGGTAGATGGGAATTTGTTAATGTCCGGTTGTAGATAACTTGACACCAGATCCGAATTAAAATGCATCAACCGCGTGTGTAGCTGTGATGGTCTCTTCTCGGCGGAGTCCGGGAAGTGAAAACGGTTTCTGTGTTATGATTGACGTAAGTAGGAGCTCAGGATCACCTCTTGATCATTACTAGTTGACGATCGTTCCTTTGTTTCTCTTCTCGCTCTCATTTGCGTATGTTAGCCACCATATATGCTTAGTCGCTGCTGCAACCTCACCACTTTACCCCTTCCTTTCCCTTTAAGCTTTGCTAGTCTTGATACCCATGGTAATGGGATTGCTGAGTCCTCGTGGCTCACAGATTACTACAACAACAGTTGCAGGTACATGATTATGCGATGATCTTGACACGAGAGCAATGTTACTTGTTTTGGAGTTCTTCTTCTGCTTCTTCTTCGATCAGGGGGTAGGTTCTAGGTCGGCAGCCTGGGCTAGCAGGGTGGATGTCGTTTGAGTTTCTGTTTGTGTTTCATCCGTAGTCGGATGTTGATCTTGTGTATGATGTATTGATGTATTCATGTGGCATTGTATGACTCTTGTATGTATCCCCAACTATTATGTAATGTTGATGTAATGATATCCACCTTGCAAAAGCGTCTTCAAGATGCGCTTCTATCCTTGGTGGGACCTTCGAGTTCCTTTAGGATAGGGTCGCATCTTGGGCGTGACAGTCAGAAACAGAACAGTCTGTAGTAATCTGTATCAAACGTATACTTCTGAACCCCCAAAATCCTACCAAATTAGGAAGTCCTAAG
This sequence comes from Triticum timopheevii, assembly GCA_963921465.1. Classification (NCBI taxonomy): domain Eukaryota; kingdom Viridiplantae; phylum Streptophyta; class Magnoliopsida; order Poales; family Poaceae; genus Triticum; species Triticum timopheevii. Next base: position 9,238,262 of record OY997271.1, read on the forward strand.
AAATTTGTGTACCAATCCAGATAAAAAATAATCAGGTCAGAAGCACGTTTCTGTGAATTAAAAAAAACTAATTTACCGAGTGCAAAAGATTCTGATTTTCAGCAGGATCAACACAACTATCACCGTAAGCTACCCTAAAGGTCTTACTTGGCACTTTATTGAAACAAAAGCTATAAAACATGATTACTACAGTAGCATAATCACGTGGACACACAAAAATAGTAAGGGTAAATATTGGGTTGTCTCCCAACAAGCGCTTTTCTTTAATGCCTTTCTAGCTAGGCATGATGATGGCAATGATGCTCATATAAAAGTTAAGAATTGAAACAAAACGGGAGCATCATGAAGCATAACACTAGCACATTTAAGCCTAACCCACTTCCTATGCATAGGGATTTTGTGAGCAAATAACTTATGGGAACAATAATCAACAAGCATAGGTAGGTAAAACAAGCATAGCTTCAAGATTTTCAACACATAGAGAGGAAACTTGATATAATTGCAATTCTTACAAGCATATGTTCCTCCTTCATAATAGTTTTCAGTAGCATCATGAATGAATTCAACAATATAACCAGCACCTAAAGCATTCTTTTCATGATCTACAAGCATAGAAAATTTACACTCTCCACATAAGCAAAATTCTTCTCATGAATAGTAGTGGGAGCAAACTCAACAAAATAATTATCATGTGAGGCATAATCCAATTGGAAACTAAAATCATGATGACAAGTTTCATGGTTATCATTATTTTTAATAGCATATAAGTCATCACAATAATCATAATAGATAGCAACTTTGTTCTCATAATCAATTGGAACCTCTTCCGAAATAGTGGATTCATCACTAAATAAAGTCATGACCTCCCCAAATCCACTTTCATAATTATCACAATAATATTCAACATCCTCCAAAATAGTGGGATCATTACTTCCTAAAGTTGACACTCTTCCAAACCCACTTTCATCAATATAATCATCATAAATAGGAGGCATGCTTTCATCATAATATATATTCTCACCAAAACTTGGGGGACAAAAAATATCATCTTCATCAAACATAGCTTCCCCAAGCTTGTGGCTTTGCATATAATTAGCATCATGGATATTCAAGGAATTCATACTAACAACATTGCAATCATGCTCATCATACAAAGATCTAGTGCCAAATATTTTATAGACTTCTTCTTCTAGCACTTGAGCACAATTTTCCTTTCCATCATTCTCACGGAAGATATTAAAAAGATGAAGCGTGTGAGGCAAACTCAAATCCACTTTTTTGTGGTTTTCTTTTATAAACTAAACTAGTGATAAAACAAGAAACAAAAAGATCCAATTGCAAGATCTAAAGATATACCTTCAAGCACTCACCTCCCCGGCAACGGTGCTAGAAAAGAGCTTAGTTGACGGGGTGTGAGTGCTTCTTACCTAGCCTCCCCGGAAACGGCGCCAGAAAAGAGCTTGATGTCTACTACACAAACTTCTTCTTGTAGACGTTGTTGGGCCTCCAAGTGCAGAGGTTTGTAGGACAGTAGCAAATTTCCCTCAAGTGGATGACCTAAGGTTTATTAATCCATGGGAGGCGTATGATGAAGATGGTCTCTCTCAAACAACCCTACAACCAAATAAAAAAGAGTCTCTTGTGTCGCCAACACACCCAATACAATGGTAAATTGCATAGGTGCACTAGTTCGGCGAAGAGACGGTGATACAAGTGCAATATGGATGGTAGATATAGGTTTTTGTAATCTGAAAATATGAAAATAGCAAGGTAACTAATGATAAAAGTGAGCGTAAACGGTACTGCAATGGTAAGAAACAAGGCATAGGGTTCATACTTTCACTAGTGCAAGTTCTCTCAACAATATAACATAGATAGATCATATAACAATCCCTCAACATGCAACAAAGAGTCACTCCAAAGCCACTAATAGCGGAGAACAAACGAAGAGATTATGGTAGGGTATGAAACCACCTCAAAGTTATTCTTTCGGATCAATCTATTCAAGAGTTCATACTAGAATAACACCTTAAGACACAAATCAACAAAAACCCTAATGTCACCTAGATACTCCATTGTCACCTCAAGTTTCCATGGGTATGATTATACGATATGCATCACACAATCTCAGATTCATCTATTCAACCAACACAAAGTACTTCAAAGATTGCCCCAAAGTTTCTACCGGAGAGTCAAGACGAAAATGTGTGCCAACCCCTATGCATAGGTTCATGAGCGGAACCCACAAGTTGATCGCCAAAACATACATCAAGTGGAACATGTGATATCATATTGTCACCACAGATAAACACGGCAAGACATACATCAAGTGTTCTCAAATCATTAAAGACTCAATCCAATAAGATAACTTCAAAGGGAAGACTCAATCCATTACAAGAGAGTAGAGGGGGAGAAACATCATAAGATCCAACTATAATAGCAAAGCTCGCGATACATCAAGATCATGCCATAGAGAGAACACGAGAGAGAGAGAGAGATCAAACACATAGCTACTGGTACATACCCTCAGCCCCAAGGGTGAACTACTCCCTCCCCGTCATGGAGAGTGTCGGGATGATGAAGATGGCCACCGGTGAGGGATTCCCCCTCCGGCAGGGTGCCGGAACGGGCTCCCAAGAGGTTTTTGGTGGCTACAAAGGCTTGCGGCGGCGGAACTCCCGATCTATCTTCGTCTTCGATGTTTTTAGGGTACGTGGGTTGTATAGGCGAAAGAAATCGGGCGGGGGAGCCTCGAGGGGCCCAGGAGACGGGGGGGGGGGGGGCCCTCCTATCTCCTGGACTCCTCGAAGCTTCCCTGGCTTGTACTCCAAGTCTTCCGGATCATGTTCGTTCCAAAAATAACGATCCCGAAGGTTTCATTCCATTTGGACTCCGTTTGATATTCCTTTTCTTCGAAATACTGAAACAGGCAATAAAACAGCAATATGGGCTGGGCCTCCGGTTAATAGGTTAGTCCCAAAAGTAATATAAAAGTGTATAATACAGCCTGTAATCATTCAAAACAGATAATAAAATAGCATAAATGCTTCATAAATTATAGATACGTTGGATACGTATCACCGTGGCAGCGGGGTCCTATTGGAAACTAAGGGATATTAAGGCCTCCTTTTAATAGAGTACCGGACCAAAGCATTAACACTTAGTGAATACATGAACTCCTCAAACTACGATCATCACCGGGAGTGGTCCCGATTATTGTCACTTCAGGATTGCTGGATCATAACACAGAGTGGGTGACAATAGACTTGCAAGATAGGATCAAGAACTCACATATATTCATGAAAACATAATAGGTTCAGATCTGAAATCATGGCACTCGGGCCCTAGTGACAAGCATTAAGCATAGCAAAGTCATAGCAACATCAATTTCAGAACATAGTGGATACTGGGGATCAAATCCTAACAAAACCAACTCGATTACATGGTAAATCTCATCCAACCCATCACCGTCCAGCAAGCGTACGATGGAATTACTCACGCACGACGATGAGCATCATGAAATTGGTGATGGATGAAGGTTGATGATGACAATGGCGACGGATTCCCCTCTCCGGAGTCCTGAACGGACTCCAGATCAGCCCTCCCAAGAGAGATTAGGGCTTGGCGGCGGCTTTGTATCGTAAAACGTGATGAATCCTTCTTTCTGATTTTTTTCTCCCCAAACGTGAATATATGGAGTTGGAGTTGAGATCGGTGGAGCACTAGGGGGCCCACAAGGTGGGGGGGGGGGGCGCTTAGGGGGTAGGTGCGCCCCCCACCCTCGTGGACAGGGTGTGGCCCCCCTGGCCTTGATTCTTTCGCCAGTATTTTTTAATAATTCCAAAAATATTCTCCGTGGAGTTGCAGGTCACTCCGAGGACTTCTATTTCTGCACAAAAATAACACCATGGCAATTCTGCTGAAAACAACGTCAGTCCGGGTTAGTTCCATTCAAATCATGCAAGTTAGAGTCCAAAACAGGGCAGCCGCATGACCCCTCCCCATCTAGTCCGAATTGGACAAGGAGGGGGGCGGCGCCCCATTTCCTTCCCCCTCTCTCCTCCTTCCCTCTCTCCTACTCCTACTCTTGGAAGGGTTGGAGTCCTAGTCCCGGTGGGAGTAGGACTCCCCTTGGGGCGCGCCTAGGAGGGCCGGCCCCTCCCCCTCCTCCACTCCTTTATATACGGGGGAGGGGGGCACCCTATATACACAAGGTGATCAGTTGATTTTTTAGCCGTGTGCGGTGCCCCCCTCCACCAAAGTCCACCTCGGTCATATCGTAGCAGTGCTTAGGCGAACCCTGCGTTGGTGGCATCATCATCACCGTCATCATGTCGTCGTGCTGACGGAACTCTCCCTCGAAACTCTGCTAGATCGTGAGTTCGTGGGACGTCACCGAGCTGAACGTGTGCTGAACTCGGAGGTGCCGTGTGATTGGTACTTGGATCGGTCGGATCGTGAAGACGTACGACTACATCAACCGCGTTGCCATAACACTTCCGCTTACGGTCTACGAGGGTACATGGACGACACTCTCCCCTCTTGTTGTTATGCATCACCATGATCTTGCATGTGTGTAGGATTTTTTTGAAATTACTACATTCCCCAACAGTGGCAACCAAGCCAGGTTTATGTATAGATGTTATATGCATGAGTGGAACACAAGTGAGTTGTGGGCGATACAAGTCATACTGCTTACCAGCATGTCATACTTTGATACGGCGGTATTGTTGGATAAAGTGGCCCAGACCGACATTACGTGTACGCTTACGCGAGACTGGTTCTACCGACGTGCTTCGCACAAAGGTGGCTGGCGGGTGTCAGTTTCTCCAACTTTAGTTAAATCGAGTGTGGCTACGCCCGGTCCTTGTGAAGGTTAAAATAACACATACTTGATGAAATATCGTTGTGGTTTTGATGCGTAGGTAAGAACGGTTCTTGCTCAGCCCATAGCAGCCACATAAAACTTGCAACAACAAAGTAGAGGACGTCTAACTTGTTTTTGCAGGGCATGCTGTGATGTGATAAGGTCAAGACATGATGCTAAATTTTATTGTATGAAATGATCATGTTTTGTAACAGAGTTATCGGCAACTAACAGGAGCCACATGGTTGTTGCTTTATTGTATGAAATGCAATCGCCATGTAATTGCTTTACTTTATCACTAAGCGGTAGCGATAGTCATAGAAGAAATAGTTGGCGAGAAGACAACAATGCTACGATGGAGATCAAGGTGTCGCGCTGATAACCCACAAGTATAGGGTATCAATTGTAGCCTCTTTCGGTAAGTAAGAGTGTCGAACCCAACGAGGAGCTAAAGGTAGAACAAATATTCCCTCAAGTTCTATCGACCACCGATACAACTCTACGCACGCTTAACGTTCGCTTTACCTAGAACAAGTATGAAACTAGAAGTACTTTGTAGGTGTTGTTGGATAGGTTTGCAAGATAATAAAGAGAAAACTAGGGGCTGTTTAGATAAAGAAGCAATAAAGTTAGTATAGCGAGTGTGGAAAAGTGGTGGTAGGAATTGCAAAATTGTCCCTAAGCAATTGACTACGTTACTAGACGGATAGCAAGTTTTACGTGGGATAGGCCACTGCTAGCATGCCATCCCTGACTTGAAATTCAATGCACTTATGATTGGAACTATTAGCACGCATCCGCAACTACTAACGTTCATTGAGGTAAAACCCAACCATAGCATTAAGATATATTGGTCCCCCTTCAATCCCGTATGCATCAATTTCTATGCTAGGTTAAAGCTTCTGTCACTCTTGCCGTCCAATACATAGTCCTATCAACATACAACTAACCCTATGGTGTGATCCACGCACGCGCTCATATGATGGGCACCAAAGGACAGCAACATAACCACAAGCAAATTAAACGAATCATAGCAATTCATCAATTACCGATAGGACAACGAAAATCTACTCAGACATCATAGGATGGCAACACATCATTGGATATAATAATATGAAGCATAAAGCACCATGTTCAAGTAGAGGGTATAGCGGGTTGCGGGAGAGTGGACCACTGTAGATAGATGGGGGAAGGTGATGGAGATGTTGGTGAAGATGACGGAGGTGTTGGTGTAGATCGCGGTGATGATGAGGGCCCCCGGCGGTGTTCCGGCGCCACCGGAAGCGAGGGGGAGAGAGCCCCCCTTCTTCTTCTTATTCCTTGACCTTCTCCCTATATGGGAGAAGGGTTTCCCCTCTGGTCCATGGTCTCCAAGGCGTGGGAGGGGCGAGAGCCCCTCCGAGATTGGATCTGTCTCTCTGTCTCTCTCTGTTTCTGCATTCTGGATTCTGCCCATTCATCGTTTCTTTTATAACCGGAGATCCTTCGCCATGATTTTTCCTCGAAAATTAGCTTTCTTGCGGCCAAAGAAGAGCATCAACCGCTTTACGGGGTTCCCAAGAGGGTCAGGCGCGCGCCTGCCCACCTGGGACGCGCCCCCTGCCTCATGGCCCCCTCGAGCATCGTCTCGCGTTGATTCTTCTTCCCAAAATTCAGAAATATTCCAAAAATATTCTCCGTCCGTTTTTATCCCGTTTGGACTCTGTTTGATATGGGGTTTCTGCGAAACATAAAACATGCAACAAACAGGAACTGACACTGGCACTGGATCAATATGTTAGTTCCAAAAATAGTATAAAAAGTTTCCAAAAGTATATGAAAGTTGAATAATATTGGCATGGAACAATCAAAAATTATAGATACGACGGAGACGTATCAGCATCCCCAAGCTTAATTCCTGCTCGTCCTCGAGTAGGTAAATGATAAAAATATAATTTTTGATGTGGAATGCTACCTAGCATAATCTTGATCATGTAATCTAATCATGGCATGAATATTAAGACACGAGTCATTCAAGGCAATAGTATATCATTTGACATAAAAACAATAATACTTCAAGCATAGTAATAAAGCAATCATGTCTTTTCAAAATAACATGGCCAAAGAAAGTTATCCCTACAAAATCATATAGTATGGCTATGCTCCATCTTCACCACACAAAAACAACCCCGATGACAAGCCAAGCAATTGTTGCATACTTTTGATGTTCCCAAACCTTTTCAACTTTCACGCAATACATGAGCGTGAGCCATGGACATAACACTATGGGTGGAATAGAATATGATAATGGGGGTTGTGTGGAGAAGACAAAAAGGAGAAAGTCTCACATTGACGCGGCTAATCAACGGGCTATGGAGATGCCCATCAATTGATGTCAATGCAAGGAGTAGGGATTGCCATGCAACAGATGCACTAGAGCTATAAGCATATAAAAGATCAAACTAAAAACTAAGTGCGGGTGCATCCAACTTGCTCGCTCATGAAGACCTCGGGCATTTGAGGAAGCCCATCATCGGAATATACAAGCCAAGTTCTATAATGAAAATTCCCACAAGTATATGAAAGTGATAACTCAAGAGACTCTCTATATGAAGAACATGGTGCTACTCTGAAGCACAAGTGTGGTATAAGGATAGTAACATTGCCCCCTTTTTTCTTTTTTCTTTTTTCTCTTTTTTTTACCGGGCTTCTTTGGCCCCCTCTTTTATTTAGGCTTCTTTGGCCTCTTTTTTTTGGGGCAATGCTCTAATAATGATGATCATCACACTGTTATTTACTTATAACTCAATATTACAACTCGATACTAGAAAAAAGATATGACTCTATATGAATGCCTCCGGCGGTGTACCGGGATGTGCAATGATCTAGCGTAGCAATGACATCAAAAAATGGACAAGCCATGAAAACATCATGCTAGCTATCTGACGATCATGCAAAGCAATATGACAAAAAAATTCTCAAGTCATGTATATGATGATGATGAAAGTTGCATGGCAATATATCTTGCAATGGCTATGGAAATGCCATGATAGGTAGGTATGGTGGCTGTTTTGAGGAAGATATAAGGAGGCTTATGTGTGATAGAGTGTATCGTATCACGGGGTTTGGATGCACCGGCGAAGTTTGCACCAACTCTCGAGGTGAGAAAGGGCAATGCACGGTACCTAAGAGGCTAGCAATGATGGAAGGGTGAGAGTGCGTATAATCCATGGACTCAACATTAGTCATAAAGAACTCACATACTAATTGCAAAAATCTATTAGTCATCTAAACAAAGTACTATGCGCATGCTCCTAGGGGGATAGATTCGTAGGAAAAGACCATCGCTCGTCCCCGACCGCCACTCATAAGGAAGACAATCAATAAATAAATCATGCTCCGAGTTCGTTACATAACGTTTCACCATACGTGCATGCTATGGGAATCACAAACTCCAACACAAGTATGTCTACAATCCACAACTACCCACTTGCATGACTCTAATATCACCATCTTTATATTGCAAAACTATTGCAAGGAATCAAACATATCATATTCAGTGATCTACAAGTTTTATGTAGGATTTTATGACTAACCATGTGAATGACCAATTCCTGTCAACTCTCTAAATAGATATAAGTGAAGCAAGAGAGTTTAATTCTTTCTACAAAAGATATGCCCATGCTCTAACAATTATAAGTGAATCAAAAGAGCATTCTACAAATGGCGGTTTTCTATGTGAAGAGAAACAGGCAATCCAAACTTCAAATGATATAAGTGAAGCACATGAAGCATTCTATAAAGCCATACTCAAAAGATATAAGTGAAGTGCAATGAATATTTGATAACTCAAACATGGACTATCTCATACCAGCATGGTGCATAAAGTAAAAGTGAAAACTAAATGCAAAAGACGCTCCAAGATCTGCACATATCACATGAATGAAAGGAATCCGAAAACATATCGATACTTGTTGAAGAAAGATGGGATGCTTTCCAGGGTATCCCCAAGCTTAGACGCTTGAGTCTCCTTGAATATTTACTTGGGGTACTTTGGGCATCCCCAAGCTTGAGCTCTTGCCTCTCCTCCTTTTCCTCATATCGAGACCTCCTCGATCTTTGAACACTTCATCCACATAAAACTTCAACAGAAAACTCGGTAAGATCCGTTAGTATAATAAAGCAAATCACTACTCTAAGTCCTGTTGCAAACCAATTCAGATTTTGTTTTTGCATTGTGTCTACTGTAATATAACTTCTCCATGGCTTAATCCACTGATAGAAATTGATAGTTTCATCAAAACAAGCAAACTATGCATCAAAAAAAGAATCTGTCTTAAACAGGACAGTCTGTAATAATCTGAACATTCACCATACTTATGGTACCCCAAAAATTCTGCCAAAATTAGGAAAAATAAACAATTTGTATAGAAAGACAGTGCAAAAAGTTTCATAACTGTTTGACGTTCCAGTAAAAAAATATGTAAAAATGCGCACTACAGCCAAAGTTTCTGTCTTGCACCGCACAAGCCAACAAGCAATCTAAACATCCTGAAGGCAAACTTTGTCACATTATTTTTATATTTAAACTTTATAAAAGCACACAACAGAAATAAATGACTCTCTAAAACTTCCGGGTTGTCTCCCTGGCAGCGCTTTCTTTAAAGCCATTAAGCTAGGCATATAGTGCTCAAGTAATGGATCCACCCGGATCCCAAGGTATATCAAAGCCAATTTTAATTAACAATGATTTGTGATTTAGTAGTGAGCACAAAGTAACATATATCATACAACAACAAAGTCTAACTCTCTTTCTATGCATCGGCATGTCATAAAAGAACAATTCATGCACATATAGTAAAGGCCAATGCATAGTATAAACAGTTTCTTACAATTTTATCATATCGGAAACATAGAGAGGTGGAGATATAGTTCCTCTGTCATAATAATTGCAAGTAGGAGCAGCAAGCACATGCATATTATATCTATCAAAATCATCATGTGTAGTAGTAAAACACAACCCATCAATATAATCCTTAATAAGGGCAAACTTCTCCGATATAGTGTAGTCGGGAGAATTCAAAAAGATAATAGGACTATCATGCGTGGGTGCAATAGCAACAATTTCATGTTTAACATAAGGAACTATAGCAAGTTCATCTCCATAAGCATATTTTATATTGGCATCTTGGCCCCAAGCATCATCAAAAAGGGGTATTTCAAAAGAATCAACGGGATCATAACAATCATCATAGCAACCATCCTTCAGCAAGCACGAAGGGAAATTAAACAATGTATGCGTTGAAGAGTTACTCTCATTAGAAGGTGGGCACGGGTGATCAATCCGCTCTTCCTCATTTTGTTCTTCGCTCTCCTCCTCATCTTTTTCATCCAGTGAGCTCATAGTTTCATCAATTTCTTCTTCCATAGATTCCTACAAAAAATGAGTCTCTTCTTGGACAGCGGAGGAGTCCTCAATATATGGTTTAACATAGGCATTAGAAGCATAATTATCATAAAAATATTTAAGTATGGCAAAAAAATTCAGATTTGTAAAGAGTAGCATCATACTTTTCAATCAAACAAGCAATTTCATAAGCACCCTTAAAAGCAACAAATTCTTCAATTTGTTGAACATCATAGTAATCATAAACACCCTTAGCATATGAAGATACGATGCCATTATCACTAAACTCACATTGGTAGGGAAGGTGTTTCTTAGAGTTTTCAGAACAACAAGTAAAATCATATATTTCACATAAATTCCAAGCATATCATTGCAAATGATGAATTTGATCCAGTAAAAGTTTCCCTTTTTCAGATATGCGGTGTCGCACATAACAAGCATGCTCATCTAAAGATTTGCCCTCAACTAAGTTAGTTGGGGTTTCAGCACGAGCAGAAAGGGATCAAAGACGATCCAAGTAAAAAGCTTTATTAGGAGTGTGATAGATTTTGAGTGGTTCTTCAACCATTGGTGTTGTAGGTACAACTAATTTTTTTGGTATTTTTCGGTTCCTACCCATAACTAAAGATAGAAAACAACTAAGAACAACAAATAAAAATTACTTAGTGATAAAGCAAACAAGCACACACGAGAATATTCACCCCACGCTATGACTCCCCGGCAACGGCGCCAGAAAAAGGTCTAGTGTGACGCCCGGATAATCAAGCTACAGTAATCCCACGCTAATCATGCCTTGACACCTCGGTTACTGTTGCTATCCTCGCAATAGTTCGAAACCGTTCAAATTAAAATTTAAAATTAATGTCGACAATAAAAGTTTTCGAAAGTAGAAACAAAAATGTTCGGGGGTTGCCAAATATTGCATAGGAGATTATCATGAAATGAACACATTTTTATAAAAGGCCTAAATAATTTAAAATCATTTAAAACAGAAAGGAAATAAATAAAAGGAAAAGGTCAAAAATAGAAAAGGAAAAACAAAACAAAACAAGCCCCCCTCCCCACATGGGCCAACCGGCCCAGCCAGCCAACCCAACTGGCCCAGGCCAGCCCACCCCTGGCCTACACATGCCCCCCCCCCCACGACACCCGAAACCCTAACCCATTCCCCACTCGCTCCCACTTTCCCTCTCCCGATCCGATCTGGATCGGGATCGATCCCCCACTCGCCCCACCCCGTGCCCCCCTCCTCTCTCCCGATCTGGATCGAGATCCAGAGGAGACCACCGCCGCCGCCAGGCCTCGTCGCCGCCGAACGCCTCCTCGTCCTCCTCCTCGCGGGTCCTCCCCGACCGCCCCTGAGCCCACTGCCCCGTCCCCTACTCCCCCCGTGAGCTTCCCCCTTCGCCCCCTCTCCCCCTAGGTCGCCTCGGCCGTCGCCGCTCGACGCGCTCCGGCGCCACCGTCGCGCGACACCAACCGCGCCGGACCGCCCCGCCCCCGTCTCCTCCTTTCCCCGCGCTCGTCGCGCTCACCGTGACCCTCGCGCCCGTGGCCGCGCCCTCTCCCCCCAGGTCGGCTCGCCGTCCGCGCACGGTGCGTGACCGCACCCCGGCCTCCTCACCCTCCGGCGACGCCGGCCCCTCCCCGCTCCCCCGTGCTGCTCCCCTGCCTCTGCCTCGCGCGAGCGCGCCCCTGAACACCGTCCCGTGCCTCCTCTACTGACCGCACTGGCCGCGGCCAGTCGCCAGCCACCACTCGCCATGACCGCGCCGTTCGCCGCCTCAGCCGGTGCCCCGCTGCTGCGGCGGCCCCGTGCTCCCCTGCCTCTCCGTCGGCCGCCCCGGCCACCATCACGTCGGGCCTCGCCCCCGCTTCCCCTTGCCGGCGCCGCGCCGACGGCCACGGCCTTGCCCGCGCCCCGTTCGGGCGAGCGCCCGCACCCGCGCCCGTTTAGCCTCATGGGCCACTGACCACAGGGGCCCACGCCCTAGAACGTTAAAAAAAGAGAGAATTAAAAATAAAAATAATTAATAAAAATGAAAATGATTTAATAAAATTAATTATTAATTAATTAATTAATTAATTAATCAAGTTAATTAATTCGGTTTAATTAATTTAATTAACTAGTTAAGTTTAATTAAACTGTAATTAGATTAACCTAAACCATAATTAACCTAATTAGAGGTTGACAGGTGGGTCCCCCTGGACCCACATGATAGGTTGACCAGGTCAACGGCCAACGTTGACTACTGACGTCAGCATGACATCATGCTGATGTTATAAATCCATTTTCGAATTAATTAAATAATTAATTAAATTCAGAAATTAATAAAATCTTTAGAAAATCATATCTTTTAATCCGTAACTCGGATTAAAATATTTTCAACATGAAAGTTGCTCAGAACGACGGGACGAATCCGGATACGCAGTCCGTTCGTCCGCCATACCCCCCCTAACCTATCGAACTCGCAACTTTCCCCCTCCGGCTCCTCTGCCCGAAAACGCGAAACACCGGGAATACTTTCCCGGATGTTTTCCCCCTTAACCGGTACCACCTCATACCACGTTAGGGCACGCCTAGCATCGTTACTTGTCTTGTCATGCATCGATATGCATCTGTTTACATGGTATTCATTGTTCTTCCCCCTCTTCTGTTCGGTAGACTACGAGACCGATGCTGCTGCTGCCCAGTTCGACTATGGAGTTGACGACCCCTCTCTCTTGCCAGAGCAACCAGGCAAGCCCCCCCTTGATCAACAGATATCGCCTATTCTACTCTATACTGCTTGCATTAGAGTAGTGTAGCATGTTACTGCTTTCTGTTATACCTATTCTGATGCATAGCCTGGCCTTGTTACTACTGTTGTTACCTTTACCTGTAATCCTATATGCTTAGTATAGGATGCTAGTATATTCATCTGTGGCCCTACATTCTTGTCCGTCTGCCGTGCTATACTATCGGGCCGTGATCACTCGGGAGGTGATCACGGGTATATACTATATACTTTATACATGATACATGTGGAGACTAAAGTCGGGTCGGCTGGTGGAGCACCCGCGAGTGGATCTTTGTGGCGGAGCGACAGGGCAGGTTGAGACCGCCTAGGAGAGAGGTGGGCCTGGCCCTGTTCGGCGTTCGCGGATATTTAACACGCTTAACGAGATCTTGGTATTTGATCTGAGTTGGCTACGAGCCTATACGCACTAACCATCTACGCGGGAGTAGTTATGGGTATCCAGACGTCGTGGTATCAGCCGAAGCACTTCAGACGTCAGCGACGGAGCGGCGCGCGCCGGATTGGACTGGAATGCCACTAGGCTAGGTCTGCTTCCGGCCGCCCTCGCAACGTGCAGGTGTGCTATGGGCGATGGGCCCAGACCCCTGTGCGCTTAGGTTTAGACCGGCGTGCTGGCCTCTCTGTTTTGCCTAGGTTGGGCTGCGACGTGTTGATCTTCCGAGGCCGGGCATGACCCAGGAAAGTGTGTCCGGCCAAATGGGATCAAGCGTGTTGGGTAAGTTGGTGCACCCCTGCAGGGAAGTTAATCTATTCGAATAGCCGTGATCTTCGGTAACAGGACGACTTGGAGTTGTACCTTGACCTTATGACAACTAGAACCGGATACTTAATAAAACACACCCTTCCAAGTGCCAGATACAACTGGTGGTCGCTCTCTCTCAGGGATGCGAGGAGAGGATCGCCGGGTAGGATTATGCTATGCGATGCTACGGGAGATGCTACTTGGAGATGCTACTTGGAGATGCTACTTGGAGGACTTCAATCTACTCTCTTCTACATGCTGCAAGACGGAGGCTGCCAGAAGCGTAGTCTTCGACAGGATTAGCTATCCCCCTCTTATTCTGGCATTCTGCAGTTCAGTCCACTGATATGGCCTCCTTACACATATACCCATGCATATGTAGTGTAATTCCTTGCTTGCGAGTACTTTGGATGAGTACTCACGGTTGCTTTCTCCCCCCTTTCCCCCCTTTCCTTTCTTTCTGGTTGTCGCAACCAGATGCTGGAGCCCAGGAGCCAGACGCCACCGTCGATGACGACTACTACACTGGAGGAGCCTACTACTACGTGCAGCCCGCTGACGACGACCAGGAGTAGTTTAGGAGGATCCCAGGCAGGAGGCCTGCTCCTCTTTCGATCTGTATCCCAGTTTGTGCTAGCCTTCTTAAGGCAAACTTGTTTAACTTATGTCTGTACTCAGATATTGTTGCTTCCGCTGACTCGTCTATGATCGAGCACTTGTATTCGAGCCCTCGAGGCCCCTGGCTTGTATTATGATGCTTGTATGACTTATTTTATTTGTAGAGTTGTGTTGTGATATCTTCCCGTGAGTCCCTGATCTTGATCGTACACGTTTGCGTGCATGATTAGTGTACGATTGAATCGGGGGCGTCACAAGTTGGTATCAGAGCCGACTGCCTGTAGGAATCCCTCTTCCAACTCCTTGGCCGAAGTTGAGTCTAGACATTACAAAAACTTTTACTAACTTGGCCGTGTGCCTTACGGGCCCACGTCGCCATCGGGTGGTACTAGGATCTTTTACTCCTCGACCTTTACTCTGGGACTCTGAACTCTTTTCTACTCGGGTTAAACGAATTTACTAACTATCACTAGGATCCCGTGACCCCATTCACCCCAAAGTTGGATAAAGCCATAGTATTCTTTGGAATAGTATTATGGACGATTTCCACACTGTCATTGACTCCCTTGAAACATCTTTGTTTTCAGATGGGACCCACGAGGCAGGTCGTCCGCCACACGACGGCCATTGGTGCCTCGGGATCACCTGCCGTGCTAGCTGAGATGATGACCTATCTGGGTTATCGCTGGCACCCTGAGTACACCGTCTTTGAGGAGTACCAGGACTTTAACCAGGAGCAGTACCGAGCCATCGTCCACCTCTACTCTCCGGAGTATGACTCCACTACTGTGCTACACACCGCACATGGTGTTGGGGTGACTATCGATATGGCAGTCCACGATGCTGCTTATGCTGCTCTGACACGCCTTCGTGGAGAGTATCGGGATTTGGACACCTCCCCCTTCAGGCACATTGCTATCGCGTCTAATGTTGGTGAGGAGGGTTACTACACTGCTGGCTACTCCACTGTAACCAGAGAGCCCTTCTACCATTAGAACTTTGTTCTGCATGCTGATGGGCTGGATCGAGCTAACCGAGCTCTTCGCCACGAGTTGTACATCACCCGTCAGCACCTTTACCGTGCTCTGACGCTGTTGCACCCCTTTGTCCGATCCAGAGAGCTGCCGCGATCTGCGATCTACCCAGCCAGGACCGTGATGCCCCAGGGTGTCGGTTGGCCAGAGGTGGGAGGCTACTCTCCCGCGCTTGGTCCTCTTCTGCCACTTGGGCGTCGGGTTCTGCACCAGAGTATCCGCGGCCCCCAGGTCACTGACGTGG
This sequence comes from Triticum timopheevii, assembly GCA_963921465.1. Classification (NCBI taxonomy): domain Eukaryota; kingdom Viridiplantae; phylum Streptophyta; class Magnoliopsida; order Poales; family Poaceae; genus Triticum; species Triticum timopheevii. The sequence goes on from OY997271.1 coordinate 9,253,954, forward strand.
AGGACTATCCGCTGCCGCACTACCAGCTTTCAGGCTACAGCTACCTTTGCAGTACCGCATGGGACTGATGTAGGCTTGCTTGTTAGTGATAGATGCATTCGTCGCGAGCCTGCGTGCCGCCTATGATGTCTTAGTCTATGTACTGAACTCTGTGTACCGAACTCTATGTATGATCCCTTTTGTAAGATGTGCCGACTACTGTGTAGTTTCTATCGTGCTGCTTTCATTATGCATATTTGATCATGAATGATTCTTGTCCTTTGCATAATTTCTCAAATGCTGAACTACCCCTGTTATATATTAGCAGGATGGTTAGACCAGCCGGTCGTGGTCGTGGTGGCAACTTCCCACCACCGCCTGAGTACATGGCTGGTATGATCCAACAGCTTGAGATGAATCGCCAGTTCATGGAGAACATGATGGCTCAGTTTCCTCGCCCCAATATGAACCAGCAGCCAAACACAACAACTCTGCAGGATTTCATACGCCTCAACCCAAGTGTGTACCGCAGCTCAACCCAGCCGCTGGATGCTGATGACTGGCTCCGTGACATCACCTATGAGATGGAGTCTGCTGATGTAGCCCCTGCCAGCTATGTCACTTTTGCTTCCTTCTTCCTGAAGGGACCCGCAGCTCAATGGTGGGACATCCACAGGCGTACTCTGCCCGTTGGGACAATCATCACCTGGCCACACTTCCAGGCTGCTTTCCGTGCCCGCTTCATCCCTCAAGGAGTCATGGACCGGAAGAAGCGTGAGTTCCGCAACCTCACCCATGGCAACAAGACTGTTGAAGCTTATCAGCGTGAGTTTCTGGACTTGTCTCGCTATGCTGAAGAGGACATTGCAACTGATGCACGCAGACAGGAGAAGTCCCGTGACGGCCTTCAAGCTGACATCAAGCTCGCACTTCTAGTGCACGACTTTGCTGATTTCGCCACCTTGGTGAACAAAGCTATCAATGTCAAAACTGGTTTGCAGGAATACCAGAGCTCTAAACGGCGCAACCGTGACACGGGCTCATCTTCGGGCCCGTCCTCGCAGAAGCGTAAGATATGGATACCCAACTGCATGTACCAGCCAAATGCACCTGCCCCAAGGCAGAGCTATGCTGCACCTCGTCTGCCTACTCCAACTAGGCAGCCAAAGCTTCCAGCTCCACCACCCCAAGCTCCTGTTCCCACCCCCAATAATGGTTTGTGCTTCAGGTGTGGACAACCAGGGCAGCGTGCTAGAGAATGCAACCAGAACCAGAATCAGCTGGCCCTTCCAGCAACTGGCCGTGGAAACAACCAGCCCCGCTACAACAATGCCAAGCCTTATGGTCGAGTTCATGCCAACCACGTTGATCTGAACGAAGCTCAAGACCAACCTGCTACTGTGATGGGTACACTCCTCGTAAATTCAGTACCAGCATGTGTTCTATTTGATACAGGTGCATCGCATTCATTCATGTCTGAAGATTTCGCATTCTTGCATGGCATTAAAAGTGAAGACATGAATGCTTCACTATTAGTACACACCCCTGCGGGCCAATGTCGAACCTCCATGATTTGCAACGACGTCCCCGTTGAAATCGAAGGACTGGAATTCCTTGTCTCACCCATCGTACTGAAGTATTGTAGCATTGACCTCATTGTGGGAATGAATTGGTTAAAGGCGCATACTGCTTCTATAGTTTGCGCCACTAAGACCTCCATCTGCTACACCCTTCCGATGAAATAGTCACTTACCGAGCTCATCTGGTGCAAAATGCCGAGGCAAGGCTCTATGCATTGAATGCATTGAACGCTGCACCACTCGAGGGTATTGAAAACATTCCTGTCGTGCGTGAATTCCTCGACGTCTTTCCTAAAGAACTTCCAGGGATTCCCCCTGCTAGGGCTGTCGAATTCGTCATCGACTTGAAACCAAGCACCACTCCTATAGCCAAGCGACCCTACAAGATGCCGCCGCATGAACTCCTTGAGCTTAAGGAGGAAATCGACAAGTCTCTTCGCAGTGGTTTCATTCGCCCAAGTTGCTCTCCTTGGGGAGCACCTTCTCTCTTTGTCAAGAAGAAGGATGGGACAAACCGATTGGTCCAAGACTACCGTCCTATAAATCAAGCTACCATTCAGAATAAGTATCCTCTTCCTCGGATCAATGATCTGTATGATCAACTGGCTGGTTCATCAGTGTTCTCTAAACTCGACTTGAGGTTGGGTTACCACCAGATCCGTGTTCGTGAGGAGGATATCCCCAAGACCGCCTTTGTGACTCGTTATGGTTCATACGAGTACACCGTCATGTCTTTCGGCTTAACCAATGCTCCAGCCACCTTCTCTCGCCTGATGAACTATATATTCATGGATTACCTCGACAAGTTCGTCGTGGTTTATCTGGATGATATCCTGATATTTTCCAAGAATGAAGAAGAACATGCTGAACATCTTCGTCTTGTGCTGGAAAAGCTACGAGAGCATCAGCTATATGCCAAGTTCTCCAAGTGTGAATTCTGGCTTCCCGAAGTAACATATCTCGGGCATGTCATCTCTAAGGATGGTATTGCCGTTAACCCTGAACGAGTTCAAGCTATTCTCGATTGGACTCCTCCGAAGAATGTCAAGCAAGTCAGAAGTTTTCTCGGTCTCGCCAGCTATTGCCGTCGATTCGTCGAGAACTTCTCCAAGATTGCCAGGCCCCTGACTAACCTGTTGCATAAGGGCGTCAAGTTCCAATGGACAGATAAATGTCAGGAAAGTTTCCAGGCACTCAAAGACAAGTTGACTTCTGCCCCAGTACTAGCTCCTCCTGATACTAAGAAGGACTTCGTCATTTACTGCGACGCTTCCCGTCAAGGATTAGGCTGTGTCCTAATGCAAGACCGCAAAGTTATTGCTTATGCCTCTCGGCAATTGCGCCCTCACGAAGAGAACTACCCAGTTCACTACCTCGAGCTTGCTGCTGTCATTCATGCACTGAAGCAGTGGCGACATTACCTTCTCGGTAATCGTTGCAAGATCTTCACTGACCACCAAAGTCTGAAGTATCTGTTTACTCAGCCAGACCTGAACCTCCGTCAGCAGAGATGGATGGAGATTGTTGCAGACTTTGACTTGGGTATTTCCTATACACCAGGCAAGGCTAATGTAATGGCTGATGCCTTGAGCCGCAAGTCTTACTGCAACCACCTCCAGATTCACAAGCTTCAGCCCTCACTTGTTGAAGAATTTCGAAAGCTGAACCTCCATATTGTTCCTCCGGGTGCGCTCGCTCCCCCTCCTAAGGAGTTTCGCAAGATGAACCTCCACGTTGTTCCCAGGGGTTCTCTCAATACCCTGGTTGCAAAACCAGATCTTGTGGACACCATCAAATGGATGCAGAAATGTGACGATGAAGTCGAGAGGATTAAACTTTATCTCGCAGAAGGAAAGCCCTCATTCTTCACTGTGGATGATGCAGGCACCTTATTCTTCAAAGGTCGCCTAGTGGTACCGAGTAAGAGGGAAAACCTGAATCTGACTCCAAAGGTTATGAAAGAAGCTCATGATACTCCTTTGTCTATTCATCCCGGTAGTACAAAGATGTACCAAGACATTCGTCAGAGATTCTGGTGGTCTAACATGAAGCAAGACATTGCTCGCTATGTTGCTGAGTGTGACGTTTGCCGTCGTATCAAAGCAGAACATCAAAGGCCTGCTGGAACTCTGCAACCTATCTCTATTCCTGAATGGAAATGGGACCATGTTGAAATGGACATCGTCACTGGATTTCCCAAATCGCAAAAAGGTAATGATGCTATTCTTGTCGTCATTGACCGGCTTTCTAAAGTTGCGCATTTTCTGGCTGTCAAGGAGACAATCACTGCTAGTCAGCTGGCAAACCTCTACATGTCCAGAATTGTCTCGCTTCACGGTATTCCATTGGTAATCAGTTCAGACCGTGGCAGCTTATTCACTTCAAGATTCTGGGCAAGTTTCCAAGAAGCTATGGGCACTCATCTGTCTTTCAGCACTGCTTTTCATCCTCAGTCGCAAGGGCAAGTTGAACGTGTCAACCAAGTTCTCGAAGACATGCTTCAAGCTTGTGTCATTTCCTTCGGCAAGAAATGGGAGGAATCCCTCCCGTATGCTGAGTTCTCTTATAATAATAGCTATCAAGCTAGTCTGAAGATGGCCCCCTTCGAAGTGTTATATGGACGAAAGTGCCGAACCCCTCTGAACTGGTCAGAAACTGGGGAACGTCCACTCTTCGGTCTGGATATTATCCAACATGCCGAAGAACAAGTCCGCATTATTCGCGAGAATCTCAAGACTGCTCAGTCACGCCAAAAGAGTAATTATGACCATAAACATAAGGACATGGTCTATCAACCTGGCGAAAAGGCTTATCTTCGAGTCAGACCAATGAAGGGTGCTCACCGCTTCGGGATCAAGGGCAAGTTAGCTCCTCGCTATATTGGCCCATTCACTATTCTCGAAAGGCGTGGAAAAGTGGCATATCAACTGGAGCTTCCGCCGAACCTTTCTCAGGTTCACGATGTGTTCCATGTATCACAGCTCCGCCGTTGCTTCAAGGACCCGATCCGAGGAGTGGATCATGAAGTGCTCGAATTGCAACAGGATCTCTCCTATAAAGAGCATCCGGTCCGCATTCTCGACCAAGCTGAACGCCGCACAAGCCAGAAGGCGATCAAGTTCCTCAAAGTCCAGTGGTCGCACCATTCTGAAGATGAAGCCACTTGGGAACGCGAGGATCGTCTGCGCGAAGAATACCCCGCACTGTTTCCTTCTTCCTCTTAAATCTCGGGACGAGATTTCTTGTAGTGGAGGAGAATTGTGACGCCCGGATAATCAAGCTACAGTAATCCCACGCTAATCATGCCATGACACCTCGGTTACTGTTGCTATCCTCGCAATAGTTCGAAACCGTTCAAATTAAAATTTAAAATTAATGTCGACAATAAAAGTTTTCGAAAGTAGAAACAAAAATGTTCGGGGGTTGCCAAATATTGCATAGGAGATTATCATGAAATGAACACATTTTTATAAAAGGCCTAAATAATTTAAAATCATTTAAAACAGAAAGGAAATAAATAAAAGGAAAAGGTCAAAAATAGAAAAGGAAAAACAAAACAAAACAAGCCCCCCTCCCCACATGGGCCAACCGGCCCAGCCAGCCAACCCAACTGGCCCAGGCCAGCCCACCCCTGGCCTACACATGCCCCCCCCACGACACCCGAAACCCTAACCCATTCCCCACTCGCTCCCACTTTCCCTCTCCCGATCTGATCTGGATCGGGATCGATCCCCCACTCGCCCCACCCCGTGCCCCCCCTCCTCTCTCCCGATCTGGATCGAGATCCAGAGGAGACCACCGCCGCCGCCAGGCCTCGTCGCCGCCGAACGCCACCTCGTCCTCCTCCTCGCGGGTCCTCCCCGACCGCCCCCGAGCCCACTGCCCCGTCCCCTACTCCCCCCGTGAGCTTCCCCCTTCGCCCCCTCTCCCCCTAGGTCGCCTCGGCCGTCGCCGCTCGACGCGCTCCGGCGCCACCGTCGCGCGACACCAACCGCGCCGGACCGCCCCGCCCCCGTCTCCTCCTTTCCCCGCGCTCGTCGCGCTCACCGTGACCCTCGCGCCCGTGGCCGCGCCCTCTCCCCCCAGGTCGGCTCGCCGTCCGCGCACGGTGCGTGACCGCACCCCGGCCTCCTCACCCTCCGGCGACGCCGGCCCCTCCCCGCTCCCCCGTGCTGCTCCCCTGCCTCTGCCTCGCGCGAGCGCGCCCCTGAACACCGTCCCGTGCCTCCTCTACTGACTGCACTGGCCGCGGCCAGTCGCCGGCCACCACTCGCCATGACCGCGCCGTTCGCCGCCTCAGCCGGTGCCCCGCTGCTGCGGCGGCCCCGTGCTCCCCCGCCTCTCCGTCGGCCGCCCCGGCCACCATCACGTCGGGCCTCGCCCCCGCTTCCCCTTGCCGGCGCCGCGCCGACGGCCACGGCCTTGCCCGCGCCCCGTTCGGGCGAGCGCCCGCACCCGCGCCCGTTTAGCCTCATGGGCCACTGACCACAGGGGCCCACGCCCTAGAACGTTAAAAAAAGAGAGAATTAAAAATAAAAATAATTAATAAAAATGAAAATGATTTAATAAAATTAATTATTAATTAATTAATTAATTAATTAAGTTAATTAATTCGGTTTAATTAATTTAATTAACTAGTTAAGTTTAATTAAACTGTAATTAGATTAACCTAAACCCTAATTAACCTAATTAGAGGTTGACAGGTGGGTCCCCCTGGACCCACATGACAGGTTGACCAGGTCAACGGCCAACGTTGACTGCTGACGTCAGCATGACATCATGCTGATGTCATAAATCCATTTTCGAATTAATTAAATAATTAATTAAATTCAGAAATTAATAAAATCTTTAGAAAATCATATCTTTTAATCCGTAACTCGGATTAAAATATTTTCAACATGAAAGTTGCTCAGAACGACGGGACGAATCCGGATACGCAGTCCGTTCGTCCGCCATACCCCCCCTAACCTATCGAACTCGCAACTTTCCCCCTCCGGCTCCTCTGCCCGAAAACGCGAAACACCGGGAATACTTTCCCGGATGTTTTCCCCCTTAACCGGTACCACCTCATACCACGTTAGGGCACGCCTAGCATCGTTACTTGTCTTGTCATGCATCGATATGCATCTGTTTACATGGTATTCATTGTTCTTCCCCCTCTTCTGTTCGGTAGACTACGAGACCGATGCTGCTGCTGCCCAGTTCGACTATGGAGTTGACGACCCCTCTCTCTTGCCAGAGCAACCAGGCAAGCCCCCCCTTGATCAACAGATATCGCCTATTCTACTCTATACTGCTTGCATTAGAGTAGTGTAGCATGTTACTGCTTTCTGTTATACCTATTCTGATGCATAGCCTGGCCTTGTTACTACTGTTGTTACCTTTACCTGTAATCCTATATGCTTAGTATAGGATGCTAGTATATTCATCTGTGGCCCTACATTCTTGTCCGTCTGCCGTGCTATACTATCGGGCCGTGATCACTCGGGAGGTGATCACGGGTATATACTATATACTTTATACATGATACATGTGGAGACTAAAGTCGGGTCGGCTGGTGGAGCACCCGCGAGTGGATCTTTGTGGCGGAGCGACAGGGCAGGTTGAGACCGCCTAGGAGAGAGGTGGGCCTGGCCCTGTTCGGCGTTCGCGGATATTTAACACGCTTAACGAGATCTTGGTATTTGATCTGAGTTGGCTACGAGCCTATACGCACTAACCATCTACGCGGGAGTAGTTATGGGTATCCCGACGTCGTGGTATCAGCCGAAGCACTTCAGACATCAGCGACGGAGCGGCGCGCGCCGGATTGGACTGGAATGTCACTAGGCTAGGTCTGCTTCCAGCCGCCCTCGCAACGTGCAGGTGTGCTATGGGCGATGGGCCCAGACCCCTGTGCGCTTAGGTTTAGACCGGCGTGCTGGCCTCTCTGTTTTGCCTAGGTGGGGCTGCGACGTGTTGATCTTCCGAGGCCGGGCATGACCCAGGAAAGTGTGTCCGGCCAAATGGGATCAAGCGTGTTGGGTAAGTTGGTGCACCCCTGCAGGGAAGTTAATCTATTCGAATAGCCGTGATCTTCGGTAACAGGACGACTTGGAGTTGTACCTTGACCTTATGACAACTAGAACCGGATACTTAATAAAACACACCCTTCCAAGTGCCAGATACAACCGGTGGTCGCTCTCTCTCAGGGATGCGAGGAGAGGATCGCCGGGTAGGATTATGCTATGCGATGCTACGGGAGATGCTACTTGGAGATGCTACTTGGAGATGCTACTTGGAGGACTTCAATCTACTCTCTTCTACATGCTGCAAGACGGAGGCTGCCAGAAGCGTAGTCTTCGACAGGATTAGCTATCCCCCTCTTATTCTGGCATTCTGCAGTTCAGTCCACTGATATGGCCTCCTTACACATATACCCATGCATATGTAGTGTAGTTCCTTGCTTGCGAGTACTTTGGATGAGTACTCACGGTTGCTTTCTCCCCCCTTTCCCCCCTTTCCTTTCTTTCTGGTTGTCGCAACCAGATGCTGGAGCCCAGGAGCCAGACGCCACCGTCGATGATGACTACTACACTGGAGGAGCCTACTACTACGTGCAGCCCGCTGACGACGACCAGGAGTAGTTTAGGAGGATCCCAGGCAGGAGGCCTGCGCCTCTTTCGATCTGTATCCCAGTTTGTGCTAGCCTTCTTAAGGCAAACTTGTTTAACTTATGTCTGTACTCAGATATTGTTGCTTCCGCTGACTCGTCTATGATCGAGCACTTGTATTCGAGCCCTCGACGCCCCTGGCTTGTATTATGATGCTTGTATGACTTATTTTATTTGTAGAGTTGTGTTGTGATATCTTCCCGTGAGTCCCTGATCTTGATCATACACGTTTGCGTGCATGATTAGTGTACGATTGAATCGGGGGCATCACATCTAGATAACCCACAAGTATAGGGGATCAATTGTAGCCTCTTTCGATAAGTAAGAGTGTCAAACCCAACGAGGAGCTAAAGGTAGAACAAATATTCCCTCGAGTTCTATCGACCACCGATACAACTCTACGCACGCTTAACGTTCGCTTTACCTAGAACAAGTATGAAACTAGAAGTACTTTGTAGGTGTTGTTGGATAGGTTTGCAAGATAATAAAGAGCACGTAAATAAAAACTAGGGGCTGTTTAGATAAATCAATAAAGTTAGTATAGCGAGTGTGGAAAAGTGGTCGTAGGAGTTGCGAAATTGTCCCTAAGCAATTGACTACGTTACTAGACCGATAGCAAGTTTTTTGTGGGAAAGGCCACTGCTAGCATGCCATCCCTGACTTGGAATTCTATGCACTTATGATTGGAACTATTAGCAAGCATCCGCAACTACTAACGTTCATTAAGGTAAAACCCAACCATAGCATTAAGATATATTGGCCCCCCTTCAATCCCGTATGCATCAATTTCTATGCTAGGTTGAAGCTTCTGTCACTCTTGCCCTCCAATACATAGTCCTATCAACATACAACTAACCCTATGGTGTTATCCACGCACTCTCTCATATGATGGGCACCAAAGGACAGCAACATAACCACAAGCAAATTAAACCAATCACAGCAATTCATCAATTACCGATAGGACAACGAAAATCTACTCAGACATCATAGGATGGCAACATATCATTGGATAATAATATGAAGCATAAAGCACCATGTTCAAGTAGAGGGTACAACGGGTTGCGGGAGAGTGGACCACTGTAGATAGATGGGGGGGGGGAAGGTGATGGAGATGTTGGTGAATATGACGGAGGTGTTGGTGTAGATCGCAGTGATGATGATGGTCCCCGGCGGCGTGCCGGCGCCGCTGGAAGCGAGGGGGAGAGAGCCCCCCTTCTTATTCTTCTTCCTTGACCTTCTCCCTAGATGGGAGATGGGTTTCCCCTCTGGTCCATGGTCTCCATGGCGTGGGAGGGGCGAGAGCCCCTCCGAGATTGGATCTGTCTCTCTGTCTCTCTCTGTTTCTGCGTTCTGGATTCTACCCTTTCACCATTTCTTTTATAACCGGAGATCCATAACTCCGATTGGATTGAAACCTTTGCCATGATTTCTCCCAGAAAATTACCTTTCTTGCGGCAAAATAAGAGCAGCAACCGCCTTACGGGGTGCCCAAGAGGGTCAGGGGCGCGCCTCCTTGCCTCGTGGCCCCCTCGGGCACCGTCTCGCGTTGATTTTTCTTCCCAAAATTCATAAATATTCCAAAAATATTCTCCATCCGTTTTTATCCCGCTTGGACTCCGTTTGATATGGGGTTTCTGCGAAACATAAAACATGCAACAAACAGGAACTGGCACTAGATCAATATGTTAGTTCCAAAAATAGTATAAAAAGTTGCCAAAAGTATATGAAAGTTGAATAGTATTGATATGGAACAATCAAAAATTATAGATACGACGGAGACGTATCACGCGCCGGTGACGATGGTGATCATGACGGTGCTTTGGAGATGGAGATCAAAGGCACACGATGATGATGGCCATGTCATATCACTTATATTTATTGCATGTGATGTTTATCCTTTATGCATCTTATTTTTCTTAGATCGACTGTAGCATTATAAGATGATCTCTCACTAAATTTCAAGGTACAAGTGTTCTCCCTGAGTATGCACCGCTGCGACAGTTCTTCGTGCTAAGACACCATGTGATGATCGGGTGTGATAAGCTCTACGTTCACATACAACGGGTGCAAACCAGTTTTGCGCACGCAGAATACTCGGGTTAAACTTGACGATCCTAGCATATGTAGATATGGCCTCGGAACAGCGAGACCGAAAGGTCGAGCTTGAATCATATAGCAGATATGATCAACATAGTGATGTTCACCATTGGAATCTACTCCATCTCACGTGATGATCGGACATGGTTTAGTTGATATGGATCACGTGATCACTTAGATGATTAGAGGGATGTCTATCTAAGTGGGAGTTCTTAAGTAATATGATTAATTGAACTTGAATTTATCATGAACTTTGTCCTGGTAGTATTAGCATATCTATGTTGTTGATCAATATCTCGCGTTTAGCTCCCCTGTTTTATTTTTGATATGTTCCTAGAGAAAACTATGTTGAAAGATGTTAGTAGCAATGATGCGGATTGGATCCGTGATCTGAGGATTATCCTCATTGTTGCATAGAAGAATTATGTCCTTGATGCACAGCTAGGTGACAGACCGATTGCAGGAGCAGATGCAGGTGTTATGAACATTTGGCAAGCTCGGTATGATGACTACTTGATAGTTTAGTGCACCATACTTTACGGCTTAGAATCGGGGCTTCAAAGACTTTTTAAATGCCACGGAGCATATGAGATGTTCCAAGAGTTGAATTAGTATTTCAGACTCATGCCCACGTCGAAAGGTATGAGACCTTTGACAAGTACTTTGCCAACAAGATGGAGGAGAATAGCTCAGCTAGTGAGCATGTGCTCAGAATGTCTGAGTACTACAATCACTTGAATCAAGTGGGAGTTAATCTTCCACATAAGATAGTGATTGACAGAGTTCTCTAGTCATTATCACCAAGTTACTAGAACTTCATGATGAACTATAATATGGAAGGGATAACGGAAACGATTCCTAAGCTCTTGGTGATGCTGAAATCGACGAAGGTAGAAATCAAGAAAAGCATCAAGTGTTGATGGTTGACAAGACCACTAGTTTCAAGAAAAAGGGCAAGGGGAAGAAGGGGAACTTCAAAAAGAATGGCAAGCAAGTTGCTGCTCAACCGAAGAAGCCCAAGTCTGGACCTAGGCCTGAGACTGAGTGCTACTACTGCAAAGGAAATGGTCACTAGAAGTGGAACTGCCCTAGATACTTGGCGGATAAGAAGGATGGCATAGTGAACAAAGGTATATTGGATATACATGTTATTAATGTTTACTTTACTAGTGTTTATAGCAACCCCTCGGTATTTGATACTGGTTCAGTTTCTAAGAGTAGTAACTTGAAACGGGAGTTGCGGAATGAACATAGACTAGTTAAGGGTGAAGTGACGATGTGTGTATGAAGTAGTTCCAAGATTGATATGATCATAATCGCACACTCCCTATACTTTCGGGATTAGTGTTGAACCTAAATAAATGTTATTTGGTGGTTGCGTTGAGCATGAATATGATTTGATCATGTTTATTGTAATACAGTTATTCATTTAAAGTTAGAGAATAATTGTTGTTCTGTTTACATGAATTAAACCTTCGATGGTCATACACCCAATGAAAATAGTTTGTTGGATCTCGATCGTAGTGACACACATATTCATAATATTGAAGCCAAAAGATGCAAAGTTAATAATGATAGTGCAACTTATTTGTGGCACTGCCATTTAGGTCATGTTGGTGTAAAGCGCATGAAGAAACTCCATGCTGATGGGCTTTTGGAATCACTTGATTATTAATCACTTGATGCTTGCGAACCATGCCTCATGGGCAAGATGACTAAGACTCCGTTCTCCGGAACAATGGAGCGAGCAAATGACTTGTTGAAAATAATACATACTGATGTATGCGATCCGATGAGTGTTGAGGCTCGCGGCGGGTATCGTTATTTTCTGACCTTCACAAATGATTTGAGCAGATATGGGTATATATATTTGATGAAACATAAGTCTGAAACATTTGAAAAGTTAAAAAGAATTTCAGAGTGAAGTGGAAAATCATCGTAGCAAGAAAATAAAGTTTCTACGATCTGATCGCGGAGACGAATATTTGAGTTACGAGTTTGGTCTTCATTTGAAACAACGTGAAATAGTTTCGCAACTCACGCCACCTGGAACACCACAGCGTAATGGTGTGTCCGGATATCGTAATCATACTTTACTAGATATGGTGCGATCTATGATGTCTCTTACCGATTTACCACTATCGTTTTGGGGTTATGCATTAGAGACCGCTGCATTCACATTAAAAAGGGCACCATATAAATCCATTGAGACGACATCGTATGAACTGTGGTTTAGCAAGAAACCTAAGATGTCGTTTCTTAAAGTCTGGGTTTGCAATGATTATGTGAAAAAGTTTCATCCCGATAAGTTCAAACCCAAATCGGAGAAGTGCGTCTTCATAGGATACCCAAAAGTAACTATTGGGACACCACTACTAGAATCAGCTTCTTTGCCGTCCGCCATGGTGGATGCCAAAGGCACGGATGCCGGATAGCAAAGTACTTTGCCGTCAGCCAGCGGAAGGCAAACCGTCCGGCTGAACACGTGCCAGCAAAGGCCTTCTTTGCCGTCCGCTTTGTAGAAACGAACGGCAAAGGATTGTGCCGTCAGCCATCGGAGGCCAGCAAACAACAACGACGACGGACGACAGCGTTGTGAGGTGAGAGCCGTTAGGGGGTTAACGGTGTTGTTTGCCGTCCGCCAGCCGACGGCAAAGAGGCAAAGCTCTTTGCCGTCCGCTGACGGACGGCGAAGAGCTTAGCTAGGGCAGCACTGGGATGCTGCCACGTGGCCAGCTATGCCGTCGGCCAGCAGACGGCATAGATGGCCCTGTTTACCAGGACTATTTGGTCACTTTACCGTCCGCTTGCAGACGGCAAAATGACCAAATAGGCAGCCAGTGTTGCCAGTTTACACAGGTGACTGCCACGTGTCCTCTTTGCCGTCGGCTAGCGGACGACAAAGAGCTTTGCCGTCCGCTAGCGGACGACAAAGAGGCTACACATCCCCTGTTTTTATTTAAATCCAATTAATTAGACATGGTTTCAAACAGAGATATACATGCATACATATCCAACAACATGTCCAACAACATATTTTGTCAAATCCAACAACATAGTTCAACAAAGTTCAACATATCCATATATACATAACCACAAACAAGTTTCCAACAACATATCCATATAGACATACATATCCAAACAAGTTTTCACAAACAACAAGGAAGCACCAGAAGAATAGTACACTCCATGAATCCAAGCCTTCCTCATGTAAAGCAAATCTGCAAATTGGGAAAGATGAAAGTTAGAAGAAGAAGTAGAAGAAGAAGACTAGTTAGAAGAATAATAAGAAGAAGATTTTTTCTTCTCTCCTCTTCTTAGAGCTAATCTAGGTAAAAATGCTAAGTGTAGGTCATTTTAGAGCTAAGCTAGGTAAATATGTCATTTTGGAGCTTAGTAAGGTTATTATGTAATTTTTGAGGAAAATAAGCTAAGTCTATATCATTTTGGACGTAACAAAGATCATCATGCCATTTTTGACCTAAGTATGCTAAGTATGTTATAAATGAACTGAATAAGCTAAGTATAGCTCATTTTTTATATAACTTAGGTAAATATGCCATTTAGAAGGAAAATAAGCTAAGTATCCATTTGTAAAGCAAAACATTAGAGAAAACTTACCCTCATCACAACAAATATGATGAAGATCGCAACTAAGGTAACAATTGATCCAACGGCATAATGATACCAAGCCTCATTATCAATGGCATATTTTCCAATCTTCTTAAGCTTCAGGCGCATTGCATCCATCTTCAAGCGCATTACATTCATCTTCATCTTGTGATCATCGATGACATCGACAACATACAACTCCAATGTCATCTTCTCTTCTTCAATTCTTTTAATTTTTTCTTTCAAATACTCATTTCTTTTCCAACTAAATTTAACTTCTCGACAAGAGGGTCGGTTTCAAATTTCGGTTCACATACCTCCTAGATTAAAATATCTCTATGTCAACTTGATGGCCATAATTGTCATAAATGCTAAATGCAACAAATAGTTATGAAATAGAATTTACCACATCCGAATCATAAAGCGAGCGAGGGCCGACGGGGACGGAAATCAAGACCATGGCACTATGTATAAGAAACAACCATACAAAGTAAGAAAATTATACATACCAACTATATAAATCATACAAAGTACAACATAAAAAATTGAATACCTAAGAATCACTATCGGTAATGACGTGCTCATCACCATCATTAATAAATGCATCATCATCATCACTATCGGTAATGACGTGCTCCTCATCATCATTAATAAATGAATCATCATGTGGAAGGCCACCTTTACGTAATCGTTCAAGCATTGACAGGTCATCTGCAGTAGTAACTTCTTCTTCTTCCGGCTCTTCTTGTTCCGGCTCAGGGTTGGATTCACTATCCTTGTCTACTTCAATGTTCTGGGTGGAGTAGAGCGTTTCTTGAAACGTTTTTTTGGCAAGACGTGTTTCTTGGAAGAATTCTCCTTCGTCATATGTGTCTTGGTTAATGTGGCGTTCATAATCCTCTTCATTGGGGGGAGGTGGTCTAACACGTGGCGACACTTCATAAACGACATCCCAACCACTGAGATTTGGATCACTTTGACAGGCCCACGTTAGATAGAAAACTTGGGTTGCCTATTGAGCCGTAATATAGACATCAGGAACATCCAAATGGGTGCTTTGTTTGATTTTGACTAGCCCTATATGTTCATGAGTCCTTCTAGTCTCCCTGGGCTGGAACCAATAACATCTAAAGAGTACGACATTTGATGGGTTATTACCATAGAATTGAAGTTCATAAATTGCTTCAACTCTTCCATAATACTCGAAACCTCCTTCGCCGATAGCAGAGACACAACAATTTATAGACTTTCGGTCAGCCATAGATAGCTCTTTGCCATAGGTACAAAAGCGATACCCGTTGATGTCGTAATTGTCAAATGAAGGGACCTTATAGTCAAAACCATTAGCTACTTGTCTCAATTCGGCATCCATAATCTTTGAATTAGCCTACAAGTTTAATAAGAAAGGATTGTTGCATTAGGCGCAAATTAGCCAAAGAAATGAAAAGGTCTAATGGAAATTACCATTTTTTGAACCAAGAGATAAAACCGGGATATTCGCCTTCTTGCTTTGCCAGAAGCTCATACTCTTTGACGGAATCCTTTTGGATCACTGCTCCATACGAGAATATGGTGACATATTGATTGCATCAAATATCCAGGAATAAGAGCAGTTCAAAGAAATTAGAAGTTGCGAAACAATGTAACGAGATCTTACTCTATGTACGGCCGCACTTCTGTTAGGTTGTTAAAGGGATACATCAAAATGGTCCTCCATTCTTCAACATCCAGCGATACTGATTTCCAAGAACTGGATGGTGCGAGATTCCCCTTGAATAGGTTGAGGTTGGATTGATCCTTTGTAGGCTCGTCAGCATTATATCGAGGCTTCGGATTATGCAAATGACGATTTTTGGCTTCGTAGTGTGCTATCACGAAGTTTGACGCCTCCTTAGTGATGAATGCCTCGGCCATCGATGCTTCTATTATACATTTATTTTTACATTTTGCTCGAAGCGTCTTCTGCATCCTCTCAGTTGAGTAGCACCAACGATTTTGCATGGGCCCCCCAATCATGCCTCGGTCGGGAGATGCAAAATCAAGTGTTGCGTTGGATTAAAGAACCTTGGCTGAAAGATCATCTCTAACTTGCAGATCAACTCCGGCGCCAACTATTCCATTTCTTCTAGGAGGCCAGGCGATAGTTCTTTCACACAAAGAACACGGAAGAAATAGCTCAGCTCTGCCAGTACTAGCCATTCATCCTCAGGGATGAAGCCACGCAACATCACTGGCATTATCCGCTTTGGTTTACTTGGTGGAAGATCATTTTTTCAGATCCTTAATGCATATTAATACTCCTCTGATTATGAACATGAATATGCTTTGTGAGTAGTTACGTTTGTTCCTGAGGACATGGGTGAAGTCTTGCTATTAGTAGTCATGTGAATTTGGTATTCGTTCGATATTTTGATGAGATGTATGTTGTCTCTCCTCTAGTGGTGTTATGTGAATGTAGACTACATGACACTTCACCATTATTTGGGCCTAGAGGAAGGCATTGGGAAGTAATAAGTAGATGATGGGTTGCTAGAGTGACAGAAGCTTAAACCCTAGTTTATGCGTTGCTTCGTAAGGGGATGATTTGGATCCATATGTCTAATGATGTGGTTAGGTTTACCTTAATACTTCTTTTGTAGTTGCGGATGCTTGCAATAGGGTTTAATCATAAGTGGGATGCTTGTCCAAGTAAGGGCAGTACCCAAGCACCGGTCCACACACATATCAAATTATTAAAGTATCGAACGCGAATCATATGAGCGTGATGAAAACTAGCTTGACGATAATTCCCATGTGTCCTCGGGAGCGCTTTTCTCATTATAAGAAATTGTCCAGGCTTGTCCTTTGCTACAAAAAGGATTGGGCCACCTTGCTGCACTTTATTTACTTTCATTGCTTGTTACCCGTTCCAAATTATCTTATCACAAAACTATCTGTTACCTACAATTTCAGTGCTTGCAGAGAAAACCTTACAGAAAACCGCTTGTCATTTCCTTCTGCTCCTTGTTTGGTTCGACACTCTTACTTATCGAAAGGACTACGATAGATCCCCTATACTTGTGGGTCATCAAGACTCTTTTCTGCCGCCGTTGCCGGGGAGTGAAGCGCCTTTGGTGAGTGGAACTTGGTAAGGAAACATTTATATAGTGTGCTGAAATTTTCTGTCACTTGTTACTATGGAAACTAATCCTTTGAGGGGCTTGTTCGGGGTATCTTCACCCCGACCAGTAGAGCAAAGAGTTTCTCCTCAACCTACTGAACCTACAGAAAATATTTACTTTGAGATTCCTTCGGGTATGATAGAGAAACTGCTAGCTAATCCCTTTGCAGGAGATGGAACATTGCATCCCGATTTACACCTTATCTTTGTGGATGAAGTTTATGGATTATTTAAGCTTGCAGGTATTCCCGATGATGTTGTCAAAAGGAAGGTCTTCCCTTTATCTTTTAAGGGAGATGCATTGACATGGTATAGGCTATGTGATGATACGGGATCTTGGAATTATAAACGATTGAAGTTGGAATTTCACCGGAAGTTCTATCCTATGCATCTTGTTCATCGTGATCGTAATTACATATATAATTTCTGGCCTCGTGAAGGAGAAAGCATTGCTCAAGTTCCACTAAAAAAGCATCGCTCAAGCTTGGGGGAGGCTTAAGTCAATGTTATATTCATGCCCCAATCATGAGCTCTCAAGAGATAAGGTTATTCAAAAAATTTATGCTCGGCTTTCTCTCAGTGATCGCACCATGCTTGATACTTCCTGTGCTGGTTCTTATATGCTGAAGACTACTGAATTCAAGTGGAATTTATTGGAAAGAATTAAACACAACTCTGAAGATTGGGGATCCAACAATGGTAAGGAGTCAGGTATAACACCTCAGTTTGATTGTGTTAAATCTTTTATGGATACCGATGCTTTTCGTGGATTTAGCACTAAGTATGGACTTGACTCTGAGATAGTAGCTGCCTTTTGTGAATATTTGGCTACTCACGTTGATCTCCCTAAGAAGAAGTGGTTTAAATATAATCCTCCCATTGAAGTAAAAGTAGTTGCACCTATTACAGTTGAAGAAAAGACTGTCACTTATAATGATCCTATTGTTCCTACTACTTATGTTGAGAAACCTCCTTTTCCTGTTACGATAAAGGATCATGCTAAAACCTCAACTGTTGTTCATAAGAGTAATACTAGAACTTATGCACCTCCTGAGCAGATCAAAGTTGAACCTAGTATTGCTATGGTTAAAGATCTCTTGGATGATAATTTAGATGGGCATGTTATTTACTTCTGTGAACAGGCTGCTAATATTGCTAGACCAGATGCTAAGATACATAGACCTGTTGTAGGCATGCCTGTTATTTCTGTTAAAATAGGAGATCACTGTTATCATGGCTTATGTGATATGGGTGCTAGTGCTAGTGCAATACCCTATGACTTATATAAAGAAATTATGCATGATATTGCACCCGTTGAAATAGAAGATATTGATGTTACTATTAAGCTTGCCAATAGGGACACCATTAAGCCAGTAGGGATAGTTAGAGATGTTGAAGTCTTGTGTGGGAAAGTTAAATACCCTGCTGATTTTCTTGTTCTTGGTCCACCACAAGATGAATTTTGTCCCATTATATTTGGTAGACCCTTCTTGAATACTGTTAATGCTAGGATTGATTGTGAAAAGGATACTATTACAATTGGCTTAGGGAATATGTCTCATGAGTTTAATTTTGCGAAGTTTCGTAGGCAACCCCGTGATAAAGAATCACCTAGTAAGGATGAGATTATTGGTCTTGCTTCTATTGCCGTGCCTCCTACTAATCCATTAGAACAATATTTGCTAGACCATGAAAATGATATGTTTATGAATGAAAGAAGGGAAATAGATGAAGTGTTCCTTCAACAGGGTCCTATTCTGAAACACAACTTACCTGTTGAAATCCTAGGGGACTCCCCTCCACCCAAGGGTGATCCCGTGTTTGAGCTCAAACCATTACCTGATAATCTTAAGTGTGCTTATCTTGATGAAAAGAAAATATATCCTGTTATTGTTAGTGCTAACCTTTCAGAGCAAGAAGAAGAAAGATTATTGAAAACTCTGAACAAGCACCGTGCTGCTATTGGATATACTCTAGATGATCTTAAGGGCATTAGTCCCACTCTATGCCAACACAAAATTAAAGTGGAGAAATATGTCAAACCAGTTAGAGATCCTCAATGATGGTTAAATCCTAAGATGAAAGAAGTGGTAAGAAAGGAGATACTAAAGCTCCTTGAGGCAGGTATAATTTATCCCGTTGCTGATAGTGATTGGGTAAGTCATGTCCATTGCGTTCCTAAGAAGGGAGGTATTACTGTCATTCCTAATGATAAAGATGAATTGACCCCGCAAAGAATTATTACAGGTTATAGGATGGTAATTGATTTCCGTAAATTAAATAAGCTACTAAGAAAGATCATTACCCTTTACCTTTAATTGATCAAATGCTAGAAAGACTATCCAAACACACACATTTCTTCTTTCTAGATGGTTATTCTGGTTTCTCTCAAATACCTGTGTCAGCAGAGGATCAATCAAAAACTACTTTTACTTGCCCTTTCGGTACTTTTGCTTATAGACGTATGCCTTTTGGTTTATGTAATGCACCTTCTACCATTCAAAGATGCATGATGGCTATATTCTCTGACTTTTGTGAAAAGATTTGTGAGGTATTCATGGATGATTTCTCCGTTTATGGATCCTCTTTTGATGATTGCTTGAGCAACCTTGATCGAGTTTTGCAGAGATGTGAAGACACTAATCTCATATTGAATTGGGAAAAGTGCCACTTTATGGTTAATGAAGGCATTGTCTTGGGGCATAAGATTTCCGAGAGAGGTATTGAAGTTGATAAAGCTAAAGTTGATGCTATTGAAAAGATGCCATGTCCCAAGGGCATAAAAGTTATAAGAAGTTTCCTTGGTCATGCCGGTTTTTATAGGAGGTTCATTAAGGAATTTTCTAAAATCTCTAGTCCTCTGACAATTTTTTTACAAAAAGATATTCCTTTTGTCTTTGATGATGATTGTGTAGAAGCATTTGAAATACTTAAGAAAGCTTTGATCACTGCACCTATTGTTCAGCCACCTGATTGGAATTTATCCTTTGAAATTATGTGTGATGCTAGTGATTATGCTATAGGTCCTGTTCTAGGGCAAAGAGTTGATAAGAAATTGAATGTTATCCAGTATGCTAGTAAAACTCTTGATACTGCCCAGAGAAATTATGCTAGTACTGAAAAAGAGTTTTTAGCAGTTGTATTTGCTTGTGATAAGTTCAGACCTTATATTGTTGATTCCAAAGTTACTATTCACACTGATCATGCTACTATTAAATATCTTATGGAAAAGAAAGATGCTAAGCCTAGACTTATTAGATGGGTTCTCTTGCTCCAAGAATTTGATTTGCATATTATTGATAGAAAGGGGGCTGAGAATCCCGTTGCAGACAACATGTCTAGGTTAGAGAATGTTCTTGATGACCCACTACCTATTGATGATAGCTTTCCTGATGAACAATTAGCGGTCGTTAATGCTTCTCGTACTGCTCCTTGGTATGCTGATTATGCTAATTACATTGTTGCTGAATTTATACCACCTAGTTTCACATACCAGCAAAAGAAAAAGTTCTTTTATTATTTAAGACATTACTTCTGGGATGACCCACACCTTTATAAAGAAGGAGTAGATGGTGTTATTAGACGTTGTGTACCTAAGCATGAACAGGAATAGATCCTACGCAAGTGTCACTCTGAATCATGTGGAGGACACCACGCTGGAGATAGAACTGCACATAAGGTATTGCAATCTGGTTTTTATGGGCCTACTCTCTTCAAATATGCTCGTAAGTTTGTCTTGTCTTGTGATGAATGTCAAAGAATTGGTAATATTAGTAGACGTCAAAAAATACCTATGAATTATTCTCTTGTTATTGAACCATTTGATGTTTGGGGCTTTGATTATATGGGACTTTTCCTGCCTCTAATGGATATACACATATTTTAGTTGATGTTGATTACGTTACCAAGTGGGTAGAATCTATTCCAGCTAGTAGTGCTGATCATAACACTTCTATTAAGATGCTTAAAGAAGTTAATTTTTTCGAGGTTTGGAGTCCCTAGATATCTTATGACTGATGGTGGTTCATATTTTATTCATGGTGCTTTTCGTAAGATGCTTGCCAAGTATGATGTTAATAATAGAATTGCATCTCCTTATCACCCGCAGTCTAGTGGTCAAGTAGAGTTGAGCAATAGAGAGCTCAAATTAATTTTGCAAAAGACTGTCAATGGATCTAGAAAGAATTGGTCCAAAAAACTTGATGATGCATTATGGGCCTATAGAACTACATATAAAAATCCTATGGGTATGTCTCCGTATAAGATGGTTTATGGAAAAGCATGTCACTTACCTCTTGAACTCGAACATAAAGCATATTGGGCTATTAAAGAGCTCAACTATGACTTCAAACTTGCCGGTGAGAAGAGGTTATTTGACATTAGCTCACTTGATGAATGGAGAACCCAGGCCTACGAGAATGCAAAACTATTCAAAGAAAAAGTTAAACGTTGGCATGAAAAAAGGATACAAAAGCGTGAGTTTAACGTAGGTGATTATGTGTTACTATTCAACTCTCGTTAAAGATTTTTTGTAGAAAAACTTCTCTCTAAATGGGAAGGTCCTTACGTTATCGAGGAAGTCTATCGTTTCGGTGCCATAAAAATCAACAACTTCGAAGACACAAGTCCGAGGGTGGTGAACGGTCAAAGAATCAAACAATATATCTCAGGTAATCCTATCAATGTTGAAACTAATATTATTGAGACCGTAACCCCTGAGGAATACATAAGGGGCACTTTCCAGAACGTTTCAGACTCCGAAAAGGAATAAGTATGTGGTACGGTATGTAAACCGACTCCAAAACAGTTCTAATGGCAATTTTCCTTCGTTTTGGAATATTTAAGAATTTTGGAAAGCAAGAAGTAATCCGGGAAGGACACGAGGCCTCCATGAGGGTGGAGGGCGCGCCCACCCTTCCTGGGCGCGCCCCCTATCTCGTGGCCACCTCGTGTGCCTCCCGGACTCCGTTTTCTTGCACGTTACGTATTTTTGTCGGTAAAAATTCATTATATAATCTCCCGAAAGTTTTGACCACCGTATCACGCAAATATCCTCTGTTTTTGTTTCAAGTTGTTCTTGTTGCAGATTAAGAGCAAGATGTCTTCTCAAGAGTCAGTCTGGGAGAGTCGGGTGTCTCACCCGACACCAGGTCCAGGAGCAAATAGCGATGCTTATCACTTTGGACCATCAACGGAGCATGAGATGGAGGCCGACTTGAAAAGGATAGATGCCATGGAGGAAGATCAAGAAGTTACCTCTCGCCTCCAAGCAGGATTCATGATGGGGGAACTACATAGCTCGGCTATTCCAAATTCGGTCATCCCTTCCAACGTTAAATTTATTTCTTATGAAAACATGAAAAAGAACGTCACTTGTTCTCCAGAAGCTATGCATCATCCTTGGGTAAAGGGAGCTTTAGCCGTTATGGGCAAGCTCCGCAAAGAAATTATGGACCTCAAACAACAAGTCAATAAGCTCGAGGAGGAGAATCGTATCCTGAGGGGCATCATCGCCAAGAAGATCACAACACCAACTATGAAGAAGGAGACATAATTACATGGGTATGGGCACTCCCCTTGGCAACTGCCAAGATTGGGGGAGGTGCCCCGGTATCGTATCACCATCACACTCCTATCTTTACCGTTTTACTTAGTTCGATCCTTTTAGTAATATCTTGATCTAATAGATTGAAGTTTTGGTATCTAGTAGTTTTGAGTTTTGCTTTGTGATCTCTTTATGTAATCGAGTCCGTGAGCTATCTATAATAAAGATTAGTGTTGAGTCAAGGGCTTTGCTATCTTGCTATGATCTTGAGAAAGTAGAAAGAATAAAAAGAATAAATGTGTTCATATTGATCTTATGGATAGTAATGACTTCACACATAAAAAGTATGAGGCATAAAAGTTGTTGAGAGTTGATAAACATAGTTTTGGTCATCGTTGCAATTAAAAGGAAGTAATAAGGAAAGAGAGGTTTTCCCATATAAATATACTGTCTTGGACATCTTTTATGATTGTGAGCACCCATTAAGTATGACATGCTAAAAGAGTTGATGTTGGACAAGGAAGACAACGTAATGGTTTATGCTTTCTCACATCTCAGTTAAAGTATATTGTCATTGATCTTCCCAACATGCTGAGCTCGCCTTTTCCCCTCATGCTAGCCAAAATTCCTTGCAGCAAGTAGAGATACTACTTGTGCTTCCAAATATCCTTAAACCCGGTTTTGCCATGAGAGTCCACCATACCTACCTATGGATTGAGTAAGATCCTTCAAGTAAGTTGTCATGTTGCAAGCAATAAAATTGCTCTAAATATGTATGACTTATTAGTGCGGAGAAATAAACTTTATACGATCGTGCGATATGGAAGTAATAAAAGCGATGGACTGCATAATAAAGGTTCATATCACAAGTGGCAATATAAAGCGACGTTCTTTTGCATTAAGATTCTATGCATCCAACCCTAAAAGCACATGAAAACCTCTGCTTCCCTCTGCGAAGGGCCTATCTTTTACTTTATGTTTTTTACTTTATTCATTGAGTCAAGGTGATCTTCACCTTTCCCTTTTTCATTTTATCCTTTGGCTAGCTCCTCGTGTTTGAAAGATCCTGATATATATATGTCCAATTGGATGTAAGTTAGCATGAATTATTTTTGTTGACATCACCCAAAGGTGAATACGTTGGGAGGAAACACAATAAGCCCCTATCTTTCTTAGTG
Organism: Triticum timopheevii; assembly: GCA_963921465.1. NCBI lineage: Eukaryota > Viridiplantae > Streptophyta > Magnoliopsida > Poales > Poaceae > Triticum > Triticum timopheevii. The sequence goes on from OY997271.1 coordinate 9,277,758, forward strand.
TCCAGTTGAAACTCCATAACCACAAGTATTGCGTGAGTGTTAGCAATTGTAGAAGACTATATGATGGTTGAGTATGTGGACTTGCTAGAAACCTCTATTCTTGACTCTTTCCGATGTTATGATAAATTGCAATTGCTTCAATGACTGAGATTATAGTTTTTTAGTTCCCAACGAAGTTTATGAAACATACTTGACATTGTGAATCGATTGTTACTTGAGCATAAGAAATAAAATGACAAAATTTATATATGTTACTGTTATAAGAATGATCATGATGCCCTCATGTCCGTATTTTATTTTTATCGACACCTCTATCTCTAAACATGTGGACATATTTTTCGATTTTGGATTCCGCTTGAGGACAATCGAGGTCTAAGCTTGGGGGAGTTGATACGTCCATTTTGCATCATGCTTTTATATCAATATTGATTGCATTATGGGCTGTTATTACACATTATGTGTCAATACTTATGGCTATTCTCTCTTATTTTACAAGGTTTACCATGAAGAGGGGGAATGCCGGCAGCTGGAATTCTGGCTGGAAAAGGAGCAAATATTGGAAACCTATTCTGCACAGCTCCAAAAATCCTAAAACTCCATGGAAGTCATTTTTGGAATTAATAAGAATTATTGAGCGAAGAAAACACCAGAGGGGGCCCACACCCTGGCCAGGAGGGTGGGGGCGCACCCACCCCTACTGGGTGCACCCCCTGTCTCCTGGGCCCCCTGGTTACCCTCCGGTGCCCATCTTCTGCTATATGAAGGCTTTTACCCTAGAAAAAAAATCATAAGCAAGCTTACGGGACAAAACTCCGCCGCCACGAGGCGTAACCTTGGCGGAACCAATCAAGGGCTCCGGTGGAGCTGTTCTGCCGGGGAAACTTCCCTCTGGGAGGGGGAAATCATCACCATCATCATCACCAACGATCCTCTCAGCGGGAGGGGGTCAATCTCCATCAACATCTTCACCAGCACCATCTCCTCTCAAAATCCTAGTTCATCTCTTGTATCCAATCTTGTATCAAAACCACAAATTGGTACCTGTGGGTTGCTAGTAGTGTTGATTACTCCTTGTAGTTGATGCTAATTGGTTTACTTGGTGGAAGATCATATGTTCAGATCCTTAATGCATATTAATACTCCTCTGATTATGAACATGAATATGCTTTGTGAGTAGTTACGTTTGTTCCTGAGGACATGGGTGAAGTCTGGCTATTAGTAGTCATGTGAATTTGGTATTCGTTCGATATTTTGATGAGATGTATGTTGTCTCTCCTCTAGTGGTGTTACGTGAACATCGAATACATGACACTTCACCATTATTTGGGCCTAGAGGAAGGCATTGGGAAGTAATAAGTAGATGATGGGTTGCTAGAGTGGCAGAAGCTTAAACCCTAGTTTATGCGTTGCTTCGTAAGGGGCTGATTTGGATCCATATGTCTAATGTTGTGGATAGGTTTACCTTAATACTTCTTTTGTAGTTGCGGATGATTGCAATAAGGGTTAATCATAAGTGGGATGCTTGTCCAAGTAAGGGCAGTACCCAAGCACCGGTCCACCCACATATCAAATTATCAAAGTACCGAACGCGAATCATATGACCGTGATGAAAACTAGCTTGACGATAATTCCCATGTGTCCTCGGGAGCGCTTTTCTCATTATAAGAAATTGTCCAGGCTTGTCCTTTTCTACAAAAAGGATTGGGCCACCTTGCTGCACTTTATTTACTTTCTTTGCTTGTTACCCGTTCAAAATTATCTTATCACAAAACTATCTGTTACCTACAATTTCAGTGCTTGCAGAGAAAACCTTACTGAAAACCGCTTGTCATTTCCTTCTGCTCCTCATTGGGTTAGACACTCTTACTTATCGAACGGACTACGATAGATCCCCTATACTTGTGGGTCATCAAGACTCTTTTCTGGCGCCATTGCCGGGGAGTGAAGCGCCTTTGGTGAGTGGAACTTGGTAAGGAAACATTTATATAGTGTGCTGAAATTTTCTGTCACTTGTTACTATGTAAACTAATCCTTTGAGGGGCTTGTTCGGGGTATCTTCACCCTGACCAGTAGAGCAAAGAGTTGCTCCTCAACCTACTGAACCTACTGAAAATATTTACTTTGAGATTCCTTCGGGTATGATAGAGAAACTGCTAGCTAATCCCTTTGCAGGAGATGGAACATTGCATCCCGATTTACACCTTATCTTTGTGGATGAAGTTTATGGATTATTTAAGCTTGCAGCTATTCCCGATGATGTTGTCAAAAGGAAGGTCTTCCCTTTATCTTTGAAGGGAGATGCATTGACATGGTATAGGCTATGTGATGATACGGGATCTTGGAATTATAAACGATTGAAGTTGGAATTTCACCAGAAGTTCTATCCTATGCGTCTTGTTCATTGTGATCATAATTACATATATAATTTCTGGCCTCGTGAAGGAGAAAGCATTGCTCAAGCTCCACTAAAAAAAGCATCGCTCAAGCTTGGGGGAGGCTTAAGTCAATGTTATATTCATGCCCCAATCATGAGCTCTCAAGAGATATGATTATTCAAAAAATTTATGCTCGGCTTTCTCTCAATGATCGCACCATGCTTGATACTTCCTGTGCTGGTTCTTATATGCTGAAGACTACTGAAATCAAGTGGAATTTATTGGAAAGAATTAAATGCAACTCTGAAGATTGGGGTTCCGACGATGGTAAGGAGTCAGGTATAACACCTAAGTTTGATTGTGTTAAATCTTTTATGGATACCGATGCTTTTCGTGGACTTAGCGCTAAGTATGGACTTGACTCTGTGATAGTAGCTGCTTTTTGTCAATCTTTTGCTACTCACGTCGATCTCCCTAAGGAGAAGTGGTTTAAATATAATCCTCCCATTGAAGTAAAACTAGTTGCACCTATTACAGTTGAAGAAAAGACTGTCACTTATAATGATTCTATTGTTCCTACTACTTATGTTGAGAAACCTCCTTTTCCTGTTAGGATAAAGTATCATGCTAAAACCTCAACTATTGTTCGTAAGAGTAATACTAAAACTTATACATCTCCTGAGCAAATCAAAGTTGAACCTAGTATTTCTATGGATAAAGATCTCTTGGATGATAATTTAGATGGGCATGTTATTTACTTCTGTGAACAGGCTGCTAATGTTGATAGACCAGATGCTAAGATACATAGACCTATTGTAGGCATGCCTGTTATTTCTGTTAAAATAGGAGATCACTGTTATCATGGCTTACGTGATATGGGTGCTAGTGCTAGTGCAATACCCTATGACTTATATAAACAAATTTTGCATGATATTGTACCCGCTGAAATAGAAGATATTGATGTTACTATTAAGCTTGCCAATAGGGATACCATTAAGCCAGTAGGGATAGTTAGAGATGTTGAAGTCTTGTGTGGGAAAGTTAAATACCCAGCTGATTTTCTTGTTCTTGGTTCCCCACAGGATGAATTTTGTCCCATTATATTTTTAGACCCTTCTTGAATACTGTTATTGCTAGGATTGATTGTGAAAAGGATACTGTTACAATTGTCTTAGGGGATATGTCTCATGAGTTTAATTTTGCTAAGTTTCGTAGACAACCCCGTGATAAAGAATCACCTAGTAAGGATGAGATTATTGGTCTTGCTTCTATTGTCGTGCCTCTTACTGTTCCATTAGAACAATATTTTCTAGACCATGAATTTGGATGTAACTTTTCGGGCAGATGATTTTTCATATAAAAAACTTTTTAATCCGAGTTCGTATGCAAAAGTTATACCCATTTTACAAATTCCAGAGAGATTTTGCAAATAAAGTTGAAATTCATATTTGTAAATTTTCCCAACAACTAGACCACATATCACATGGGAAACTTATTTTCTTTTATTTTTTTGACATTTCCATCATTTTCTTTTATTTTTTTAAAACTGAAAAGGCGGTCCAGGGGGGTGCATTCGGTGGAATTTTTTGTCAAAGTTAGTAATGGCGCACCGTGGATGTGGTGCGCCATTACTTGTTAAACTAGTAATGGCGCACAATCCCCAGGTGTGCCATTAATAGTTTTGAAAAAAATTAAAAAAAATTAATTGTTAGTAGTGGCGCACCGAGGGTGTGGTGCGCCATTACTAGTTAAAACTAGTAATGGCGCAGTATCCCATGGTGCGCCATTACTAGTTTTGAAAAAAATTTGTTAGTAGTGGCGCACCGAGGGTGTGGTGCGCCATTACTAGTTTAACTAGTAATGGCGCACTATCCCCTGGTGCACCATTACTAGTTTTGAAAAAAATAAAAAAATTTATTAGTAGTGGCGCACCGTGGATGTGGTGCGCCATTAGTATTTGGAGTTTAATGGCATACCTATATGTGGTGCACCACTGCTATATAGCAGTGGCGCACCACATACGTGGTGTGCCATTAATGTCCATATTAGCTATAGCCGTTTTCCTAGTAGTGCCCTTACGAACCGGGACAAATGGCCCTTTTTCTACTAGTGAAGAGCCGAGCTTTCCATGTAATTTCCCCCTTCCACTACTAGGGAAAACCTTATACACAGAATTTTAGCAGCAGCGCGGCTCAAAAAGAGGCGCTACTGCTAATTATCACCAGCGCGTGCATGCAAAACTCGCTACTGAAACGGAGTTAGCAGTAGCGCATTTGGAGCAACCTGCGCTGCTACAAATATCGACCGACAGTGTCGACCCACCTACATTTAGCAGCAACGCGTTGTCGCGACCCGCGCTACTGCTAAAGCGTTAGTAGCAGCGCGCTTTCTCTAAGGTCGTTGCTGCTAATTTTCAAATTGGGCACACTGTTGGTCCCTGTTAGCAGTAGCACTTGTGTGGGAAGCGCGCTGCTGCTAATTTCTTATCAGTAGCACGTTTTGCCACCCACGCTACTGCTAAGCCGCACAAGCCCACCACCTTTCCCCACCCGTCCTCCCCTCCCCCATCTCCTCTCTTCCCTTTCCCCCACCCCCACATCCTCCCTCTCTCACTCTTCTTCTTCCTCAATACTTCTCCCCCATTACTCTCCCTCTCCTACCTGCCTTTCTTTCTCTTCATTAGTCCTAGCTAACTACAACACCTCCAATAATGCACCTCCTTTCTCTTTTTCTTCCCCCTCCACTAGTTTAAGTTGTCTCCTCCCAAATTAGCTAGCTAGGTAGATGTAGCATTTAGTTAAGTGACCTATTTGCCCCCTAACTAGATCTATCTTTGTCAAGAAGAGCTTTGTGCACTTCTGATCTCCCTACATCATCATCTCCACCGTGTGCTCGATCTCGAGATAGAGGTGATTAAAATTTCATGCTTTTGCAAAATGGAAATATGTTTATGTGTGTGTGATATGATAATTTGGAGATATGATGGAAATTGTGTGTGTGGCATGAGTTGACACCAAATTGTGCTTTTGAGTTGCCTATGTTTTGTCGAAATGTCGATTTATTTCCGTTTCGGCGACTTCCAGGCAAACTCTAGATCTATATATGTCCTATTTTTAGGGAAGGTCATGCCGAATTTTTGTATGACTTTGATGCATGCACGCATTTTTATAATCAATTTGTTTATTATTACCGTGTAGAGTTCATGATGGTCAGTGGAACGATGGTGGACAGGTGGTTGCGGTCCGCGGTGCAGGACATGAAAGAAAATAACCAGACATAGGTTTTATGTCCGTGTCAAAAATGCAAAGGAATAGTTTGGCTCGACCCCCATGACTATGGTCGCGTCGAAGCGCACCTGCTCATGATTGGTTTCATGGATGGCTATACTAAGTGGATAATTGAAGATGAGGATGACGATGTTGAGGACATCGACGGGGCAGGCAATGATGACACGGGGCAAGACGAAGAGATGATCGATAATGGCGGCAGTGAAGAGGCCGTACATGGCGGCGGAGAAGGGGCCGAACATGGAAGAGCAGAAGGGGCCGGACATGGCGGCGGAGAGAACAACCTGGACTACACGCACCAGAGTTTGTCGGTACTAAGTTCAATCATGCGGGACCCTCATGTTCAAGCATTGCTTCGCAAGGAGACGAGTACTGAGAGAGCTACTTCTAGAGAGGAGGCTAAGCTGGAGCAACTGGTGTTAGACTCGAACACTCCATTGTATGATGGTTGCAATCCTGAGGTGACCCGGTTGAGTTTCACGCTCCAACTCCTGAAGACGAAGGCTAAAAACAAATGGACTGACACTAGCCTCGATGAGCATCTCAAGTACCTAAAGGATGTTCTTCCCGCAGGGAATCTATGTCCTACTAGTGTTGATGAGGCCAAGAAGATCGTGTGCCCTCTTGATCTTCCACACATTAGATACCATGCATGCATCAACGATTGCATAATTTATCGGAAGGAGCACGCGGAAAAAACAAGTTGTCTGATGTGCAATGCTTCTCGATAGAAGAAGGCCGAGAAGAAATGTCCCCAGAAAGTTGTATGGTACCCGATCACTCCCCGTCTCCAGCGGGTATTTTGTAGATCCCAAGGAAGAAAAGCTAATGCGCTGGCACGCGGAGAGGAAGAAGCCCGACGATGGAGATGATCCGATGCTGAGACACGTCAAGGATGGAAGCCAGTGGAGAGCGTCGAATAGCTTCTATCGGTTTTTCGAATGTGATGCAAGGAACATCGTGCTCTGCGCGTGTACCGATGGCATGAATCCGTTTGGCAACCAGAACACAAACCATAGCACATGGCCCGTGTTTGTATGGATGTACAACCTCCCCCCTGGTTGTGCATGAAGTCGAAGTACATTCACATGAGCATACTTATTCAAGGGCCGAAACAACTAGGAAATAATATTAATTTTTATCTGGGGCTACTTCAAGAGGAGTTAGACACATTATGGAAAACACCAGCCAAGACATGGGACGCTAGCAAAGGCGAGTATTTCTACATGAGAGCCGCGCTGATCACGACGGTGCAGGACTATCTCGGTTACGGATATGTCGCATGCCAGGTGTGCCATGGATATTGCAGATGCACGCGGTGCATGGATGATACGACGTCTTAGCAGCTAACGTGAAGGAAAGATGGCGGGTCTGGGAAAATCATGTACATGGGGCATCGAAGATGGCTCGAACAGGACGACCCGTGGAGAAACCGTGGAGATCTATTCAATGGTCACGTTGAGCATCGAGGACCTCCACGTAAGTAGAGCGGTGCCGAAATTGATGAGCTATTGAAAAACTGGAAGGAGTGCCCCGTGCCGGGAAAGATGGTGAGAAAGGCGCCGGAGCCGCTGCTGAAGGTATGGAAGACGAGGTTTGTGTTCTGGGACTTGGAGTACTGGCACAAATGCGATACACCTCATTGCCTTGATCAAATGCATATCTGTAAGAATGACCTTGAGAGCTTGCTCGCAACACTGATGAACATGACGGATAAGACCAAGGATGGGCCGAAGGCAAGAAAAGACTTGCAAGATTTGAAAATCAGGGAAGATCAGCACATGCCGCTCCGTAAAATGTCAGATGAGACAGAGACGGAGACAGAGGCACGGGAGAAGAAGGGCAAGAAAATAAAGAAAGAGTATTATTGCCCCCCTTCTTGCTTCACCTTAAGTCAGGCTGAGATCGATCAATTCATTAAGTGCCTTACCGGAGTCAAAGTTAGTTCCGGTTATTGTGGAAAGATAAGCAGATATCTAGACACGGACAAGAAAAGGTACAGTGGGATGAAGTCCCATGACTGTCATGTGATGATGATGCAGATACTACCTGTTTCCCTTAGAGAGATAATGGACAAGCACGTCTGTGACACGCTTATTGGTCTCTGCAACTTTTTCGACGTCATCTCTCGAAAGTCGATCAGTGTGAAGCAGCTCCGAAGGCTACAGGAAGAGATCAATGTGATACTAAATGAGCTTGAGATGTACTTCCCGCCCGCGTTCTTTGACGTGATGGTGCATCTGTGTGTCCATATTTTGGATGACATAATAGACCTGGGGCCGTCATTCCTGCACAACATGATGCCGTTTGAGAGGATGAATGTGATCATCAAAGGATTCGTTTGTAACATGTCCCGTCCGGATCGAAGCATCATCCAGGGCTATGTGACACAAGAGTGCATCTCTTTCTGCCAGAATTTTCTATATGGTGCAGACCAGCCGCCTGGTGTTAGTGTTGGTTTGCCTGTTAACAGGCATGATGGGAAGCTCGAAGGAGAAGGTCACTGCAACGGTCGCAGGGAACTGCACATGGCATACTCATATCGATGCAGTGACTTTGACATAGCAAACTTGGTAGTGCTACAACACCTAGACGAGGTAGATCCTTTCGTGGCACTGCACACAGAAATTATCGCAAAGAAGTATCGTGACCAGGGGGTATGCAGGACGGACGCCGAAGTTACTAGAGAGCACAACTCCACTTTCCTGCATTGGTTCAAAGAGCATATTATTTCTAATGCCCGGGAGGAGGGCTCTAAGGACGGATTGCTCATATACGCCTTAGCACATGGCCCCTCGCCCAACCTCGTAACCTATCAGGCATATGATATCAACAGATACACGTTCTACACGGAGGACAAAGATATGGATAGTGATGATCAGAACTCAGGGGTGACGATGGAATGCATGACCGGCAGCGACAACGGCACAACTGAATGATTTTATGGAAGGATCGAGGAGATCTGGGAGCTTGACTACGCTGGACTGCACAACACAACGATGTTCCGTGTTAGATGGGCTAAGAATGTCGAAAGAGAAAGCCGGATTTTCACTACCATGACTATACCCAACACCAAGAGCGCTACCGTGAGTGCTATCGCAAAAAACGAGCCATGGGTACACGCTAAGCACATGACACAATGCTTCTTCATAACCGACCCGCGCAATCCCAGCCGTGCTGTCGTGAGGAGAGGCAAAAGGAACATCATTAGAATGGATGGAGTCGCCAACGAGGAAGACTACGATCAGTACGGCAACCCAATGAGGGAAGATGATGATGATGATGAAGTATACGTCAAAAGAAGAATCAATACTACATTACCTAAGAAAAATCGTACTCCATGAAAAAGGAAAAGTCACAATGAGGGGCTCAATTATTCTCAACGAACAAGAAGGGAAAGAAGCTGACTCAAAAACGAAAACTTCAACGCTGAGGAACCGTATGTTATCGTTCAAATGATGTAATATATATATATATATATATATATATATATGTTCCTATTTTGTATACACACTTAGCCATTATTATGCATGGGTCCAATGATGTAATATATATCTTCCTATTTTGTATACATATTTAATCGTCAAATGATGCAATATATGTCGCCTTCCCTTCGTTCACTGCTCTTAGAAGAAAAAGTGAGAGAAAATAAAGGAAAAGAAAAAGGAAAACTGGTTATAGTAGTAGCGGTTTACTAAAAAAGAGCTACAACTAGTCAAGGTAGCAGTAGCGTTTTCCTTAAAAACCGCTATAGCTACCTGTATTATAGTAGTGGCGCTTTTGGTCTAAACGCGCTACTGCTACGTCCACTTAACCCAAAATCCTCCCTCTCTCTGCTTCATCCCGCCTCTTTTCCCCCCAAATCCGCACTCTCTCTTCCCCCGTCGCACCGCCGCGCCCCGGCGCTCGCCCCCGACCCCGGCGCTCGCCCTCGACTCGGCCCTCGCCCGCGACCCCGGCGCTCGCCCCGACCCCGACGCGCCACGCCTCTCTCCTCTGCTTCCTCCCCTCCCAACCTTGGCCGTCATCGGGCCTGCCTCCTTGCCCCTGCACCCTCTGTAACCCCCCTCTCTCTCTACTAGCTAGGGTTAATTAGGTTAATTAGGTTATTTATTTAGTTATGAATTTAGCTAGGTTGAATTTATATGCAAATTTAGGTAGGCTGAATTTATATGCAAATTTGAACTGGACATGTGATATGTGGACATGTCATTTTTTGGACATGTCATGTTTGGAATTTGGACATGTCATTTGGACATGTGATGTTTTGGTTCAATTTTGGTAAATGATCCGAGTGGCCTATGTTACGCCGGAATGTTGATTCATTTCCGTTTCGGTGAATTTCAAGCGCTCGATATGTCCATTTGTTTAGCAAAGGTCATGCCGAAATTTTCCGTGAATTTTGGCATGATTTGAGCTAGATAGTAGGCATATCGAGTGCTGGCATATAGATTACTTTTTTATGTCATTTCTCATTTTTCATACTTTTAGAAATAAACGAGGAGACTTAATCATAGGAAACATGTCAAACAACAAAGAAACTGGGCCTTCTGACCAAGATGCAGACGCCATGGATTATGAGGGTGAACAAGAGTACCTCGACTATTTGACTGCTAAGCAAGGTTTGTAGGTCGGCCTCGATGATGGTACTGACGCCGACATCGACACCGACGGCGCTGGCACCGATGGCGGCGCCAAGACCGGCGAGGAAGGTATCGGCGCTGATGTCGCTACCGAAAAGAAGAAGCATAAGAAGCAGAGGATATGAAAAACTAACAAGCTAGGGATTAGACGACTAGTGATCACAAAGATGGAACTTGGCAAGTTTGAGCCATTAGAGCCGGAAGAACCTCGCAAGTGCTATGGGAACCAAGTAGGATGCATCCTACGGGAATGCGCGAGCATCAACGACGATGACTTAAGGAGTAAAGAACAGTTGACGCAGTTGCTCCTAACAAAGTTGCACAACAAATTCAAGTTCCCCGACCGGGATGATAACATAGAACAACCATGGGATGATCCAAAGATGAAAAAGATTAACAATCACGCTATTGGCATGTTCAGCAATGATTTGGACTCCTGGAAAGGGAGGGTGAAATGAGCTATTAAGGCTGAGGAACCCCTGTCCAAGATTCTGGAGGAAAATCCGACACTTACGGAAGAGGAGTTTGAAAAGTTCAAGGACACTTGCGCTACCGAGGCAGCCAAGGCTAAGGCTGCGAAATTCAAGAGCCTTCAGCAAAGGAACACGGGGAAGCATCGCCTGGGAAGCCGTGGCTACCTCGGTAAAAGGCCCATATGGGATAAGGAGGACGCGAAATGTGAAGCCGCGGGTCTCCCAGACCCCTTCGTGAAGTTCACCAACCCCTTGGAGCGTGACTTCATCAGGGCCCGCTACAAGTGCGACATGGAAAAAAAGGTTTTTTACATGGACCAGATCACGAGGAAATTGATTAGACTACTGGTAATTATTCTTTTAGCACCTTACATTTAGCTCCATATCTAGTCGACTACACATTCCTAAAAGGTTCACGCTCCTTCTTCAGGAGAAGCAACACTAGCTTGCAGCCAAAAGCCCTACTGTGACGCCCCCGATTCAATCGTACATTAATCATGCACGCAAATGTGTACGATCAAGATCAGGGACTCACGGGAAGATATCACAACACAACTCTAAAAACATAAATAAGTCATACAAGCATCATAATACAAGCCAGGGGCCTCGAGGGCTCGAATACAAGTGCTCGATCATAGACGAGTCAGCGGAAGCAACAATATCTGAGTACAGACATAAGGTAAACAAGTTTGCCTTAAGAAGGCTAGCACAAACTGGGATACAGATCGAAAGAGGCGCAGGCCTCCTGCTTGGGATCCTCCTAAACTACTCTTGGTCGTCGTCAGCAGCCTGCACGTAGTAGTAGGCACCTCCAGTGTAGTAGTCATCATCCACGGTGGCGTCTGGCTCCTGGGCTCCAGCATCTGGTTGCGACAACCAGAAAGAAAGGAAAGGGGGGGGGGGGAGGGGGAAGAAAGCAACCGTGAGTACTCATCCCAAGTACTCGCAAGCAAGGAGCTACACTACTTATGCATGGGTATATGTGTAAGGAGGCAATATGAGTGGACTGAACTGCAGAATGCTAGAATAAGAGGGGGATAGCTAGTCCAGTCGAAGACTACGCTTCTGGCAGCCTCCGTCTTGCAGCATGTAGAAGAGAGCAGATTGAAGTCCTCCAAGTAGCATCGCCAGGTAGCATCTCCAAGTAGCATCTCCAAGTAGCATCGCATAGCATAATCCTACCCGGTGATCCTCCCCTCGTCGCCCTGTGGAAAAGCGATCACCGGGTTGTCTGTGGAACTTGGAAGGGTGTGTTTTATTAAGTATCCGGTTCTAGTTGTCATAAGGTCAAGGTACAACTCCGGGTCGTCCTTTTACCGAGGGACACGGCTATTCGAATAGATAAACTTCCCTGCAGGGGTGCACCGCATAACCCAACACGCTCGATCCCATTTGGCCGGACACACTTTCCTGGGTCATGCCCGGCCTCGGAAGATCAACATGTCGCAGCCCCACCTAGGCACAACAGAGAGGTCAGCACGCCGGTCTAACTCCTATGGCGCAGGGGTCTGGGCCCATCGCCCTTTGCACACCTGCACGTTACGTACGCGCCCGGAAGCAGACCTAGCCTAGTGGCGTTCCAGTCCAATCCGGCGCGCGCCACTCAGTCGCTGACGTCACGAAGGCTTCGGCTGATACCACGACGCCGGGATACCCATAACTACTCCCGCGTAGAGGGTTAGTGCGTATAGACCAAATGGCCAGACTCAGATCAAATACCCAGATCTCGTTAAGCGTGTTAAGTATCCACGAACGCCGAACAGGGCCAGGCCCACCTCTCGCCTAGGTGGTCTGAACCTGCCCTATCGCTCCGCCACAACGATCCACACAGAGGGCCGTCGGGACAAAGGTCCTTTCAGCCCCCAATCCGTGAATCACTCGCGGGTACTCTTCGAGCGGATCCGACTTTAGTCACCATCTGTATAGTATGTATGTATGTATAGTATATACCCGTGATCACCTCCCAAGTGATCACGGCCCGATAGTATAGCAAGGCAGACTAACAAGAATGTAGGGCCAATGATGATAAACTAGCATCCTATACTAAGCATTTAGGATTGCAGGTAAGGTATCAACAGATGTAGCAACAATGGCAGGCTATGCATCAGAATAGGATCAACGGAAAGCAGTAACATGCTACACTACTCTAATGCAAGCAGCATAGAGGAGAATAGCCGATATCTGGTGATCAAGGGGGGGGGGGGCTTGCCTGGTTGCTCAGACAAGAAGGAGGGGTCGTCGGTGACGTAGTCGTCCACAGGGGCATCAGCATCCTCACGGGGGCTACCGGAGAGAAGAGGGGGAAGAAACAGTAATACATAGCAAGCAAGTGCATAACAGGTCAACAAGCAGAGCTAGACGTGTTCTAACGCGGTATGAGGTGATATCAGTGAAGGGGGGAAACATCCGGGAAATTATCCCCGGTGTTTCGTGTTTTCGGACAGATGAACCGGAGGTGAAATGTTGCAGGTTCTCTATGCTAGGGACGCGTGGCGGATGAACGGGCTGCGTATCCGGATTCGTCTCGTCGTTTTGAGCAACTTTCATGTTGAAAATAATTTAATCCGAGTTACGGATTAAAAGTTATGATTTTCTAAAGATTTTATGAATTTCTGGAATTTAATTAATTATTTAAATTAATTCGAAAAATGGATTAATGACATTAGCATGAGGTCATGCTGACGTCAGCAGTCAACAGAGTTGACTGGTCAACCTGACATGTGGGTCCTGCATGCCATAGGCTAAGACTAACTAATCAGGTTTAGTTAGTCTAACTAAATGATTAGGTTAATCTAAACAAGATTAATTAAGTTAATTAATTAAGTAATTAATTCAATTATTATTAATTTTATATTATATATTATTTTTCTTATTTTTTTATATATTTTTTTGTAAACGTTCTGGGGCGGGGCCCCACATGCCTGTGGCCCCAAGGGGCCAATCGGGCGCCGATAGCGGGCGGGGGCGTCGGACGCGCCCGAGCGGGCGCACGCCCAGTACGGGCAGACCCGGCAGGGCACCGGCGTAGGGGAGGTCAGTGGCCATGGCGAGGCCATTACCGGAGCAGGGTCCGGCCGGCGGGCGGCGACGGGACTACAGAGGCGGGGCCGAGTGCAGTGGCCGGACGCGGCCACGGCGGGAGCGCGCGGGCAGGCAAGTAGGGCCGTGGGGAGCGACGGTGCTTGGCGGGAGTGGCGGTGGTGAGCACGAGCGACCGCGGGGAGGAGCAACGGCCGGGGTCGGCGCGCGCCGCCACGGCGGGGCTCGCGTGGTCACGGGCGAGGGAGAGAGGAGGACCGGGGTCCTCACCGGGCTTTGTAGGGAAAGGGCAGCGGGCTCGACGGAGGTCGGTGAGGTCCGACGAGGAAGAGGATGAGGCGGCGGCAGTCCGGCGACGTCGGGGCTTGGGGCGCCGCGGGGGGAGACGGAAGGCGGGTCGGCGTGGTGGCTCCGGTGACGGGAGGCCTGCGGGCGGCGGCACGGCGTCGGTGGGGGGTTCGGGCGACGGGGGTGACGGGATCGGGGCCAATCCCGATCCAGGTCGGGGGGGGGGGAGAGAAGAGGTGGATCGTGGGGGGGGGGGGGAATGGACCGGTTAGGGTTAGGTTATGGGGGTGGGGTGGTTATAGGCCAGGGAAAATTGGGCCGGTTAGCTGGGTCGTGGCCCTATTGGGGGGGTGGCCCTTTTCTTTCTAATTTTATTTTGTTTTGTCTTTCTCTTTTCTTATTTTTATTTGCTGTTTTATTTTAGATACACATTATTATTTTGTTTAGTAAAATATGATAACAACTCCTAAAATAATGTTTCGGAACCACCCACTGTCATAAAAGTTTTACCCCAAAATAAATTAGTTTAGAGTTTTATTAATTGGAAAAGGCAATTACTTAATTTTTTTTGTTACTGTTTAAATCACTTTAGAGTATTAAAGCATTATATAAAAGTGTGGTTTCATCGCCATAATTACCTACGCATTATTTGGCTCACTCCGAACATTTTAGTTTTTAACATTTGAAAATTTTATTGTTTGCCTTGATTTTGAATTTTGAATTCGGACGAGATTGAATCATCGCGAGTTTTACGACAGTAAGAGTGGTGACGTGGCATCATTAGCAGAGTTTTACTGTAGCCTAATTATCCGGGCGTCACACCTACTTCTCTGATGAGGCCCAAGTGGGACACCCCTCTCAACCGGGCCTTGAACGAACTTAAGGGACTCCCTTTGGGCCAGCGACCGCAATATGGTCGTGTGCACGGCGCTGGAGACGGAGCCACGTGGAAGGTGTTTTACAATGAGGGCCCGGAGGCCAAGAAGCAGAAAAAGAATTTTAGTCAGGCGGACGTCGACGCGAAGGTGAATCTTGCAGTCGAGAAAAAAGCAGCTGAGGACGCGGAAAAAATAGCCGAGGAGAAAAATGAGTTGCTACAGCAGGCAGTCAATGCAGCTGTAACTGCCTGCAGAAATGATTTCGCTACTAACAAGACGGTACATGATTTCCCGATGCCCAGTTTCGTCGGAAGCAACTCCATGAACAACAACAACACCGCACCATCACTTGCTCACGCAACCCGGCCTCCTCTCGCAGTCGCTCCCGCTCATAGCAGCTCGTCCTCCATCTCTGGCGTGCTAGGTGGGCCTTCATCTTTTGCTGAGCTCGGGACCGGAGTACTATGTTGAACTTCTCCGAGTACTATGTTGAACTTCAGCTAAAAAGTGTCCAAATGGGGCTTGCAATATACTGCTGGAAAACTATGGACACCAATATCATGATCCAAGTTAAATTTTTGGCAAAATGTACGTGGTTTAAGAGCAGTTTTGAAAACCGTTTTTTCTTCATACAAAAAACGTGAATCGTATTTTCGATCGAATTTCTAAACTGTTTATTGGAATGAGGTAAATAATATAGCGTTGGAAAGCTGCTGCAAAACCGCTCCTTCGACATGTTGAAAGTTTTCTCTAAATCCACATTGATAAAGAGTAATTTTGAAAATCGTAAAATTTCACAAACCGAACAACCGAGTTTGTATTTTCAATGTAATTTCTAAACGGCTAATCCATTTGAGGCAAATGATATGGCATTGGAAAGCTTGTGAAAATGCGCTACTTTTCATGTTAAAAGTTTTTTCTAATTTGAAACGGTTTAAAAGTAATTCAGAAAACGGTACAAGTTCAACCGAGTTCGTATTTTCGAGCTAATTTTTAACCGTACGTCTGAATGCAACAAACGATAAGGCGCTGGAAAGCTTGAGCAAATGCGAAACTTTTTTGTATATATTATTTCTCCTAATTCATTACAGTTTTAAGTCAAATTGGAAAAATGATTAAAAACGTATTTTTGGCATAATTTCTACATACTTTATCGGAATGGGGCAAATAATATACCGCTGAAAAGCTACGGAAAATGCAAAACTTTTTCATGTTGATGGTTTTCTCTGATTCCTAGCCATTTTCAAGTAATTGTGAAAATGGTGAGATCATTCGTTCTGCCTTTATCGCGAAACTGATTCTTCTAAAATGCACCGCGTGAAGAACCTGAACTTCTCGGCACGTGTACTTGAACTTTACTCTGTTTTTCACATGCTTTTTTTTCTCGTATATCTCTATCCACTGCTCCTAGCTCTTCATCCACTCACAGAATTGAGCAAGTGATATACCGATGGAAAGCTGTTGTAAACACGCAACTTTCCCGTGTTAATCATTTTTTCATACTCGGAACTTTCCCGTGTTAATCATTTTAAAAGTTTTTCATCTAAAATTCATTCAGCGCAGTAGTTGAACTTCATGCTATTTTCATGTTGAACTTCTGTGACGCATTTTTGTTTGTACACGCGCCTGAACTTCCCTCTGTACGAACCCGACCTTCGGGCTATCTTTGTAACCGTGGCTTCCCCCGCGAATTATTTTGGTTAGTAGTGTTCTATATGATGTTACTGTAATCTAGAAACGTTTTTTAGCAACTAAATACTGGTTTTAAATAGAAATCTCGCTCGCTGGCAGATTTTGCTCTCGGGGTCGTGATGAAATTGCTTTTTTGCAATTTTACTGCCTGAGTTGTTCGACCTGAACTTCCCCTAGCACTAGGTTGAACTTCCGTCAATATTGCCCAAATGAGGCTTGCGATATACCACTGGAAAGCTATGGACACCAGTATCATGACCCAACTTCAAATTTTGGCAAAATTTAAGTGGTTTAAGAGCAGGTTGGAAAACCGTTTTTCCTTCATACAAAAAACATGAATCGTATTTCCGATCGCATTTCTAAACCATTTATCGGAATGACGCAAATAATATGGCGTTGGAAAGCTGCTGCAAAACCGCTCCTTTCACATGTTGAAAGTTTTCTCTAATTTCTTATGGTTAAAGAGTAATTTGGAAAATCGTAAAATTTCACAAACCGAACAGCTGAGTTCATATTTTCGATGGCATTTCTAAACGGCTAATCCAATCGAGGCAAATGATATGGTGTTGGAAAACTTATGAAAATGCGCTACTTTTTCATGTTGAATTTTTTTTCTAATTTTGAATGGTTTAAAAGAAATTTAGAAAACAATATAAGTTCTAGCGAATTTGTATTTTCGAGCTAATTTTTTAACCGTATGTCCGAATGCAGCAAATGATATGGAGTTGGAAAGCTGGAGGAAATGCGAAACTTTTTTTATCTATTATTTCTCCTAATTATTTATGGTTTTAAGTCAGTTTTCAAAATGGCAAAAAAGTATTTTCGCCGTATTTTCTACAAAGTTTAACGGAATGACGCAAATAATATACTGTTGAAAAGCTACAAAAAATGCGAAACTTTTTCATGTTGATGGTTTTCTCTGATTCTTAGCCGTTTTCAAGTAATTGCGAAAATGGCGGGATCATTCGTTCTGCCTTTATCGCGAAATTGATTCTTCGAAAATGCACCGCGTGAAGACTTGAACTTCTCGGCATGTCTACTTGAACTTCACTCTGTTTTTCACGTGCTTTTTTTGACCGTAGCTCTCCATCCACTCACCAAAACACTCACCGGAATTGAGCAAGTGTCATACCAGTGGAAAGCTACTGTGAAGACACAACATTCCCGTGTCGCTCGTTTTTTCATACTCGTGACGGTTTTAAAAGTTTTTCATGTGAAATTCATTCAGTGTAGTAGTTGAACTTCTTGCTGTTTTCACGTTGAACTTCTGTGACGTATTTTCGTTTGTAATTTTCTCATCCATCGTCAGTGTTACACAAATGATATTCCTTTTGTACAAATCTCTTTCACAATAATTTTTTTAACTTTATCCGACGAAGGACTTGAACTTATAAGAACAAAACTTTTAGCCTTTACTTTTTTATTTTTTTAATACAAAATGCACACCGTGTAGTACATGAACTTCTGGCAGTTATCAACCTGAACCTCTCTCGGTTACGTGAAAATATTTGAGTTTTCTTACGAATTTTTAATCTGATATTCCTTAATCCTTTTTTATGAATTTTGAAGCGCTCTATTTTTAATAGTTGAACTTCTTGTTATTTTGTTTTTGAACTTCTTATTTCCAATCTTTAATAACGAGGAAAATCTGACTTTTCTATAATCATCGAACTTCTCCATCTTTTTAATATGGACTTCCTGGTTTTATTTCTTAATCTTTTTTATGAAATTTTGAAGCGTTATATTTTTAAAAGTTAAACTTATTGTTTTTTATTTTTGAACTTCTTGTTTCCATTCTTTAATAACGAGGAAAATCTGAGTTTCTATAATCATCGAACTTCTCCATCTTTTTAATATGGACTTCCTGGTTTTATTTCTTAATCTTTTTTATAAAATTTTGAAGCACTCTATTATTAAAAGTTGAACTTCATTGTTATTTAATTTTTGAAATTCTTGTTCCCATTCTTTAATAACGAGGAAAACCTTGCCTTTTAATTCATTTTTCTCATACACCATGTAGTACATGAACTTTTTCCATTTTTATAATTTTATTTTCTGTTTCCCTTTTTGAAATCAAATTGCTCTCAAATAATAACTGAACATCTTTGTGGATGAGAGAATTATTTGAAAATGCAAAACAACATTTTTTTTTGTTTTTCAACAATGAAATACATGGTGAACCTCTCTCACAGAAATTTCTGAACTTTCCCGCGTTGAGCACATGAACTTCTAGCAACAAAATTTTAAACTTTGCATTTTTTTCTCATTCGAAATGCACATCATGCAATACGTGAATTTTCGTCAGTGATCAATTTGGACTTCTCTCTGTTTTGCTTTAGTAATGGAAAAAAATTAGTATATTTATAGCATCGAACCGCTCTAACTTTTTTGTTTGAACTTGTTTTGTGCCTTTTTAGAAATGTGAAGATTGGAGTTTTGTTAGAAACATTGAACTTTGTCGTTATTTCAAATCGAACTTATTGGTTTTATTCTTTAATAACTGGAAAAAACTGATTTTTCAAATAAATATCAAACTGCTTCCTTTTTTCAGTTGCACTTCTTGGATTTATTCTCTAGTAACGAGAAAACATTGAACCACTTCACTATTTTATTTTGAACTTCTGTTTTTTTAAAACAAGAAAATTATTTTAAAACTTATTTAGTTTTTTTAACTTCTGCATTTTATTATTTATTAACGAGAAAACTAATAAGTTTTTTAACCTTTGAACTTCTCTTTTTTTACTTTGGACTTCTTAGAAAAATACGGTTCTACATAAGCAACAATTTTCTAGGTTTTAAAATTTGAAGTTCTAGGTTTTTTAACCTTCTCGGTTATTTTCAAATTGAGCTCGTACGGTTTTCAAACTTAAAGTTCTACATTTTTGTGACCTTCTCGGTTATTTCAAATTGAATTTCTTGGGTTTTCAAAATCCATTTTTTATAAACTCTTTTTGAATTGCTTTGTTATTTTTAGTTGGCCTTCTCTCTTATTTTTTGGAAACGAGGGAAATCTAACTTTTAACAGCTTTCCTCTGCGTCGAGCAAAAGCGGAGAAGTTAATTGGTTTGAGATAAAAATTTCTAAGTTTATAAACTTCTCGACACGACAATTTCTAAGTTGCAAAACATGCACAAAAAGAGAAGAAAAGAAGATGTAAAATGAGTATGCAAAAACTGTAGAATTTGGGTATAATTTGAGCATAAGAATCAGCAGCAAAAAGACAGTGCACGCTTACAAACAATATTTCTCAAATGACCTGGCCACACAGTAACTACATGCACCCAATCCTTTTTACATAAAAAATGCACTAACTAGTGGCGGACTTGCATTTCTCCATCTTGTCTCACATTATCCACAAAGTGCTGATGTGTTATATTCTCCGTGCTTTTCTTCTTCTTCCCTGTACTCTCAAACAAGCAACATCTTGATTTCAGAAAGCAACCACAATGGTGGCCAATTTTCTGGAGAAGCTTCGTTGTACTCTTGTTTTTGCAGTTGGACTGGCCCATCAGGAGAAGCTGACATGCAATGGTGGCCAATTTTCTGGCGGGATTATGGAGTTGGCCGACGGGGCAGCCGGGTGTGCTAGAGGCAAGGGCACGTCTGGTAACCAGGAGTACAGCCGCCAGCAACATATAGGGTCTACAGCAAAGGCCATGGGCGCTGTCTTCCATGGGATGTGGGTAGCAACAAGCAGAGCGGTGTCTCCGCCACGATAACTCACCTCCACGGCTGCTGGAGAAGACGCGGCGAGCTAAGGGCTGCATCATGCCAGCGTGGTAGCCATATACACAGACGCTGAAGCTGAAGTAGCTAACAAACTAAACCTCTGAATGGAAAAAAGTTAAGAGGGAATTGCTCTTAGAAGAAGTCTCCCTTCACTGGATTCAGCAGAAGTTGAACCGGATGGTGGGCAGCAGGATCCAGGGTGATGTGTTCATGGACGGCCAGCGGCTCTGTCGTTGAACGGCCCGGGGTTGCGTTGGGAGGACTCGGGGAGGACCTGTAGATTGGATCAGGGTGACGGTGCTCTCCACTGCCATGAAGAAAATGCTCTGAAGGACAAAACACAAACATAAGAACAATGCACATTAGGATTTCTAAATGGTCCTCTGTTTGTAGACGTAAACAAGTTCAGGAAGATCCTCGGACGCATGCACACATCAGAGGATGAACACAAGCATTAGCACGTACATCTCAGTTCCTCCAATTCTACACAGTTAATTCTTTTTACCAACATATGAAATGAATTACCAAATCAATACTCAGAAATGGGCTCTCTTTTAGGCAGATACAGACCCAATAGTTGATGGTTATTTTTTTAACATACTAAGATGAACAGCAGAGAAGCAGCCATACCAACAATACTGAATTTGCAAACAATATTGGAGAAGCAACAAAATTACTTGTAGCTTTTAAAGGAGTATAGAGGTTCAGGCGAGAAGTAACTGCAGTGTCAATATTGCATTACCTGTAGCTTTTGAACGAATAGAGAGGTTCAGGCGAGAAATACCTGGCCTGCAAATTTGAAGTAGCATATCAAGGCAAGCATCAACAACCATCTTGCTGAAATAAAATGGTTGAAAATGATAAAAAGTACAAAATAAAATGTACCAGGCGAGATCCTTCGTAGTTGGAGCATGGGAGCAGTAGGATTTAGTGGGCATCGCGACAACGAACCTCCAGTGGCCGTGTACTTGAACGGCCGGAGGTGCCAGGCGCACTGGAGGGGGCTAGCCCAGGCCGAGTGTCTCCATCGCGCCGGTGAAGTCTCCATGGAGTAGCCATGCAGTGTTGCGTCGTTCCGATGGGGCGTCCGCGGCTACTGGGGAAGAAGCCGGCCATGGGAGCCACAGCCCATGGAACTCCACTGAGGCATGGCGGCGAGCTTTGCCGGGAGATGGCAAGGCTGTGAGGCGGGGGGCGGTGGCTGCCGTCGGTGGACTTGCCCACGCGCTCGAGTTGAACTGACGTGCAACGCAGAGGCCACCAGCAGCCAGGCCCCTCTAACGCTGCTCCAGCATGAAGGAGCACGGGGAGAGGAACTTGGACGGACACCGGTGGGGCACTTGGACTGCTGAAGCAGTGGCCAGAGCAACTTCTTGTGGCGGCCAGCGGCAGTAGCCGGACTACGACGCGCGGGGGCCGGCGGCACCGGATGCGCTTGGGACGGCCAAAGGCGCTTGCTCGATCCCGTCGACGGGGAAGAGCGTAGGATCAGGGGGAGATCAAATCGGAGGCGGGGGGAATTCTATGAGACCAGGTCTCACAGATTAGCAGGTGAGACCCATCCTGATGGATGACATGTGGCATTGACAAATCACAAAGCATCCACCCCACCCCCCACCTGAAATCAGGAGGGAGAGATTAGATTCTTTTTGATTTGTGAATGCCACATGTCATCCATCAGGGTGGGTCTCACCTGATTTATATGAGACCTGGTCTCATATAATTTTTTTCCGGGGGGGGGGGGGGGGTGGCCATCGGGATTCGAGGCACGGCGGCCGCGCCGGGGGTTGCAGGTGGCGACACGTAGAGACGAGGTCCATCTCGCAGCACCGCACGGGAGTTGCCGGCGATGCCCGGGGTTGCAGGGGCGGCGGCGCACGCGAGTTGCCGGCGATGCTCGGGGTTGCAGGGGCGGCGGCGCCCGAGGTGGGTGAGGTGGGCGGCGGCGCAGGGTCGGCCGGCGACGGAGGCATGGGATCGGCCGGGGGCGAAGGCGCGTAGGGTGGGTGGTGGGAATCGGGAGATGGGAGGATTAGGAAGCTGGTGGGGGTGTTTTTTTTGTTCGAGTGGTTTCGGGAGTTTGGGAACACCTCATCGCGCCTATATAGGGGCTGCCGTGATCCGAATAACTATTCTGATCCTAGGATCAGAATAGTGTTACTCTCTCTCTCTCTCTCTCTCTCTCTCTCTATATATATATATATATATATATATATATATATATATAGTAACGCTAAACTAAGCGTGAGTGTAGAATAGCTTATTCTACACCCCAGTAACGGTACATACAAAATATAGTAACACACTATGTAAAATATAGTAATTTTCATAAAAATGTAGTAAATTACAAACATAGATGATAAAAAAATATTTTCCGAATTACTACATTTTGTACACCGTTTTACTAGATTTTGTACATAGCGTTACTAGGGGGTGTAGAATAAGCTATTCTACACTCACGCTTAGAATAGCGTTACCCTATATATATATATATATATATATATATACTAGCAAAAGAGCCCGTGCGTTGCAACGAGAGAGAAAACACAACACATGCTCTTAACTCAACAACCATCACTCAAGATCACAATAGGTCCATCTCCTTTATTTTTGCGAGGCATCATATTTATGTCGCCGCTTATCCTCCTTCTCATCCTCGCTAGTGATGGCCTCGATGTTCACACAAAACAACAAAAAATGTGTGTTGAATATGGTTAATCCTAAGGCGTTCTCTCTCCCTCTCTTCTTCCTCTCCCTCTCTCTCTCTCTCTCTCTCGCTCGCTTTCTCTCACTCTCGTGATGAGAAATCTGTTGTTTTCCCCTGCGACATTTTTCGGAGGTATGCATGTGTAGTTATCGATGTTTTCTTTTCCATATATGGTTATAGTGGGGTGTTTATTTGCAATCTGGATCGCCGCCGGTATAAAAAAACCGGATCTTGCGCTATAAATTATAAGTTTGCTTCCATAACAATATTTTAAAAATATTTAACAGGTAAAATTAACATCATATTTAGATTCCACATATTTTTCTAATAAAATTTCATATATAATATGTTAAAATTGAAGTTACTGTTTAAAAGATAAAGATAATTTAGAAAATCATTTGGTTTAACTCAAATATATTCCAAAATAATATTTTAAAATATTTAACAGGTAGAAATAATCTCGTATTCATATTCTACATATTTTTCTAATCAAATTTCATATATAACATGTTCAAATCGGAGTTACGGTTTAAAAGATATGGATGATTTTAAAAAGCATTTGTTTGACTTAAATATGATTCGCGCGGATGAATTACCTAAAACATCAGGGAGTTATCAAAAAATGTAAAATAACGGTTCGGGTATGACTTAAATCCGGACGGCGTGTTGATTTTAAGAAAAGACAGGGACTTTTATGTAAAATGCCATGACGGACGAATGAAACCCAATTTGCTTTATTATTAGGTATATATATATATATATATATATATATATATATATATATATATATATATATATATATATATACATTTTCGTTGCCTTTCGGATGTTTTACGACACAGACATATGTGTTTGCAGGGCGAAGAAACCCCGTGCACCATACTCTACTTGATCAAAGGCCAGAAGGTGGACGTGGGAAAGGGGATGATATTGAACCCCTTGAAACCAACGTTCCACAACCAGCCGATCCCCGTTGGGCACTTCAGTGTTAGCTTGTCCAGTGTGAACTCGGGGCACGAGGCTTTGCCTCCTCCAGTACAGCATGTGGGAGAGGACGACGAGACCCCACCACGGATTGGAAGCTGCAAGGGTTGGGTGCTGCTATGGCCAAATAATCTTATTCGTCTGGAGCTGGCCAAGAGCACACCAATAACCACACATCAACAAGCATGTGCAGAAACCACCACCCTGCCTACGCAATTACCAGCTCCTGTAGTGCCGGGTGAGAGCGGCGGACGATGTGATGAAGGGGGTGCAATAGTACTGGCTGATGTAATCGGTCCTGTAGAACAGAGAATGGATGATGAGACGGAGGTCGACCCTATGGGTTTCCTCAATACAAACGCGTATGACTATGACATAGATATGATGAGTCAACCATATGACGAATCGGGCTATCAGCATGTTAATGAGGATATGGATGATATGCCCGGGCAGGAAGGTCGTTGGAAGGATTGTAAAAAGTCTCTCTTCATGAATTCCTCACAGGACACGCCTGAAGATGCCGCCTCAACATAGGCTCAACTAGCCGGGGGTCGTACAGTGCTTAGCCCGGGAACCATGGGGCAGGGGTTAAGGAAGGTGTGCCCATAATCGAGAAATATTTCCTTAGTCCTCACTAAGGATATTCTTGACCAACGTCCAGTGATCTACTCCTAGATCACTATTGTACTCCCTTGCCAAATTCGGAGAAAGGTATACAATAGGTCTGGTACATAGCATAGCATACTTTATAGAACCTATGACTGAGGCATAGGGAATGACTTTCATTCTCTTTTCTATTATCTGCCGTGGTTGGGACTTGAGTCTTACTCAATTTCACACCTTTGCGACACAGGGAAGAACTCTTTCTTTGACTGTTCCATTTTGAACTACTTCAAAATCTTGACAAGGTATGTACTTATTGAAAAACTTATCAAGCATTTTGATCTATCTCAATAGATCTTGATGCTCAATATGTATGTAGCTTTACTGAGGTCTTTCTTTTAAAGAACTCCTTTCAAATACTCCTTTATGCTTTCCAGAAAAATTCTACATCATTTCTGATCAACAATATGTTACTCACATATATTTATCAGAAAGGCGGTAGTGCTCCCACTCACTTTGTTGTAAATACAGGCTTCACCGCAAGTCTGTATAAAACTATATGCTTTGATCAACTTATCAAAGCGTATATTCCAACTCTGACATGCTTGCACCAGTCCATAGATGGATCGCTGGAGCTTGCACATTTTGTTAGCACCTTTAGGATTGACAAAACCTTCTGGTTGCATCATATACAACTCTTCTTTAAGAAAACCATTAAGGAATGTAGTTTTTACATCCGTTTGCCAGATTTCATAAAATGTGGCAATTTCTAAC
Organism: Triticum timopheevii; assembly: GCA_963921465.1. Taxonomy (NCBI): domain Eukaryota; kingdom Viridiplantae; phylum Streptophyta; class Magnoliopsida; order Poales; family Poaceae; genus Triticum; species Triticum timopheevii. The sequence goes on from OY997271.1 coordinate 9,303,230, forward strand.
ATGATTCGGACAGACTTAAGCATCGCTACAGTTGAGAAAATCTCATTGTAGTCAACACCTTGAACTTGTCGAAAACCTTTTTGCGACAAGTCGAGCTTTGTAGATAGTAACACTACTATCAGCGTCTGTCTTCCTCTTGAAGATCCATTTATACAATATGGCTTGCCGATCATCGGGCAACTCCACCAAAGTCCACACTTTGTTCTCATAAATGGATCCCATCTCAGATTTCATGGCCTCAAGCCATTTCGCGGAATCTGGGCTCATCATCGCTTCCTCATAGTTCATAGGTTCATCATGGTCTAGTAACATGACTTCCAGAACAGGATTACCATACCACTCTGGTGCGGACTATACTTTGGAAGACCTACGAGGGTTTGTAGTAACTTAATCTGAAGTTTCATGATCATCATCATTAGCTTCCTCACTAATTGGTGTAGGAATCACTAGAACTGATTTCTACGATGAACTACTTTCCAATTCGGGAGAAGGTACAAATTACCTTATCAATCTCTACTTTCCTCCCACTCACTTCTTTCGAGAGAAACTCCTTCTCTAGAAAGGATCCATTCTTAGCAACGAATGTTTTGCCTTCGGATTTGTGATAGAAGGTGTACCCAACAATTTCCTTTGGGTATTCTATGAAGACGCACTTCTCCGATTTGGGTTCGAGCTTATCAGATTAAAACCTTTTTCACATAAGCATCGCAACTCCAAACTTTAAGAAACAACAACTTAGGTTTACTGCTAAACCATAGTTCATATGGTGTCATCTCAATGGATTTAGATGGTGCCTATTTAAAGTGAATGCAGCTATCTCTAATGCATAACCCCAAAACGATAGTGGTAAATTGGTAAGATACATCATAGACCGCACCATAACCAATAAAGTGTGCTTATGACGTTCAGACACACCATTACGATGTGGTGTTCCATGTGGTGTGAGCTGTGAAACTATTCCACATTGTTTAAAATGAAGGCCAAACTCGTAGCTCAAATATTCATCTCTACGATCAGATCATAGAAACTTTATTTTCTTGTTACAATGATTTTTCCACTTCACTCTGAATTTTTTTGAACCTTTCAACTATTTCAGACTTATGTTTCATCAAGTAGATATACGCATATCTGCTCAAATCATCTGTGAAGGTCACAAAATAATGATACCCGCCACGAGTATCAATACTCATTGGACCGCATACATCGGTATGTATTATTTCCAACAAGTTAGTAGCTCGTTCCATTGTTCCAGAGAATGGAGTTTTAGTCATCTTTCCCAAGAGGCACAGTTCGCAAGCATCAAATGATTCATAACCAAGTGATTTAGAAAATCCATCTTTATGGAGTTTCTTAATGCGCTTTACACCGATATGACCCAAACGGCAGTGCCACAAATAAGTTGCACTATCATTATTAACTTTGCATATTTTGGCATTAACATTATGAATATGTGTATCACTATGATCAAGATTCAATAAACCATCACCATTGGGTGTATGACCATAGAAGGTTTTATTCATGTAAACAGAATAACAATTTATTCTCTATCTTGGATGAATAATCGTATCGCAATAAACATGATCTTATCATATTTATGCTCAACGCAAACACCAAATACCATTTATTTAGGTTTAACACTAATCTCGAAAATATAGGGAGTGTGTGATGATGATCAAATCAATCTTGGAACTACTTCCAACACTCATCGTCACTTCCCCTTCAACTAGTCTCTGTTTATTCTGTAACTCCTGTTTCGAGTTACTAATCTTAGCAACCGAACAAGTATCAAATACTCAGGGGCTACTATAAACACTAGTAAGGCACACATCAATAACCTACATATCAAATATACCCTAGTTCAATTTGCCATCCTTCTTATCCACCAAATATTTAGGGCATTTCCGCTTTCAGTGACCATTTCCTTTGCAGTGTAAGCACTCAGTTTCAGGCTTTGGTCCAGCTTTGGGCTTCTTCGCAGGAGTGACAACTTGCTTGTCATTCTACTTGAAGTTCCCTTTCTTTCCCTTTGCCCTTCTCTTGAAACTAGTGGTCTTGTCAATCATCAACACTTGATGCTCTTTCTTGATTTCTACCTTCGTCGATTTCAACGTCACGAAGAGCTCGGGAATCGTTTTCGTCATCCCTTGCATACTATAGTTCATCACGAAGTTCTAGTAACTTGGTGATGGTGACTAGAGAACTATGTCAATCACTATCTTATCTGGAAGATTAACTCCCACTTGATTCAAGCGATTGTAGGACCCAGACAATCTGAGCACATGCTCACTAGTTGAGTGATTCTCCTCCATCTTTTAGCCATAGAACTTGTTGGAGACTTTATATCTCTCAACTCGGGTATTTGCTTGAAATATTAACTTCAATTCCTGGAACATCTCATATGGTCCATGACGTTCAAAACGTCTTTGAAGTCCCGATTCTAAGCCGTTAAGCATGGTGCACTAAACTATCAAGTAGTCATCATAATGAGCTAGCCAAACATTCATAATGTCTGCATCTGCTCCTGCAATAGGTCTGTCACCTAGCGGTGCATTAAGGACATAATTCTTCTGTGCAGCAATGAGGATAAACCTCAGATCACTGATCCAATCCGCATCATTGCTACTAACATCTTTCAACACAATTTTCTCTATGAACATATCAAAATAAACATATGAAAGCAACAACGCGAGCTATTGATCTACAACATAATTTGCAAAATACTACCAGGACTAAGTTCATGATAAATTTAAGTTCAATTAATCATATTACTTAAGAACTCCCACTTAGACAGACATCTCTCTAATCATCTAAGTGATCACGTGATCCAAATCAACTAAACCATAACCGATCATCACGTGAAATGGAGTAGTTTTCAATGGTGAACATCACTATGTTGATCATATCTACTATATGATTCACGCTCGACCTTTCGGTCTCAGTGTTCCAAGGCCAGATCTGCATAAGCTAGGCTCGTCAAGTTTAACCTGAGTATTCTGCGTGTGCAAAACTGGCTTGCATCCGTTGTAGAAGGACGTAGAGCTTATCGCACCCGATCATCACATGGTGTCTGGGCACAATGAACTTTGGCAACGGTGCATACTCAGGGAGAACACTTTTATCTTGAAATTTAGTGAGAGGTCATCTTATAATGCTACCGTCAATCAAGGCAAGATAAGATGCATAAAAGATAAACATCACATGCTATCAATATAAGTGATATGATATGGCCATCATCATCTTGTGCTTGTGATCTCCATCTCCAAAGCACCGTCATGATCACCATCGTCACCGGCGCGACACCTTGATCTCCATTGTAGCATCGTTGTCGTTTTGCCATCTATTGCTTCTACGACTATCGCTACCGCTTAGTGATAAAGTAAAGCAATTACAGGGTGCTTGCATTTCATAAAATAAAGCGACAACCATATGGCTCCTGCCAGTTGCTGATAACTCGGTTACAAAACATCATCACCTCATATAATAAAATATAGCATCACGTCTTGACCATATCACATCACAACATGCCCTGCAAAAACAAGTTAGATGTCCTCTACTTTGTTGTTGCAAATTTTACGTGGCTGCTACGGGCTGAGCAAGAAACGTTCTTACCTACGCATCAAAACCACAACGATAGTTCGTCAAGTTAGTGTTGCTTTAACCTTCGCAAGGACTGGGTGTAGCCACACTCGGTTCAACTAAAGTTGGAGAAACTAACACCCGTCAGCCACCTGTGTGCAAAGCACGTCGGTAGATCCAGTCTCGCATAAGCGTATGCGTAATGTCGGTCCGGGCCGCTTCATCCAACAATACCGCTAAACAAAAGTATGACATGCTGGTAAGCAGTATAACTTGTATCGCCCACAACTCACTTGTGTTCTACTCGTGCATATAACATCTACGCATGAAACCTAGCTCGGATGCCACTGTTGGGGAACGTAGTAATTTCAAAAAAATTCCTATGCACACACAAGATCATGGTGATGCATAGAAACGAGAGGGGAGAGTGTGTCCACGTACCCTCGTAGACCAAAAGCGGAAGCGTTAGCACAACGCAGTTGATGTAGTCGTACGTCTTCACGGCCCGACCGATCAAGCACCGAAACTACAGCACCTCCGAGTTCTAGCACACGTTCAGCTCGATGACGTCCCTCGAACTCCGATCCAGCCGAGTGCAGAGAGAGAGTTCCGTCAGCACGACAGCGTGGTGACCATCTTGATGTTCTACCGTCGCAGGTCTTCGCCTAAGCACCGCTACAATATTATCGAGGAGGACTATGGTGGAGGGGGGCACCACACATGGCTAAGAGATCAAGAGATCAATTGTTGTGTCTCCAAGGGGTGCCCCCCCTCCCCGTATATAAAGGAGTGGAGGAGGGGGAGGGCCGGCCCTCTCTATGGTGCACCCTAGGAGGAGTCCTACTCCCACCGGGAGTAGGTTTTCCCCCCTTCCAAGTAGTAGGAGTAGGAGTCAAGGAAAGGGGAGAGAGAAGAGAAGGAAGGAGGGGGCGCAGCCCCTCCCCCTAGTCCAATTCGGACTAGGCCTTGGGAGGGGCGCCCAGCCTCTCCTCTCTCTTTCCCCTAAAGCCCAATAAGGCCCATATACTCCCCGACGAATTCCCATAACTCTCCGGTACTCCAAAATATACCCGAATCACTCGGAACCTTTCCGATGTCTGAATATAGTCGTCAAATATATCGACTTTTACGTATCGACCATTTCGAGACTCCTCATCATGTCCCCGATCTCATCCGGGACTTCAAACTACCTTCGGTACATCAAAACACATAAACTCATAATATAACCTTCATCAAACTTTAAGCGTGCGGACCCTACGGGTTCGAGAACAATGTAGACATGACCGAGACACGTCTCTGGTAAATAACCAATAGCGGAACCTGGATGCTCATATTGGCTCCCACATATTCTACGAAGATCTTTATTGGTCAAACCGCATAACAACATACGTTGTTCCCTTTGTCATCGGTATGTTACTTGCCCGAGATTCGATCGTCAGTATCTCAATACCTAGTTCAATCTTGATACCGGCAAGTCTCTTTACTCGTTCCGTAATACATCATCCTGTAACTAACTCATTAGTTACAATGCTTGCAAGGCTTATAGTGATGTGCATTACCGAGTGGGCCCAGAGATACCTCTCTGACAATCGGCGTGACAAATCCTAATCTCGAAATACGCCAACTCAACATGTACCTTCGGAGACACCTGTAGAGACCCTTTATAATCACCCTGTTACGTTGTGACGTTTGGTAGCACACAAAGTGTTCCTCCGGTAAATGAGAGTTGCATAATCTCATAGTCATAGGAACATGTATAAGTCATGAAGAAAGCAATAGCAACATACTAAACGATCAAGTGCTAAGCTAACGGAATGGGTCAAGTCAATCACATCATTCTTCTAATGATGTGATCCCGTTAATCAAATGACAACTCATGTCTATGGCTAGGAAACACAACCATCTTTGATCAACAAGCTAGCCAAGTAGAGGCATACTAGTGACACTATGTTTGTCTATGTATTCACACATGTATTATGTTTCCGGTTAATACAATTCTAGCATGAATAATAAACATTTATCATGAAATAAGGAAATAAATAATAACTTTATTATTGCCTCTAGGGCATATTTCCTTCACTGCGTACCTCTAGTTAATTAGTTTGCGTACTATATGTTGCATCCAGTTGCAAACACTTTCTTTTTCGTGTTGCTCTTGTATATTTTGTTGCATATGATTGTACATCCTCTTCATGAAGATGCATCTCTAACAGGTACCTAGTTTCTTGATGGCGAGATGGCAGTGCTATGTCGTGTACAAAGGGAAGGTTCCGGGGGTGTACAACGAGTGGCATGAGTGTCAGGCGCAAGTGAATGGGTTCTCGGGCGCCAGCCATAAAGGCTTCAAAAGCAGACAAGAAGGAGAAGCTACTTACTTGAGGTTCACGCTAGCGCGAGAGAGGACTCGTAACCGCTACCTCATGTACTGCATAGTTCCGCTCTCGCTCATAGTGATAGCTGTTCTCGCGTATACCTTTGTTTAGATGGATGACGTTGTAGTTGCAAGTATTCGAGACTTGCATGTATCGCTATTTTCGAGATGACAAGATACCACTTTGTGTTGGATGATGGTTATGATGAGACTATTTGTATGTATATGCTATGATTATATTTGTGGTCTCGCATGCATTTGTATGTGCTAAAGATTCTTCTATAAAGTCTGTTCAAATATAAAACAAATATGCAAAAAAAAAACAAAAAAAACTACTAAAATTACCAGTAATGAGTGGAGAAAAGTTAGCAGCAGCGCGGTAGTATCAGTAGCGCGCACAGGAGAAGCGCGCTATAGCTATTAGCAGTAGCGAGTTCCCTGTAAGAACGCTGCTGCTACACTTGTATATCAGTAGCGCGGGAGCGCACGCGTTGCTGCTACGAGTTAGCTGTAGCGCCTTATTAGTAGCGCCGGTCCCCGCGCTACTGATATACCTAGAACCCGCACTGCTGCTAGGCTTTTCCCTAGTAGTGTTCATCTCTGCAAACGGCCACCGCAAAACCTCCTCTTCTTGCACGCACATTGGAATCCATAGCTGATGGGCTGCATTGGTCCCGGTAACTCTCTTTTTACTTTTCTCTTTTTTCGGGCAGATTCAATGCTTTTTAAATATTCATATTGTTCAAACCTCAACTCTAAATCTGACATGTTATACATCAAAATCCATCAGAAAAATATGTAGATTTCAAAGATGCTACTCCCTCCGTCCGGAAATACTTGTTGGGAAAATGGATGAATCTAGATGTATTTTAGTTATAAATACATCTAATTTTATCCATTTCTCCGACAAGTATTTAGGGACGGAGGGAGTATATTGCATGTTAATCATTTCTATAATTACATTTAGGGTGCAACATTAATTAATACCTTCTTTATATGTGGTATTTGGAAATACCTATGTTTCCTACCTCATTTATGTAAACAAGTGGCTTAATGTTGATTTCCATATTGTTTGAAATTGGGCCCATAAAGATTTTTGGAAACACCACGAGTAAACCTGGGAATAGTTTCAGATCCAGATTAAATCCAGCCCAGACCACACGACTTCCTTCCCAGCTACCAATCCAATCCAAACCAAATACTGAGGTCTAGAATCCAAACCGAACCAAGCTGGGTGTATTTTCCATCCAAACCAATCCAAACTGTTTCATTTTTTTGGATTAAATCCATAGTTTCAGACTATGGACAAGCTGATGTTTTGCAACCGTGAAGCTACTAGTCACCAGCTCGGTCGTCCGTGGAGAGAGACATGGTGATGCTGCAGTCGCTGGCCTGTTCGCTTAAGAGAGAGAGAGAGAGAGAGAGAGAGAGAGAGAGAGAGAGAGAGAGAGAGAGAGAGAGAGAGAGAGAGAGAGAGAGAGAGAGAGAGAGAGAGAGAGAGAGAGAGTCATGATCGACACGGTCGGATGGAGGCGAAGGGAGGGAAACGTGACCGCCGGATCTCCAGTAGGCGGCAATGGCGGCCCCACGACACTCCAGCGGCGAGCGCGTCGAAGTTTAGCGTACTGTGCGCAGGTCTCGTACGCTCGTTAGGACGTAGATTGGTCGCTGGTTTGTTCATGAGTTTAGAGATTGAAAACGGTTTGAGACCGATTGGTCCATGTCCAGACCGATCCAACCCAGTCCAGTAAATGTTAAAGCCCAAACTAGACCAGATTATATTAGGGCCTCGGACCATTTAAACCATTCCAAAGACAATCTACTAGAAAACCGAACTAAAACTTAGGTTTCAACCCAAACTATTCACAGGCTTAACCACGAGTATGCAAAAAAATCACCCCACCTTTATTTTTGGCGCAACACCAATTATCATGTTGTTTGTTGTGGGCCATCGTAAAAAGATTTCAATGGAAGGGATAGTTTTTTTGTTCCGTTGCAACGCAAGAACAAGTTTGCTGGTAGTACTATTAAATAGGTGACGATGAGCCGTCGGTGGGATTGGAGAGAAAGGGCTTTAGAGAATTCGGTTCCACGTGAAGCTTGAGCTTGAACAGTCAACTTTAGCATTCGTCCATGATACATCAGGAACCAAACTTTGCTTCGAACAAAAGAAAAAAAAAACACATGCATGATGATGTTTGCTTTATCTCCTATATACGTTAGGACAGGTCGCTAAAGAAAGACCTGCATGCGGGTTGCATGTGATCATGGGGAGAATAATTCTTGCAGTGAGCGTCATTATAATTGCCAGGGGCGCGCCTGACATCGGCAAAGGACACGATCGCACTCTTTACAGCCGGCAGCCAAAGATCAGTGGGCACTAAAGCGATAGATGCGTACAGTGCGCCGTGGGCAACGAATACTGTACCTACTACATCCATACTACAGTAGTATATATATGCATGCATGACCTCCCATTTGCATATACAGAGAGGAGAGTACCAATCAATCAATAGACCAGCTAGCTAGCTAGAATATATGGAGCTACAGAGCGACCGGCGAGACCGATCCTCCATGGAGTCGGCGCAAGACCTGGTCAGGAAATTCAGGTCTCTCCTGCAGCTCATGGCCGCACGGTCGGGCGACTATGAGACGCTAGAGGACGCGGCGGTGACCGCTGCGGTGATGGCTGGATGGCATCGCGACGTCGTCATCGACCTTGCCGCCGCGAGCGAGGGGGACACCCAGCTCCATCGGGCGGCCGCTGGCGGGGACGGCGACTGCTACCGCAGGTGCGTGGACTTGGCCTGCGACGGCGACAGTAGCCGGCTGCTCGCGTGCAACGGGGACGGCGACACGCCGCTACACTGCGCTGCCAGGGCCGGGCACACTGGCATGGTTAAACACCTCATTGGCCTCGCTCAAGGGGACGGCCAAGACGATGGTGAGATGGCCAAGACCATGGTGAGGGTGCGGAACAACCGTGGGGAGACGGCGTTGCACGAGGCCATCCGCTCTGGCTGCGAAAAGGACGTGGTATGATATTATTAGTACTTTTTTAGAAAATTATTAGCAAAAGCGCCCATGCATTGCAAAAGGAGAAAGAAAATACCACACCTCTTTAACCTAATAATCATGACTAAAGACCTTAATAGGTCCACGTCCTTTATTTTAACATGGCATATACCATATGTGTTCCCTCTTATCCTCCTTTTCACCCTCGCCAACAGTGATTTCAATGCTCACACAACCACCATGCGTTTAAATGTGCTCAATCCAAAGATCTCTCTCTCTCTCTCTCTCTCTCTCTCTCTCTCTCTCTCTCTCTCTCTCTCTCTCTCTCTAACCACTCTTTCTTTGCCTCCCTCCCTCCCTTGACGACTTTTTAACAACACAACACACTCTTCTTCTCCTCCTTCCCTTGAGGGCTTTTTAACAACAAGCTCTTCTTCTCCCATGTCACTGCTTCGTCTCTCTCTCTCTCTCTCTCTCTCTGTGTGTGTGTGTGTGTATGTGTGTGTGTGTGTATAACATGAGAAATTTGTTTTTTTCTTGCGAGATTATGATGAGGCGTGAATGCATGTTATTATTGGTTTCTTTTGTCCCCAATATGGTTTTTGCTAAATTGTTCATTTGCAATCCGGAACAACCAGTATGAAAGAAAGACGAATCCTGTGTTATTGGTTAAGATTGCACCCTAAATAGCACTTAAAAATGTTAACGGGTAAAATTACATCATATTCATTTTCTACACGTTTTTCAAATAAAACTTAATATGTATAACATTTGAGTTAGGGTTTAAAAGATATCTATATTTTTTTTAAACATTCGTTTTAGATGGACGTTGGGTTGATTTAGCAAAATATCGGGGGGGGGGGGGGGGGGGTCTCTTTAATTTCTATCACCGTGTATTGTGGGTTAATTACCAAAGAGAGTAAAGGGTTTTCTATAAACTGCAAAAAACCAATTTCCTTGACTTAAAAGTGGAATTTGGGTTAATTACCATAAAGGGTAGGGGTTTTCTGTAAATGCAGAAAACATTTCGTTTTCTCTGACTTAAGTTGGACTACGGGTTAATTAAGATCAAACGCAGATTTCTTGTAAAAGGGACGACGACGGGGCAGAAGCAATAGCCCCTTTATTAGTAAGGTATAGATTTTTAAGAAAACGAAACCACTAGAACAACCATCTTCCTGTGCCTTGCCCGGAAAAGCATTTCTGACACAGGTTAAGTTATGCTGGGCTAACTCAAGCAAATCAATCAACGCCAGCATTTCGCATGGTCGGACACAAGTATCCCGCTACCTACACCATGCCTTCTAGTTTTTTTCCTCTTATTTTATATCACTCATATTTCCTAAACTAAGATTCGAAGTTAGAAACTTCTATATATTTGAATCCCTCGCACCAACACCATAAGGATGCGACACATTTTGAGTACCTTTCAAACTTGTTTAAATCTTACTTCTATATATTTAAATCCCTCACACCAACACCATAAGGATGTGACACATTTTGAGTACCTTTCAACTTGTTTAAATTTTACTATATCATTCATATTCCGATCAACTGAAATACGTATTATTTTTCCTGATATTGATTGCAATATGCACTCAGTGCTCTCCACAATTGAGTGAGATAATTGAAATTAAATTATTTCATTCTATAAATATTAGAACAATATTTAAGGCATTTTTGTTTATAATTTCACCCAATTTAGAAAATAGTTTAGTTTATTAAAATATGACTTATGAAACAAACATTTTAACTAATTTGAAAATGGTATGTGTTAATTGAATTATGAAATTTAGTGAAATAACTAGCATATCAGTTAAATGTTTTCTAAAAATGAGTGAAATAATTAAATGTATGCAAAATATTTTCTGCAATTAAATTATTGCAATATATTTCACTCGATGTTGGAAATCATTTAACACATTCTTTCATTTGTTATACTCAATTTTAGGAAAAAATTGACAAACATTTCAGTTTACTGGATTACGATTGGAACATTGAAACAAAATATTTCCAGTTTCACTATTTCAATCCACTCAAATATGTCTCAATCATCCCTTTTTTGGTAAATATCAATAACAATTGATACAATTCAACTCAAACACATGATCCGGATTTCTATCATCCATTGAAATAACATATTAATGAATTATATTTGATAACTTTTTTGAAACATTACCATGTTACTGAAATATATGAAATTTGTGTGAAATCTATGTGCCTTTATGAAATCGTTTGTAATATGGCAGCAACAGCTGAACATCATGTGGATTTTCTATGAAATACTTTTTCTAAACCTTTTTTGTTACAATAAAATATACTCCATCTATCCCAAAATAAGTGTCTCTGACTTAGTACAACTTTGTACTATAGTTGTACTAGATCAGCGACGCTTATGTGGGATGGATGGAGTACCAAATAATGGAAGTGAAATAAATAATTAAATATGAATACTTCACATGAAATTATTTTGATAACATTTCATTTGAAACAATTTAATGTTTATGAAGTTGATTCGAAATATGACAAGTCAATTAAATACAAACTAGTTGAATATATCCAATATTGATCATGTTTTGAAGGTCTTGTTGCTTGGAATTAAAACACATATGGAAAAAGTTGGAGTTTTGCTTCAAAATACACAAATCATCCAAAATGTCATGGTAAAATAAAATAGAAATCAAATTCATTGGATAGTCCATTATCTACTCTCTCACTCTCTTTCCTAAAAAAAAATCCAAGACAAGCTAACAAAATTGTTGCATTCTTCTCTCCATATCGTTGAAATGGTTTCTCGGATTATGCCCCAAAATTTTGCACGTATCCCAATGCTAGATGCCAGTCAGCTATATGGAAGCTCCTTCAGATTTTCCAAGTTGGTGACTTGCCTATCTTTACGCAGAAAAAGATGGTCGAAGATTTGCTGGCGGTGGATAATCAACTGGCATGTCAAGAAGCATCTGATGGTACTTCACCTCTATTCTTAGCCATCTCGCTGGGCCAACACTGGCTTGCTCGTTGGTTGTACGAATGGGGTCATAAAAAATTGTCTTACTCTGGCCCCGAGGGGCAAAATGCCTTGCATGCTGCTGCTCTCGACGGGTTTCGACACAGCAAAGGTGTGTATGTATGTATGCACTCCTAATTTACATATAAATTTCTACTCCGACACGAACAACATGATACCTAGCTAGATGAGTTAAAAATGGATGATAGAAATCATAGATTATACCCCTCCAACGGATTTTGTGACGGCTCCTCTATATATATGTAGGGGTGAGATGACATACATCACCTTTTTTCTATGATTTGTACTTTATTTTTAGGACTAATGAAATACTCCCCCCATTCCAAAAAATAGTATTTTTTTATTATTTTTTCAGAGACAAACTTCATAGTGTTTGACAAAGTTTATAGCTAAAATATCAACATTAACAATACCCGATAAATACAATTTAAAATTATGTTTCACCATGTGTCTAATGATATTTATTTGGCATTATAGATGTATAGTTATTTCTATAATGCAAAATATATTCATTATTGTACAAAAACATATATTATTGTACAAAGACATATATTAATTGGAAATTGCATATTAGCGAGCCACCATACCATCCGCTAAGATTTTTCTTGCCCATTCCACATACCAAATAAAAAGTTAAATGAGACAATATTGAATATGCTTCATGTGATTTCAGCATGATTAATATAATAAGTATTATTTTGTGAAAATATTAAATCTCTTTTATGTTAATAAGTTTAATTTAATATCAAAGAAGATATGTTTTATATTTTGCATGATATTTAGAGAATAAATAAGTCAGGCTCATGTGGGTGCATACGTTGATGGTTATAATAATTAGCTATGGATATTAATGTAATCATTAAGATTTGCTATACTGTTCCTTAGATTTGATTGTTAATTTAATTAATGAATATCTCAAATTAGAGAATCGATTTATACTCAATAACCTTTATAAGATTGGTGAACTTAACCCCATTCGAGCATTGTTACAACGTCATTACGAAAAATATATTTTTTATATAACAATTATTGATTAAATATGTAGATAGATGGTAATTGATTTATTTATGTTATGCACTGGATAGCCTATTCGAGTAAATCAATGATTATGTAAAATTTACTTACTAAATTATCTAGATATCACTTATGTAGTTTGAGTTTTTTTAAGTCGACAAATTTTTAGGGAAATTCTTCATAATTTACTAATCACATATGGTAAATCACTTACCATGTATATCAGCTCTGTTTATCACATTGTTTTGGCCATATTATTAATGTATAATATATCTCAATGTGAACTTGCATAAAACATGCATTGGGGTCCACTAATCATTGTGTATATACCCATGTGTGTGTGTGTGTTAAGGAAGAACGTATACATATGATTAAATATCCGGCTCCTAATTTATGTTTGTTCCATTCCCATTCGTGTATCTTCTACTTAGTACTAGAGTGTATCCATGATGATAAAATGGTGATAATAGAATCGCTGGAGTGGTATATGTGATGCCAGTATATCTAACCATGTCCCCACGAAAAAGGTCCCAATATCAATGGATGTCATAGTTTTTCTAGAATTTTAGTTTTCTACAGAAAGTTGTATTCCCAAAGGAAAGCTGAGAGCTAGTATAATAGCGTTTGATCGAACATTAGAATTAATTATTATTCACCCATTTAAATTATTATTTTTTGAATGAGATATCTTGATTTTGATGTCAAATATGATGTTGTTGAGTTGTATCATACAAACCAATATAAATTTGTCAATTTTTTATAAAAGTGTAGATGAAATTACAATTTTATTCCTTTTTCTACATCGGTTTAAAAAGGCAATAATGTTTGTGGTTTTTCTGCCAATAAAATCGTACTTATATGTGAACACATAATAACTTATCCTACTCTTTAGAGTATGATTTTTTTCTATGCCATGAGGGGTCATTTATTTAACTTTTGTTTTAATTTCCAAATTTAGAACTTACTGCGGATAGATGTTTCAGAAGAATGTATTGGCTTTTACTTCTACCTTTGTCTAATACCTGAATAATATCATAACGTCAGTAAGCCAATAACTGCAGGGATAGCAAAACAGCTGCTTCACTGGAACAATAGCCTTGCCAGACAAGCGGACAACTCCGGAAGTACAGCATTACACTTTGCTGCGTCAGCACAAGATCCCACATTGGAGTTATTTCTGTTTGTTTTTGGTGACCGTGGCTTCGAATCACACTCTCCCTTGTCGCTCACCACTTTACCTAAGAAATGGGTATACAAGTTCTATAAGTGGAGGGAGCATCCAACCTTTCTACTGGTCGATGCTAATCCACATTCCGCATTTCAGCCAGATAGGAATAGTTTGTATCCGGTGCATGTGGCTGCCTCAGCGGGAAGCTTGGTGCCTATCATCATATTGCTCTGCCATTCTCCTGGCTGCGCCGGGCTACGAGACAACCAAGGAAGGACCTTCCTTCATATTGCCGTGGAGAAGAAGAAGCATAACATTGTGTGGTTTGTGGCTCGCCGGTTAGATAATAAGGCCATCATGAACATACAGGACTACAACGGGAACACTGCCATGCACCTAGCTGTTGGTGGCGGGAGCTGGGATATATTCAAGATCCTCATTGGCAACAAGCACGTCTCCTTGAATTTGACAAATAAGGAGGGTGAAACTCCCATGGATATTGCACTCAGCAACGTTACTCCAACTGGATTCTATTTTGGAATGGTACTTAACTTGCTCCTACTGTTTGGATTTGTCCCTTACATATGAAATTTAGAATAGATAGATAAATGCATGTTATCTGAAAAATAATTGATGATGAATTCCTATTGTGTTTGCTTGTTCTTGCTTGCATGCAGCATGCACGGCGTCGAATACTTGTGACATTGACCTTAGCAAATGGTAAAAACAGCTTCTGCCGGCGGGACCGTTTCCTGGATCAACATGTTCCTAAGCTAGACGAAAAGGAAGAATCTGATAAAATAACGTCGTTCGCACAGATTGTTGGTGTCGGCTCCGTCCTCGTAGCGACTGCGACGTTCGCTGCAACATTTACCATGCCAGGCGGCCCCAACAGTACCGATCCCAAGATCCCACCCAACGGCAGAGGTGGCACGCCGACACTCGCGGGGCTCTACGCTTTCGACGCCTTCGTCATCTCTAACACCCTGGCCTTCATCTGCTCCACTTTGGCCACCTTCAGCCTCGTCTACACTGGGGTGGCCACGGTGGACATAGAGAAGCGGATCAAGCTGGTGGCCTTCTCCCTGGCGCTGCTCATCAGTGCGGCCAGGAGCTTCTGCGCCGCCTTCGCGTTCGCCATCTATGTGATGCTCCCTCCCACGGTGGCCCATGGGACTGCCATGGCAGCATGCATAATGACGGTCCTTGCACTAATGGACGCGTTTTGGTTCATGTGGGCCATCGTGACTGATACAATAGTTCTCGTTAGGAGGGAAGACTGGCGGTCAATGCCCAAACGACTGATGAAGCTGGCGGCAAGAATCCTAATCAACACTGTGTATGTGTTCTGGCCCTACATCGTCATCTTCGGTCTGTTGGCCATCAAAAGCATCACTGGCCATCAAGAGACCTCAGTACCTGCACCAATGCCCACCCAACGGCTATAACATTGATCACTAAATGCTTCCTTTATCAAAAAGAATATGATTGATCAGAATGGAAGCCACGGCAAGCCAGGCAAACTCACCTTAATAACTATGTTGGCTTATGAATCCTTCCTCGTCGTCCCATATGTTCATTTTCAGAACAATTTGTTTTCAACTCTAAGGGAATGTGTGTTTCTTTTGTTTTATCATGGTTTGTAATCATGTGATAAATTTGTTCAACAGTACGTAAGCTTCTGCTCATGTTTTGTCGTGGTAATTTTCTGTCTTCTACTAGCTAGTATAGACATTCAAGTTGAACAATTTTTGAATTGTGTGCATTTCTTACATTTTATATCATTTGCATGGTATGCATGTATTTTATTGTATGTAGGTGCCACACCCAATGAAGTGATATTGAAGTTTATAATTAATATGAAACTAGTATAAATTTTATTTTGGAATGATATTTGTATTAATATCAACTTGGACGCATAGTTCTTTTAATAATATTGGAAGTTCTAGAGGATAAAAAATATATGGAAAATTGCTAAATTGTTCTTCTTTTTTCACTTGGACGATAATTACATCCATTTGGATTACGCGTCTCTCTTTCTGCATGACACACCCAAGAGCAAGATTGCATGAAAATAATAATCAATCTGCCATGCAATCCTTTTACTTTATTCAAATCTCATCTTTTTTGTAACTTTCTCACAAAACCACGTTGCCACCACACATGCCCCAGTGTCACTTGGAGGTTGTGCCGTGGAGGCTCCTAGGGCTATAGGAACAATGTTGTTGAGTTAGTTCGGCTTGAGATAACACGACCGCGAAATGGTTATATCTGTCCTAAGAGTGATGTTTATCTGAATGGATACAAAAATTAAATTCTCAAACATTATTAACTTATGAACATATATCTATACCTTTTCTTTCTATACTAATTAGAGACTCCCAAGAAATTACCATATTAATTAGAAAATAGGAGCCGTTAATCCGGTGGGACCGAGTTATAACGGCCAGATTTAATCTGACTTAATTAGAAAATAGGAGCTGTTAATATACCAATGATCGGATGCACACAAAAAAGTCAATCACGTTAAAAAGGATCACCTCGCACTAGTAGAAAAAGGGCCATTTGTCCCAGTTCGTAAGGGCCTTCTATCCCGGTTTAAGAACCGGGACTAAAAGGTCGATACTAATGCCCTTTGCCTTTAGTCCCGGTTCTTACACGAACCGGGACAGATGGGCCTCCGCGTGGCCGCTGCGGCCAGCCCAGGCAGGGGGGCCTTTGGTCCTGGTTGGTGACATAAACCGGGACCAAAAAGCATCCACGCGTCTGCAGCTCGCTGGAGGTGAGGGTTTTTTTTGAAAGGGGCTGGTTTAGGGGTTTTGGGGGTTAATTTATAGTTATTAGCTAGCTAATAGAGAGAAGTGTCCTCTCTTATATCTTCGTGCTTGGTTTACCAACGCTACTGCTATGTTCATTTCACCCGCTGATATATAATAACTCTTCATGCTCGCATCATGCATCATCATATATAATAACAAGTCCTACTAATCATGCATCATCATACAACTTCTACTCGTTATTAATAACAAGTCATACGATCATCATCCTCATAGTCATCGAACCAACCCTACTTAATTGTTCTTAGCACATGATCATCAATATCAAGTAGGACCTAATTAATACCCTTAAAGTAAAATAGCATAAAACAATATAGACCCTGACTCTCCATTATGGAGAATTGAGATCATCCTGTCTCCAATTCTTGCGCTTCGCTTCCTTTTGCTTCCAAGGACCTCCTTACGACTGTCCATACATTTTTTCCATTCTTTGATTGTCATGTCTCCACTTCATTTAGAAATTCGGTATGGACAGTTGAGATTCGTAGGATGACCTGGTTGTATGTTCAAAACATCAAGGCGAACATGTCTATACATCAGATGAGGCACACAATCATTCGGGATTATCTGATGAAGCAATGATTTACTAGTTTTAGAAGTATGCAAAAGATGCATCGATGTCGTAATAGTAAAAAAATCTTATCAAGGTATCTCCATGGTAGTTCCCGTAGTTCAACACGTGCACTAGTGGCACGTATTGACCATAATGTTGAGGAGTTCGATTGTAGATATTGTAATTCTCAAGATCAGTACAAAATGGGATCAGATGATTTTTCTCCTTATAAGTTAATTCGGAGCCATCGATGTAGTGGGTTTTGTCTACCATCTTCCGCACATTCTTTGAAGAATGAAAATAAGCTGTCAATGGAAATAAGTTGTCAACTATTTTGAAATAAACAATATAAATTACTTAATAACTATGTTTGAGAAGCTCACATAGGGGAAGAATTGGAAGCGTATCAACAAGGACCCAAATGTCCATATTGTCTTGCTCGATTTTAGGATCACCAAGATCAATGGTGATAAGCATACCCTCATCAAAACCATACATCTTGCAAAGTGCTTCCCAATTTTTGCGACCAAAATGGGTTACACTCTCAGAATTGTACAGATTTACTTCAAAATCCACACCATGATGGGTCCTTAGGTGAATTTTCTTTGTTTCCATACTTTCATGGTCTTCAAAACCCATTCTCTCCAAGACATAGCGTCTTGCATAGCATGGGATAAGCTAGTCGAATTGGTAAAGATGAAAAGTACACATTAAAATAGTTGAAGTCGTGCTTAATTACGAAAAAAAACTATTTTCATCGCTGCGTACCGTTTTGACATCGAAGGTCTCCTCGAGCTTAATGCTGAAGCGCCGATCTTTGTCCAGCTCAAGGAACCTGTCGCACATACCTCGGTCATCGTGGCACCAGTCGCACTCCCCCGGGCGGTTTTCGTCGTCCGAGTACGACATTTCCTATGTTCATAATTCAAATATTAAACTTGTACAATTAAATATATGTACTAAAAAACCTAAATTGGATCCTTATTATTCATCACGGGTTGACTATCGGTCTGTCGAGCCTTTTCTTGAAAACTCTCAGCTCATGTGGTGTACATATTGGACCGTCGGTGATGGTAGCTCCTCCTTTCATTCCCGAGTGCATTACACCAAATTGTCTAGCACATGGGAATGAAGGAGAAGCTACCCCCACGACAACAGTCGGTATTCTTCGTCCTCTCGTATATATATGGTTGGAGACTCTCCCTCACTGATTCCTCTATAGCCTTTGCGACCGTCGGTGATGGTAGCTCCTCCTTTCGTTCCCGAGTGCATTACACCAAATTGTGTCTAGCACACGGGAACGAAGGAGAAGCTACCCCCACGACAACAGTCCGGATTCTTTGTTCTCTCATATAGGTGGACACTCGACAGACTTAAAGTCAACCCGAGGACTCATATTATAGGACTCATATTGACATGGAGATTTGGCTGGTCTCACCTCGAGGTCGGAGGGGGGTCGGTGACGAGGACGACGGCGCGAATGATGGAGGGGGATCCTAGATTTCTGCATAGTGCTCTCCAATTTTAGCATTCAAAGTAGGAGTACTTTTCCAATCTGAGCATTCGATAAGCAAAACCAAATCGTAAAATAAAGTAGTATTCAAATTAGCATGCATTCAATTGCAAGCAAAAGTACATCATCTCTTGTGTCCGTACATCGTCGAATATTATTACTAATACTCCTCGAATACTATCATACATATAGCATCGCTAGTACAGCTAGAACCGTAGCGCCTGACGGGTATCGTCGCGGGCGGTGGACACCCAAAGAGAAGGAACCATCACAGGATCATAGCTCCAGTGAGATCCTTGAAGAACCTGCCAGGTATTGTCGAACCTGCCCTCCAACGCAACCATGTAGTGACGAACGTGCTCGTCCTCCTTGCTGACACGGTGACGTACCACCTCCGCGGTGTCCGGAAGCCTCGGCACCGTCACCGGCCCACGCGACCGCCACCAAACAAGGATCAGGTCAACAACGGGTTGGCTCCTCACCAACCTACGCCCCCCGGAAGGTAGCACCTCCCAATACCAGCCCGGCGGAGCTCAGTCCCGGACATGGCCCCTGTGATCAAGCCGGCCTCCTCCGCCGAGTCGACGACGAGGATGAGGGATAGGCATCGTCAACGTCGATGCGGGATTAATTGCTTGAACTAAAAAATTAAACTAGTTCTATTAATTTTCCTGCTAAAAATAAACTACTTCTATATATAGTAAAATAAATTAGTTTTATTAAATCAACTAGTTCAACTACTAAGCACTTACTATAAATAAATAAAATAAAGTAATTCTTACTAAAAATAAACTACTTCTATATATAGTAAAATTTAATAAAGTAGTTTTATTAATTAATCAACTAGTTCAACTAATAAGCACTTACTATAAATAAATAAAATAAAGTAGTTCTTACTAAAAATAAACTACTTCTATATATAGTAAAATTTAATAAAGTAGTTTTATTAAATCAACTAGTTCAACTACTAAGCACTAACCTAAAATCGATATCTACTAATAATTAACCTAAATAAAAAATTAATACATATACGAAAAAACATATATATATATATATATATATATATATATATATATATATATATAACAAAAAAATGCTATGAACATTATATTCATACATATATAGCCACATCCATTCATCATATATCTACCACATACATATATATACATTATATATATATATATGAAAAAAAATGCAGTGAACAAAAAAATAATACAAATTATATGAAAAAAAATGAACAGAGCCGTGGCGCGGCGGCGGCTCACATCGGGCGACGGTGATGGCGGCGGGGGCGGAGGGCAACGGCGACGGGCGACGGCGTGGCCTCGCGGCACGGGCGACAGCGACGGCTGCGGGGCAGCCTGGCGGCGTGGATCGAGCTCGCGGCGTCGTCGGGCGGGGGGAAACTGGCGATGGAAATCTGAAAATTTCCTAAGTGCCTGCTTATATAGCAAAGGTTTTGGTCCCGGTTCGTCGCACCAACCGGGACTAACCACCCTTTAGTCCCAGTTGGTGGCACCAACCGGGACCAAAGGCCTCTTTTCAGCAGCCCAAAGGGCGGGAAGCAGAGGGCTTTGGTCCCGGTTGGTGGCACCAACCGGGACTAAAGGGGGGCATTGGTCCCGGTTGGTGCTAAGAACCGGTACCAATTCCTCCCGTTAGTCCCAGTTGGTGGCACCAACCAGGACCAAAGGGCGTGTGCTGGAACTGGCGCAGTGCGGTGCTATGTTTAGTCCCACCTCGTTAGCTGAGAGGGGCTTGGAGTGGTTTATAAGCCCTGCCGAACCAACCACTTCGAGCTCCTCTCTACTGCAGGCTTACGGGCCTAAATTCACTCTCTATGCCTGTGGGCCTATTGGGCCTACTACGGGCCTGCATCCTGGCCCTAGTACTGGGTTTCTAGTCGTATGCAGGCCGTGGTGGCCCTGTAGGTGGCACTTTTTTTATTTTATTTTTCCAGTTTTTTTGCTTTCTTTTTTGTTTCTAATTACTTATTTATTTTATTTTATGATAATTTTTTTTCCATTAAAGTTTGTAAAAAAATTCTAATTACTTATTTATTTTCTTTTATATAATTCTTTTTTCTATTAAAGTTTGTAACAAAAAAGTTCTTTATGAAAATTCTTTTTGCTTTTAATGATTTTGAACAGAAAATGAACTCTGAAAAGGTTGAAAGTTGGCACGGTATCATCATTTTACCCACATGGAAAAGCTCTAGCAAACGAACTACAGGATCTTGTGCTATGCTTAGGATTGGGTCTTGTCCATCACATCATTCTCCCAATGATGTGATCCCGTTATCAATGACATCCAATGTCCATGGTCAGGAAACGGTGACCATCTATTGATAAACGAGCTAGTCAAGTAGAGGCTCACTAGGGACATGTTGTGGTGTATGTATTCACACATGTATTACGATTTCCGGATAACACAATTATAGCCTGAATAATAGACAATTATCTTGAATGAGGAAATATAATAATAACCATTTTATTATTGCCTCTAGGGCATATTTCCAACAGTCTCCCACTTGCATTAGAGTCAATAATCTAGTTACATTGTGATGAATCGAACACCCATAGAGTTCTGGTGTTGATCATGTTTAGTCAACGGATCTACGACATTCAGATCCGTATGCACTTTGCAAATATCTATGTCTCCATCTTGAACATTTTCATGAATGGAGTTGAAGCGACGCTTGATGTGCCTGGTCTTCTTGTGAAACCTGGGCTCCTTGGCAAGGGCAATAGCTCTAGTGTTGTTACAGAAGATGGTGATGGGCCCCAACGCATTGGGTATGACTCCTAGGTCGGTGATGAACTCCTTCATCCATATTGCTTCATGCGCTGCCTCCGAGGCTGCCATGTACTCCGCTTCACATGTAGATCCTGCCACGACGGTTTGCTTGCAACTGCACCAGCTTTCTGCCCCACCATTCAAAATATACATGTATCCGGTTTGTGACTTAGAGTCATCCAGATCTGTGTCGAAGCTAGCGTTGACGTAACCCTTTACGACGAGCTCTTCGTCACCTCCATATATGAGAAACATATCCTTAGTCCTTTTCAGGTACTTCAGGATATTCTTGACCGCTGTCCAGTGTTCCATGCCGGGGTTACTTTGGTACCTTCCTACCAAACTTATGGCAAGGTTTACATCAGGTCTGGTACACAACATGGCATACATGATAGACCCTATGGCCGAGGCATAGGGGACGACACTCATCTTTTCTCTATCTTCTACCGTGGTCGGACATTGAGCCAAGCTCAATTTCACACCTTGCAACACAGGCAAGAACCCCTTCTTGGACTGATCCATATTGAACTTCTTCAATATCTTATCAAGGTATGTGCTTTGTGAAAGACCTATGAGGCGTCTCGATCTATCTCTATAGATCTTGATGCCTAATATGTAAGCAGCTTCGCCAAGGTCCTTCATTGAAAAACACTTATTCAAGTAGGCCTTAATGTTGTCCAAAAGTTCTATATCATTTCCCATCAAAAGTATGTCATCCACATATAATATGAGAAATGCTACAGAGCTCCCACTCACTTTCTTGTAAACGCAGGCTTCTCCATAAGTCTGCATAAACCCAAACGCTTTGATCATTTCATTAAAGCGAATGTTCCAACTCCGAGATGCATGCACCAGCCCATAGATGGAGCGCTGGAGCTTGCATACCTTGTTAGCATTTTCGGGATCGACAAAACCTTCCGGCTGCATCATATACAGTTCCTCCTTAAGATAGCCGTTAAGGAATGTCATTTTAACGTCCATTTGCCATATCTCATAATCATTGTATGCGGCAATTGCTAACATGATTCAGACAGACTTCAGCTTCGCTACGGGAGAGAAAGTCTCATCGTAGTCGACCCCTTGAACTTGTCGATAACCCTTAGCGAAGAGTCGAGCTTTATAGATGGTAACATTACCATCCGCGTCCATCTTCTTCTTAAAGATCCATTTGTTTTCTATCGCTCACCGATCATTGGGCAAGTATGTCAAACTCCATACTTTGTTTTCATACATGGATCCTATCTCGGATTGCATGGCTTCAAGCCATTTGTTGGAATCTGGGCCCGCCATTGCTTCTTCATAGTTCGAAGGTTCACCGTTGTCTAACAACATGATTTCCAGGACAGGGTTGCCATACCACTCTGGTGTGGAACGTGTCCTCGTGGACCTACGAAGTTCAGTAGTAACTTGATCCGAAGTACCTTGATCATCATTAGTTTCCTCTCTAATCGGTGTAGGCACAATAGGAACGTCTTCCTGAGCTGCGCCAATTTCCGATTCAAGAGGTAGTACTTCATCAAGTTCCACTTTCCTCCCACTTACTTCTTTCTAGAAAAACTCTTTCTCCAGAAAGGACCCGTTCTTGGCAACAAAGATTTTTCCTTTGGGTCTGGGGTAGAAGGTATACCCAGTGGTTTCCTTAGGGTATCCTATGAATACGCATTTTTCCGACTTGGGTTCGAGCTTTTCAGGTTGAAGTTTCTTGACATAAGCATCGCATCCCCAAACTTTTAGAAACGACGGCTTAGGTTTCTTCGCAAACCATAATTCATACGGTGTCATCTCAATGGATTTAGATGGTGCCCTATTTAAAGTGAATGTAGCTGTCTCTAGAGCGTATCCCCAAAATGATAGCGGTAAATCGGTGAGTGACATCATAGATCGCACCATATCCAATAGAGTGCGATTACAACGTTCGGATACACCGTTACGCTGAGGCGTTCCAGGCGGAGTGAGTTGTGAAACAATTCCATATTTCCTTAAGTGCGTACCAAATTTGTGACTTAAATATTCTCCCCCACGATCTGATCGTAAGAATTTTATCTTTCGGTCACGTTGATTCTCTACCTCATTCTGAAATTCCTTGAACTTTTCAAAGGTCTCAGACTTGTGTTTCATCAAGTAGACATACCCATATCTACTCAAGTCGTCAGTGAGAGTGAGAACATAACGATATCCTCCGTGAGCCTCAACGCTCATTGGACCGCACACATCAGTATGTATGATTTCCAATAAGTTGGTTGCTCGCTCCATTGTTCCGGAGAACAGAGTCTTGGTCATTTTTCCCATAAGACATGGTTCGCACGTGTCAAATGATTCGTAATCAAGAGACTCCAAAAGTCCATCAGCATGGAGCTTCTTCATGCGTTTGACACCAATGTGACCAAGCCGGCAGTGCCACAAGTATGTGGGACTATCGTTATCAACTACATCTTTTGATATTCACACTATGAATATGTGTAACATCACGTTCGAGATTCATTAAGAATAAAACATTGACCAGCGGGGCATGACCATAAAACATATCTCTCATATAAACAGAACAACCATTATTCTCGGATTTAAATGAGTAGCCATCTCGCATTAAATGAGATCCAGATACAATGTTCATGCTCAAAGCTGGCACTAAATAACAATTATTGAGGTTTAAAACTAATCCCGTAGGTAAATGTAGAGGTAGCGTGTCGACGGCGATCACATCGACCTTGGAACCATTCCGACGCGCATCGTCACCTCGTCCTTCGCCAGTCTCCGCTTATTCCGCAGCTCCTATTTTGAGTTACAAATATGAGCAACCGCACCGGTATCAAATACCCAGGAGCTACTACGAGTACTGGTAAGGTACACATCAATTACATGTATATCACATATACCTTTGGTGTTGCCGCCTTCTGTCCGCTAAGTATTTGGGGCAGTTCCGCTTCCAGTGTCCCTTTCCCTTGCAATAAAATCACTCAGTCTCAGGTTTGGGTCCATTCTTTGGCTTCTTCCCGGCAACTGGCTTACCGGGCGCGGCAACTCCCTTGCCGTCCTTCTTGAAGTTCTTCTTACCCTTGCCTTTCTTGAAACTAGTGGTTTTATTGACCATCAACACTTGATGTTCCTTTTTGATTTCCACCTCTGCTGATTTCACCATTGAAAATACTTCAGGAATAGTTTTCACCATCCCCTGCATATTGTATTTCATCACAAAGCTCTTGTAGCTAGGTGGGAGCGACTGAAGGATTCTGTCAATGACCGCCTCGTCCGGGAGGTTAATGTCCATGTGGGACAAGCGGTTGTGCAACCCAGGCATTTTGAGTATGTGCTCACTGAAGAACTATTTTCCTCCATCTTACAACTGTAGAACTTGTCAGAGACTTCATATCTCTCGACCCGGGCATGAGATTGGAAAACCATTTTCAGCTCTTCGAACATCTCATATGCTCCGTGTTGCTGAAAACGCTTTTGGAGCTCCGGTTCTAAGCTGTAAAGCATGCCGTACTGAACGAGGGAGTAATCATCAGCACGTGACTGCCAAGCATTCATAACGTCTTGGTTCTCTAGGATGGGTGCTTCACCTAGCGGTCCTTTTAGGACATATGCTTTCTTGGCAGCTATGAGGATGATCCTCAGGTTCCGGACCCAGTCCGAATAGTTGTTGCCATCATCTTTCATCTTGGTTTTCTCTAGGAACGCGTTGAAGTTGAGGTTGACATGAGCGTTGGCCATTTGATCTACAAGACATTTTGCAAAGGTTTTTAGACTAACTTCATGATAATTAAGTTCATCTAATCAAATTATTTAATGAACTCCCACTCATATTAGACATCCCTCTAGTCATCTAAGTGATATATGATCCGACTCAACTAGACCGTGTCCGATCATCATGTGAGACGGACTAGTCATCATCGGTGAACATCTCCATGTTGATCGTATCTTCCATACGACTCATGTTTGACATTTCGGTCTCTTGTGTTCTGAGGCCATGCCTGTACATGCTAGGCTCGTCAAGTCAACCTAAGTGTTTTGCATGTGTAAATCTGTCTTACACCCGTTGTATGTGAACGTTAGAATCTATCACACCCGATCATCACGTGGTGCTTCAAAACAAGGAACTTTCGCAACGGCGCACAATTAGGGGGAACACTTTCTTGAAATTATTATAAGGGATCATCTTATTTACTACCGTCGTACTAAGCAAATAAGAAGCAAAACATGATAAACATCACATGCAATCAAATAGTGACATGATATGGCCAATATCATATTGCTGCTTTGATCTCCATCTTCGGGGCGCCATGATCATCTTCGTCACCGGCATGACACCATGATATCCATCATCATGATCTCCATCATCGTGTCTTCATGAAGTTGTCACGCCAACGATTACTTCTACTTCTATGGCTAACATGTTTAGCAATAAAGTAAAGTAATTTCCATGGCGTTATTCAATGACACGTAGGTCATACAAAAATAAACACAACTCCTATGGCTCCTGCCGGTTGTCATACTCATCGACATGCAAGTCGTGATTCCTATTACAAGAACATGATCAATCTCATACATCACATATATTTCATTCATCACATCCTTTTGGCCATATCACATCACAAGGCATATGCTGCAAAAACAAGTTAGACGTCCTCTAATTGTTGTTGCATGTTTTTACGTGGCTTCTATAGGTTTCTAGCAAGAACGTCTCTTACCTACGTAAAACCACAACGTGATATGCCAATTTCTATTTACCCTTCATAAGGACCCTTTTCATCGAATCCGATCCGACTAAAGTGGGAGAGACAGACACCCGCTAGCCACCTTATGCAACTAGTGCATGTCAGTCGGTGGAACCTCTCTCACGTAAGCGTACGTGTAAGGTCGATCCGGGCCGCTTCATCCCACTATGCCGCCGAAACAAGATAAGACTAGTAGTGGCAAGAAAATTGACAACATCTACGCCCACAACAAGTTTGTGTTCTACTCGTGCATAGAAACTACGCATAGACCTAGCTCATGATGCCACTGTTGGGGAACGTTGCAGAAAATAAAAAAATTCTACGCTTCACCAACACCAATCTATGGAGTCATCTAGCAACGAGAGAGAGGAGTGCATCTACATACCCTTGAAGATCACGCGCAGAAGCGTTCAAGAGAACGGGGTTGAGGGAGTCGTACTCGTCGTTATCCAAATCACCGAAGATACTAGTGCCGTACGGACGGCACCTTCGCGTTCAACACACGTACGGTTGGGGAAGACGTCTCCTCCTTCTTGATCCAGCAAGGGGAAGGGAGAGGTTGATGGAGATCCAGCAGCACGACGGCGTGGTGGTGGAAGTAGCGGCGATCTCGGCAGGGCTTCACCAAGCTCTATGAGAGGCAGAGGTGTTGCGGAGGGAGAGGGAGGCGCCCGGAGCAGGGGTGCGCAGCCCTTCCTCCCCCCTTCTTTATATAGGGGCCCTGGGGGGGGCGCCGGCCCCCTAGAGATCCCATCTCAAGGGGGGGGGGGACTTACCCCCCAAGTCAAGTGGGGCGGCCCCCTACCCCTAGGGTTTCCAACCATAGGCGTAGGGGAGGCCCAAGGGGGGCGCACCAGCCCACCAGGGGCTGGTTCCCTTCCCCACTTCAGCCCATGGGGCCCTCCGGGATAGGTGGCCCCACCCGGTGGACCCCCGGGACCCTTCCGGTGGTCCCGGTACAATACCGGTGACCCCCGAAACTTTCCCTATGGCCGAAACTGGACTTCCTATATATAATTCTTCACCTCCGGACCATTCCAGAACTCCTCGTGACGTCCGGGATCTCATCCGGGACTTTGAACAACTTTCGGGTTACCGCATACTAGTATCTCTACAACCCTAGCGTCACCGAACCTTAAGTGTGTAGACCCTACGCGTTCGGGAGACATGCAGACATGACTGAGACGACTCTCCGGCCAATAACCAACAGCGGGATCTGGATACCCATGTTGGCTCCCACATGTTCCACGATGATCTCATCGAATGAACCACGATGTCGAGGATTCAAGTAATCCCGTATACAATTCCCTTTGTCAATCGGTACGTTACTTGCCCGAGATTCGATCGTCGGTATCCCAACACCTCGTTCAATCTTGTTATCGGAAAGTCACTTTACTCGTACCGTAATGCATGATCCCGTGATGATGCGTTACTGAGTGGGCCCAGAGATACCTCTCCGTCATACGAAGTGACAAATCACAGTCTCGAGCCGTGTCAACCCAACAGACACTTTTGGAGATACCTGTAGTATACCTTTATAGTCACCCAGTTACGTTGTGATGTTTAGTACACCCAAAGCACTCGTACGGCATCCGGGAGTTACACGATCTCATGGTCTAAGGAAATGATACTTGACATTGGAAAAGCTCTAGCAAACAAACTACACGATCTTGTGCTATGCTTAGGATTGGGTCTTGTCCATCACATCATTCTCCCAATGATGTGATCCCGTTATCAATGACATCCAATGTCCATGCTCAGGAAACCGTGACCATCTATTGATAAACGAGCTAGTCAACTAGAGGCTCACTAGGGACATGTTGTGGTGTATGTATTCACACATGTATTACGATTTCCGGATAACACAATTATAGCATGAATAAAAGACAATTATCATGAACAAGGAAATATAATAAGAACCATTTTATTATTGCCTCTAGGGCATATTTTCAACATCGCGGTCGGGAATTACTATCAGGGGTCAATGACGAGTTGGGGAATACCGTGCGTTTGAAGAACGTTCATCATGTGCCGTCCATAAATAAAAATCTCGTTAGCGGTTCCCTTTATGTCGAGATGGTTTTAAGTTGGTTTTTGAGTCCAATAAAGTTGTAATTTCCAAGTGTGGACAATTTGTTGGAAAAGGCTATGAGTGCGGAGGCTTGTTCCGCCTATCTTTGTCAGATATTTGCACTAAAGTTATTAATAATGTTTGCCACAATAATGAGTCAGATATTTGGCATTCATGACTTTGTCATATTAACTTTGGTTGCATGACGCGGTTAGCCAATATGAATTTAATTCCGAAAATCTCTACTGTCAAAGGCTCTAAGTGCCAAGTATGTGTGCAAGCTAAACAACCTCGCAAGTCCCATGGGACTGCAGAGGCAAGAGACTTGGCGCCACTAGAGCTTATACATTCTGATCTTTGTGAGATGAATGGCGTGTTGACAAAAGGTGGAAAGAGATATTTCATGACGTTGATTGATGACCCAACTAGATATTGTTATGTGTATCTTCTGAAATCAAAAGATGAGGCTGTAACTTTCATCAAAAACTATAAAGCTGAGGTAGAGAACAAACTTGATCGAAAAATTAAACAGCTTAGGTCCAATCGTGGTGGAGAGTATTTTTCCAATGAATTTGATATGTTTTGTGCGGAACATGGTATAATCCATGAGAGGACGCCTCCCTACTCACCTCAGTCTAATGGGGTGGCCGAAAGAAAGAACCGAACTCTAACTCATTTGGTTAATGCCATGTTAGACACATCGGGTCTTTCCAAGGAATGGTGGGGGGAGGCGCTAATGACCGCGTGTCATGTCCTAAACCGAGTTCCCACAAAGCATAAGACCATGACTCCATTTGAGGAATGGGAAAGGAAAAGGTTGAAACTCTCTTACCTACGTTCTTGGGGTTGTTTGGCGAAAGTCAATATACCAATTCCTAAGAAGCGCAAGCTTGGACCAAAAACCGTGGATTTTGTTCTTCTGGGCTATGCTTTTCATAGCATTGGCTATAGATTTTTGATAATAAAATCTGAGGTATCCGACATGCATGTTGGTACGATTATGGAGTCTAATGATGCAACTTTCTTTGAGGACATATTTCCTATGAAGGATATGTCAAGTTCATCAAATCAAGAGATACCTATTCCATCTAGTGAGGAACTCACTGTAATTCCTGAACCCACCATTGCGATGGAACACATTGAGAATCCTGTTGAGGGCGACAATGAAACTCCTATAAGGAGTAAGAGACAGAGGACTGCAAAGTCCTTTGGTGATGATTTCATTGTGTACCTTGTGGATGACACACCCAGGACTATCTCAGAAGCCTATGCATCTCCTGATGCTGACTATTGGAAGGAAGCTGTTCGTAGTGAGATGGATTCCATCTTAGCTAACGGAACCTGGGAGATCATTGACCATCCTTATGGGTGCAAACCTGTAGGATGTAAGTGGGTGTTCAAGAAGAAGCTTAGACCTGATGGTACGATTGAAAAGTACAAGGCACAGCTTGTTGCTAAGGGTTATACCCAGAAAGAAGGTGAAGACTTCTTTGATACTTACTCACCCGTGGCTAGACTGACCACAATTCGGGTGCTACTATCACTGGCTGCCTCACATCTCGTTCATCAAATGGACGTTAAGATGGCTTTCCTCAATGGAGAGTTGAAGGAGGAAACTTACATGGATCAGAGATGGTTTTGTAGTACCTGGTCAAGAAGGAAAGGTGTGCAAGTTATTAAAGTCTTTATATGGCCTTAAACAAGCTCCTAAGGAGTGGCATGAGAAGTTCGAAAGAACATTAACTACTGCCGGCTTTGTAGTAAATGATGGTGACAAGTGTACTATCGCCATGGTGGGGGCGAAGGAGTTATTCTTTGTCTGTATGTCGATGACATATTGATCTTTGGAACCAACTTTGATTTAATCAAGGAGGTTAAGGATTTCTTATCTCGATGTTTTGAGATGAAGGATCTAGGAGTAGCTGATGTTATCTTAAACATCAAGCTATTGAGAGATGAGAATGGTGGGATCACACTGCTTCAGTCTCACTATGTGGAAAAGGTCTTGAGTCGTTTTGGGTATAGCGACTGCACGCCTTCTCCAACTCCATATGATGCTAGTGTGTTGCTTCGAAAGAATCGACGGATTGCTAGAGATCAACTGAGGTATTCTCAGATTATTGGCTCGCTTATGTATTTGGCGAGTGCCACAAGGCCTGACATCTCTTTTGCTGTGAGCAAGTTGAGTCGGTTTGTGTCAAAACCGGGAGATGATCATTGGCGTGCGCTTGAGAGAGTTATGCGCGCGCTACTTGAAGGGCACTGCGAGCTATGGGATTCACTACACCGGGTATCCAAGGGTACTGGAGGGTTATAGTGACTCGAACTGGATATCTGATGCTGATGAGATTAAGGCCACAAGTGGTTATGTTTTTACACTTGGTGGTGGCGCTGTTTCTTGGAAGTCTTGCAAGCAGACCATCTTAACGAGGTCAACTATGGAAGCAGAACTCACAGCATTAGACACTGCCACTGTTGAAGCAGAGTGGCTTTGTGAGCTATTGATGGACTTACCTATGGTTGAAAAACCAATACCCCCTATCCTGATGAACTGTGATAATCAAACTGTGATCATCAAGATAAACAGTTCTAAGGACAATATGAAGTCCTCAAGGCATGTGAAGAGGAGATTAAAATCTGTCAGGAAACTGAGGAACTCCGGAGTTATTACATTGGATTATATCCAAACGTCGAAAAACTTGGCAGATCCCTTCACAAAGGGTCTATCACGTAATGTGATAGATAATGCATCGATGCAGATGGGTTTGAGACCCACCGCATGAGTTGTCCATAGTGGTAACCCACTCTATGTGATCGGAGATCCCGTGAAGTAGAAGCGGGAGACAAGTTGTTGGTCAGCTGAGAGGAGAGTATCCTAATTTTAATTATCCCACTCCGTGAAGATCTAATACTCTCCTGATCTGCATGGCAGGTTGATATCTATCTTAATGTGTTCCAAGTGGCTTATTTGAGTAAGCAGAGATGTTGTCCTGCAGAGCATCTCTTGAGGAACACACCTATATGAATTTGACTGTTAACGTCGCAGTCTGTGAGAAGTGGGTGCTCTCTAATAAATTCATGAAAGGCCCTGGAGTACGACGTATACGCTCCACCCGCGGGGAAGCCTTGCGGCAGCCAAGTATCGGTCAAGAATTTGTGTGAAACTAGTCTCGCAGAAAACTTGTAGTTCAAAGCATAGTCCACTATTCAAGTTGTGATATAGTGTAGCATAAATCTCTAAGTGGAAGTTCAACTTCACAGTCTCCACTAAGCACCGGTATATAAACAATGTTTTGAAAATAAATGGTGAAATGTGCCAATGATACTTTGTGGGGGATTGTTGGAATTTGCTAATGGGCTTTTGTCCCAAAGCCCAACTAAAATTCTGAAATTCTCTTGGCCCATTCATGCACACATGTGAGTGGAGTGAGTGAGGCTAAAGTTTAGTCCCACCTCATAAGTTGAGAGAGAATTGCACCTCTTTATAAGGTGAGCTCTCCTACCACTTGTATGAGCATGATAAGAGGAGACTGAAGGAAATATGCCCTAGAGGCAATAATAAAGTTATTATTTATTTCCTCATATCATGATAAATGTTTATTATTCATGCTAGAATTGTATTAACCGGAAACATAATACATGTGTGAATATATAGACAAACAGAGTGTCACTAGTATGCCTCTACTTGACTAGCTTGTTAATCAAAGATGGTTATGTTTCCTAACCATGAACAAGGAGTTGTTATTTGATTAACAAGGTCACATCATTAGTTGAATGATCTGATTGACATGACCCATTCCGTTAGCTTAGCACACGATCGTTTAGTATGTTGCTATTGCTTCCTTCATGACTTATACATGTTCCTATGACTATGAGATTATGCAACTCCCGTTTACCGGAGGAACACTTTGTGTGCTACCAAACGTCACAACGTAACTGGGTGATTATAAAGGTGCTCTACAGGTTTCTCCGAAGGTACTTGTTGAGTTGGCGTATTTCGAGATTAGGATTTGTCACTCCGAATGTCGGAGAGGTATCTCTGGGCCCTCTCGGTAATACACATCACTTAAGCCTTGCAAGCATTTCAACTAATGAGTTAGTTGTGAGATGATGTATTACGGAACGAGTAAAGAGACTTGCCGGTAACGAGATTGAACTAGGTATTGGATACCGACGATCGAATCTCGGGCAAGTAACATACCGATGACAAAGGGAACAACGTATGTTGTTGTGCGGTATGACCGATAAAGATCTTCGTAGAATATGTAGGAACCAATATGGGCATCCAGGTCCCGCTATTGGTTATTGACCGGAGACATGTCTCGGTCATGTCTACATTATTCTCGAACCGTAGGGTCCGCACGCTTAAGGTTTCGATGACAGTTTCATTATGAGTTTATGTATTTTGATGTACCGAAGGTTGTTCGGAGTCCCGGATGTGATCACGGACATGACGAGGAGTCTCGAAATGGTCGAGACATAAAGATTGATATATTGGACGGATATATTTGGACACCGGAAAGGTTCCGGGTGAGATTGGAAATATACCGGAGCTCCGGGAGGTTACCGGAACCCCCCGGTAAGTATATGGGCCTTATTGGGCCTTAGTGGGATGGAGGGAGAAGGAGCAAGGGAGGGGGCGCCCCCCCCCCCCCAAGCCCAATCCGAATTGGGAGGGGGGCCGGCCCCCCCTTTCCTTCTCTCCTCCCCCCTCTTCCTTCCTTCTCCTACTCCGAATAGGAAAGGGGGGGGCCAAACCTACTTGGAGTAGGTTTGCCTCCCTAGGGCGCGCCTCCCCCTTGGGCCGGCCTCCTCCTCCCTCCCTCCTTTATATACGGGGGTAGGGGGGCACCCTAGACACACAAGTTGATCATTGAGATCGTTCCTTAGCCGTGTGCGGTGCCCCCCTCCACGATATTACACCTCGGTCATATTGTAGCGGTGCTTAGGCGAAGCCCTGCAACAGGAGAACATCAAGATCGTCACCACGCCGTCATGCTGACGGAACTCCTCCCCGCGCCTCTGCTGGATCGGAGATCAGGGTGCGTCATCGAGCTCTACGCGTGTCAAGAACTCGGAGGTGCCGGAGTAACGGTGCTTGGATCGGTCGGACCGGGAGGACGTACGACTACTTCCTCTACGTTGCGTCAACGCTTCTACTTCGGTCTACGAGGGTACGTAGACAACACTCTCCCCTCTCGTTGCTATGCATCACCATGATCTTGCGTGTGCGTAGGATTTTTTTTGAAATTACTACGTTCCCCAACAGTGGCATCGGAGCCTAGGTTTTTATGGTTTGATGTTATATGCACGAGTAGAACACAAGTGAGTTGTGGGCGATATAAATCATACTGCTTACCAGCATGTCATACTTTGGTTCAGCGGTATTGTTGGATGAAGTGGCCCGGACCGACATTACGCGTACGCTTACGCAAGACTGGTTTTACCGCCGTGCTTTGCACACAGGTGACTAGCGGGTGTCAGTTTCTCCAAATTTAGTTGAACCGAGTGTGGCTACGCCCGGTCCTTGCGAAGGTTAAAACAACATCAACTATCGTTGTGGTTTTGATGCGTAGGTGAGATTGGTTCTTGCTTAAGCCCGTAGCAGCCACGTAAAACTTGCAACAACAAAGTAGAGGACGTCTAACTTGTTTTTGCAGGGCATGTTGTGATGTGATATGGCCAAGACATGATGCTATATTTTATTGTATGAGATGATCATGTTTTGTAACTGAAGTTATCGACAACTGGCAGGAGCCATATGGTTGTCGCTTTATTGTATGAAATGCAAACGCCCTGTAATTGCTTTACTTTATCACTAAGCGTTAGCGATAGTTGTAGAAGCAATAGATGGCGTAAACGACAACGATGCTACGATGGAGATCAAGGTGTTGCGCCGGTGACGATGGTGATCATGATGGTGCTTCGGAGATGGAGATCACAAGCACAAGAAGATGATGGCCATATTATATCACTTATATTGATTGCATGTGATGTTTATCCTTTATGCATCTTATCTTGCTTTGATTGAAGGTAGCATTTTAAGATGATCTCTCACTAAAAATTATCAAGTAGTGTTCTCCCTGAGTATGCACCGTTGCCAAAGTTCGTCGTGCCCAGACACCACGTGATGATCGGGTGTGATAAGCTCTACATCCATCTACAACGGGTGCAAGCCAGTATTTGCACACGCAGAATACTCAGGTTAAACTTGACAAGCCTAGCATATGCAGATATGGCCTCGGAACACGGAGACCGAAAGGTCGAGCGTGAATCATATAGTAGATATGATCAACATAAGATGTTCACCATTGAAAACTACTCCATCTCACGTGATGATCGGTTATGGTTTAGTTGATTTGGATCATGTGATCACTTAGATGACTAGAGAGATGTCTGTCTAAGTGGGCGTTCTTTAGTAATATGATTAATTGAACTTAAATTTATCATGAACTTAGTACCTGATAGTATCTTGCTTGTCTATGTTGATTGTAGATAGATGGCCCGTGCTGTTGTTCTGTTGAATTTTAATGCGTTCCTTGAGAAAGCTAAGTTGAAAGATGATGGTAGCAACTACGCGGAATGGGTCCGTAACTTGAGGATTATCCTCATTGCTGCACAGAAAAATTACGTCCTGGAAGCACCGCTGGGTGCCAGGCCTGCTGCTGATGCAACTGACGACGTTAAGAACGTCTGGCAGAGCAAAGCTGATGACTACTCGATAGTTCAATGTGCCATGCTTTACGGCTTAGAACCGGGACTTCAACGATGTTTTGAACGTCATGGAGCATATGAGATGTTCCAGGAGTTGAAGTTAATATTCCAGAAGAATGCCAGGATTGAGAGATATGAAGTCTCCAATAAGTTCTATAGCTGCAAGATGGAGGAGAATAGTTCTGTCAGTGAGCATATACTCAAGATGTCTGGATATTGTAATCACTTGATTCAACTGGTAGTTACACTTCCGGATGATAGCGCCATTGACAGAATTCTCCAATCACTTCCACCAAGCTACAAGAGCTTTGTGATGAACTATAATATGCAAGGGATGGATAAGACGATTCCCGAGCTCTTCGCAATGCTGAAAGCTGCGGAGGTAGAAATCAAGAAGGAGCATCAAGTGTTGATGGTTAACAAGACCACTAGTTTCAAGAAAAAGGGCAAAGGGAAGAAGAAGGGGAACTTCAAGAAGAACAGCAAACAAGTTGCTGCCCAAGAGAAGAAACCCAAGTCTGGACCTAAGCCTGAAACTGAGTGCTTCTACTGCAAGCAGACTGGTCACTGGAAGCGGAACTGCCCCAAGTATTTGGCGGATAAGAAGGATGGCAAGGTGAACAAAGGTATATGTGATATACATGTTATTGATGTGTACCTTACTAGAGCTCGCAGTAGCACCTGGGTATTTGATATTGGTTCTGTTGCTAATATTTGCAACTCGAAACAGGGACTACGGATTAAGCGAACACTGGCAAAGGACGAGGTGACGATGCGCGTGGGAAATGGTTCCAAAGTCGATGTGATCGCGGTCGGCACGCTACCTCTACATCTACCTTCGGGATTAGTATTAGACCTAAATAATTGTTATTTGGTGCCAGCGTTGAGCATGAACATTATATCTGGATCTTGTTTGATGCGAGACGGTTATTCATTTAAATCAGAGAATAATGGTTGTTCTATTTATATGAGTAATATCTTTTATGGTCATGCACCCTTGAAGAGTGGTCTATTTTTTATGATAGTAGTGATACACATATTCATATTGTTGAAGCCAAAAGATGCAGAGTTGATAATGATAGTGCAACTTATTTGTGGCACTGCCGTTTGGGTCATATCGGTATAAAGCGCATGAAGAAACTCCATACTGATGGACTTTTGGAATCACTTGATTGTGAATCACTTGGTACTTGCGAACAGTGCCTCATGGGCGAGATGACCAAAACGCCGTTCTCCGGTACTATGGAGAGAGCAACAAATTTGTTGGAAATCATACATACAGATGTATGTGGTCCGATGAATGTTGAGGCTAGTGGCGGATATCGTTATTTTCTCACCTTCACTGATGATTTAAGTAGATATGGGTATATCTACTTAATGAAGCATAAGTCTGAAACATTTGAAAAGTTCAAAGAATTTCAGAGTGAAGTTGAAAATCATCGTAACAAGAAAATAAAGTTTCTACGATCTGATCGTGGAGGAGAATATTTGAGTTACGAGTTTGGTCTACACTTAAAACATTGTGGAATCGTTTCGCAACTCACGCCACCCGGAACACCACAGCGTAATGGTGTGTCCGAACGTCGTAATCGTACTTTACTTGATATGGTGCGGTCTATGATGTCTCTTACAGATTTACCGCTATCGTTTTGGGGTTATGCTTTAGAGACGGCCACATTCACGTTAAATAGGGCACCGTCGAAATCCGTTGAGATGACACCTTATGAACTATGGTTTGGCAAGAAACCAAAGTTGTCGTTTCTTAAAGTTTGGGGCTGCGATGCTTATGTGAAAAAGCTTCAACCTGATAAGCTCGAAACCAAATCGGAGAAATGTGTCTTCATAGGATACCCAAAGGAGAAAGTTGGGTACACCTTCTATCACAGATCTGAAGGCAAGACATTTGTTGCTAAGAATGGATCCTTTCTGGAGAAGGAGTTTCTCTCGAAAGAAGTGAGTGGGAGGAAAGTAGAACTTGATGAGGTAACTGTACCTACTCCCTTGTTGGAAAATAATACATCACAGGAACCGGTTTCTGTGACGTCAAACCCAACTAGTGAGGAAGTTGATGATGATGATCATAGAACTTCAGATCAAGTTAATACAGAACCTCGTAGGTCGAACAGAGTAAGATCCGCACCAGAGTGGTATGATAATCCTATTCTGGAAGTCATGCTACTAGATCATGATGAACCTACGAACTATGAAGAAGCGATGGTGAGCCCAGATTCCGCAAAATGGCTTGAAGCCATGAAATCTGAGATGGGATCCATATATGAGAACAAAGTAAGGACTTTGGTTGACTTGCCCGATGGTCGGCAAGCAATTGAGAATAAATGGATCTTCAAGAAGAAGACTGACGCTGACGGTAATGTTACTGTCTACAAAGCTCGACTTGTTGCAAAAGGTTTTCGACAAGTTCAAGGGGTTGACTACGATGAGACCTTCTCACCCGTAGCGATGCTTAAGTCTGTCCGAATCATGTTAGCAATTGCCGCATTTTATGATTATGAAATTTGGCAAATGGATGTAAAAACTGCATTCCTGAATGGATTTCTGGAAGAAGAGTTGTATATGATGCAACCAGAAGGTTTTATCGATCCAAAGGGAGCTAACAAAGTGTGCAAGCTCCAGCGATCCATTTATGGACTGGTGCAAGCCTCTCGGAGTTGGAATAAACGTTTTGATAGTGTGATCAAAGCATTTGGTTTTATACAGACTTTTAGAGAAGCCTGTATTTACAAGAAAGTGAGTGGGAGCTCTGTAGCATTTCTAATATTATATGTGGATGACATATTATTGATTGGAAATGATATAGAATTTCTGGATAGCATAAAGGGATACTTGAATAAAAGTTTTTCAATGAAAGACCTCGGTGAAGCTGCTTACATATTGGGCATTAAGATCTATAGAGATAGATCAAGACGCTTAATTGGACTTTCACAAAGCACATACCTTGACAAAGTTTTGAAGAAGTTCAAAATGGATCAAGCAAAGAAAGGGTTCTAGCCTGTATTGCAAGGTGTGAAGTTGAGTAACACTCAAAGCCCGACCACTGCAGAAGATAGAGAGAAAATGAAAAATGTTCCCTATGCTTCAGCCATAGGCTCTATCATGTATGCAATGCTGTGTACCAGACCTGATGTGTGCCTTGCTATAAGTCTAGCAGGGAGGTACCAAAGTAATCCAGGAGTGGATCACTGGACAGCGGTCAAGAACATCCTGAAATACCTGAAAAGGACTAAGGATATGTTTCTCGTATATGGAGGTGACAAAGAGCTCATCTTAAATGGTTACATTGATGCAAGCTTTGACACTGATCCGGACGATTCTAAATCGCAAACCGGATACGTGTTTACATTAAACGGTGGAGTTGACAGTTGGTGCAGTTCAAAGCAAAGCGTCGTGGCGGGATCTACGTGTGAAGCGGAATACATAGCTGCTTCGGAAGCAGCTAATGAAGGAGTCTGGATGAAGGAGTTCATATCCGATCTAGGTGTCATACCTAGTGCATCGGGTCCAATGAAAATCTTTTGTGACAATACTGGAGCGATTGCCTTAGCAAAGGAATCCAGATTTCACAAGAGAACCAAGCACATCAAGAGACGCTTCAATTCCATCCGGGATCTAGTCCAGGTGGGAGACATAGAGATTTGCAAGATACATACGGATCTGAATGTTGCAGACCCGTTGACTAATCCTCTTCCACGAGCAAAACATGATCAACACCAAGACTCCATGAGTGTTAGAATCATTACTGTGTAATCTAGATTATTGACTCTAGTGCAAGTGGGAGAACGAAGGAAATATGCCCTAGAGGCAATAATAAAGTTATTATTTATTTCCTCATATCATGATAAATGTTTATTATTCATGCTAGAATTGTATTAACCGGAAACATAATACATGTGTGAATATATAGACAAACAGAGTGTCACTAGTATGCCTCTACTTGACTAGCTTGTTAATCAAAGATGGTTATGTTTCCTAACCATGAACAAGGAGTTGTTATTTGATTAACAAGGTCACATCATTAGTTGAATGATCTGATTGACATGACCCATTCCGTTAGCTTAGCACACGATCGTTTAGTATGTTGCTATTGCTTCCTTCATGACTTATACATGTTCCTATGACTATGAGATTATGCAACTCCCGTTTACCGGAGGAACACTTTGTGTGCTACCAAACGTCACAACGTAACTGGGTGATTATAAAGGTGCTCTACAGGTGTCTCCGAAGGTACTTGTTGAGTTGGCGTATTTCGAGATTAGGATTTGTCACTCCGAATGTCGGAGAGGTATCTCTGGGCCCTCTCGGTAATACACATCACTTAAGCCTTGCAAGCATTTCAACTAATGAGTTAGTTGTGAGATGATGTATTACGGAACTAGTAAAGAGACTTGCCGGTAACGAGATTGAACTAGGTATTGGATACCGACGATCGAATCTCGGGCAAGTAACATACCGATGACAAAGGGAACAACGTATGTTGTTGTGCGGTATGACCGATAAAGAT
Organism: Triticum timopheevii; assembly: GCA_963921465.1. Lineage (NCBI taxonomy): Eukaryota > Viridiplantae > Streptophyta > Magnoliopsida > Poales > Poaceae > Triticum > Triticum timopheevii. The sequence goes on from OY997271.1 coordinate 9,343,120, forward strand.
CTTCGTAGAATATGTAGGAACCAATATGGGCATCCAGGTCCCGCTATTGGTTATTGACCGGAGACATGTCTCGGTCATGTCTACATTATTCTCGAACCGTAGGGTCCGCACGCTTAAGGTTTCGATGACAGTTTCATTATGAGTTTATGTATTTTGATGTACCGAAGGTTGTTCGGAGTCCCGGATGTGATCACGGACATGACGAGGAGTCTCAAAATGGTCGACACATAAAGATTGATATATTGGATGGATATATTTGGACACCGAAAAGGTTCCGGGTGAGATTGGAAATATACCGGAGCTCCGGGAGGTTACCGGAACCCCCCGGTAAGTATATGGGCCTTATTGGGCCTTAGTGGGATGGAGGGAGAAGGAGCAAGGGAGGGGGCGCCCCCCCCCCCCAAGCCCAATCCGAATTGGGAGGGGGGCCGGCCCCCCCTTTCCTTCTCTCCTCCCCCCTCTTCCTTCCTTCTCCTACTCCGAATAGGAAAGGGGGGGCCAAACCTACTTGGAGTAGGTTTGCCCCCCTAGGGCGCGCCTCCCCCTTGGGCCGGCCTCCTCCTCCCTCCCTCCTTTATATACGGGGGTAGGGGCACCCTAGACACACAAGTTGATCATTGAGATCGTTCCTTAGCCGTGTGCGGTGCCCCCCTCCACGATATTACACCTCGGTCATATTGTAGTGGTGCTTAGGCGAAGCCCTGCAACAGGAGAACATCAAGATCGTCACCACGCCGTCGTGCTGACGGAACTCCTCCCCGCGCCTCTGCTGGATCGGAGATCGGGGTGCGTCATCGAGCTGTACGCGTGTCAAGAACTCGGAGGTGCCGGAGTAACGGTGCTTGGATCGGTCGGACCGGGAGGACGTACGACTACTTCCTCTACGTTGCATCAACGCTTCCGCTTCGGTCTACGAGGGTACGTAGACAACACTCTCCCCTCTCGTTGCTATGCATCACCATGATCTTGCGTGTGCGTAGGAACTTTTTTGAAATTACCACGTTCCCCAACAGAGACCTACACGCGCGCTCCTCCTCGTCACGACGCGCCGCGCCGCGGGTTGCGGGATTGAGCCGAGCCGAGGACAGAGCTATGCACGTTGTCTATATTTTTGCTGTTCGGGAAAAATTAATGAGTCATTAATTAGTAATTAACGGAAGCGTTAATTACTGAAGCATTTCCGATTCTTTTGGATCGTGACGACTCAGACGTGGGGTTTACTCCCACGACCTACCCGGCCCGCACTATATACTAAGGCAGACGTCTACCCTAGCCGCCGCCGCTTCGTATGGTTTCTCATCACCGCTCCAGATCATTGCGCCGCCAAGCAAGTCTTCTCCATCCCTCCTTTCGGCGTGCACTGGGAGAAGGGACAGCAGGCCTCCGAAACCCCGCCTCTCATGATCCTGTACGGGAGAGGGGCGATCAGGTTTTTGGGGAGCGCACTCGCACGACTGCTGGCAGCGACGACTTCTTCCCCGACCTCGGCAACCTCATCCTCGACGACATGGGCGACAACGTCAACGCCGGCGGTGCTGCTCCCGCTGCACCGTACGTGATTCTATCTTTCCTGTTCGAGATCGTGGTAGAATTCATGTTTCTAGTATGTGCCCTAGATGTGATCTGTTCATCTGCTATGCTAGTTCGCATGATTAGTTCAATCTCTGCTACTGTAGTCATGATTTATCTTCTGTTTATTCGGATTAAATCCCGTAGTAATTTGCTCATATTTCCAACATGTACGATCAGCTGTACCGAAGAAATAGCATTTAATATCAATGAATACACTAATGCCCATAACTAATCAGTACCCAGAATTTTTTTTAATAAGTATAGTTACTAGACTTCAACCTGCAAAATTGTAGGAGCCAATTTTGAAGTTGTTTAAATATTTTGCAAATATTACAAAACAGTTTATTCTTTTGTATCTTATAATGTTGTAGTTATCATGATTTTATAACTATTTAATTACACATTAGATCATGAATGAGATTTGATATATTCTACAAAACAAGACTTTCGTATTGAAATCTGCATGACTAATTAAACATATCCAATATAATTCAAGTTCATCTTTTTATTTGGGATATGGAATGGTTCGGGCAACAATTATGAACCAATGAAAGTTACTGTACCACAATATCTTGTGGTAACGTAAGGTTGCTCTCCTGTATTTGTTATTTCTAGTTAATATTTGTCTTGCTACCAAATACATAATTGTAATATGTACCTTAGATTAATTTATTTAAATCTATGTAAAGTAATAGTTCACTATTGATTCAGGTGAGATGATTTCAGATTTTTTTTCATGTCTATTTTGGACAAAAGTATATCTTGCATTCCATTTGCACGAAGATATTTCTCATGACAATATCTTGAAAAGAACTTCATTTTCTACGCAAATTAATATATTTCATTAAAATAATATTTATGTAACGAGACATGTGAATATTCACCGAAATGTATAACAATTATATTAAACCTACATGTTTTGCCATACATCCTAGTATTAAGCTATAAGTTTATGACACTATTTTTATATTGCGATAGACCACATGAATATTATATTAAATTCAGTCGATACTAATGTGCAATAATAGCGTTAGATTCAACATGTGATGCTCCTACATATATGATACTGCTAGGATAACCATATAGTTCTAATGTGAAATGAATATGATCATATCATTAATTATAGTACTACCATGGCACGTTAATGAAGTTGTTTTAATTTGATGATAGTCCTAGGAAACTTACAATAATTATATGAAATGCATATCAAAATTTCATGTAAAAATATTATGCTTAAAACCGACAAATCAAAATTTTGAAAATGTACAAAGCCGTCGATCCTAGTTTACGCGGTGCCCATGTATTTTGTTCAAGTATGATCAACGAGATTTATTATATCACTGAATTCATATTTGAAAAAGTTTCAAATGTTATAATATTTATGACACACAACTCATGTAGTATTATTGAAATTAGTGATCAAAGTTATATTAAGAAAAACGAGGATGCAATGCAAATACGGATGGAGACCAAGTACATATTGGACTTTTTATATGGCACTAAAATTAATGGACAGAATGAATCATAAAATGAATATTCAGTTCAACCAGAATGAAACTTTCAAATTTTGTACTAAAAAGCAAATTAGTGACTATGGAACAGATAGTGGCCTTGGAGAGATATGTAGTAAGAGTGAATAACTTTGAAAAATAACATGTGGTGGGCTGTACTACTTCATGCATATGGTTTAATATTTCTTCTGCACATTCTCCTTTCGGAAGTACAACGTGTATAGATTTTCTTAATAGTTTAGCAATTGTAAACTCCGACCAAGTTTATCTAGAAAAATATGTACATCTATATTTTTTCGTGTCTAAGTAAGTACTCCCTCTTTTTATTCACTGTATAGAAAAACATGCAGGATGCCCGTACCCGCGGTCCAGTTTGAAGTCCCTCTCGTTTCTCTCTATTTGTTGGAGTTTGGCCCAACTTCTGTAGCCACTGTCGCGAGCGCATTCGCACTGGTTAGTATTCCGCGTTCAGCTACAGTAGGCCCAGTTCACTCTATTTTCATCCCTTTTAGGTCACCGGTCTTTATTATTTACAGGGAATATATTAAAATGACCATGCTACAACTTTGCAACCGTAACTTTACAACAGGGAATATATATTTGACAAAAAATGTTTAGTTTCTGACAGTATTATTAGTTGTTCTTGGTAATATATAATTCTTTTCCGCGCATAACCTTAGTTAACTTAATTAAATGCTATGAAATATTAAATGTTTTGTACCTCATTTGAATTGGCTACATATGTTAAATAATGTATGTTAGAAGGGCCTGCAGTGCACCTTTTTTTTCTACGGACTAAGGTGTAGCAAAGGTACACACACACACACACACACACACACACACACACACACACACTGCGCGCGCGTGTGTGTGTGTGTGTGTGTGTGTGTGTGTGTGTGTGTGTGTGTGTGTGTGTGTGTGTGTGTGTTTACCCATTTAAATTCGCAACATATGTTAAATAAAATATGTTAGGAGGGTCTGCATTGCACTCTTTCTTCTGCGGACTAAGGAGTAGTGAAAAATGTTTTTGCTTTTCGGGACTGGAACTCATGACCCCAAAGGCCCCAACTAGCTGACCTAGCATCTGCTTGTGCTAAAACATAGGTTGATTATTTAATTAAAAAGTCCCACCTCGACTCTTTGCACGAGAATACATCAATTTATATACATTTGTAAACTGTGTGGAAATCGGGAAGTCACTTCAAGAACCAACGAATAGAGGGAGCGAAGTAATTAAACAGATTCGGGCTAGCATGGCTGATTGGCTCTAAATAATAAAATTATTGGATTTGTATCGATGATTGCATCAATGTACATTGAGCGGGTTTGTAATTTAGACCAGATTTGGGGATTGTTGCTATGAGGAGGAGACCCTATAATTAATGAGTTAATCATTCCAGAGTCCACCAATCTTGCGTTCATAATTCATTTCTTTCGTGAGATAACCACAACAAAGTAGGGATTATATTTCAACCTCAACGTGCACATCCTTGCTGCCGTGAGGTGGCACCATCCAAATGTAGTCATGTTGTATTGATATAACATTTTGGTGGACATGTCAATTATTTCTCCCATGGCAACGCACATGCATATGTCCTGGTAAATATAAAGGTTGTAGGCACAGACCTTTGCCGCGTCGAAACCCATCGAGAGCAGCCGCATGCAAGGCATTTAGGCCCTGGGGGCCAGAGAAAGACAGCTCCTTGTTATACTTGTTGTGCAATTCACGAGCCAGATGGTGATGACCCAACGTGATGGCAAGGAACAGAGGCGAAGTACCATCGTGTGCTGTCACGCGGGCCAGTTCTTTATCCTCCGCCATCAAATATTCGACCATCTTTTCCTGTTAGAAGAAGAGCAATGTCGTCATGCAATAGAATTTGTTTTCCCAATCAAATCAAAGAAGAAGAAGAAGAAACATCTCGGGCGGACCATGTCCTTGTCGCAGCCGGAGCGGATGGCCTGGTGCAACGCCGTCTCTCCGCGCTTGTTCCTGACCCCCGCCATGGTCTTGGCCCTCTCGCCGCCTTGTTCATCCTCCTTAGCGAGGTCGATGAGGAGTTTGACCATGTTAGGGTGCCCGGACCTGGCGGCGCAGTGCAGCGGCGTGTCACCGTCCCCGTTGCGCGCGAGCAACTGTGTCTTGTCATTGCCGCAGGCCACCCTTGCCCACTCGAGGTAGCGGTTGCTGTCCCCGCCTGCGGCCGTCTGGTGGAGCTGGGTGTCCCCCTCGCTTGCGGCTGACAGGTCGATGACGATGTCGCAAGGCCATCCAGCCATCGCGGCGCCGTCCTCTAGCTTGCCCAAAAGCTTCTCGTGGTCGCCGGACCGTGCGGCCATGAGCTCTACAAGGCGCCTGAAGTGCCAGGCCAAGTCTTGCGCCGACTCCATCCAGGGAGGATTGGTCACACAGTTGTCTATCTAGCTGCTTATATACCCCAGCTAGCGAGTGGTAGTGTGTATTGAGTGATTGGTCCTCTCTGTGTATGGAAACAGGACGGGATCGAGGTCAGGTCATGCATATATATACCGGTAGTAATACTAGTGTGGAGTACATATTCGTTGCGCGTGCCTCACTGTTTGTATCTCTCTCTTTCGTGCCCACTGATCTTGGGTTGCTGGTCGGCTAGCTGTAAAGAGTAGCACCAGGTCTTTGCCGATGCCAGGCCCCTGGCATTAATAATGATGACCGAATTTTTCTCGACCAAAGTGAGGCCCTTCCCAGTGCTTCATCATGCACAAGTGCTAAGCATGCCACATGAACGAAAAAATGACATGACACAACATTGAAGGAGGGGAGAGAGCACTTTGGTGACCCCAGGAAAAACCAATGTGAAGCGCGGGAATCTAGGCAAACCACTTAAATAAAACAATTCGACCAATGCATGAATGACTTTAGGTGCTAACTCATTAAATAAAGTGTGATTAGCAACAACAAGTTAAGCACCTATGCATTGGGGAGTTGAGTTGCTAAGGCATGTAATGCACATAGCACCTCATCTAAGCACCTTTTTTTTTTATCTAAGCACCTTTGCATTGGAAGAGGTCTGATTACATGCAGCCTGCAGGTCTTTCTTTACTACTACTCCTATATATAGGATGGGACCCACTAATCAAGCATCATCATGTTTGATACTTTTTCTCCTTTGGAAGCACACTTTGGTTATTCCTGGGAACTACTACAGATGTATCATGGACGAATGCTAGAATCGAAAGTTGAGGCTCAAGTTCCATATGGAACCGAATTCTCTAGAATATGCACGGTCCTTTCTCTCCAATCCCACCAAGGGCTTATCATTACCTACCAGACTATGGTAGCCCTTTTGGATTGAAAGCGCCCTCCCACCCTGCAAACCTCACAAGAAAAGAGCATATTTCAACATTATACCAATTATTACATGTATTCAGGAATGCTTTGCGTACTACCTACAGCAAAGTATTTAGTGCAGCTAATGCTCATGCATCGGTTAATTACTGCCGAGTTTAAGATCCATGGTTAGTGGAGAAAACAAATAGAGATGCACTAGCGAGTTAGTCTTCTTCATGAAGACTGTTAGCATAATCTTGGTTGGAGTATAGTGTTATGATTAATTAACATTTGTCAATTAACGATTAATTAACATAATGAAGACTACAAATGAACTCTGAAAAGGTTGAAAGTTGGAACGCCGACTACAGAAGTCGTGCCAGAAGGAAGAGGGAGGAGGAGAAGAAGAGGAAGCTGGCGGAGGAGCAGAGGAAGCAGGAAGCAGAACACCTTAAATGCCTAGAACTTTCGCACATGGAGTTGGTGATACGTCTCCAACGTATCTATAATTTTTGATTGCTCCATGCTACTTTATTTACTGTTTTGGACTATATTAGGCTTTATTTTCCATTTTTATATTATTTTTGGGACTAACCTATTAACCGGAGGCCCAGCCCAGAATTGTTGTTTTTTGCCTATTTCAGTGCTTCGAAGAAACGGAATATTAAACAGAGTCCAAACGGAATGAAACCTTCAGGAACGTGATTTTCTCACCGAACGTGATCCAGGAGACTTGGACCCTACGTCAAGCAACCAACAGGGAAGGCACGAGGTAGGGGGGCGCGCCCTCCCCCCCAGGCGCGCCCTCCACCCTCGTGGGCTCACTGTTGCTCCATCGACGTACTCCTTCCTCTTATATGTACCTACGTACCCCCAAACGATCAGAACAGGAGCCAAAAACCTAATTCCACCGCCGCAACCTTCTGTATCCACGAGATCCCATCTTGGGGCCTGTTCCGGAGATCCGCCGGAGGGGGCATCCACCACAGAGGGCTTCTACATCATCACCATAGCCCCTCCGATGAAGTGTGAGTAGTTTACTTCAGACCTTCGGGTCCATAGCTAGTAGCTAGATGGCTTCTTCTCTCTTTTTGGATCTCAAAACAATGTTCTCCCCCTCTCTCGTGGAGATCTATTCGATGTAATCTTCTTTTTGCGGTGTGTTTGTTGAGACCGATGAATTATGTGTTTATGATCCAGTATTATCTATGGAAAATATTTGATTCTTCTCTTAATTCTTTTATGTATGATTGAGTTATGTTTGCAAGTCTCTTCGAATTATCCTTTTTGGTTTGGCCAACTAGATTGGTAGTTCTTGCAATGGGAGAAGTGCTTAGCTTTGGGTTCAATCTTGCGGTGTTCTTACCCAGTGACAGAAAGGGTTGCAAGACACGTATTGTATTGTTGCCATCGAGGATAACAAGATGGGGTTTTTATCATATTGCATGAATTTATCCCTCTACATCATGTCATCTTGCTTAAAGCGTTACTCTGTTTTTACTTAATACTCTAGATGCATGCTGGATAGCGGTCGATGAGGAGTAATAGTAGTAGATGCAGAATCGTTTCGATCTACTTGTCTCGGACGTGATGCCTATATACATGATCATAACCTAGATATACTCATAACTATGCTCAGCTCTGTCAATTGCTCAACAGTAATTTGTTCACCCACCGTAGAATACTTATGCTCTTGAGATAAGCCACTAGTGAAACCTATGGCCCCCGGGTCTATTCTCATCATATCAATCTCTATCGCTTTATTTACTTGCTTTGCTTTTACTTTGCTTTTTACTTTTTACTTTGCATCTATCTATCAAAAATAGCAAAAATATTATTTATCATCTCTATCAGATCTCACCCTCGTAAGTGACCGTGAAGGGATTGACAACCCCTAATCGCATTGGTTGCGAGTAGCTATCGTTTTGTGTAGGTACGAGGGACTTGTGCGTGGTCTCCTACTGGATTGATACCTTGGTTCTCAAAAACTGAGGAAAATACTTACGCTACTTTGCTGCATCATCCTCTCCTCTTCGGGGAAATCCAACGCAGTGCTCAAGAGGTAGCAAGAAGAATTTCTGGCGCCGTTGCCGGGGAGGCTCACGCAAGCAAGTCAACTATACCAAGTACCCATCGCAATCCCTATCTCTCGCATTATATTATTTGCCATTTGCCTCTTGTTTTCCTCTCCTCCACTCCACCCTTGCCGTTTTATTCGCCCTCTCTTTCCCAATCTCCTCCTCTCTTTCCCGCTTGCCTTTTCTCTTTGCCTTTCTGTTTGCTTGTGTGTTGGATTACTTGTTGCCATGGCACAAGATAATACCAAATTGTGTGACTTCTCGAATACCAATAATAATGATTTCCCTAGTACTCCGATTGCTCCTCTTAATAATGATGAGTCTTCTGAAATCAATACCGCTTTGCTGAATCTTGTTATGAAAGATCAATTCGCCGGCCTTCCTAGTGAAGATGCCGCTACTCATCTAAACAATTTTGTTGATTTGTGTGATATGCAAAAGAAGAAAGATACAGATAACAATATTGTGAAATTGAAGTTATTTCCGTTTTCGCTTAGAGATCGTGCTAAAGTTTGGTTTTCATCTTTGCCTAAAAATAGTATTGATTCCTGGAACAAGTGCAAAGATGCTTTTATCTCTAAGTATTTTCCTCCCGCTAAGACTATCACTCTTAGGAACGATATCATGAATTTTAAACAACTTGATCATGAGCATGTTGCCCAATCTTGGGAAAGAATGAAATTAATGCTTCGCAATTTCCCTACTCATGGTTTGAATTTATGGATGATCATACAAAAAATTTATGCCAGATTGAATTTTGCTTGTAGAAATCTTTTAGATTCGGCCGCGGGAGGCATGTTTATGTAAATTATGTTAGGAGATGTTACAAAATTGCTTGATAATATTATGGCTAATTATTCTCAATGGCACACCGAAAGATCTTCTAGTAAAAAAGTGCATGCTATAGAAGAAATCAATGGTTTGAGTGAAAAGATGGATGAACTTATGAAGATGTTTGCTCCTAAAAATACTCCTATTGATCCCAATGATATGCCTTTGTCTACCTTGCTTGAGAATAATAATGAATCTATGGATGTGAATTTTATTGGTAGGAATAGTTTTGGAAACAACGCTTATAGAGGGAATTGTAATCCTAGGCCTTATCCTACTATGGAAATTCCTACAACAACTCTTATGGAAAATTTAATAAGATGCCCTCTGAATTTGAGAGTAGTGTTAAAGAGTTTATGAATTTGCAAAAGAATTTTAATGCTTTGCTTGAAGAGAAATTGCTTAAAGTTGATGATTTGGCTAGGAATGTTGATAGAATTTCTCTTGAAATTGATTCTTTAAAGCTTAGATCTATTCCTCCTAAGCATGATATCAATGAGTCTCTCAAAGCCATGAGAATTTCCATTGATGAGTGCAAGGAAAGAACCGCTAGGATGCGTGCTTCCAAAGATGCCTTTATTAAAGCGTGTTCTTCCAATTCCTATGAAAATCAAGATGAAGATCTAAAAGTTATTGATGTGTCCCCCATTAAATCTTTGTTTTGCAATATGAATCTTCATGAAACTGAATATGATCTTCCTTTACCTAGAAGGCGTTCTAAGAATTCAGAGTTTCAAGATCTTGATGATGAAATTGATGAAAGTGGGATTGAAAGAAATAAAAACCTAGATGTTGCTAAACCCACTATTTTGGATCTCAAGGAATTTAATTATGAAAATTGCTCTTTGATTGGTTGTATTTCCTTGTTGCAATCCGTTCTAGATTGTCCTCACGCTTATAGTCAAAATAAGGCCTTTACCGAACACATTGTTGATGCCTTGATGCAATCTTATGAAGAAAAACTTGAGTTGAAAGTTTCTATCCCTAGAAAACTCTATGATGAGTGGGAACCTACTACTAAAATTAAAATTAAAGATTATGAGTTTCATGCTTTGTGTGATTTTGGTGCTAGTGTCTCTACTATTCCCAAAACCTTATGTGATTTGCTAGATTTCTGTGATTTTGATGATTGCTCTCTAAACTTGCATCTTGCGGATTCCACTATTAAAAAACCTATGGGAAGAATTAATGATGTTCTTATTGTTGCAAATAGGAATTATGTGCCCGTAGATTTTATCGTTCTTGATATAGATTGCAATCCTTCATGTCCTATTATTCTTGGTAGACATTTCCTTAGAATGATTGGTGCAATTATTGATATGAAGGAAGGGAATATTAGATTCCAATTTCCCTTAAAGAAGGGTATGGAACACTTACCTAGAAAGAAAATAAAATTACCATATGAATCTATCATGAGAGCCACTAATGGATTGCCTACCAAAGATGGCAATACCTAGATCTATCCTTGCTTTTATGCCTAGCTAGGGGCGTTAAACGATAGCGCTTGTTGGGAGACAACCCAATTTTATTTTGTGTTTTTTGTTTTTGCTTATGTTTAGGAATAAATAATTCATCTACCTTCTGTTTGGATATGTTTTTATGTTTTAATTAGTGTTTGTGCCAAGTAGAACCTATAGGATAACCTACGATGATAGTTGATTTGATTCTGCTGAAAAACAGAACCTTTGCACGCACGAATATAATTTTGTTAAATCATAGGAATGTGCTTTTTCTTTGATTCTTTTTGCTTCTGTTCAATAAACAAATTTTCCAGGAATTCCTATTTTTTAAGAAGTTTTAGAGTTCCAGAAGTTTGCGTTAGTTACAGATTGCTACAGACTGTTCTGTTTTTGATTCTGTTTTACGTGTGTTGTTTGCTTATTTTAATGAATCTATGGCTAGTAAAATAGTTTATAATCCATAGAGAAGTTGGAATACAGTAGGTTTAACACCAATATAAATAAATAATGAGTTCATTACAGTACCTTAAGTAGTTCTTTGTTTTCTTTCTCTAACGGAGCTCACGAGATTTCTGTTCAGTTTTGTGTTGTGAAGTTTTCAAGTTTTGGGTGAATTCTTTTGATGGATTATGTAACAAGGAGTGGCAAGAGCCTAATCTTGGGGATACCAATGGCACCCCCAAGATAATCCAAGGACACCAAATAGTCAAAGCTTGGGGATGCCCCGGAAGGCATCCCCTCTTTCGTCCACTTCTATCGGTAATTTACTTGGAGCTATATTTTTATTCACCACATGATATGTGTTTTGCTTGGAGCGTCTTGTATTATTTGCATCTTTGCTTGTTAGTTTACCACAATCATCCTTGCTGTACACACCTTTTGAGAGAGCCATACATGAATTGGAATTTGATAGAATACTCTATGTGCTTCACTTTTATCTTTTGAGCTTGATAGTTTTGCTCATAGTGCTTCACTTATATCTTTTGAGCGTGATAATTTTTGCTCTAGTGCTTCACTTATATCTTTTAGAGCACGGTGGTGGATTTGTTTTAAAGAAACTATTGATCTCTCATGCTTCACTTAGATTATTTTGAGAATCGTTAATAGCATGGTAATTTGCTTAATGTTAATATACTTGGTATTCAAGATATGTGAAACTTTCTTTTGAGTGAATTGAATACTAAGATGAGTTTGATGCTTGATAATTGTTTTGAAATATGGAGGTGATAATATTAAAGTCATGCTAGTTGAGTAGTTGTGAATTTAAAGAATACTTGTGTTGAAGTTTGTGATTCCCGTAGCATACACGTATGGTGAACCGTTATGTGATGAACTCGGAGCATGATTTATTTATTGATTTTCTTCCTTATGAGTGGCGGTCGGGGACGAGCGATGGTCTTTTCCTACCAATCTATCCCCCTAGGAGCATGCTCGTAATACTTTGCTTTGATAACTTCTAGATTTTTGCAATAAGTATATGAGTTCTTTATGACTAATGTTGAGTCCATGGATTATACGCACTTTTTCCCAACCTTCCACCTTTGCTAGCCTCTCTAATACCGTGCACTTTTCGCCGGTATCATACACCCACCATATACCTTCCTCAAAACAGCCACCATACCTACCTATCATGGCATTTCCATAGTCATTCCGAGATATATTGCCATGCAACTTTCCACCGTTCCGTTTATTATGACACGCTCCATCATTGTCATATTGCTAGCATGATCATGTAGTTGACATCGTATTTGTGGTAAAGCCACCGTTCATAATTCTTTCATACATGTCACTCATGATTCATTACATATCCCGGTACACCGCCTGAGGCATTCATATAGAGTCGTACTTTGTTCTAAGTATCGAGTTGTAATTGTTGAGTTGTAAGAAAAAAAAAGTGTGATGATCATCATTATTAGAGCATTGTCCCAAGTGAGGAAAGGATGATGGAGACTATGATTCCCCCATAAGTCGGGATGAGACTCCGGACAAAAAAAAAGAGGCCAAAAAAAGAAGAAGAGAAAGGCCCAATAAAAAAATGAGAGAAAAAGAGAGAAAGGACAATGCTACTATCCTTTTACCACACTTGTGCTTCAAAGTAGCACCAAGATCTTCATGATAGAGAGTCTCTCATTTTATCACTTTCACTAGTGGGAATTTCTTATTATAGAACTTGGCTTGTATATTCCAATGATGGGCTTCCTCAAAATGCCCTAGGTCTTCGTGAGCAAGCAAGTTGGATGCACACCCACTTAGTTTCTTTTGTAGAGCTTTCATATACTTATAGCCATTGTTGAGGAAATCGTTAACTGGTAGCTTCTCGGCTGGCTGGCGAGTAGGGGATTAATAGGCTAATCGGCAAGTTAATCGGCCATTTAATCAATTAATCGGATGATTTATCAGTTTATCGGCTACTCGGTGACCCTACTAGTAGGGATTAATCGGCAAGTTAACTGGTTAATCGGATGAATTCTTGAACAGGGCTTATAGCTCTAGTGCATCCGTTGCATGGCAATCCCTACTCACTCACATTGATATCTATTGATGGGTATCTCCATAGCCCGTTGATACGCCTAGTTGATGTGAGACTATCTTCCCTCTTTTTGTCTTCTCCACAACCACCTTTCTATTCCACATAGTGCTATATCCATGGCTCACGCTCATGTATTGCGTGAAGATTGAAAAAGTTTTGAAAATGTTAAAGTATGAAACAATTGCTTGGCTTGTCATCGGGGTTGTGCATGATTTAAATATTTTGTGTGGGGAAGATGGAGCATAGCCAGACTATATGATTTTGTAGGGATAACTTTCTTCGGCCATGTTATTTTGAGAAGACATGATTGCTTTGATTAGTATGCTTGAAGTATTATTTTTTTTATGTCAATATGAACTTTTGTCTTGAATCTTTCGGATCTGAGTATTCATATCACAATTAAGAAGATTTACATTGAAATTATGCCAAAGTATCACTCCGCATAAAAAATTCTTTTCTTTATCATTTACCTACTCGAGGACGAGCAGGAATTAAGCTTAGGGATGCCTGATACGTCTCCAACGTATCTATAATTTTTTATTGCTCCATGCTACTTTATTTACTGTTTTGGACTATATTGGGCTTTATATTCCACTTTTATATTATTTTTGGGACTAACCTATTAACCGGAGGCCCAGCCCAGAATTGCTGTTTTTTGCCTATTTTAGTGTTTCGAAGAAACGGAATATCAAACGGAGTCCAAACGGAATGAAACCTTCGGGAACGTGATTTTCTCAGCGAACGTGATCCAGGAGACTTTGACCCTACGTCAAGCAACCAACAGGGAAGGCACGAGGTAGGGGGGAGCGCCCTCCCCCCCCCCAGGCGCGCCCTCCACCCTCGTGGGCCCCCTGTTGCTCCATCGACGTACTCCTTCCTCCTATATATACCTACGTACCCCCAAACGATCAGAACAAGAGCCAAAAACCTAATTCCACCACCGCAACCTTCTGTATCCACGAGATCCCATCTTGGGGCCTGTTCTGGAGCTCCGCTGGAGGGGGCATCCACCATGGAGAGCTTCTACATCATCACCATAGCCCCTCCGATGAAGTGTGAGTAGTTTACTTCAGACCTTCGGGTCCATAGCTAGTAGCTAGATGCCTTCTTCTCTCTTTTTGGATCTCAATACAATGTTCTCCCCCTCTCTTGTGGAGATCTATTCGATGTAATCTTATTTTTGCGGTGTGTTCGTTGAGGCCGATGAATTGTGGGTTTATGATCCAGTATTATCTATGCAAAAAATTTGATTCTTCTCTGAATTCTTTTATGTATGATTGAGTTATCTTTGCAAGTCTCTTCGAATTATCCTTTTTGGTTTGGCCAACTAGATTGGTAGTTCTTGCAATGGGAGAAGTGCTTAGCTTTGGGTTCAATCTTGCGGTGTTCTTACCCAGTGACAGAAAGGGTTGCAAGACACGTATTGTATTGTTGCCATCGAGGATAACAAGATGGTTTTTTTAATCATATTGCATGAATTTATCCCTCTACATCATGTCATCTTGCTTAAAGCGTTACTCTGTTTTTACTTAATACTCTAGATGCATGCTGGATAGCGGTCGATGAGTGGAGTAATAGTAGTAGATGCAGAATCTTTTCGATCTACTTGTCTCGGACGTGATGCCTATATACATGATCATAACCTAGATATACTCATAACTATGCTCAATTCTATCAATTGCTCAACAGTAATTTGTTCACCCACCGTAGAATACTTATGCTCTTGAGATAAGCCACCAGTGAAACCTATGGCCCCGGGGTCTATTCTCATCATATCAAACTCTATCGCTTTATTTACTTGCTTTGGTTTTACTTTGCTTTTTTACTTTTTACTTTGCATCTATCTATCAAAAATACCAAAAATATTATTTATCATCTCTATCAGATCTCACCCTCGTAAGTGACCGTGAAGGGATTGACAACCCTTAATCGCGTTGGTTGCGAGTAGCTATCGTTTTGTGTAGGTACGAGGGACTTGTGCGTGGTCTCCTACTGCATTGATACCTTGGTTCTCAAAAACTGAGGGAAATACTTATGCTACTTTGCTGCATCATCCTCTCCTCTTCGGGGAAATCCAACACAGTGCTCAAGAGGTAGCTGTTGGCACTCCTATTCCAGCGGCAGCAGCAGCAGATCGACGAAATCAGCCAAGGAAGGGGGTCTCTGCAGCGGCAGGAGCTAGCGGATCCAGCATTGGATAGCACCGTCCCATCCATGCCAAGAAACAACGTGGGTTCCGCACCGGGCCATGAGGCACTGTAGGATACATACCCTATGGATGACATCATTGAGAACACTAATTATGAGCTACACTTCAAAGTGAAGAACGTATTGTAAGTGCATCTAGTGCCCCTTAGTGATTTTGGTGTATTGAAGACTTATAGGTTAAGGGACTAATGCGTTTGTGAGTGTACACAGGTCTATAAGTATATGAGGAGTTTGATATTTATAGAGAAAGTCGACCCCTAAAAATGAAGTTCTTCGACTGAAGACTTTGATATTCTGAAGACTTTCTGAAGACTTTGAAAGTGAAGAAATTGGTGTGACCTTGAAGACTTGGTATTTATTTGTGGAACATGAAGCGTGAAGACTTTTGTTTTCGTAGTTTCATTTTCTCTTTCTTGAGTCATAGGAAACACAGTACTGTTAAAGGGGGTCGAGGAAATACTAAGGAAAAATTTCCATGTGATGCTCAACTCAAAATCCTACACCTACCAATCCCTTCGAGTGAAGCCTTTGGAAATCTCATACAGTTCAGTCACTTTCTTCAGTGACAGAGACGAAGTTCTTCTGGTCGCTGATGAATTTGTTCTGACTGAGGAGTTAGGAATTCGCCAGTGCGAATTGCCTACATAGTGAGGAACATGATAGCCCTGAGGAATTTGAGAGTCAAATTTCCGCCCGTTGCTGTGCTGCGCGCCAGCTGTCCCAAAATATCTTATCCACCTAACGGTCATATCATTGAAGGGCATTTATGTCTTATCATGTCGGGCTGCTCCCTAGGCTACAAATAGCCGCCCCCTACAACCACTAGCTGGTTGGCTGCTCCGAGAGAACTTGACACTTGTCATTTGAGAGCAACCCATCCTCCGAGGACTTTGAGCGAAAATCATCGAGTGAGGAAAACCCAAAACCAAACCCCTACAAACCAAAAGTGATTGAGCATCACTGAAGAAATTGATCCTGCGTGGATCCAACGCTTGTTACCTTTGAAGACTGTGCTTCTTCCAAACGGTTAGGCGTCATGGTCTAGAGCATCCAAGAGGAATTGTGGATCGCCGAGTGACCAAGTCTGTGAAGGTTTGGAAGTCGCCTGAAGACTTACCACGAGTGATTGGACGAGGTCTGTGTGACCTTAGTTCAAGGAGAATACGGTGAGGACTGGGTGTCCTGAGCTGCGTGCTCAGTGACTGGTTGTCCGGGACTGTGTGTCCTCGAGTTTAAATACTCAGCCGCTCCACCCAGACGTACAACTGAGACAGCAGTTGGAACTGGTCTACTAAATCATTGTCTTCACCAACCTAACTGGTTCTATTTCCTCAACCCTTTCATTTCCTCATTACTGTGTTGAGTGTTTGTTCATATCTGTGTTTGAAGACTTCGACTGAAGAGTTTCTCAATTTCCTCAGATCAATTTCTTCAGTCTGTTTGTCTTCACCTTGTGTTATCCTGTGATTACGCTTTCTGTACTCAGTGTTTGTCTTCGTTTCATCTTGATGACCATGCTTGTATTCTGTTATGCTTACTTCTGAGTACTTATTCCGCTGCTAGTAGTTCTTCGCTAAGGAATTTCCTCACCGGCAAATTCCTCAGTGAAGAATTCATAAAAATCGCCTATTTACCCCCCCCCCCCCTCTAGTCGATATAACGCACTTTCAATTGGTATCAGAGCAAGGTACTCCCTTGTTCTGTGTGATTTTGGTTTAACCACCTGGAGTTTTAGTTATGTCGACCGCAGGTATGATCAAGGTCTCGGCTGGGTGTCCTACCTTTGATGGGACGGACTACCCCTACTGGAAAAACAAGATGCGAATGCATCTTGAGGCAATTGACAACGATCTCTGGTATGTTGTGGAAAATGGTGTTCCCTCTGTCTCACCCTCACTGAATGCTACCGATGTGAAGAGATTCAAGCAACTCGATTCTCAAGCGAAGAATATCATATGTGGCCATCTGAGTAAAGGACAGTATGGAAGAGTGAGTGCTTTGGAAACTGCTAAGCTTATCTGGGATAGGCTGTCCAAAGTGAATGAAGGAGTCTCAACTCAGCGTGACTCTTGAGTTGATGTTCTTCGGAATCTCTTCAACCGCTTCAAAAGACTCAACAATGAAAATGTCCAACAAACCTTTGATCGCCTCACTGACATCTCAAATGAGCTTCAAGCCCTCGGTGCCACTGACAACACTGACCATGAGGTGGTGAAGAAACTGTTGAGATCGCTTGATTCCTCATTTGATACTCTGGGACTGATGATACAAGAATGGGTTGACTACAAGTCTCTTGATCCTGCTGATATCCTCGAAAGGCTAAATACTCACGAGTTCCAGCTTGCTGAAAAGAGAGATCTCTATGGTTCGAGCTATGGCAAACCACGTGCCCTGAAGGCCAAGGTTGTGTCTGAGTCTGAATGTGAGGATTCTGGTAGTAGCCTTGGTGATCCTGAAGAATTGAGCCAGGAGCTAGCACTTCTCATAAAGAAATTCCAGAAGTTCTCAAGACGTGGTCGCTTTGGAATATTCTCAAGAAGTAGTGATTCCTCATCAAGTGACTATAAGAGAAGGTTGTGCCACAAATGCAAGAAACCTAGTCACTATATTCAAGATTGTCCTCAGTGGGAAAAGGAATTGAAGAAGAAGAAATACAAGGATTACAGTTCTGATGATGCGAAGAAGAAGAAGAAATTGTCAAAATCTTCGTCATCAAAATCCTCGAAGTCTTCATCTCACAAGAAGAGCAGCTCCAAGAAGGCTCGGGCATTCATTGGCAAGGAAATGGACTCTGAAGCTGAATCTGAGGAACATGAGGAAGAGGAGGCGTCTGAAGAATCCGAATCTGGTGTGGCGAGTCTGGCCTTCGCTACTGCTTTCGTTAGCAAGTCCATCTTCAACACTGAAGAAACTGACCCCACCGACAAGCCTGATGAAGATAATGATGACTACGCTCTCACCTATTGCTTCATGGCGAAAGGTGCAAAGGTACTCAAATACACCTCCTCTGAATCTAGTGAAAATGAATCTGATGAGGATCTCAAGCCCAGCTACTCTAAACTTGCTAAGATTGCTGTAAAACAACAAAGGGCTTTTGAAAAGGTTCAAAACATGCTAGACAAAAGTGATGATATGTTGGGTGAAGAAATGGATCGCACTAAAGCCCTGACTGAAAATCTTCAGAGACTTCAGTCTAGGTTTGATAACCTTCAAAGTCATCATAACACTCTCTTATCTGATCATGAGAAACTTTCTTATGAATTTCTTCAAAGAAAGCAGGATCTTGAGAAGCTAAGAGTGAGTTATGAAGATCTTCAGAAGGAGCGCGATTCATTACTAGCTCAACAAATCAGCGCTTCTCAGGAAGAATTTGTTCCTCCATGCTTAAAGTGCATTGAACGTGAATCTGCTAATTCTTCACCTGAATGTTCAAATGCTTCAATTGTTACAAATTCTTCACCTGCCTCTGCTATCACTAATTCCTCATCTGAGGACATTGCTAGTATCACTGACGATGCAGGGCTGAAGGAATTGTACATGACAGGCATGTACAAAAGTCTCAAAGGGCATTAGACTCTTTGTGATGTGCTTAAAAAGCAGATCCTCAACAGAAACCCTAGGAAAGAGGGTATCGCCTTTGAGAGGAAACTTAATGCTGATGGAACATATTGGAAGCCTGAACAGTACCCCAAAACCTCATGGGTTGCTGCAAAGGGACCTCCAGTTGATCCATCTAACTTATCTGGCTTTACATGTGAATCTCCTCATTCTTCTGATGAGTCATTTGACTCCAACTATAAATTGTTCAAAAATCAGAATGGTGAAGTATTTGCTAGATATGTTGGCACTAACTACAGGAATGGTTCTCCTATGAAGAAAATCTGGGCTCCCAAGAAGTGCCTTGAAAGTCTTCAGGTGAATGTCCTCATGACACCACCTGTGAAGAACAGGAACCCCAGATCAAATCCTTCACGTGGATCAAATTCCTCAAATGGATCAAAGTCCTCACAGGATTATCATCGTGCTAACAACTCTGTTTCGCAGGGTAGAGCTAAGGGCTATGAATATGTGCATTATTCTTCAAACCATTATGTTCATAAGTCCTCGAAGAATTTCTCTGCTTATTCATATGCTTACCCTAACCCCTCTTATGTGAAATGAAATGGTTTGGCCTCTATGCCACCATTCTCGTATGGTGCTCGCAGAGTGATAAACTCTTTGCCACCCCTTCAGATGTGGGTGGTGAAGAAAAAGAACTAATCTCTTCTGCAGGGTCAGGTCTCCAGACGTGCTTTAACATCTGAAGAATTTGCTGGGGACCTGACAAAATTGCCTGAAAGGACACAGGCGAATCATGATGAAATGAACCTTCATTTCACACGTCCTCATACTGTTATATCTGTCTACTGATTGATGAAATTCATCTGATGAACTTGATATCATATTCTTCACTAATGAAGCATATGAGATTGTAAGTTACACTAATTCATCTGCAGGATGATCAACCCAAAGCTACTGAGTGGGTCCTCGATAGTGGATGTACGAATCACATGACTGGTGACAAGAATCTATTGATGGATGCTCCCTTATCACCGTCACATCTGAAGCATATCATCTTTGCTGACAAAGGCAAAAGTCAGGTATTGGGTCTTGGTAAGGTTGCAATCTCTAAGGATAAACACATGGACAAAGTCATGCTTGTTGAGTCCTTAGGATACAACCTCATGTCAGTCTCAATGCTTTGTGATTTTGATATGGCTGTTGTCTTTGGCAAGTATCGCTGTGTTGTGATTATGGAAGCTGACAATTCCAAAGTCTTTGAAGGCTTTAGGAGAGGAGATTTGTATATTGTTGATTTCTCTACAGGACCACAGCCAGCCGTGTGTCTACTTGCAAAAGCTTCAGAAGGCTGGCTATGGCATCGACGACTTGGTCACGCAGGCATGAGGAATTTGCACACGCTTGCAAAGAAGAAGCATGTCATTAGCATTGAGAATGTCAAATTCCTCAAGGATCACTATATGCAAGTGCTCATGAAGCCTTTGAAGCCTGGGCAGGCCCCACGAACCAAATTCCTCGTCAAGGAATTACTCTATGTGCCTCGGACTGTCTATCGCATTCTGACAAAGACAATGAGTCCTATCAAAGGCCACGACTCAAATGATGAAGAAGTCGTTGGCATCATGAAGAATATGCTTTTCAACATCATTCATGGCATTCCCGTCAACTTCCATGATTTCTTCATGAGGACTCTGGGCAATATTGCTATGTCACCATTCGAGCTAAAGCCCTATGCTCCTTGGATTATGAGATTCATCAGGGCAAGATCTTCACTGAATTACAAAGCTGACACTCTGAACCACGGTAGCTACTTGCCTCCCATTGAAGTCCTCAAATGGACAGTTTTATCAGCTGATGATAAAGGCAAGGCAGCTGCTGTGATCGATGAAGGCATTCGTCCATTGGATGGTCAATTTCGCAAGGCTACATCTTACTCTACCAATGACGACTCTGCCACACATGACTCTGCCGCAAATACCTCAGCCAAGCAAAATCCTCAAGCCACAGCACCCAGGGTGATGACTGACCGTGAGTTACTCCTCAGTCTTCATCAGAAGGTTGATCGCAATCACAAATGGGTAAAGCGTCAGTTTGGTGCACTTCTTCACAATATGACCTCAACACACAATGCTGTGAAGAAGAACCAATACTACCTTCATGAAACCTTCAACCGCACCTGGGTTGTCCTCACTCATATCTATAGCGCTGAAGAACTGAAGACTATGGGTCTCAAGGAAGAATTTGACTGGTCTGCACCTCCTCCGAAGAAATTCAAGAGGGTCAAAATTCCTCCACTGGTGGCCAGCTCTTATTCTTCATCGCGTGACACTGATGAGAATGAAGATTTGGACGACACTGCGGCAGGTCCTGCTACAACAAACAACCCCGACAACACTGTCGCTCCTCCATCGACTTGAAATTCTTCAGGGGCGTTAGTCCTCAGTTTCAATCCCTTTGGTCATTTGATGACAAAGGGGGAGAAATCTGAGTTAGTCTTCAAGCGGGTCTATATTAAGGGCATTTTTTTAAGTTACAACTCTCGTTCTTCTGAAACTTTTATTTGGATCGAGTTGTAATCTTAAACCCGATGGTGTGTTGATACTTTTGTTGCATTATGCTTTGCATGCTTATTCCTCGTTAATGACATTGCACGCACGCTGAATCTCATCAGGCACCATATTTCATCATGCATTTCAAATTCTTCATATTATATATCAAATGCGTGTATGAATTACAAGATATAGGGGGAGATCTCCATGATTCAACTCTTCAAATGTGCATTGCCTCAAACGCAAATTCCTCACTATGCACATCTTCAGGGGGAGTTCTTCTATATCTTGCTATCAAATTCCTCAATATCAGTATTTACACTTCATACATTTATCCCCACTAAAAACTTAACCTATATTGTCATCAATCACCAAAAAAGGGGAGATTGTAAGTGCATCTAGTGCCCCTTAGTGATTTTGGTGTATTGAAGACTTATAGGTTAAGGGACTAATGCGTTTGTGAGTGTACACAGGTCTATAAAACTATGAGGAGTTTGATATTTACAGAGAAAGTCGACCCCTAAAAATAAAGTTCTTCGACTGAAGACTTTGATATTCTGAAGACTTTCTGAAGACTTTGAAAGTGAAGAAATTGGTGTGACCTTGAAGACTTGGTATTCATTTGTGGAACATGAAGCGTGAAGACTTTTGTTTTCGTAGTTTCATTTTCTCTTTCTTGAGTCATAGGAAACACCATACTGTTAAAGGGGGTCGAGGAAATACTAAGGAAAAATTTCCATGTGATGCTCAACTCAAAATCCTACACCTACCAATCCCTTCGAGTGAAGCCTTTGGAAATCTCATATAGTTCAGTCACTTTCTTCAGTGACAGAGATGAAGTTCTTCTGGTTGCTGATGAATTTGTTCTGACTGAGGAGTTAGGAATTCGCCAGTGCGAATTGCCTACACTGTGAGGAACATGATAGCTCTGAGGAATTTGAGAGTCAAATTTCCGACCGTTGCTGTGTTGCGCGCCAGCTGTCCCAAAATATCTTATCCACCTAACGGTCATATCATTGAAGGGCATTTATGTCTTATCATGTCGGGCTGCTCCCTAGGCTATAAATAGCCGCCCCCTACAACCACTAGCTGGTTGGCTGCTCCGAGAGAACTTGACACTTGTCATTTGAGAGCAACCCATCCTCCGAGGACTTTGAGCGAAAATCATCGACTGAGGAAAACCCAAAACCAAACCCCTACAAAACCAAAGTGATTGAGCATCACTGAAGAAATTGATCCTGCGTGGATCCGACGCTTGTTACCTTTGAAGACTGTGCTTCTTCCAGACGGTTAGGCGTCATGGTCTAGAGCATCCAAGAGGAGTTGTGGATCGCCGAGTGACCAAGTCTGTGAAGGTTTGGAAGTCCCCTGAAGACTTACCACGAGTGATTGGACGAGGTCTGTGTGACCTTAGTTCAAGGAGAATATGGTGAGGACTGGGTGTCCTGAGCTGCGTGCTCAGTGACTGGGTGTCCGGGACTGTGTGTCCTCGAGTTTAAATACTCAGCCGCTCCAACCAGACGTACAACTGAGACAGCAGTTGGAACTGGTCTACCAAATCATTGTCTTCACCAACCTAACTGGTTCTATTTCCTCAACCCTTTCATTTCCTCATTACTATGTTGAGTGTTTGTTCATATCTGTGTTTGAAGACTTCGACTGAAGAGTTTCTCGATTTCCTTAGATCAATTTCTTCAGTCTGTTTGTCTTCACCTTGTGTTATCCTGTGATTACGCTTTCTGTACTCAGTGCTTGTCTTCGTTTCATCTTGATGACCATGCTTGTACGAACCCGACCTTCGGGCTATCTTTGTAACCGTGGCTTCCCCCGCGAATTATTTTGGTTAGTAGTGTTCTATATGATGTTACTGTAATCTAGAAACGTTTTTTAGCAACTAAATACTGGTTTTAAATAGAAATCTCGCTCGCTGGCAGATTTTGCTCTCGGGGTCGTGATGAAATTGCTTTTTTGCAATTTTACTGCCTGAGTTGTTCGACCTGAACTTCCCCTAGCACTAGGTTGAACTTCCGTCAATATTGCCCAAATGAGGCTTGCGATATACCACTGGAAAGCTATGGACACCAGTATCATGACCCAACTTCAAATTTTGGCAAAATTTAAGTGGTTTAAGAGCAGGTTGGAAAACCGTTTTTCCTTCATACAAAAAACATGAATCGTATTTCCGATCGCATTTCTAAACCATTTATCGGAATGACGCAAATAATATGGCGTTGGAAAGCTGCTGCAAAACCGCTCCTTTCACATGTTGAAAGTTTTCTCTAATTTCTTATGGTTAAAGAGTAATTTGGAAAATCGTAAAATTTCACAAACCGAACAGCTGAGTTCATATTTTCGATGGCATTTCTAAACGGCTAATCCAATCGAGGCAAATGATATGGTGTTGGAAAACTTATGAAAATGCGCTACTTTTTCATGTTGAATTTTTTTTCTAATTTTGAATGGTTTAAAAGAAATTTAGAAAACAATATAAGTTCTAGCGAATTTGTATTTTCGAGCTAATTTTTTAACCGTATGTCCGAATGCAGCAAATGATATGGAGTTGGAAAGCTGGAGGAAATGCGAAACTTTTTTTATCTATTATTTCTCCTAATTATTTATGGTTTTAAGTCAGTTTTCAAAATGGCAAAAAAGTATTTTCGCCGTATTTTCTACAAAGTTTAACGGAATGACGCAAATAATATACTGTTGAAAAGCTACAAAAAATGCGAAACTTTTTCATGTTGATGGTTTTCTCTGATTCTTAGCCGTTTTCAAGTAATTGCGAAAATGGCGGGATCATTCGTTCTGCCTTTATCGCGAAATTGATTCTTCGAAAATGCACCGCGTGAAGACTTGAACTTCTCGGCATGTCTACTTGAACTTCACTCTGTTTTTCACGTGCTTTTTTTGACCGTAGCTCTCCATCCACTCACCAAAACACTCACCGGAATTGAGCAAGTGTCATACCAGTGGAAAGCTACTGTGAAGACACAACATTCCCGTGTCGCTCGTTTTTTCATACTCGTGACGGTTTTAAAAGTTTTTCATGTGAAATTCATTCAGTGTAGTAGTTGAACTTCTTGCTGTTTTCACGTTGAACTTCTGTGACGTATTTTCGTTTGTAATTTTCTCATCCATCGTCAGTGTTACACAAATGATATTCCTTTTGTACAAATCTCTTTCACAATAATTTTTTTAACTTTATCCGACGAAGGACTTGAACTTATAAGAACAAAACTTTTAGCCTTTACTTTTTTATTTTTTTAATACAAAATGCACACCGTGTAGTACATGAACTTCTGGCAGTTATCAACCTGAACCTCTCTCGGTTACGTGAAAATATTTGAGTTTTCTTACGAATTTTTAATCTGATATTCCTTAATCCTTTTTTATGAATTTTGAAGCGCTCTATTTTTAATAGTTGAACTTCTTGTTATTTTGTTTTTGAACTTCTTATTTCCAATCTTTAATAACGAGGAAAATCTGACTTTTCTATAATCATCGAACTTCTCCATCTTTTTAATATGGACTTCCTGGTTTTATTTCTTAATCTTTTTTATGAAATTTTGAAGCGTTATATTTTTAAAAGTTAAACTTATTGTTTTTTATTTTTGAACTTCTTGTTTCCATTCTTTAATAACGAGGAAAATCTGAGTTTCTATAATCATCGAACTTCTCCATCTTTTTAATATGGACTTCCTGGTTTTATTTCTTAATCTTTTTTATAAAATTTTGAAGCACTCTATTATTAAAAGTTGAACTTCATTGTTATTTAATTTTTGAAATTCTTGTTCCCATTCTTTAATAACGAGGAAAACCTTGCCTTTTAATTCATTTTTCTCATACACCATGTAGTACATGAACTTTTTCCATTTTTATAATTTTATTTTCTGTTTCCCTTTTTGAAATCAAATTGCTCTCAAATAATAATTGAACATCTTTGTGGATGAGAGAATTATTTGAAAATGCAAAACAACATTTTTTTTTGTTTTTCAACAATGAAATACATGGTGAACCTCTCTCACAGAAATTTCTGAACTTTCCCGCGTTGAGCACATGAACTTCTAGCAACAAAATTTTAAACTTTGCATTTTTTTCTCATTCGAAATGCACATCATGCAATACGTGAACTTTCGTCAGTGATCAATTTGGACTTCTCTCTGTTTTGCTTTAGTAATGGAAAAAAATTAGTATATTTATAGCATCGAACCGCTCTAACTTTTTTGTTTGAACTTGTTTTGTGCCTTTTTAGAAATGTGAAGATTGGAGTTTTGTTAGAAACATTGAACTTTGTCGTTATTTCAAATCGAACTTATTGGTTTTATTCTTTAATAACTGGAAAAAACTGATTTTTCAAATAAATATCAAACTGCTTCCTTTTTTCAGTTGCACTTCTTGGATTTATTCTCTAGTAACGAGAAAACATTGAACCACTTCACTATTTTATTTTGAACTTCTGTTTTTTTAAAACAAGAAAATTATTTTAAAACTTATTTAGTTTTTTTAACTTCTGCATTTTATTATTTATTAACGAGAAAACTAATAAGTTTTTTAACCTTTGAACTTCTCTTTTTTTACTTTGGACTTCTTAGAAAAATACGGTTCTACATAAGCAACAATTTTCTAGGTTTTAAAATTTGAAGTTCTAGGTTTTTTAACCTTCTCGGTTATTTTCAAATTGAGCTCGTACGGTTTTCAAACTTAAAGTTCTACATTTTTGTGACCTTCTCGGTTATTTCAAATTGAATTTCTTGGGTTTTCAAAATCCATTTTTTATAAACTCTTTTTGAATTGCTTTGTTATTTTTAGTTGGCCTTCTCTCTTATTTTTTGGAAACGAGGGAAATCTAACTTTTAACAGCTTTCCTCTGCGTCGAGCAAAAGCGGAGAAGTTAATTGGTTTGAGATAAAAATTTCTAAGTTTATAAACTTCTCGACACGACAATTTCTAAGTTGCAAAACATGCACAAAAAGAGAAGAAAAGAAGATGTAAAATGAGTATGCAAAAACTGTAGAATTTGGGTATAATTTGAGCATAAGAATCAGCAGCAAAAAGACAGTGCACGCTTACAAACAATATTTCTCAAATGACCTGGCCACACAGTAACTACATGCACCCAATCCTTTTTACATAAAAAATGCACTAACTAGTGGCGGACTTGCATTTCTCCATCTTGTCTCACATTATCCACAAAGTGCTGATGTGTTATATTCTCCGTGCTTTTCTTCTTCTTCCCTGTACTCTCAAACAAGCAACATCTTGATTTCAGAAAGCAACCACAATGGTGGCCAATTTTCTGGAGAAGCTTCGTTGTACTCTTGTTTTTGCAGTTGGACTGGCCCATCAGGAGAAGCTGACATGCAATGGTGGCCAATTTTCTGGCGGGATTATGGAGTTGGCCGACGGGGCAGCCGGGTGTGCTAGAGGCAAGGGCACGTCTGGTAACCAGGAGTACAGCCGCCAGCAACATATAGGGTCTACAGCAAAGGCCATGGGCGCTGTCTTCCATGGGATGTGGGTAGCAACAAGCAGAGCGGTGTCTCCGCCACGATAACTCACCTCCACGGCTGCTGGAGAAGACGCGGCGAGCTAAGGGCTGCATCATGCCAGCGTGGTAGCCATATACACAGACGCTGAAGCTGAAGTAGCTAACAAACTAAACCTCTGAATGGAAAAAAGTTAAGAGGGAATTGCTCTTAGAAGAAGTCTCCCTTCACTGGATTCAGCAGAAGTTGAACCGGATGGTGGGCAGCAGGATCCAGGGTGATGTGTTCATGGACGGCCAGCGGCTCTGTCGTTGAACGGCCCGGGGTTGCGTTGGGAGGACTCGGGGAGGACCTGTAGATTGGATCAGGGTGACGGTGCTCTCCACTGCCATGAAGAAAATGCTCTGAAGGACAAAACACAAACATAAGAACAATGCACATTAGGATTTCTAAATGGTCCTCTGTTTGTAGACGTAAACAAGTTCAGGAAGATCCTCGGACGCATGCACACATCAGAGGATGAACACAAGCATTAGCACGTACATCTCAGTTCCTCCAATTCTACACAGTTAATTCTTTTTACCAACATATGAAATGAATTACCAAATCAATACTCAGAAATGGGCTCTCTTTTAGGCAGATACAGACCCAATAGTTGATGGTTATTTTTTTAACATACTAAGATGAACAGCAGAGAAGCAGCCATACCAACAATACTGAATTTGCAAACAATATTGGAGAAGCAACAAAATTACTTGTAGCTTTTAAAGGAGTATAGAGGTTCAGGCGAGAAGTAACTGCAGTGTCAATATTGCATTACCTGTAGCTTTTGAACGAATAGAGAGGTTCAGGCGAGAAATACCTGGCCTGCAAATTTGAAGTAGCATATCAAGGCAAGCATCAACAACCATCTTGCTGAAATAAAATGGTTGAAAATGATAAAAAGTACAAAATAAAATGTACCAGGCGAGATCCTTCGTAGTTGGAGCATGGGAGCAGTAGGATTTAGTGGGCATCGCGACAACGAACCTCCAGTGGCCGTGTACTTGAACGGCCGGAGGTGCCAGGCGCACTGGAGGGGGCTAGCCCAGGCCGAGTGTCTCCATCGCGCCGGTGAAGTCTCCATGGAGTAGCCATGCAGTGTTGCGTCGTTCCGATGGGGCGTCCGCGGCTACTGGGGAAGAAGCCGGCCATGGGAGCCACAGCCCATGGAACTCCACTGAGGCATGGCGGCGAGCTTTGCCGGGAGATGGCAAGGCTGTGAGGCGGGGGGCGGTGGCTGCCGTCGGTGGACTTGCCCACGCGCTCGAGTTGAACTGACGTGCAACGCAGAGGCCACCAGCAGCCAGGCCCCTCTAACGCTGCTCCAGCATGAAGGAGCACGGGGAGAGGAACTTGGACGGACACCGGTGGGGCACTTGGACTGCTGAAGCAGTGGCCAGAGCAACTTCTTGTGGCGGCCAGCGGCAGTAGCCGGACTACGACGCGCGGGGGCCGGCGGCACCGGATGCGCTTGGGACGGCCAAAGGCGCTTGCTCGATCCCGTCGACGGGGAAGAGCGTAGGATCAGGGGGAGATCAAATCGGAGGCGGGGGGAATTCTATGAGACCAGGTCTCACAGATTAGCAGGTGAGACCCATCCTGATGGATGACATGTGGCATTGACAAATCACAAAGCATCCACCCCACCCCCCACCTGAAATCAGGAGGGAGAGATTAGATTCTTTTTGATTTGTGAATGCCACATGTCATCCATCAGGGTGGGTCTCACCTGATTTATATGAGACCTGGTCTCATATAATTTTTTTCCGGGGGGGGGGGGGGGTGGCCATCGGGATTCGAGGCACGGCGGCCGCGCCGGGGGTTGCAGGTGGCGACACGTAGAGACGAGGTCCATCTCGCAGCACCGCGCGGGAGTTGCCGGCGATGCCCGGGGTTGCAGGGGCGGCGGCGCACGCGAGTTGCCGGCGATGCTCGGGGTTGCAGGGGCGGCGGCGCCCGAGGTGGGTGAGGTGGGCGGCGGCGCAGGGTCGGCCGGCGACGGAGGCATGGGATCGGCCGGGGGCGAAGGCGCGTAGGGTGGGTGGTGGGAATCGGGAGATGGGAGGATTAGGAAGCTGGTGGGGGTGTTTTTTTTGTTCGAGTGGTTTCGGGAGTTTGGGAACACCTCATCGCGCCTATATAGGGGCTGCCGTGATCCGAATAACTATTCTGATCCTAGGATCAGAATAGTGTTACTCTCTCTCTCTCTCTCTCTCTCTCTCTATATATATATATATATATATATATATATATATATATATATATATATATATATATATATACTAGCAAAAGAGCCCGTGCGTTGCAACGAGAGAGAAAACACAACACATGCTCTTAACTCAACAACCATCACTCAAGATCACAATAGGTCCATCTCCTTTATTTTTGCGAGGCATCATATTTATGTCGCCGCTTATCCTCCTTCTCATCCTCGCTAGTGATGGCCTCGATGTTCACACAAAACAACAAAAAATGTGTGTTGAATATGGTTAATCCTAAGGCGTTCTCTCTCCCTCTCTTCTTCCTCTCCCTCTCTCTCTCTCTCTCTCTCGCTCGCTTTCTCTCACTCTCGCGATGAGAAATCTGTTGTTTTCCCCTGCGACATTTTTCGGAGGTATGCATGTGTAGTTATCGATGTTTTCTTTTCCATATATGGTTATAGTGGGGTGTTTATTTGCAATCTGGATCGCCGCCGGTATAAAAAAACCGGATCTTGCGCTATAAATTATAAGTTTGCTTCCATAACAATATTTTAAAAATATTTAACAGGTAAAATTAACATCATATTTAGATTCCACATATTTTTCTAATAAAATTTCATATATAATATGTTAAAATTGAAGTTACTGTTTAAAAGATAAAGATAATTTAGAAAATCATTTGGTTTAACTCAAATATATTCCAAAATAATATTTTAAAATATTTAACAGGTAGAAATAATCTCGTATTCATATTCTACATATTTTTCTAATCAAATTTCATATATAACATGTTCAAATCGGAGTTACGGTTTAAAAGATATGGATGATTTTAAAAAGCATTTGTTTGACTTAAATATGATTCGCGCGGATGAATTACCTAAAACATCAGGGAGTTATCAAAAAATGTAAAATAACGGTTCGGGTATGACTTAAATCCGGACGGCGTGTTGATTTTAAGAAAAGACAGGGACTTTTATGTAAAATGCCATGACGGACGAATGAAACCCAATTTGCTTTATTATTAGGTATATATATATATATATATATATATATATATATATATATATATATATATATATATATATACATTTTCGTTGCCTTTCGGATGTTTTACGACACAGACATATGTGTTTGCAGGGCGAAGAAACCCCGTGCACCATACTCTACTTGATCAAAGGCCAGAAGGTGGACGTGGGAAAGGGGATGATATTGAACCCCTTGAAACCAACGTTCCACAACCAGCCGATCCCCGTTGGGCACTTCAGTGTTAGCTTGTCCAGTGTGAACTCGGGGCACGAGGCTTTGCCTCCTCCAGTACAGCATGTGGGAGAGGACGACGAGACCCCACCACGGATTGGAAGCTGCAAGGGTTGGGTGCTGCTATGGCCAAATAATCTTATTCGTCTGGAGCTGGCCAAGAGCACACCAATAACCACACATCAACAAGCATGTGCAGAAACCACCACCCTGCCTACGCAATTACCAGCTCCTGTAGTGCCGGGTGAGAGCGGCGGACGATGTGATGAAGGGGGTGCAATAGTACTGGCTGATGTAATCGGTCCTGTAGAACAGAGAATGGATGATGAGACGGAGGTCGACCCTATGGGTTTCCTCAATACAAACGCGTATGACTATGACATAGATATGATGAGTCAACCATATGACGAATCGGGCTATCAGCATGTTAATGAGGATATGGATGATATGCCCGGGCAGGAAGGTCGTTGGAAGGATTGTAAAAAGTCTCTCTTCATGAATTCCTCACAGGACACGCCTGAAGATGCCGCCTCAACATAGGCTCAACTAGCCGGGGGTCGTACAGTGCTTAGCCCGGGAACCATGGGGCAGGGGTTAAGGAAGGTGTGCCCATAATCGAGAAATATTTCCTTAGTCCTCACTAAGGATATTCTTGACCAACGTCCAGTGATCTACTCCTAGATCACTATTGTACTCCCTTGCCAAATTCGGAGAAAGGTATACAATAGGTCTGGTACATAGCATAGCATACTTTATAGAACCTATGACTGAGGCATAGGGAATGACTTTCATTCTCTTTTCTATTCTCTGCCGTGGTTGGGACTTGAGTCTTACTCAATTTCACACCTTTGCGACACAGGGAAGAACTCTTTCTTTGACTGTTCCATTTTGAACTACTTCAAAATCTTGACAAGGTATGTACTTATTGAAAAACTTATCAAGCATTTTGATCTATCTCAATAGATCTTGATGCTCAATATGTATGTAGCTTTACTGAGGTCTTTCTTTTAAAGAACTCCTTTCAAATACTCCTTTATGCTTTCCAGAAAAATTCTACATCATTTCTGATCAACAATATGTTACTCACATATATTTATCAGAAAGGCGGTAGTGCTCCCACTCACTTTGTTGTAAATACAGGCTTCACCGCAAGTCTGTATAAAACTATATGCTTTGATCAACTTATCAAAGCGTATATTCCAACTCTGACATGCTTGCACCAGTCCATAGATGGATCGCTGGAGCTTGCACATTTTGTTAGCACCTTTAGGATTGACAAAACCTTCTGGTTGCATCATATACAACTCTTCTTTAAGAAAACCATTAAGGAATGTAGTTTTTACATCCGTTTGCCAGATTTCATAAAATGTGGCAATTTCTAACATGATTCGGACAGACTTAAGCATCGCTACAGTTGAGAAAATCTCATTGTAGTCAACACCTTGAACTTGTCGAAAACCTTTTTGCGACAAGTCGAGCTTTGTAGATAGTAACACTACTATCAGCGTCTGTCTTCCTCTTGAAGATCCATTTATACAATATGGCTTGCCGATCATCGGGCAACTCCACCAAAGTCCACACTTTGTTCTCATAAATGGATCCCATCTCAGATTTCATGGCCTCAAGCCATTTCGCGGAATCTGGGCTCATCATCGCTTCCTCATAGTTCATAGGTTCATCATGGTCTAGTAACATGACTTCCAGAACAGGATTACCATACCACTCTGGTGCGGACTATACTTTGGAAGACCTACGAGGGTTTGTAGTAACTTAATCTGAAGTTTCATGATCATCATCATTAGCTTCCTCACTAATTGGTGTAGGAATCACTAGAACTGATTTCTACGATGAACTACTTTCCAATTCGGGAGAAGGTACAAATTACCTTATCAATCTCTACTTTCCTCCCACTCACTTCTTTCGAGAGAAACTCCTTCTCTAGAAAGGATCCATTCTTAGCAACGAATGTTTTGCCTTCGGATTTGTGATAGAAGGTGTACCCAACAATTTCCTTTGGGTATTCTATGAAGACGCACTTCTCCGATTTGGGTTCGAGCTTATCAGATTAAAACCTTTTTCACATAAGCATCGCAACTCCAAACTTTAAGAAACAACAACTTAGGTTTACTGCTAAACCATAGTTCATATGGTGTCATCTCAATGGATTTAGATGGTGCCTATTTAAAGTGAATGCAGCTATCTCTAATGCATAACCCCAAAACGATAGTGGTAAATTGGTAAGATACATCATAGACCGCACCATAACCAATAAAGTGTGCTTATGACGTTCAGACACACCATTACGATGTGGTGTTCCATGTGGTGTGAGCTGTGAAACTATTCCACATTGTTTAAAATGAAGGCCAAACTCGTAGCTCAAATATTCATCTCTACGATCAGATCATAGAAACTTTATTTTCTTGTTACAATGATTTTTCCACTTCACTCTGAATTTTTTTGAACCTTTCAACTATTTCAGACTTATGTTTCATCAAGTAGATATACGCATATCTGCTCAAATCATCTGTGAAGGTCACAAAATAATGATACCCGCCACGAGTATCAATACTCATTGGACCGCATACATCGGTATGTATTATTTCCAACAAGTTAGTAGCTCGTTCCATTGTTCCAGAGAATGGAGTTTTAGTCATCTTTCCCAAGAGGCACAGTTCGCAAGCATCAAATGATTCATAACCAAGTGATTTAGAAAATCCATCTTTATGGAGTTTCTTAATGCGCTTTACACCGATATGACCCAAACGGCAGTGCCACAAATAAGTTGCACTATCATTATTAACTTTGCATATTTTGGCATTAACATTATGAATATGTGTATCACTATGATCAAGATTCAATAAACCATCACCATTGGGTGTATGACCATAGAAGGTTTTATTCATGTAAACAGAATAACAATTTATTCTCTATCTTGGATGAATAATCGTATCGCAATAAACATGATCTTATCATATTTATGCTCAACGCAAACACCAAATACCATTTATTTAGGTTTAACACTAATCTCGAAAATATAGGGAGTGTGTGATGATGATCAAATCAATCTTGGAACTACTTCCAACACTCATCGTCACTTCCCCTTCAACTAGTCTCTGTTTATTCTGTAACTCCTGTTTCGAGTTACTAATCTTAGCAACCGAACAAGTATCAAATACTCAGGGGCTACTATAAACACTAGTAAGGCACACATCAATAACCTACATATCAAATATACCCTAGTTCAATTTGCCATCCTTCTTATCCACCAAATATTTAGGGCATTTCCGCTTTCAGTGACCATTTCCTTTGCAGTGTAAGCACTCAGTTTCAGGCTTTGGTCCAGCTTTGGGCTTCTTCGCAGGAGTGACAACTTGCTTGTCATTCTACTTGAAGTTCCCTTTCTTTCCCTTTGCCCTTCTCTTGAAACTAGTGGTCTTGTCAATCATCAACACTTGATGCTCTTTCTTGATTTCTACCTTCGTCGATTTCAACGTCACGAAGAGCTCGGGAATCGTTTTCGTCATCCCTTGCATACTATAGTTCATCACGAAGTTCTAGTAACTTGGTGATGGTGACTAGAGAACTATGTCAATCACTATCTTATCTGGAAGATTAACTCCCACTTGATTCAAGCGATTGTAGGACCCAGACAATCTGAGCACATGCTCACTAGTTGAGTGATTCTCCTCCATCTTTTAGCCATAGAACTTGTTGGAGACTTTATATCTCTCAACTCGGGTATTTGCTTGAAATATTAACTTCAATTCCTGGAACATCTCATATGGTCCATGACGTTCAAAACATCTTTGAAGTCCCGATTCTAAGCCGTTAAGCATGGTGCACTAAACTATCAAGTAGTCATCATAATGAGCTAGCCAAACATTCATAATGTCTGCATCTGCTCCTGCAATAGGTCTGTCACCTAGCGGTGCATTAAGGACATAATTCTTCTGTGCAGCAATGAGGATAAACCTCAGATCACTGATCCAATCCGCATCATTGCTACTAACATCTTTCAACACAATTTTCTCTATGAACATATCAAAATAAACATATGAAAGCAACAACGCGAGCTATTGATCTACAACATAATTTGCAAAATACTACCAGGACTAAGTTCATGATAAATTTAAGTTCAATTAATCATATTACTTAAGAACTCCCACTTAGACAGACATCTCTCTAATCATCTAAGTGATCACGTGATCCAAATCAACTAAACCATAACCGATCATCACGTGAAATGGAGTAGTTTTCAATGGTGAACATCACTATGTTGATCATATCTACTATATGATTCACGCTCGACCTTTCGGTCTCAGTGTTCCAAGGCCAGATCTGCATAAGCTAGGCTCGTCAAGTTTAACCTGAGTATTCTGCGTGTGCAAAACTGGCTTGCACCCGTTGTAGAAGGACGTAGAGCTTATCGCACCCGATCATCACATGGTGTCTGGGCACAATGAACTTTGGCAACGGTGCATACTCAGGGAGAACACTTTTATCTTGAAATTTAGTGAGAGGTCATCTTATAATGCTACCGTCAATCAAGGCAAGATAAGATGCATAAAAGATAAACATCACATGCTATCAATATAAGTGATATGATATGGCCATCATCATCTTGTGCTTGTGATCTCCATCTCCAAAGCACCGTCATGATCACCATCGTCACCGGCGCGACACCTTGATCTCCATTGTAGCATCGTTGTCGTTTTGCCATCTATTGCTTCTACGACTATCGCTACCGCTTAGTGATAAAGTAAAGCAATTACAGGGTGCTTGCATTTCATAAAATAAAGCGACAACCATATGGCTCCTGCCAGTTGCTGATAACTCGGTTACAAAACATCATCACCTCATATAATAAAATATAGCATCACGTCTTGACCATATCACATCACAACATGCCCTGCAAAAACAAGTTAGATGTCCTCTACTTTGTTGTTGCAAATTTTACGTGGCTGCTACGGGCTGAGCAAGAAACGTTCTTACCTACGCATCAAAACCACAACGATAGTTCGTCAAGTTAGTGTTGCTTTAACCTTCGCAAGGACTGGGTGTAGCCACACTCGGTTCAACTAAAGTTGGAGAAACTAACACCCGTCAGCCACCTGTGTGCAAAGCACGTCGGTAGATCCAGTCTCGCATAAGCGTATGCGTAATGTCGGTCCGGGCCGCTTCATCCAACAATACCGCTAAACAAAAGTATGACATGCTGGTAAGCAGTATAACTTGTATCGCCCACAACTCACTTGTGTTCTACTCGTGCATATAACATCTACGCATGAAACCTAGCTCGGATGCCACTGTTGGGGAACGTAGTAATTTCAAAAAAATTCCTATGCACACACAAGATCATGGTGATGCATAGAAACGAGAGGGGAGAGTGTGTCCACGTACCCTCGTAGACCAAAAGCGGAAGCGTTAGCACAACGCAGTTGATGTAGTCGTACGTCTTCACGGCCCGACCGATCAAGCACCGAAACTACAGCACCTCCGAGTTCTAGCACACGTTCAGCTCGATGACGTCCCTCGAACTCCGATCCAGCCGAGTGCAGAGAGAGAGTTCCGTCAGCACGACAGCGTGGTGACCATCTTGATGTTCTACCGTCGCAGGTCTTCGCCTAAGCACCGCTACAATATTATCGAGGAGGACTATGGTGGAGGGGGGCACCACACATGGCTAAGAGATCAAGAGATCAATTGTTGTGTCTCCAAGGGGTGCCCCCCCTCCCCGTATATAAAGGAGTGGAGGAGGGGGAGGGCCGGCCCTCTCTATGGTGCACCCTAGGAGGAGTCCTACTCCCACCGGGAGTAGGTTTTCCCCCCTTCCAAGTAGTAGGAGTAGGAGTCAAGGAAAGGGGAGAGAGAAGAGAAGGAAGGAGGGGGCGCAGCCCCTCCCCCTAGTCCAATTCGGACTAGGCCTTGGGAGGGGCGCCCAGCCTCTCCTCTCTCTTTCCCCTAAAGCCCAATAAGGCCCATATACTCCCCGACGAATTCCCATAACTCTCCGGTACTCCAAAATATACCCGAATCACTCGGAACCTTTCCGATGTCTGAATATAGTCGTCAAATATATCGACTTTTACGTATCGACCATTTCGAGACTCCTCATCATGTCCCCGATCTCATCCGGGACTTCAAACTACCTTCGGTACATCAAAACACATAAACTCATAATATAACCTTCATCAAACTTTAAGCGTGCGGACCCTACGGGTTCGAGAACAATGTAGACATGACCGAGACACGTCTCTGGTAAATAACCAATAGCGGAACCTGGATGCTCATATTGGCTCCCACATATTCTACGAAGATCTTTATTGGTCAAACCGCATAACAACATACGTTGTTCCCTTTGTCATCGGTATGTTACTTGCCCGAGATTCGATCGTCAGTATCTCAATACCTAGTTCAATCTTGATACCGGCAAGTCTCTTTACTCGTTCCGTAATACATCATCCTGTAACTAACTCATTAGTTACAATGCTTGCAAGGCTTATAGTGATGTGCATTACCGAGTGGGCCCAGAGATACCTCTCTGACAATCGGCGTGACAAATCCTAATCTCGAAATACGCCAACTCAACATGTACCTTCGGAGACACCTGTAGAGACCCTTTATAATCACCCTGTTACGTTGTGACGTTTGGTAGCACACAAAGTGTTCCTCCGGTAAATGAGAGTTGCATAATCTCATAGTCATAGGAACATGTATAAGTCATGAAGAAAGCAATAGCAACATACTAAACGATCAAGTGCTAAGCTAACGGAATGGGTCAAGTCAATCACATCATTCTTCTAATGATGTGATCCCGTTAATCAAATGACAACTCATGTCTATGGCTAGGAAACACAACCATCTTTGATCAACAAGCTAGCCAAGTAGAGGCATACTAGTGACACTATGTTTGTCTATGTATTCACACATGTATTATGTTTCCGGTTAATACAATTCTAGCATGAATAATAAACATTTATCATGAAATAAGGAAATAAATAATAACTTTATTATTGCCTCTAGGGCATATTTCCTTCACTGCGTACCTCTAGTTAATTAGTTTGCGTACTATATGTTGCATCCAGTTGCAAACACTTTCTTTTTCGTGTTGCTCTTGTATATTTTGTTGCATATGATTGTACATCCTCTTCATGAAGATGCATCTCTAACAGGTACCTAGTTTCTTGATGGCGAGATGGCAGTGCTATGTCGTGTACAAAGGGAAGGTTCCGGGGGTGTACAACGAGTGGCATGAGTGTCAGGCGCAAGTGAATGGGTTCTTGGGCGCCAGCCATAAAGGCTTCAAAAGCAGACAAGAAGGAGAAGCTACTTACTTGAGGTTCACGCTAGCGCGAGAGAGGACTCGTAACCGCTACCTCATGTACTGCATAGTTCCGCTCTCGCTCATAGTGATAGCTGTTCTCGCGTATACCTTTGTTTAGATGGATGACGTTGTAGTTGCAAGTATTCGAGACTTGCATGTATCGCTATTTTCGAGATGACAAGATACCACTTTGTGTTGGATGATGGTTATGATGAGACTATTTGTATGTATATGCTATGATTATATTTGTGGTCTCGCATGCATTTGTATGTGCTAAAGATTCTTCTATAAAGTCTGTTCAAATATAAAACAAATATGCAAAAAAAAACAAAAAAAACTACTAAAATTACCAGTAATGAGTGGAGAAAAGTTAGCAGCAGCGCGGTAGTATCAGTAGCGCGCACAGGAGAAGCGCGCTATAGCTATTAGCAGTAGCGAGTTCCCTGTAAGAACGCTGCTGCTACACTTGTATATCAGTAGCGCGGGAGCGCACGCGTTGCTGCTACGAGTTAGCTGTAGCGCCTTATTAGTAGCGCCGGTCCCCGCGCTACTGATATACCTAGAACCCGCACTGCTGCTAGGCTTTTCCCTAGTAGTGTTCATCTCTGCAAACGGCCACCGCAAAACCTCCTCTTCTTGCACGCACATTGGAATCCATAGCTGATGGGCTGCATTGGTCCCGGTAACTCTCTTTTTACTTTTCTCTTTTTTCGGGCAGATTCAATGCTTTTTAAATATTCATATTGTTCAAACCTCAACTCTAAATCTGACATGTTATACATCAAAATCCATCAGAAAAATATGTAGATTTCAAAGATGCTACTCCCTCCGTCCGGAAATACTTGTTGGGAAAATGGATGAATCTAGATGTA
Source organism: Triticum timopheevii (assembly GCA_963921465.1). Taxonomy (NCBI): domain Eukaryota; kingdom Viridiplantae; phylum Streptophyta; class Magnoliopsida; order Poales; family Poaceae; genus Triticum; species Triticum timopheevii. The sequence continues at coordinate 9,381,909 of OY997271.1, forward strand.
TTTTAGTTATAAATACATCTAATTTTATCCATTTCTCCGACAAGTATTTAGGGACGGAGGGAGTATATTGCATGTTAATCATTTCTATAATTACATTTAGGGTGCAACATTAATTAATACCTTCTTTATATGTGGTATTTGGAAATACCTATGTTTCCTACCTCATTTATGTAAACAAGTGGCTTAATGTTGATTTCCATATTGTTTGAAATTGGGCCCATAAAGATTTTTGGAAACACCACGAGTAAACCTGGGAATAGTTTCAGATCCAGATTAAATCCAGCCCAGACCACACGACTTCCTTCCCAGCTACCAATCCAATCCAAACCAAATACTGAGGTCTAGAATCCAAACCGAACCAAGCTGGGTGTATTTTCCATCCAAACCAATCCAAACTGTTTCATTTTTTTGGATTAAATCCATAGTTTCAGACTATGGACAAGCTGATGTTTTGCAACCGTGAAGCTACTAGTCACCAGCTCGGTCGTCCGTGGAGAGAGACATGGTGATGCTGCAGTCGCTGGCCTGTTCGCTTAAGAGAGAGAGAGAGAGAGAGAGAGAGAGAGAGAGAGAGAGAGAGAGAGAGAGAGAGAGAGAGAGTCATGATCGACACGGTCGGATGGAGGCGAAGGGAGGGAAACGTGACCGCCGGATCTCCAGTAGGCGGCAATGGCGGCCCCACGACACTCCAGCGGCGAGCGCGTCGAAGTTTAGCGTACTGTGCGCAGGTCTCGTACGCTCGTTAGGACGTAGATTGGTCGCTGGTTTGTTCATGAGTTTAGAGATTGAAAACGGTTTGAGACCGATTGGTCCATGTCCAGACCGATCCAACCCAGTCCAGTAAATGTTAAAGCCCAAACTAGACCAGATTATATTAGGGCCTCGGACCATTTAAACCATTCCAAAGACAATCTACTAGAAAACCGAACTAAAACTTAGGTTTCAACCCAAACTATTCACAGGCTTAACCACGAGTATGCAAAAAAATCACCCCACCTTTATTTTTGGCGCAACACCAATTATCATGTTGTTTGTTGTGGGCCATCGTAAAAAGATTTCAATGGAAGGGATAGTTTTTTTGTTCCGTTGCAACGCAAGAACAAGTTTGCTGGTAGTACTATTAAATAGGTGACGATGAGCCGTCGGTGGGATTGGAGAGAAAGGGCTTTAGAGAATTCGGTTCCACGTGAAGCTTGAGCTTGAACAGTCAACTTTAGCATTCGTCCATGATACATCAGGAACCAAACTTTGCTTCGAACAAAAGAAAAAAAAAACACATGCATGATGATGTTTGCTTTATCTCCTATATACGTTAGGACAGGTCGCTAAAGAAAGACCTGCATGCGGGTTGCATGTGATCATGGGGAGAATAATTCTTGCAGTGAGCGTCATTATAATTGCCAGGGGCGCGCCTGACATCGGCAAAGGACACGATCGCACTCTTTACAGCCGGCAGCCAAAGATCAGTGGGCACTAAAGCGATAGATGCGTACAGTGCGCCGTGGGCAACGAATACTGTACCTACTACATCCATACTACAGTAGTATATATATGCATGCATGACCTCCCATTTGCATATACAGAGAGGAGAGTACCAATCAATCAATAGACCAGCTAGCTAGCTAGAATATATGGAGCTACAGAGCGACCGGCGAGACCGATCCTCCATGGAGTCGGCGCAAGACCTGGTCAGGAAATTCAGGTCTCTCCTGCAGCTCATGGCCGCACGGTCGGGCGACTATGAGACGCTAGAGGACGCGGCGGTGACCGCTGCGGTGATGGCTGGATGGCATCGCGACGTCGTCATCGACCTTGCCGCCGCGAGCGAGGGGGACACCCAGCTCCATCGGGCGGCCGCTGGCGGGGACGGCGACTGCTACCGCAGGTGCGTGGACTTGGCCTGCGACGGCGACAGTAGCCGGCTGCTCGCGTGCAACGGGGACGGCGACACGCCGCTACACTGCGCTGCCAGGGCCGGGCACACTGGCATGGTTAAACACCTCATTGGCCTCGCTCAAGGGGACGGCCAAGACGATGGTGAGATGGCCAAGACCATGGTGAGGGTGCGGAACAACCGTGGGGAGACGGCGTTGCACGAGGCCATCCGCTCTGGCTGCGAAAAGGACGTGGTATGATATTATTAGTACTTTTTTAGAAAATTATTAGCAAAAGCGCCCATGCATTGCAAAAGGAGAAAGAAAATACCACACCTCTTTAACCTAATAATCATGACTAAAGACCTTAATAGGTCCACGTCCTTTATTTTAACATGGCATATACCATATGTGTTCCCTCTTATCCTCCTTTTCACCCTCGCCAACAGTGATTTCAATGCTCACACAACCACCATGCGTTTAAATGTGCTCAATCCAAAGATCTCTCTCTCTCTCTCTCTCTCTCTCTCTCTCTCTCTAACCACTCTTTCTTTGCCTCCCTCCCTCCCTTGACGACTTTTTAACAACACAACACACTCTTCTTCTCCTCCTTCCCTTGAGGGCTTTTTAACAACAAGCTCTTCTTCTCCCATGTCACTGCTTCGTCTCTCTCTCTCTCTCTCTCTGTGTGTGTGTGTGTGTGTATGTGTGTGTGTGTGTATAACATGAGAAATTTGTTTTTTTCTTGCGAGATTATGATGAGGCGTGAATGCATGTTATTATTGGTTTCTTTTGTCCCCAATATGGTTTTTGCTAAATTGTTCATTTGCAATCCGGAACAACCAGTATGAAAGAAAGACGAATCCTGTGTTATTGGTTAAGATTGCACCCTAAATAGCACTTAAAAATGTTAACGGGTAAAATTACATCATATTCATTTTCTACACGTTTTTCAAATAAAACTTAATATGTATAACATTTGAGTTAGGGTTTAAAAGATATCTATATTTTTTTTAAACATTCGTTTTAGATGGACGTTGGGTTGATTTAGCAAAATATCGGGGGGGGGGGGGGGGGGGGTCTCTTTAATTTCTATCACCGTGTATTGTGGGTTAATTACCAAAGAGAGTAAAGGGTTTTCTATAAACTGCAAAAAACCAATTTCCTTGACTTAAAAGTGGAATTTGGGTTAATTACCATAAAGGGTAGGGGTTTTCTGTAAATGCAGAAAACATTTCGTTTTCTCTGACTTAAGTTGGACTACGGGTTAATTAAGATCAAACGCAGATTTCTTGTAAAAGGGACGACGACGGGGCAGAAGCAATAGCCCCTTTATTAGTAAGGTATAGATTTTTAAGAAAACGAAACCACTAGAACAACCATCTTCCTGTGCCTTGCCCGGAAAAGCATTTCTGACACAGGTTAAGTTATGCTGGGCTAACTCAAGCAAATCAATCAACGCCAGCATTTCGCATGGTCGGACACAAGTATCCCGCTACCTACACCATGCCTTCTAGTTTTTTTCCTCTTATTTTATATCACTCATATTTCCTAAACTAAGATTCGAAGTTAGAAACTTCTATATATTTGAATCCCTCGCACCAACACCATAAGGATGCGACACATTTTGAGTACCTTTCAAACTTGTTTAAATCTTACTTCTATATATTTAAATCCCTCACACCAACACCATAAGGATGTGACACATTTTGAGTACCTTTCAACTTGTTTAAATTTTACTATATCATTCATATTCCGATCAACTGAAATACGTATTATTTTTCCTGATATTGATTGCAATATGCACTCAGTGCTCTCCACAATTGAGTGAGATAATTGAAATTAAATTATTTCATTCTATAAATATTAGAACAATATTTAAGGCATTTTTGTTTATAATTTCACCCAATTTAGAAAATAGTTTAGTTTATTAAAATATGACTTATGAAACAAACATTTTAACTAATTTGAAAATGGTATGTGTTAATTGAATTATGAAATTTAGTGAAATAACTAGCATATCAGTTAAATGTTTTCTAAAAATGAGTGAAATAATTAAATGTATGCAAAATATTTTCTGCAATTAAATTATTGCAATATATTTCACTCGATGTTGGAAATCATTTAACACATTCTTTCATTTGTTATACTCAATTTTAGGAAAAAATTGACAAACATTTCAGTTTACTGGATTACGATTGGAACATTGAAACAAAATATTTCCAGTTTCACTATTTCAATCCACTCAAATATGTCTCAATCATCCCTTTTTTGGTAAATATCAATAACAATTGATACAATTCAACTCAAACACATGATCCGGATTTCTATCATCCATTGAAATAACATATTAATGAATTATATTTGATAACTTTTTTGAAACATTACCATGTTACTGAAATATATGAAATTTGTGTGAAATCTATGTGCCTTTATGAAATCGTTTGTAATATGGCAGCAACAGCTGAACATCATGTGGATTTTCTATGAAATACTTTTTCTAAACCTTTTTTGTTACAATAAAATATACTCCATCTATCCCAAAATAAGTGTCTCTGACTTAGTACAACTTTGTACTATAGTTGTACTAGATCAGCGACGCTTATGTGGGATGGATGGAGTACCAAATAATGGAAGTGAAATAAATAATTAAATATGAATACTTCACATGAAATTATTTTGATAACATTTCATTTGAAACAATTTAATGTTTATGAAGTTGATTCGAAATATGACAAGTCAATTAAATACAAACTAGTTGAATATATCCAATATTGATCATGTTTTGAAGGTCTTGTTGCTTGGAATTAAAACACATATGGAAAAAGTTGGAGTTTTGCTTCAAAATACACAAATCATCCAAAATGTCATGGTAAAATAAAATAGAAATCAAATTCATTGGATAGTCCATTATCTACTCTCTCACTCTCTTTCCTAAAAAAAAATCCAAGACAAGCTAACAAAATTGTTGCATTCTTCTCTCCATATCGTTGAAATGGTTTCTCGGATTATGCCCCAAAATTTTGCACGTATCCCAATGCTAGATGCCAGTCAGCTATATGGAAGCTCCTTCAGATTTTCCAAGTTGGTGACTTGCCTATCTTTACGCAGAAAAAGATGGTCGAAGATTTGCTGGCGGTGGATAATCAACTGGCATGTCAAGAAGCATCTGATGGTACTTCACCTCTATTCTTAGCCATCTCGCTGGGCCAACACTGGCTTGCTCGTTGGTTGTACGAATGGGGTCATAAAAAATTGTCTTACTCTGGCCCCGAGGGGCAAAATGCCTTGCATGCTGCTGCTCTCGACGGGTTTCGACACAGCAAAGGTGTGTATGTATGTATGCACTCCTAATTTACATATAAATTTCTACTCCGACACGAACAACATGATACCTAGCTAGATGAGTTAAAAATGGATGATAGAAATCATAGATTATACCCCTCCAACGGATTTTGTGACGGCTCCTCTATATATATGTAGGGGTGAGATGACATACATCACCTTTTTTCTATGATTTGTACTTTATTTTTAGGACTAATGAAATACTCCCCCCATTCCAAAAAATAGTATTTTTTTATTATTTTTTCAGAGACAAACTTCATAGTGTTTGACAAAGTTTATAGCTAAAATATCAACATTAACAATACCCGATAAATACAATTTAAAATTATGTTTCACCATGTGTCTAATGATATTTATTTGGCATTATAGATGTATAGTTATTTCTATAATGCAAAATATATTCATTATTGTACAAAAACATATATTATTGTACAAAGACATATATTAATTGGAAATTGCATATTAGCGAGCCACCATACCATCCGCTAAGATTTTTCTTGCCCATTCCACATACCAAATAAAAAGTTAAATGAGACAATATTGAATATGCTTCATGTGATTTCAGCATGATTAATATAATAAGTATTATTTTGTGAAAATATTAAATCTCTTTTATGTTAATAAGTTTAATTTAATATCAAAGAAGATATGTTTTATATTTTGCATGATATTTAGAGAATAAATAAGTCAGGCTCATGTGGGTGCATACGTTGATGGTTATAATAATTAGCTATGGATATTAATGTAATCATTAAGATTTGCTATACTGTTCCTTAGATTTGATTGTTAATTTAATTAATGAATATCTCAAATTAGAGAATCGATTTATACTCAATAACCTTTATAAGATTGGTGAACTTAACCCCATTCGAGCATTGTTACAACGTCATTACGAAAAATATATTTTTTATATAACAATTATTGATTAAATATGTAGATAGATGGTAATTGATTTATTTATGTTATGCACTGGATAGCCTATTCGAGTAAATCAATGATTATGTAAAATTTACTTACTAAATTATCTAGATATCACTTATGTAGTTTGAGTTTTTTTAAGTCGACAAATTTTTAGGGAAATTCTTCATAATTTACTAATCACATATGGTAAATCACTTACCATGTATATCAGCTCTGTTTATCACATTGTTTTGGCCATATTATTAATGTATAATATATCTCAATGTGAACTTGCATAAAACATGCATTGGGGTCCACTAATCATTGTGTATATACCCATGTGTGTGTGTGTGTTAAGGAAGAACGTATACATATGATTAAATATCCGGCTCCTAATTTATGTTTGTTCCATTCCCATTCGTGTATCTTCTACTTAGTACTAGAGTGTATCCATGATGATAAAATGGTGATAATAGAATCGCTGGAGTGGTATATGTGATGCCAGTATATCTAACCATGTCCCCACGAAAAAGGTCCCAATATCAATGGATGTCATAGTTTTTCTAGAATTTTAGTTTTCTACAGAAAGTTGTATTCCCAAAGGAAAGCTGAGAGCTAGTATAATAGCGTTTGATCGAACATTAGAATTAATTATTATTCACCCATTTAAATTATTATTTTTTGAATGAGATATCTTGATTTTGATGTCAAATATGATGTTGTTGAGTTGTATCATACAAACCAATATAAATTTGTCAATTTTTTATAAAAGTGTAGATGAAATTACAATTTTATTCCTTTTTCTACATCGGTTTAAAAAGGCAATAATGTTTGTGGTTTTTCTGCCAATAAAATCGTACTTATATGTGAACACATAATAACTTATCCTACTCTTTAGAGTATGATTTTTTTCTATGCCATGAGGGGTCATTTATTTAACTTTTGTTTTAATTTCCAAATTTAGAACTTACTGCGGATAGATGTTTCAGAAGAATGTATTGGCTTTTACTTCTACCTTTGTCTAATACCTGAATAATATCATAACGTCAGTAAGCCAATAACTGCAGGGATAGCAAAACAGCTGCTTCACTGGAACAATAGCCTTGCCAGACAAGCGGACAACTCCGGAAGTACAGCATTACACTTTGCTGCGTCAGCACAAGATCCCACATTGGAGTTATTTCTGTTTGTTTTTGGTGACCGTGGCTTCGAATCACACTCTCCCTTGTCGCTCACCACTTTACCTAAGAAATGGGTATACAAGTTCTATAAGTGGAGGGAGCATCCAACCTTTCTACTGGTCGATGCTAATCCACATTCCGCATTTCAGCCAGATAGGAATAGTTTGTATCCGGTGCATGTGGCTGCCTCAGCGGGAAGCTTGGTGCCTATCATCATATTGCTCTGCCATTCTCCTGGCTGCGCCGGGCTACGAGACAACCAAGGAAGGACCTTCCTTCATATTGCCGTGGAGAAGAAGAAGCATAACATTGTGTGGTTTGTGGCTCGCCGGTTAGATAATAAGGCCATCATGAACATACAGGACTACAACGGGAACACTGCCATGCACCTAGCTGTTGGTGGCGGGAGCTGGGATATATTCAAGATCCTCATTGGCAACAAGCACGTCTCCTTGAATTTGACAAATAAGGAGGGTGAAACTCCCATGGATATTGCACTCAGCAACGTTACTCCAACTGGATTCTATTTTGGAATGGTACTTAACTTGCTCCTACTGTTTGGATTTGTCCCTTACATATGAAATTTAGAATAGATAGATAAATGCATGTTATCTGAAAAATAATTGATGATGAATTCCTATTGTGTTTGCTTGTTCTTGCTTGCATGCAGCATGCACGGCGTCGAATACTTGTGACATTGACCTTAGCAAATGGTAAAAACAGCTTCTGCCGGCGGGACCGTTTCCTGGATCAACATGTTCCTAAGCTAGACGAAAAGGAAGAATCTGATAAAATAACGTCGTTCGCACAGATTGTTGGTGTCGGCTCCGTCCTCGTAGCGACTGCGACGTTCGCTGCAACATTTACCATGCCAGGCGGCCCCAACAGTACCGATCCCAAGATCCCACCCAACGGCAGAGGTGGCACGCCGACACTCGCGGGGCTCTACGCTTTCGACGCCTTCGTCATCTCTAACACCCTGGCCTTCATCTGCTCCACTTTGGCCACCTTCAGCCTCGTCTACACTGGGGTGGCCACGGTGGACATAGAGAAGCGGATCAAGCTGGTGGCCTTCTCCCTGGCGCTGCTCATCAGTGCGGCCAGGAGCTTCTGCGCCGCCTTCGCGTTCGCCATCTATGTGATGCTCCCTCCCACGGTGGCCCATGGGACTGCCATGGCAGCATGCATAATGACGGTCCTTGCACTAATGGACGCGTTTTGGTTCATGTGGGCCATCGTGACTGATACAATAGTTCTCGTTAGGAGGGAAGACTGGCGGTCAATGCCCAAACGACTGATGAAGCTGGCGGCAAGAATCCTAATCAACACTGTGTATGTGTTCTGGCCCTACATCGTCATCTTCGGTCTGTTGGCCATCAAAAGCATCACTGGCCATCAAGAGACCTCAGTACCTGCACCAATGCCCACCCAACGGCTATAACATTGATCACTAAATGCTTCCTTTATCAAAAAGAATATGATTGATCAGAATGGAAGCCACGGCAAGCCAGGCAAACTCACCTTAATAACTATGTTGGCTTATGAATCCTTCCTCGTCGTCCCATATGTTCATTTTCAGAACAATTTGTTTTCAACTCTAAGGGAATGTGTGTTTCTTTTGTTTTATCATGGTTTGTAATCATGTGATAAATTTGTTCAACAGTACGTAAGCTTCTGCTCATGTTTTGTCGTGGTAATTTTCTGTCTTCTACTAGCTAGTATAGACATTCAAGTTGAACAATTTTTGAATTGTGTGCATTTCTTACATTTTATATCATTTGCATGGTATGCATGTATTTTATTGTATGTAGGTGCCACACCCAATGAAGTGATATTGAAGTTTATAATTAATATGAAACTAGTATAAATTTTATTTTGGAATGATATTTGTATTAATATCAACTTGGACGCATAGTTCTTTTAATAATATTGGAAGTTCTAGAGGATAAAAAATATATGGAAAATTGCTAAATTGTTCTTCTTTTTTCACTTGGACGATAATTACATCCATTTGGATTACGCGTCTCTCTTTCTGCATGACACACCCAAGAGCAAGATTGCATGAAAATAATAATCAATCTGCCATGCAATCCTTTTACTTTATTCAAATCTCATCTTTTTTGTAACTTTCTCACAAAACCACGTTGCCACCACACATGCCCCAGTGTCACTTGGAGGTTGTGCCGTGGAGGCTCCTAGGGCTATAGGAACAATGTTGTTGAGTTAGTTCGGCTTGAGATAACACGACCGCGAAATGGTTATATCTGTCCTAAGAGTGATGTTTATCTGAATGGATACAAAAATTAAATTCTCAAACATTATTAACTTATGAACATATATCTATACCTTTTCTTTCTATACTAATTAGAGACTCCCAAGAAATTACCATATTAATTAGAAAATAGGAGCCGTTAATCCGGTGGGACCGAGTTATAACGGCCAGATTTAATCTGACTTAATTAGAAAATAGGAGCTGTTAATATACCAATGATCGGATGCACACAAAAAAGTCAATCACGTTAAAAAGGATCACCTCGCACTAGTAGAAAAAGGGCCATTTGTCCCAGTTCGTAAGGGCCTTCTATCCCGGTTTAAGAACCGGGACTAAAAGGTCGATACTAATGCCCTTTGCCTTTAGTCCCGGTTCTTACACGAACCGGGACAGATGGGCCTCCGCGTGGCCGCTGCGGCCAGCCCAGGCAGGGGGGCCTTTGGTCCTGGTTGGTGACATAAACCGGGACCAAAAAGCATCCACGCGTCTGCAGCTCGCTGGAGGTGAGGGTTTTTTTTGAAAGGGGCTGGTTTAGGGGTTTTGGGGGTTAATTTATAGTTATTAGCTAGCTAATAGAGAGAAGTGTCCTCTCTTATATCTTCGTGCTTGGTTTACCAACGCTACTGCTATGTTCATTTCACCCGCTGATATATAATAACTCTTCATGCTCGCATCATGCATCATCATATATAATAACAAGTCCTACTAATCATGCATCATCATACAACTTCTACTCGTTATTAATAACAAGTCATACGATCATCATCCTCATAGTCATCGAACCAACCCTACTTAATTGTTCTTAGCACATGATCATCAATATCAAGTAGGACCTAATTAATACCCTTAAAGTAAAATAGCATAAAACAATATAGACCCTGACTCTCCATTATGGAGAATTGAGATCATCCTGTCTCCAATTCTTGCGCTTCGCTTCCTTTTGCTTCCAAGGACCTCCTTACGACTGTCCATACATTTTTTCCATTCTTTGATTGTCATGTCTCCACTTCATTTAGAAATTCGGTATGGACAGTTGAGATTCGTAGGATGACCTGGTTGTATGTTCAAAACATCAAGGCGAACATGTCTATACATCAGATGAGGCACACAATCATTCGGGATTATCTGATGAAGCAATGATTTACTAGTTTTAGAAGTATGCAAAAGATGCATCGATGTCGTAATAGTAAAAAAATCTTATCAAGGTATCTCCATGGTAGTTCCCGTAGTTCAACACGTGCACTAGTGGCACGTATTGACCATAATGTTGAGGAGTTCGATTGTAGATATTGTAATTCTCAAGATCAGTACAAAATGGGATCAGATGATTTTTCTCCTTATAAGTTAATTCGGAGCCATCGATGTAGTGGGTTTTGTCTACCATCTTCCGCACATTCTTTGAAGAATGAAAATAAGCTGTCAATGGAAATAAGTTGTCAACTATTTTGAAATAAACAATATAAATTACTTAATAACTATGTTTGAGAAGCTCACATAGGGGAAGAATTGGAAGCGTATCAACAAGGACCCAAATGTCCATATTGTCTTGCTCGATTTTAGGATCACCAAGATCAATGGTGATAAGCATACCCTCATCAAAACCATACATCTTGCAAAGTGCTTCCCAATTTTTGCGACCAAAATGGGTTACACTCTCAGAATTGTACAGATTTACTTCAAAATCCACACCATGATGGGTCCTTAGGTGAATTTTCTTTGTTTCCATACTTTCATGGTCTTCAAAACCCATTCTCTCCAAGACATAGCGTCTTGCATAGCATGGGATAAGCTAGTCGAATTGGTAAAGATGAAAAGTACACATTAAAATAGTTGAAGTCGTGCTTAATTACGAAAAAAAACTATTTTCATCGCTGCGTACCGTTTTGACATCGAAGGTCTCCTCGAGCTTAATGCTGAAGCGCCGATCTTTGTCCAGCTCAAGGAACCTGTCGCACATACCTCGGTCATCGTGGCACCAGTCGCACTCCCCCGGGCGGTTTTCGTCGTCCGAGTACGACATTTCCTATGTTCATAATTCAAATATTAAACTTGTACAATTAAATATATGTACTAAAAAACCTAAATTGGATCCTTATTATTCATCACGGGTTGACTATCGGTCTGTCGAGCCTTTTCTTGAAAACTCTCAGCTCATGTGGTGTACATATTGGACCGTCGGTGATGGTAGCTCCTCCTTTCATTCCCGAGTGCATTACACCAAATTGTCTAGCACATGGGAATGAAGGAGAAGCTACCCCCACGACAACAGTCGGTATTCTTCGTCCTCTCGTATATATATGGTTGGAGACTCTCCCTCACTGATTCCTCTATAGCCTTTGCGACCGTCGGTGATGGTAGCTCCTCCTTTCGTTCCCGAGTGCATTACACCAAATTGTGTCTAGCACACGGGAACGAAGGAGAAGCTACCCCCACGACAACAGTCCGGATTCTTTGTTCTCTCATATAGGTGGACACTCGACAGACTTAAAGTCAACCCGAGGACTCATATTATAGGACTCATATTGACATGGAGATTTGGCTGGTCTCACCTCGAGGTCGGAGGGGGGTCGGTGACGAGGACGACGGCGCGAATGATGGAGGGGGATCCTAGATTTCTGCATAGTGCTCTCCAATTTTAGCATTCAAAGTAGGAGTACTTTTCCAATCTGAGCATTCGATAAGCAAAACCAAATCGTAAAATAAAGTAGTATTCAAATTAGCATGCATTCAATTGCAAGCAAAAGTACATCATCTCTTGTGTCCGTACATCGTCGAATATTATTACTAATACTCCTCGAATACTATCATACATATAGCATCGCTAGTACAGCTAGAACCGTAGCGCCTGACGGGTATCGTCGCGGGCGGTGGACACCCAAAGAGAAGGAACCATCACAGGATCATAGCTCCAGTGAGATCCTTGAAGAACCTGCCAGGTATTGTCGAACCTGCCCTCCAACGCAACCATGTAGTGACGAACGTGCTCGTCCTCCTTGCTGACACGGTGACGTACCACCTCCGCGGTGTCCGGAAGCCTCGGCACCGTCACCGGCCCACGCGACCGCCACCAAACAAGGATCAGGTCAACAACGGGTTGGCTCCTCACCAACCTACGCCCCCCGGAAGGTAGCACCTCCCAATACCAGCCCGGCGGAGCTCAGTCCCGGACATGGCCCCTGTGATCAAGCCGGCCTCCTCCGCCGAGTCGACGACGAGGATGAGGGATAGGCATCGTCAACGTCGATGCGGGATTAATTGCTTGAACTAAAAAATTAAACTAGTTCTATTAATTTTCCTGCTAAAAATAAACTACTTCTATATATAGTAAAATAAATTAGTTTTATTAAATCAACTAGTTCAACTACTAAGCACTTACTATAAATAAATAAAATAAAGTAATTCTTACTAAAAATAAACTACTTCTATATATAGTAAAATTTAATAAAGTAGTTTTATTAATTAATCAACTAGTTCAACTAATAAGCACTTACTATAAATAAATAAAATAAAGTAGTTCTTACTAAAAATAAACTACTTCTATATATAGTAAAATTTAATAAAGTAGTTTTATTAAATCAACTAGTTCAACTACTAAGCACTAACCTAAAATCGATATCTACTAATAATTAACCTAAATAAAAAATTAATACATATACGAAAAAACATATATATATATATATATATATATATATATATATATATATATATAAACAAAAAAATGCTATGAACATTATATTCATACATATATAGCCACATCCATTCATCATATATCTACCACATACATATATATACATTATATATATATATATGAAAAAAAATGCAGTGAACAAAAAAATAATACAAATTATATGAAAAAAAATGAACAGAGCCGTGGCGCGGCGGCGGCTCACATCGGGCGACGGTGATGGCGGCGGGGGCGGAGGGCAACGGCGACGGGCGACGGCGTGGCCTCGCGGCACGGGCGACAGCGACGGCTGCGGGGCAGCCTGGCGGCGTGGATCGAGCTCGCGGCGTCGTCGGGCGGGGGGAAACTGGCGATGGAAATCTGAAAATTTCCTAAGTGCCTGCTTATATAGCAAAGGTTTTGGTCCCGGTTCGTCGCACCAACCGGGACTAACCACCCTTTAGTCCCAGTTGGTGGCACCAACCGGGACCAAAGGCCTCTTTTCAGCAGCCCAAAGGGCGGGAAGCAGAGGGCTTTGGTCCCGGTTGGTGGCACCAACCGGGACTAAAGGGGGGCATTGGTCCCGGTTGGTGCTAAGAACCGGTACCAATTCCTCCCGTTAGTCCCAGTTGGTGGCACCAACCAGGACCAAAGGGCGTGTGCTGGAACTGGCGCAGTGCGGTGCTATGTTTAGTCCCACCTCGTTAGCTGAGAGGGGCTTGGAGTGGTTTATAAGCCCTGCCGAACCAACCACTTCGAGCTCCTCTCTACTGCAGGCTTACGGGCCTAAATTCACTCTCTATGCCTGTGGGCCTATTGGGCCTACTACGGGCCTGCATCCTGGCCCTAGTACTGGGTTTCTAGTCGTATGCAGGCCGTGGTGGCCCTGTAGGTGGCACTTTTTTTATTTTATTTTTCCAGTTTTTTTGCTTTCTTTTTTGTTTCTAATTACTTATTTATTTTATTTTATGATAATTTTTTTTCCATTAAAGTTTGTAAAAAAATTCTAATTACTTATTTATTTTCTTTTATATAATTCTTTTTTCTATTAAAGTTTGTAACAAAAAAGTTCTTTATGAAAATTCTTTTTGCTTTTAATGATTTTGAACAGAAAATGAACTCTGAAAAGGTTGAAAGTTGGCACGGTATCATCATTTTACCCACATGGAAAAGCTCTAGCAAACGAACTACAGGATCTTGTGCTATGCTTAGGATTGGGTCTTGTCCATCACATCATTCTCCCAATGATGTGATCCCGTTATCAATGACATCCAATGTCCATGGTCAGGAAACGGTGACCATCTATTGATAAACGAGCTAGTCAAGTAGAGGCTCACTAGGGACATGTTGTGGTGTATGTATTCACACATGTATTACGATTTCCGGATAACACAATTATAGCCTGAATAATAGACAATTATCTTGAATGAGGAAATATAATAATAACCATTTTATTATTGCCTCTAGGGCATATTTCCAACAGTCTCCCACTTGCATTAGAGTCAATAATCTAGTTACATTGTGATGAATCGAACACCCATAGAGTTCTGGTGTTGATCATGTTTAGTCAACGGATCTACGACATTCAGATCCGTATGCACTTTGCAAATATCTATGTCTCCATCTTGAACATTTTCATGAATGGAGTTGAAGCGACGCTTGATGTGCCTGGTCTTCTTGTGAAACCTGGGCTCCTTGGCAAGGGCAATAGCTCTAGTGTTGTTACAGAAGATGGTGATGGGCCCCAACGCATTGGGTATGACTCCTAGGTCGGTGATGAACTCCTTCATCCATATTGCTTCATGCGCTGCCTCCGAGGCTGCCATGTACTCCGCTTCACATGTAGATCCTGCCACGACGGTTTGCTTGCAACTGCACCAGCTTTCTGCCCCACCATTCAAAATATACATGTATCCGGTTTGTGACTTAGAGTCATCCAGATCTGTGTCGAAGCTAGCGTTGACGTAACCCTTTACGACGAGCTCTTCGTCACCTCCATATATGAGAAACATATCCTTAGTCCTTTTCAGGTACTTCAGGATATTCTTGACCGCTGTCCAGTGTTCCATGCCGGGGTTACTTTGGTACCTTCCTACCAAACTTATGGCAAGGTTTACATCAGGTCTGGTACACAACATGGCATACATGATAGACCCTATGGCCGAGGCATAGGGGACGACACTCATCTTTTCTCTATCTTCTACCGTGGTCGGACATTGAGCCAAGCTCAATTTCACACCTTGCAACACAGGCAAGAACCCCTTCTTGGACTGATCCATATTGAACTTCTTCAATATCTTATCAAGGTATGTGCTTTGTGAAAGACCTATGAGGCGTCTCGATCTATCTCTATAGATCTTGATGCCTAATATGTAAGCAGCTTCGCCAAGGTCCTTCATTGAAAAACACTTATTCAAGTAGGCCTTAATGTTGTCCAAAAGTTCTATATCATTTCCCATCAAAAGTATGTCATCCACATATAATATGAGAAATGCTACAGAGCTCCCACTCACTTTCTTGTAAACGCAGGCTTCTCCATAAGTCTGCATAAACCCAAACGCTTTGATCATTTCATTAAAGCGAATGTTCCAACTCCGAGATGCATGCACCAGCCCATAGATGGAGCGCTGGAGCTTGCATACCTTGTTAGCATTTTCGGGATCGACAAAACCTTCCGGCTGCATCATATACAGTTCCTCCTTAAGATAGCCGTTAAGGAATGTCATTTTAACGTCCATTTGCCATATCTCATAATCATTGTATGCGGCAATTGCTAACATGATTCAGACAGACTTCAGCTTCGCTACGGGAGAGAAAGTCTCATCGTAGTCGACCCCTTGAACTTGTCGATAACCCTTAGCGAAGAGTCGAGCTTTATAGATGGTAACATTACCATCCGCGTCCATCTTCTTCTTAAAGATCCATTTGTTTTCTATCGCTCACCGATCATTGGGCAAGTATGTCAAACTCCATACTTTGTTTTCATACATGGATCCTATCTCGGATTGCATGGCTTCAAGCCATTTGTTGGAATCTGGGCCCGCCATTGCTTCTTCATAGTTCGAAGGTTCACCGTTGTCTAACAACATGATTTCCAGGACAGGGTTGCCATACCACTCTGGTGTGGAACGTGTCCTCGTGGACCTACGAAGTTCAGTAGTAACTTGATCCGAAGTACCTTGATCATCATTAGTTTCCTCTCTAATCGGTGTAGGCACAATAGGAACGTCTTCCTGAGCTGCGCCAATTTCCGATTCAAGAGGTAGTACTTCATCAAGTTCCACTTTCCTCCCACTTACTTCTTTCTAGAAAAACTCTTTCTCCAGAAAGGACCCGTTCTTGGCAACAAAGATTTTTCCTTTGGGTCTGGGGTAGAAGGTATACCCAGTGGTTTCCTTAGGGTATCCTATGAATACGCATTTTTCCGACTTGGGTTCGAGCTTTTCAGGTTGAAGTTTCTTGACATAAGCATCGCATCCCCAAACTTTTAGAAACGACGGCTTAGGTTTCTTCGCAAACCATAATTCATACGGTGTCATCTCAATGGATTTAGATGGTGCCCTATTTAAAGTGAATGTAGCTGTCTCTAGAGCGTATCCCCAAAATGATAGCGGTAAATCGGTGAGTGACATCATAGATCGCACCATATCCAATAGAGTGCGATTACAACGTTCGGATACACCGTTACGCTGAGGCGTTCCAGGCGGAGTGAGTTGTGAAACAATTCCATATTTCCTTAAGTGCGTACCAAATTTGTGACTTAAATATTCTCCCCCACGATCTGATCGTAAGAATTTTATCTTTCGGTCACGTTGATTCTCTACCTCATTCTGAAATTCCTTGAACTTTTCAAAGGTCTCAGACTTGTGTTTCATCAAGTAGACATACCCATATCTACTCAAGTCGTCAGTGAGAGTGAGAACATAACGATATCCTCCGTGAGCCTCAACGCTCATTGGACCGCACACATCAGTATGTATGATTTCCAATAAGTTGGTTGCTCGCTCCATTGTTCCGGAGAACAGAGTCTTGGTCATTTTTCCCATAAGACATGGTTCGCACGTGTCAAATGATTCGTAATCAAGAGACTCCAAAAGTCCATCAGCATGGAGCTTCTTCATGCGTTTGACACCAATGTGACCAAGCCGGCAGTGCCACAAGTATGTGGGACTATCGTTATCAACTACATCTTTTGATATTCACACTATGAATATGTGTAACATCACGTTCGAGATTCATTAAGAATAAAACATTGACCAGCGGGGCATGACCATAAAACATATCTCTCATATAAACAGAACAACCATTATTCTCGGATTTAAATGAGTAGCCATCTCGCATTAAATGAGATCCAGATACAATGTTCATGCTCAAAGCTGGCACTAAATAACAATTATTGAGGTTTAAAACTAATCCCGTAGGTAAATGTAGAGGTAGCGTGTCGACGGCGATCACATCGACCTTGGAACCATTCCGACGCGCATCGTCACCTCGTCCTTCGCCAGTCTCCGCTTATTCCGCAGCTCCTATTTTGAGTTACAAATATGAGCAACCGCACCGGTATCAAATACCCAGGAGCTACTACGAGTACTGGTAAGGTACACATCAATTACATGTATATCACATATACCTTTGGTGTTGCCGCCTTCTGTCCGCTAAGTATTTGGGGCAGTTCCGCTTCCAGTGTCCCTTTCCCTTGCAATAAAATCACTCAGTCTCAGGTTTGGGTCCATTCTTTGGCTTCTTCCCGGCAACTGGCTTACCGGGCGCGGCAACTCCCTTGCCGTCCTTCTTGAAGTTCTTCTTACCCTTGCCTTTCTTGAAACTAGTGGTTTTATTGACCATCAACACTTGATGTTCCTTTTTGATTTCCACCTCTGCTGATTTCACCATTGAAAATACTTCAGGAATAGTTTTCACCATCCCCTGCATATTGTATTTCATCACAAAGCTCTTGTAGCTAGGTGGGAGCGACTGAAGGATTCTGTCAATGACCGCCTCGTCCGGGAGGTTAATGTCCATGTGGGACAAGCGGTTGTGCAACCCAGGCATTTTGAGTATGTGCTCACTGAAGAACTATTTTCCTCCATCTTACAACTGTAGAACTTGTCAGAGACTTCATATCTCTCGACCCGGGCATGAGATTGGAAAACCATTTTCAGCTCTTCGAACATCTCATATGCTCCGTGTTGCTGAAAACGCTTTTGGAGCTCCGGTTCTAAGCTGTAAAGCATGCCGTACTGAACGAGGGAGTAATCATCAGCACGTGACTGCCAAGCATTCATAACGTCTTGGTTCTCTAGGATGGGTGCTTCACCTAGCGGTCCTTTTAGGACATATGCTTTCTTGGCAGCTATGAGGATGATCCTCAGGTTCCGGACCCAGTCCGAATAGTTGTTGCCATCATCTTTCATCTTGGTTTTCTCTAGGAACGCGTTGAAGTTGAGGTTGACATGAGCGTTGGCCATTTGATCTACAAGACATTTTGCAAAGGTTTTTAGACTAACTTCATGATAATTAAGTTCATCTAATCAAATTATTTAATGAACTCCCACTCATATTAGACATCCCTCTAGTCATCTAAGTGATATATGATCCGACTCAACTAGACCGTGTCCGATCATCATGTGAGACGGACTAGTCATCATCGGTGAACATCTCCATGTTGATCGTATCTTCCATACGACTCATGTTTGACATTTCGGTCTCTTGTGTTCTGAGGCCATGCCTGTACATGCTAGGCTCGTCAAGTCAACCTAAGTGTTTTGCATGTGTAAATCTGTCTTACACCCGTTGTATGTGAACGTTAGAATCTATCACACCCGATCATCACGTGGTGCTTCAAAACAAGGAACTTTCGCAACGGCGCACAATTAGGGGGAACACTTTCTTGAAATTATTATAAGGGATCATCTTATTTACTACCGTCGTACTAAGCAAATAAGAAGCAAAACATGATAAACATCACATGCAATCAAATAGTGACATGATATGGCCAATATCATATTGCTGCTTTGATCTCCATCTTCGGGGCGCCATGATCATCTTCGTCACCGGCATGACACCATGATATCCATCATCATGATCTCCATCATCGTGTCTTCATGAAGTTGTCACGCCAACGATTACTTCTACTTCTATGGCTAACATGTTTAGCAATAAAGTAAAGTAATTTCCATGGCGTTATTCAATGACACGTAGGTCATACAAAAATAAACACAACTCCTATGGCTCCTGCCGGTTGTCATACTCATCGACATGCAAGTCGTGATTCCTATTACAAGAACATGATCAATCTCATACATCACATATATTTCATTCATCACATCCTTTTGGCCATATCACATCACAAGGCATATGCTGCAAAAACAAGTTAGACGTCCTCTAATTGTTGTTGCATGTTTTTACGTGGCTTCTATAGGTTTCTAGCAAGAACGTCTCTTACCTACGTAAAACCACAACGTGATATGCCAATTTCTATTTACCCTTCATAAGGACCCTTTTCATCGAATCCGATCCGACTAAAGTGGGAGAGACAGACACCCGCTAGCCACCTTATGCAACTAGTGCATGTCAGTCGGTGGAACCTCTCTCACGTAAGCGTACGTGTAAGGTCGATCCGGGCCGCTTCATCCCACTATGCCGCCGAAACAAGATAAGACTAGTAGTGGCAAGAAAATTGACAACATCTACGCCCACAACAAGTTTGTGTTCTACTCGTGCATAGAAACTACGCATAGACCTAGCTCATGATGCCACTGTTGGGGAACGTTGCAGAAAATAAAAAAATTCTACGCTTCACCAACACCAATCTATGGAGTCATCTAGCAACGAGAGAGAGGAGTGCATCTACATACCCTTGAAGATCACGCGCAGAAGCGTTCAAGAGAACGGGGTTGAGGGAGTCGTACTCGTCGTTATCCAAATCACCGAAGATACTAGTGCCGTACGGACGGCACCTTCGCGTTCAACACACGTACGGTTGGGGAAGACGTCTCCTCCTTCTTGATCCAGCAAGGGGAAGGGAGAGGTTGATGGAGATCCAGCAGCACGACGGCGTGGTGGTGGAAGTAGCGGCGATCTCGGCAGGGCTTCACCAAGCTCTATGAGAGGCAGAGGTGTTGCGGAGGGAGAGGGAGGCGCCCGGAGCAGGGGTGCGCAGCCCTTCCTCCCCCCTTCTTTATATAGGGGCCCTGGGGGGGGCGCCGGCCCCCTAGAGATCCCATCTCAAGGGGGGGGGGGGACTTACCCCCCAAGTCAAGTGGGGCGGCCCCCTACCCCTAGGGTTTCCAACCATAGGCGTAGGGGAGGCCCAAGGGGGGCGCACCAGCCCACCAGGGGCTGGTTCCCTTCCCCACTTCAGCCCATGGGGCCCTCCGGGATAGGTGGCCCCACCCGGTGGACCCCCGGGACCCTTCCGGTGGTCCCGGTACAATACCGGTGACCCCCGAAACTTTCCCTATGGCCGAAACTGGACTTCCTATATATAATTCTTCACCTCCGGACCATTCCAGAACTCCTCGTGACGTCCGGGATCTCATCCGGGACTTTGAACAACTTTCGGGTTACCGCATACTAGTATCTCTACAACCCTAGCGTCACCGAACCTTAAGTGTGTAGACCCTACGCGTTCGGGAGACATGCAGACATGACTGAGACGACTCTCCGGCCAATAACCAACAGCGGGATCTGGATACCCATGTTGGCTCCCACATGTTCCACGATGATCTCATCGAATGAACCACGATGTCGAGGATTCAAGTAATCCCGTATACAATTCCCTTTGTCAATCGGTACGTTACTTGCCCGAGATTCGATCGTCGGTATCCCAACACCTCGTTCAATCTTGTTATCGGAAAGTCACTTTACTCGTACCGTAATGCATGATCCCGTGATGATGCGTTACTGAGTGGGCCCAGAGATACCTCTCCGTCATACGAAGTGACAAATCACAGTCTCGAGCCGTGTCAACCCAACAGACACTTTTGGAGATACCTGTAGTATACCTTTATAGTCACCCAGTTACGTTGTGATGTTTAGTACACCCAAAGCACTCGTACGGCATCCGGGAGTTACACGATCTCATGGTCTAAGGAAATGATACTTGACATTGGAAAAGCTCTAGCAAACAAACTACACGATCTTGTGCTATGCTTAGGATTGGGTCTTGTCCATCACATCATTCTCCCAATGATGTGATCCCGTTATCAATGACATCCAATGTCCATGCTCAGGAAACCGTGACCATCTATTGATAAACGAGCTAGTCAACTAGAGGCTCACTAGGGACATGTTGTGGTGTATGTATTCACACATGTATTACGATTTCCGGATAACACAATTATAGCATGAATAAAAGACAATTATCATGAACAAGGAAATATAATAAGAACCATTTTATTATTGCCTCTAGGGCATATTTTCAACATCGCGGTCGGGAATTACTATCAGGGGTCAATGACGAGTTGGGGAATACCGTGCGTTTGAAGAACGTTCATCATGTGCCGTCCATAAATAAAAATCTCGTTAGCGGTTCCCTTTATGTCGAGATGGTTTTAAGTTGGTTTTTGAGTCCAATAAAGTTGTAATTTCCAAGTGTGGACAATTTGTTGGAAAAGGCTATGAGTGCGGAGGCTTGTTCCGCCTATCTTTGTCAGATATTTGCACTAAAGTTATTAATAATGTTTGCCACAATAATGAGTCAGATATTTGGCATTCATGACTTTGTCATATTAACTTTGGTTGCATGACGCGGTTAGCCAATATGAATTTAATTCCGAAAATCTCTACTGTCAAAGGCTCTAAGTGCCAAGTATGTGTGCAAGCTAAACAACCTCGCAAGTCCCATGGGACTGCAGAGGCAAGAGACTTGGCGCCACTAGAGCTTATACATTCTGATCTTTGTGAGATGAATGGCGTGTTGACAAAAGGTGGAAAGAGATATTTCATGACGTTGATTGATGACCCAACTAGATATTGTTATGTGTATCTTCTGAAATCAAAAGATGAGGCTGTAACTTTCATCAAAAACTATAAAGCTGAGGTAGAGAACAAACTTGATCGAAAAATTAAACAGCTTAGGTCCAATCGTGGTGGAGAGTATTTTTCCAATGAATTTGATATGTTTTGTGCGGAACATGGTATAATCCATGAGAGGACGCCTCCCTACTCACCTCAGTCTAATGGGGTGGCCGAAAGAAAGAACCGAACTCTAACTCATTTGGTTAACGCCATGTTAGACACATCGGGTCTTTCCAAGGAATGGTGGGGGGAGGCGCTAATGACCGCGTGTCATGTCCTAAACCGAGTTCCCACAAAGCATAAGACCATGACTCCATTTGAGGAATGGGAAAGGAAAAGGTTGAAACTCTCTTACCTACGTTCTTGGGGTTGTTTGGCGAAAGTCAATATACCAATTCCTAAGAAGCGCAAGCTTGGACCAAAAACCGTGGATTTTGTTCTTCTGGGCTATGCTTTTCATAGCATTGGCTATAGATTTTTGATAATAAAATCTGAGGTATCCGACATGCATGTTGGTACGATTATGGAGTCTAATGATGCAACTTTCTTTGAGGACATATTTCCTATGAAGGATATGTCAAGTTCATCAAATCAAGAGATACCTATTCCATCTAGTGAGGAACTCACTGTAATTCCTGAACCCACCATTGCGATGGAACACATTGAGAATCCTGTTGAGGGCGACAATGAAACTCCTATAAGGAGTAAGAGACAGAGGACTGCAAAGTCCTTTGGTGATGATTTCATTGTGTACCTTGTGGATGACACACCCAGGACTATCTCAGAAGCCTATGCATCTCCTGATGCTGACTATTGGAAGGAAGCTGTTCGTAGTGAGATGGATTCCATCTTAGCTAACGGAACCTGGGAGATCATTGACCATCCTTATGGGTGCAAACCTGTAGGATGTAAGTGGGTGTTCAAGAAGAAGCTTAGACCTGATGGTACGATTGAAAAGTACAAGGCACAGCTTGTTGCTAAGGGTTATACCCAGAAAGAAGGTGAAGACTTCTTTGATACTTACTCACCCGTGGCTAGACTGACCACAATTCGGGTGCTACTATCACTGGCTGCCTCACATCTCGTTCATCAAATGGACGTTAAGATGGCTTTCCTCAATGGAGAGTTGAAGGAGGAAACTTACATGGATCAGAGATGGTTTTGTAGTACCTGGTCAAGAAGGAAAGGTGTGCAAGTTATTAAAGTCTTTATATGGCCTTAAACAAGCTCCTAAGGAGTGGCATGAGAAGTTCGAAAGAACATTAACTACTGCCGGCTTTGTAGTAAATGATGGTGACAAGTGTACTATCGCCATGGTGGGGGCGAAGGAGTTATTCTTTGTCTGTATGTCGATGACATATTGATCTTTGGAACCAACTTTGATTTAATCAAGGAGGTTAAGGATTTCTTATCTCGATGTTTTGAGATGAAGGATCTAGGAGTAGCTGATGTTATCTTAAACATCAAGCTATTGAGAGATGAGAATGGTGGGATCACACTGCTTCAGTCTCACTATGTGGAAAAGGTCTTGAGTCGTTTTGGGTATAGCGACTGCACGCCTTCTCCAACTCCATATGATGCTAGTGTGTTGCTTCGAAAGAATCGACGGATTGCTAGAGATCAACTGAGGTATTCTCAGATTATTGGCTCGCTTATGTATTTGGCGAGTGCCACAAGGCCTGACATCTCTTTTGCTGTGAGCAAGTTGAGTCGGTTTGTGTCAAAACCGGGAGATGATCATTGGCGTGCGCTTGAGAGAGTTATGCGCGCGCTACTTGAAGGGCACTGCGAGCTATGGGATTCACTACACCGGGTATCCAAGGGTACTGGAGGGTTATAGTGACTCGAACTGGATATCTGATGCTGATGAGATTAAGGCCACAAGTGGTTATGTTTTTACACTTGGTGGTGGCGCTGTTTCTTGGAAGTCTTGCAAGCAGACCATCTTAACGAGGTCAACTATGGAAGCAGAACTCACAGCATTAGACACTGCCACTGTTGAAGCAGAGTGGCTTTGTGAGCTATTGATGGACTTACCTATGGTTGAAAAACCAATACCCCCTATCCTGATGAACTGTGATAATCAAACTGTGATCATCAAGATAAACAGTTCTAAGGACAATATGAAGTCCTCAAGGCATGTGAAGAGGAGATTAAAATCTGTCAGGAAACTGAGGAACTCCGGAGTTATTACATTGGATTATATCCAAACGTCGAAAAACTTGGCAGATCCCTTCACAAAGGGTCTATCACGTAATGTGATAGATAATGCATCGATGCAGATGGGTTTGAGACCCACCGCATGAGTTGTCCATAGTGGTAACCCACTCTATGTGATCGGAGATCCCGTGAAGTAGAAGCGGGAGACAAGTTGTTGGTCAGCTGAGAGGAGAGTATCCTAATTTTAATTATCCCACTCCGTGAAGATCTAATACTCTCCTGATCTGCATGGCAGGTTGATATCTATCTTAATGTGTTCCAAGTGGCTTATTTGAGTAAGCAGAGATGTTGTCCTGCAGAGCATCTCTTGAGGAACACACCTATATGAATTTGACTGTTAACGTCGCAGTCTGTGAGAAGTGGGTGCTCTCTAATAAATTCATGAAAGGCCCTGGAGTACGACGTATACGCTCCACCCGCGGGGAAGCCTTGCGGCAGCCAAGTATCGGTCAAGAATTTGTGTGAAACTAGTCTCGCAGAAAACTTGTAGTTCAAAGCATAGTCCACTATTCAAGTTGTGATATAGTGTAGCATAAATCTCTAAGTGGAAGTTCAACTTCACAGTCTCCACTAAGCACCGGTATATAAACAATGTTTTGAAAATAAATGGTGAAATGTGCCAATGATACTTTGTGGGGGATTGTTGGAATTTGCTAATGGGCTTTTGTCCCAAAGCCCAACTAAAATTCTGAAATTCTCTTGGCCCATTCATGCACACATGTGAGTGGAGTGAGTGAGGCTAAAGTTTAGTCCCACCTCATAAGTTGAGAGAGAATTGCACCTCTTTATAAGGTGAGCTCTCCTACCACTTGTATGAGCATGATAAGAGGAGACTGAAGGAAATATGCCCTAGAGGCAATAATAAAGTTATTATTTATTTCCTCATATCATGATAAATGTTTATTATTCATGCTAGAATTGTATTAACCGGAAACATAATACATGTGTGAATATATAGACAAACAGAGTGTCACTAGTATGCCTCTACTTGACTAGCTTGTTAATCAAAGATGGTTATGTTTCCTAACCATGAACAAGGAGTTGTTATTTGATTAACAAGGTCACATCATTAGTTGAATGATCTGATTGACATGACCCATTCCGTTAGCTTAGCACACGATCGTTTAGTATGTTGCTATTGCTTCCTTCATGACTTATACATGTTCCTATGACTATGAGATTATGCAACTCCCGTTTACCGGAGGAACACTTTGTGTGCTACCAAACGTCACAACGTAACTGGGTGATTATAAAGGTGCTCTACAGGTTTCTCCGAAGGTACTTGTTGAGTTGGCGTATTTCGAGATTAGGATTTGTCACTCCGAATGTCGGAGAGGTATCTCTGGGCCCTCTCGGTAATACACATCACTTAAGCCTTGCAAGCATTTCAACTAATGAGTTAGTTGTGAGATGATGTATTACGGAACGAGTAAAGAGACTTGCCGGTAACGAGATTGAACTAGGTATTGGATACCGACGATCGAATCTCGGGCAAGTAACATACCGATGACAAAGGGAACAACGTATGTTGTTGTGCGGTATGACCGATAAAGATCTTCGTAGAATATGTAGGAACCAATATGGGCATCCAGGTCCCGCTATTGGTTATTGACCGGAGACATGTCTCGGTCATGTCTACATTATTCTCGAACCGTAGGGTCCGCACGCTTAAGGTTTCGATGACAGTTTCATTATGAGTTTATGTATTTTGATGTACCGAAGGTTGTTCGGAGTCCCGGATGTGATCACGGACATGACGAGGAGTCTCGAAATGGTCGAGACATAAAGATTGATATATTGGACGGATATATTTGGACACCGGAAAGGTTCCGGGTGAGATTGGAAATATACCGGAGCTCCGGGAGGTTACCGGAACCCCCCGGTAAGTATATGGGCCTTATTGGGCCTTAGTGGGATGGAGGGAGAAGGAGCAAGGGAGGGGGCGCCCCCCCCCCCCAAGCCCAATCCGAATTGGGAGGGGGGCCGGCCCCCCCTTTCCTTCTCTCCTCCCCCCTCTTCCTTCCTTCTCCTACTCCGAATAGGAAAGGGGGGGGCCAAACCTACTTGGAGTAGGTTTGCCTCCCTAGGGCGCGCCTCCCCCTTGGGCCGGCCTCCTCCTCCCTCCCTCCTTTATATACGGGGGTAGGGGGGCACCCTAGACACACAAGTTGATCATTGAGATCGTTCCTTAGCCGTGTGCGGTGCCCCCCTCCACGATATTACACCTCGGTCATATTGTAGCGGTGCTTAGGCGAAGCCCTGCAACAGGAGAACATCAAGATCGTCACCACGCCGTCATGCTGACGGAACTCCTCCCCGCGCCTCTGCTGGATCGGAGATCAGGGTGCGTCATCGAGCTCTACGCGTGTCAAGAACTCGGAGGTGCCGGAGTAACGGTGCTTGGATCGGTCGGACCGGGAGGACGTACGACTACTTCCTCTACGTTGCGTCAACGCTTCTACTTCGGTCTACGAGGGTACGTAGACAACACTCTCCCCTCTCGTTGCTATGCATCACCATGATCTTGCATGTGCGTAGGATTTTTTTTGAAATTACTACGTTCCCCAACAGTGGCATCGGAGCCTAGGTTTTTATGGTTTGATGTTATATGCACGAGTAGAACACAAGTGAGTTGTGGGCGATATAAATCATACTGCTTACCAGCATGTCATACTTTGGTTCAGCGGTATTGTTGGATGAAGTGGCCCGGACCGACATTACGCGTACGCTTACGCAAGACTGGTTTTACCGCCGTGCTTTGCACACAGGTGACTAGCGGGTGTCAGTTTCTCCAAATTTAGTTGAACCGAGTGTGGCTACGCCCGGTCCTTGCGAAGGTTAAAACAACATCAACTATCGTTGTGGTTTTGATGCGTAGGTGAGATTGGTTCTTGCTTAAGCCCGTAGCAGCCACGTAAAACTTGCAACAACAAAGTAGAGGACGTCTAACTTGTTTTTGCAGGGCATGTTGTGATGTGATATGGCCAAGACATGATGCTATATTTTATTGTATGAGATGATCATGTTTTGTAACTGAAGTTATCGACAACTGGCAGGAGCCATATGGTTGTCGCTTTATTGTATGAAATGCAAACGCCCTGTAATTGCTTTACTTTATCACTAAGCGTTAGCGATAGTTGTAGAAGCAATAGATGGCGTAAACGACAACGATGCTACGATGGAGATCAAGGTGTTGCGCCGGTGACGATGGTGATCATGATGGTGCTTCGGAGATGGAGATCACAAGCACAAGAAGATGATGGCCATATTATATCACTTATATTGATTGCATGTGATGTTTATCCTTTATGCATCTTATCTTGCTTTGATTGAAGGTAGCATTTTAAGATGATCTCTCACTAAAAATTATCAAGTAGTGTTCTCCCTGAGTATGCACCGTTGCCAAAGTTCGTCGTGCCCAGACACCACGTGATGATCGGGTGTGATAAGCTCTACATCCATCTACAACGGGTGCAAGCCAGTATTTGCACACGCAGAATACTCAGGTTAAACTTGACAAGCCTAGCATATGCAGATATGGCCTCGGAACACGGAGACCGAAAGGTCGAGCGTGAATCATATAGTAGATATGATCAACATAAGATGTTCACCATTGAAAACTACTCCATCTCACGTGATGATCGGTTATGGTTTAGTTGATTTGGATCATGTGATCACTTAGATGACTAGAGAGATGTCTGTCTAAGTGGGCGTTCTTTAGTAATATGATTAATTGAACTTAAATTTATCATGAACTTAGTACCTGATAGTATCTTGCTTGTCTATGTTGATTGTAGATAGATGGCCCGTGCTGTTGTTCTGTTGAATTTTAATGCGTTCCTTGAGAAAGCTAAGTTGAAAGATGATGGTAGCAACTACGCGGAATGGGTCCGTAACTTGAGGATTATCCTCATTGCTGCACAGAAAAATTACGTCCTGGAAGCACCGCTGGGTGCCAGGCCTGCTGCTGATGCAACTGACGACGTTAAGAACGTCTGGCAGAGCAAAGCTGATGACTACTCGATAGTTCAATGTGCCATGCTTTACGGCTTAGAACCGGGACTTCAACGATGTTTTGAACGTCATGGAGCATATGAGATGTTCCAGGAGTTGAAGTTAATATTCCAGAAGAATGCCAGGATTGAGAGATATGAAGTCTCCAATAAGTTCTATAGCTGCAAGATGGAGGAGAATAGTTCTGTCAGTGAGCATATACTCAAGATGTCTGGATATTGTAATCACTTGATTCAACTGGTAGTTACACTTCCGGATGATAGCGCCATTGACAGAATTCTCCAATCACTTCCACCAAGCTACAAGAGCTTTGTGATGAACTATAATATGCAAGGGATGGATAAGACGATTCCCGAGCTCTTCGCAATGCTGAAAGCTGCGGAGGTAGAAATCAAGAAGGAGCATCAAGTGTTGATGGTTAACAAGACCACTAGTTTCAAGAAAAAGGGCAAAGGGAAGAAGAAGGGGAACTTCAAGAAGAACAGCAAACAAGTTGCTGCCCAAGAGAAGAAACCCAAGTCTGGACCTAAGCCTGAAACTGAGTGCTTCTACTGCAAGCAGACTGGTCACTGGAAGCGGAACTGCCCCAAGTATTTGGCGGATAAGAAGGATGGCAAGGTGAACAAAGGTATATGTGATATACATGTTATTGATGTGTACCTTACTAGAGCTCGCAGTAGCACCTGGGTATTTGATATTGGTTCTGTTGCTAATATTTGCAACTCGAAACAGGGACTACGGATTAAGCGAACACTGGCAAAGGACGAGGTGACGATGCGCGTGGGAAATGGTTCCAAAGTCGATGTGATCGCGGTCGGCACGCTACCTCTACATCTACCTTCGGGATTAGTATTAGACCTAAATAATTGTTATTTGGTGCCAGCGTTGAGCATGAACATTATATCTGGATCTTGTTTGATGCGAGACGGTTATTCATTTAAATCAGAGAATAATGGTTGTTCTATTTATATGAGTAATATCTTTTATGGTCATGCACCCTTGAAGAGTGGTCTATTTTTTATGATAGTAGTGATACACATATTCATATTGTTGAAGCCAAAAGATGCAGAGTTGATAATGATAGTGCAACTTATTTGTGGCACTGCCGTTTGGGTCATATCGGTATAAAGCGCATGAAGAAACTCCATACTGATGGACTTTTGGAATCACTTGATTGTGAATCACTTGGTACTTGCGAACAGTGCCTCATGGGCGAGATGACCAAAACGCCGTTCTCCGGTACTATGGAGAGAGCAACAAATTTGTTGGAAATCATACATACAGATGTATGTGGTCCGATGAATGTTGAGGCTAGTGGCGGATATCGTTATTTTCTCACCTTCACTGATGATTTAAGTAGATATGGGTATATCTACTTAATGAAGCATAAGTCTGAAACATTTGAAAAGTTCAAAGAATTTCAGAGTGAAGTTGAAAATCATCGTAACAAGAAAATAAAGTTTCTACGATCTGATCGTGGAGGAGAATATTTGAGTTACGAGTTTGGTCTACACTTAAAACATTGTGGAATCGTTTCGCAACTCACGCCACCCGGAACACCACAGCGTAATGGTGTGTCCGAACGTCGTAATCGTACTTTACTTGATATGGTGCGGTCTATGATGTCTCTTACAGATTTACCGCTATCGTTTTGGGGTTATGCTTTAGAGACGGCCACATTCACGTTAAATAGGGCACCGTCGAAATCCGTTGAGATGACACCTTATGAACTATGGTTTGGCAAGAAACCAAAGTTGTCGTTTCTTAAAGTTTGGGGCTGCGATGCTTATGTGAAAAAGCTTCAACCTGATAAGCTCGAAACCAAATCGGAGAAATGTGTCTTCATAGGATACCCAAAGGAGAAAGTTGGGTACACCTTCTATCACAGATCTGAAGGCAAGACATTTGTTGCTAAGAATGGATCCTTTCTGGAGAAGGAGTTTCTCTCGAAAGAAGTGAGTGGGAGGAAAGTAGAACTTGATGAGGTAACTGTACCTACTCCCTTGTTGGAAAATAATACATCACAGGAACCGGTTTCTGTGACGTCAAACCCAACTAGTGAGGAAGTTGATGATGATGATCATAGAACTTCAGATCAAGTTAATACAGAACCTCGTAGGTCGAACAGAGTAAGATCCGCACCAGAGTGGTATGATAATCCTATTCTGGAAGTCATGCTACTAGATCATGATGAACCTACGAACTATGAAGAAGCGATGGTGAGCCCAGATTCCGCAAAATGGCTTGAAGCCATGAAATCTGAGATGGGATCCATATATGAGAACAAAGTAAGGACTTTGGTTGACTTGCCCGATGGTCGGCAAGCAATTGAGAATAAATGGATCTTCAAGAAGAAGACTGACGCTGACGGTAATGTTACTGTCTACAAAGCTCGACTTGTTGCAAAAGGTTTTCGACAAGTTCAAGGGGTTGACTACGATGAGACCTTCTCACCCGTAGCGATGCTTAAGTCTGTCCGAATCATGTTAGCAATTGCCGCATTTTATGATTATGAAATTTGGCAAATGGATGTAAAAACTGCATTCCTGAATGGATTTCTGGAAGAAGAGTTGTATATGATGCAACCAGAAGGTTTTATCGATCCAAAGGGAGCTAACAAAGTGTGCAAGCTCCAGCGATCCATTTATGGACTGGTGCAAGCCTCTCGGAGTTGGAATAAACGTTTTGATAGTGTGATCAAAGCATTTGGTTTTATACAGACTTTTAGAGAAGCCTGTATTTACAAGAAAGTGAGTGGGAGCTCTGTAGCATTTCTAATATTATATGTGGATGACATATTATTGATTGGAAATGATATAGAATTTCTGGATAGCATAAAGGGATACTTGAATAAAAGTTTTTCAATGAAAGACCTCGGTGAAGCTGCTTACATATTGGGCATTAAGATCTATAGAGATAGATCAAGACGCTTAATTGGACTTTCACAAAGCACATACCTTGACAAAGTTTTGAAGAAGTTCAAAATGGATCAAGCAAAGAAAGGGTTCTAGCCTGTATTGCAAGGTGTGAAGTTGAGTAACACTCAAAGCCCGACCACTGCAGAAGATAGAGAGAAAATGAAAAATGTTCCCTATGCTTCAGCCATAGGCTCTATCATGTATGCAATGCTGTGTACCAGACCTGATGTGTGCCTTGCTATAAGTCTAGCAGGGAGGTACCAAAGTAATCCAGGAGTGGATCACTGGACAGCGGTCAAGAACATCCTGAAATACCTGAAAAGGACTAAGGATATGTTTCTCGTATATGGAGGTGACAAAGAGCTCATCTTAAATGGTTACATTGATGCAAGCTTTGACACTGATCCGGACGATTCTAAATCGCAAACCGGATACGTGTTTACATTAAACGGTGGAGTTGACAGTTGGTGCAGTTCAAAGCAAAGCGTCGTGGCGGGATCTACGTGTGAAGCGGAATACATAGCTGCTTCGGAAGCAGCTAATGAAGGAGTCTGGATGAAGGAGTTCATATCCGATCTAGGTGTCATACCTAGTGCATCGGGTCCAATGAAAATCTTTTGTGACAATACTGGAGCGATTGCCTTAGCAAAGGAATCCAGATTTCACAAGAGAACCAAGCACATCAAGAGACGCTTCAATTCCATCCGGGATCTAGTCCAGGTGGGAGACATAGAGATTTGCAAGATACATACGGATCTGAATGTTGCAGACCCGTTGACTAATCCTCTTCCACGAGCAAAACATGATCAACACCAAGACTCCATGAGTGTTAGAATCATTACTGTGTAATCTAGATTATTGACTCTAGTGCAAGTGGGAGAACGAAGGAAATATGCCCTAGAGGCAATAATAAAGTTATTATTTATTTCCTCATATCATGATAAATGTTTATTATTCATGCTAGAATTGTATTAACCGGAAACATAATACATGTGTGAATATATAGACAAACAGAGTGTCACTAGTATGCCTCTACTTGACTAGCTTGTTAATCAAAGATGGTTATGTTTCCTAACCATGAACAAGGAGTTGTTATTTGATTAACAAGGTCACATCATTAGTTGAATGATCTGATTGACATGACCCATTCCGTTAGCTTAGCACACGATCGTTTAGTATGTTGCTATTGCTTCCTTCATGACTTATACATGTTCCTATGACTATGAGATTATGCAACTCCCGTTTACCGGAGGAACACTTTGTGTGCTACCAAACGTCACAACGTAACTGGGTGATTATAAAGGTGCTCTACAGGTGTCTCCGAAGGTACTTGTTGAGTTGGCGTATTTCGAGATTAGGATTTGTCACTCCGAATGTCGGAGAGGTATCTCTGGGCCCTCTCGGTAATACACATCACTTAAGCCTTGCAAGCATTTCAACTAATGAGTTAGTTGTGAGATGATGTATTACGGAACTAGTAAAGAGACTTGCCGGTAACGAGATTGAACTAGGTATTGGATACCGACGATCGAATCTCGGGCAAGTAACATACCGATGACAAAGGGAACAACGTATGTTGTTGTGCGGTATGACCGATAAAGATCTTCGTAGAATATGTAGGAACCAATATGGGCATCCAGGTCCCGCTATTGGTTATTGACCGGAGACATGTCTCGGTCATGTCTACATTATTCTCGAACCGTAGGGTCCGCACGCTTAAGGTTTCGATGACAGTTTCATTATGAGTTTATGTATTTTGATGTACCGAAGGTTGTTCGGAGTCCCGGATGTGATCACGGACATGACGAGGAGTCTCAAAATGGTCGACACATAAAG
Organism: Triticum timopheevii; assembly: GCA_963921465.1. Taxonomy (NCBI): domain Eukaryota; kingdom Viridiplantae; phylum Streptophyta; class Magnoliopsida; order Poales; family Poaceae; genus Triticum; species Triticum timopheevii. Next base: position 9,415,154 of record OY997271.1, read on the forward strand.
ATTGATATATTGGATGGATATATTTGGACACCGAAAAGGTTCCGGGTGAGATTGGAAATATACCGGAGCTCCGGGAGGTTACCGGAACCCCCCGGTAAGTATATGGGCCTTATTGGGCCTTAGTGGGATGGAGGGAGAAGGAGCAAGGGAGGGGGCGCCCCCCCCCCCCAAGCCCAATCCGAATTGGGAGGGGGGCCGGCCCCCCCTTTCCTTCTCTCCTCCCCCCTCTTCCTTCCTTCTCCTACTCCGAATAGGAAAGGGGGGGCCAAACCTACTTGGAGTAGGTTTGCCCCCCTAGGGCGCGCCTCCCCCTTGGGCCGGCCTCCTCCTCCCTCCCTCCTTTATATACGGGGGTAGGGGCACCCTAGACACACAAGTTGATCATTGAGATCGTTCCTTAGCCGTGTGCGGTGCCCCCCTCCACGATATTACACCTCGGTCATATTGTAGTGGTGCTTAGGCGAAGCCCTGCAACAGGAGAACATCAAGATCGTCACCACGCCGTCGTGCTGACGGAACTCCTCCCCGCGCCTCTGCTGGATCGGAGATCGGGGTGCGTCATCGAGCTGTACGTGTGTCAAGAACTCGGAGGTGCCGGAGTAACGGTGCTTGGATCGGTCGGACCGGGAGGACGTACGACTACTTCCTCTACGTTGCATCAACGCTTCCGCTTCGGTCTACGAGGGTACGTAGACAACACTCTCCCCTCTCGTTGCTATGCATCACCATGATCTTGCGTGTGCGTAGGAACTTTTTTGAAATTACCACGTTCCCCAACAGAGACCTACACGCGCGCTCCTCCTCGTCACGACGCGCCGCGCCGCGGGTTGCGGGATTGAGCCGAGCCGAGGACAGAGCTATGCACGTTGTCTATATTTTTGCTGTTCGGGAAAAATTAATGAGTCATTAATTAGTAATTAACGGAAGCGTTAATTACTGAAGCATTTCCGATTCTTTTGGATCGTGACGACTCAGACGTGGGGTTTACTCCCACGACCTACCCGGCCCGCACTATATACTAAGGCAGACGTCTACCCTAGCCGCCGCCGCTTCGTATGGTTTCTCATCACCGCTCCAGATCATTGCGCCGCCAAGCAAGTCTTCTCCATCCCTCCTTTCGGCGTGCACTGGGAGAAGGGACAGCAGGCCTCCGAAACCCCGCCTCTCATGATCCTGTACGGGAGAGGGGCGATCAGGTTTTTGGGGAGCGCACTCGCACGACTGCTGGCAGCGACGACTTCTTCCCCGACCTCGGCAACCTCATCCTCGACGACATGGGCGACAACGTCAACGCCGGCGGTGCTGCTCCCGCTGCACCGTACGTGATTCTATCTTTCCTGTTCGAGATCGTGGTAGAATTCATGTTTCTAGTATGTGCCCTAGATGTGATCTGTTCATCTGCTATGCTAGTTCGCATGATTAGTTCAATCTCTGCTACTGTAGTCATGATTTATCTTCTGTTTATTCGGATTAAATCCCGTAGTAATTTGCTCATATTTCCAACATGTACGATCAGCTGTACCGAAGAAATAGCATTTAATATCAATGAATACACTAATGCCCATAACTAATCAGTACCCAGAATTTTTTTTAATAAGTATAGTTACTAGACTTCAACCTGCAAAATTGTAGGAGCCAATTTTGAAGTTGTTTAAATATTTTGCAAATATTACAAAACAGTTTATTCTTTTGTATCTTATAATGTTGTAGTTATCATGATTTTATAACTATTTAATTACACATTAGATCATGAATGAGATTTGATATATTCTACAAAACAAGACTTTCGTATTGAAATCTGCATGACTAATTAAACATATCCAATATAATTCAAGTTCATCTTTTTATTTGGGATATGGAATGGTTCGGGCAACAATTATGAACCAATGAAAGTTACTGTACCACAATATCTTGTGGTAACGTAAGGTTGCTCTCCTGTATTTGTTATTTCTAGTTAATATTTGTCTTGCTACCAAATACATAATTGTAATATGTACCTTAGATTAATTTATTTAAATCTATGTAAAGTAATAGTTCACTATTGATTCAGGTGAGATGATTTCAGATTTTTTTTCATGTCTATTTTGGACAAAAGTATATCTTGCATTCCATTTGCACGAAGATATTTCTCATGACAATATCTTGAAAAGAACTTCATTTTCTACGCAAATTAATATATTTCATTAAAATAATATTTATGTAACGAGACATGTGAATATTCACCGAAATGTATAACAATTATATTAAACCTACATGTTTTGCCATACATCCTAGTATTAAGCTATAAGTTTATGACACTATTTTTATATTGCGATAGACCACATGAATATTATATTAAATTCAGTCGATACTAATGTGCAATAATAGCGTTAGATTCAACATGTGATGCTCCTACATATATGATACTGCTAGGATAACCATATAGTTCTAATGTGAAATGAATATGATCATATCATTAATTATAGTACTACCATGGCACGTTAATGAAGTTGTTTTAATTTGATGATAGTCCTAGGAAACTTACAATAATTATATGAAATGCATATCAAAATTTCATGTAAAAATATTATGCTTAAAACCGACAAATCAAAATTTTGAAAATGTACAAAGCCGTCGATCCTAGTTTACGCGGTGCCCATGTATTTTGTTCAAGTATGATCAACGAGATTTATTATATCACTGAATTCATATTTGAAAAAGTTTCAAATGTTATAATATTTATGACACACAACTCATGTAGTATTATTGAAATTAGTGATCAAAGTTATATTAAGAAAAACGAGGATGCAATGCAAATACGGATGGAGACCAAGTACATATTGGACTTTTTATATGGCACTAAAATTAATGGACAGAATGAATCATAAAATGAATATTCAGTTCAACCAGAATGAAACTTTCAAATTTTGTACTAAAAAGCAAATTAGTGACTATGGAACAGATAGTGGCCTTGGAGAGATATGTAGTAAGAGTGAATAACTTTGAAAAATAACATGTGGTGGGCTGTACTACTTCATGCATATGGTTTAATATTTCTTCTGCACATTCTCCTTTCGGAAGTACAACGTGTATAGATTTTCTTAATAGTTTAGCAATTGTAAACTCCGACCAAGTTTATCTAGAAAAATATGTACATCTATATTTTTTCGTGTCTAAGTAAGTACTCCCTCTTTTTATTCACTGTATAGAAAAACATGCAGGATGCCCGTACCCGCGGTCCAGTTTGAAGTCCCTCTCGTTTCTCTCTATTTGTTGGAGTTTGGCCCAACTTCTGTAGCCACTGTCGCGAGCGCATTCGCACTGGTTAGTATTCCGCGTTCAGCTACAGTAGGCCCAGTTCACTCTATTTTCATCCCTTTTAGGTCACCGGTCTTTATTATTTACAGGGAATATATTAAAATGACCATGCTACAACTTTGCAACCGTAACTTTACAACAGGGAATATATATTTGACAAAAAATGTTTAGTTTCTGACAGTATTATTAGTTGTTCTTGGTAATATATAATTCTTTTCCGCGCATAACCTTAGTTAACTTAATTAAATGCTATGAAATATTAAATGTTTTGTACCTCATTTGAATTGGCTACATATGTTAAATAATGTATGTTAGAAGGGCCTGCAGTGCACCTTTTTTTTCTACGGACTAAGGTGTAGCAAAGGTACACACACACACACACACACACACACACACACACACACACACACTGCGCGCGCGTGTGTGTGTGTGTGTGTGTGTGTGTGTGTGTGTGTGTGTGTGTGTGTGTGTGTGTGTGTTTACCCATTTAAATTCGCAACATATGTTAAATAAAATATGTTAGGAGGGTCTGCATTGCACTCTTTCTTCTGCGGACTAAGGAGTAGTGAAAAATGTTTTTGCTTTTCGGGACTGGAACTCATGACCCCAAAGGCCCCAACTAGCTGACCTAGCATCTGCTTGTGCTAAAACATAGGTTGATTATTTAATTAAAAAGTCCCACCTCGACTCTTTGCACGAGAATACATCAATTTATATACATTTGTAAACTGTGTGGAAATCGGGAAGTCACTTCAAGAACCAACGAATAGAGGGAGCGAAGTAATTAAACAGATTCGGGCTAGCATGGCTGATTGGCTCTAAATAATAAAATTATTGGATTTGTATCGATGATTGCATCAATGTACATTGAGCGGGTTTGTAATTTAGACCAGATTTGGGGATTGTTGCTATGAGGAGGAGACCCTATAATTAATGAGTTAATCATTCCAGAGTCCACCAATCTTGCGTTCATAATTCATTTCTTTCGTGAGATAACCACAACAAAGTAGGGATTATATTTCAACCTCAACGTGCACATCCTTGCTGCCGTGAGGTGGCACCATCCAAATGTAGTCATGTTGTATTGATATAACATTTTGGTGGACATGTCAATTATTTCTCCCATGGCAACGCACATGCATATGTCCTGGTAAATATAAAGGTTGTAGGCACAGACCTTTGCCGCGTCGAAACCCATCGAGAGCAGCCGCATGCAAGGCATTTAGGCCCTGGGGGCCAGAGAAAGACAGCTCCTTGTTATACTTGTTGTGCAATTCACGAGCCAGATGGTGATGACCCAACGTGATGGCAAGGAACAGAGGCGAAGTACCATCGTGTGCTGTCACGCGGGCCAGTTCTTTATCCTCCGCCATCAAATATTCGACCATCTTTTCCTGTTAGAAGAAGAGCAATGTCGTCATGCAATAGAATTTGTTTTCCCAATCAAATCAAAGAAGAAGAAGAAGAAACATCTCGGGCGGACCATGTCCTTGTCGCAGCCGGAGCGGATGGCCTGGTGCAACGCCGTCTCTCCGCGCTTGTTCCTGACCCCCGCCATGGTCTTGGCCCTCTCGCCGCCTTGTTCATCCTCCTTAGCGAGGTCGATGAGGAGTTTGACCATGTTAGGGTGCCCGGACCTGGCGGCGCAGTGCAGCGGCGTGTCACCGTCCCCGTTGCGCGCGAGCAACTGTGTCTTGTCATTGCCGCAGGCCACCCTTGCCCACTCGAGGTAGCGGTTGCTGTCCCCGCCTGCGGCCGTCTGGTGGAGCTGGGTGTCCCCCTCGCTTGCGGCTGACAGGTCGATGACGATGTCGCAAGGCCATCCAGCCATCGCGGCGCCGTCCTCTAGCTTGCCCAAAAGCTTCTCGTGGTCGCCGGACCGTGCGGCCATGAGCTCTACAAGGCGCCTGAAGTGCCAGGCCAAGTCTTGCGCCGACTCCATCCAGGGAGGATTGGTCACACAGTTGTCTATCTAGCTGCTTATATACCCCAGCTAGCGAGTGGTAGTGTGTATTGAGTGATTGGTCCTCTCTGTGTATGGAAACAGGACGGGATCGAGGTCAGGTCATGCATATATATACCGGTAGTAATACTAGTGTGGAGTACATATTCGTTGCGCGTGCCTCACTGTTTGTATCTCTCTCTTTCGTGCCCACTGATCTTGGGTTGCTGGTCGGCTAGCTGTAAAGAGTAGCACCAGGTCTTTGCCGATGCCAGGCCCCTGGCATTAATAATGATGACCGAATTTTTCTCGACCAAAGTGAGGCCCTTCCCAGTGCTTCATCATGCACAAGTGCTAAGCATGCCACATGAACGAAAAAATGACATGACACAACATTGAAGGAGGGGAGAGAGCACTTTGGTGACCCCAGGAAAAACCAATGTGAAGCGCGGGAATCTAGGCAAACCACTTAAATAAAACAATTCGACCAATGCATGAATGACTTTAGGTGCTAACTCATTAAATAAAGTGTGATTAGCAACAACAAGTTAAGCACCTATGCATTGGGGAGTTGAGTTGCTAAGGCATGTAATGCACATAGCACCTCATCTAAGCACCTTTTTTTTTTATCTAAGCACCTTTGCATTGGAAGAGGTCTGATTACATGCAGCCTGCAGGTCTTTCTTTACTACTACTCCTATATATAGGATGGGACCCACTAATCAAGCATCATCATGTTTGATACTTTTTCTCCTTTGGAAGCACACTTTGGTTATTCCTGGGAACTACTACAGATGTATCATGGACGAATGCTAGAATCGAAAGTTGAGGCTCAAGTTCCATATGGAACCGAATTCTCTAGAATATGCACGGTCCTTTCTCTCCAATCCCACCAAGGGCTTATCATTACCTACCAGACTATGGTAGCCCTTTTGGATTGAAAGCGCCCTCCCACCCTGCAAACCTCACAAGAAAAGAGCATATTTCAACATTATACCAATTATTACATGTATTCAGGAATGCTTTGCGTACTACCTACAGCAAAGTATTTAGTGCAGCTAATGCTCATGCATCGGTTAATTACTGCCGAGTTTAAGATCCATGGTTAGTGGAGAAAACAAATAGAGATGCACTAGCGAGTTAGTCTTCTTCATGAAGACTGTTAGCATAATCTTGGTTGGAGTATAGTGTTATGATTAATTAACATTTGTCAATTAACGATTAATTAACATAATGAAGACTACAAATGAACTCTGAAAAGGTTGAAAGTTGGAACGCCGACTACAGAAGTCGTGCCAGAAGGAAGAGGGAGGAGGAGAAGAAGAGGAAGCTGGCGGAGGAGCAGAGGAAGCAGGAAGCAGAACACCTTAAATGCCTAGAACTTTCGCACATGGAGTTGGTGATACGTCTCCAACGTATCTATAATTTTTGATTGCTCCATGCTACTTTATTTACTGTTTTGGACTATATTAGGCTTTATTTTCCATTTTTATATTATTTTTGGGACTAACCTATTAACCGGAGGCCCAGCCCAGAATTGTTGTTTTTTGCCTATTTCAGTGCTTCGAAGAAACGGAATATTAAACAGAGTCCAAACGGAATGAAACCTTCAGGAACGTGATTTTCTCACCGAACGTGATCCAGGAGACTTGGACCCTACGTCAAGCAACCAACAGGGAAGGCACGAGGTAGGGGGGCGCGCCCTCCCCCCCAGGCGCGCCCTCCACCCTCGTGGGCTCACTGTTGCTCCATCGACGTACTCCTTCCTCTTATATGTACCTACGTACCCCCAAACGATCAGAACAGGAGCCAAAAACCTAATTCCACCGCCGCAACCTTCTGTATCCACGAGATCCCATCTTGGGGCCTGTTCCGGAGATCCGCCGGAGGGGGCATCCACCACAGAGGGCTTCTACATCATCACCATAGCCCCTCCGATGAAGTGTGAGTAGTTTACTTCAGACCTTCGGGTCCATAGCTAGTAGCTAGATGGCTTCTTCTCTCTTTTTGGATCTCAAAACAATGTTCTCCCCCTCTCTCGTGGAGATCTATTCGATGTAATCTTCTTTTTGCGGTGTGTTTGTTGAGACCGATGAATTATGTGTTTATGATCCAGTATTATCTATGGAAAATATTTGATTCTTCTCTTAATTCTTTTATGTATGATTGAGTTATGTTTGCAAGTCTCTTCGAATTATCCTTTTTGGTTTGGCCAACTAGATTGGTAGTTCTTGCAATGGGAGAAGTGCTTAGCTTTGGGTTCAATCTTGCGGTGTTCTTACCCAGTGACAGAAAGGGTTGCAAGACACGTATTGTATTGTTGCCATCGAGGATAACAAGATGGGGTTTTTATCATATTGCATGAATTTATCCCTCTACATCATGTCATCTTGCTTAAAGCGTTACTCTGTTTTTACTTAATACTCTAGATGCATGCTGGATAGCGGTCGATGAGGAGTAATAGTAGTAGATGCAGAATCGTTTCGATCTACTTGTCTCGGACGTGATGCCTATATACATGATCATAACCTAGATATACTCATAACTATGCTCAGCTCTGTCAATTGCTCAACAGTAATTTGTTCACCCACCGTAGAATACTTATGCTCTTGAGATAAGCCACTAGTGAAACCTATGGCCCCCGGGTCTATTCTCATCATATCAATCTCTATCGCTTTATTTACTTGCTTTGCTTTTACTTTGCTTTTTACTTTTTACTTTGCATCTATCTATCAAAAATAGCAAAAATATTATTTATCATCTCTATCAGATCTCACCCTCGTAAGTGACCGTGAAGGGATTGACAACCCCTAATCGCATTGGTTGCGAGTAGCTATCGTTTTGTGTAGGTACGAGGGACTTGTGCGTGGTCTCCTACTGGATTGATACCTTGGTTCTCAAAAACTGAGGAAAATACTTACGCTACTTTGCTGCATCATCCTCTCCTCTTCGGGGAAATCCAACGCAGTGCTCAAGAGGTAGCAAGAAGAATTTCTGGCGCCGTTGCCGGGGAGGCTCACGCAAGCAAGTCAACTATACCAAGTACCCATCGCAATCCCTATCTCTCGCATTATATTATTTGCCATTTGCCTCTTGTTTTCCTCTCCTCCACTCCACCCTTGCCGTTTTATTCGCCCTCTCTTTCCCAATCTCCTCCTCTCTTTCCCGCTTGCCTTTTCTCTTTGCCTTTCTGTTTGCTTGTGTGTTGGATTACTTGTTGCCATGGCACAAGATAATACCAAATTGTGTGACTTCTCGAATACCAATAATAATGATTTCCCTAGTACTCCGATTGCTCCTCTTAATAATGATGAGTCTTCTGAAATCAATACCGCTTTGCTGAATCTTGTTATGAAAGATCAATTCGCCGGCCTTCCTAGTGAAGATGCCGCTACTCATCTAAACAATTTTGTTGATTTGTGTGATATGCAAAAGAAGAAAGATACAGATAACAATATTGTGAAATTGAAGTTATTTCCGTTTTCGCTTAGAGATCGTGCTAAAGTTTGGTTTTCATCTTTGCCTAAAAATAGTATTGATTCCTGGAACAAGTGCAAAGATGCTTTTATCTCTAAGTATTTTCCTCCCGCTAAGACTATCACTCTTAGGAACGATATCATGAATTTTAAACAACTTGATCATGAGCATGTTGCCCAATCTTGGGAAAGAATGAAATTAATGCTTCGCAATTTCCCTACTCATGGTTTGAATTTATGGATGATCATACAAAAAATTTATGCCAGATTGAATTTTGCTTGTAGAAATCTTTTAGATTCGGCCGCGGGAGGCATGTTTATGTAAATTATGTTAGGAGATGTTACAAAATTGCTTGATAATATTATGGCTAATTATTCTCAATGGCACACCGAAAGATCTTCTAGTAAAAAAGTGCATGCTATAGAAGAAATCAATGGTTTGAGTGAAAAGATGGATGAACTTATGAAGATGTTTGCTCCTAAAAATACTCCTATTGATCCCAATGATATGCCTTTGTCTACCTTGCTTGAGAATAATAATGAATCTATGGATGTGAATTTTATTGGTAGGAATAGTTTTGGAAACAACGCTTATAGAGGGAATTGTAATCCTAGGCCTTATCCTACTATGGAAATTCCTACAACAACTCTTATGGAAAATTTAATAAGATGCCCTCTGAATTTGAGAGTAGTGTTAAAGAGTTTATGAATTTGCAAAAGAATTTTAATGCTTTGCTTGAAGAGAAATTGCTTAAAGTTGATGATTTGGCTAGGAATGTTGATAGAATTTCTCTTGAAATTGATTCTTTAAAGCTTAGATCTATTCCTCCTAAGCATGATATCAATGAGTCTCTCAAAGCCATGAGAATTTCCATTGATGAGTGCAAGGAAAGAACCGCTAGGATGCGTGCTTCCAAAGATGCCTTTATTAAAGCGTGTTCTTCCAATTCCTATGAAAATCAAGATGAAGATCTAAAAGTTATTGATGTGTCCCCCATTAAATCTTTGTTTTGCAATATGAATCTTCATGAAACTGAATATGATCTTCCTTTACCTAGAAGGCGTTCTAAGAATTCAGAGTTTCAAGATCTTGATGATGAAATTGATGAAAGTGGGATTGAAAGAAATAAAAACCTAGATGTTGCTAAACCCACTATTTTGGATCTCAAGGAATTTAATTATGAAAATTGCTCTTTGATTGGTTGTATTTCCTTGTTGCAATCCGTTCTAGATTGTCCTCACGCTTATAGTCAAAATAAGGCCTTTACCGAACACATTGTTGATGCCTTGATGCAATCTTATGAAGAAAAACTTGAGTTGAAAGTTTCTATCCCTAGAAAACTCTATGATGAGTGGGAACCTACTACTAAAATTAAAATTAAAGATTATGAGTTTCATGCTTTGTGTGATTTTGGTGCTAGTGTCTCTACTATTCCCAAAACCTTATGTGATTTGCTAGATTTCTGTGATTTTGATGATTGCTCTCTAAACTTGCATCTTGCGGATTCCACTATTAAAAAACCTATGGGAAGAATTAATGATGTTCTTATTGTTGCAAATAGGAATTATGTGCCCGTAGATTTTATCGTTCTTGATATAGATTGCAATCCTTCATGTCCTATTATTCTTGGTAGACATTTCCTTAGAATGATTGGTGCAATTATTGATATGAAGGAAGGGAATATTAGATTCCAATTTCCCTTAAAGAAGGGTATGGAACACTTACCTAGAAAGAAAATAAAATTACCATATGAATCTATCATGAGAGCCACTAATGGATTGCCTACCAAAGATGGCAATACCTAGATCTATCCTTGCTTTTATGCCTAGCTAGGGGCGTTAAACGATAGCGCTTGTTGGGAGACAACCCAATTTTATTTTGTGTTTTTTGTTTTTGCTTATGTTTAGGAATAAATAATTCATCTACCTTCTGTTTGGATATGTTTTTATGTTTTAATTAGTGTTTGTGCCAAGTAGAACCTATAGGATAACCTACGATGATAGTTGATTTGATTCTGCTGAAAAACAGAACCTTTGCACGCACGAATATAATTTTGTTAAATCATAGGAATGTGCTTTTTCTTTGATTCTTTTTGCTTCTGTTCAATAAACAAATTTTCCAGGAATTCCTATTTTTTAAGAAGTTTTAGAGTTCCAGAAGTTTGCGTTAGTTACAGATTGCTACAGACTGTTCTGTTTTTGATTCTGTTTTACGTGTGTTGTTTGCTTATTTTAATGAATCTATGGCTAGTAAAATAGTTTATAATCCATAGAGAAGTTGGAATACAGTAGGTTTAACACCAATATAAATAAATAATGAGTTCATTACAGTACCTTAAGTAGTTCTTTGTTTTCTTTCTCTAACGGAGCTCACGAGATTTCTGTTCAGTTTTGTGTTGTGAAGTTTTCAAGTTTTGGGTGAATTCTTTTGATGGATTATGTAACAAGGAGTGGCAAGAGCCTAATCTTGGGGATACCAATGGCACCCCCAAGATAATCCAAGGACACCAAATAGTCAAAGCTTGGGGATGCCCCGGAAGGCATCCCCTCTTTCGTCCACTTCTATCGGTAATTTACTTGGAGCTATATTTTTATTCACCACATGATATGTGTTTTGCTTGGAGCGTCTTGTATTATTTGCATCTTTGCTTGTTAGTTTACCACAATCATCCTTGCTGTACACACCTTTTGAGAGAGCCATACATGAATTGGAATTTGATAGAATACTCTATGTGCTTCACTTTTATCTTTTGAGCTTGATAGTTTTGCTCATAGTGCTTCACTTATATCTTTTGAGCGTGATAATTTTTGCTCTAGTGCTTCACTTATATCTTTTAGAGCACGGTGGTGGATTTGTTTTAAAGAAACTATTGATCTCTCATGCTTCACTTAGATTATTTTGAGAATCGTTAATAGCATGGTAATTTGCTTAATGTTAATATACTTGGTATTCAAGATATGTGAAACTTTCTTTTGAGTGAATTGAATACTAAGATGAGTTTGATGCTTGATAATTGTTTTGAAATATGGAGGTGATAATATTAAAGTCATGCTAGTTGAGTAGTTGTGAATTTAAAGAATACTTGTGTTGAAGTTTGTGATTCCCGTAGCATACACGTATGGTGAACCGTTATGTGATGAACTCGGAGCATGATTTATTTATTGATTTTCTTCCTTATGAGTGGCGGTCGGGGACGAGCGATGGTCTTTTCCTACCAATCTATCCCCCTAGGAGCATGCTCGTAATACTTTGCTTTGATAACTTCTAGATTTTTGCAATAAGTATATGAGTTCTTTATGACTAATGTTGAGTCCATGGATTATACGCACTTTTTCCCAACCTTCCACCTTTGCTAGCCTCTCTAATACCGTGCACTTTTCGCCGGTATCATACACCCACCATATACCTTCCTCAAAACAGCCACCATACCTACCTATCATGGCATTTCCATAGTCATTCCGAGATATATTGCCATGCAACTTTCCACCGTTCCGTTTATTATGACACGCTCCATCATTGTCATATTGCTAGCATGATCATGTAGTTGACATCGTATTTGTGGTAAAGCCACCGTTCATAATTCTTTCATACATGTCACTCATGATTCATTACATATCCCGGTACACCGCCTGAGGCATTCATATAGAGTCGTACTTTGTTCTAAGTATCGAGTTGTAATTGTTGAGTTGTAAGAAAAAAAAAGTGTGATGATCATCATTATTAGAGCATTGTCCCAAGTGAGGAAAGGATGATGGAGACTATGATTCCCCCATAAGTCGGGATGAGACTCCGGACAAAAAAAAAGAGGCCAAAAAAAGAAGAAGAGAAAGGCCCAATAAAAAAATGAGAGAAAAAGAGAGAAAGGACAATGCTACTATCCTTTTACCACACTTGTGCTTCAAAGTAGCACCAAGATCTTCATGATAGAGAGTCTCTCATTTTATCACTTTCACTAGTGGGAATTTCTTATTATAGAACTTGGCTTGTATATTCCAATGATGGGCTTCCTCAAAATGCCCTAGGTCTTCGTGAGCAAGCAAGTTGGATGCACACCCACTTAGTTTCTTTTGTAGAGCTTTCATATACTTATAGCCATTGTTGAGGAAATCGTTAACTGGTAGCTTCTCGGCTGGCTGGCGAGTAGGGGATTAATAGGCTAATCGGCAAGTTAATCGGCCATTTAATCAATTAATCGGATGATTTATCAGTTTATCGGCTACTCGGTGACCCTACTAGTAGGGATTAATCGGCAAGTTAACTGGTTAATCGGATGAATTCTTGAACAGGGCTTATAGCTCTAGTGCATCCGTTGCATGGCAATCCCTACTCACTCACATTGATATCTATTGATGGGTATCTCCATAGCCCGTTGATACGCCTAGTTGATGTGAGACTATCTTCCCTCTTTTTGTCTTCTCCACAACCACCTTTCTATTCCACATAGTGCTATATCCATGGCTCACGCTCATGTATTGCGTGAAGATTGAAAAAGTTTTGAAAATGTTAAAGTATGAAACAATTGCTTGGCTTGTCATCGGGGTTGTGCATGATTTAAATATTTTGTGTGGGGAAGATGGAGCATAGCCAGACTATATGATTTTGTAGGGATAACTTTCTTCGGCCATGTTATTTTGAGAAGACATGATTGCTTTGATTAGTATGCTTGAAGTATTATTTTTTTTATGTCAATATGAACTTTTGTCTTGAATCTTTCGGATCTGAGTATTCATATCACAATTAAGAAGATTTACATTGAAATTATGCCAAAGTATCACTCCGCATAAAAAATTCTTTTCTTTATCATTTACCTACTCGAGGACGAGCAGGAATTAAGCTTAGGGATGCCTGATACGTCTCCAACGTATCTATAATTTTTTATTGCTCCATGCTACTTTATTTACTGTTTTGGACTATATTGGGCTTTATATTCCACTTTTATATTATTTTTGGGACTAACCTATTAACCGGAGGCCCAGCCCAGAATTGCTGTTTTTTGCCTATTTTAGTGTTTCGAAGAAACGGAATATCAAACGGAGTCCAAACGGAATGAAACCTTCGGGAACGTGATTTTCTCAGCGAACGTGATCCAGGAGACTTTGACCCTACGTCAAGCAACCAACAGGGAAGGCACGAGGTAGGGGGGAGCGCCCTCCCCCCCCCCCAGGCGCGCCCTCCACCCTCGTGGGCCCCCTGTTGCTCCATCGACGTACTCCTTCCTCCTATATATACCTACGTACCCCCAAACGATCAGAACAAGAGCCAAAAACCTAATTCCACCACCGCAACCTTCTGTATCCACGAGATCCCATCTTGGGGCCTGTTCTGGAGCTCCGCTGGAGGGGGCATCCACCATGGAGAGCTTCTACATCATCACCATAGCCCCTCCGATGAAGTGTGAGTAGTTTACTTCAGACCTTCGGGTCCATAGCTAGTAGCTAGATGCCTTCTTCTCTCTTTTTGGATCTCAATACAATGTTCTCCCCCTCTCTTGTGGAGATCTATTCGATGTAATCTTATTTTTGCGGTGTGTTCGTTGAGGCCGATGAATTGTGGGTTTATGATCCAGTATTATCTATGCAAAAAATTTGATTCTTCTCTGAATTCTTTTATGTATGATTGAGTTATCTTTGCAAGTCTCTTCGAATTATCCTTTTTGGTTTGGCCAACTAGATTGGTAGTTCTTGCAATGGGAGAAGTGCTTAGCTTTGGGTTCAATCTTGCGGTGTTCTTACCCAGTGACAGAAAGGGTTGCAAGACACGTATTGTATTGTTGCCATCGAGGATAACAAGATGGTTTTTTTAATCATATTGCATGAATTTATCCCTCTACATCATGTCATCTTGCTTAAAGCGTTACTCTGTTTTTACTTAATACTCTAGATGCATGCTGGATAGCGGTCGATGAGTGGAGTAATAGTAGTAGATGCAGAATCTTTTCGATCTACTTGTCTCGGACGTGATGCCTATATACATGATCATAACCTAGATATACTCATAACTATGCTCAATTCTATCAATTGCTCAACAGTAATTTGTTCACCCACCGTAGAATACTTATGCTCTTGAGATAAGCCACCAGTGAAACCTATGGCCCCGGGGTCTATTCTCATCATATCAAACTCTATCGCTTTATTTACTTGCTTTGGTTTTACTTTGCTTTTTTACTTTTTACTTTGCATCTATCTATCAAAAATACCAAAAATATTATTTATCATCTCTATCAGATCTCACCCTCGTAAGTGACCGTGAAGGGATTGACAACCCTTAATCGCGTTGGTTGCGAGTAGCTATCGTTTTGTGTAGGTACGAGGGACTTGTGCGTGGTCTCCTACTGCATTGATACCTTGGTTCTCAAAAACTGAGGGAAATACTTATGCTACTTTGCTGCATCATCCTCTCCTCTTCGGGGAAATCCAACACAGTGCTCAAGAGGTAGCTGTTGGCACTCCTATTCCAGCGGCAGCAGCAGCAGATCGACGAAATCAGCCAAGGAAGGGGGTCTCTGCAGCGGCAGGAGCTAGCGGATCCAGCATTGGATAGCACCGTCCCATCCATGCCAAGAAACAACGTGGGTTCCGCACCGGGCCATGAGGCACTGTAGGATACATACCCTATGGATGACATCATTGAGAACACTAATTATGAGCTACACTTCAAAGTGAAGAACGTATTGTAAGTGCATCTAGTGCCCCTTAGTGATTTTGGTGTATTGAAGACTTATAGGTTAAGGGACTAATGCGTTTGTGAGTGTACACAGGTCTATAAGTATATGAGGAGTTTGATATTTATAGAGAAAGTCGACCCCTAAAAATGAAGTTCTTCGACTGAAGACTTTGATATTCTGAAGACTTTCTGAAGACTTTGAAAGTGAAGAAATTGGTGTGACCTTGAAGACTTGGTATTTATTTGTGGAACATGAAGCGTGAAGACTTTTGTTTTCGTAGTTTCATTTTCTCTTTCTTGAGTCATAGGAAACACAGTACTGTTAAAGGGGGTCGAGGAAATACTAAGGAAAAATTTCCATGTGATGCTCAACTCAAAATCCTACACCTACCAATCCCTTCGAGTGAAGCCTTTGGAAATCTCATACAGTTCAGTCACTTTCTTCAGTGACAGAGACGAAGTTCTTCTGGTCGCTGATGAATTTGTTCTGACTGAGGAGTTAGGAATTCGCCAGTGCGAATTGCCTACATAGTGAGGAACATGATAGCCCTGAGGAATTTGAGAGTCAAATTTCCGCCCGTTGCTGTGCTGCGCGCCAGCTGTCCCAAAATATCTTATCCACCTAACGGTCATATCATTGAAGGGCATTTATGTCTTATCATGTCGGGCTGCTCCCTAGGCTACAAATAGCCGCCCCCTACAACCACTAGCTGGTTGGCTGCTCCGAGAGAACTTGACACTTGTCATTTGAGAGCAACCCATCCTCCGAGGACTTTGAGCGAAAATCATCGAGTGAGGAAAACCCAAAACCAAACCCCTACAAACCCAAAGTGATTGAGCATCACTGAAGAAATTGATCCTGCGTGGATCCAACGCTTGTTACCTTTGAAGACTGTGCTTCTTCCAAACGGTTAGGCGTCATGGTCTAGAGCATCCAAGAGGAATTGTGGATCGCCGAGTGACCAAGTCTGTGAAGGTTTGGAAGTCGCCTGAAGACTTACCACGAGTGATTGGACGAGGTCTGTGTGACCTTAGTTCAAGGAGAATACGGTGAGGACTGGGTGTCCTGAGCTGCGTGCTCAGTGACTGGTTGTCCGGGACTGTGTGTCCTCGAGTTTAAATACTCAGCCGCTCCACCCAGACGTACAACTGAGACAGCAGTTGGAACTGGTCTACTAAATCATTGTCTTCACCAACCTAACTGGTTCTATTTCCTCAACCCTTTCATTTCCTCATTACTGTGTTGAGTGTTTGTTCATATCTGTGTTTGAAGACTTCGACTGAAGAGTTTCTCAATTTCCTCAGATCAATTTCTTCAGTCTGTTTGTCTTCACCTTGTGTTATCCTGTGATTACGCTTTCTGTACTCAGTGTTTGTCTTCGTTTCATCTTGATGACCATGCTTGTATTCTGTTATGCTTACTTCTGAGTACTTATTCCGCTGCTAGTAGTTCTTCGCTAAGGAATTTCCTCACCGGCAAATTCCTCAGTGAAGAATTCATAAAAATCGCCTATTTACCCCCCCCCCCCTCTAGTCGATATAACGCACTTTCAATTGGTATCAGAGCAAGGTACTCCCTTGTTCTGTGTGATTTTGGTTTAACCACCTGGAGTTTTAGTTATGTCGACCGCAGGTATGATCAAGGTCTCGGCTGGGTGTCCTACCTTTGATGGGACGGACTACCCCTACTGGAAAAACAAGATGCGAATGCATCTTGAGGCAATTGACAACGATCTCTGGTATGTTGTGGAAAATGGTGTTCCCTCTGTCTCACCCTCACTGAATGCTACCGATGTGAAGAGATTCAAGCAACTCGATTCTCAAGCGAAGAATATCATATGTGGCCATCTGAGTAAAGGACAGTATGGAAGAGTGAGTGCTTTGGAAACTGCTAAGCTTATCTGGGATAGGCTGTCCAAAGTGAATGAAGGAGTCTCAACTCAGCGTGACTCTTGAGTTGATGTTCTTCGGAATCTCTTCAACCGCTTCAAAAGACTCAACAATGAAAATGTCCAACAAACCTTTGATCGCCTCACTGACATCTCAAATGAGCTTCAAGCCCTCGGTGCCACTGACAACACTGACCATGAGGTGGTGAAGAAACTGTTGAGATCGCTTGATTCCTCATTTGATACTCTGGGACTGATGATACAAGAATGGGTTGACTACAAGTCTCTTGATCCTGCTGATATCCTCGAAAGGCTAAATACTCACGAGTTCCAGCTTGCTGAAAAGAGAGATCTCTATGGTTCGAGCTATGGCAAACCACGTGCCCTGAAGGCCAAGGTTGTGTCTGAGTCTGAATGTGAGGATTCTGGTAGTAGCCTTGGTGATCCTGAAGAATTGAGCCAGGAGCTAGCACTTCTCATAAAGAAATTCCAGAAGTTCTCAAGACGTGGTCGCTTTGGAATATTCTCAAGAAGTAGTGATTCCTCATCAAGTGACTATAAGAGAAGGTTGTGCCACAAATGCAAGAAACCTAGTCACTATATTCAAGATTGTCCTCAGTGGGAAAAGGAATTGAAGAAGAAGAAATACAAGGATTACAGTTCTGATGATGCGAAGAAGAAGAAGAAATTGTCAAAATCTTCGTCATCAAAATCCTCGAAGTCTTCATCTCACAAGAAGAGCAGCTCCAAGAAGGCTCGGGCATTCATTGGCAAGGAAATGGACTCTGAAGCTGAATCTGAGGAACATGAGGAAGAGGAGGCGTCTGAAGAATCCGAATCTGGTGTGGCGAGTCTGGCCTTCGCTACTGCTTTCGTTAGCAAGTCCATCTTCAACACTGAAGAAACTGACCCCACCGACAAGCCTGATGAAGATAATGATGACTACGCTCTCACCTATTGCTTCATGGCGAAAGGTGCAAAGGTACTCAAATACACCTCCTCTGAATCTAGTGAAAATGAATCTGATGAGGATCTCAAGCCCAGCTACTCTAAACTTGCTAAGATTGCTGTAAAACAACAAAGGGCTTTTGAAAAGGTTCAAAACATGCTAGACAAAAGTGATGATATGTTGGGTGAAGAAATGGATCGCACTAAAGCCCTGACTGAAAATCTTCAGAGACTTCAGTCTAGGTTTGATAACCTTCAAAGTCATCATAACACTCTCTTATCTGATCATGAGAAACTTTCTTATGAATTTCTTCAAAGAAAGCAGGATCTTGAGAAGCTAAGAGTGAGTTATGAAGATCTTCAGAAGGAGCGCGATTCATTACTAGCTCAACAAATCAGCGCTTCTCAGGAAGAATTTGTTCCTCCATGCTTAAAGTGCATTGAACGTGAATCTGCTAATTCTTCACCTGAATGTTCAAATGCTTCAATTGTTACAAATTCTTCACCTGCCTCTGCTATCACTAATTCCTCATCTGAGGACATTGCTAGTATCACTGACGATGCAGGGCTGAAGGAATTGTACATGACAGGCATGTACAAAAGTCTCAAAGGGCATTAGACTCTTTGTGATGTGCTTAAAAAGCAGATCCTCAACAGAAACCCTAGGAAAGAGGGTATCGCCTTTGAGAGGAAACTTAATGCTGATGGAACATATTGGAAGCCTGAACAGTACCCCAAAACCTCATGGGTTGCTGCAAAGGGACCTCCAGTTGATCCATCTAACTTATCTGGCTTTACATGTGAATCTCCTCATTCTTCTGATGAGTCATTTGACTCCAACTATAAATTGTTCAAAAATCAGAATGGTGAAGTATTTGCTAGATATGTTGGCACTAACTACAGGAATGGTTCTCCTATGAAGAAAATCTGGGCTCCCAAGAAGTGCCTTGAAAGTCTTCAGGTGAATGTCCTCATGACACCACCTGTGAAGAACAGGAACCCCAGATCAAATCCTTCACGTGGATCAAATTCCTCAAATGGATCAAAGTCCTCACAGGATTATCATCGTGCTAACAACTCTGTTTCGCAGGGTAGAGCTAAGGGCTATGAATATGTGCATTATTCTTCAAACCATTATGTTCATAAGTCCTCGAAGAATTTCTCTGCTTATTCATATGCTTACCCTAACCCCTCTTATGTGAAATGAAATGGTTTGGCCTCTATGCCACCATTCTCGTATGGTGCTCGCAGAGTGATAAACTCTTTGCCACCCCTTCAGATGTGGGTGGTGAAGAAAAAGAACTAATCTCTTCTGCAGGGTCAGGTCTCCAGACGTGCTTTAACATCTGAAGAATTTGCTGGGGACCTGACAAAATTGCCTGAAAGGACACAGGCGAATCATGATGAAATGAACCTTCATTTCACACGTCCTCATACTGTTATATCTGTCTACTGATTGATGAAATTCATCTGATGAACTTGATATCATATTCTTCACTAATGAAGCATATGAGATTGTAAGTTACACTAATTCATCTGCAGGATGATCAACCCAAAGCTACTGAGTGGGTCCTCGATAGTGGATGTACGAATCACATGACTGGTGACAAGAATCTATTGATGGATGCTCCCTTATCACCGTCACATCTGAAGCATATCATCTTTGCTGACAAAGGCAAAAGTCAGGTATTGGGTCTTGGTAAGGTTGCAATCTCTAAGGATAAACACATGGACAAAGTCATGCTTGTTGAGTCCTTAGGATACAACCTCATGTCAGTCTCAATGCTTTGTGATTTTGATATGGCTGTTGTCTTTGGCAAGTATCGCTGTGTTGTGATTATGGAAGCTGACAATTCCAAAGTCTTTGAAGGCTTTAGGAGAGGAGATTTGTATATTGTTGATTTCTCTACAGGACCACAGCCAGCCGTGTGTCTACTTGCAAAAGCTTCAGAAGGCTGGCTATGGCATCGACGACTTGGTCACGCAGGCATGAGGAATTTGCACACGCTTGCAAAGAAGAAGCATGTCATTAGCATTGAGAATGTCAAATTCCTCAAGGATCACTATATGCAAGTGCTCATGAAGCCTTTGAAGCCTGGGCAGGCCCCACGAACCAAATTCCTCGTCAAGGAATTACTCTATGTGCCTCGGACTGTCTATCGCATTCTGACAAAGACAATGAGTCCTATCAAAGGCCACGACTCAAATGATGAAGAAGTCGTTGGCATCATGAAGAATATGCTTTTCAACATCATTCATGGCATTCCCGTCAACTTCCATGATTTCTTCATGAGGACTCTGGGCAATATTGCTATGTCACCATTCGAGCTAAAGCCCTATGCTCCTTGGATTATGAGATTCATCAGGGCAAGATCTTCACTGAATTACAAAGCTGACACTCTGAACCACGGTAGCTACTTGCCTCCCATTGAAGTCCTCAAATGGACAGTTTTATCAGCTGATGATAAAGGCAAGGCAGCTGCTGTGATCGATGAAGGCATTCGTCCATTGGATGGTCAATTTCGCAAGGCTACATCTTACTCTACCAATGACGACTCTGCCACACATGACTCTGCCGCAAATACCTCAGCCAAGCAAAATCCTCAAGCCACAGCACCCAGGGTGATGACTGACCGTGAGTTACTCCTCAGTCTTCATCAGAAGGTTGATCGCAATCACAAATGGGTAAAGCGTCAGTTTGGTGCACTTCTTCACAATATGACCTCAACACACAATGCTGTGAAGAAGAACCAATACTACCTTCATGAAACCTTCAACCGCACCTGGGTTGTCCTCACTCATATCTATAGCGCTGAAGAACTGAAGACTATGGGTCTCAAGGAAGAATTTGACTGGTCTGCACCTCCTCCGAAGAAATTCAAGAGGGTCAAAATTCCTCCACTGGTGGCCAGCTCTTATTCTTCATCGCGTGACACTGATGAGAATGAAGATTTGGACGACACTGCGGCAGGTCCTGCTACAACAAACAACCCCGACAACACTGTCGCTCCTCCATCGACTTGAAATTCTTCAGGGGCGTTAGTCCTCAGTTTCAATCCCTTTGGTCATTTGATGACAAAGGGGGAGAAATCTGAGTTAGTCTTCAAGCGGGTCTATATTAAGGGCATTTTTTTAAGTTACAACTCTCGTTCTTCTGAAACTTTTATTTGGATCGAGTTGTAATCTTAAACCCGATGGTGTGTTGATACTTTTGTTGCATTATGCTTTGCATGCTTATTCCTCGTTAATGACATTGCACGCACGCTGAATCTCATCAGGCACCATATTTCATCATGCATTTCAAATTCTTCATATTATATATCAAATGCGTGTATGAATTACAAGATATAGGGGGAGATCTCCATGATTCAACTCTTCAAATGTGCATTGCCTCAAACGCAAATTCCTCACTATGCACATCTTCAGGGGGAGTTCTTCTATATCTTGCTATCAAATTCCTCAATATCAGTATTTACACTTCATACATTTATCCCCACTAAAAACTTAACCTATATTGTCATCAATCACCAAAAAAGGGGAGATTGTAAGTGCATCTAGTGCCCCTTAGTGATTTTGGTGTATTGAAGACTTATAGGTTAAGGGACTAATGCGTTTGTGAGTGTACACAGGTCTATAAAACTATGAGGAGTTTGATATTTACAGAGAAAGTCGACCCCTAAAAATAAAGTTCTTCGACTGAAGACTTTGATATTCTGAAGACTTTCTGAAGACTTTGAAAGTGAAGAAATTGGTGTGACCTTGAAGACTTGGTATTCATTTGTGGAACATGAAGCGTGAAGACTTTTGTTTTCGTAGTTTCATTTTCTCTTTCTTGAGTCATAGGAAACACCATACTGTTAAAGGGGGTCGAGGAAATACTAAGGAAAAATTTCCATGTGATGCTCAACTCAAAATCCTACACCTACCAATCCCTTCGAGTGAAGCCTTTGGAAATCTCATATAGTTCAGTCACTTTCTTCAGTGACAGA
The DNA here is from genome assembly GCA_963921465.1 of Triticum timopheevii. Taxonomy (NCBI): domain Eukaryota; kingdom Viridiplantae; phylum Streptophyta; class Magnoliopsida; order Poales; family Poaceae; genus Triticum; species Triticum timopheevii. The sequence continues at coordinate 9,437,359 of OY997271.1, forward strand.
GATGAAGTTCTTCTGGTTGCTGATGAATTTGTTCTGACTGAGGAGTTAGGAATTCGCCAGTGCGAATTGCCTACACTGTGAGGAACATGATAGCTCTGAGGAATTTGAGAGTCAAATTTCCGACCGTTGCTGTGTTGCGCGCCAGCTGTCCCAAAATATCTTATCCACCTAACGGTCATATCATTGAAGGGCATTTATGTCTTATCATGTCGGGCTGCTCCCTAGGCTATAAATAGCCGCCCCCTACAACCACTAGCTGGTTGGCTGCTCCGAGAGAACTTGACACTTGTCATTTGAGAGCAACCCATCCTCCGAGGACTTTGAGCGAAAATCATCGACTGAGGAAAACCCAAAACCAAACCCCTACAAAACCAAAGTGATTGAGCATCACTGAAGAAATTGATCCTGCGTGGATCCGACGCTTGTTACCTTTGAAGACTGTGCTTCTTCCAGACGGTTAGGCGTCATGGTCTAGAGCATCCAAGAGGAGTTGTGGATCGCCGAGTGACCAAGTCTGTGAAGGTTTGGAAGTCCCCTGAAGACTTACCACGAGTGATTGGACGAGGTCTGTGTGACCTTAGTTCAAGGAGAATATGGTGAGGACTGGGTGTCCTGAGCTGCGTGCTCAGTGACTGGGTGTCCGGGACTGTGTGTCCTCGAGTTTAAATACTCAGCCGCTCCAACCAGACGTACAACTGAGACAGCAGTTGGAACTGGTCTACCAAATCATTGTCTTCACCAACCTAACTGGTTCTATTTCCTCAACCCTTTCATTTCCTCATTACTATGTTGAGTGTTTGTTCATATCTGTGTTTGAAGACTTCGACTGAAGAGTTTCTCGATTTCCTTAGATCAATTTCTTCAGTCTGTTTGTCTTCACCTTGTGTTATCCTGTGATTACGCTTTCTGTACTCAGTGCTTGTCTTCGTTTCATCTTGATGACCATGCTTGTACGAACCCGACCTTCGGGCTATCTTTGTAACCGTGGCTTCCCCCGCGAATTATTTTGGTTAGTAGTGTTCTATATGATGTTACTGTAATCTAGAAACGTTTTTTAGCAACTAAATACTGGTTTTAAATAGAAATCTCGCTCGCTGGCAGATTTTGCTCTCGGGGTCGTGATGAAATTGCTTTTTTGCAATTTTACTGCCTGAGTTGTTCGACCTGAACTTCCCCTAGCACTAGGTTGAACTTCCGTCAATATTGCCCAAATGAGGCTTGCGATATACCACTGGAAAGCTATGGACACCAGTATCATGACCCAACTTCAAATTTTGGCAAAATTTAAGTGGTTTAAGAGCAGGTTGGAAAACCGTTTTTCCTTCATACAAAAAACATGAATCGTATTTCCGATCGCATTTCTAAACCATTTATCGGAATGACGCAAATAATATGGCGTTGGAAAGCTGCTGCAAAACCGCTCCTTTCACATGTTGAAAGTTTTCTCTAATTTCTTATGGTTAAAGAGTAATTTGGAAAATCGTAAAATTTCACAAACCGAACAGCTGAGTTCATATTTTCGATGGCATTTCTAAACGGCTAATCCAATCGAGGCAAATGATATGGTGTTGGAAAACTTATGAAAATGCGCTACTTTTTCATGTTGAATTTTTTTTCTAATTTTGAATGGTTTAAAAGAAATTTAGAAAACAATATAAGTTCTAGCGAATTTGTATTTTCGAGCTAATTTTTTAACCGTATGTCCGAATGCAGCAAATGATATGGAGTTGGAAAGCTGGAGGAAATGCGAAACTTTTTTTATCTATTATTTCTCCTAATTATTTATGGTTTTAAGTCAGTTTTCAAAATGGCAAAAAAGTATTTTCGCCGTATTTTCTACAAAGTTTAACGGAATGACGCAAATAATATACTGTTGAAAAGCTACAAAAAATGCGAAACTTTTTCATGTTGATGGTTTTCTCTGATTCTTAGCCGTTTTCAAGTAATTGCGAAAATGGCGGGATCATTCGTTCTGCCTTTATCGCGAAATTGATTCTTCGAAAATGCACCGCGTGAAGACTTGAACTTCTCGGCATGTCTACTTGAACTTCACTCTGTTTTTCACGTGCTTTTTTTGACCGTAGCTCTCCATCCACTCACCAAAACACTCACCGGAATTGAGCAAGTGTCATACCAGTGGAAAGCTACTGTGAAGACACAACATTCCCGTGTCGCTCGTTTTTTCATACTCGTGACGGTTTTAAAAGTTTTTCATGTGAAATTCATTCAATGTAGTAGTTGAACTTCTTGCTGTTTTCACGTTGAACTTCTGTGACGTATTTTCGTTTGTAATTTTCTCATCCATCGTCAGTGTTACACAAATGATATTCCTTTTGTACAAATCTCTTTCACAATAATTTTTTTAACTTTATCCGACGAAGGACTTGAACTTATAAGAACAAAACTTTTAGCCTTTACTTTTTTATTTTTTTAATACAAAATGCACACCGTGTAGTACATGAACTTCTGGCAGTTATCAACCTGAACCTCTCTCGGTTACGTGAAAATATTTGAGTTTTCTTACGAATTTTTAATCTGATATTCCTTAATCCTTTTTTATGAATTTTGAAGCGCTCTATTTTTAATAGTTGAACTTCTTGTTATTTTGTTTTTGAACTTCTTATTTCCAATCTTTAATAACGAGGAAAATCTGACTTTTCTATAATCATCGAACTTCTCCATCTTTTTAATATGGACTTCCTGGTTTTATTTCTTAATCTTTTTTATGAAATTTTGAAGCGTTATATTTTTAAAAGTTAAACTTATTGTTTTTTATTTTTGAACTTCTTGTTTCCATTCTTTAATAACGAGGAAAATCTGAGTTTCTATAATCATCGAACTTCTCCATCTTTTTAATATGGACTTCCTGGTTTTATTTCTTAATCTTTTTTATAAAATTTTGAAGCACTCTATTATTAAAAGTTGAACTTCATTGTTATTTAATTTTTGAAATTCTTGTTCCCATTCTTTAATAACGAGGAAAACCTTGCCTTTTAATTCATTTTTCTCATACACCATGTAGTACATGAACTTTTTCCATTTTTATAATTTTATTTTCTGTTTCCCTTTTTGAAATCAAATTGCTCTCAAATAATAACTGAACATCTTTGTGGATGAGAGAATTATTTGAAAATGCAAAACAACATTTTTTTTTGTTTTTCAACAATGAAATACATGGTGAACCTCTCTCACAGAAATTTCTGAACTTTCCCGCGTTGAGCACATGAACTTCTAGCAACAAAATTTTAAACTTTGCATTTTTTTCTCATTCGAAATGCACATCATGCAATACGTGAACTTTCGTCAGTGATCAATTTGGACTTCTCTCTGTTTTGCTTTAGTAATGGAAAAAAATTAGTATATTTATAGCATCGAACCGCTCTAACTTTTTTGTTTGAACTTGTTTTGTGCCTTTTTAGAAATGTGAAGATTGGAGTTTTGTTAGAAACATTGAACTTTGTCGTTATTTCAAATCGAACTTATTGGTTTTATTCTTTAATAACTGGAAAAAACTGATTTTTCAAATAAATATCAAACTGCTTCCTTTTTTCAGTTGCACTTCTTGGATTTATTCTCTAGTAACGAGAAAACATTGAACCACTTCACTATTTTATTTTGAACTTCTGTTTTTTTAAAACAAGAAAATTATTTTAAAACTTATTTAGTTTTTTTAACTTCTGCATTTTATTATTTATTAACGAGAAAACTAATAAGTTTTTTAACCTTTGAACTTCTCTTTTTTTACTTTGGACTTCTTAGAAAAATACGGTTCTACATAAGCAACAATTTTCTAGGTTTTAAAATTTGAAGTTCTAGGTTTTTTAACCTTCTCGGTTATTTTCAAATTGAGCTCGTACGGTTTTCAAACTTAAAGTTCTACATTTTTGTGACCTTCTCGGTTATTTCAAATTGAATTTCTTGGGTTTTCAAAATCCATTTTTTATAAACTCTTTTTGAATTGCTTTGTTATTTTTAGTTGGCCTTCTCTCTTATTTTTTGGAAACGAGGGAAATCTAACTTTTAACAGCTTTCCTCTGCGTCGAGCAAAAGCGGAGAAGTTAATTGGTTTGAGATAAAAATTTCTAAGTTTATAAACTTCTCGACACGACAATTTCTAAGTTGCAAAACATGCACAAAAAGAGAAGAAAAGAAGATGTAAAATGAGTATGCAAAAACTGTAGAATTTGGGTATAATTTGAGCATAAGAATCAGCAGCAAAAAGACAGTGCACGCTTACAAACAATATTTCTCAAATGACCTGGCCACACAGTAACTACATGCACCCAATCCTTTTTACATAAAAAATGCACTAACTAGTGGCGGACTTGCATTTCTCCATCTTGTCTCACATTATCCACAAAGTGCTGATGTGTTATATTCTCCGTGCTTTTCTTCTTCTTCCCTGTACTCTCAAACAAGCAACATCTTGATTTCAGAAAGCAACCACAATGGTGGCCAATTTTCTGGAGAAGCTTCGTTGTACTCTTGTTTTTGCAGTTGGACTGGCCCATCAGGAGAAGCTGACATGCAATGGTGGCCAATTTTCTGGCGGGATTATGGAGTTGGCCGACGGGGCAGCCGGGTGTGCTAGAGGCAAGGGCACGTCTGGTAACCAGGAGTACAGCCGCCAGCAACATATAGGGTCTACAGCAAAGGCCATGGGCGCTGTCTTCCATGGGATGTGGGTAGCAACAAGCAGAGCGGTGTCTCCGCCACGATAACTCACCTCCACGGCTGCTGGAGAAGACGCGGCGAGCTAAGGGCTGCATCATGCCAGCGTGGTAGCCATATACACAGACGCTGAAGCTGAAGTAGCTAACAAACTAAACCTCTGAATGGAAAAAAGTTAAGAGGGAATTGCTCTTAGAAGAAGTCTCCCTTCACTGGATTCAGCAGAAGTTGAACCGGATGGTGGGCAGCAGGATCCAGGGTGATGTGTTCATGGACGGCCAGCGGCTCTGTCGTTGAACGGCCCGGGGTTGCGTTGGGAGGACTCGGGGAGGACCTGTAGATTGGATCAGGGTGACGGTGCTCTCCACTGCCATGAAGAAAATGCTCTGAAGGACAAAACACAAACATAAGAACAATGCACATTAGGATTTCTAAATGGTCCTCTGTTTGTAGACGTAAACAAGTTCAGGAAGATCCTCGGACGCATGCACACATCAGAGGATGAACACAAGCATTAGCACGTACATCTCAGTTCCTCCAATTCTACACAGTTAATTCTTTTTACCAACATATGAAATGAATTACCAAATCAATACTCAGAAATGGGCTCTCTTTTAGGCAGATACAGACCCAATAGTTGATGGTTATTTTTTTAACATACTAAGATGAACAGCAGAGAAGCAGCCATACCAACAATACTGAATTTGCAAACAATATTGGAGAAGCAACAAAATTACTTGTAGCTTTTAAAGGAGTATAGAGGTTCAGGCGAGAAGTAACTGCAGTGTCAATATTGCATTACCTGTAGCTTTTGAACGAATAGAGAGGTTCAGGCGAGAAATACCTGGCCTGCAAATTTGAAGTAGCATATCAAGGCAAGCATCAACAACCATCTTGCTGAAATAAAATGGTTGAAAATGATAAAAAGTACAAAATAAAATGTACCAGGCGAGATCCTTCGTAGTTGGAGCATGGGAGCAGTAGGATTTAGTGGGCATCGCGACAACGAACCTCCAGTGGCCGTGTACTTGAACGGCCGGAGGTGCCAGGCGCACTGGAGGGGGCTAGCCCAGGCCGAGTGTCTCCATCGCGCCGGTGAAGTCTCCATGGAGTAGCCATGCAGTGTTGCGTCGTTCCGATGGGGCGTCCGCGGCTACTGGGGAAGAAGCCGGCCATGGGAGCCACAGCCCATGGAACTCCACTGAGGCATGGCGGCGAGCTTTGCCGGGAGATGGCAAGGCTGTGAGGCGGGGGGCGGTGGCTGCCGTCGGTGGACTTGCCCACGCGCTCGAGTTGAACTGACGTGCAACGCAGAGGCCACCAGCAGCCAGGCCCCTCTAACGCTGCTCCAGCATGAAGGAGCACGGGGAGAGGAACTTGGACGGACACCGGTGGGGCACTTGGACTGCTGAAGCAGTGGCCAGAGCAACTTCTTGTGGCGGCCAGCGGCAGTAGCCGGACTACGACGCGCGGGGGCCGGCGGCACCGGATGCGCTTGGGACGGCCAAAGGCGCTTGCTCGATCCCGTCGACGGGGAAGAGCGTAGGATCAGGGGGAGATCAAATCGGAGGCGGGGGGAATTCTATGAGACCAGGTCTCACAGATTAGCAGGTGAGACCCATCCTGATGGATGACATGTGGCATTGACAAATCACAAAGCATCCACCCCACCCCCCACCTGAAATCAGGAGGGAGAGATTAGATTCTTTTTGATTTGTGAATGCCACATGTCATCCATCAGGGTGGGTCTCACCTGATTTATATGAGACCTGGTCTCATATAATTTTTTTCCGGGGGGGGGGGGGGGTGGCCATCGGGATTCGAGGCACGGCGGCCGCGCCGGGGGTTGCAGGTGGCGACACGTAGAGACGAGGTCCATCTCGCAGCACCGCGCGGGAGTTGCCGGCGATGCCCGGGGTTGCAGGGGCGGCGGCGCACGCGAGTTGCCGGCGATGCTCGGGGTTGCAGGGGCGGCGGCGCCCGAGGTGGGTGAGGTGGGCGGCGGCGCAGGGTCGGCCGGCGACGGAGGCATGGGATCGGCCGGGGGCGAAGGCGCGTAGGGTGGGTGGTGGGAATCGGGAGATGGGAGGATTAGGAAGCTGGTGGGGGTGTTTTTTTTGTTCGAGTGGTTTCGGGAGTTTGGGAACACCTCATCGCGCCTATATAGGGGCTGCCGTGATCCGAATAACTATTCTGATCCTAGGATCAGAATAGTGTTACTCTCTCTCTCTCTCTCTCTCTCTCTCTATATATATATATATATATATATATATATATATATATATATATATATATATATATACTAGCAAAAGAGCCCGTGCGTTGCAACGAGAGAGAAAACACAACACATGCTCTTAACTCAACAACCATCACTCAAGATCACAATAGGTCCATCTCCTTTATTTTTGCGAGGCATCATATTTATGTCGCCGCTTATCCTCCTTCTCATCCTCGCTAGTGATGGCCTCGATGTTCACACAAAACAACAAAAAATGTGTGTTGAATATGGTTAATCCTAAGGCGTTCTCTCTCCCTCTCTTCTTCCTCTCCCTCTCTCTCTCTCTCTCTCTCTCGCTCGCTTTCTCTCACTCTCGCGATGAGAAATCTGTTGTTTTCCCCTGCGACATTTTTCGGAGGTATGCATGTGTAGTTATCGATGTTTTCTTTTCCATATATGGTTATAGTGGGGTGTTTATTTGCAATCTGGATCGCCGCCGGTATAAAAAAACCGGATCTTGCGCTATAAATTATAAGTTTGCTTCCATAACAATATTTTAAAAATATTTAACAGGTAAAATTAACATCATATTTAGATTCCACATATTTTTCTAATAAAATTTCATATATAATATGTTAAAATTGAAGTTACTGTTTAAAAGATAAAGATAATTTAGAAAATCATTTGGTTTAACTCAAATATATTCCAAAATAATATTTTAAAATATTTAACAGGTAGAAATAATCTCGTATTCATATTCTACATATTTTTCTAATCAAATTTCATATATAACATGTTCAAATCGGAGTTACGGTTTAAAAGATATGGATGATTTTAAAAAGCATTTGTTTGACTTAAATATGATTCGCGCGGATGAATTACCTAAAACATCAGGGAGTTATCAAAAAATGTAAAATAACGGTTCGGGTATGACTTAAATCCGGACGGCGTGTTGATTTTAAGAAAAGACAGGGACTTTTATGTAAAATGCCATGACGGACGAATGAAACCCAATTTGCTTTATTATTAGGTATATATATATATATATATATATATATATATATATATATATATATATATATATACATTTTCGTTGCCTTTCGGATGTTTTACGACACAGACATATGTGTTTGCAGGGCGAAGAAACCCCGTGCACCATACTCTACTTGATCAAAGGCCAGAAGGTGGACGTGGGAAAGGGGATGATATTGAACCCCTTGAAACCAACGTTCCACAACCAGCCGATCCCCGTTGGGCACTTCAGTGTTAGCTTGTCCAGTGTGAACTCGGGGCACGAGGCTTTGCCTCCTCCAGTACAGCATGTGGGAGAGGACGACGAGACCCCACCACGGATTGGAAGCTGCAAGGGTTGGGTGCTGCTATGGCCAAATAATCTTATTCGTCTGGAGCTGGCCAAGAGCACACCAATAACCACACATCAACAAGCATGTGCAGAAACCACCACCCTGCCTACGCAATTACCAGCTCCTGTAGTGCCGGGTGAGAGCGGCGGACGATGTGATGAAGGGGGTGCAATAGTACTGGCTGATGTAATCGGTCCTGTAGAACAGAGAATGGATGATGAGACGGAGGTCGACCCTATGGGTTTCCTCAATACAAACGCGTATGACTATGACATAGATATGATGAGTCAACCATATGACGAATCGGGCTATCAGCATGTTAATGAGGATATGGATGATATGCCCGGGCAGGAAGGTCGTTGGAAGGATTGTAAAAAGTCTCTCTTCATGAATTCCTCACAGGACACGCCTGAAGATGCCGCCTCAACATAGGCTCAACTAGCCGGGGGTCGTACAGTGCTTAGCCCGGGAACCATGGGGCAGGGGTTAAGGAAGGTGTGCCCATAATCGAGAAATATTTCCTTAGTCCTCACTAAGGATATTCTTGACCAACGTCCAGTGATCTACTCCTAGATCACTATTGTACTCCCTTGCCAAATTCGGAGAAAGGTATACAATAGGTCTGGTACATAGCATAGCATACTTTATAGAACCTATGACTGAGGCATAGGGAATGACTTTCATTCTCTTTTCTATTCTCTGCCGTGGTTGGGACTTGAGTCTTACTCAATTTCACACCTTTGCGACACAGGGAAGAACTCTTTCTTTGACTGTTCCATTTTGAACTACTTCAAAATCTTGACAAGGTATGTACTTATTGAAAAACTTATCAAGCATTTTGATCTATCTCAATAGATCTTGATGCTCAATATGTATGTAGCTTTACTGAGGTCTTTCTTTTAAAGAACTCCTTTCAAATACTCCTTTATGCTTTCCAGAAAAATTCTACATCATTTCTGATCAACAATATGTTACTCACATATATTTATCAGAAAGGCGGTAGTGCTCCCACTCACTTTGTTGTAAATACAGGCTTCACCGCAAGTCTGTATAAAACTATATGCTTTGATCAACTTATCAAAGCGTATATTCCAACTCTGACATGCTTGCACCAGTCCATAGATGGATCGCTGGAGCTTGCACATTTTGTTAGCACCTTTAGGATTGACAAAACCTTCTGGTTGCATCATATACAACTCTTCTTTAAGAAAACCATTAAGGAATGTAGTTTTTACATCCGTTTGCCAGATTTCATAAAATGTGGCAATTTCTAACATGATTCGGACAGACTTAAGCATCGCTACAGTTGAGAAAATCTCATTGTAGTCAACACCTTGAACTTGTCGAAAACCTTTTTGCGACAAGTCGAGCTTTGTAGATAGTAACACTACTATCAGCGTCTGTCTTCCTCTTGAAGATCCATTTATACAATATGGCTTGCCGATCATCGGGCAACTCCACCAAAGTCCACACTTTGTTCTCATAAATGGATCCCATCTCAGATTTCATGGCCTCAAGCCATTTCGCGGAATCTGGGCTCATCATCGCTTCCTCATAGTTCATAGGTTCATCATGGTCTAGTAACATGACTTCCAGAACAGGATTACCATACCACTCTGGTGCGGACTATACTTTGGAAGACCTACGAGGGTTTGTAGTAACTTAATCTGAAGTTTCATGATCATCATCATTAGCTTCCTCACTAATTGGTGTAGGAATCACTAGAACTGATTTCTACGATGAACTACTTTCCAATTCGGGAGAAGGTACAAATTACCTTATCAATCTCTACTTTCCTCCCACTCACTTCTTTCGAGAGAAACTCCTTCTCTAGAAAGGATCCATTCTTAGCAACGAATGTTTTGCCTTCGGATTTGTGATAGAAGGTGTACCCAACAATTTCCTTTGGGTATTCTATGAAGACGCACTTCTCCGATTTGGGTTCGAGCTTATCAGATTAAAACCTTTTTCACATAAGCATCGCAACTCCAAACTTTAAGAAACAACAACTTAGGTTTACTGCTAAACCATAGTTCATATGGTGTCATCTCAATGGATTTAGATGGTGCCTATTTAAAGTGAATGCAGCTATCTCTAATGCATAACCCCAAAACGATAGTGGTAAATTGGTAAGATACATCATAGACCGCACCATAACCAATAAAGTGTGCTTATGACATTCAGACACACCATTACGATGTGGTGTTCCATGTGGTGTGAGCTGTGAAACTATTCCACATTGTTTAAAATGAAGGCCAAACTCGTAGCTCAAATATTCATCTCTACGATCAGATCATAGAAACTTTATTTTCTTGTTACAATGATTTTTCCACTTCACTCTGAATTTTTTTGAACCTTTCAACTATTTCAGACTTATGTTTCATCAAGTAGATATACGCATATCTGCTCAAATCATCTGTGAAGGTCACAAAATAATGATACCCGCCACGAGTATCAATACTCATTGGACCGCATACATCGGTATGTATTATTTCCAACAAGTTAGTAGCTCGTTCCATTGTTCCAGAGAATGGAGTTTTAGTCATCTTTCCCAAGAGGCACAGTTCGCAAGCATCAAATGATTCATAACCAAGTGATTTAGAAAATCCATCTTTATGGAGTTTCTTAATGCGCTTTACACCGATATGACCCAAACGGCAGTGCCACAAATAAGTTGCACTATCATTATTAACTTTGCATATTTTGGCATTAACATTATGAATATGTGTATCACTATGATCAAGATTCAATAAACCATCACCATTGGGTGTATGACCATAGAAGGTTTTATTCATGTAAACAGAATAACAATTTATTCTCTATCTTGGATGAATAATCGTATCGCAATAAACATGATCTTATCATATTTATGCTCAACGCAAACACCAAATACCATTTATTTAGGTTTAACACTAATCTCGAAAATATAGGGAGTGTGTGATGATGATCAAATCAATCTTGGAACTACTTCCAACACTCATCGTCACTTCCCCTTCAACTAGTCTCTGTTTATTCTGTAACTCCTGTTTCGAGTTACTAATCTTAGCAACCGAACAAGTATCAAATACTCAGGGGCTACTATAAACACTAGTAAGGCACACATCAATAACCTACATATCAAATATACCCTAGTTCAATTTGCCATCCTTCTTATCCACCAAATATTTAGGGCATTTCCGCTTTCAGTGACCATTTCCTTTGCAGTGTAAGCACTCAGTTTCAGGCTTTGGTCCAGCTTTGGGCTTCTTCGCAGGAGTGACAACTTGCTTGTCATTCTACTTGAAGTTCCCTTTCTTTCCCTTTGCCCTTCTCTTGAAACTAGTGGTCTTGTCAATCATCAACACTTGATGCTCTTTCTTGATTTCTACCTTCGTCGATTTCAACGTCACGAAGAGCTCGGGAATCGTTTTCGTCATCCCTTGCATACTATAGTTCATCACGAAGTTCTAGTAACTTGGTGATGGTGACTAGAGAACTATGTCAATCACTATCTTATCTGGAAGATTAACTCCCACTTGATTCAAGCGATTGTAGGACCCAGACAATCTGAGCACATGCTCACTAGTTGAGTGATTCTCCTCCATCTTTTAGCCATAGAACTTGTTGGAGACTTTATATCTCTCAACTCGGGTATTTGCTTGAAATATTAACTTCAATTCCTGGAACATCTCATATGGTCCATGACGTTCAAAACGTCTTTGAAGTCCCGATTCTAAGCCGTTAAGCATGGTGCACTAAACTATCAAGTAGTCATCATAATGAGCTAGCCAAACATTCATAATGTCTGCATCTGCTCCTGCAATAGGTCTGTCACCTAGCGGTGCATTAAGGACATAATTCTTCTGTGCAGCAATGAGGATAAACCTCAGATCACTGATCCAATCCGCATCATTGCTACTAACATCTTTCAACACAATTTTCTCTATGAACATATCAAAATAAACATATGAAAGCAACAACGCGAGCTATTGATCTACAACATAATTTGCAAAATACTACCAGGACTAAGTTCATGATAAATTTAAGTTCAATTAATCATATTACTTAAGAACTCCCACTTAGACAGACATCTCTCTAATCATCTAAGTGATCACGTGATCCAAATCAACTAAACCATAACCGATCATCACGTGAAATGGAGTAGTTTTCAATGGTGAACATCACTATGTTGATCATATCTACTATATGATTCACGCTCGACCTTTCGGTCTCAGTGTTCCAAGGCCAGATCTGCATAAGCTAGGCTCGTCAAGTTTAACCTGAGTATTCTGCGTGTGCAAAACTGGCTTGCACCCGTTGTAGAAGGACGTAGAGCTTATCGCACCCGATCATCACATGGTGTCTGGGCACAATGAACTTTGGCAACGGTGCATACTCAGGGAGAACACTTTTATCTTGAAATTTAGTGAGAGGTCATCTTATAATGCTACCGTCAATCAAGGCAAGATAAGATGCATAAAAGATAAACATCACATGCTATCAATATAAGTGATATGATATGGCCATCATCATCTTGTGCTTGTGATCTCCATCTCCAAAGCACCGTCATGATCACCATCGTCACCGGCGCGACACCTTGATCTCCATTGTAGCATCGTTGTCGTTTTGCCATCTATTGCTTCTACGACTATCGCTACCGCTTAGTGATAAAGTAAAGCAATTACAGGGTGCTTGCATTTCATAAAATAAAGCGACAACCATATGGCTCCTGCCAGTTGCTGATAACTCGGTTACAAAACATCATCACCTCATATAATAAAATATAGCATCACGTCTTGACCATATCACATCACAACATGCCCTGCAAAAACAAGTTAGATGTCCTCTACTTTGTTGTTGCAAATTTTACGTGGCTGCTACGGGCTGAGCAAGAAACGTTCTTACCTACGCATCAAAACCACAACGATAGTTCGTCAAGTTAGTGTTGCTTTAACCTTCGCAAGGACTGGGTGTAGCCACACTCGGTTCAACTAAAGTTGGAGAAACTAACACCCGTCAGCCACCTGTGTGCAAAGCACGTCGGTAGATCCAGTCTCGCATAAGCGTATGCGTAATGTCGGTCCGGGCCGCTTCATCCAACAATACCGCTAAACAAAAGTATGACATGCTGGTAAGCAGTATAACTTGTATCGCCCACAACTCACTTGTGTTCTACTCGTGCATATAACATCTACGCATGAAACCTAGCTCGGATGCCACTGTTGGGGAACGTAGTAATTTCAAAAAAATTCCTATGCACACACAAGATCATGGTGATGCATAGAAACGAGAGGGGAGAGTGTGTCCACGTACCCTCGTAGACCAAAAGCGGAAGCGTTAGCACAACGCAGTTGATGTAGTCGTACGTCTTCACGGCCCGACCGATCAAGCACCGAAACTACAGCACCTCCGAGTTCTAGCACACGTTCAGCTCGATGACGTCCCTCGAACTCCGATCCAGCCGAGTGCAGAGAGAGAGTTCCGTCAGCACGACAGCGTGGTGACCATCTTGATGTTCTACCGTCGCAGGTCTTCGCCTAAGCACCGCTACAATATTATCGAGGAGGACTATGGTGGAGGGGGGCACCACACATGGCTAAGAGATCAAGAGATCAATTGTTGTGTCTCCAAGGGGTGCCCCCCCTCCCCGTATATAAAGGAGTGGAGGAGGGGGAGGGCCGGCCCTCTCTATGGTGCACCCTAGGAGGAGTCCTACTCCCACCGGGAGTAGGTTTTCCCCCCTTCCAAGTAGTAGGAGTAGGAGTCAAGGAAAGGGGAGAGAGAAGAGAAGGAAGGAGGGGGCGCAGCCCCTCCCCCTAGTCCAATTCGGACTAGGCCTTGGGAGGGGCGCCCAGCCTCTCCTCTCTCTTTCCCCTAAAGCCCAATAAGGCCCATATACTCCCCGACGAATTCCCATAACTCTCCGGTACTCCAAAATATACCCGAATCACTCGGAACCTTTCCGATGTCTGAATATAGTCGTCAAATATATCGACTTTTACGTATCGACCATTTCGAGACTCCTCATCATGTCCCCGATCTCATCCGGGACTTCAAACTACCTTCGGTACATCAAAACACATAAACTCATAATATAACCTTCATCAAACTTTAAGCGTGCGGACCCTACGGGTTCGAGAACAATGTAGACATGACCGAGACACGTCTCTGGTAAATAACCAATAGCGGAACCTGGATGCTCATATTGGCTCCCACATATTCTACGAAGATCTTTATTGGTCAAACCGCATAACAACATACGTTGTTCCCTTTGTCATCGGTATGTTACTTGCCCGAGATTCGATCGTCAGTATCTCAATACCTAGTTCAATCTTGATACCGGCAAGTCTCTTTACTCGTTCCGTAATACATCATCCTGTAACTAACTCATTAGTTACAATGCTTGCAAGGCTTATAGTGATGTGCATTACCGAGTGGGCCCAGAGATACCTCTCTGACAATCGGCGTGACAAATCCTAATCTCGAAATACGCCAACTCAACATGTACCTTCGGAGACACCTGTAGAGACCCTTTATAATCACCCTGTTACGTTGTGACGTTTGGTAGCACACAAAGTGTTCCTCCGGTAAATGAGAGTTGCATAATCTCATAGTCATAGGAACATGTATAAGTCATGAAGAAAGCAATAGCAACATACTAAACGATCAAGTGCTAAGCTAACGGAATGGGTCAAGTCAATCACATCATTCTTCTAATGATGTGATCCCGTTAATCAAATGACAACTCATGTCTATGGCTAGGAAACACAACCATCTTTGATCAACAAGCTAGCCAAGTAGAGGCATACTAGTGACACTATGTTTGTCTATGTATTCACACATGTATTATGTTTCCGGTTAATACAATTCTAGCATGAATAATAAACATTTATCATGAAATAAGGAAATAAATAATAACTTTATTATTGCCTCTAGGGCATATTTCCTTCACTGCGTACCTCTAGTTAATTAGTTTGCGTACTATATGTTGCATCCAGTTGCAAACACTTTCTTTTTCGTGTTGCTCTTGTATATTTTGTTGCATATGATTGTACATCCTCTTCATGAAGATGCATCTCTAACAGGTACCTAGTTTCTTGATGGCGAGATGGCAGTGCTATGTCGTGTACAAAGGGAAGGTTCCGGGGGTGTACAACGAGTGGCATGAGTGTCAGGCGCAAGTGAATGGGTTCTTGGGCGCCAGCCATAAAGGCTTCAAAAGCAGACAAGAAGGAGAAGCTACTTACTTGAGGTTCACGCTAGCGCGAGAGAGGACTCGTAACCGCTACCTCATGTACTGCATAGTTCCGCTCTCGCTCATAGTGATAGCTGTTCTCGCGTATACCTTTGTTTAGATGGATGACGTTGTAGTTGCAAGTATTCGAGACTTGCATGTATCGCTATTTTCGAGATGACAAGATACCACTTTGTGTTGGATGATGGTTATGATGAGACTATTTGTATGTATATGCTATGATTATATTTGTGGTCTCGCATGCATTTGTATGTGCTAAAGATTCTTCTATAAAGTCTGTTCAAATATAAAACAAATATGCAAAAAAAAAACAAAAAAAACTACTAAAATTACCAGTAATGAGTGGAGAAAAGTTAGCAGCAGCGCGGTAGTATCAGTAGCGCGCACAGGAGAAGCGCGCTATAGCTATTAGCAGTAGCGAGTTCCCTGTAAGAACGCTGCTGCTACACTTGTATATCAGTAGCGCGGGAGCGCACGCGTTGCTGCTACGAGTTAGCTGTAGCGCCTTATTAGTAGCGCCGGTCCCCGCGCTACTGATATACCTAGAACCCGCACTGCTGCTAGGCTTTTCCCTAGTAGTGTTCATCTCTGCAAACGGCCACCGCAAAACCTCCTCTTCTTGCACGCACATTGGAATCCATAGCTGATGGGCTGCATTGGTCCCGGTAACTCTCTTTTTACTTTTCTCTTTTTTCGGGCAGATTCAATGCTTTTTAAATATTCATATTGTTCAAACCTCAACTCTAAATCTGACATGTTATACATCAAAATCCATCAGAAAAATATGTAGATTTCAAAGATGCTACTCCCTCCGTCCGGAAATACTTGTTGGGAAAATGGATGAATCTAGATGTATTTTAGTTATAAATACATCTAATTTTATCCATTTCTCCGACAAGTATTTAGGGACGGAGGGAGTATATTGCATGTTAATCATTTCTATAATTACATTTAGGGTGCAACATTAATTAATACCTTCTTTATATGTGGTATTTGGAAATACCTATGTTTCCTACCTCATTTATGTAAACAAGTGGCTTAATGTTGATTTCCATATTGTTTGAAATTGGGCCCATAAAGATTTTTGGAAACACCACGAGTAAACCTGGGAATAGTTTCAGATCCAGATTAAATCCAGCCCAGACCACACGACTTCCTTCCCAGCTACCAATCCAATCCAAACCAAATACTGAGGTCTAGAATCCAAACCGAACCAAGCTGGGTGTATTTTCCATCCAAACCAATCCAAACTGTTTCATTTTTTTGGATTAAATCCATAGTTTCAGACTATGGACAAGCTGATGTTTTGCAACCGTGAAGCTACTAGTCACCAGCTCGGTCGTCCGTGGAGAGAGACATGGTGATGCTGCAGTCGCTGGCCTGTTCGCTTAAGAGAGAGAGAGAGAGAGAGAGAGAGAGAGAGAGAGAGAGAGAGAGAGAGAGAGAGAGAGAGAGAGAGAGAGAGAGTCATGATCGACACGGTCGGATGGAGGCGAAGGGAGGGAAACGTGACCGCCGGATCTCCAGTAGGCGGCAATGGCGGCCCCACGACACTCCAGCGGCGAGCGCGTCGAAGTTTAGCGTACTGTGCGCAGGTCTCGTACGCTCGTTAGGACGTAGATTGGTCGCTGGTTTGTTCATGAGTTTAGAGATTGAAAACGGTTTGAGACCGATTGGTCCATGTCCAGACCGATCCAACCCAGTCCAGTAAATGTTAAAGCCCAAACTAGACCAGATTATATTAGGGCCTCGGACCATTTAAACCATTCCAAAGACAATCTACTAGAAAACCGAACTAAAACTTAGGTTTCAACCCAAACTATTCACAGGCTTAACCACGAGTATGCAAAAAAATCACCCCACCTTTATTTTTGGCGCAACACCAATTATCATGTTGTTTGTTGTGGGCCATCGTAAAAAGATTTCAATGGAAGGGATAGTTTTTTTGTTCCGTTGCAACGCAAGAACAAGTTTGCTGGTAGTACTATTAAATAGGTGACGATGAGCCGTCGGTGGGATTGGAGAGAAAGGGCTTTAGAGAATTCGGTTCCACGTGAAGCTTGAGCTTGAACAGTCAACTTTAGCATTCGTCCATGATACATCAGGAACCAAACTTTGCTTCGAACAAAAGAAAAAAAAAACACATGCATGATGATGTTTGCTTTATCTCCTATATACGTTAGGACAGGTCGCTAAAGAAAGACCTGCATGCGGGTTGCATGTGATCATGGGGAGAATAATTCTTGCAGTGAGCGTCATTATAATTGCCAGGGGCGCGCCTGACATCGGCAAAGGACACGATCGCACTCTTTACAGCCGGCAGCCAAAGATCAGTGGGCACTAAAGCGATAGATGCGTACAGTGCGCCGTGGGCAACGAATACTGTACCTACTACATCCATACTACAGTAGTATATATATGCATGCATGACCTCCCATTTGCATATACAGAGAGGAGAGTACCAATCAATCAATAGACCAGCTAGCTAGCTAGAATATATGGAGCTACAGAGCGACCGGCGAGACCGATCCTCCATGGAGTCGGCGCAAGACCTGGTCAGGAAATTCAGGTCTCTCCTGCAGCTCATGGCCGCACGGTCGGGCGACTATGAGACGCTAGAGGACGCGGCGGTGACCGCTGCGGTGATGGCTGGATGGCATCGCGACGTCGTCATCGACCTTGCCGCCGCGAGCGAGGGGGACACCCAGCTCCATCGGGCGGCCGCTGGCGGGGACGGCGACTGCTACCGCAGGTGCGTGGACTTGGCCTGCGACGGCGACAGTAGCCGGCTGCTCGCGTGCAACGGGGACGGCGACACGCCGCTACACTGCGCTGCCAGGGCCGGGCACACTGGCATGGTTAAACACCTCATTGGCCTCGCTCAAGGGGACGGCCAAGACGATGGTGAGATGGCCAAGACCATGGTGAGGGTGCGGAACAACCGTGGGGAGACGGCGTTGCACGAGGCCATCCGCTCTGGCTGCGAAAAGGACGTGGTATGATATTATTAGTACTTTTTTAGAAAATTATTAGCAAAAGCGCCCATGCATTGCAAAAGGAGAAAGAAAATACCACACCTCTTTAACCTAATAATCATGACTAAAGACCTTAATAGGTCCACGTCCTTTATTTTAACATGGCATATACCATATGTGTTCCCTCTTATCCTCCTTTTCACCCTCGCCAACAGTGATTTCAATGCTCACACAACCACCATGCGTTTAAATGTGCTCAATCCAAAGATCTCTCTCTCTCTCTCTCTCTCTCTCTCTCTCTCTCTCTCTAACCACTCTTTCTTTGCCTCCCTCCCTCCCTTGACGACTTTTTAACAACACAACACACTCTTCTTCTCCTCCTTCCCTTGAGGGCTTTTTAACAACAAGCTCTTCTTCTCCCATGTCACTGCTTCGTCTCTCTCTCTCTCTCTCTCTGTGTGTGTGTGTGTGTGTGTATGTGTGTGTGTGTGTATAACATGAGAAATTTGTTTTTTTCTTGCGAGATTATGATGAGGCGTGAATGCATGTTATTATTGGTTTCTTTTGTCCCCAATATGGTTTTTGCTAAATTGTTCATTTGCAATCCGGAACAACCAGTATGAAAGAAAGACGAATCCTGTGTTATTGGTTAAGATTGCACCCTAAATAGCACTTAAAAATGTTAACGGGTAAAATTACATCATATTCATTTTCTACACGTTTTTCAAATAAAACTTAATATGTATAACATTTGAGTTAGGGTTTAAAAGATATCTATATTTTTTTTAAACATTCGTTTTAGATGGACGTTGGGTTGATTTAGCAAAATATCGGGGGGGGGGGGGGGGGGGGTCTCTTTAATTTCTATCACCGTGTATTGTGGGTTAATTACCAAAGAGAGTAAAGGGTTTTCTATAAACTGCAAAAAACCAATTTCCTTGACTTAAAAGTGGAATTTGGGTTAATTACCATAAAGGGTAGGGGTTTTCTGTAAATGCAGAAAACATTTCGTTTTCTCTGACTTAAGTTGGACTACGGGTTAATTAAGATCAAACGCAGATTTCTTGTAAAAGGGACGACGACGGGGCAGAAGCAATAGCCCCTTTATTAGTAAGGTATAGATTTTTAAGAAAACGAAACCACTAGAACAACCATCTTCCTGTGCCTTGCCCGGAAAAGCATTTCTGACACAGGTTAAGTTATGCTGGGCTAACTCAAGCAAATCAATCAACGCCAGCATTTCGCATGGTCGGACACAAGTATCCCGCTACCTACACCATGCCTTCTAGTTTTTTTCCTCTTATTTTATATCACTCATATTTCCTAAACTAAGATTCGAAGTTAGAAACTTCTATATATTTGAATCCCTCGCACCAACACCATAAGGATGCGACACATTTTGAGTACCTTTCAAACTTGTTTAAATCTTACTTCTATATATTTAAATCCCTCACACCAACACCATAAGGATGTGACACATTTTGAGTACCTTTCAACTTGTTTAAATTTTACTATATCATTCATATTCCGATCAACTGAAATACGTATTATTTTTCCTGATATTGATTGCAATATGCACTCAGTGCTCTCCACAATTGAGTGAGATAATTGAAATTAAATTATTTCATTCTATAAATATTAGAACAATATTTAAGGCATTTTTGTTTATAATTTCACCCAATTTAGAAAATAGTTTAGTTTATTAAAATATGACTTATGAAACAAACATTTTAACTAATTTGAAAATGGTATGTGTTAATTGAATTATGAAATTTAGTGAAATAACTAGCATATCAGTTAAATGTTTTCTAAAAATGAGTGAAATAATTAAATGTATGCAAAATATTTTCTGCAATTAAATTATTGCAATATATTTCACTCGATGTTGGAAATCATTTAACACATTCTTTCATTTGTTATACTCAATTTTAGGAAAAAATTGACAAACATTTCAGTTTACTGGATTACGATTGGAACATTGAAACAAAATATTTCCAGTTTCACTATTTCAATCCACTCAAATATGTCTCAATCATCCCTTTTTTGGTAAATATCAATAACAATTGATACAATTCAACTCAAACACATGATCCGGATTTCTATCATCCATTGAAATAACATATTAATGAATTATATTTGATAACTTTTTTGAAACATTACCATGTTACTGAAATATATGAAATTTGTGTGAAATCTATGTGCCTTTATGAAATCGTTTGTAATATGGCAGCAACAGCTGAACATCATGTGGATTTTCTATGAAATACTTTTTCTAAACCTTTTTTGTTACAATAAAATATACTCCATCTATCCCAAAATAAGTGTCTCTGACTTAGTACAACTTTGTACTATAGTTGTACTAGATCAGCGACGCTTATGTGGGATGGATGGAGTACCAAATAATGGAAGTGAAATAAATAATTAAATATGAATACTTCACATGAAATTATTTTGATAACATTTCATTTGAAACAATTTAATGTTTATGAAGTTGATTCGAAATATGACAAGTCAATTAAATACAAACTAGTTGAATATATCCAATATTGATCATGTTTTGAAGGTCTTGTTGCTTGGAATTAAAACACATATGGAAAAAGTTGGAGTTTTGCTTCAAAATACACAAATCATCCAAAATGTCATGGTAAAATAAAATAGAAATCAAATTCATTGGATAGTCCATTATCTACTCTCTCACTCTCTTTCCTAAAAAAAAATCCAAGACAAGCTAACAAAATTGTTGCATTCTTCTCTCCATATCGTTGAAATGGTTTCTCGGATTATGCCCCAAAATTTTGCACGTATCCCAATGCTAGATGCCAGTCAGCTATATGGAAGCTCCTTCAGATTTTCCAAGTTGGTGACTTGCCTATCTTTACGCAGAAAAAGATGGTCGAAGATTTGCTGGCGGTGGATAATCAACTGGCATGTCAAGAAGCATCTGATGGTACTTCACCTCTATTCTTAGCCATCTCGCTGGGCCAACACTGGCTTGCTCGTTGGTTGTACGAATGGGGTCATAAAAAATTGTCTTACTCTGGCCCCGAGGGGCAAAATGCCTTGCATGCTGCTGCTCTCGACGGGTTTCGACACAGCAAAGGTGTGTATGTATGTATGCACTCCTAATTTACATATAAATTTCTACTCCGACACGAACAACATGATACCTAGCTAGATGAGTTAAAAATGGATGATAGAAATCATAGATTATACCCCTCCAACGGATTTTGTGACGGCTCCTCTATATATATGTAGGGGTGAGATGACATACATCACCTTTTTTCTATGATTTGTACTTTATTTTTAGGACTAATGAAATACTCCCCCCATTCCAAAAAATAGTATTTTTTTATTATTTTTTCAGAGACAAACTTCATAGTGTTTGACAAAGTTTATAGCTAAAATATCAACATTAACAATACCCGATAAATACAATTTAAAATTATGTTTCACCATGTGTCTAATGATATTTATTTGGCATTATAGATGTATAGTTATTTCTATAATGCAAAATATATTCATTATTGTACAAAAACATATATTATTGTACAAAGACATATATTAATTGGAAATTGCATATTAGCGAGCCACCATACCATCCGCTAAGATTTTTCTTGCCCATTCCACATACCAAATAAAAAGTTAAATGAGACAATATTGAATATGCTTCATGTGATTTCAGCATGATTAATATAATAAGTATTATTTTGTGAAAATATTAAATCTCTTTTATGTTAATAAGTTTAATTTAATATCAAAGAAGATATGTTTTATATTTTGCATGATATTTAGAGAATAAATAAGTCAGGCTCATGTGGGTGCATACGTTGATGGTTATAATAATTAGCTATGGATATTAATGTAATCATTAAGATTTGCTATACTGTTCCTTAGATTTGATTGTTAATTTAATTAATGAATATCTCAAATTAGAGAATCGATTTATACTCAATAACCTTTATAAGATTGGTGAACTTAACCCCATTCGAGCATTGTTACAACGTCATTACGAAAAATATATTTTTTATATAACAATTATTGATTAAATATGTAGATAGATGGTAATTGATTTATTTATGTTATGCACTGGATAGCCTATTCGAGTAAATCAATGATTATGTAAAATTTACTTACTAAATTATCTAGATATCACTTATGTAGTTTGAGTTTTTTTAAGTCGACAAATTTTTAGGGAAATTCTTCATAATTTACTAATCACATATGGTAAATCACTTACCATGTATATCAGCTCTGTTTATCACATTGTTTTGGCCATATTATTAATGTATAATATATCTCAATGTGAACTTGCATAAAACATGCATTGGGGTCCACTAATCATTGTGTATATACCCATGTGTGTGTGTGTGTTAAGGAAGAACGTATACATATGATTAAATATCCGGCTCCTAATTTATGTTTGTTCCATTCCCATTCGTGTATCTTCTACTTAGTACTAGAGTGTATCCATGATGATAAAATGGTGATAATAGAATCGCTGGAGTGGTATATGTGATGCCAGTATATCTAACCATGTCCCCACGAAAAAGGTCCCAATATCAATGGATGTCATAGTTTTTCTAGAATTTTAGTTTTCTACAGAAAGTTGTATTCCCAAAGGAAAGCTGAGAGCTAGTATAATAGCGTTTGATCGAACATTAGAATTAATTATTATTCACCCATTTAAATTATTATTTTTTGAATGAGATATCTTGATTTTGATGTCAAATATGATGTTGTTGAGTTGTATCATACAAACCAATATAAATTTGTCAATTTTTTATAAAAGTGTAGATGAAATTACAATTTTATTCCTTTTTCTACATCGGTTTAAAAAGGCAATAATGTTTGTGGTTTTTCTGCCAATAAAATCGTACTTATATGTGAACACATAATAACTTATCCTACTCTTTAGAGTATGATTTTTTTCTATGCCATGAGGGGTCATTTATTTAACTTTTGTTTTAATTTCCAAATTTAGAACTTACTGCGGATAGATGTTTCAGAAGAATGTATTGGCTTTTACTTCTACCTTTGTCTAATACCTGAATAATATCATAACGTCAGTAAGCCAATAACTGCAGGGATAGCAAAACAGCTGCTTCACTGGAACAATAGCCTTGCCAGACAAGCGGACAACTCCGGAAGTACAGCATTACACTTTGCTGCGTCAGCACAAGATCCCACATTGGAGTTATTTCTGTTTGTTTTTGGTGACCGTGGCTTCGAATCACACTCTCCCTTGTCGCTCACCACTTTACCTAAGAAATGGGTATACAAGTTCTATAAGTGGAGGGAGCATCCAACCTTTCTACTGGTCGATGCTAATCCACATTCCGCATTTCAGCCAGATAGGAATAGTTTGTATCCGGTGCATGTGGCTGCCTCAGCGGGAAGCTTGGTGCCTATCATCATATTGCTCTGCCATTCTCCTGGCTGCGCCGGGCTACGAGACAACCAAGGAAGGACCTTCCTTCATATTGCCGTGGAGAAGAAGAAGCATAACATTGTGTGGTTTGTGGCTCGCCGGTTAGATAATAAGGCCATCATGAACATACAGGACTACAACGGGAACACTGCCATGCACCTAGCTGTTGGTGGCGGGAGCTGGGATATATTCAAGATCCTCATTGGCAACAAGCACGTCTCCTTGAATTTGACAAATAAGGAGGGTGAAACTCCCATGGATATTGCACTCAGCAACGTTACTCCAACTGGATTCTATTTTGGAATGGTACTTAACTTGCTCCTACTGTTTGGATTTGTCCCTTACATATGAAATTTAGAATAGATAGATAAATGCATGTTATCTGAAAAATAATTGATGATGAATTCCTATTGTGTTTGCTTGTTCTTGCTTGCATGCAGCATGCACGGCGTCGAATACTTGTGACATTGACCTTAGCAAATGGTAAAAACAGCTTCTGCCGGCGGGACCGTTTCCTGGATCAACATGTTCCTAAGCTAGACGAAAAGGAAGAATCTGATAAAATAACGTCGTTCGCACAGATTGTTGGTGTCGGCTCCGTCCTCGTAGCGACTGCGACGTTCGCTGCAACATTTACCATGCCAGGCGGCCCCAACAGTACCGATCCCAAGATCCCACCCAACGGCAGAGGTGGCACGCCGACACTCGCGGGGCTCTACGCTTTCGACGCCTTCGTCATCTCTAACACCCTGGCCTTCATCTGCTCCACTTTGGCCACCTTCAGCCTCGTCTACACTGGGGTGGCCACGGTGGACATAGAGAAGCGGATCAAGCTGGTGGCCTTCTCCCTGGCGCTGCTCATCAGTGCGGCCAGGAGCTTCTGCGCCGCCTTCGCGTTCGCCATCTATGTGATGCTCCCTCCCACGGTGGCCCATGGGACTGCCATGGCAGCATGCATAATGACGGTCCTTGCACTAATGGACGCGTTTTGGTTCATGTGGGCCATCGTGACTGATACAATAGTTCTCGTTAGGAGGGAAGACTGGCGGTCAATGCCCAAACGACTGATGAAGCTGGCGGCAAGAATCCTAATCAACACTGTGTATGTGTTCTGGCCCTACATCGTCATCTTCGGTCTGTTGGCCATCAAAAGCATCACTGGCCATCAAGAGACCTCAGTACCTGCACCAATGCCCACCCAACGGCTATAACATTGATCACTAAATGCTTCCTTTATCAAAAAGAATATGATTGATCAGAATGGAAGCCACGGCAAGCCAGGCAAACTCACCTTAATAACTATGTTGGCTTATGAATCCTTCCTCGTCGTCCCATATGTTCATTTTCAGAACAATTTGTTTTCAACTCTAAGGGAATGTGTGTTTCTTTTGTTTTATCATGGTTTGTAATCATGTGATAAATTTGTTCAACAGTACGTAAGCTTCTGCTCATGTTTTGTCGTGGTAATTTTCTGTCTTCTACTAGCTAGTATAGACATTCAAGTTGAACAATTTTTGAATTGTGTGCATTTCTTACATTTTATATCATTTGCATGGTATGCATGTATTTTATTGTATGTAGGTGCCACACCCAATGAAGTGATATTGAAGTTTATAATTAATATGAAACTAGTATAAATTTTATTTTGGAATGATATTTGTATTAATATCAACTTGGACGCATAGTTCTTTTAATAATATTGGAAGTTCTAGAGGATAAAAAATATATGGAAAATTGCTAAATTGTTCTTCTTTTTTCACTTGGACGATAATTACATCCATTTGGATTACGCGTCTCTCTTTCTGCATGACACACCCAAGAGCAAGATTGCATGAAAATAATAATCAATCTGCCATGCAATCCTTTTACTTTATTCAAATCTCATCTTTTTTGTAACTTTCTCACAAAACCACGTTGCCACCACACATGCCCCAGTGTCACTTGGAGGTTGTGCCGTGGAGGCTCCTAGGGCTATAGGAACAATGTTGTTGAGTTAGTTCGGCTTGAGATAACACGACCGCGAAATGGTTATATCTGTCCTAAGAGTGATGTTTATCTGAATGGATACAAAAATTAAATTCTCAAACATTATTAACTTATGAACATATATCTATACCTTTTCTTTCTATACTAATTAGAGACTCCCAAGAAATTACCATATTAATTAGAAAATAGGAGCCGTTAATCCGGTGGGACCGAGTTATAACGGCCAGATTTAATCTGACTTAATTAGAAAATAGGAGCTGTTAATATACCAATGATCGGATGCACACAAAAAAGTCAATCACGTTAAAAAGGATCACCTCGCACTAGTAGAAAAAGGGCCATTTGTCCCAGTTCGTAAGGGCCTTCTATCCCGGTTTAAGAACCGGGACTAAAAGGTCGATACTAATGCCCTTTGCCTTTAGTCCCGGTTCTTACACGAACCGGGACAGATGGGCCTCCGCGTGGCCGCTGCGGCCAGCCCAGGCAGGGGGGCCTTTGGTCCTGGTTGGTGACATAAACCGGGACCAAAAAGCATCCACGCGTCTGCAGCTCGCTGGAGGTGAGGGTTTTTTTTGAAAGGGGCTGGTTTAGGGGTTTTGGGGGTTAATTTATAGTTATTAGCTAGCTAATAGAGAGAAGTGTCCTCTCTTATATCTTCGTGCTTGGTTTACCAACGCTACTGCTATGTTCATTTCACCCGCTGATATATAATAACTCTTCATGCTCGCATCATGCATCATCATATATAATAACAAGTCCTACTAATCATGCATCATCATACAACTTCTACTCGTTATTAATAACAAGTCATACGATCATCATCCTCATAGTCATCGAACCAACCCTACTTAATTGTTCTTAGCACATGATCATCAATATCAAGTAGGACCTAATTAATACCCTTAAAGTAAAATAGCATAAAACAATATAGACCCTGACTCTCCATTATGGAGAATTGAGATCATCCTGTCTCCAATTCTTGCGCTTCGCTTCCTTTTGCTTCCAAGGACCTCCTTACGACTGTCCATACATTTTTTCCATTCTTTGATTGTCATGTCTCCACTTCATTTAGAAATTCGGTATGGACAGTTGAGATTCGTAGGATGACCTGGTTGTATGTTCAAAACATCAAGGCGAACATGTCTATACATCAGATGAGGCACACAATCATTCGGGATTATCTGATGAAGCAATGATTTACTAGTTTTAGAAGTATGCAAAAGATGCATCGATGTCGTAATAGTAAAAAAATCTTATCAAGGTATCTCCATGGTAGTTCCCGTAGTTCAACACGTGCACTAGTGGCACGTATTGACCATAATGTTGAGGAGTTCGATTGTAGATATTGTAATTCTCAAGATCAGTACAAAATGGGATCAGATGATTTTTCTCCTTATAAGTTAATTCGGAGCCATCGATGTAGTGGGTTTTGTCTACCATCTTCCGCACATTCTTTGAAGAATGAAAATAAGCTGTCAATGGAAATAAGTTGTCAACTATTTTGAAATAAACAATATAAATTACTTAATAACTATGTTTGAGAAGCTCACATAGGGGAAGAATTGGAAGCGTATCAACAAGGACCCAAATGTCCATATTGTCTTGCTCGATTTTAGGATCACCAAGATCAATGGTGATAAGCATACCCTCATCAAAACCATACATCTTGCAAAGTGCTTCCCAATTTTTGCGACCAAAATGGGTTACACTCTCAGAATTGTACAGATTTACTTCAAAATCCACACCATGATGGGTCCTTAGGTGAATTTTCTTTGTTTCCATACTTTCATGGTCTTCAAAACCCATTCTCTCCAAGACATAGCGTCTTGCATAGCATGGGATAAGCTAGTCGAATTGGTAAAGATGAAAAGTACACATTAAAATAGTTGAAGTCGTGCTTAATTACGAAAAAAAACTATTTTCATCGCTGCGTACCGTTTTGACATCGAAGGTCTCCTCGAGCTTAATGCTGAAGCGCCGATCTTTGTCCAGCTCAAGGAACCTGTCGCACATACCTCGGTCATCGTGGCACCAGTCGCACTCCCCCGGGCGGTTTTCGTCGTCCGAGTACGACATTTCCTATGTTCATAATTCAAATATTAAACTTGTACAATTAAATATATGTACTAAAAAACCTAAATTGGATCCTTATTATTCATCACGGGTTGACTATCGGTCTGTCGAGCCTTTTCTTGAAAACTCTCAGCTCATGTGGTGTACATATTGGACCGTCGGTGATGGTAGCTCCTCCTTTCATTCCCGAGTGCATTACACCAAATTGTCTAGCACATGGGAATGAAGGAGAAGCTACCCCCACGACAACAGTCGGTATTCTTCGTCCTCTCGTATATATATGGTTGGAGACTCTCCCTCACTGATTCCTCTATAGCCTTTGCGACCGTCGGTGATGGTAGCTCCTCCTTTCGTTCCCGAGTGCATTACACCAAATTGTGTCTAGCACACGGGAACGAAGGAGAAGCTACCCCCACGACAACAGTCCGGATTCTTTGTTCTCTCATATAGGTGGACACTCGACAGACTTAAAGTCAACCCGAGGACTCATATTATAGGACTCATATTGACATGGAGATTTGGCTGGTCTCACCTCGAGGTCGGAGGGGGGTCGGTGACGAGGACGACGGCGCGAATGATGGAGGGGGATCCTAGATTTCTGCATAGTGCTCTCCAATTTTAGCATTCAAAGTAGGAGTACTTTTCCAATCTGAGCATTCGATAAGCAAAACCAAATCGTAAAATAAAGTAGCATTCAATTGCAAGCAAAAGTACATCATCTCTTGTGTCCGTACATCGTCGAATATTATTACTAATACTCCTCGAATACTATCATACATATAGCATCGCTAGTACAGCTAGAACCGTAGCGCCTGACGGGTATCGTCGCGGGCGGTGGACACCCAAAGAGAAGGAACCATCACAGGATCATAGCTCCAGTGAGATCCTTGAAGAACCTGCCAGGTATTGTCGAACCTGCCCTCCAACGCAACCATGTAGTGACGAACGTGCTCGTCCTCCTTGCTGACACGGTGACGTACCACCTCCGCGGTGTCCGGAAGCCTCGGCACCGTCACCGGCCCACGCGACCGCCACCAAACAAGGATCAGGTCAACAACGGGTTGGCTCCTCACCAACCTACGCCCCCCGGAAGGTAGCACCTCCCAATACCAGCCCGGCGGAGCTCAGTCCCGGACATGGCCCCTGTGATCAAGCCGGCCTCCTCCGCCGAGTCGACGACGAGGATGAGGGATAGGCATCGTCAACGTCGATGCGGGATTAATTGCTTGAACTAAAAAATTAAACTAGTTCTATTAATTTTCCTGCTAAAAATAAACTACTTCTATATATAGTAAAATAAATTAGTTTTATTAAATCAACTAGTTCAACTACTAAGCACTTACTATAAATAAATAAAATAAAGTAATTCTTACTAAAAATAAACTACTTCTATATATAGTAAAATTTAATAAAGTAGTTTTATTAATTAATCAACTAGTTCAACTAATAAGCACTTACTATAAATAAATAAAATAAAGTAGTTCTTACTAAAAATAAACTACTTCTATATATAGTAAAATTTAATAAAGTAGTTTTATTAAATCAACTAGTTCAACTACTAAGCACTAACCTAAAATCGATATCTACTAATAATTAACCTAAATAAAAAATTAATACATATACGAAAAAACATATATATATATATATATATATATATATATATATATATATATATATATAAACAAAAAAATGCTATGAACATTATATTCATACATATATAGCCACATCCATTCATCATATATCTACCACATACATATATATACATTATATATATATATATGAAAAAAAATGCAGTGAACAAAAAAATAATACAAATTATATGAAAAAAAATGAACAGAGCCGTGGCGCGGCGGCGGCTCACATCGGGCGACGGTGATGGCGGCGGGGGCGGAGGGCAACGGCGACGGGCGACGGCGTGGCCTCGCGGCACGGGCGACAGCGACGGCTGCGGGGCAGCCTGGCGGCGTGGATCGAGCTCGCGGCGTCGTCGGGCGGGGGGAAACTGGCGATGGAAATCTGAAAATTTCCTAAGTGCCTGCTTATATAGCAAAGGTTTTGGTCCCGGTTCGTCGCACCAACCGGGACTAACCACCCTTTAGTCCCAGTTGGTGGCACCAACCGGGACCAAAGGCCTCTTTTCAGCAGCCCAAAGGGCGGGAAGCAGAGGGCTTTGGTCCCGGTTGGTGGCACCAACCGGGACTAAAGGGGGGCATTGGTCCCGGTTGGTGCTAAGAACCGGTACCAATTCCTCCCGTTAGTCCCAGTTGGTGGCACCAACCAGGACCAAAGGGCGTGTGCTGGAACTGGCGCAGTGCGGTGCTATGTTTAGTCCCACCTCGTTAGCTGAGAGGGGCTTGGAGTGGTTTATAAGCCCTGCCGAACCAACCACTTCGAGCTCCTCTCTACTGCAGGCTTACGGGCCTAAATTCACTCTCTATGCCTGTGGGCCTATTGGGCCTACTACGGGCCTGCATCCTGGCCCTAGTACTGGGTTTCTAGTCGTATGCAGGCCGTGGTGGCCCTGTAGGTGGCACTTTTTTTATTTTATTTTTCCAGTTTTTTTGCTTTCTTTTTTGTTTCTAATTACTTATTTATTTTATTTTATGATAATTTTTTTTCCATTAAAGTTTGTAAAAAAATTCTAATTACTTATTTATTTTCTTTTATATAATTCTTTTTTCTATTAAAGTTTGTAACAAAAAAGTTCTTTATGAAAATTCTTTTTGCTTTTAATGATTTTGAACAGAAAATGAACTCTGAAAAGGTTGAAAGTTGGCACGGTATCATCATTTTACCCACATGGAAAAGCTCTAGCAAACGAACTACAGGATCTTGTGCTATGCTTAGGATTGGGTCTTGTCCATCACATCATTCTCCCAATGATGTGATCCCGTTATCAATGACATCCAATGTCCATGGTCAGGAAACGGTGACCATCTATTGATAAACGAGCTAGTCAAGTAGAGGCTCACTAGGGACATGTTGTGGTGTATGTATTCACACATGTATTACGATTTCCGGATAACACAATTATAGCCTGAATAATAGACAATTATCTTGAATGAGGAAATATAATAATAACCATTTTATTATTGCCTCTAGGGCATATTTCCAACAGTCTCCCACTTGCATTAGAGTCAATAATCTAGTTACATTGTGATGAATCGAACACCCATAGAGTTCTGGTGTTGATCATGTTTAGTCAACGGATCTACGACATTCAGATCCGTATGCACTTTGCAAATATCTATGTCTC
The DNA here is from genome assembly GCA_963921465.1 of Triticum timopheevii. Lineage (NCBI taxonomy): Eukaryota > Viridiplantae > Streptophyta > Magnoliopsida > Poales > Poaceae > Triticum > Triticum timopheevii. The sequence continues at coordinate 9,468,564 of OY997271.1, forward strand.
CATCTTGAACATTTTCATGAATGGAGTTGAAGCGACGCTTGATGTGCCTGGTCTTCTTGTGAAACCTGGGCTCCTTGGCAAGGGCAATAGCTCTAGTGTTGTTACAGAAGATGGTGATGGGCCCCAACGCATTGGGTATGACTCCTAGGTCGGTGATGAACTCCTTCATCCATATTGCTTCATGCGCTGCCTCCAAGGCTGCCATGTACTCCGCTTCACATGTAGATCCTGCCACGACGGTTTGCTTGCAACTGCACCAGCTTTCTGCCCCACCATTCAAAATATACATGTATCCGGTTTGTGACTTAGAGTCATCCAGATCTGTGTCGAAGCTAGCGTTGACGTAACCCTTTACGACGAGCTCTTCGTCACCTCCATATATGAGAAACATATCCTTAGTCCTTTTCAGGTACTTCAGGATATTCTTGACCGCTGTCCAGTGTTCCATGCCGGGGTTACTTTGGTACCTTCCTACCAAACTTATGGCAAGGTTTACATCAGGTCTGGTACACAACATGGCATACATGATAGACCCTATGGCCGAGGCATAGGGGACGACACTCATCTTTTCTCTATCTTCTACCGTGGTCGGACATTGAGCCAAGCTCAATTTCACACCTTGCAACACAGGCAAGAACCCCTTCTTGGACTGATCCATATTGAACTTCTTCAATATCTTATCAAGGTATGTGCTTTGTGAAAGACCTATGAGGCGTCTCGATCTATCTCTATAGATCTTGATGCCTAATATGTAAGCAGCTTCGCCAAGGTCCTTCATTGAAAAACACTTATTCAAGTAGGCCTTAATGTTGTCCAAAAGTTCTATATCATTTCCCATCAAAAGTATGTCATCCACATATAATATGAGAAATGCTACAGAGCTCCCACTCACTTTCTTGTAAACGCAGGCTTCTCCATAAGTCTGCATAAACCCAAACGCTTTGATCATTTCATTAAAGCGAATGTTCCAACTCCGAGATGCATGCACCAGCCCATAGATGGAGCGCTGGAGCTTGCATACCTTGTTAGCATTTTCGGGATCGACAAAACCTTCCGGCTGCATCATATACAGTTCCTCCTTAAGATAGCCGTTAAGGAATGTCATTTTAACGTCCATTTGCCATATCTCATAATCATTGTATGCGGCAATTGCTAACATGATTCAGACAGACTTCAGCTTCGCTACGGGAGAGAAAGTCTCATCGTAGTCGACCCCTTGAACTTGTCGATAACCCTTAGCGACAAGTCGAGCTTTATAGATGGTAACATTACCATCCGCGTTCATCTTCTTCTTAAAGATCCATTTGTTTTCTATCGCTCACCGATCATTGGGCAAGTATGTCAAACTCCATACTTTGTTTTCATACATGGATCCTATCTCGGATTGCATGGCTTCAAGCCATTTGTTGGAATCTGGGCCCGCCATTGCTTCTTCATAGTTCGAAGGTTCACCGTTGTCTAACAACATGATTTCCAGGACAGGGTTGCCATACCACTCTGGTGTGGAACGTGTCCTCGTGGACCTACGAAGTTCAGTAGTAACTTGATCCGAAGTACCTTGATCATCATTAGTTTCCTCTCTAATCGGTGTAGGCACAATAGGAACGTCTTCCTGAGCTGCGCCAATTTCCGATTCAAGAGGTAGTACTTCATCAAGTTCCACTTTCCTCCCACTTACTTCTTTCTAGAAAAACTCTTTCTCCAGAAAGGACCCGTTCTTGGCAACAAAGATTTTTCCTTTGGGTCTGGGGTAGAAGGTATACCCAGTGGTTTCCTTAGGGTATCCTATGAATACGCATTTTTCCGACTTGGGTTCGAGCTTTTCAGGTTGAAGTTTCTTGACATAAGCATCGCATCCCCAAACTTTTAGAAACGACGGCTTAGGTTTCTTCGCAAACCATAATTCATACGGTGTCATCTCAATGGATTTAGATGGTGCCCTATTTAAAGTGAATGTAGCTGTCTCTAGAGCGTATCCCCAAAATGATAGCGGTAAATCGGTGAGTGACATCATAGATCGCACCATATCCAATAGAGTGCGATTACAACGTTCGGATACACCGTTACGCTGAGGCGTTCCAGGCGGAGTGAGTTGTGAAACAATTCCATATTTCCTTAAGTGCGTACCAAATTTGTGACTTAAATATTCTCCCCCACGATCTGATCGTAAGAATTTTATCTTTCGGTCACGTTGATTCTCTACCTCATTCTGAAATTCCTTGAACTTTTCAAAGGTCTCAGACTTGTGTTTCATCAAGTAGACATACCCATATCTACTCAAGTCGTCAGTGAGAGTGAGAACATAACGATATCCTCCGTGAGCCTCAACGCTCATTGGACCGCACACATCAGTATGTATGATTTCCAATAAGTTGGTTGCTCGCTCCATTGTTCCGGAGAACAGAGTCTTGGTCATTTTTCCCATAAGACATGGTTCGCACGTGTCAAATGATTCGTAATCAAGAGACTCCAAAAGTCCATCAGCATGGAGCTTCTTCATGCGTTTGACACCAATGTGACCAAGCCGGCAGTGCCACAAGTATGTGGGACTATCGTTATCAACTACATCTTTTGATATTCACACTATGAATATGTGTAACATCACGTTCGAGATTCATTAAGAATAAAACATTGACCAGCGGGGCATGACCATAAAACATATCTCTCATATAAACAGAACAACCATTATTCTCGGATTTAAATGAGTAGCCATCTCGCATTAAATGAGATCCAGATACAATGTTCATGCTCAAAGCTGGCACTAAATAACAATTATTGAGGTTTAAAACTAATCCCGTAGGTAAATGTAGAGGTAGCGTGTCGACGGCGATCACATCGACCTTGGAACCATTCCGACGCGCATCGTCACCTCGTCCTTCGCCAGTCTCCGCTTATTCCGCAGCTCCTATTTTGAGTTACAAATATGAGCAACCGCACCGGTATCAAATACCCAGGAGCTACTACGAGTACTGGTAAGGTACACATCAATTACATGTATATCACATATACCTTTGGTGTTGCCGCCTTCTGTCCGCTAAGTATTTGGGGCAGTTCCGCTTCCAGTGTCCCTTTCCCTTGCAATAAAATCACTCAGTCTCAGGTTTGGGTCCATTCTTTGGCTTCTTCCCGGCAACTGGCTTACCGGGCGCGGCAACTCCCTTGCCGTCCTTCTTGAAGTTCTTCTTACCCTTGCCTTTCTTGAAACTAGTGGTTTTATTGACCATCAACACTTGATGTTCCTTTTTGATTTCCACCTCTGCTGATTTCACCATTGAAAATACTTCAGGAATAGTTTTCACCATCCCCTGCATATTGTATTTCATCACAAAGCTCTTGTAGCTAGGTGGGAGCGACTGAAGGATTCTGTCAATGACCGCCTCGTCCGGGAGGTTAATGTCCATGTGGGACAAGCGGTTGTGCAACCCAGGCATTTTGAGTATGTGCTCACTGAAGAACTATTTTCCTCCATCTTACAACTGTAGAACTTGTCAGAGACTTCATATCTCTCGACCCGGGCATGAGATTGGAAAACCATTTTCAGCTCTTCGAACATCTCATATGCTCCGTGTTGCTGAAAACGCTTTTGGAGCTCCGGTTCTAAGCTGTAAAGCATGCCGTACTGAACGAGGGAGTAATCATCAGCACGTGACTGCCAAGCATTCATAACGTCTTGGTTCTCTAGGATGGGTGCTTCACCTAGCGGTCCTTTTAGGACATATGCTTTCTTGGCAGCTATGAGGATGATCCTCAGGTTCCGGACCCAGTCCGAATAGTTGTTGCCATCATCTTTCATCTTGGTTTTCTCTAGGAACGCGTTGAAGTTGAGGTTGACATGAGCGTTGGCCATTTGATCTACAAGACATTTTGCAAAGGTTTTTAGACTAACTTCATGATAATTAAGTTCATCTAATCAAATTATTTAATGAACTCCCACTCATATTAGACATCCCTCTAGTCATCTAAGTGATATATGATCCGACTCAACTAGACCGTGTCCGATCATCATGTGAGACGGACTAGTCATCATCGGTGAACATCTCCATGTTGATCGTATCTTCCATACGACTCATGTTTGACATTTCGGTCTCTTGTGTTCTGAGGCCATGCCTGTACATGCTAGGCTCGTCAAGTCAACCTAAGTGTTTTGCATGTGTAAATCTGTCTTACACCCGTTGTATGTGAACGTTAGAATCTATCACACCCGATCATCACGTGGTGCTTCAAAACAAGGAACTTTCGCAACGGCGCACAATTAGGGGGAACACTTTCTTGAAATTATTATAAGGGATCATCTTATTTACTACCGTCGTACTAAGCAAATAAGAAGCAAAACATGATAAACATCACATGCAATCAAATAGTGACATGATATGGCCAATATCATATTGCTGCTTTGATCTCCATCTTCGGGGCGCCATGATCATCTTCGTCACCGGCATGACACCATGATATCCATCATCATGATCTCCATCATCGTGTCTTCATGAAGTTGTCACGCCAACGATTACTTCTACTTCTATGGCTAACATGTTTAGCAATAAAGTAAAGTAATTTCCATGGCGTTATTCAATGACACGTAGGTCATACAAAAATAAACACAACTCCTATGGCTCCTGCCGGTTGTCATACTCATCGACATGCAAGTCGTGATTCCTATTACAAGAACATGATCAATCTCATACATCACATATATTTCATTCATCACATCCTTTTGGCCATATCACATCACAAGGCATATGCTGCAAAAACAAGTTAGACGTCCTCTAATTGTTGTTGCATGTTTTTACGTGGCTTCTATAGGTTTCTAGCAAGAACGTCTCTTACCTACGTAAAACCACAACGTGATATGCCAATTTCTATTTACCCTTCATAAGGACCCTTTTCATCGAATCCGATCCGACTAAAGTGGGAGAGACAGACACCCGCTAGCCACCTTATGCAACTAGTGCATGTCAGTCGGTGGAACCTCTCTCACGTAAGCGTACGTGTAAGGTCGATCCGGGCCGCTTCATCCCACTATGCCGCCGAAACAAGATAAGACTAGTAGTGGCAAGAAAATTGACAACATCTACGCCCACAACAAGTTTGTGTTCTACTCGTGCATAGAAACTACGCATAGACCTAGCTCATGATGCCACTGTTGGGGAACGTTGCAGAAAATAAAAAAATTCTACGCTTCACCAACACCAATCTATGGAGTCATCTAGCAACGAGAGAGAGGAGTGCATCTACATACCCTTGAAGATCACGCGCAGAAGCGTTCAAGAGAACGGGGTTGAGGGAGTCGTACTCGTCGTTATCCAAATCACCGAAGATACTAGTGCCGTACGGACGGCACCTTCGCGTTCAACACACGTACGGTTGGGGAAGACGTCTCCTCCTTCTTGATCCAGCAAGGGGAAGGGAGAGGTTGATGGAGATCCAGCAGCACGACGGCGTGGTGGTGGAAGTAGCGGCGATCTCGGCAGGGCTTCACCAAGCTCTATGAGAGGCAGAGGTGTTGCGGAGGGAGAGGGAGGCGCCCGGAGCAGGGGTGCGCAGCCCTTCCTCCCCCCTTCTTTATATAGGGGCCCTGGGGGGGGCGCCGGCCCCCTAGAGATCCCATCTCAAGGGGGGGGGGGGACTTACCCCCCAAGTCAAGTGGGGCGGCCCCCTACCCCTAGGGTTTCCAACCATAGGCGTAGGGGAGGCCCAAGGGGGGCGCACCAGCCCACCAGGGGCTGGTTCCCTTCCCCACTTCAGCCCATGGGGCCCTCCGGGATAGGTGGCCCCACCCGGTGGACCCCCGGGACCCTTCCGGTGGTCCCGGTACAATACCGGTGACCCCCGAAACTTTCCCTATGGCCGAAACTGGACTTCCTATATATAATTCTTCACCTCCGGACCATTCCAGAACTCCTCGTGACGTCCGGGATCTCATCCGGGACTTTGAACAACTTTCGGGTTACCGCATACTAGTATCTCTACAACCCTAGCGTCACCGAACCTTAAGTGTGTAGACCCTACGCGTTCGGGAGACATGCAGACATGACTGAGACGACTCTCCGGCCAATAACCAACAGTGGGATCTGGATACCCATGTTGGCTCCCACATGTTCCACGATGATCTCATCGAATGAACCACGATGTCGAGGATTCAAGTAATCCCGTATACAATTCCCTTTGTCAATCGGTACGTTACTTGCCCGAGATTCGATCGTCGGTATCCCAACACCTCGTTCAATCTTGTTATCGGAAAGTCACTTTACTCGTACCGTAATGCATGATCCCGTGATGATGCGTTACTGAGTGGGCCCAGAGATACCTCTCCGTCATACGAAGTGACAAATCACAGTCTCGAGCCGTGTCAACCCAACAGACACTTTTGGAGATACCTGTAGTATACCTTTATAGTCACCCAGTTACGTTGTGATGTTTAGTACACCCAAAGCACTCGTACGGCATCCGGGAGTTACACGATCTCATGGTCTAAGGAAATGATACTTGACATTGGAAAAGCTCTAGCAAACAAACTACACGATCTTGTGCTATGCTTAGGATTGGGTCTTGTCCATCACATCATTCTCCCAATGATGTGATCCCGTTATCAATGACATCCAATGTCCATGCTCAGGAAACCGTGACCATCTATTGATAAACGAGCTAGTCAACTAGAGGCTCACTAGGGACATGTTGTGGTGTATGTATTCACACATGTATTACGATTTCCGGATAACACAATTATAGCATGAATAAAAGACAATTATCATGAACAAGGAAATATAATAAGAACCATTTTATTATTGCCTCTAGGGCATATTTTCAACATCGCGGTCGGGAATTACTATCAGGGGTCAATGACGAGTTGGGGAATACCGTGCGTTTGAAGAACGTTCATCATGTGCCGTCCATAAATAAAAATCTCGTTAGCGGTTCCCTTTATGTCGAGATGGTTTTAAGTTGGTTTTTGAGTCCAATAAAGTTGTAATTTCCAAGTGTGGACAATTTGTTGGAAAAGGCTATGAGTGCGGAGGCTTGTTCCGCCTATCTTTGTCAGATATTTGCACTAAAGTTATTAATAATGTTTGCCACAATAATGAGTCAGATATTTGGCATTCATGACTTTGTCATATTAACTTTGGTTGCATGACGCGGTTAGCCAATATGAATTTAATTCCGAAAATCTCTACTGTCAAAGGCTCTAAGTGCCAAGTATGTGTGCAAGCTAAACAACCTCGCAAGTCCCATGGGACTGCAGAGGCAAGAGACTTGGCGCCACTAGAGCTTATACATTCTGATCTTTGTGAGATGAATGGCGTGTTGACAAAAGGTGGAAAGAGATATTTCATGACGTTGATTGATGACCCAACTAGATATTGTTATGTGTATCTTCTGAAATCAAAAGATGAGGCTGTAACTTTCATCAAAAACTATAAAGCTGAGGTAGAGAACAAACTTGATCGAAAAATTAAACAGCTTAGGTCCAATCGTGGTGGAGAGTATTTTTCCAATGAATTTGATATGTTTTGTGCGGAACATGGTATAATCCATGAGAGGACGCCTCCCTACTCACCTCAGTCTAATGGGGTGGCCGAAAGAAAGAACCGAACTCTAACTCATTTGGTTAACGCCATGTTAGACACATCGGGTCTTTCCAAGGAATGGTGGGGGGAGGCGCTAATGACCGCGTGTCATGTCCTAAACCGAGTTCCCACAAAGCATAAGACCATGACTCCATTTGAGGAATGGGAAAGGAAAAGGTTGAAACTCTCTTACCTACGTTCTTGGGGTTGTTTGGCGAAAGTCAATATACCAATTCCTAAGAAGCGCAAGCTTGGACCAAAAACCGTGGATTTTGTTCTTCTGGGCTATGCTTTTCATAGCATTGGCTATAGATTTTTGATAATAAAATCTGAGGTATCCGACATGCATGTTGGTACGATTATGGAGTCTAATGATGCAACTTTCTTTGAGGACATATTTCCTATGAAGGATATGTCAAGTTCATCAAATCAAGAGATACCTATTCCATCTAGTGAGGAACTCACTGTAATTCCTGAACCCACCATTGCGATGGAACACATTGAGAATCCTGTTGAGGGCGACAATGAAACTCCTATAAGGAGTAAGAGACAGAGGACTGCAAAGTCCTTTGGTGATGATTTCATTGTGTACCTTGTGGATGACACACCCAGGACTATCTCAGAAGCCTATGCATCTCCTGATGCTGACTATTGGAAGGAAGCTGTTCGTAGTGAGATGGATTCCATCTTAGCTAACGGAACCTGGGAGATCATTGACCATCCTTATGGGTGCAAACCTGTAGGATGTAAGTGGGTGTTCAAGAAGAAGCTTAGACCTGATGGTACGATTGAAAAGTACAAGGCACAGCTTGTTGCTAAGGGTTATACCCAGAAAGAAGGTGAAGACTTCTTTGATACTTACTCACCCGTGGCTAGACTGACCACAATTCGGGTGCTACTATCACTGGCTGCCTCACATCTCGTTCATCAAATGGACGTTAAGATGGCTTTCCTCAATGGAGAGTTGAAGGAGGAAACTTACATGGATCAGAGATGGTTTTGTAGTACCTGGTCAAGAAGGAAAGGTGTGCAAGTTATTAAAGTCTTTATATGGCCTTAAACAAGCTCCTAAGGAGTGGCATGAGAAGTTCGAAAGAACATTAACTACTGCCGGCTTTGTAGTAAATGATGGTGACAAGTGTACTATCGCCATGGTGGGGGCGAAGGAGTTATTCTTTGTCTGTATGTCGATGACATATTGATCTTTGGAACCAACTTTGATTTAATCAAGGAGGTTAAGGATTTCTTATCTCGATGTTTTGAGATGAAGGATCTAGGAGTAGCTGATGTTATCTTAAACATCAAGCTATTGAGAGATGAGAATGGTGGGATCACACTGCTTCAGTCTCACTATGTGGAAAAGGTCTTGAGTCGTTTTGGGTATAGCGACTGCACGCCTTCTCCAACTCCATATGATGCTAGTGTGTTGCTTCGAAAGAATCGACGGATTGCTAGAGATCAACTGAGGTATTCTCAGATTATTGGCTCGCTTATGTATTTGGCGAGTGCCACAAGGCCTGACATCTCTTTTGCTGTGAGCAAGTTGAGTCGGTTTGTGTCAAAACCGGGAGATGATCATTGGCGTGCGCTTGAGAGAGTTATGCGCGCGCTACTTGAAGGGCACTGCGAGCTATGGGATTCACTACACCGGGTATCCAAGGGTACTGGAGGGTTATAGTGACTCGAACTGGATATCTGATGCTGATGAGATTAAGGCCACAAGTGGTTATGTTTTTACACTTGGTGGTGGCGCTGTTTCTTGGAAGTCTTGCAAGCAGACCATCTTAACGAGGTCAACTATGGAAGCAGAACTCACAGCATTAGACACTGCCACTGTTGAAGCAGAGTGGCTTCGTGAGCTATTGATGGACTTACCTATGGTTGAAAAACCAATACCCCCTATCCTGATGAACTGTGATAATCAAACTGTGATCATCAAGATAAACAGTTCTAAGGACAATATGAAGTCCTCAAGGCATGTGAAGAGGAGATTAAAATCTGTCAGGAAACTGAGGAACTCCGGAGTTATTACATTGGATTATATCCAAACGTCGAAAAACTTGGCAGATCCCTTCACAAAGGGTCTATCACGTAATGTGATAGATAATGCATCGATGCAGATGGGTTTGAGACCCACCGCATGAGTTGTCCATAGTGGTAACCCACTCTATGTGATCGGAGATCCCGTGAAGTAGAAGCGGGAGACAAGTTGTTGGTCAGCTGAGAGGAGAGTATCCTAATTTTAATTATCCCACTCCGTGAAGATCTAATACTCTCCTGATCTGCATGGCAGGTTGATATCTATCTTAATGTGTTCCAAGTGGCTTATTTGAGTAAGCAGAGATGTTGTCCTGCAGAGCATCTCTTGAGGAACACACCTATATGAATTTGACTGTTAACGTCGCAGTCTGTGAGAAGTGGGTGCTCTCTAATAAATTCATGAAAGGCCCTGGAGTACGACGTATACGCTCCACCCGCGGGGAAGCCTTGCGGCAGCCAAGTATCGGTCAAGAATTTGTGTGAAACTAGTCTCGCAGAAAACTTGTAGTTCAAAGCATAGTCCACTATTCAAGTTGTGATATAGTGTAGCATAAATCTCTAAGTGGAAGTTCAACTTCACAGTCTCCACTAAGCACCGGTATATAAACAATGTTTTGAAAATAAATGGTGAAATGTGCCAATGATACTTTGTGGGGGATTGTTGGAATTTGCTAATGGGCTTTTGTCCCAAAGCCCAACTAAAATTCTGAAATTCTCTTGGCCCATTCATGCACACATGTGAGTGGAGTGAGTGAGGCTAAAGTTTAGTCCCACCTCATAAGTTGAGAGAGAATTGCACCTCTTTATAAGGTGAGCTCTCCTACCACTTGTATGAGCATGATAAGAGGAGACTGAAGGAAATATGCCCTAGAGGCAATAATAAAGTTATTATTTATTTCCTCATATCATGATAAATGTTTATTATTCATGCTAGAATTGTATTAACCGGAAACATAATACATGTGTGAATATATAGACAAACAGAGTGTCACTAGTATGCCTCTACTTGACTAGCTTGTTAATCAAAGATGGTTATGTTTCCTAACCATGAACAAGGAGTTGTTATTTGATTAACAAGGTCACATCATTAGTTGAATGATCTGATTGACATGACCCATTCCGTTAGCTTAGCACACGATCGTTTAGTATGTTGCTATTGCTTCCTTCATGACTTATACATGTTCCTATGACTATGAGATTATGCAACTCCCGTTTACCGGAGGAACACTTTGTGTGCTACCAAACGTCACAACGTAACTGGGTGATTATAAAGGTGCTCTACAGGTTTCTCCGAAGGTACTTGTTGAGTTGGCGTATTTCGAGATTAGGATTTGTCACTCCGAATGTCGGAGAGGTATCTCTGGGCCCTCTCGGTAATACACATCACTTAAGCCTTGCAAGCATTTCAACTAATGAGTTAGTTGTGAGATGATGTATTACGGAACGAGTAAAGAGACTTGCCGGTAACGAGATTGAACTAGGTATTGGATACCGACGATCGAATCTCGGGCAAGTAACATACCGATGACAAAGGGAACAACGTATGTTGTTGTGCGGTATGACCGATAAAGATCTTCGTAGAATATGTAGGAACCAATATGGGCATCCAGGTCCCGCTATTGGTTATTGACCGGAGACATGTCTCGGTCATGTCTACATTATTCTCGAACCGTAGGGTCCGCACGCTTAAGGTTTCGATGACAGTTTCATTATGAGTTTATGTATTTTGATGTACCGAAGGTTGTTCGGAGTCCCGGATGTGATCACGGACATGACGAGGAGTCTCGAAATGGTCGAGACATAAAGATTGATATATTGGACGGATATATTTGGACACCGGAAAGGTTCCGGGTGAGATTGGAAATATACCGGAGCTCCGGGAGGTTACCGGAACCCCCCGGTAAGTATATGGGCCTTATTGGGCCTTAGTGGGATGGAGGGAGAAGGAGCAAGGGAGGGGGCGCCCCCCCCCAAGCCCAATCCGAATTGGGAGGGGGGCCGGCCCCCCCTTTCCTTCTCTCCTCCCCCCTCTTCCTTCCTTCTCCTACTCCGAATAGGAAAGGGGGGGGCCAAACCTACTTGGAGTAGGTTTGCCTCCCTAGGGCGCGCCTCCCCCTTGGGCCGGCCTCCTCCTCCCTCCCTCCTTTATATACGGGGGTAGGGGGGCACCCTAGACACACAAGTTGATCATTGAGATCGTTCCTTAGCCGTGTGCGGTGCCCCCCTCCACGATATTACACCTCGGTCATATTGTAGCGGTGCTTAGGCGAAGCCCTGCAACAGGAGAACATCAAGATCGTCACCACGCCGTCATGCTGACGGAACTCCTCCCCGCGCCTCTGCTGGATCGGAGATCAGGGTGCGTCATCGAGCTCTACGCGTGTCAAGAACTCGGAGGTGCCGGAGTAACGGTGCTTGGATCGGTCGGACCGGGAGGACGTACGACTACTTCCTCTACGTTGCGTCAACGCTTCTACTTCGGTCTACGAGGGTACGTAGACAACACTCTCCCCTCTCGTTGCTATGCATCACCATGATCTTGCGTGTGCGTAGGATTTTTTTTGAAATTACTACGTTCCCCAACAGTGGCATCGGAGCCTAGGTTTTTATGGTTTGATGTTATATGCACGAGTAGAACACAAGTGAGTTGTGGGCGATATAAATCATACTGCTTACCAGCATGTCATACTTTGGTTCAGCGGTATTGTTGGATGAAGTGGCCCGGACCGACATTACGCGTACGCTTACGCAAGACTGGTTTTACCGCCGTGCTTTGCACACAGGTGACTAGCGGGTGTCAGTTTCTCCAAATTTAGTTGAACCGAGTGTGGCTACGCCCGGTCCTTGCGAAGGTTAAAACAACATCAACTATCGTTGTGGTTTTGATGCGTAGGTGAGATTGGTTCTTGCTTAAGCCCGTAGCAGCCACGTAAAACTTGCAACAACAAAGTAGAGGACGTCTAACTTGTTTTTGCAGGGCATGTTGTGATGTGATATGGCCAAGACATGATGCTATATTTTATTGTATGAGATGATCATGTTTTGTAACTGAAGTTATCGACAACTGGCAGGAGCCATATGGTTGTCGCTTTATTGTATGAAATGCAAACGCCCTGTAATTGCTTTACTTTATCACTAAGCGTTAGCGATAGTTGTAGAAGCAATAGATGGCGTAAACGACAACGATGCTACGATGGAGATCAAGGTGTTGCGCCGGTGACGATGGTGATCATGATGGTGCTTCGGAGATGGAGATCACAAGCACAAGAAGATGATGGCCATATTATATCACTTATATTGATTGCATGTGATGTTTATCCTTTATGCATCTTATCTTGCTTTGATTGAAGGTAGCATTTTAAGATGATCTCTCACTAAAAATTATCAAGTAGTGTTCTCCCTGAGTATGCACCGTTGCCAAAGTTCGTCGTGCCCAGACACCACGTGATGATCGGGTGTGATAAGCTCTACATCCATCTACAACGGGTGCAAGCCAGTATTTGCACACGCAGAATACTCAGGTTAAACTTGACAAGCCTAGCATATGCAGATATGGCCTCGGAACACGGAGACCGAAAGGTCGAGCGTGAATCATATAGTAGATATGATCAACATAAGATGTTCACCATTGAAAACTACTCCATCTCACGTGATGATCGGTTATGGTTTAGTTGATTTGGATCATGTGATCACTTAGATGACTAGAGAGATGTCTGTCTAAGTGGGAGTTCTTTAGTAATATGATTAATTGAACTTAAATTTATCATGAACTTAGTACCTGATAGTATCTTGCTTGTCTATGTTGATTGTAGATAGATGGCCCGTGCTGTTGTTCTGTTGAATTTTAATGCGTTCCTTGAGAAAGCTAAGTTGAAAGATGATGGTAGCAACTACGCGGAATGGGTCCGTAACTTGAGGATTATCCTCATTGCTGCACAGAAAAATTACGTCCTGGAAGCACCGCTGGGTGCCAGGCCTGCTGCTGATGCAACTGACGACGTTAAGAACGTCTGGCAGAGCAAAGCTGATGACTACTCGATAGTTCAATGTGCCATGCTTTACGGCTTAGAACCGGGACTTCAACGATGTTTTGAACGTCATGGAGCATATGAGATGTTCCAGGAGTTGAAGTTAATATTCCAGAAGAATGCCAGGATTGAGAGATATGAAGTCTCCAATAAGTTCTATAGCTGCAAGATGGAGGAGAATAGTTCTGTCAGTGAGCATATACTCAAGATGTCTGGATATTGTAATCACTTGATTCAACTGGTAGTTACACTTCCGGATGATAGCGCCATTGACAGAATTCTCCAATCACTTCCACCAAGCTACAAGAGCTTTGTGATGAACTATAATATGCAAGGGATGGATAAGACGATTCCCGAGCTCTTCGCAATGCTGAAAGCTGCGGAGGTAGAAATCAAGAAGGAGCATCAAGTGTTGATGGTTAACAAGACCACTAGTTTCAAGAAAAAGGGCAAAGGGAAGAAGAAGGGGAACTTCAAGAAGAACAGCAAACAAGTTGCTGCCCAAGAGAAGAAACCCAAGTCTGGACCTAAGCCTGAAACTGAGTGCTTCTACTGCAAGCAGACTGGTCACTGGAAGCGGAACTGCCCCAAGTATTTGGCGGATAAGAAGGATGGCAAGGTGAACAAAGGTATATGTGATATACATGTTATTGATGTGTACCTTACTAGAGCTCGCAGTAGCACCTGGGTATTTGATATTGGTTCTGTTGCTAATATTTGCAACTCGAAACAGGGACTACGGATTAAGCGAACACTGGCAAAGGACGAGGTGACGATGCGCGTGGGAAATGGTTCCAAAGTCGATGTGATCGCGGTCGGCACGCTACCTCTACATCTACCTTCGGGATTAGTATTAGACCTAAATAATTGTTATTTGGTGCCAGCGTTGAGCATGAACATTATATCTGGATCTTGTTTGATGCGAGACGGTTATTCATTTAAATCAGAGAATAATGGTTGTTCTATTTATATGAGTAATATCTTTTATGGTCATGCACCCTTGAAGAGTGGTCTATTTTTTATGATAGTAGTGATACACATATTCATATTGTTGAAGCCAAAAGATGCAGAGTTGATAATGATAGTGCAACTTATTTGTGGCACTGCCGTTTGGGTCATATCGGTATAAAGCGCATGAAGAAACTCCATACTGATGGACTTTTGGAATCACTTGATTGTGAATCACTTGGTACTTGCGAACAGTGCCTCATGGGCGAGATGACCAAAACGCCGTTCTCCGGTACTATGGAGAGAGCAACAAATTTGTTGGAAATCATACATACAGATGTATGTGGTCCGATGAATGTTGAGGCTAGTGGCGGATATCGTTATTTTCTCACCTTCACTGATGATTTAAGTAGATATGGGTATATCTACTTAATGAAGCATAAGTCTGAAACATTTGAAAAGTTCAAAGAATTTCAGAGTGAAGTTGAAAATCATCGTAACAAGAAAATAAAGTTTCTACGATCTGATCGTGGAGGAGAATATTTGAGTTATGAGTTTGGTCTACACTTAAAACATTGTGGAATCGTTTCGCAACTCACGCCACCCGGAACACCACAGCGTAATGGTGTGTCCGAACGTCGTAATCGTACTTTACTTGATATGGTGCGGTCTATGATGTCTCTTACAGATTTACCGCTATCGTTTTGGGGTTATGCTTTAGAGACGGCCACATTCACGTTAAATAGGGCACCGTCGAAATCCGTTGAGATGACACCTTATGAACTATGGTTTGGCAAGAAACCAAAGTTGTCGTTTCTTAAAGTTTGGGGCTGCGATGCTTATGTGAAAAAGCTTCAACCTGATAAGCTCGAAACCAAATCGGAGAAATGTGTCTTCATAGGATACCCAAAGGAGAAAGTTGGGTACACCTTCTATCACAGATCTGAAGGCAAGACATTTGTTGCTAAGAATGGATCCTTTCTGGAGAAGGAGTTTCTCTCGAAAGAAGTGAGTGGGAGGAAAGTAGAACTTGATGAGGTAACTGTACCTACTCCCTTGTTGGAAAATAATACATCACAGGAACCGGTTTCTGTGACGTCAAACCCAACTAGTGAGGAAGTTGATGATGATGATCATAGAACTTCAGATCAAGTTAATACAGAACCTCGTAGGTCGAACAGAGTAAGATCCGCACCAGAGTGGTATGATAATCCTATTCTGGAAGTCATGCTACTAGATCATGATGAACCTACGAACTATGAAGAAGCGATGGTGAGCCCAGATTCCGCAAAATGGCTTGAAGCCATGAAATCTGAGATGGGATCCATATATGAGAACAAAGTAAGGACTTTGGTTGACTTGCCCGATGGTCGGCAAGCAATTGAGAATAAATGGATCTTCAAGAAGAAGACTGACGCTGACGGTAATGTTACTGTCTACAAAGCTCGACTTGTTGCAAAAGGTTTTCGACAAGTTCAAGGGGTTGACTACGATGAGACCTTCTCACCCGTAGCGATGCTTAAGTCTGTCCGAATCATGTTAGCAATTGCCGCATTTTATGATTATGAAATTTGGCAAATGGATGTAAAAACTGCATTCCTGAATGGATTTCTGGAAGAAGAGTTGTATATGATGCAACCAGAAGGTTTTATCGATCCAAAGGGAGCTAACAAAGTGTGCAAGCTCCAGCGATCCATTTATGGACTGGTGCAAGCCTCTCGGAGTTGGAATAAACGTTTTGATAGTGTGATCAAAGCATTTGGTTTTATACAGACTTTTAGAGAAGCCTGTATTTACAAGAAAGTGAGTGGGAGCTCTGTAGCATTTCTAATATTATATGTGGATGACATATTATTGATTGGAAATGATATAGAATTTCTGGATAGCATAAAGGGATACTTGAATAAAAGTTTTTCAATGAAAGACCTCGGTGAAGCTGCTTACATATTGGGCATTAAGATCTATAGAGATAGATCAAGACGCTTAATTGGACTTTCACAAAGCACATACCTTGACAAAGTTTTGAAGAAGTTCAAAATGGATCAAGCAAAGAAAGGGTTCTAGCCTGTATTGCAAGGTGTGAAGTTGAGTAACACTCAAAGCCCGACCACTGCAGAAGATAGAGAGAAAATGAAAAATGTTCCCTATGCTTCAGCCATAGGCTCTATCATGTATGCAATGCTGTGTACCAGACCTGATGTGTGCCTTGCTATAAGTCTAGCAGGGAGGTACCAAAGTAATCCAGGAGTGGATCACTGGACAGCGGTCAAGAACATCCTGAAATACCTGAAAAGGACTAAGGATATGTTTCTCGTATATGGAGGTGACAAAGAGCTCATCTTAAATGGTTACATTGATGCAAGCTTTGACACTGATCCGGACGATTCTAAATCGCAAACCGGATACGTGTTTACATTAAACGGTGGAGTTGACAGTTGGTGCAGTTCAAAGCAAAGCGTCGTGGCGGGATCTACGTGTGAAGCGGAATACATAGCTGCTTCGGAAGCAGCTAATGAAGGAGTCTGGATGAAGGAGTTCATATCCGATCTAGGTGTCATACCTAGTGCATCGGGTCCAATGAAAATCTTTTGTGACAATACTGGAGCGATTGCCTTAGCAAAGGAATCCAGATTTCACAAGAGAACCAAGCACATCAAGAGACGCTTCAATTCCATCCGGGATCTAGTCCAGGTGGGAGACATAGAGATTTGCAAGATACATACGGATCTGAATGTTGCAGACCCGTTGACTAATCCTCTTCCACGAGCAAAACATGATCAACACCAAGACTCCATGAGTGTTAGAATCATTACTGTGTAATCTAGATTATTGACTCTAGTGCAAGTGGGAGAACGAAGGAAATATGCCCTAGAGGCAATAATAAAGTTATTATTTATTTCCTCATATCATGATAAATGTTTATTATTCATGCTAGAATTGTATTAACCGGAAACATAATACATGTGTGAATATATAGACAAACAGAGTGTCACTAGTATGCCTCTACTTGACTAGCTTGTTAATCAAAGATGGTTATGTTTCCTAACCATGAACAAGGAGTTGTTATTTGATTAACAAGGTCACATCATTAGTTGAATGATCTGATTGACATGACCCATTCCGTTAGCTTAGCACACGATCGTTTAGTATGTTGCTATTGCTTCCTTCATGACTTATACATGTTCCTATGACTATGAGATTATGCAACTCCCGTTTACCGGAGGAACACTTTGTGTGCTACCAAACGTCACAACGTAACTGGGTGATTATAAAGGTGCTCTACAGGTGTCTCCGAAGGTACTTGTTGAGTTGGCGTATTTCGAGATTAGGATTTGTCACTCCGAATGTCGGAGAGGTATCTCTGGGCCCTCTCGGTAATACACATCACTTAAGCCTTGCAAGCATTTCAACTAATGAGTTAGTTGTGAGATGATGTATTACGGAACTAGTAAAGAGACTTGCCGGTAACGAGATTGAACTAGGTATTGGATACCGACGATCGAATCTCGGGCAAGTAACATACCGATGACAAAGGGAACAACGTATGTTGTTGTGCGGTATGACCGATAAAGATCTTCGTAGAATATGTAGGAACCAATATGGGCATCCAGGTCCCGCTATTGGTTATTGACCGGAGACATGTCTCGGTCATGTCTACATTATTCTCGAACCGTAGGGTCCGCACGCTTAAGGTTTCGATGACAGTTTCATTATGAGTTTATGTATTTTGATGTACCGAAGGTTGTTCGGAGTCCCGGATGTGATCACGGACATGACGAGGAGTCTCAAAATGGTCGACACATAAAGATTGATATATTGGATGGATATATTTGGACACCGAAAAGGTTCCGGGTGAGATTGGAAATATACCGGAGCTCCGGGAGGTTACCGGAACCCCCCGGTAAGTATATGGGCCTTATTGGGCCTTAGTGGGATGGAGGGAGAAGGAGCAAGGGAGGGGGCGCCCCCCCCCCCCCAAGCCCAATCCGAATTGGGAGGGGGGCCGGCCCCCCCTTTCCTTCTCTCCTCCCCCCTCTTCCTTCCTTCTCCTACTCCGAATAGGAAAGGGGGGGCCAAACCTACTTGGAGTAGGTTTGCCCCCCTAGGGCGCGCCTCCCCCTTGGGCCGGCCTCCTCCTCCCTCCCTCCTTTATATACGGGGGTAGGGGCACCCTAGACACACAAGTTGATCATTGAGATCGTTCCTTAGCCGTGTGCGGTGCCCCCCTCCACGATATTACACCTCGGTCATATTGTAGTGGTGCTTAGGCGAAGCCCTGCAACAGGAGAACATCAAGATCGTCACCACGCCGTCGTGCTGACGGAACTCCTCCCCGCGCCTCTGCTGGATCGGAGATCGGGGTGCGTCATCGAGCTGTACGCGTGTCAAGAACTCGGAGGTGCCGGAGTAACGGTGCTTGGATCGGTCGGACCGGGAGGACGTACGACTACTTCCTCTACGTTGCATCAACGCTTCCGCTTCGGTCTACGAGGGTACGTAGACAACACTCTCCCCTCTCGTTGCTATGCATCACCATGATCTTGCGTGTGCGTAGGAACTTTTTTGAAATTACCACGTTCCCCAACAGAGACCTACACGCGCGCTCCTCCTCGTCACGACGCGCCGCGCCGCGGGTTGCGGGATTGAGCCGAGCCGAGGACAGAGCTATGCACGTTGTCTATATTTTTGCTGTTCGGGAAAAATTAATGAGTCATTAATTAGTAATTAACGGAAGCGTTAATTACTGAAGCATTTCCGATTCTTTTGGATCGTGACGACTCAGACGTGGGGTTTACTCCCACGACCTACCCGGCCCGCACTATATACTAAGGCAGACGTCTACCCTAGCCGCCGCCGCTTCGTATGGTTTCTCATCACCGCTCCAGATCATTGCGCCGCCAAGCAAGTCTTCTCCATCCCTCCTTTCGGCGTGCACTGGGAGAAGGGACAGCAGGCCTCCGAAACCCCGCCTCTCATGATCCTGTACGGGAGAGGGGCGATCAGGTTTTTGGGGAGCGCACTCGCACGACTGCTGGCAGCGACGACTTCTTCCCCGACCTCGGCAACCTCATCCTCGACGACATGGGCGACAACGTCAACGCCGGCGGTGCTGCTCCCGCTGCACCGTACGTGATTCTATCTTTCCTGTTCGAGATCGTGGTAGAATTCATGTTTCTAGTATGTGCCCTAGATGTGATCTGTTCATCTGCTATGCTAGTTCGCATGATTAGTTCAATCTCTGCTACTGTAGTCATGATTTATCTTCTGTTTATTCGGATTAAATCCCGTAGTAATTTGCTCATATTTCCAACATGTACGATCAGCTGTACCGAAGAAATAGCATTTAATATCAATGAATACACTAATGCCCATAACTAATCAGTACCCAGAATTTTTTTTAATAAGTATAGTTACTAGACTTCAACCTGCAAAATTGTAGGAGCCAATTTTGAAGTTGTTTAAATATTTTGCAAATATTACAAAACAGTTTATTCTTTTGTATCTTATAATGTTGTAGTTATCATGATTTTATAACTATTTAATTACACATTAGATCATGAATGAGATTTGATATATTCTACAAAACAAGACTTTCGTATTGAAATCTGCATGACTAATTAAACATATCCAATATAATTCAAGTTCATCTTTTTATTTGGGATATGGAATGGTTCGGGCAACAATTATGAACCAATGAAAGTTACTGTACCACAATATCTTGTGGTAACGTAAGGTTGCTCTCCTGTATTTGTTATTTCTAGTTAATATTTGTCTTGCTACCAAATACATAATTGTAATATGTACCTTAGATTAATTTATTTAAATCTATGTAAAGTAATAGTTCACTATTGATTCAGGTGAGATGATTTCAGATTTTTTTTCATGTCTATTTTGGACAAAAGTATATCTTGCATTCCATTTGCACGAAGATATTTCTCATGACAATATCTTGAAAAGAACTTCATTTTCTACGCAAATTAATATATTTCATTAAAATAATATTTATGTAACGAGACATGTGAATATTCACCGAAATGTATAACAATTATATTAAACCTACATGTTTTGCCATACATCCTAGTATTAAGCTATAAGTTTATGACACTATTTTTATATTGCGATAGACCACATGAATATTATATTAAATTCAGTCGATACTAATTAATTCGAATGTGCAATAATAGCGTTAGATTCAACATGTGATGCTCCTACATATATGATACTGCTAGGATAACCATATAGTTCTAATGTGAAATGAATATGATCATATCATTAATTATAGTACTACCATGGCACGTTAATGAAGTTGTTTTAATTTGATGATAGTCCTAGGAAACTTACAATAATTATATGAAATGCATATCAAAATTTCATGTAAAAATATTATGCTTAAAACCGACAAATCAAAATTTTGAAAATGTACAAAGCCGTCGATCCTAGTTTACGCGGTGCCCATGTATTTTGTTCAAGTATGATCAACGAGATTTATTATATCACTGAATTCATATTTGAAAAAGTTTCAAATGTTATAATATTTATGACACACAACTCATGTAGTATTATTGAAATTAGTGATCAAAGTTATATTAAGAAAAACGAGGATGCAATGCAAATACGGATGGAGACCAAGTACATATTGGACTTTTTATATGGCACTAAAATTAATGGACAGAATGAATCATAAAATGAATATTCAGTTCAACCAGAATGAAACTTTCAAATTTTGTACTAAAAAGCAAATTAGTGACTATGGAACAGATAGTGGCCTTGGAGAGATATGTAGTAAGAGTGAATAACTTTGAAAAATAACATGTGGTGGGCTGTACTACTTCATGCATATGGTTTAATATTTCTTCTGCACATTCTCCTTTCGGAAGTACAACGTGTATAGATTTTCTTAATAGTTTAGCAATTGTAAACTCCGACCAAGTTTATCTAGAAAAATATGTACATCTATATTTTTTCGTGTCTAAGTAAGTACTCCCTCTTTTTATTCACTGTATAGAAAAACATGCAGGATGCCCGTACCCGCGGTCCAGTTTGAAGTCCCTCTCGTTTCTCTCTATTTGTTGGAGTTTGGCCCAACTTCTGTAGCCACTGTCGCGAGCGCATTCGCACTGGTTAGTATTCCGCGTTCAGCTACAGTAGGCCCAGTTCACTCTATTTTCATCCCTTTTAGGTCACCGGTCTTTATTATTTACAGGGAATATATTAAAATGACCATGCTACAACTTTGCAACCGTAACTTTACAACAGGGAATATATATTTGACAAAAAATGTTTAGTTTCTGACAGTATTATTAGTTGTTCTTGGTAATATATAATTCTTTTCCGCGCATAACCTTAGTTAACTTAATTAAATGCTATGAAATATTAAATGTTTTGTACCTCATTTGAATTGGCTACATATGTTAAATAATGTATGTTAGAAGGGCCTGCAGTGCACCTTTTTTTTCTACGGACTAAGGTGTAGCAAAGGTACACACACACACACACACACACACACACACACACACACACACTGCGCGCGCGCGTGTGTGTGTGTGTGTGTGTGTGTGTGTGTGTGTGTGTGTGTGTGTGTGTGTTTACCCATTTAAATTCGCAACATATGTTAAATAAAATATGTTAGGAGGGTCTGCATTGCACTCTTTCTTCTGCGGACTAAGGAGTAGTGAAAAATGTTTTTGCTTTTCGGGACTGGAACTCATGACCCCAAAGGCCCCAACTAGCTGACCTAGCATCTGCTTGTGCTAAAACATAGGTTGATTATTTAATTAAAAAGTCCCACCTCGACTCTTTGCACGAGAATACATCAATTTATATACATTTGTAAACTGTGTGGAAATCGGGAAGTCACTTCAAGAACCAACGAATAGAGGGAGCGAAGTAATTAAACAGATTCGGGCTAGCATGGCTGATTGGCTCTAAATAATAAAATTATTGGATTTGTATCGATGATTGCATCAATGTACATTGAGCGGGTTTGTAATTTAGACCAGATTTGGGGATTGTTGCTATGAGGAGGAGACCCTATAATTAATGAGTTAATCATTCCAGAGTCCACCAATCTTGCGTTCATAATTCATTTCTTTCGTGAGATAACCACAACAAAGTAGGGATTATATTTCAACCTCAACGTGCACATCCTTGCTGCCGTGAGGTGGCACCATCCAAATGTAGTCATGTTGTATTGATATAACATTTTGGTGGACATGTCAATTATTTCTCCCATGGCAACGCACATGCATATGTCCTGGTAAATATAAAGGTTGTAGGCACAGACCTTTGCCGCGTCGAAACCCATCGAGAGCAGCCGCATGCAAGGCATTTAGGCCCTGGGGGCCAGAGAAAGACAGCTCCTTGTTATACTTGTTGTGCAATTCACGAGCCAGATGGTGATGACCCAACGTGATGGCAAGGAACAGAGGCGAAGTACCATCGTGTGCTGTCACGCAGGCCAGTTCTTTATCCTCCGCCATCAAATATTCGACCATCTTTTCCTGTTAGAAGAAGAGCAATGTCGTCATGCAATAGAATTTGTTTTCCCAATCAAATCAAAGAAGAAGAAGAAGAAACATCTCGGGCGGACCATGTCCTTGTCGCAGCCGGAGCGGATGGCCTGGTGCAACGCCGTCTCTCCGCGCTTGTTCCTGACCCCCGCCATGGTCTTGGCCCTCTCGCCGCCTTGTTCATCCTCCTTAGCGAGGTCGATGAGGAGTTTGACCATGTTAGGGTGCCCGGACCTGGCGGCGCAGTGCAGCGGCGTGTCACCGTCCCCGTTGCGCGCGAGCAACTGTGTCTTGTCATTGCCGCAGGCCACCCTTGCCCACTCGAGGTAGCGGTTGCTGTCCCCGCCTGCGGCCGTCTGGTGGAGCTGGGTGTCCCCCTCGCTTGCGGCTGACAGGTCGATGACGATGTCGCAAGGCCATCCAGCCATCGCGGCGCCGTCCTCTAGCTTGCCCAAAAGCTTCTCGTGGTCGCCGGACCGTGCGGCCATGAGCTCTACAAGGCGCCTGAAGTGCCAGGCCAAGTCTTGCGCCGACTCCATCCAGGGAGGATTGGTCACACAGTTGTCTATCTAGCTGCTTATATACCCCAGCTAGCGAGTGGTAGTGTGTATTGAGTGATTGGTCCTCTCTGTGTATGGAAACAGGACGGGATCGAGGTCAGGTCATGCATATATATACCGGTAGTAATACTAGTGTGGAGTACATATTCGTTGCGCGTGCCTCACTGTTTGTATCTCTCTCTTTCGTGCCCACTGATCTTGGGTTGCTGGTCGGCTAGCTGTAAAGAGTAGCACCAGGTCTTTGCCGATGCCAGGCCCCTGGCATTAATAATGATGACCGAATTTTTCTCGACCAAAGTGAGGCCCTTCCCAGTGCTTCATCATGCACAAGTGCTAAGCATGCCACATGAACGAAAAAATGACATGACACAACATTGAAGGAGGGGAGAGAGCACTTTGGTGACCCCAGGAAAAACCAATGTGAAGCGCGGGAATCTAGGCAAACCACTTAAATAAAACAATTCGACCAATGCATGAATGACTTTAGGTGCTAACTCATTAAATAAAGTGTGATTAGCAACAACAAGTTAAGCACCTATGCATTGGGGAGTTGAGTTGCTAAGGCATGTAATGCACATAGCACCTCATCTAAGCACCTTTTTTTTTTATCTAAGCACCTTTGCATTGGAAGAGGTCTGATTACATGCAGCCTGCAGGTCTTTCTTTACTACTACTCCTATATATAGGATGGGACCCACTAATCAAGCATCATCATGTTTGATACTTTTTCTCCTTTGGAAGCACACTTTGGTTATTCCTGGGAACTACTACAGATGTATCATGGACGAATGCTAGAATCGAAAGTTGAGGCTCAAGTTCCATATGGAACCGAATTCTCTAGAATATGCACGGTCCTTTCTCTCCAATCCCACCAAGGGCTTATCATTACCTACCAGACTATGGTAGCCCTTTTGGATTGAAAGCGCCCTCCCACCCTGCAAACCTCACAAGAAAAGAGCATATTTCAACATTATACCAATTATTACATGTATTCAGGAATGCTTTGCGTACTACCTACAGCAAAGTATTTAGTGCAGCTAATGCTCATGCATCGGTTAATTACTGCCGAGTTTAAGATCCATGGTTAGTGGAGAAAACAAATAGAGATGCACTAGCGAGTTAGTCTTCTTCATGAAGACTGTTAGCATAATCTTGGTTGGAGTATAGTGTTATGATTAATTAACATTTGTCAATTAACGATTAATTAACATAATGAAGACTACAAATGAACTCTGAAAAGGTTGAAAGTTGGAACGCCGACTACAGAAGTCGTGCCAGAAGGAAGAGGGAGGAGGAGAAGAAGAGGAAGCTGGCGGAGGAGCAGAGGAAGCAGGAAGCAGAACACCTTAAATGCCTAGAACTTTCGCACATGGAGTTGGTGATACGTCTCCAACGTATCTATAATTTTTGATTGCTCCATGCTACTTTATTTACTGTTTTGGACTATATTAGGCTTTATTTTCCATTTTTATATTATTTTTGGGACTAACCTATTAACCGGAGGCCCAGCCCAGAATTGTTGTTTTTTGCCTATTTCAGTGCTTCGAAGAAACGGAATATTAAACAGAGTCCAAACGGAATGAAACCTTCAGGAACGTGATTTTCTCACCGAACGTGATCCAGGAGACTTGGACCCTACGTCAAGCAACCAACAGGGAAGGCACGAGGTAGGGGGGCGCGCCCTCCCCCCCAGGCGCGCCCTCCACCCTCGTGGGCTCACTGTTGCTCCATCGACGTACTCCTTCCTCTTATATGTACCTACGTACCCCCAAACGATCAGAACAGGAGCCAAAAACCTAATTCCACCGCCGCAACCTTCTGTATCCACGAGATCCCATCTTGGGGCCTGTTCCGGAGATCCGCCGGAGGGGGCATCCACCACAGAGGGCTTCTACATCATCACCATAGCCCCTCCGATGAAGTGTGAGTAGTTTACTTCAGACCTTCGGGTCCATAGCTAGTAGCTAGATGGCTTCTTCTCTCTTTTTGGATCTCAAAACAATGTTCTCCCCCTCTCTCGTGGAGATCTATTCGATGTAATCTTCTTTTTGCGGTGTGTTTGTTGAGACCGATGAATTATGTGTTTATGATCCAGTATTATCTATGGAAAATATTTGATTCTTCTCTTAATTCTTTTATGTATGATTGAGTTATGTTTGCAAGTCTCTTCGAATTATCCTTTTTGGTTTGGCCAACTAGATTGGTAGTTCTTGCAATGGGAGAAGTGCTTAGCTTTGGGTTCAATCTTGCGGTGTTCTTACCCAGTGACAGAAAGGGTTGCAAGACACGTATTGTATTGTTGCCATCGAGGATAACAAGATGGGGTTTTTATCATATTGCATGAATTTATCCCTCTACATCATGTCATCTTGCTTAAAGCGTTACTCTGTTTTTACTTAATACTCTAGATGCATGCTGGATAGCGGTCGATGAGGAGTAATAGTAGTAGATGCAGAATCGTTTCGATCTACTTGTCTCGGACGTGATGCCTATATACATGATCATAACCTAGATATACTCATAACTATGCTCAGCTCTGTCAATTGCTCAACAGTAATTTGTTCACCCACCGTAGAATACTTATGCTCTTGAGATAAGCCACTAGTGAAACCTATGGCCCCCGGGTCTATTCTCATCATATCAATCTCTATCGCTTTATTTACTTGCTTTGCTTTTACTTTGCTTTTTACTTTTTACTTTGCATCTATCTATCAAAAATAGCAAAAATATTATTTATCATCTCTATCAGATCTCACCCTCGTAAGTGACCGTGAAGGGATTGACAACCCCTAATCGCATTGGTTGCGAGTAGCTATCGTTTTGTGTAGGTACGAGGGACTTGTGCGTGGTCTCCTACTGGATTGATACCTTGGTTCTCAAAAACTGAGGAAAATACTTACGCTACTTTGCTGCATCATCCTCTCCTCTTCGGGGAAATCCAACGCAGTGCTCAAGAGGTAGCAAGAAGAATTTCTGGCGCCGTTGCCGGGGAGGCTCACGCAAGCAAGTCAACTATACCAAGTACCCATCGCAATCCCTATCTCTCGCATTATATTATTTGCCATTTGCCTCTTGTTTTCCTCTCCTCCACTCCACCCTTGCCGTTTTATTCGCCCTCTCTTTCCCAATCTCCTCCTCTCTTTCCCGCTTGCCTTTTCTCTTTGCCTTTCTGTTTGCTTGTGTGTTGGATTACTTGTTGCCATGGCACAAGATAATACCAAATTGTGTGACTTCTCGAATACCAATAATAATGATTTCCCTAGTACTCCGATTGCTCCTCTTAATAATGATGAGTCTTCTGAAATCAATACCGCTTTGCTGAATCTTGTTATGAAAGATCAATTCGCCGGCCTTCCTAGTGAAGATGCCGCTACTCATCTAAACAATTTTGTTGATTTGTGTGATATGCAAAAGAAGAAAGATACAGATAACAATATTGTGAAATTGAAGTTATTTCCGTTTTCGCTTAGAGATCGTGCTAAAGTTTGGTTTTCATCTTTGCCTAAAAATAGTATTGATTCCTGGAACAAGTGCAAAGATGCTTTTATCTCTAAGTATTTTCCTCCCGCTAAGACTATCACTCTTAGGAACGATATCATGAATTTTAAACAACTTGATCATGAGCATGTTGCCCAATCTTGGGAAAGAATGAAATTAATGCTTCGCAATTTCCCTACTCATGGTTTGAATTTATGGATGATCATACAAAAAATTTATGCCAGATTGAATTTTGCTTGTAGAAATCTTTTAGATTCGGCCGCGGGAGGCATGTTTATGTAAATTATGTTAGGAGATGTTACAAAATTGCTTGATAATATTATGGCTAATTATTCTCAATGGCACACCGAAAGATCTTCTAGTAAAAAAGTGCATGCTATAGAAGAAATCAATGGTTTGAGTGAAAAGATGGATGAACTTATGAAGATGTTTGCTCCTAAAAATACTCCTATTGATCCCAATGATATGCCTTTGTCTACCTTGCTTGAGAATAATAATGAATCTATGGATGTGAATTTTATTGGTAGGAATAGTTTTGGAAACAACGCTTATAGAGGGAATTGTAATCCTAGGCCTTATCCTACTATGGAAATTCCTACAACAACTCTTATGGAAAATTTAATAAGATGCCCTCTGAATTTGAGAGTAGTGTTAAAGAGTTTATGAATTTGCAAAAGAATTTTAATGCTTTGCTTGAAGAGAAATTGCTTAAAGTTGATGATTTGGCTAGGAATGTTGATAGAATTTCTCTTGAAATTGATTCTTTAAAGCTTAGATCTATTCCTCCTAAGCATGATATCAATGAGTCTCTCAAAGCCATGAGAATTTCCATTGATGAGTGCAAGGAAAGAACCGCTAGGATGCGTGCTTCCAAAGATGCCTTTATTAAAGCGTGTTCTTCCAATTCCTATGAAAATCAAGATGAAGATCTAAAAGTTATTGATGTGTCCCCCATTAAATCTTTGTTTTGCAATATGAATCTTCATGAAACTGAATATGATCTTCCTTTACCTAGAAGGCGTTCTAAGAATTCAGAGTTTCAAGATCTTGATGATGAAATTGATGAAAGTGGGATTGAAAGAAATAAAAACCTAGATGTTGCTAAACCCACTATTTTGGATCTCAAGGAATTTAATTATGAAAATTGCTCTTTGATTGGTTGTATTTCCTTGTTGCAATCCGTTCTAGATTGTCCTCACGCTTATAGTCAAAATAAGGCCTTTACCGAACACATTGTTGATGCCTTGATGCAATCTTATGAAGAAAAACTTGAGTTGAAAGTTTCTATCCCTAGAAAACTCTATGATGAGTGGGAACCTACTACTAAAATTAAAATTAAAGATTATGAGTTTCATGCTTTGTGTGATTTTGGTGCTAGTGTCTCTACTATTCCCAAAACCTTATGTGATTTGCTAGATTTCTGTGATTTTGATGATTGCTCTCTAAACTTGCATCTTGCGGATTCCACTATTAAAAAACCTATGGGAAGAATTAATGATGTTCTTATTGTTGCAAATAGGAATTATGTGCCCGTAGATTTTATCGTTCTTGATATAGATTGCAATCCTTCATGTCCTATTATTCTTGGTAGACATTTCCTTAGAATGATTGGTGCAATTATTGATATGAAGGAAGGGAATATTAGATTCCAATTTCCCTTAAAGAAGGGTATGGAACACTTACCTAGAAAGAAAATAAAATTACCATATGAATCTATCATGAGAGCCACTAATGGATTGCCTACCAAAGATGGCAATACCTAGATCTATCCTTGCTTTTATGCCTAGCTAGGGGCGTTAAACGATAGCGCTTGTTGGGAGACAACCCAATTTTATTTTGTGTTTTTTGTTTTTGCTTATGTTTAGGAATAAATAATTCATCTACCTTCTGTTTGGATATGTTTTTATGTTTTAATTAGTGTTTGTGCCAAGTAGAACCTATAGGATAACCTACGATGATAGTTGATTTGATTCTGCTGAAAAACAGAACCTTTGCACGCACGAATATAATTTTGTTAAATCATAGGAATGTGCTTTTTCTTTGATTCTTTTTGCTTCTGTTCAATAAACAAATTTTCCAGGAATTCCTATTTTTTAAGAAGTTTTAGAGTTCCAGAAGTTTGCGTTAGTTACAGATTGCTACAGACTGTTCTGTTTTTGATTCTGTTTTACGTGTGTTGTTTGCTTATTTTAATGAATCTATGGCTAGTAAAATAGTTTATAATCCATAGAGAAGTTGGAATACAGTAGGTTTAACACCAATATAAATAAATAATGAGTTCATTACAGTACCTTAAGTAGTTCTTTGTTTTCTTTCTCTAACGGAGCTCACGAGATTTCTGTTCAGTTTTGTGTTGTGAAGTTTTCAAGTTTTGGGTGAATTCTTTTGATGGATTATGTAACAAGGAGTGGCAAGAGCCTAATCTTGGGGATACCAATGGCACCCCCAAGATAATCCAAGGACACCAAATAGTCAAAGCTTGGGGATGCCCCGGAAGGCATCCCCTCTTTCGTCCACTTCTATCGGTAATTTACTTGGAGCTATATTTTTATTCACCACATGATATGTGTTTTGCTTGGAGCGTCTTGTATTATTTGCATCTTTGCTTGTTAGTTTACCACAATCATCCTTGCTGTACACACCTTTTGAGAGAGCCATACATGAATTGGAATTTGATAGAATACTCTATGTGCTTCACTTTTATCTTTTGAGCTTGATAGTTTTGCTCATAGTGCTTCACTTATATCTTTTGAGCGTGATAATTTTTGCTCTAGTGCTTCACTTATATCTTTTAGAGCACGGTGGTGGATTTGTTTTAAAGAAACTATTGATCTCTCATGCTTCACTTAGATTATTTTGAGAATCGTTAATAGCATGGTAATTTGCTTAATGTTAATATACTTGGTATTCAAGATATGTGAAACTTTCTTTTGAGTGAATTGAATACTAAGATGAGTTTGATGCTTGATAATTGTTTTGAAATATGGAGGTGATAATATTAAAGTCATGCTAGTTGAGTAGTTGTGAATTTAAAGAATACTTGTGTTGAAGTTTGTGATTCCCGTAGCATACACGTATGGTGAACCGTTATGTGATGAACTCGGAGCATGATTTATTTATTGATTTTCTTCCTTATGAGTGGCGGTCGGGGACGAGCGATGGTCTTTTCCTACCAATCTATCCCCCTAGGAGCATGCTCGTAATACTTTGCTTTGATAACTTCTAGATTTTTGCAATAAGTATATGAGTTCTTTATGACTAATGTTGAGTCCATGGATTATACGCACTTTTTCCCAACCTTCCACCTTTGCTAGCCTCTCTAATACCGTGCACTTTTCGCCGGTATCATACACCCACCATATACCTTCCTCAAAACAGCCACCATACCTACCTATCATGGCATTTCCATAGTCATTCCGAGATATATTGCCATGCAACTTTCCACCGTTCCGTTTATTATGACACGCTCCATCATTGTCATATTGCTAGCATGATCATGTAGTTGACATCGTATTTGTGGTAAAGCCACCGTTCATAATTCTTTCATACATGTCACTCATGATTCATTACATATCCCGGTACACCGCCTGAGGCATTCATATAGAGTCGTACTTTGTTCTAAGTATCGAGTTGTAATTGTTGAGTTGTAAGAAAAAAAAAGTGTGATGATCATCATTATTAGAGCATTGTCCCAAGTGAGGAAAGGATGATGGAGACTATGATTCCCCCATAAGTCGGGATGAGACTCCGGACAAAAAAAAAGAGGCCAAAAAAAGAAGAAGAGAAAGGCCCAATAAAAAAATGAGAGAAAAAGAGAGAAAGGACAATGCTACTATCCTTTTACCACACTTGTGCTTCAAAGTAGCACCAAGATCTTCATGATAGAGAGTCTCTCATTTTATCACTTTCACTAGTGGGAATTTCTTATTATAGAACTTGGCTTGTATATTCCAATGATGGGCTTCCTCAAAATGCCCTAGGTCTTCGTGAGCAAGCAAGTTGGATGCACACCCACTTAGTTTCTTTTGTAGAGCTTTCATATACTTATAGCCATTGTTGAGGAAATCGTTAACTGGTAGCTTCTCGGCTGGCTGGCGAGTAGGGGATTAATAGGCTAATCGGCAAGTTAATCGGCCATTTAATCAATTAATCGGATGATTTATCAGTTTATCGGCTACTCGGTGACCCTACTAGTAGGGATTAATCGGCAAGTTAACTGGTTAATCGGATGAATTCTTGAACAGGGCTTATAGCTCTAGTGCATCCGTTGCATGGCAATCCCTACTCACTCACATTGATATCTATTGATGGGTATCTCCATAGCCCGTTGATACGCCTAGTTGATGTGAGACTATCTTCCCTCTTTTTGTCTTCTCCACAACCACCTTTCTATTCCACATAGTGCTATATCCATGGCTCACGCTCATGTATTGCGTGAAGATTGAAAAAGTTTTGAAAATGTTAAAGTATGAAACAATTGCTTGGCTTGTCATCGGGGTTGTGCATGATTTAAATATTTTGTGTGGGGAAGATGGAGCATAGCCAGACTATATGATTTTGTAGGGATAACTTTCTTCGGCCATGTTATTTTGAGAAGACATGATTGCTTTGATTAGTATGCTTGAAGTATTATTTTTTTTATGTCAATATGAACTTTTGTCTTGAATCTTTCGGATCTGAGTATTCATATCACAATTAAGAAGATTTACATTGAAATTATGCCAAAGTATCACTCCGCATAAAAAATTCTTTTCTTTATCATTTACCTACTCGAGGACGAGCAGGAATTAAGCTTAGGGATGCCTGATACGTCTCCAACGTATCTATAATTTTTTATTGCTCCATGCTACTTTATTTACTGTTTTGGACTATATTGGGCTTTATATTCCACTTTTATATTATTTTTGGGACTAACCTATTAACCGGAGGCCCAGCCCAGAATTGCTGTTTTTTGCCTATTTTAGTGTTTCGAAGAAACGGAATATCAAACGGAGTCCAAACGGAATGAAACCTTCGGGAACGTGATTTTCTCAGCGAACGTGATCCAGGAGACTTTGACCCTACGTCAAGCAACCAACAGGGAAGGCACGAGGTAGGGGGGAGCGCCCTCCCCCCCCCCCAGGCGCGCCCTCCACCCTCGTGGGCCCCCTGTTGCTCCATCGACGTACTCCTTCCTCCTATATATACCTACGTACCCCCAAACGATCAGAACAAGAGCCAAAAACCTAATTCCACCACCGCAACCTTCTGTATCCACGAGATCCCATCTTGGGGCCTGTTCTGGAGCTCCGCTGGAGGGGGCATCCACCATGGAGAGCTTCTACATCATCACCATAGCCCCTCCGATGAAGTGTGAGTAGTTTACTTCAGACCTTCGGGTCCATAGCTAGTAGCTAGATGCCTTCTTCTCTCTTTTTGGATCTCAATACAATGTTCTCCCCCTCTCTTGTGGAGATCTATTCGATGTAATCTTATTTTTGCGGTGTGTTCGTTGAGGCCGATGAATTGTGGGTTTATGATCCAGTATTATCTATGCAAAAAATTTGATTCTTCTCTGAATTCTTTTATGTATGATTGAGTTATCTTTGCAAGTCTCTTCGAATTATCCTTTTTGGTTTGGCCAACTAGATTGGTAGTTCTTGCAATGGGAGAAGTGCTTAGCTTTGGGTTCAATCTTGCGGTGTTCTTACCCAGTGACAGAAAGGGTTGCAAGACACGTATTGTATTGTTGCCATCGAGGATAACAAGATGGTTTTTTTAATCATATTGCATGAATTTATCCCTCTACATCATGTCATCTTGCTTAAAGCGTTACTCTGTTTTTACTTAATACTCTAGATGCATGCTGGATAGCGGTCGATGAGTGGAGTAATAGTAGTAGATGCAGAATCTTTTCGATCTACTTGTCTCGGACGTGATGCCTATATACATGATCATAACCTAGATATACTCATAACTATGCTCAATTCTATCAATTGCTCAACAGTAATTTGTTCACCCACCGTAGAATACTTATGCTCTTGAGATAAGCCACCAGTGAAACCTATGGCCCCGGGGTCTATTCTCATCATATCAAACTCTATCGCTTTATTTACTTGCTTTGGTTTTACTTTGCTTTTTTACTTTTTACTTTGCATCTATCTATCAAAAATACCAAAAATATTATTTATCATCTCTATCAGATCTCACCCTCGTAAGTGACCGTGAAGGGATTGACAACCCTTAATCGCGTTGGTTGCGAGTAGCTATCGTTTTGTGTAGGTACGAGGGACTTGTGCGTGGTCTCCTACTGCATTGATACCTTGGTTCTCAAAAACTGAGGGAAATACTTATGCTACTTTGCTGCATCATCCTCTCCTCTTCGGGGAAATCCAACACAGTGCTCAAGAGGTAGCTGTTGGCACTCCTATTCCAGCGGCAGCAGCAGCAGATCGACGAAATCAGCCAAGGAAGGGGGTCTCTGCAGCGGCAGGAGCTAGCGGATCCAGCATTGGATAGCACCGTCCCATCCATGCCAAGAAACAACGTGGGTTCCGCACCGGGCCATGAGGCACTGTAGGATACATACCCTATGGATGACATCATTGAGAACACTAATTATGAGCTACACTTCAAAGTGAAGAACGTATTGTAAGTGCATCTAGTGCCCCTTAGTGATTTTGGTGTATTGAAGACTTATAGGTTAAGGGACTAATGCGTTTGTGAGTGTACACAGGTCTATAAGTATATGAGGAGTTTGATATTTATAGAGAAAGTCGACCCCTAAAAATGAAGTTCTTCGACTGAAGACTTTGATATTCTGAAGACTTTCTGAAGACTTTGAAAGTGAAGAAATTGGTGTGACCTTGAAGACTTGGTATTTATTTGTGGAACATGAAGCGTGAAGACTTTTGTTTTCGTAGTTTCATTTTCTCTTTCTTGAGTCATAGGAAACACAGTACTGTTAAAGGGGGTCGAGGAAATACTAAGGAAAAATTTCCATGTGATGCTCAACTCAAAATCCTACACCTACCAATCCCTTCGAGTGAAGCCTTTGGAAATCTCATACAGTTCAGTCACTTTCTTCAGTGACAGAGACGAAGTTCTTCTGGTCGCTGATGAATTTGTTCTGACTGAGGAGTTAGGAATTCGCCAGTGCGAATTGCCTACATAGTGAGGAACATGATAGCCCTGAGGAATTTGAGAGTCAAATTTCCGCCCGTTGCTGTGCTGCGCGCCAGCTGTCCCAAAATATCTTATCCACCTAACGGTCATATCATTGAAGGGCATTTATGTCTTATCATGTCGGGCTGCTCCCTAGGCTACAAATAGCCGCCCCCTACAACCACTAGCTGGTTGGCTGCTCCGAGAGAACTTGACACTTGTCATTTGAGAGCAACCCATCCTCCGAGGACTTTGAGCGAAAATCATCGAGTGAGGAAAACCCAAAACCAAACCCCTACAAACCCAAAGTGATTGAGCATCACTGAAGAAATTGATCCTGCGTGGATCCAACGCTTGTTACCTTTGAAGACTGTGCTTCTTCCAAACGGTTAGGCGTCATGGTCTAGAGCATCCAAGAGGAATTGTGGATCGCCGAGTGACCAAGTCTGTGAAGGTTTGGAAGTCGCCTGAAGACTTACCACGAGTGATTGGACGAGGTCTGTGTGACCTTAGTTCAAGGAGAATACGGTGAGGACTGGGTGTCCTGAGCTGCGTGCTCAGTGACTGGTTGTCCGGGACTGTGTGTCCTCGAGTTTAAATACTCAGCCGCTCCACCCAGACGTACAACTGAGACAGCAGTTGGAACTGGTCTACTAAATCATTGTCTTCACCAACCTAACTGGTTCTATTTCCTCAACCCTTTCATTTCCTCATTACTGTGTTGAGTGTTTG
Source organism: Triticum timopheevii (assembly GCA_963921465.1). Lineage (NCBI taxonomy): Eukaryota > Viridiplantae > Streptophyta > Magnoliopsida > Poales > Poaceae > Triticum > Triticum timopheevii. The sequence continues at coordinate 9,503,585 of OY997271.1, forward strand.
TTCATATCTGTGTTTGAAGACTTCGACTGAAGAGTTTCTCAATTTCCTCAGATCAATTTCTTCAGTCTGTTTGTCTTCACCTTGTGTTATCCTGTGATTACGCTTTCTGTACTCAGTGTTTGTCTTCGTTTCATCTTGATGACCATGCTTGTATTCTGTTATGCTTACTTCTGAGTACTTATTCCGCTGCTAGTAGTTCTTCGCTAAGGAATTTCCTCACCGGCAAATTCCTCAGTGAAGAATTCATAAAAATCGCCTATTTACCCCCCCCCCTCTAGTCGATATAACGCACTTTCAATTGGTATCAGAGCAAGGTACTCCCTTGTTCTGTGTGATTTTGGTTTAACCACCTGGAGTTTTAGTTATGTCGACCGCAGGTATGATCAAGGTCTCGGCTGGGTGTCCTACCTTTGATGGGACGGACTACCCCTACTGGAAAAACAAGATGCGAATGCATCTTGAGGCAATTGACAACGATCTCTGGTATGTTGTGGAAAATGGTGTTCCCTCTGTCTCACCCTCACTGAATGCTACCGATGTGAAGAGATTCAAGCAACTCGATTCTCAAGCGAAGAATATCATATGTGGCCATCTGAGTAAAGGACAGTATGGAAGAGTGAGTGCTTTGGAAACTGCTAAGCTTATCTGGGATAGGCTGTCCAAAGTGAATGAAGGAGTCTCAACTCAGCGTGACTCTTGAGTTGATGTTCTTCGGAATCTCTTCAACCGCTTCAAAAGACTCAACAATGAAAATGTCCAACAAACCTTTGATCGCCTCACTGACATCTCAAATGAGCTTCAAGCCCTCGGTGCCACTGACAACACTGACCATGAGGTGGTGAAGAAACTGTTGAGATCGCTTGATTCCTCATTTGATACTCTGGGACTGATGATACAAGAATGGGTTGACTACAAGTCTCTTGATCCTGCTGATATCCTCGAAAGGCTAAATACTCACGAGTTCCAGCTTGCTGAAAAGAGAGATCTCTATGGTTCGAGCTATGGCAAACCACGTGCCCTGAAGGCCAAGGTTGTGTCTGAGTCTGAATGTGAGGATTCTGGTAGTAGCCTTGGTGATCCTGAAGAATTGAGCCAGGAGCTAGCACTTCTCATAAAGAAATTCCAGAAGTTCTCAAGACGTGGTCGCTTTGGAATATTCTCAAGAAGTAGTGATTCCTCATCAAGTGACTATAAGAGAAGGTTGTGCCACAAATGCAAGAAACCTAGTCACTATATTCAAGATTGTCCTCAGTGGGAAAAGGAATTGAAGAAGAAGAAATACAAGGATTACAGTTCTGATGATGCGAAGAAGAAGAAGAAATTGTCAAAATCTTCGTCATCAAAATCCTCGAAGTCTTCATCTCACAAGAAGAGCAGCTCCAAGAAGGCTCGGGCATTCATTGGCAAGGAAATGGACTCTGAAGCTGAATCTGAGGAACATGAGGAAGAGGAGGCGTCTGAAGAATCCGAATCTGGTGTGGCGAGTCTGGCCTTCGCTACTGCTTTCGTTAGCAAGTCCATCTTCAACACTGAAGAAACTGACCCCACCGACAAGCCTGATGAAGATAATGATGACTACGCTCTCACCTATTGCTTCATGGCGAAAGGTGCAAAGGTACTCAAATACACCTCCTCTGAATCTAGTGAAAATGAATCTGATGAGGATCTCAAGCCCAGCTACTCTAAACTTGCTAAGATTGCTGTAAAACAACAAAGGGCTTTTGAAAAGGTTCAAAACATGCTAGACAAAAGTGATGATATGTTGGGTGAAGAAATGGATCGCACTAAAGCCCTGACTGAAAATCTTCAGAGACTTCAGTCTAGGTTTGATAACCTTCAAAGTCATCATAACACTCTCTTATCTGATCATGAGAAACTTTCTTATGAATTTCTTCAAAGAAAGCAGGATCTTGAGAAGCTAAGAGTGAGTTATGAAGATCTTCAGAAGGAGCGCGATTCATTACTAGCTCAACAAATCAGCGCTTCTCAGGAAGAATTTGTTCCTCCATGCTTAAAGTGCATTGAACGTGAATCTGCTAATTCTTCACCTGAATGTTCAAATGCTTCAATTGTTACAAATTCTTCACCTGCCTCTGCTATCACTAATTCCTCATCTGAGGACATTGCTAGTATCACTGACGATGCAGGGCTGAAGGAATTGTACATGACAGGCATGTACAAAAGTCTCAAAGGGCATTAGACTCTTTGTGATGTGCTTAAAAAGCAGATCCTCAACAGAAACCCTAGGAAAGAGGGTATCGCCTTTGAGAGGAAACTTAATGCTGATGGAACATATTGGAAGCCTGAACAGTACCCCAAAACCTCATGGGTTGCTGCAAAGGGACCTCCAGTTGATCCATCTAACTTATCTGGCTTTACATGTGAATCTCCTCATTCTTCTGATGAGTCATTTGACTCCAACTATAAATTGTTCAAAAATCAGAATGGTGAAGTATTTGCTAGATATGTTGGCACTAACTACAGGAATGGTTCTCCTATGAAGAAAATCTGGGCTCCCAAGAAGTGCCTTGAAAGTCTTCAGGTGAATGTCCTCATGACACCACCTGTGAAGAACAGGAACCCCAGATCAAATCCTTCACGTGGATCAAATTCCTCAAATGGATCAAAGTCCTCACAGGATTATCATCGTGCTAACAACTCTGTTTCGCAGGGTAGAGCTAAGGGCTATGAATATGTGCATTATTCTTCAAACCATTATGTTCATAAGTCCTCGAAGAATTTCTCTGCTTATTCATATGCTTACCCTAACCCCTCTTATGTGAAATGAAATGGTTTGGCCTCTATGCCACCATTCTCGTATGGTGCTCGCAGAGTGATAAACTCTTTGCCACCCCTTCAGATGTGGGTGGTGAAGAAAAAGAACTAATCTCTTCTGCAGGGTCAGGTCTCCAGACGTGCTTTAACATCTGAAGAATTTGCTGGGGACCTGACAAAATTGCCTGAAAGGACACAGGCGAATCATGATGAAATGAACCTTCATTTCACACGTCCTCATACTGTTATATCTGTCTACTGATTGATGAAATTCATCTGATGAACTTGATATCATATTCTTCACTAATGAAGCATATGAGATTGTAAGTTACACTAATTCATCTGCAGGATGATCAACCCAAAGCTACTGAGTGGGTCCTCGATAGTGGATGTACGAATCACATGACTGGTGACAAGAATCTATTGATGGATGCTCCCTTATCACCGTCACATCTGAAGCATATCATCTTTGCTGACAAAGGCAAAAGTCAGGTATTGGGTCTTGGTAAGGTTGCAATCTCTAAGGATAAACACATGGACAAAGTCATGCTTGTTGAGTCCTTAGGATACAACCTCATGTCAGTCTCAATGCTTTGTGATTTTGATATGGCTGTTGTCTTTGGCAAGTATCGCTGTGTTGTGATTATGGAAGCTGACAATTCCAAAGTCTTTGAAGGCTTTAGGAGAGGAGATTTGTATATTGTTGATTTCTCTACAGGACCACAGCCAGCCGTGTGTCTACTTGCAAAAGCTTCAGAAGGCTGGCTATGGCATCGACGACTTGGTCACGCAGGCATGAGGAATTTGCACACGCTTGCAAAGAAGAAGCATGTCATTAGCATTGAGAATGTCAAATTCCTCAAGGATCACTATATGCAAGTGCTCATGAAGCCTTTGAAGCCTGGGCAGGCCCCACGAACCAAATTCCTCGTCAAGGAATTACTCTATGTGCCTCGGACTGTCTATCGCATTCTGACAAAGACAATGAGTCCTATCAAAGGCCACGACTCAAATGATGAAGAAGTCGTTGGCATCATGAAGAATATGCTTTTCAACATCATTCATGGCATTCCCGTCAACTTCCATGATTTCTTCATGAGGACTCTGGGCAATATTGCTATGTCACCATTCGAGCTAAAGCCCTATGCTCCTTGGATTATGAGATTCATCAGGGCAAGATCTTCACTGAATTACAAAGCTGACACTCTGAACCACGGTAGCTACTTGCCTCCCATTGAAGTCCTCAAATGGACAGTTTTATCAGCTGATGATAAAGGCAAGGCAGCTGCTGTGATCGATGAAGGCATTCGTCCATTGGATGGTCAATTTCGCAAGGCTACATCTTACTCTACCAATGACGACTCTGCCACACATGACTCTGCCGCAAATACCTCAGCCAAGCAAAATCCTCAAGCCACAGCACCCAGGGTGATGACTGACCGTGAGTTACTCCTCAGTCTTCATCAGAAGGTTGATCGCAATCACAAATGGGTAAAGCGTCAGTTTGGTGCACTTCTTCACAATATGACCTCAACACACAATGCTGTGAAGAAGAACCAATACTACCTTCATGAAACCTTCAACCGCACCTGGGTTGTCCTCACTCATATCTATAGCGCTGAAGAACTGAAGACTATGGGTCTCAAGGAAGAATTTGACTGGTCTGCACCTCCTCCGAAGAAATTCAAGAGGGTCAAAATTCCTCCACTGGTGGCCAGCTCTTATTCTTCATCGCGTGACACTGATGAGAATGAAGATTTGGACGACACTGCGGCAGGTCCTGCTACAACAAACAACCCCGACAACACTGTCGCTCCTCCATCGACTTGAAATTCTTCAGGGGCGTTAGTCCTCAGTTTCAATCCCTTTGGTCATTTGATGACAAAGGGGGAGAAATCTGAGTTAGTCTTCAAGCGGGTCTATATTAAGGGCATTTTTTTAAGTTACAACTCTCGTTCTTCTGAAACTTTTATTTGGATCGAGTTGTAATCTTAAACCCGATGGTGTGTTGATACTTTTGTTGCATTATGCTTTGCATGCTTATTCCTCGTTAATGACATTGCACGCACGCTGAATCTCATCAGGCACCATATTTCATCATGCATTTCAAATTCTTCATATTATATATCAAATGCGTGTATGAATTACAAGATATAGGGGGAGATCTCCATGATTCAACTCTTCAAATGTGCATTGCCTCAAACGCAAATTCCTCACTATGCACATCTTCAGGGGGAGTTCTTCTATATCTTGCTATCAAATTCCTCAATATCAGTATTTACACTTCATACATTTATCCCCACTAAAAACTTAACCTATATTGTCATCAATCACCAAAAAAGGGGAGATTGTAAGTGCATCTAGTGCCCCTTAGTGATTTTGGTGTATTGAAGACTTATAGGTTAAGGGACTAATGCGTTTGTGAGTGTACACAGGTCTATAAAACTATGAGGAGTTTGATATTTACAGAGAAAGTCGACCCCTAAAAATAAAGTTCTTCGACTGAAGACTTTGATATTCTGAAGACTTTCTGAAGACTTTGAAAGTGAAGAAATTGGTGTGACCTTGAAGACTTGGTATTCATTTGTGGAACATGAAGCGTGAAGACTTTTGTTTTCGTAGTTTCATTTTCTCTTTCTTGAGTCATAGGAAACACCATACTGTTAAAGGGGGTCGAGGAAATACTAAGGAAAAATTTCCATGTGATGCTCAACTCAAAATCCTACACCTACCAATCCCTTCGAGTGAAGCCTTTGGAAATCTCATATAGTTCAGTCACTTTCTTCAGTGACAGAGATGAAGTTCTTCTGGTTGCTGATGAATTTGTTCTGACTGAGGAGTTAGGAATTCGCCAGTGCGAATTGCCTACACTGTGAGGAACATGATAGCTCTGAGGAATTTGAGAGTCAAATTTCCGACCGTTGCTGTGTTGCGCGCCAGCTGTCCCAAAATATCTTATCCACCTAACGGTCATATCATTGAAGGGCATTTATGTCTTATCATGTCGGGCTGCTCCCTAGGCTATAAATAGCCGCCCCCTACAACCACTAGCTGGTTGGCTGCTCCGAGAGAACTTGACACTTGTCATTTGAGAGCAACCCATCCTCCGAGGACTTTGAGCGAAAATCATCGACTGAGGAAAACCCAAAACCAAACCCCTACAAAACCAAAGTGATTGAGCATCACTGAAGAAATTGATCCTGCGTGGATCCGACGCTTGTTACCTTTGAAGACTGTGCTTCTTCTAGACGGTTAGGCGTCATGGTCTAGAGCATCCAAGAGGAGTTGTGGATCGCCGAGTGACCAAGTCTGTGAAGGTTTGGAAGTCCCCTGAAGACTTACCACGAGTGATTGGACGAGGTCTGTGTGACCTTAGTTCAAGGAGAATATGGTGAGGACTGGGTGTCCTGAGCTGCGTGCTCAGTGACTGGGTGTCCGGGACTGTGTGTCCTCGAGTTTAAATACTCAGCCGCTCCAACCAGACGTACAACTGAGACAGCAGTTGGAACTGGTCTACCAAATCATTGTCTTCACCAACCTAACTGGTTCTATTTCCTCAACCCTTTCATTTCCTCATTACTATGTTGAGTGTTTGTTCATATCTGTGTTTGAAGACTTCGACTGAAGAGTTTCTCGATTTCCTTAGATCAATTTCTTCAGTCTGTTTGTCTTCACCTTGTGTTATCCTGTGATTACGCTTTCTGTACTCAGTGCTTGTCTTCGTTTCATCTTGATGACCATGCTTGTATTCTGTTATGCTTACTTCCGAGTACTTATTCCACTGCTAGTAGTTCTTTGCTAAGGAATTTCCTCACCGGCAAATTCCTCAGTGAAGAATTCATAAAAATCGCCTATTCACCCCCCCCCCCCCCTCTAGTCGATATAACGCACTTTCACGTATTCATCAAGGTGACGGAAGGCGTTGCTTATACAAACCCCCCTGAAGCAACCTTCCATTGCAATCCGATTCCAACTAGCTATGCTCGTGTCGCGGTTGATGAAGTTATGGCAGAATATAGGGGGCTACAGCTTGACATTCCTGGAGGTTATGACAAAGGCCCACTGGGAGAGGCATTACATCGTATCATTCTATGGAGAAAGGATTGCATCGTCTTTCGAACGCCACCAACACCACGTTAGCCGGCTCCTCCTCCAAGTCCGCCACTGCGTCAGCAGTCGACTCCAGCTCCTCCAAGTCAGCCACCGCCTCTCCAGACTCCTGCTCCTCCATGTCCGCCAACGCGTGAGGCCACTCCTCCTCCTCCAAGTCCGGCACCGCATGAGCACATGCTACCTCTTGAGCACTGCGATGGTTTTCCCTTGAAGAGGAAATGGTGATGCAGTAAAGTAGCGTAAGTATTTCCCTCAGTTTTTGAGAACCAAGGTATCAATCCAGTAGGAGGCTCCATGCAAGTCCCTCGTACCTACACAAACAAACAAGAACCTCGCAGCCAACGCAATAAAGGGGTTGTCAATCCCTTCACGGTAACTTGCGAAAGTGAGATCTGATAGAGATAATAAGATAAGATAAATATTTTTGGTATTTTTATGATATATATTGGAAAGTAAAGATTGCAAATAATGTAGATCGGAAACTTATATGATGAAAGATAGACCCGGGGGCCATAGGTTTCACTAGTGGCTTCTCTCAAGATACCATAAGTATTACGATGGGTGAACAAATTACTGTCGAGCAATTGATAGAAAAGTGCATAGTTATGAGAATATCTAGGCATGATCATGTATATAGGCATCACGTCCACGACAAGTAGACCGAAACAATTCTAGATCTACTACTATTACTCCACACATCGACCGCTATCCAGCATGCATCTAGAGTATTAAGTTCATCAGAACAGAGTAACGCATTAGGCAAGATGACATGATGTAGAGGGATAAACTCAAGCAATATGATATAAACCCCATCTTTTTATCCTCGATGGCAACAATACAATACGTGCCTTGCTGCCCCTGCTGTCACTGGGAAAGGATACCGCAAGATTGAGCCCAAAGCTAAGCACTTCTCCCATTGCAAGAAAGATCAATCTAGTAGGCCAAACCAAACTGATAATTCGAAGAGACTTGCAAAGATAACCAATCATACATAAAAGAATTCATAGGAGATTCGAATATTTCTCATAAATAAACTTGATCATAAACCCACAATTCATCGAATCTCGACAAACACACCGCAAAAAGAGTTACATCGAATAGATCTCCAAGAAGATCGAGGAGAACTTTGTATTGAGATTCAAAGAGAGAGAAGAAGCCATCTAGCTAATAACTATGGACCCGAAGGTCCATGGTAAACTACTCACAACTTATCAAAGAGGCTATGCTGTTGATGTAGAAGCCCTCCGTGGTCGATTCCCCCTCCGTCGGAGTGCCAGCGAAAGCTCCAAGATGGGATCTCGCAGATACAGAAGGTTGCGGCGGTGGAAATAGGGTTTCGTGGTGCTCCTTGATGTTTTCAGGGTATGGTAGTATATATAGGCGAAAGAAGTCGGTCAGGGGAGCCACGGTCGGCCCACGAGGGTGGGGGCGCACCCACCCCCCTAGGGCGTGCCTTGCACCCTCGTGGCTGCCTCGGATGGTTATTGATGTCCACTCCAAGTCTCCTGGATTGCGTTTGTTCCAAAAAGATCGCTCCAAAGGTTTCATTCCGTTTGGACTCCGTTTCATATTCCTTTTCTTTGAAACACTGAAATAGGCAAAAAAACAGCAATTCGGGTTGGGCCCTCGGTTAGTTGGTTAGTCCCGAAAATGATATAGAAGTGTAAAATAAAGCCCATAAACATCCAAAACGGGTAATATAATAGCATGGAACAATAAAAAATTATTGATACGTTGGAGACGTATCAAGCATCCACAAGCTTAATTCCTGCTCATCCTCAAGTAGGTAAATGATAGAAACAGAATTTTCGATGTGGAATGCTACCTAGCATATTTTTCAATGTAATATTATTTATTTTGGCATGAATGTTCAGATCCAAATGATTCAAAATAAAAGTTCATATTGACATAAAAATAGTAATACTTCAAGCATACTAACAAATCAATCATGTCTTCTCAAAATAACATGGCTAAAGAAAGTTCATCCCTACAAAATCATATAGTTAGGCTATGCTTCATTTTCATCACACAAAATTCTCCCATAATGCATAACCCCGGTTTCAGCCAAGCAATTAGTTCATACTTTTTAACGCGCTTCAGCTTTTTTCAACTCTCACACAATACATGAGCGTAAGCCATGGATATAGCACTATGGGTGGAATAGAATATGATGATGGAGGTTGTGTGGAGAAGACAAAAAAGATGAAAGTCTCACATTGACGAGCTAATCAATAGGCTATGGAGATGCCCATCAATTGATGTCAACATGAGGAGTAGAAATTGCCATGCAACAGATGCACTAGAGCTATAAATGTATGAAGGCTCAACAAAAGAAACTAAGTGGGTGTGCATCCAACTTGCTTGCTCACAAAGACCTAGGGCATTTTGAGGATGCCCATTGTTGGAATATACAAGCCAAGTTCTATAATGAAAAATTCCCACTAGTATATGAAAGTGACAACATAAGAGACTCTCTATCATGAAGATCATGGTGCTACTTGATATGTCCATTTTGCATCATGCTTTTATATCAATATTTATTGCATTATGGGCTGTTATTACACATTATATCTCAATACTTATGGCTATTATCTCTTATTTTACAAGGTTTACCATGAAGAGGGGGAATGCCGGCAGCTGGAATTCTGGCAATAGGTTTAAGCTTCTGTCACTCTAGCAACCCATCATCTACTTATGTTTAATGCTGTGGTTAGGTTTACCTTAATACTTCTTTTGTAGTTGCGGACACTTGCAATAGGGGTTAATCATAAATGGGATGTTTGTCCAAGTAAGGGCAGTACCCAAGCACCAGTCCACCCACATACCAAATTATCAAAGTACCGAACGCGAATCATATGAACGTGATGAAAACTAGCTTGATGATAATTCCCATGTGTCCTCGGGAGCTCCTTTCTCATTATTAGAAATTTTCTAGGCTTATCCTTTGCTACATAAAGGATTGGCCACCTTGCTGCACTTTATTTTCTTCATTTACTTGTTACTCGTTATTATTTATCTTATCACAAAACCATCTATCACCTATAATTTCCGTGCTTGCAGAGAAAACCTTACTGAAAACCGCTTATCATTTCCTTCTGCTCCTCGTTGGGTTCGACACTCTTACTTATCGAAAGGAATACGATAGATCCCCTACACTTGTGGGTCATCACTACTTTGAAGCATAAGTGTGGAAAAGGATAGTAACATCGTCCCCCTTTTTTTGGTCCTTTCCTTTTTTTTATTTGGCCTTTCTTTTCTTTTCTTTTTTTATATTTGGCCTTTTTTTCTTTTTTTTTGTAAGGGACAATGCTCTAATAATGATGATCATCACACATCTATTTATTTACAACTCAAGAATTACAACTCGATACTAGAACAAGATATGACTCTATATGAATGCCTCCGGCGGTGTACCGCGATGGGCAATGAATCAAGAGTGACATGTATAAAAAATTATGCAAGGTGGCTTTGCCAGAAATACGATGTCAACTATATGATCATGCAAGGCAATATGACAATGATGATGCGTGTCATGATAAACGGAACGGTGGAAAGTTGCATGGCAATATATCTCAGAATCGCTAGGGGGGAGGATATAGGTAGGTATGGTGGCTGTTTTGAGGAAGATATAAGGAGGTTTATGTGTGATAGTTTATCGTATCACGGGGTTTGGATGCACCGGCGAAGTTTGCACCAACTCTCAAGGTGAGAAAGGGCAATGCACGGTACCGAAGAGGCGGGCAATGATGGAAGGGTAAGAGTGCGTATAATACATGGACTCACATTAGTCATAAAGAACTCATATACTTATTGCAAAAGTATTATTAGCCCTCGAAGCAAAGTACTACTACACATGCTCCTAGGGGGGAGGTTGGTAGGAGTTAACCATCGCCCCCCCCCCCCCCGACCTCCGCACATAAGGAAGGCAATCAAAAGAGCACCCCATGCAACAAATTTGTTGCAAAACTTTTACCATATGTGCATGCTACGGGACTTGCCAACTTCAACATAAGTATTTCTCAATTTCATAATTACCCAACTAGCATGGCTCTAATATTACCAACTTTATATCTCAAAACAATTATCAAGCATCAAATTGATCATACCATCAGATTTACTTTCTATGATAGTTTTTATTATACCCAACTTGGATGCCCATCATTCTAGGACCAATTTTATAACCATAGTAAATACTATGCTGTTCTAAAAGACTCTCAAAATAATATAAGTGAAGCATGAGAGATCAATAATTTCTACAAAATAAAACCACCGTCGTGCTCTAAAAAGTAAAAGTGAAGCACTAGAGCAAAACTATCTAGCTCAAAAGATATAAGTGAAGCACATAGAGTATTCTAATAAATTCCAAATCATGTGTGTCTCTCCCAAAAGGTGTGTACAACAAGGAAGATTATGGTAAACTAAAAATCAAAGACTCATATCATACAAGACGCTCCAAGCAAAACACATATCTTGTGGTGAATAAAAATATAGCTCCAATTAAAGTTACCGATAGACGAAGACGAAAGAGGGGATGCCTTCCGGGGCATCCCCAAGCTTAGGCTTTTGGTTGTCCTTGGATTATCTTGGGGTGCCATGGGCATCCCCAAGCTTAGGCTCTTGCCACTCATTATTCCATAGTCCATCAAATCTTTACCCAAAACATGAAAACTTCACAACACAAAACTCAACAGGAAATCTCATGAGCTCCGTTAGTGCAAGAAAGAAAAACCACCACTTAAGGTACTGTAATGAACTCATTCTTTATTTATATTGGTGTTAAACCTACTGTATTCCAACTTCTCTATGGTTTATACCCCCTGATAATAGCCATAGATTCATCAAAATAAGCAAACAACACACGAAAAACAGAATCTGCCAAAGACAGAACAGTCTGTAGCAATCTGTAACTTTCGAATACTTCTGGAAGTCTAAAAATCCTACCAAAATACAAAGTCCTCGGAAATTTGTCTATTTATCTACTGCAAAAAGATCAACTCAAAATCATGTCCCTGTGATTTATTAAAATTATTCTCGTGCATGCAAAAGTTTTGTGTTTTTCAGCAAGATCAAATTAACTTTCACCCAAGATGATCCTATAGGTTCTACTTGGAACAAACACTAATTAAAACATAAAACCACATCTAAAAAAGGCTAGATGATTCATTTATTACTAGACAGGAACAGAAAGCAAGGAACAAAATTAAAATTGGGTTGCATCCCAACAAGCGCTATTGTTTAACGCCCCTAGCTAGGCATAAAAGCGAGAACATATGGTATTGCCATATTTGGTATTGGGAAAGAGAATAGAAAATTTCCTTTCTATAGCATTCATCCTTCTATTTTGGGAAAGCACATTGCCATTAATGGAGGAATAAAGATTAAGCATGTTACGGAAATTTGCATCTAAGCTAGCCTTCATCTCTTTGATAATTTTGTTTTGATAAAAGCATAAGAGAGTGGTGGATTCAACCTTATCATTCATGGGATGCCCAAATATAGTTTTCATTTTTTCATAGGTATCTATAGCATGCCCTTCAAGAAAACCTCCTTCGAAAAGAGAATCTAGAAGTTGCTTGAAAGAAGCGTGTAATCCAACATAAAAGCTTTTTAAGTAAATCTCAATTTGATATTGTGGCACATAACTCGCTCGAATCCTTAATAGCCTATCTCAAGCATCTTTTAAAGTTTCATCAAGTAAATAACGAAAAATTCCGGAGTCATCTTCATCGAGATTACTCAAACTTTCATTGATAACCCCGGTAGTTCTTTCCATAGCATCATTATTTATGAGCTTAGAGAGGATAGAGGGACTATCCAAGGTACTGAAACCCTGGAGAGAACCCTTAGTTCTTTTCGATTCGGACATGGCGAAGGGAAGGCAAACGGTAAAGAGAGGGCGACTAAATGGCAAGGATGAAGCACTACTAGGAAAAGGCCTACTAGTGGCGCACATGTTTTGGCTACTAATGGCGCATTATAGGTGCGCCACTAGCATCACGCCATGCGCCATTACTAACAATTTTTTTTCAATTTTTTGTTTTTTTCTTATTCTTGGGTCACTATGGCTTAATCTCGGGTCAATATGCTTAATATGAAGTCAAATTCAGCCCGAGCACGCCTAACTTCACAGTTCTATCCAACGCCAGCACCACCTCACTTAACAGGCACTTGTTGATATATCTATCATATCAATCCTATTAAACCTTGTAGATGTCTAGGACTTTGTTCATGTTCATGAGTATGATGAAATTTTGAAAAATATTTCAAACTTCCCGATCATATTACGTATCATTTTTGAAAAAAAATTCCAAAAAAAAATTTGAAACTAAATTTTTTTCTGTTACTAGTGGCGCACCTAGCAAATTGTGCGCCACTAGTAAGTTTGAATTTTTTTTCGTTTTCCCCTCTAGATCTTAAAAGCCCCGTAACTTTTTTTCTGTTAGGTTTTTGAGGATTTTGAAAGTGTTTAACAAGGTTCCCCCAGTTAAATTTGGATGTAACTTTTTGAGTAGATGATTTTTCATATAAAAACTTTTTAATCCGAGTTCGTATGCAAAAGTTATGCCCATTTTACAAATCCAGAGAGATTTTGCAAATAAAGTCGAAATTCATATTTGTAAATTTTCCCAACAAGTAGACCACATATCACATGGGAAACTTATTTTCTTTTATTTTTTTTGACATTTCCATCAATTTATTTTATTTTTTTAAACTAAAAAGGCGGCCCACAGGGGGGGGTGCATTCGGTGGAATTTTTAGGCCCAGTTAGTAATGGCGCACCGTGGGATTGGTGCACTATTACTAGTTAAACTAGTAATGGCGCACCACACCCACGGTGCGCCATTAGTAGTTTTGAAAAAAAAATTGAAAATTTTGAAAAAAAATTGGTAGTGGCGCACCGTGGGAGTTGTGCGCCATTACTAGTTCAACTAGTAATGGCGCACCAAACACACGGTGCGCCATTACTAGTTTTGAAAAAAGAATAGAAAAATTAGTAGTGGCACATCGAGGGTGTGGTGCGCCATTACTAGTTTAACTAGTAATGGCGCACTATCCCCTGGTGCGCCATTACTAGTTTTGAAAATAAATAAATAAATAAATAATTTATTAGTAGTGGCGCACCATGGATGTGATGCGCCATTAGTATTTGGACACTAATGGCACACCCGCACTTGGTGCGCCATTAGTATATAGTAGTGGCGCACCACATGTGTGGTGCGCCATTAATGTCCATATTATCTATAGCCCTTTTCCTAGTAGTGAAGTAGGGGAGAGGAAAACGAGAGGCAAATGGCAAATAATGTAATGCGAGGGAGATGAGTTTGTGATGGGTAATTGGTATGTCTTGACTTGTGAGAAGACCTCCCCAGCAACGACGCCAGAAATCCTTCTTGCTTCCTCTTGAGAATTCCGTTGGTTTTTCCTTCAAGAGGAAAGGGTGATGCAGCGAAGTAGCATAAGTATTTCCCTCAGTTTTTGAGAACTAAGGTATCAATCCAGTAGGAGGCTCCACGCAAGTCCCACGTACCTACACAAACAAACAGGAACCTCGCAACCAATGCGATAAAGGGGTTTTTCAATCCATTCACGGTAACTTACAAAAGTGAGATCTGATAGAGATAATAAGATAAGAAATGTTTTTGGTATTTTTATTGTATAGATTGGAAAGTAAAGATTGCAAATAAAGTAGATCGGAAACTTATATGATAAAAGATAGACCCGGGGGCCATAGCACTACTAGGAAAAAGGCTACTAGCAGCGCGGGTAAAATGGCTACTAGCAGCGCGGGTACCTGCGCTACTAGTATCGCGCTACAGCTAATAGTTAGTAGTAGCGCGGGTGAAACCCACGCTACTACTAACATTTTAGTAGTAGCGCGGGTGCAACCCGCGCTACTAGTAATGAAATAGTAGTAGCGCCTCAGATTTTTCCCCACGCTACTACTAAAATGTTAGTAGTAGCCTGGATGCAAACCCACGCTACTACTAACGAAGTAGTAGTAGCGCGTCTGGTGTTTTCCCACGCTACTAGTAACTAATTAGGAATTAAAAAAATCCACCAATTTCATTCTATGCATACAATTCCAACTAAAACAAACACATATTTGTAATAAACTAGCAGCATTACACATCATTACTAATCCAAGATTTATAATAAACCAGCGGCATTAGAGCACATCCTGTAAGAGCATACATATTGTCATGGCTTTTCATGCCTTCAATTAAAACACCTACACTTCTTGCCAAGTCACTTACTCCGAGCTAGTGCAAACACAGTTACAAGCAAACCAAAATGCATAAAAACACCAAACAGTGGCATCCTATCTCTCCAAATGATCCGCTCCCTCTGCATCCTTGCAAGCATCTTCACGATAAGCAAATCCGCAGGAAAAAAGTCAACTTAGCATGTACTCCCTCTGTCAACTATCCAGAGTAGATTTTATCCATTGCCCTGGCCATGTTCAAGAAACACTAAATTAAGAATATTTCTACTCTAAATACAGGAGGCATTGGACAGAAAACAAAAGATGAGCAATATCATATGAGCAGAATAAAAAGGAGTTTGGATCATAGCATGGTTAACAATAAAATATAGTGCTCTAACAAAAGCAAGAGTGCAACACGTTGCCCTGTTCTCCTTTCAAATATCAACACACTAAAAATGGCAATAAACACAAACATATAATTTTGTACTACAACAAAAATCAGTTGCAGAAAGTCAGGAATATTATATTGTTAAAGTATTCCATTTTCAGATGTTAGAACAGGATATTGCAAAAGCAAAATATATGAAGATCAAATACTGAAGCAGCTACAATGCCCAAATTGGCCTTTTACAGCAGGTGAGAAGCACACACTAAAACATTAACAGCCAAGCACATCATATCTTTTGAAACTACCTAAATGGCACGACAACAACACTTCCTTTTAAATAGTTTGAGAAGACATGCATTTAATGGCAGCCACAACAGTATGCATCTAGATGCCCCTTTAACATAACATAATTCTAAATAGTTTGAGAAGACATGGAAGATCGAAACTGAAGATATAAATTCGACGTTTTGGTTGCTCAAATGCAAGATGAAAACAGAGCATAGCAGTGGCACGTACATGATTCTGAATGGCAACAAACAAACCATGAAAATAAACAACGAAAACCTTACAAATGAGTTTACAAAACCATTCCTCTGTTTTTTTTGCTGCATTAGTTGTTTTTCTCTTTTGGCTGTGCTTTTTGTCAATGTTTTAGAACCCCAAACCTGCTTGTTTCATCATTTCTTAGTAATGGAACTGGGGTTGTGGCCCTTTTGTCAAAGTTTGAAGCAACTGTGGTGCAGGATCGGTGGTGCCACCCTGCCTTGTGTGTTGGTATTTTGGACAGCAGGTAGGTCAAACATATGCGCTATCTATCTGAATATATATATATATATATATATATATATATATATATAGGCAGGTCCAACTGGAAGAAAATTAATCAGTGGCCACATTAATAAGTATACATAGATGAATGAGTGACTCACTGCCCAAAAGATGATTCAGTTGAAATTAATAATCTTACTTACGGGATCAGATTCAGACCTTTCTGAATCAGAACAGTAAGCATCAAAGAAACCTCAAATTCATCGACTGGTCTCGAGCTAGCATGACACGGGGATGGGGAATCGGAGCAGAGAGGGAGAGAGAGGTACCATGGGATGATGGGGTCGGAAGCGGAGGCACGACGGGAGGCGGGGAGAATGATGGTCTCCGGGATGCGCTTGTTGAGGTCGCACAGGATCTTGACGAGCGGGCGCGTGATCCCCGACGGCGGCGCGTCCAGCGGCAGCACATAGTTGCCCGTTGTATCCGCCGCAGCGAGCACCACCCTACCCCTCCTCCGCCGCTCCGGTGCCACGGCCACGCGCACACGGCTACGGCGGGAGCTGCGGGGGAGCGGCGAGGAGGCAAGTTGAAAGATCAAGGATGTCGCCTAGAGGGGGGGTGAATAGGCGCTTTAAAATAATTACGGTTGAGGCTTGAACAAATGCGGAATAAACCTAACGGTTAATTTGTCAAGCACAAAACCTACAACAACTAGGCTCACTTATGTGCACCAACAACTTATGCTAAGCAAGATAAGTAACTATGAGATAGCAAGATATATGACAAAGAACAATATGGCTATCATAAAGTAAAGTGCATAAGTAAAGGGCTCGGGTAAGAGATAACCGAGGCACGCGGAGACGAAGATGTAGCCTGAAGTTCACATCCTTGCGGTTGCTAATCTCCGTTTGGAGCGGTGTGGAGGCACAATGCTCCCCAAGAAGCCACTAGGGCCACCGTAATCTCCTCACGCCCTCGCACAATGCAAGATGCCGTGATTCCACTAAGGGACCGTTGAGGGCAGTCACCGAACCCGTACAAATGGCAACCCTTGGAGGCGGTCACCGAACCCGTACACTTTGGCAACCCTTGGGGCGGTCACCGGAACCCGTCAAATTGCTCGGGGCGATCTCCACAACCTAATTGGAGACCCCGACGCTTGCCCAGAGCTTTACACCACAATGATTGAGATCCGAACACCACCAACCGTCTAGGGCGCCCAAGCACCCAAGAGTAACAAGCTCAATGGCACCAAGCACCCAAGAGTAATAAGCTTCTCAACTTGTAACTTCCACGTATCACGGTGGAGAGCTCAAACCGATGCACCAAATGCAATGGCAAGGGCACACAGAGTGACCAAGTCCTTCTCTCTCAAATCCAACCGAAGCAACTAATGCTAGGGAGGAATATGAGAGGAAGAACAAGAAGGAGAACACCAAGAACTCCAAGATCTAGATCCAATGGGTTCCCCTCACATAGAGGAGAAAGTGATTGGTGGAAATGTGGATCTAGATCTCCTCTCTCTTTTCCCTCAAAAACTAGCAAGAATCCATGGAGGGATTGAGAGTTAGCAAGCTCGAAGAAGGTCAACAATGGGGGAAGAACACGAGCTCAAAGGATAAGGTTCAATGGGGAAGAAGACCCCCTTTTATAGGTGGGGGGAAATCCAACCGTTATGCTCACAACCCGCACAGAGCGGTACTACCGCTCGTCCTCACGGTACTACCGCTAGGGATCGCGGTACTACTGCTTGTGGTACAAAAAAAATACTTCCGTACCTACCTCCGCAGGACTTGGGACGAGTTTTTTGGTCCGGAGCGGTACTACCGCTGTAGGAGCCGCAGTAGTACCGCTCTGGAGTATTAGTAAAAAATTACATCCGCTCCAATTCGCGGTAGTACCGCTGCAGCCTTTCCAGAACACCAAAACTGCCACAACTTTTGCAAACGGACTCCGAATTCGATGAAACCAAGTTTGTTGGAAAGCTAGCGACAAGGGCTAACACAATCTTGAAAGAAATATCAATAAGAAGAAAATTAGAAAAGTCCCATAAGAAAATGGTGAGAACCCTTCCTCGGATAAGACCGGTAAAACCTCCAACACCGAAAACATCATAGTAGACGCATGCGAACTCCGTTTTCGATGAACTCAAGCTTGTCATCAAGATGACCATAAGCTATAAGACTCAAAAAGAGAACCAAACAAGAACCAAGAAACATGATGCAAGGATGCAATGGTTTGAGCTCTCTACTAACGATACGATCAAGCTACCAACTTGAGAGCCCCCCTTGATAGTACGGCAAACGATCCTATAACCCGGTCTCCCCACTACCACCATGAGACCGGTAAAATAGAAAACCTATCAAGGGAAAACCTTTGCCTTGCACATGATCCACTTGAGCTAGATGATGACGATCTTGACTCCCTCAAGTTGGACCACCTTTCTTGATTGCGTTGGCTCAATGAAGACTAGATGATTGCTCCCCCATAGTCCACTATGGGTGAGCCACTCTTCGGCACATCTTCACAAGTCCATTGACACCATAATGGATGGCAAGATTCAAGAACTTGATCTCTTCGTGATGCTCCACTTGAACTTGCACATGGCAATCTTGATGACGATCACCACTTGATGCCATCCTTTCCATGGGTTGTATGATATCTTCCTCTTGACGCAAGCCCATGGACACGTACCTAACCCCGCAAAGAACTCTCACATAGACCATGGGTTAATACACAAAGTTAATGGACAATGCTTACCATACCATGGGATCACTTGATCCCTCTCGGTACATCTTCTACGCTTTGTGAGTTGATCAACTTGATTCACTCTTGACTTAGTCTTGATCAACCTTGAATCTTTCCAACTCTCTTCATTTGGATGATGTCTTGAAGGTAAACATGAATGATCACACAATCTTCTTCTTCAAGACATGCTTGCAATAAGATCAACACTCACATGACCAATCTTTGGATAATTCCTTAATAGCACCTTGGTCAACTCATAAACTCCTTGAAACCAACAAATGGACTTCAAGAAAAGCCTATGGACAAATCCTTAAAATATAACTCAAGAAAACCATTAGTCCATAGAGATTGTCATCAGTTACCAAAACCAAACATGGGGGCACCGCATGTTCTTTCAATCTCCCCCATTTTGGTAATTGATGACAATCACTTTCAAGAGAGTTTATATAAGGAATTATGCATCACAATGCAATGCAACAACCAATGATGCAGGAGAATGAGATGCAAATGCTTAGGAACAAAACCAAATCAAGGAGAAAACTTTGAAACCTTCTCCACAAAACTTTTTGAAACTTCTCCCCCATTGGCATCGATTGCCAAAATGGGCGAAAAGCTTAGAAGGCCAAAATAAATTGTGGTCCTCCATAAATTGTGTATTTCTCAACAAGAGAGTGGAATGCAATACACATATCCAACTGTCAATACTTGGAGGAAGACAAACTAAATTGAGGCCCAAAGATTGCAACAGAGAGATATGCCACAAAGACATAACAAAGAGAGAGACAAGCAATCAGAAGATACCAAAAGAAGCAAGCAATCAATGGATATCAATTGAACCAACTAGAACAATGATCCTACGTGCCACAAGAATAAAGATATTATGATATGAGCAAAGGATTGTTCTAAAGAAACTAGAGACGCTCCCCATGATTTGTGCACATATAAGAATTTTTGTATTTGAACACAAAGTGCACAAAATAGGATCATAGCTCCCCCAAAATCAATAGAAACTCACATCCAGCGCAAGTGAGCATATAGGAAACAAAGCCTAGCGCTTGCAACAAGCACATGGTTGAGCAACACGTAAGGGAGGCAACTTAAGAATAGGCTCAACCAAAACCGATGTGTGTGAGTCAAGGCAATGCACTTGAGAATACTAATGTACGGATGAGCATTAAGCATCAATATAGTCCTGAAAGAAAGAGATACACGGTGCAAGGCATGTCATTCCCACACGCAACTTGCAAACGGGTACACAAGCTCACTAATAAGCATATAAAGAACCAATGCTTGTGACAACCCATGGTGAAGATAGACGATGAAAGCCTCATCAAGATGAGGGATACCAATTAGATGGCAAAGGCCTCATCAGGACAAGCAAAAGGAAAAAGATCTTCACCACAAAAGAGTGCATCAAGATGCAACGAAGTAAGATACGCACTCAAGGCAAATGCTTTCACGGAGCCACCAAAGAAATAACATAAGAAAGACAAGGTGGACGTGAAGGAAAGGAAATTAACTAGAGATGTAATTTCTCTCAAGTGTATAAGGTTCTAGGTAGACGAAATCATGATGACATATATCTACAAAGAAGGATGTACACATGAAATAGTTACAACACGAAGGAACCAGATATCCACAAGGAAGTCATAAATATACCAATAAGATATTTGCTTGCAAGCATAGCACTTGGCTAGATATGGTCTTATTGCATACAAATGAATTCCAATCACACATCCATCAAAGACATCACAACTAGCAACAAGAGATCATCGTTGGGATGCTTTTAGAAAGGAAACAAGTATCACAAGATATGAAATGAATATCATGCCAAGATGCAACCTACACAAGGTTGAATGCAAGAGAGGAAAGCATGAATAGATACTTGTTACCGAGATATCATTGGAAGGATGTAGTAGATACCAATTGATGGTAGATAGTAGTTCATTGATCATCCTAGCTTGACTCCAATATGCACATGGTGACAACACCTTCCTTGTGAGTGGGCCGAGCATCCAATGTATCTCCAAATGTTCCTAGAAGAACAACACAAACTAAACGGTACCCAAACTCATTGGGACCACATAGTTAGAAACACCAATACATAGGACAAACTCCACATAAATATGTGCATATAGATATGAAAATAAACATCATGCACATCTCATCCAATTTGAGACTTGGTGGAGTTTCCCCTATATATTGGGTCAAAGAAAGAAAGCATGCCAAATAAAATACATGAAGTAAACATGCATGCTCAAAACTTTCAAGAACCGAAACGAAAAGACAAAGAAATGCCAAGCGAAAAGGATACCAAATGGAGAAATCATCACTTGGAAGATATCATTAAAGATACATCAAGGAATGAGATATCCATCGATACACACTAAAATAAAGATGTCAAAGTCCCAATGAGAGGATGGTTCCAAACAAACCAAGCTCTCATCAAAGTTTTATGATGGCACAAGGTACCAAAAGAAAACGGCTTGCCTTCCACCAACACACACACTTGATAAGGATCACAAGAAGAGTGTTCTAAAGAAAATAGGATAGCTCCCCCACGAGTTGTGCACTA
Organism: Triticum timopheevii; assembly: GCA_963921465.1. NCBI lineage: Eukaryota > Viridiplantae > Streptophyta > Magnoliopsida > Poales > Poaceae > Triticum > Triticum timopheevii. The sequence continues at coordinate 9,525,161 of OY997271.1, forward strand.
TAGAGAATTTGCTTTTGAATACAAAATGCACAAGGTGGGATCACCACTTTCAGTATATCTAGAAAACACTAGACAAGAACAAGAAATTAACAAGATCCACAAGTGGTATGGAAGACAACGGGAGTTGACACAAACCTTGGAAAGAGAAAAGACAAATAAAAACAAAAGCCAATGTAAAGATGATCAATAAATTCTACCACACATAAGTGACTACCAATTGTCAAAAGACAAGGAGTATTTGGAAATAATTCCCGGTGGTAGATAACAAGGATATCCAACATCATCTTCACAACGCATACAAGGAAATTGCCACTTGTAGAGCTAACATGCCACCTAGGAACAAGATAAATTACTATATCAATCCTAGGTGACAATATCTCAAATGTACGCATTTTCTAGGCTTGTACTATGCACATAGCATATTACTCCCCCATAATGTGATACCAATAAGAACTTAACAAGAGGCAATAAGAGGAACCAACAAGAGATAATCAATGGAATTTTTAGAATTTGAATTTCTCATGAGAGATATACCACCAAGCGACTAGATAATCTTGTAATATCAATACTAGATGGTATTCCTCATGTACACACATTTATAGGATTGTGAGGTGCACAAAGCACATCACACCCCCAAAATGGGATGTACCATTAATATCTCACATGAGCCAACTAGGATACAAACAAGAAGCAAAAAGGCTCAACGCACGACGCACATGTACATGATGTGCAAACCAACACACACACACTTGATTGCTCAAGATAAGCAAGTTGGAAGCACAACATATACAAACACATGCAAGGAAGAAAACCGAAACATGCAAAGGGGCAAGTAACTTTCAATGTAAACAATTTAAGTACAAGTTACCGCAAGGAGGCACATTGGATATAAGATAGAAACTTGACAACCCAATTGACTTGGCTTGAGACAACAAGAAAGATGAAGTCCCATTAATTCTTCATAATATAGCCAAGTCTCCAATGACCTCCAAAAACACCTATTGATCAAGTTTGAGCTTGTTGGTCCCCAACCAAGTTGGGTCCTAAGAGGTTAGTCACAATAGGCTTGGCTACCCAAATGGTTCTTTTCTTGACACCACTTTGAGTACCAACAAACTTGGCAAACACATTGCCAACCTTATCCTTCCCAAGAGAATAGATATCATCAATAATAATTGGGTTGGATAAGTTACCACTAGTGCATGAAGAAGCGACGTGACCTTTCTCACGACATAAGTAGCAACGTCTACTCTTCACTTTCTTCTCACTTGATTTTTCCACAAGAGAAGCATTAGCTTGAGTCTTCTTGGGAAGTGGCCTTTCTTCAACTTGAGGTTGAGCATGAGATTGAACTTGTGCCCTCTTCCCTTGTTGCTTGACACTAATGGCCTTCTTATTTAGTGGGCAAGATCTAACATGATGCCCTTCTACTTTGCACTTGAAGCAAACAATCTTGGCTGAATTCCGCTTGACTTGTTCTTGGCCCTTCTTTTTGTTCATCTTGGACTTCTTCTTCTTCTTATTAGAGTTGAATCCAAGTCCACCTTTGTCATTGGGGGATTTTTGCACACTCAAGATATTGTTGAGTGTGGATTTCCCTTCATGACACTTTTCCAAGTCTTTATTCAAAGAAGTGACTTGGGCCTTGAGCTCTTTGATTTCCTCTACATGGTTAGTCTCAACACAAGTACTAGAGGAAGTATAAGCTTCATCGTTAGAGCAACAAGGCAAGGAAAGCAATTCATCACAAGATGTACCAACATTGTGAGTAGATGAATTACAAGGACTAGCACATGGCAATATACTATTTTGACTAGAAGTAGTGCTAGTATCCACATGAGGCTCACTAGATGTTACCTTAGCAATCATGGCCTCATGAGCTATCTGTAGCACACTATGGGATACTAGAAGATCATCATGAGAGCTTGAGAGCTTTTCATGACTTTCTTCCAATTTCCCATAATTGCAAGATAGCACCTCAAGTTGAGCCCATAGCTCAACATTCTCCTTCAAAATGGATGCTTCACAAGTAATAGAATTAGTAGCACAAGCATCATCATTAACAACAAGAGGAGAAGGCAACTTGGCAAGCTCTTTTAAATAAGAAGCTTCAAGTTGAGCATGAGACTCGGTGAGTTTGATGAGCTCACCCTTGATGACCCTTGAGCCATTTTCGAGGTGCTCAAAATCCTCAAGGAGTCTAGCATGAGCAACTTCAAGCTTAGCATTTTTAGTTTCAAAAACATTGGCCACCTCAAGAGCTCTATCAGTAGATTCCTTCACTCTAGACAATTCTAGAGAAAAAGTCTCCTCAAGAGATTCCTTGGTGGTTTGTTCAAGTTCAAAAGCTTGAGAGAGGTCCGCAATCTCATTAGCGTAATCACGCCCATGATCTTCCATTTTATCAATGATGACCTCATGCTCCTCAAGATGAGATTCCAACTCATCAATATATTTCTTGCTCTCAATAGCAATGGACATAATTTCCATGAAGTTGGAACGAGCAATTTTATTTTCATGAAGAGCTTTAAAAACCATTTCCCCCTTAATTTTTAAGGAGGCAACATTATCATTCTCTTCATCATTATCCTCATCATCATTAGCATCAACATCATCATCAAGAGACATATTGGGGTACAAAGTAGGAGATACCTTTGACGCCTTAGCCATAAGGCAAAACGCAATAGATGATGATGTAGGATCCCTTGAGGCACCATTAAACACCACATCTTGTTCCATGGAGTGTTCGGTTGCCTCTACATTGTTAGCACAACAATTCGAGGAAATAGATGCATTTTTATCATGCCAACAAGACATAGCAAGCATATCATCATGATATTTAGTCAAGCAATTTCTACATGATATGCAAGGACTATCAACACAAGCATGTGAAACATTTGGAGTGCTCGAAGTGTTAAAGCCCAAAGAGGGAGCATTGCAATAATATAGTGATGAAGGATCATCCACAATAAGCATACTATCATCATTGCAATGACCAACACTACTCACCATATCATTACCTTGTGGCAAACCACATGTAGGTGAAGTAGAAGAGGTTGAGAAGACTATACGACCGGAGGTGGAGGGAGAACAATCATCCCCACAAATCTTGGACACACCATATTTATCTTGAAGCTTTGTCCACAACTCATGAGCATCTCGGAACGACATGAGTTGAAATATAACTACATTGCTTAAAGCATCGAAAAGCACATTAGAAGCTTGAGCATTGAGATAAGAGTTTTTCTCATCCTCTAAAGATAATCTTTGGGGATCCTTTGGAGGAGAGAAATCCATATCTACAATTCTCTCTAAATTTGGGTCCATGACCCTAAAGAGATTAAGCATGCGAATTACCCAAACATCAAAATTTGTGCCATCGAAACTAAGAGTGTCAGAGAATCCTAATCCCCTAGTCGACATCTTTACTCTCTAGGCGGTAAAGCCTAATAAAGAGAGACGAGGCTCTGATACCAATTGAAAGATCGAGGATGTCGCCTAGAGGGGGGGTGAATAGGCTCTTTAAAATAATTACGGTTGAGGCTTGAACAAATGCGGAATAAACCTAACGATTAATTTGTCAAGCACAAAACCTACAACAACTAGGCTCACCTATGTGCACCAACAACTTATGCTAAGCAAGATAAGTAACTATGAGATAGCAAGATATATGACAAAGAACAATATGGCTATCACAAAGTAAAGTGCATAAGTAAAGGGCTCGGGTAAGAGATAACCGAGGCACGCGGAGACGATGATGTATCCCGAAGTTCACACCCTTGCGGATGCTAATCTCCATTTGGAGCGGTGTGGAGGCACAATGCTCCCCAAGAAGCCACTAGGGCCACCGTAATCTCCTCACGCCCTCGCACAATGCAAGATGCCGTCATTCCACTAAGGGACCCTTGAGGGCGGTCACCGAACCCGTACAAATGGCAACCCTTGGGGGCGGTCACCGAACCCGTACACTTTGGCAACCCTTGGGGGCGGTCACCGGAACCCGTCAAATTGCTCGGGGCGATCTCCACAACCTAATTCGAGACCCCGACGCTTGCCCGGAGCTTTACACCACAATGATTGAGATCCTAACACCACCAACCGTCTAGGGCGCCCAAGCACCCAAGAGGAACAAGCTCAAGGGCACCAAGCACCCAAGAGTAATAAGCTTCTCAACATGCAACTTCCACGTATCACGGTGGAGAGCTCAAACCGATGCACCAAATGCAATGGCAAGGGCACACGGAGTGACCAAGTCCTTCTCTCTCAAATCCCACCGAAGCAACTAATGCTAGGGAGGAATATGAGAGGAAGAACAAGAAGGAGAACACCAAGAACTCCAAGATCTAGATCCAATGGGTTCCCCTCACATAGAGGAGAAAGTGATTGGTGGAAATGTGGATCTAGATCTCCTCTCTCTTTTCCCTCAAAAACTAGCAAGAATCCATGGAGGGATTGAGAGTTAGCAAGCTCGAAGAAGGTCAACAATGGGGGAAGAACACGAGCTCAAAGGATAAGGTTCAATGGGGAAGAAGACCCCCTTTTATAGGTGGGGGAAAATCCAACCGTTATGCTCACAACCCGCACAGAGCGGTACTACCGGTCGTCCTCACGGTACTACCGCTAGGGATCGCGGTACTACTGCTTGCGGTACAAAAAAAATACTTCCGTACCTACCTCCACAGGACTTGCGACGAGTTTTTTGGTCCGGAGCGGTACTACCGCTGTAGGAGCAGCGGTAGTAACGCTCTAGAGCGCTAGTAAAAAATTACATCCGCTCCAATTCGCGGTAGTACCGCTGCAGCCTTTTCAGAACACCAAAACTGCCACAACTTTTGCAAACGGACTCCGAATTCGATGAAACCAAGTTTGTTGGAAAACTAGTGACCGGTAAAAAAATATCAATAAGAAGCAATTTAGAAAAGTCCAATAAGAAAATGGTGAGAACCCTTCCTCGGAAAAGACCGGTAAAACCTCCAACACCGAAAACAACATATTAGACACATGCGAACTCCGTTTTCGATGAACTCAAGCTTGTCATCAAGATGACCATAAGCTCTAAGACTCACAAAAAGAACCAAACAAGAACCAAGAAACATGATGCAAGGATGCAATGGTTTGAGCTCTCTACTAACGATACGATCAAGCTACCAACTTGAGAGCCCCCCTTGATAGTACGGCAAACGATCCTATAACCCGGTCTCCCAACTACCACCATGAGACCGGTAAAATAGAAAACCTATCAAGGGAAAACCTTTGCCTTGCACATGATCCACTTGAGCTAGATGATGACGATCTTGACTCCCTCAAGTTGGACCACCTTTCTTGATTGTGTTGGCTCGATGAAGACTAGATGATTGCTCCCCCATAGTCCACTATGGGTTAGCCACTCTTCGGCACATCTTCACAAGTCCATTGACACCACAATGGATGGCAAGATTCAAGCACTTGATCTCTTCGTGATGCTCCACTTGAACTTGCACATAGCAATCTTGATGACGATCACCACTTGATGCCATCCTTTACATGGGTTGTATGATATCTTCCTCTTGACGCAAGCCCATGGACACGTACCTAACCCCACAAAGAACTCTCACATAGACCGTGGGTTAGTACACAAAGTGCAATGGACAATGCTTACCATACCATGGGATCACTTGATCCCTCTCGGTACATCTTCTACGCTTTGTGAGTTGATCAACTTGATTCACTCTTGACTTAGTCTTGATCAACCTAGAATCTTTTCAACTCTCTTCATTTGGATGATGTCTTGAAGGTAAACATGAATGATCACACAATCTTCTTCTTCAAGACATGCTTGTATTAAGCTCAACACTCACATGACCAATCTTTGGATAATTCCTTAATAGCACCTTGGTCAACTCATAAACTCCTTGAAACCAACACATGGACTTCAAGAAAAGCCTATGGAAAAATCCTTAAAATATAACTCAAGAAAACCATTAGTCCATAGAGATTGTCATCAATTACCAAAACCAAACATGGGGGCACCGCATGTTCTTTCACGAGTGTCCGTGCGAGGGAGGCGGCTGCATTGGTTTCCATGGGGATCGGAGAGGAGGAAGGTGGGAGTGGGGGAGTGTTCGGCGCGGCCGGTGCTCGCCGGAACTGGCCGGCGTGGGTGGTGGCGGCTGCGAGGAGATCCTGGGGAGAGGAGCCGGGATGGGGTGGACCGAAGATGAGAGAGACAGAGAGTGGTGGGTGGGAGTGGATCGGGCCAGGGGTATGGTGCAGTAGCGGACATGCTTAGTAATAGCGTGGGGGTCTTACCTGCGCTATAGCTACTTACTTAGTAGTGGTGCAGGTTTTATACCCCTCGCTACTACTATGGTCTGTCCGAGGGGCATGGTGGGGACCACTTAGTAGCAGCGCGGGTTTATACCCCTCGCTACTACTATCGACTTAGTAGTAGTGCGGTTTTTATACCCCTCGCTACTACTAATAAGCAGTAGCGCCTCTTTTTAGACCGCGCTACTGATATGTTTCTGTGTATAAGGTTTTCCCTAGTACTGTAGGTTTCACTAGTGGCTTCTCTCAAGATAGCATAAGTATTACGGTGGGTGAACAAATTACCGTCGAGCAATTGATAAAAAAGTGCATAGTTATGAGAATATCTAGGCATGATCATGTATATAGGCATCACGTCCGCGACAAGTAGACCGAAATGATTCTGCATCTATTACTATTACTCCACACATAGACCGCTATCCAGCATGCATCTAGAGTATTAAGTTCATAAGAACAGAGTAACGCATTAGGCAAGATGACATGATGTAGAGGGATAAACTCAAGCAATATGATATAAACCCCATCTTTCTATCCTCGATGGCAACAATACAATACGTGCCTTGCTGCCCCTGCTATCACTGGGAAAGGACACCACAAGATTGAACCCAAAGCTAAGCACTTCTCCCATTGCAAGAAAGATAAACCTAGTAGGACAAACCAAACTGATAATTCGAAGAGACTTGCAAAGATAACCAATCATACATAAAAGAATTCATAGGAGATTCAAATATTTTCTAATAGATAAACTTGATCATAAACCCACAATTCATCGGATCTCGACAAACACACTGCAAAAAGAGCTACATCGAATAGATCTCCAAGAAGATCGAGGAGAACTTTGTATTGAGATTCAAAGAGAGAGAAGAAGCCATCTAGCTAATAACTATGGACCCGAAGGTCTGTGGTAAACTACTCACAACTCATCAAAGAGGCTATGGTGTTGATGTAGAAGCCCTCCATGGTCGATTCCCCCTCCAGCGGAGCGCCGGCGAAGGCTCGAAGATGGGATCTCGCGGATACAGAAGGTTGCGGCGATGGAAATTGGGTTTCGTGGTGCTCCTTAATGTTTTAAGGGTATGGTGGTATATATAGGCGAAAGAAGTCGGTCAGGGGAGCCACGAGGGGCCCACGAGGGTGGGGGCGCGCCCACCCTCCTAGGGCGCACCTTGCACCCTCGTGGCCGCCTCGGCTGCTTCTTGACGTCCACTCCAGGTCTCCTGGATTGCGTTTGTTCCAAAAAGATCGCTCCCGGAGGTTTCATTCCGTTTGGACTCCGTTTGATATTCCTTTTCTTCGAAACACTGAAATAGGCAAAAAAAACAACAATTCGGGTTGGGCCTCCGGTTAGTAGGTTAGTCCCAAAAATGATATAAAAGTGTAAAATAAAGCCCATAAACATCCAGAACGGGTAATATAATAGCATGGAACAATCAAAAATTATAAATACGTTGGAGACGTATCAGCCCACTCCTCCTCCTCCAAGTCGTCTGGCACCGCGTCAACCCAGGCCTCCTCCTCCAAGTCAAGCACCGCGTAAGCCGTCTCGGCTGCCTCAGCAGGCTCCGTCGCCTAAGCAATAGTGGAAGAGAGTCGCCGCAGCTATGGTGGCTAGCGGTACAAGTACAGGAGGCAAGATATACCAATTTGGTCCAAGCCTCGCGCCTCTTCCGAAGAGGCCTTACGACATGAGCGAAGAGGAAAACGTCGCTGAATGCAGGAGACAATTGGATGCCCATTTTGGACCGAAACCGCCACCGCCACCGCCGCCAAAGGAGAAAGTGCCTGAGCATGCCATTGAGCACTTTATTCGTATGTCTCAACCACCAACTCCTAAGCCTGTTGACTCAGACTATGAGCGCCAAATCAGGAAGGCATATGAAGCACAACAAAAGAAGGAGTAGAACTCGAGCTCCAGCCAAGCAGTTGCCAAGAAAAGCGAGAAAACTGTTCCCCAGCTGGGAGAACAGGCGGTGCAATCGATCCACCCGCTCATTGTACCAACACACATGAGTAGTACCGGCGTGGCCGATCATCTGGTAATAACCGACGATCATAGAAGGCAGGTTGCAGAGATCGGATGCACTGTAGAACAACTCCTAGGGCTCGAGCCCATGGATACTTTTACAGAGCAGGAACTAAAACGGAAATCTGCCTGCGGTGAACCTTTGGTCAAGCCTGAGGAGGTCAAGAAGCTCTCAACGAGAATGTATGAATTGCATGAATGGTACATGAAAATTACCAAGACTACAAATAGAGAGGCCCTCATGGTGAAAGTCAAGGCAGATCATTACCATCATGAGAATGCTCTGTATGTTGAGTTTACATAAATTTCAGTTATTCAATCAATACGCACTCGACAAATCTGTTGTCAGTTGCTATTGTCTGTAAGTGATTTCATTTTGTAATTTAAGTCTCAAGCTAGCTGTAGTGCTCATTGATCATTACCTGCAATTATCTTCACTATATTTTTTTCTGTGGTATTCTGCAGAATGAAGGTCTATGAAATGAAAAAAGTTGGACGCTATGGCATCGGGTTCATTGACCCAAATACCGTTAATCAAGAGACATGGTCAGAGCCATTCTATCGAGAAGATACAGAGAATAGCTTCCTAGAGTTCTTGAAGCGCCTAAATACCAATCGAGATATAATACTTCCTTACCACTTCGGGTGAGTCACACTGTCTTGTACTACAAATTCTGTTTTTGCTTACTAGCTAGATGTTAATTAATAAGTGTATAGGGTTTTGGGTAGTTGATGAGTGTTATGCACATGGCCGCTTAACTTTTATACGTGCAAACGTGTGCGCATGCAATTTCCACTGGATCTTGTTAATCATTCGAGTTGAAGATGCTGAAGTTGAAGTTTTGGACTCGCTACTTAAACCACCCGAGCGGTACGAAATCGTGAAGGGGATAGTTGACAGGTAATTTCAATCATTATCAAACTATATGTCGGCCTCTTTAGTTCGTCATTTCCTGATATCAACTAATTAAGCTAATGGCACCAGGAGGAAGAGACCAAGGCCTATCCGCCATGAATTGGTGAAATTAGGTTTAGTCTGGAGATGTGATTTCCTGCTGGATCAATCATGCCCCCGATGAAACGAAAGGCATGAGAAAGACAATTGCAGGAGAGGGAGAGATGAGATGCCTGCGGGGCGGAGAACGCACAGAGGTTAGGCGATGGAGACCTCGACCAAGACCATAGCGAGACTGCCGCAGGAGGCGACAACACATGGTAGGGACGATGGAGACCTCGACCAAGAACTCTCAATCAGGGTTTAGGGTGAGGCGATTCATTGGGTAGACCTATCGTGGAGGCTAGGGCACATAGATCACGACTCTGATTTAGTTTTGGAAGAGGCCGTGGAGGATGTTAACCTTTTTTTGTTGGAAAGACGTGAGGCTTTTTGGGTAAGATTGAGATTGTTATTTCTTTTGGTGGAAGGACGTGAGGCTTTCTTTTCTAACACGGACGTGAAGCTTTTTAGGTATAATTGAGATTGGATTTTTTTTCTTTAGGTTTTACAACTGAGAAAGGACGTGAAGTTTTTAGGTACAACTGAGATTGAATTTTATTTCTTTCTAGAAAAATGTTTTTTCTGGCTAAGGTTTTTTTATCAGATCTACACCGTTATAATTCGGTCCCAACAAATGAACTGCTTGTAAAATCTAATTAACGTGGTAATTTTGTGGGAGTCTGTAATTAGTATTGGTATAGATAGATAGATATAGATAGTCGGTATCGTGTACATTCCACCCCATTACCGAGCCGCAGCAACAGCAGGCATGCTGAGTCGCGCGCAGTTTCAAGTAGTGAGCGACACCATAACCCGCCCCGCAACACACGCACTGATGATCAAGCAACTGTGGACGAGGCAAGGGATCCAGTATTGGATGAATGCTTTGGTGACATGTTTGGGTCTCGCATAAGTCAATTGCTTGTAGATGAAAAGAATTCGTCATGTTGGGCGCTTCAGTTTTCATGATCCCAGTTACGATTTCAAACAAGTGTACTTATGCTTTATTTATTGGCTGCATGTCAATGCCCCTTTTCTATGGAGGCCATGCATGTATATGTACAACCAAGTGTAAAGAAATATGTTAATGATCAGAATAAGGGCCTGTTGCATAGTCATTGCTTTCTTTCCCCGCTATCTATCTATCTATCTATCAATCTATCAATGTGTAACCCTATCCCTTAAGAGTTTTTCATTAGGTTACTACAACATGATTCAATGAGTTCTGTTTGATAGCAATTGATAACTTGTGTGTTGATTCACGAAAAAAGGTATTGTTTCTTGTAATGTTATTTTAATTCGTTCGGTATATAAGGGTTTTGGTTACTGCTCAAAATTTCAAGATTTACCATGGTTACCACATATTTCGGTCCCCGGTAAATAGTCATTTCAAGCAAAAAAAATTGAATTTTTTGAATTTGGTGAATTCAAACGCTCAATGTATAGTAAAGTATAGCAACACCTCGCAACACACGTGTAGAAAATGTTCCACTGAGCTAGTAGCTCTTTTATGATAAATATATGTTCAAGTGCTATCTATATCTATTTTGAAAGAATTTGAATTCAAAATTGAATTATAAATTTTGTTAAAAATTGGTTCAAAATTTGCTCAAAGTTTCATGGTAACCATGGTAACCACGTTTATCGGTCCCCCTCGGTAAAAGTGCCCCATTTGGTAACATCGTCTCATTGTTGACAATGATTCGGAGTAGGACTCGTGTGTTTGATTTACATGTACATCATGTTAACGATTCGGAGTAGGATTCAGAGGGATATCAAAGACCGTCGCCCTGTCCCCCGTGCCGCTCCCGCGAGCGGCCCGGGCGAAACCCTAGATCGCCGCCGCCACTCCCCGTGCGGCCCGGGCGGAACCCTAGATCGCCGCCGCCACTCCCTGTTCTCGCCTTCCTTCTACCCCGCCGCCGCCAGGGGACGCCGACGGGCAAAGCCCGCGCGTGTGTCGCCGGCGGAGGGGCTCCCTCCCCCATCGCGAGGCTCCTGGGTGGTGCGGGACGGCCGACCCACGCGGCGGCGCTCGGCTCGGTGGCAGGTTGGGTGCCAGCGGATCTGGGCGGGGCTCCCCTGCTTGTTGGAGGCAGCATGGTCTGCGCGGGGCGGCGAGCGCGCGGGCTCCTCCTCATCCCGATCTGATGGCGCCGCGGTGGCGCCGGCGCTCGGGCGTGCGGCAGGGTCCGTGAGGGTGGTCGGCGCGCGTCTTCCTCCCCGATCTGATGGCTCCACGGTGGCGCCAGTGCTCGGGCGGTTGGCTTCGGCAAGCGGTGGCGGGCGCTGGGCTCTCGGCGACGCTCCGGCGTGTGCAGGCGGCGGCGGTCCCTGTGCGCGGTCGGCGGCTCCACCTCTGACCCGGACGGCGCGGGGGATGGCGGCGGCCCGGGCACGGTAGTTGGATCCCTTCGAGCTGATCTGGGTGAAAATTTGCCTTCGGCTCCTGCTAAGGCCGGCGGTGGCGGCGCTATCTGCGTCGTTTCCTTCTTGAAGGCATCGTCGTGGAGAAGTTCAAGGCCACTCTCTGCTACCTCCGGGGGAAACCCCAGATCGGATGATCAAATGACGGCGGCGCTCTGGTGTCGTTTCTTCCTTGGGGGTGTCATTCTTGGAGGTACACACGTGATCGAGGGACCAGAGGACGGATTCTTTGGTGGAGCGGTGTTTCATCCTACACAGTGACGGCGACGGATCTTGACGGCGTGGCGCAGTGTAGATTCGGAGTTCGCTATGGGAGGATGGACTCGCGCAGGAGGACGATGCTGTCGGGCGTCGTGGTGGAGTCGATGGCAAAGAGACCTGGCACGGTACATGCAACAGTACAGCTCTAAAGATGGATTGGTGGCAGGTGGCTGCGGCGGCCTCATATCCGGCAAGCGTCCTGGTTGAGGAGTGCGCCGGACTGGTAGGTGCCCCATACCCGGCAGGCGTCCTGGTTGGGACCTCAGGTCTTAGATGTTTAGGTTTGGTTGCGATGTCTGTTTGTTATTAGGCCCAGACTATCTGCGCCCCTTCATCGATTGGATAGGTGTAGCGACAGTTGTTGCTTAGACGGTGGCTTTAGTCTTGCTGTTGTATGGCTTTGTACGATCTTGTCAGAATAATTAATAAAGTGGCCGTATGCATCGCCCAGATGCAAAGGCCGGGGTCATCCTCCTTTTCTAAAAAAATGTTAATGATTTTTTAAACATTTTGTACTAGGATTTAGGTGCTACAGTACATGGGTTTAGTTCTTATATCAACATGTCAACGCTAGGTCACGCAGGGATGGGAGACGTGTGTCAGCAGCACACGGATGGGCGCATGCGTGGGGCACAAGCAAGCCCTGTCCACGCTCGACCATAGGGGCTGCAGCTAGAAGTGGTGACGTGGACGCACCAAAAGCCAGAGAATTAGGTAGTGGGGGCCAACTATTTAGATATAGAAGATTTAGGAAATGAGCGACCAGTGACATCCGAGTGACTAGGGTTTGCAACGGTTATATCCAGATGACTAGTTCATAGGATGCGAAGTGGAAGAGCTCAAAGGCTTCGATGTTTGAAAATGTGTACATAGAGGAAGAATGAAAGACATTTTTAGTGCTTTGGAGCTTGAACTTTAAGCAGATGGGAAAACAATGTCACTTAGCAGTCTCTAGCCTCTTTTGGTAGTATCGGCGCACGTATGGAATCGGAGTGATCTTGGATTATTACAAGACGATATTAAATCATTGAATTGGTCAACATTTGTCTTCAAGGATATTTTTATAGGGGTCACCAATCATGTTCCTTTGCTTCATCTTCTGGGAGCTAATCTGGAACATAATTGATGAACATTAGTCCGGTGAGATATGTTGACATTAATTGAATCAACCAAGGGAATTAGGATCCACTTTCACTAGTCATTGTTATAATAATTGCACCTAAAATATATAGTTATTGCTCCAATGGACTCTAATTATTATATGGATCACATCGTTTAGATTTGCATAACATTACATATATGATATAATAGCCGATCTTATCATTTTTATTTCGAGTATTAACGTTACATCACAGACAAATTATGGACATGCTTGCTTTCTAATATCATATAAACAAAGGCACATATTGTCAAAGTATCTTGTTGACCTTGAACATGGCATGGAAATAATCATCGCAAAAATTAGCATGATTAAATATCTTTAAAATTCCCACATACAACATTTTATTTTGTATTATGTATAGGATGACTCTAGAACCTTATTATTTGCAACCGCAAAATGAAAATGACTACAAAACTAGGAGTATATTTCTCCTACATTTTCCATACATTGAACATGACACCCTCACATCGGGGAGGACCACTGTGCTAGTTCCATGATGAGAAGAACCTCGTATTGTCCTTTTTTGTAGATAGATAGATAGATAGATAGATAGATAGATAGATAGATAGATAGATAGATAAACCAAAACACCATTTAACTGTGTACTTGTTCCTTCAATCTCATACACTGTTTGCTCATAAAAGAAAGAAATATATTTGTCCTAAAGGGAAAAGCAGAACATAAGGCATTATGGATCACGTTTCCAAAAAAAAAGTTGCTTCATGCTTTAATAAAATTGCCCACTTCCGAAAACAAAAAAAAGGCATCATAGATCACATCTATTTCCCATTTCATACACTTTGCAGTCGCACACACGCACAGACATACGCATAATTAATAATAAGTCACGACGCACGCATGCATGCATGCACGTTCCAAATTAATGAGGTGCATCTGTGCATGTGCACGCGATGTTGTGTTAAACCATAATTGGTCGCTCCTCGTCGATGTTTCGATGATGCCATGCTTAATATCCATGGAACTGGGGTGGTGGTGGTGACGCGTATTTTGCCGACACGACTGGCGGCATGATGAACTCGTCGAACTTCGGGGGTGTAAGTGATTCCGCCGGAGGTGACTGTGGCACTTCTTTCGCCGGTGCTGGGGTGGTTTTTGCTGGAGGAGGCAATAACACTGGTGCCGGTGGCGGTGAGCTGACCGGTGCCGGTGGTGGAGGAGACTTGACTGGAGGCGGGGGTGAGCTAACTGGGGCGGGGGGTGGTGGCGATTTCACTGGAGGAGGTGGTGAGCTCACCGGTACGGGTGGAGGAGGAGACTTGACTGGAGGTGGCAGAGAGCTAATTGGAGCCGGTGGTGGTGGAGATTTCATAGGGGGAGGTGGTGAGTTCACTGGAACTGGTGGAGGCTTCACCGGTGCCGGTGGTGGAAGCACCTTAACTGGCGCTGGTGGTGGTGAGCTCACTGGACGTGAGGCTTTTTTTCTAACACGGACGTGAAGCTTTTTAGGTATAATTGAGATTGGATTTTTTTTCTTTAGGTTTTACAACTGAGAAAGGACGTGAAGTTTTTAGGTACAACTGAGATTGAATTTTATTTCTTTTTAGAAAAAAAGTTTCGGGCTAAGGTTTTTTTTATCAGATCTACACCGTTATAATTCGGTCCCACCAAATGAACTGCTCGTAAAATCTAATTAACGTGGTAATTTTGTGGGAGTCTGTAATTAGTATAGGTATAGATAGATAGATATAGATAGTCGGTATCGTGTACATTCCACCCCATTACCGAGCCGCAGCAACAGCAGGCATGCTGAGACGCCCGCAGTTTCAAGTAGTGAGCGACACCATAACCCGCCCCAGCATAACCCGCCCCGCAACACACGCACTGATGCTCAAGCAATTGTGGACGAGGCAAGGGATCCAGTATTGGATGAATGCTTTGGTGACATGTTTGGGTCTCGCATAAGTCAATTGCTTGTAGATGAAAAGAATTCGTCATGTTGGGCGCTTCAGTTTTCATGATCCCAGTTGCGATTTCAAACAAGTGTACTTATGCTTTATTCATTGGCTGCATGTCAATGCCCCTTTTCTATGGAGGCCATGCATGTATATGTACAACCAACTGTAAAGAAATATGTTAATGTTCAGAATAAGGGCCTGTTGCATAGTCATTGCTTTCTTTCCCCGCTATCTATCTATCTATCTATCTATCAATCTATCAATGTGTAACCCTATCCCTTAAGAGTTTTTCATTAGGTTACTACAACATGATTCAATGAGTTCTGTTTGATAGCAATTTATAACTTGTGTGTTGATTCACGAAAAAAGGTATTGTTGCTTGTAATTTTATTTTAATTCGTTCGGTATAGAAGGGTTTTGGTTACTGCTCAAAATTTCAAGATTTACCATGGTTACCACATATTTCGGTCCCCGGTAAATGGTCATTTCGAGCAAAAAAAATTTGAATTTTTTGAATTTGCTGAATTCAAACGCTCAATGTATAGTAAAGTATAGCAACACCTCGCAACACACGTGTAGAAAATGTTCCACTGAGCTAGTAGCTCTTTTATGATAAATACATGTTCAAGTGCTATCTATATCTATTTTGAAAGAATTTGAATTCAAAATTGAATTATAAATTTTGTTAAAAATTGGTTCAAAATTTGCTCAAAATTTCATGGTAACCACGTTTATCGGTCCCCCACGGTAAAAATGCCCCATTTGGTAACATCGTCTCATTGTTGACAATTATTCGGAGTAGGACTCGTGTGTTTGATTTATACGTACATCATGTTAACGATTCGGAGTAGGATTCGGAGGGATATCAAAGCCTGTCGCCCTGTCCCCCGTGCCGCTCCCACGAGCGGCCCGGGCGGAACCCTAGATCGCCGCCGCCGCTCCCCGTGCGGCCCGGGCGGAACCCTAGATCGCCGCCGCCGCTCCCCGTTCTCGCCTTCCTTCTCCCCTGCCGCTGCCAGGGGACGCCGCCGGGCAAAGCCCGCGCGTATGTCGGCGGCGGCGGGGCTCCCTCCCCCATCCTGAGGCTCCTGGGCGGTGCGGGACGGCCGGCCCTCGCGGCGGCTCTCGGCTCGGTGGCAGGTCGGGCCGCCAGCGGATCTGGGCGGGGCTCCCCTGCTTGTTGGCGGCAGCGTGGTCTGCGCGGGGCTGCGAGCGCGCTGGCTCCTCCTCATCCCGATCTGATGGCGCCGCGGTGGCGCTGGCGCTCGGGCTTGCGGCGGGGTCCGCGAGGGTGGTCGGCGCGCGTCTTCCTCCCCGATCTGATGGCTCCACGGTGGCGCCAGTGCTCGGGCGGTTGGCTTCGGCAAGCGGTGGCGGGCACTAGGCTCTCGGCGGCGCTCTGGCGTGTGCAGGCGGCGGCGGTCCCTGTGCGCAGTCGGCGGTTCCACCTCTGACCCGGACGGCGCGGGGGATGGCGGCGGCCCAGGCATGGGAGTTGGATCCCTTCGAGCTGATCTGGGTGAAAACTTGCCTTCGGCTCCTGCTAAGGCCGGCGGTGGCGGCGCTATCTGCATCGTTTCCTTCTTGAAGGCACTGTCGTGGAGAAGTCCAAGGCCACTCTCTGCTACCTCCGGGGGAAACCCCAGATCGGATGATCGGATGACGGCGGCGCTCCGGTGTCCCTCCTTCCATGGAGGCGTCATTCTTGGAGGTACACACGTGATTGAGGGACCAGAGGACGGATTCTTTGGTGGAGCGGTGCTTCATCCTACACACTGATGGCGACGGATCTTGACGGCGTGGCGCAGTGCAGATTCGGAGTTCGCCGTGGGAGGACAGACTCGCGCAGGAGGACGACCCTGTCGGGCGTCGTGGTGGCGTCGATGGCAGAGAGACCTGGCACGGTACATGCAACAGTACAGCTCTGAAGATGGATTGGTGGCAGGTGGCTGCGGCGGCCTCATACCCGGCAGGCGTCCTGGTTGAGGAGTGCGCCGGACTGGTAGGTGCCCCATACCCGGCAGGCGTCCTGGTTGGGACCTCAGGTCTTAGATGTTTAGGTTTGGCTGCGATGTCTGTTTGCTATTAGGCCCAGACTATCTGCACCCCTTTGTCGATTGGATAGGTGTAGCGACAGTTGTTGCTTAGACGGTGGCTTTAGTCTTGCTATTGTACGGCTTTGTACGGTCTTGTGAGAATAATTAATAAAGTGGCCGTATGCATCGCCCAGATGCAGCGGCCGAGGGTCGTCCTCCTTTTCTAAAAAAAAATGTTAACGATTTTTTAAACATTTTGTACTAGGATTCATGCGTTTACTTCTTATATCAACATGTCAACGCTAGGCGCCGCAGGGATGGGAGACGTGTGTCAGCAGCACATGGATGGGCGCATGCGTGGGGCACAAGCAAGCCCTGTCCACGCTCGACCATAGGGGCTGCAGCTAGAAGTGGTGACGTGGACGCACCAAAAGCCAGAGAATTAGGTAGTGGGGGCCAACTATTTGGATATAGAAGATTTAGGAAATGAACGACCAGTGACATCCGAGTGACTAGGGTTTGCAACGGTTATATCCAGATGACTAGTTCATAGGATGCGAAGTGGAAGAGCTCAAAGACTTCGATGTTTGAAAATGTGTACAAAGAGAGGAAGAATGAAAGACTTTTTTAGTGCTTTGGAGCTTGAACTTTAAGCAGATGGGAAAACAATGTCACTTAGCAGCCTCTAGCCTCTTTTGGTAGTATCGGCGCACGTATGGAATCGGAGTGATCTTGGATTATTACAAGACGATATTAAATCATTGAATTGGTCAACACTTGTCTTCAAGGATTTTTTTAGGGGTCACCAATCATGTTCCTTTGCTTCATCTTCTGGGAGCTAATCTGGAACATAATTGATGAACATTAGTCCTGTGAGATATGTTGACATTGATTGAATCAACCAAGGGAATTAGGATCCACTTTCACTAGTCATTGTTATAATAATTGCACCTAAAATATATAGTTATTGCTCCAATGGACTCTAATTATTATATGGATCACGTCGTTTAGATTTGCATAACATTACATATATGATATAAATAGCCGATCTTATCATTTTTATTTCGAGTATTAACGTTACATCACAGACAAATTATGGACATGCTTCTTTCTAATATCATATAAACAAAGGCACATATTGTCAAAGTATCTTGTTGACCTTGAACATGGCATGGAAATAATCATCGCAAAAATTAACATGATTAAAGATCTTTAAAATTCCCACATACAACATTTTATTTTGTATTATGTATAGGATGACTCTAGAACCTTATTATTTGCAACCGCAAAATGAAAATGACTACAAAACTAGGAGTATATTTCTCCTACATTTTCCATACATTGAACATGACACCCTCACATCGGGGAGGACCACTGTGCTAGTTCCATGATGAGAAGAACCTCGTATTGTCCTTTTTTGTAGATAGATAGATAGATAGATAGATAGATAGATAGATAGATAGATAGATAAACCAAAACACCATTTAACTGTGTACTTGTTCCTTCAATCTCATACACTGTTTGCTCATAAAAGAAAGAAATATATTTTTCCTAAAGGGAAAAGCAGAACATAAGGCATTATGGATCACGTTTCCAAAAAAAAAGTTGCTTCATGCTTTAATAAAATTGCCCACTTCCGAAAACAAAAAAAAGGCATCATAGATCACATCTATTTCCCATTTCATACACTTTGCAGTCGCACACACGCACAGACATACACATAATTAATAATAAGTCACGACGCATGCATGCATGCACGTTCCAAATTAATGAGGTGCATCTGTGCATGTGCACGCGATGTTGTGTTAAACCATAATTGGTCGCTCCTCGTCGATGTTTCGATGATGCCATGCTTAATATCCTTGGAACTGGGGTGGTGGTGGTGACGCGTATTTTGCCGACACGACTGGCGGCATGATGAACTCGTCGAACTTCGGGGGTGTAAGTGATTCCGCCGGAGGTGACTGTGGCACTTCTTTCGCCGGTGCTGGGGTGGTTTTTGCTGGAGGAGGCAATAACACTGGTGCCGGTGGCGGTGAGCTGACCGGTGCCGGTGGTGGAGGAGACTTGACTGGAGGCGGGGGTGAGCTAACTGGGGCGGGGGGTGGTGGCGATTTCACTGGAGGAGGTGGTGAGCTCACCGGTACGGGTGGGGGAGGAGACTTGACTGGAGGTGGCAGAGAGCTAACTGGAGCCGGTGGTGGTGGAGATTTCACAGGGGGAGGTGGTGAGTTCACTGGAACTGGTGGAGGCTTCACCGGTGCCGGTGGTGGAAGCACCTTAACTGGCGCTGGTGGTGGTGAGCTCACTGGACGTGAGGCTTTTTTTCTAACACGGACGTGATGCTTTTTAGGTATAATTGAGATTGGATTTTTTTTCTTTAGGTTTTACAACTGAGAAAGGACGTGAAGTTTTTAGGTACAACTGAGATTGAATTTTATTTCTTTTTAGAAAAAAAGTTTCGGGCTAAGGTTTTTTTTATCAGATCTACACCGTTATAATTCGGTCCCACCAAATGAACTGCTCGTAAAATCTAATTAACGTGGTAATTTTGTGGGACTCTGTAATTAGTATAGGTATAGATAGATATAGATAGTCGGTATCGTGTACATTCCACCCCATTACCGAGCGGCAGCAACAGCAGGCATGCTGAGACGCCCGCAGTTTCAAGTAGTGAGCGACACCATAACCCGCCCCAGCATAACCCGCCCCGCAACACACGCACTGATGCTCAAGCAATTGTGTACGAGGCAAGGGATCCAGTATTGGATGAATGCTTTGGTGACATGTTTGGGTCTCGCATAAGTCAATTGCTTGTAGATGAAAAGAATTCGTCATGTTGGGCGCTTCAGTTTTCATGATCCCAGTTGCGATTTCAAACAAGTGTACTTATGCTTTATTCATTGGCTGCATGTCAATGCCCCTTTTCTATGGAGGCTATGCATGTATATGTACAACCAACTGTAAAGAAATATGTTAATGTTCAGAATAAGGGCCTGTTGCATAGTCATTGCTTTCTTTCCCCGCTATCTATCTATCTATCTATCTATCAATCTATCAATGTGTAACCCTATCCCTTAAGAGTTTTTCATTAGGTTACTACAACATGATTCAATGAGTTCTGTTTGATAGCAATTTATAACTTGTGTGTTGATTCACGAAAAAAGGTATTGTTGCTTGTAATTTTATTTTAATTCGTTCGGTATAGAAGGGTTTTGGTTACTGCTCAAAATTTCAAGATTTACCATGGTTACCACATATTTCGGTCCCCGGTAAATGGTCATTTCGAGCAAAAAAAATTTGAATTTTTTGAATTTGCTGAATTCAAACGCTCAATGTATAGTAAAGTATAGCAACACCTCGCAACACACGTGTAGAAAATGTTCCACTGAGCTAGTAGCTCTTTTATGACAAATACATGTTCAAGTGCTATCTATATCTATTTTGAAAGAATTTGAATTCAAAATTGAATTATAAATTTTGTTAAAAATTGGTTCAAAATTTGCTCAAAATTTCATGGTAACCACGTTTATCGGTCCCCCACGGTAAAAATGCCCCATTTGGTAACATCGTCTCATTGTTGACAATTATTCGGAGTAGGACTCGTGTGTTTGATTTATACGTACATCATGTTAACGATTCGGAGTAGGATTCGGAGGGATATCAAAGCCTGTCGCCCTGTCCCCCGTGCCGCTCCCACGAGCGGCCCGGGCGAAACCCTAGATCGCCGCCGCCGCTCACCGTACGGCCCGGGCGGAACCCTAGATCGCCGCCGCCGCTCCCCGTTCTCGCCTTCCTTCTCCCCTGCCGCTGCCAGGGGACGCCGCCGGGCAAAGCCCGCGCGTATGTCGGCGGCGGCGGGGCTCCCTCCCCCATCCTGAGGCTCCTGGGCGGTGCGGGACGGCCGGCCCTCGCGGCGGCTCTCGGCTCGGTGGCAGGTCGGGCCGCCAGCGGATCTGGGCGGGGCTCCCCTGCTTGTTGGCGGCAGCGTGGTCTGCGCGGGGCTGCGAGCGCGCTGGCTCCTCCTCATCCCGATCTGATGGCGCCGCGGTGGCGCTGGCGCTCGGGCTTGCGACGGGGTCCGCGAGGGTGGTCGGCGCGCGTCTTCCTCCCCGATCTGATGGCTCCACGGTGGCGCCAGTGCTCGGGCGGTTGGCTTCGGCAAGCGGTGGCGGGCACTGGGCTCTCGGCGGCGCTCTGGCGTGTGCAGGCGGCGGCGGTCCCTGTGCGCAGTCGGCGGTTCCACCTCTGACCCGGACGGCGCGGGGGATGGCGGCGGCCCAGGCACGGGAGTTGGATCCCTTCGAGCTGATCTGGGTGAAAACTTGCCTTCGGCTCCTGCTAAGGCCGGCGGTGGCGGCGCTATCTGCGTCGTTTCCTTCTTGAAGGCACTGTCGTGGAGAAGTCCAAGGCCACTCTCTGCTACCTCCGGGGGAAACCCCAGATCGGATGATCGGATGACGGCGGCGCTCCGGTGTCACTCCTTCCATGGAGGCGTCATTCTTGGAGGTACACACGCGTGATTGAGGGACCAGAGGACGGATTCTTTGGTGGAGCGGTGCTTCATCCTACACACTGATGGCGACGGATCTTGACGGCGTGGCGCAGTGCAGATTCGGAGTTCGCCGTGGGAGGACAGACTCGCGCAGGAGGACGACCCTGTCGGGCGTCGTGGTGGCGTCGATGGCAGAGAGACCTGGCACGGTACATGCAACAGTACAGCTCTGAAGATGGATTGGTGGCAGGTGGCTGCGGCGGCCTCATACCCGGCAGGCGTCCTGGTTGAGGAGTGCGCCGGACTGGTAGGTGCCCCATACCCGGCAGGCGTCCTGGTTGGGACCTCAGGTCTTAGATGTTTAGGTTTGGCTGCGATGTCTGTTTGCTATTAGGCCCAGACTATCTGCACCCCTTTGTCGATTGGATAGGTGTAGCGACAGTTGTTGCTTAGACGGTGGCTTTAGTCTTGCTATTGTATGGGTCTGTACGGTCTTGTGAGAATAATTAATAAAGTGGCCGTATGCATCGCCCAGATGCAGCGGCCGAGGGTCGTCCTCCTTTTCTAAAAAAACATGTTAACGATTTTTTAAACATTTTGTACTAGGATTCATGCGTTTACTTCTTATATCAACATGTCAACGCTAGGCGACGCAGGGATGGGAGACGTGTGTCAGCAGCACATGGATGGGCGCATGCGTGGGGCACAAGCAAGCCCTGTCCACGCTCGACCATAGGGGCTGCAGCTAGAAGTGGTGACGTGGACGCACCAAAAGCCAGAGAATTAGGTAGTGGGGGCCAACTATTTGGATATAGAAGATTTAGGAAATGAGCGACCAGTGACATCCGAGCTACTAGGGTTTGCAACGGTTATATCCAGATGACTAGTTCATAGGATGCGAAGTGGAAGAGCTCAAAGACTTCGATGTTTGAAAATGTGTACAAAGAGAGGAAGAATGAAAGACTTTTTTAGTGCTTTGGAGCTTGAACTTTAAGCAGATGGGAAAACAATGTCACTTAGCAGCCTCTAGCCTCTTTTGGTAGTATCGGCGCACGTATGGAATCGGAGTGATCTTGGATTATTACAAGACGATATTAAATCATTGAATTGGTCAACACTTGTCTTCAAGGATTTTTTTTAGGGGTCACCAATCATGTTCCTTTGCTTCATCTTCTGGGAGCTAATCTGGAACATAATTGATGAACATTAGTCCTGTGAGATATGTTGACATTGATTGAATCAACCAAGGGAATTAGGATCCACTTTCACTAGTCATTGTTATAATAATTGCACCTAAAATATATAGTTATTGCTCCAATGGACTCTAATTATTATATGGATCACATCGTTTAGATTTGCATAACATTACATATATGATATAAATAGCCGATCTTATCATTTTTATTTCGAGTATTAACGTTACATCACAGACAAATTATGGACATGCTTCTTTCTAATATCATATAAACAAAGGCACATATTGTCAAAGTATCTTGTTGACCTTGAACATGGCATGGAAATAATCATCGCAAAAATTAACATGATTAAAGATCTTTAAAATTCCCACATTCAACATTTTATTTTGTATTATGTATAGGATGACTCTAGAACCTTATTATTTGCAACCGCAAAATGAAAATGACTACAAAACTAGGAGTATATTTCTCCTACATTTTCCATACATTGAACATGACACCCTCACATCGGGGAGGACCACTGTGCTAGTTCCATGATGAGAAGAACCTCGTATTGTCCTTTTTTGTAGATAGATAGATAGATAGATAGATAGGTAGATAGATAGATAGATAAACCAAAACACCATTTAACTGTGTACTTGTTCCTTCAATCTCATACACTGTTTGATCATAAAAGAAAGAAATACATTTGTCCTAAAGGGAAAAGCAGAACATAAGGCATTATGGATCACGTTTCCAAAAAAAAAAAGTTGCTTCATGCTTTAATAAAATTGCCCACTTCCGAAAACAAAAAAAAGGCATCATAGATCACATCTATTTCCCATTTCATACACTTTGCAGTCGCACACACGCACAGACATACACATAATTAATAATAAGTCACGACGCATGCATGCATGCATGCACGTTCCAAATTAATGAGGTGCATCTGTGCATGTGCATGCGATGTTGTGTTAAACCATAATTGGTCGCTCCTCGTCGATGTTTCGATGATGCCATGCTTAATATCCTTGGAACTGGGGTGGTGGTGGTGACGCGTATTTTGCCGACACGACCGGCGGCATGATGAACTCGTCGAACTTCGGGGGTGTAAGTGATTCCGCCGGAGGTGACTGTGGCACTTCTTTCGCCGGTGCTGGGGTGGTTTTTGCTGGAGGAGGCAATAACACTGGTGCCGGTGGCGGTGAGCTGACCGGTGCCGGTGGTGGAGGAGACTTGACTGGAGGCGGGGGTGAGCTAACTGGGGCGGGGGGTGGTGGCGATTTCACCGGAGGAGGTGGTGAGCTCACCGGTACGGGTGGAGGAGGAGACTTGACTGGAGGTGGTGGAGAGCTAACTGGAGCCGGTGGTGGTGGAGATTTAACAGGGGGAGGTGGTGAGCTCACTGGAACTGGTGGAGGCTTCACCGGTGCCGGTGGTGGAAGCACCTTAACTGGCGCTGGTGGTGGTGAGCTCACTGGAGCCGGTGGAGGCTTCACGGAAGCCGGTGGTGGAAGCACCTTTTCTGCTGCTGGTGGTGGAAGTACCTTAACTGGTGCTGGTGGTGGTGAGCTCACTGGAGCCGGTGGAGGCTTCACCGGCACCGGTGGTGGAAGCACCTTCTCTGGTGCAGGTGGTGGAAGGACCTTCACTGGTGCTGGTGGTGGTGAGCTCACAGGAGCCGGTGGAGGCTTTGCTAGCACCGGTGGTGGAAGCACCTTCTCAGGTGCGGGTGGTGGAAGTACCTTAACTGGCGCTGGTGGTGGAGAGCTCACTTGAGCCGGTGGGGGCTTCACCGGTACCGGTGGCGGTGAGCTGACTGGTGTTGGCGGTGGTGTGGACTTCACCGGAGGTGGTGATAACTTCTCAGGTGTAGGTTCTTTTGGCGGATATGACTTCACTGGTGGTGGTGATGATTCAATAGGTTTTACTGGTGGTTCATACTTCTCGGCCGGAGGGGGAGATGACTTCGCCGGAGTTGGTGGTGGCATTGACTTTTCTTTAGGTGGGATCACCGGTGTTTCCGTTGGCGGAGGCTTCTTCGGTGCAGCTGGTGGAGAGCTGACTGGTGCAGGTGGGGGAGGAGATTTCACTGGAGGTGGTGGGGAGCTCACTGGAGCAGGCGGGGGAGGAGATTTCACTGGGGGTGGTGGAGAGTGGACCGGCGCGGGTGGGGGAGGAGACTTGACTGGAGGTGGTGCAGAGCTCACCGGTGCGGGTGGGGGAGGAGATTTCACTGGTGGTGGTGGAGAGTGGACCGGTGCGGGTGGGGGAGGAGACTTCACCGGTGGTGGTGGAGAGTAGACCGGTGCTGGTGGGGGTGGAGACTTAACCGGAGGGGGTGGAGAGCTCACTGGAGCCGGAGGGGGTGGAGGAGAGTGCACCGGTGCGGGTGGCGGAAGCTCCTTCACGGGCGTCGGTGGTGGATGCACCTTCTCTGGCGCGGGTGGCGGAAGCACCTTCTCTGGGGCTGGTGGTGGAGGCACCTTGTCTGGTGCGGGTGCCGGATGCTCCTTCACAGGCGCCGGTGGTGGAGGCACCTTGTCTGGGGCGGGTGCCGGATGCTCCTTCACAGGCGCCGGTGGTGGAGGCACCTTGTCTGGTGCGGGTGCCGGATGCTCCTTCACAGGCGCCGGCGGTGGAGGCACCTTGTCTGGTGCGGGTGCCGGATGCTCCTTCACAGGCGCCGGCGGTGGAGGCACCTTGTCTGGTGCGGGTGCCGGATGCTCCTTCACAGGCGTCGGTGGCGGAAGCACCTTCTTTGGTGCGGGTGGCGGGAGCACCTTAACCGGCGCTGGTGGTGGAAGAACCTTCTCTGCTGCCGGTGGAGGAAGCACCTTAACCGGCCCCTGTGGTGGAAGCGCCTTCACCGGAGGCGTGTATTCTTCCGGAGGCGCGTATTCTTCCGGTGGAGGTGCCCTCTTGCGCTCAGGGGTCAACGGGAGCCAGCCAGAACTGGGAGGTGGCGGAGCACCAGCATACTCATCCTTTGGTGGAAGTGGCCCAACAATGGGGCCCAAAACAGCCGGCTCGGGTGCGGGTCCGGGTGCTGGTGCCGGCGTCGGGATCTCCATTACTGGCCCAATTATCGGCGATAGCGCCGGCGGTGATGCCTGCTTCCTGTCCGGCGAGGGCGTCGTCGTCGGGTGCGGCCCGGCACACACGTGCTTGTTGCAGTCGACGGGGCGCGCGAGGACGGGCGCGCACTGGAGCGTGGTCTTCTGAGCGGGGCGGAGCGCGCCGAGGCAGTTGTTGGCGTCGTCGAGGTTGACCTCGGATTTGTCGGAGGGCATGCAGGGCGCGGACTCGGACTCGAAGAAGTTGGATGCGTAGCTGAAGTTGACGAGCATGGGGAGCTCGCAGATGGCCTCGTGCACGATGCCGGTGAGGACGTTCCTGGACACGTCGAGCTGCTCCAGCTTGCTGCAGCCGGAGATCTCCTTGGGCAGCGAGCCGACGAGGCCGTTGCCGCTGACGTCGACGACGGTGGTGTTGGTGAGCATGCCGATCTCGAGCGGCATGCAGCCCTCGAGGGTGTTGTTGAGGAAGATGATCTCGTCGAGCGTCTTGGCCATGCGGCCGATGCTCTTGGGGATGCATCCGACGAACTTGTTGTTTGCGAAGACGACGACGGAGGCGGTGGAGTTGCCGATGGTCTCCGGGATGGGGCCGACGAAGCGGTTGCTGTTGACGAAGATGGCGTCGTAGGGCTTGTCGAAGAGCGCGGGGGGCAGCTCGCCCTCGAACTCGTTGAAGCGGATGTCGAGGTACTTGAGCTCCACCATCTCGAGGCAGACGTAGGGGAAGGGGCCGACGAAGCGGTTGTTGCTGACGTCGAACTCCCAGAGGATGGTGAGTCGCGACATGCTCTTGGGGATGATGCCGCAGAAGCGGTTGGTGTTGATGTGGAAGAAGGCGAGGTCGGTGAGCAGGCCGAGCTCCGGCGGGAGGTAGCCGGCGATGTCGGCGCCGTTGAGGTCGATCCCGGCGACCACGGTGGCCTTGGCGTCGTCCGGGGCCTGCGCGCAGGTCACGCCGTTGTAGGAGCACACGTCGGCGCCCACCCAGTCGCTGGTGAAGTTCTTGGGGTCGGAGTAGAAGGCCTTGCGCCAGGCCTGGAGCCCGATGTAGGCGCGGCGGAGACGGTCGTTCGGGAAGGTCATGTTGGCGGTGGCGGCCTTGCCGTCGAACTCCAGGCAAGGCCTCGACTCCACGTCCGCGGGGAGGTCGCCGTCCTCGCCCACCCCGGCCTCGCTCATGGCCAGCAGCTGGCGTTGTGCGATGTAGGAGGCCTCCTCGCTGGTGACGGCCCGGGCAGACGAGAGACAGGCTGCCAGGAGGAGGAGGAGCGCGGCCGCCAGCCGGCGGCCATCGGGCAACAGCGGCCCGCGGTGATCCATCTACGAACTGGAGGTCGTCCGTCCGGCAATGTGTGGTGCCCACCGCTTGCCGCGTTCTCGCGATATATAGGAACAGCTATGCATGCGTGGGAGCGTGTTCCTCGGTCGCGTCGATCAAGATGGATGGCCGGTGGCGAGGTTCCGCGGTGGAGGGCTACGCGGGTCCGGCGGCGCGAGGTTGCAGGAGAGGTCCCGCGCGCGGAGAGAAACAAGGATCGAGTGGTTGCCCAGCCCCGGATCGATAATTTTGGTGCTGCCTTGCAAGCATGCCGCGTGGATCGATGTTTGAGTTCCATGGCGTTCCTTGTTCCTTGCATGCGATGCCCGCACCGCGCGTCGACGACTTCCATCTGCGTTCACTGCCTCAGTGGCAAGTGGCAACCGATCGACTACATGGCCGGCTTATAGAATTTTAAATCTTGGACAAGAAATCTAAATTACCATCGCTCCCTTTATCAAAAATTACCATCTGTGTGAATATTTTAATTCCCAGTGAAGAAAGCCTCAAAACACGATCAGTATTGTCCATGTTTTGACAAATTTGAAATTAGGAATTTTGATTGTGTAACTTGGTAAAACATCATGAAACATTATCAATTTGATTTGCATATGATAGAAATATTTAAAATTTGTATGTTGCGTTCGTGAAATTTTTCTTAAATTGGGCGAAATATGACTAAAAATTTAAGTTTCCTAAGATTAGGTGTGAAATGTATTTGTCAACTAGTTCCATGCAATCAAATATTTGGTGCCTATGTGAAATAATATCTACATTTGATTGAATATGACCGATCTATTTAAAACCTCATCATTTTTTATGAAATATATTTGTCACCTTTTTCCAAATATTAAAACATTTGCTAATAATATGAAATGTTTCTGAATTTCATTGGAATATGAATAAAATATTAGAAATTTTGGTGACATCATTTTGAAATATCTGTATAATTGAAGGACATATACCGATTTATCTGATTATGAACTTGTAAAATATATATTTAGTTTTTTTCAAGCAATCTAATATTTGGTACCTCTATGAAACGTTGTTTCAAGTTTTTGTATATAAAATAATAATTGAAATCTCTATGATTTTTTGGTGAAATTGATTTTAACATATAACTGAAATAAGAAAAATATGAGCGATTATTTATGGATTATTCTTGAAAAAAATTGAATTTAAGTAATGAAATTAATAAATGTGAATAAAAAACAATTTTTTCTTGAATGTCATTGAAATAATTTAGAATATTTGAATCATAATATGTCTTGCGATTTGTTTGAGACATTTCATTGAAATGACGAGTTCTTTGTTACCTCTATGAAATGTTTCTAAAGTTATTTGAAATAACAACCCGAAAGCTTAAGATGCGGGTGGATTCATATTCTTGCATCTGTCAACATAAATATATTGTGTTTTACGAAAAATATTGGAATAATGCCTTGCATATGAACCAATCTCAAATCAAATTACGGGTGGATTCCACTCGGCCAGGTAGTTGAGGAGTTAGGAAACCTAGGTTATATACTACAAGAAACTTGTTGATCCATAGAAACTCCAAACCGTCATGGAAAAACTAAAAATAATCGTAGAATGACTGTTGAGATCCATCAAATATTCACTGACATAGATTCAAATGTGTGATGGGTGTCTATGTAGGAGATATGCCCTAGAGGAAATAATAACAATTGTTATTTATCTCCAAGTTTGCAATTAATATTTATGTTCTACAACTACAATGGTCCTTGAGGTCGTATATCCATAAAGGGTCAGATGAAAACCCATGCGCATGTATGGAATAATAAACGGTAAAATATATTTCTAGTCGTGCCTCTAAGACTAGCTCAACTGTTGCTTGATGGTCACGTTTTTCTAATCATGGGCATGACTATGCCGACAACTTTGAGGACACAATGCTAAAAGAACACTTGTATTGAATTGACCCAAGTAATGTCATGCTATGAGATACATTTGTCATGAGTTAATGGTTTTATAACACAAATAAAGTTATACGTTTGCATAATTCCTTAGGCTATGAGAGTATCGAGTTCCTTCATAAGTGCTTCCCGAATTTTAGGGTTTGTTAAACATCATCTGTAATAGGGTGGCTATCACGACAGCTTACGGGTTCACTGAAAAGTATGACAAGAAATTAGATAGCTCAAAATATTGGGATTTACTCCTCTGACAATGGAGAGATATCATAGGACCCTCACGGTGTTATAGTACCATCATCATCTGGGCAGACACAGTGTGATTTGATCACAAGGAACCACAATGCGGGAACAAGAAAAGAGAACAAAACTGATCACATGGTTGCTATTAAATCTCACCTCGCGTATTTGTAGCATATCATGAAGCAACAGTAAAAACATTCGGTAAATACAGGTTCACTCGAATATTTATTTGTTTGGGTATCTGGATCAATTTGGACATCCATGGTTCTGCTATTGACCCGGTTATGTCTATACTTCACTGAACCTATAGTCACAGTCCAAGAGAAAGTTACAGGAAAAGTTTCAGGAGGACAAAAAAATTAGAGAGAAAACCAAAAATGTTTCAATGTAATTGGAAATATTTCGGAGATAAAAACATCATACCAAAATATTTTAGAATGCATCCACAATTATTTAGTGGGTGCCAAAAATGTTCTGAACCGGCTAGAATTTTTCTGGATTAAACGGTCACAGAAAAATCAGGCTTCCCCAGCCTCGCCCTCTGATGCCCAGGGAGAAGGGGGAGGAAGGAAGTTTTTGTGGCAGCATATAGTCTTCCCTCCCTCTATCGCCCACACATGCGACAGGGAGGGGAAAAGGTTCTGTTCATGTGTTACCGATCACCTTTCACCACGCCACACTTCGGAGGCACATGCCTACGTATTCTCACAAATCAATAGCAGATTCCCTGCATGTATGTGTGATCATAGACGATGTAGCCAGGTTGCCAGCCACCGAAAAGGACTTATTCCAGCACGATGACAGTCCTGTGCTGAGCCACTCATAAATATACTAGTTGAATGCTCGTACGTTGTCATGGGATTATATAAAAATATCGCTCTAGTTCTGATTGATATGTTACATTTCCTTTACTATCGGTTCTCCTTTTTATTGACACGCATCTTATTTCTCATACCCACTAATAAGACAAAAGTTAATTTTCCTTCTCCCTATTTTATCTTGGTCCACTGCTTCGCTCTAGCTTCGGTGTTGTCACTCTGCTTAACTCCATATAGAAATTACAATGTTTGTCATTTGCATTTGATGCATTGGTAACACACATGTATGTGTGTTTTGTAATTTGTAATTTGGACTAACCAAGCAATTAAAATAAATGTTTCATGTGATTTTTTGACCTAAACTTTATTGTCTAGTCAAAGCAATTATAGCAAAAAATATAATGAGTTGTGAAGATTAAAATAAAAGATGGACCAATGCATGCCCACAAAATATAGAATTTCAGCCACAAAGTGACATTTCAAAAATAATCTAACTGCGTAGTATATGCTAGCTCATTTGTTTACAACAACATAGATTGAAGTTTCCGATCATGCATTAAACTAATGTCTTTCCTTCAAAGTTTGAAAACTCTGATGTCTTTCTCCCTCCACGTTGATCACCATGTATGTTCCTCCACACCGAAGGTCCACTCAGAAGACAAGAAGATAAAAGCGCGATGGTGATCTTCCTCATCCTTGTCAGCTACTATTTCCGGTTGGTCTTCATTTTTGTGCCTCCGGCTTGAGTGAATTTTTGTTTCCTATATGAAGTGGGTACACATAAAGGGCGCACATTAATATAGACAATCAAGGAACTTCAAATAATATATAATCAAGGAGGACATATAACAATCAAAACATGCTGCAACTAACATGGTGCGGTGTTGTAGGCTGGCCAGCGGGCTGCAACAGCCGGTGAAGTAGATGTTGGAAATATGCCCTAGAGGCAATAATAAATTGGTTATTATCATATTTCCCTATTCATGATAAATATTTATTGCATGCTTGAAGTGTATTGACCAAAAACTTAGATACATATGTGAAAAGATAAACAACACTGTGACCCTAGTAGGCCTCTACTAGACTAGCTCGTTGATCAAAGAAGGTTAAGGTTTCCTACCCATCGACATGATTTGTCATTTGATAATGGGATCACATCATTAGGAGAATAATGTGATGGACAAGACCCAACTATAAGCTTAGCATATGATCGTATCACTAAAGTTTATTGCATCGTATCACTAAAGTTTATTGCTATAGCTTTCTTCATGACAAGTATCTATTCCTAAGACCATGAGATCATCTAACTCCTGGATACCAGAGGAATACCTTGTTTGCTATCAAATGTCACTTTGTAACTGGGTGATCATAAAGATGCTCTACAGGTATCTCCGAATGTGTCTGTTGGGTTGGCATGGATCGAGATTGGGATTTATCACTCCGTATGACAGAGAGATATCTCAGGGCCCTCTCGGTAATTCAACATCACAAGAAGGTTGCAAGCATGTGACTAATGAGTTTAGTCACGAGATCTTGTATTACAAAATGAGTAAAGAGACTTGCCGTTAAAAATACTGACTAGGTTCCGACAATCGAATCTCGGGCAAGTAACATATCGCTAGACAAAGGGAATTGCATATGGGATTAACTGAATCCTCGACATAGTGGTTCAACCGATAAAAGATCTTTGTGAAAAATGTGGGAACCAATATGGGCATCCAGTTTCCGCTATTGGTTATTGACCGGAGAGGTGTCTCAGTGGTGTCTACATGATTGTCGAACCCATAGGGTCCGCGCGCTTAACGTTCGGTAATGCTAGAATAGTATTGGGATATGTGTGTTGGTAACCGAACATTGTTCAAAGTCCATAAAAGATCCCGGACATCACGATGAGCTCTGGAATGGTCCGGGGGTAAAGATTTCTATATGGGAAGTCCTATTTTAGTCGCCGAAATAGTCTCAGGCATTACTCGCAGTGTAGCAGGAGTGCCGAAATGGGTCTGTGGGTCCACCGTGTAGTCGACCCTCCCCGAGGGCCCACATGGGTTGTAAGGGGGCGCCCTGGCCTATCCGGGCAGGGGCACCAGCCGCAAGAGGCGCATGCGCCAAGAGGTAGATTGGGGGGAGAGTCCTAAGGGGGAAGGCACCCCCCTAGGTGCCTTGGGGAGGAAGGATACCTCCCTTGGATGAGGGGCCAGGGTTGGCGCACCCCTTCCCATTGCATCCTATAAATAGTAGAGAGGGGAGGGCTGCACACACCAATTCCTACGCCCCGGCGGCAGCCCTACCTCTCCCATTAATTACTCCAGTTTCTCCTCAGATCGGTTTCGGCAACGTTTGGCGAAGCCCTGCCGGCACTGTACCACCACCATCTCCACCATGTCGTTGTGCTGGTCGAGATCCCTGCTATGCTTAATTCTTGTCACTTTGGGCCCGGGTGCCATGATTTTAGATCTGAACAGATTATGTTATCACCATTTTATCTATGTTATAGATCCGATCTTGCAAGTTATAGTCGCCTACTACGTGTTATGATCTGGCAACCCCAGAGTGACAATAGTCGGGACACTTCCCAATGATGACCGTAGTTTGAGGAGTTCATGTATTCACCATGTGTTAATTATTTGTTCCAGTTCTATATTAAAAGGAGGCCTTAATATCCCTTAGTTTTCAATAGGATCCCGCTGCCACGGGAGGGTCGGACAGAAGATGTCATGCAAGTTCTTTCCATAAGCATGTATGACTATTTACGGAATACATGCCCACATTATATTTATTAACTGGAGGTAGTGCCGTATCGCCCAAGGTTACGACTGTTACATGATGAATATCATCCAACAAATCGTTGATCCAATGCCTACGATTTTCCTACATATTGTTCTTGCTAACTTACTACAGTTGTTGTTACTATCGTTACTGCTACAAAACCATTACTATCACTGTTACGGTTACTATTATTGTTGCTACTACTATCAAAAATAGCATTCTACTTTGCTACTAATCACTTTGCTGTAGATAATTAATCTCCAGGTGTGGTTGAATTGACAACTCAGCTACTAATATTTGCAAATATTTTTTGGCTCCCCTTGTGTCGAATCTATAAATTTGGGTTGAATACTCTACCCTCAAAAACTGTTGTGATCCCCTATACTTGTGGGTTATCAAGACCTTTTTCTGGCGCTGTTGCCGGGGAGCATAGCTATATTTGTGGAGTCACATGGGATTGTTATCAAATTATCACTATGAAGAATTTGAAGGACGCTAAGACTAAGATTTTTCCCTCTAAGAGGAGGGGAGGTAAGGAACGGCCATCTAGCTTCCCTTTAGATTCACCTTTTGTTATAAGTAAACTTGCAACAGCACCACATGCTATTAATTCTGATATGTCGCAAGTTATTGATGATGCTCCTTCTGCTATGAATGCCACTCTTGATGATGCTAGTACCTTCTTGATGATAATGTCCCACTAGGTGAATTTCTTGATGAACAAATTGCTAGAGTAATACAACATGTGATTGCTGAAACTGATGAAGAGCTTGGAACTGAAAATCTTCAAACACCTATTAGAACTAGCCCTTAGACATGAATTGGCAAAGGTACCGGAAGGTTATGTTATGAATGAGGAAGCAACTAGAGATATTATTGCTTGTAAGGATAGAGATGATCTAGAAAAGTTATTATGCAAGTATAAAGAAAAAAAATTGAATGCTAGAATGAAATTTGATCCTCAGTTTGCTACTTCACCTATCTTTGTTCACGATAAGGATTATGAATTCTCTGTCGACCCAGAGTTGATTACTTTGGTTGAATCTGATCCTTTCCATAGTTATGAAACTCAAACTGTTGTGGCACATCTTACTAAGTTGAATGACATAGACACCCTTTTTTCTCATGATGAGAAGATTCACTATTATTATATTCTCAAGTTATTTCCGTTCTCATTAAAGGGTGATGCTAAATCTTGGTACAATACTCTTGCCCCTGGTTGTGTGCGTAGTCCCCAGGAGATGCATGATTTTTTACTTCTTTGAAAAATATTTTCCTGCTCATAAGAAACAAGCTGCCTTACAGGAAATATTTAACTTTGTGCAAATTGAAGAAGAGACCCTCCCACAAGCTTGGGGGAGGCTTCTCCAATTGCTTTGCCTGATCATCCTCTTAAGAAAAGTGAAATACTCTATATCTTCTATAATGGACTAATCGATGCCTCTAGGGATTTCCTAGATAGTTTGTTGGTTGTGTTTTCAGGGAACAAACTATTGGGCAAGCTGAAGAATTATTAAATAACATATTGAAAAATTATGATGATTGCACTATTCCTGAATCACCACTTAAACCCACTCCGAAGAAGACGGGTATCTTATATCTCAGTCCTGAAGATATGCAAGAGGCAAAGAAATCTATGAAGGAAAAAGGTATTAAAGCAGAGGATGTTAAATTTTTACCACCTATTGAAGAAATACATGAGCTTGATACACCACCACCACCTAAGGTGCTAGAGGTAAATTCTTTAATGTAATTCGATGATAGTGATGATCCTCATAATAAACATCCTAGTCAATGCCTTTATGAGTTTGATAATTACATTAGAAAGCAAGATCACTCCAATGCAAATGTTATGAAACAATTGAAATACATCTCTGATATGATTGCTCGCTTAAGTGAATTGAACAAGATTCTCTAAGAATTAACACTGATGCATCTAGTCCTTCTAAAAGGAAAAAGAAGAAGAAAAATGATAGGACTTTGCATGCCTCTAGTGAACCAGAAGTAGAAAAACCTCCTGATAATGATAATGAAGTTTATATCTTTGGTGCTGAAACTCAATGTGGTAGTGAACACTCACCTTCTGATAGTGAAAAATATAATGATGAGGTTCATGAAGAAACGCAACCAAATACCAAAGAACCAGAAAATGATGTTGAGATAGAACCAGCTGTTGATCTTGATAACCCACAACCCAAGGATAAAAGATATGATAAAAGAGTCTTTGTTGCCAAAAAACACGGTAAGGAAAGTGAACCATTGGTTCAAAAACCTATGCCCTTTTCACCTAAGTCAACTAAAAAGAAAGATGATGAAGAATTTGAACGCTTTGCTGAAATGCCGAGGCTACTGTCTTTGCGAACTCGCTTCACTGATATCTTAAAATGCCTCCTTATGCAAAGTACATGAAAGACATCATCACCAATAAGAGAAAAATACCAGAAGCTGAGATCTCCATGATGCTTGCTAATTATACTTTTAAAGGTGGAGTACCTAAAAAACTTGGAGATCCGGGAATACCAACTATACCTTGCTCCATCAAAAGGAACTATGTGAAAACTGCTTTATGTGATTTGGGACCTGGTGTTAGTGTCATGCCTTTCTCTTTATATAAAAGACTTGATTTGAATAAAATCACGCCTACTAAAATATCTTTGCAAATGGCTGACAAATCAACTGCCATACCTCTCGGTATTTGTGAGGATGTGCCCGTTGTTGTTGCTAATGTTACTATCTTAACTAACTTTGTTATACTTGAGATGCTCGAGGACGACGCATGTCAATTATCCTTGGTAGACCCTTCTTGAATACTGCAGGGGCTGTTATTGATTGCAATAAAAGCAAGGTCACTTTTCATATCAATGGTAATGAGCATACGGTGCACTTTCCGAAGAAACAATTCCAAGTGAATGGTGTCAATGTGATTGAAAAATCTCCGACAATCACTATTGGAAATTTTCAGCTACCTCTACCTACTGTTGAAAAGAATTATGAAATGCTTATTGTTGGGGACATTCATATCCCTGTTGAGGTAACTTAGTGATTTACGAAAGTTCTCTAGTTTCATGCTAATCGAAAGTGGTTTAAATAAGACTTGATCAACCTTATTAATGAATCATTTTTGAGAAGTATGAAGTTGATGAATTTAGTGAGCACTACCTTCTGTCCCTACCTATTGTTTTCTGTTTTATTAGTTAAATAAGATAAAATGCCATGTTTTGTCTGTATTCTGAGTTCTCCGTACAATAAAAAATGACCCAGAAATAAAAGTTCACAGAATGCTCTGAAATTTTAACACGATTTGTTTTCTGATTATTTAAGAATTTTTCGTGCAAATAATATCAGAGGGAGGTGCACCAGGTGGGCACAACCGTTGTGGTCCCCACATGGGCCCGCTCACTTATCTCTTCTTCCAACATCACCACTTACCTCTAGAAAAAGTCACCATTGCTCTCTCTCTCTCATGTTCTTGCTCTCAAAACCACGGATTTCAATCTCTTTGTTTGAAGCTCCGTTCCTGAAACTGTTTCGGGGAATTGTTGCTTGGTATGTGACTCCTCCATTGGTCCAATTAGTTTTTTCTTTAGTGGTTTATATTTTGAATAATTAGTTACTCTTGGTGTTGTTGTAGATGAGCTTGCATGTTGAATTCTTAGAGTTATAAGTAGTTTGAATGCTTGCTTTGCCCTCTATGCATCCCTATGAGTAGTTGCTTTCAATTTTGTGAAGTTTTGTTGAGAAAATTTTGTGGACTAAAAATTTCATAATTTTGTTCATAGGAAAAACATGAGTATCAATAGGAAGTTTGCTTCTAAGAAGAACTCCAAGGGAGTTATTGGGGAGTCATCTGACAGTGATCTCCATACCCGGAGAATGGTGGAGGTATGACCATGTGAATGGCCGCATAACTCATTCATGGAAGGGGCCGAAATCCTTCACGAGTTTGCACAAGATGCTGCTAATGCCGGCCTCACCAACTTCATCGCAGCTGAATGTGAACAATATCATCTCCTCACAAATTCCTTTGTGCATAGTTTTCATTTCTTGAGTAGGAATAATCCCCGTGCAATTTAATTTATATGTTGAACACCATCAGATACCGCTTACTGAATTTTGTGACATATGCATGCTTCCTTCTAATGGTAGTTTAGTAGAGCCTAGGCCCACGGAGTTTGATGGTTTTTACCGTACTCTGACAGTGGGGGATGAGAGAGGGGTATCGAGTGCCACTGCCACTAGTTTACACTTCCCTCCTGTGCATTATTTTGCTCTATTCATTATGAAGTGTTTATTTGCTAGAGAGAAGGTAGGTGACCTTAGTGCTCTAGACCTTGCTGTTTTACGTCGTGCACTTTTCGAGGACAACACTTATAGCTTGGGAGCTATTGTGACACGTCGCCTTCACATTAACAGATCCAAGGGTAAAATACATGGTTGTATTTATGCTACTCGCTTGGCGAGTCACTTCAACATTCAGATACGCCAGCATGATTATCCTTTGCCCAAGGTTTATCTAGATCGCGCGGCTATGGCACACCACCAGTTTATTGATGGCGAGAACACTAACATTCATGTTCCTTATAAACTGGTTTTCAGTGTGGACACTCGTGATATTATTCCATTGCCCGCACCTCTTTGTTTGATCCTATTGATAGGGGCAGATACAGGATTATGCCTGAGGGCATTGTTGCCTACCGGAACAACCTGGCTGCAGCACAAGAGGAGCTTCAGCAGTGGGACCCTCAGGTGCCTACTGCCCAACACTTCAACATAGGACCTCATGGCTTCTTCGAGTGGTCCTAGACCAACTTAGGCCAAAAGCCTAAGCTTGGGGGAGTATGTATTTCCACCGACATTACTTTCATGTTCACACATTTCATTACAGTTGTCGGTGTCCACACTTTTTCATTGTATTATCCATGCTAGATTTATTTTCTCGTCTTCTTCTTGTGTGTCTGAAAACCTTTGAGAAAATACAAAAATATTTCCTGCTTCTTTTTTATTTTTCTTCCTAGCGTAGTTAGTTGTACTACTAAAAAGAAAACCCGAAAAGATTTCTTCGTTCTTCTTTTGCTTGTTGGGAGCTTTCCCATGTAAATAGTTTTTCTCGTTTTTGTTTTTCCCTTTTATTTGCTCGTTTTAGAAAAACCAAAAACTCCAAAACTATTTCAATGTGTTTCTCTGAATTTCTTCTCTTTCTATTGAGCCATACCGAGGAGAAGACCACGATGAAAATGTTGAGTGGTTCTCATGTGCATTATTGTTGATCTAATACAGAGCCCATATTACCTTGTCTTCTCCTTCTGAATAAAATGTTTGCAGATTCCCGCTTAGTCCATGGCACTCTTGCACTATTATTATTTTCACATCGTTCGGTCGTGCAAGTGAAAGGCAATAATGACGATATTTTATGAACTGGTTGTGGTAGAGAGAAACGGGTATGAACTCGACTTGTTCTATTCTTGTAAATATGTTTAACCTACTATCCATGATTCAACCTATTATGATCAAATTTGCAATGACAATTAGAGATTATAATTTCTCATGCTATGCATAAGTATCTGGGAGTGGATAATGATTTATCTTGGATGTCAACATTGCGTTAAGATGATCGTGATGTAGTATGATGATATGGTATCCTCCTCTGAATGTTCAAGTGGCTTGACTTGGCACATGTTCATGCATGTTGTTGAATCAAATCCAACATAGCCTCTATGATATTTATGTTCATGGTGTTCATATCCTACTCATGCTAGTATCCAATGTTATTTATGCATAATGCATGTTCATGACCGTTTTCGCTCTCTAGCTGGCCGCTTCCCAACCTAATTGCTAGCCTTCCCCTGTACTAAGCAGGAATTCTGCTTGTGCATCAAAACCATGAAACCCAAGTTATTCCAGATGAGTCCACCATACCTGCCTATATGCGGTATTACCCTGTCGTCCTAAGTAAATTTGCATGTGCCACCTCTAAAAACTTCAAATAAATATCCTTTTTGTGTGCCTGGATTGTTCATAGAGCGACAGGAGGTTGTCAGTATCTTCCATGCTAAGCGGACTATTCTCATGATGAGTGTTTATTCACTCATCCTTGCACGAGAGGGGAGGTAATAGGGATTCCCAGTCCCGATTCAAATTGCAAATAATTAAACAAAACTCCCCCGGGACTATTGTTGGTATAGACAGCACCCATTGTCTCGGACAAGCCGTGGAGTGTGATTGTTGGTGGAGGGGGGGGGGGGGGTAAACCTTTACTTTTATCGCCTAGGAACCGCCACTAACGTGTTTAGCATGGAAGATACCGATAACTAATGGTCATGAAGTAAACAAGAAGGGTGCATTTCTCAAAATTTCATTTACCTCTGTTTTACAAACTTGAGTTCTAGCACCGCTGCAAATCACTGCTTCCCTCTGCGAAGGGACTATCTATTTACTTTTATGTTGTGTCATCACCTTCTCAAATAAGCACCAGTACCGAGAGCACTATTGTCATCCTCATGCATTGTGTGTAGCTACTGTTGGGTGCATCTTGACTGGATCTTTTCTACCATGAATTACAATGTTTAGTCACTTCTTGAACTTTGGAGGTGCTCTGCATTTATGTTTTGCGGTCTCAGAAAGAGCTAGCGAGATACCACTATTGTCATATCATGTCATGATTGTTTTGACAACATGTTGTTGTTTGAGATATCTTATTATTGCTCGCTAGTTGATTATGTGATTGATATGAGTTAATATAATTTTTAAGAGTTATTGTCGACATGGTTAGTTATAGTCTTCCCTGAAAACCTGGGTGCTACTTTAGCTTATTTATGTAAACAAGAGCAAAAGAGTTTGTAAAAGTTTTTCTTTTTCACTTTCAGTTTATCAACTAAATTGCTTGGGGACAGGCAAAGGTTTAAGCTTGGGGAGTTGATACGTCTCCATTGTATCTACTTTTCCTAACGCTTTTCCTCTTATTTTGAACTCTAATTTGCATGATTTGAATGAAACTAACCCAGATTGACGCTGTTTTCAGTAGAACTACCATGGTGTTGTTTTTTTGCATAAATAAAAGTTCTCGGATTGGAACAAAACATTGCGAGAGATTTTTATATGAATAAAGAAAAATACTAGAGCCAAGAACCACCGGAGGCGGGCACCTGGGTGGGCACAACCACCAGGGCGCTCTCCCCCCCCCCCCCCCAGGCGCGCCCAGGTGGGTTGTCCCTACCTGGTGGCCCAGCAGACCCTGAAACCGACGCTATAAAATCACATTTTTTCCAAAAAAAATAGGGAGAAAGAATTATCGCGTTTCACGAGACGGAGCCACCGCCGCCTCATGTTCTTCATCGGGATGCTAGGTCTGGAGTCTGTTTGGGGCTCCAGAGAGGGGGATCTTCGATCTTCTTCATCGCCAACCCTTCTCCATCGTCAATTCCATGATACTCCCCACCGGGAGTGAGTAATTCCTTCATAGGTTCGCTAGTCATGAGGAGTTGGATGAGATTCATCATGTAATCGAGTTAGTTTTGTTAGGACTTGACCCTATTATCCATTACGTTCTGAGATTGATGTTGCTATGACTTTGCCATGCTTAATGCTTGTCACTTTGGGCCCGGGTGCCATGATTTCAGATCTAAACCATTTATGTTATCACCATTATATCTATGTTCTAGATCTGATCTTGCAAGTTATAGTCACCTACTCCGTGTTATGATCTGGCAACCCTGGAGTGACAATAGTCGGGACACTTCTCGGTGATGACCATAGTTTGAGGAGTTCATGTATTCACAGTGTGTTAATGCTTTGTTCCGGTTCTCTATTAAAAGGAGGCCTTAATATCCCTTAGTTTCCAGTAGGAACGCGCTGCCACGGGAGCGTAGGATAAAAGATGTCATGCAAGTTAGGTTTTAACCGTTACATGATGAATATCATCCAACAAATCGCTGATCCAATGCGTACAATTTTCCTACATATTGATCTTGCTAAGTTACTACTGCTGTTGTTACTATCGTTACTGCTACAAAACCATTGATATCACTGTTACCGTCACTATTGTTGTTGCTACTACTATCAAAACTATCGTACTACTTTGCTACTGATCACTTTGCCGCAGATAATTAATCTCCAGGTGTGGTTGAATTGACAACTCAGCTTCTAATACTTGCAAATATTCTTTGGCTCCCCTTGTGTTGAATCTATAAATTTGGGTTGAATACTCTACCCTCGAAAAATGTTGCGATCCCCTATACTTGTGGGTTATCAATGTGATGTTTATCCTTTCAACGCATCTTATTTTTCTTAGGACGACAATAGCACTATAAGATGATCCCTTTACATAATTTCAAGATAAAAAGTGTTCTCCCTAAGTATGCACCATTGCGAACTTCATTGTTTCGAAGCACCTCGTGATGATCGGGTGTGATAGGCTCTATGTTCACATACGACGGATGTAAGCCAGTTTTACACATGCGGAATACTTGGGTTAGACTTGACGAGCCTAGCATGTACAGACATGGTCTCAGAGCAGGGAGGACCGAAAGGTTTAATATGAATCATATAGTAGATCTGATCAACATGGAGATGTTCACCATTGATGACTACCCTATCTCACGTGATGATCGGAATTGGACAAAGGGAATTGCATTTATGTTTTGCGGTCTCAGAAAGAGCTAGCGAGATACCACTATTGTCATATCATGTCATGATTGTTTTGACAACATGTTG
Source organism: Triticum timopheevii (assembly GCA_963921465.1). NCBI lineage: Eukaryota > Viridiplantae > Streptophyta > Magnoliopsida > Poales > Poaceae > Triticum > Triticum timopheevii. The sequence continues at coordinate 9,566,827 of OY997271.1, forward strand.
TTGTTTGAGATATCTTATTATTGCTCGCTAGTTGATTATGTGATTGATATGAGTTAATATAATTTTTAAGAGTTATTGTCGACATGGTTAGTTATAGTCTTCCCTGAAAACCTGGGTGCTACTTTAGCTTATTTATGTAAACAAGAGCAAAAGAGTTTGTAAAAGTTTTTCTTTTTCACTTTCAGTTTATCAACTGAATTGCTTGGGGACAGGCAAAGGTTTAAGCTTGGGGAGTTGATACGTCTCCATTGTATCTACTTTTCCTAACGCTTTTCCTCTTATTTTGAACTCTAATTTGCATGATTTGAATGAAACTAACCCGGATTGACGCTGTTTTCAGTAGAACTACCATGGTGTTGTTTTTTTGCATAAATAAAAGTTCTCGGATTGGAACAAAACATTGCGAGAGATTTTTATATGAATAAAGAAAAATACTGGAGCCAAGAACCACCGGAGGCGGGCACCTGGGTGGGCACAACCACCAGGGCGCTCTCCCCCCCCCCCCCCCCCAAGCGCGCCCAGGTGGGTTGTCCCTACCTGGTGGCCTAGCAGACCCTGAAGCCGACGCTATGAAATCACATTTTTTCCAAAAAAAATAGGGAGAAAGAATTATCTCGTTTCACGAGACGGAGCCACCGCCGCCTCATGTTCTTCATCGGGATGCTAGGTCTGGAGTCTGTTTGGGGCTCCAGAGAGGGGGATCTTCGATCTTCTTCATCACCAACCCTTCTCCATCGTCAATTCCATGATACTCCCCACCGGGAGTGAGTAATTCATTCGTAGGTTCACTAGTCATGAGGAGTTGGATGAGATTCATCATGTAATCGAGTTAGTTTTGTTAGGGCTTGACCCTATTATCCATTACGTTCTGAGATTGATGTTGCTATGACTTTGCCATGCTTAATGCTTGTCACTTTGGGCCCGGGTGCCATGATTTCAGATCTAAACCATTTATGTTATCACCATTATATCTATGTTCTAGATCTGATCTTGCAAGTTATAGTCACCTACTCCGTGTTATGATCTGGCAACCCTGGAGTGACAATAGTCGGGACACTTCTCGGTGATGACCATAGTTTGAGGAGTTCATGTATTCACCGTGTGTTAATGCTTTGTTCCGGTTCTCTATTAAAAGGAGGCCTTAATATCCCTTAGTTTCCAATAGGAACCCGCTGCCACGGGAGCGTAGGATAAAAGATGGCATGCAAGTTAGGTTTTAACAGTTACATGATGAATATCATCCAACAAATCGCTGATCCAATGCGTACAATTTTCCTACATATTGATCTTGCTAAGTTACTACTGCTGTTGTTACTATCGTTACTGCTACAAAACCATTGATATCACTGTTACCGTCACTATTGTTGTTGCTACTACTATCAAAACTATCGTACTACTTTGCTACTGATCACTTTGCCGCAGATAATTAATCTCCAGGTGTGGTTGAATTGACAACTCAGCTTGTAATACTTGCAAATATTCTTTGGCTCCCCTTGTGTTGAATCTATAAATTTGGGTTGAATACTCTGCCCTCGAAAACTGTTGCGATCCCCTATACTTGTGGGTTATCAATGTGATGTTTATCCTTTCAACGCATCTTATTTTTCTTAGGACGACAATAGCACTATAAGATGATCCCTTTACATAATTTCAAGATAAAAAGTGTTCTCCCTAAGTATGCACCATTGCGAACTTCATTGTTTCGAAGCACCTCGTGATGATCGGGTGTGATAGGCTCTATGTTCACATACGACGGATGTAAGCCAGTTTTACACATGCGGAATACTTGGGTTAGACTTGACGAGCCTAGCATGTACAGACATGGTCTCGGAGCAGGGAGGACCGAAAGGTTTAATATGAATCATATAGTAGATCTGATCAACATGGAGATGTTCACCATTGATGACTACCCTATCTCACGTGATGATCGGAATTGGACAAAGGGAATTGCATTTATGTTTTGCGGTCTCAGAAAGAGCTAGCGAGATACCACTATTGTCATATCATGTCATGATTGTTTTGACAACATGTTGTTGTTTGAGATATCTTATTATTGCTCGCTAGTTGATTATGTGATTGATATGAGTTAATATAATTTTTAAGAGTTATTGTCGACATGGTTAGTTATAGTCTTCCCTGAAAACCTGGGTGCTACTTTAGCTTATTTATGTAAACAAGAGCAAAAGAGTTTGTAAAAGTTTTTCTTTTTCACTTTCAGTTTATCAACTGAATTGCTTGGGGACAGGCAAAGGTTTAAGCTTGGGGAGTTGATACGTCTCCATTGTATCTACTTTTCCTAACGCTTTTCCTCTTATTTTGAACTCTAATTTGCATGATTTGAATGAAACTAACCCGGATTGACGCTGTTTTCAGTAGAACTACCATGGTGTTGTTTTTTTGCATAAATAAAAGTTCTCGGATTGGAACAAAACATTGCGAGAGATTTTTATATGAATAAAGAAAAATACTGGAGCCAAGAACCACCGGAGGCGGGCACCTGGGTGGGCACAACCACCAGGGCGCTCTCCCCCCCCCCCCCCCCAGGCGCGCCCAGGTGGGTTGTCCCTACCTGGTGGCCCAACAGACCCTGAAACCGACGCTATGAAATCACATTTTTTCCAAAAAAAATAGGGAGAAAGAATTATCGCGTTTCACGAGACGGAGCCACCGCCGCCTCATGTTCTTCATCGGGATGCTAGGTCTGGAGTCTGTTTGGGGCTCCAGAGAGGGGGATCTTCGATCTTCTTCATCACCAACCCTTCTCCATCGTCAATTCCATGATACTCCCCACCGGGAGTGAGTAATTCCTTCGTAGGTTCGCTAGTCATGAGGAGTTGGATGAGATTCATCATGTAATCGAGTTAGTTTTGTTACGGCTTGACCCTATTATCCATTACGTTCTGAGATTGATGTTGCTATGACTTTGCCATGCTTAATGCTTGTCACTTTGGGCCCGGGTGCCATGATTTCAGATCTAAACCATTTATGTTATCACCATTATATCTATGTTCTAGATCTGATCTTGCAAGTTATAGTCACCTACTACGTGTTATGATCTGGCAACCCTGGAGTGACAATAGTCGGGACACTTCTCGGTGATGACCATAGTTTGAGGAGTTCATGTATTCACCGTGTGTTAATGCTTTGTTCCGGTTCTCTATTAAAAGGAGGCCTTAATATCCCTTAGTTTCCAATAGGAACCCGCTGCCACGGGAGCGTAGGATAAAAGATGTCATGCAAGTTAGGTTTTAACCGTTACATGATGAATATCATCCAACAAATCGCTGATCCAATGCGTACAATTTTCCTACATATTGATCTTGCTAAGTTACTACTGCTGTTGTTACTATCGTTACTGCTACAAAACCATTGATATCACTGTTACCGTCACTATTGTTGTTGCTACTACTATCAAAACTATCGTACTACTTTGCTACTGATCACTTTGCCGTAGATAATTAATCTCCAGGTGTGGTTGAATTGACAACTCAGCTTCTAATACTTGCAAATATTCTTTGGCTCCCCTTGTGTTGAATCTATAAATTTGGGTTGAATACTCTACCCTCGAAAACTGTTGCGATCCCCTATACTTGTGGGTTATCAATGTGATGCTTATCCTTTCAACGCATCTTATTTTTCTTAGGACGACAATAGCACTATAAGATGATCCCTTTACATAATTTCAAGGTAAAAAGTGTTCTCCCTAAGTATGCACCATTGCAAACTTCATTGTTTCGAAGCACCTCGTGATGATCGGGTGTGATAGGCTCTATGTTCACATACGACGGATGTAAGCCAGTTTTACACATGCGGAATACTTGGGTTAGACTTGACGAGCCTAGCATGTACAGACATGGTCTCGGAGCAGGGAGGACCGAAAGGTTTAATATGAATCATATAGTAGATCTGATCAACATGGAGATGTTCACCATTGATGACTACCCTATCTCATGTGATGATCGGAATTGGACAAAGGGAATTGCATTTATGTTTTGCGGTCTCAGAAAGAGCTAGCGAGATACCACTATTGTCATATCATGTCATGATTGTTTTGACAACATGTTGTTGTTTGAGATATCTTATTATTGCTCGCTAGTTGATTATGTGATTGATATGAGTTAATATAATTTTTAAGAGTTATTGTCGACATGGTTAGTTATAGTCTTTCCTGAAAACCTGGGTGCTACTTTAGCTTATTTATGTAAACAAGAGCAAAAGAGTTTGTAAAAGTTTTTATTTTTCACTTTCAGTTTATCAACTGAATTGTTTGGGGACACGCAAAGGTTTAAGCTTGGGGAGTTGATACGTCTCCATTGTATCTACTTTTCCTAATGCTTTTCCTCTTATTTTGAACTCTAATTTGCATGATTTGAATGAAACTAACCCGGATTGACGCTGTTTTCAGTAGAACTACCATGGTGTTGTTTTTTTGCATAAATAAAAGTTCTCGGATTGGAACAAAACATTGCGAGAGATTTTTATATGAATAAAGAAAAATACTGGAGCCAAGAACCACCGGAGGCGGGCACCTGGGTGGGCACAACCACCAGGGCGCTCTCCCCCCCCCCCCCCCCCCCCAAGCGCGCCCAGGTGGGTTGTCCCTACCTGGTGGCCTAGCAGACCCTGAAGCCGACGCTATGAAATCACATTTTTTCCAAAAAAAAATAGGGAGAAAGAATTATCTCGTTTCATGAGACGGAGCCACCGCCGCCTCATGTTCTTCATCGGGATGCTAGGTCTGGAGTCTGTTTGGGGCTCCAGAGACGGGGATCTTCGATCTTCTTCATCACCAACCCTTCTCCATCGTCAATTCCATGATACTCCCCACCGGGAGTGAGTAATTCATTCGTAGGTTCACTAGTCATGAGGAGTTGGATGAGATTCATCATGTAATCGAGTTAGTTTTGTTAGGACTTGACCCTATTATCCATTACGTTCTGAGATTGATGTTGCTATGACTTTGCCATGCTTAATGCTTGTCACTTTGGGCCCGGGTGCCATGATTTCAGATCTAAACCATTTATGTTATCACCATTATATCTATGTTCTAGATCTGATCTTGCAAGTTATAGTCACCTACTCCGTGTTATGATCTGGCAACCCTGGAGTGACAATAGTCGGGACACTTCTCGGTGATGACCATAGTTTGAGGAGTTAATGTATTCACCGTGTGTTAATGCTTTGTTCCGGTTCTCTATTAAAAGGAGGCCTTAATATCCCTTAGTTTCCAATAGGAACCCGCTGCCACGGGAGCGTAGGATAAAAGATGTCATGCAAGTTAGGTTTTAACAGTTACATGATGAATATCATCCAACAAATCGCTGATCCAATGCGTACAATTTTCCTACATATTGATCTTGCTAAGTTACTACTGCTGTTGTTACTATCGTTACTGCTACAAAACCATTGATATCACTGTTACCGTCACTATTGTTGTTGCTACTACTATCAAAACTATCGTACTACTTTGCTACTGATCACTTTGCCGCAGATAATTAATCTCCAGGTGTGGTTGAATTGACAACTCAGCTTCTAATACTTGCAAATATTCTTTGGCTCCCCTTGTGTTGAATCTATAAATTTGGGTTGAATACTCTGCCCTCGAAAACTGTTGCGATCCCCTATACTTGTGGGTTATCAATGTGATGTTTATCCTTTCAACGCATCTTATTTTTCTTAGGACGACAATAGCACTATAAGATGATCCCTTTACATAATTTCAAGATAAAAAGTGTTCTCCCTAAGTATGCACCATTGCGAACTTCATTGTTTCGAAGCACCTCGTGATGATCGGGTGTGATAGGCTCTATGTTCACATACGACGGATGTAAGCCAGTTTTACACATGCGGAATACTTGGGTTAGACTTGACGAGCCTAGCATGTACAGACATGGTCTCGGAGCAGGGAGGACCAAAAGGTTTAATATGAATCATATAGTAGATCTGATCAACATGGAGATGTTCACCATTGATGACTACCCTATCTCACGTGATGATCGGAATTGGACAAAGGGAATTGCATTTATGTTTTGCGGTCTCAGAAAGAGCTAGCGAGATACCACTATTGTCATATCGTGTCATGATTGTTTTGACAACATGTTGTTGTTTGAGATATCTTATTATTGCTCGCTAGTTGATTATGTGATTGATATGAGTTAATATAAATTTTAAGAGTTATTGTCGACATGGTTAGTTATAGTCTTCCCTGAAAACCTGGGTGCTACTTTAGCTTATTTATGTAAACAAGAGCAAAAGAGTTTGTAAAAGTTTTTCTTTTTCACTTTCAGTTTATCAACTGAATTGCTTGGGGACAGGCAAAGGTTTAAGCTTGGGGAGTTGATACGTCTCCATTGTATCTACTTTTCCTAACGCTTTTCCTCTTATTTTGAACTCTAATTTGCATGATTTGAATGAAACTAACCCGGATTGACGCTGTTTTCAGTAGAACTACCATGGTGTTGTTTTTTTGCATAAATAAAAGTTCTCGGATTGGAACAAAACATTGCGAGAGATTTTTATATGAATAAAGAAAAATACTGGAGCCAAGAACCACCGGAGGCGGGCACCTGGGTGGGCACAACCACCAGGGCGCTCTCCTCCCCCCCCCCCAGGCGCGCCCAGGTGGGTTGTCCCTACCTGGTGGCCCAGCAGACCCTGAAACCGACGCTATGAAATCACATTTTTTCCAAAAAAATAGGGTGAAAGAATTATCGCGTTTCACGAGACGGAGCCACCGCCGCCTCATGTTCTTCATCGGGATGCTAGGTCTGGAGTCTGTTTGGGGCTCCAGAGAGGGGGATCTTCGATCTTCTTCATCACCAACCCTTCTCCATCGTCAATTCCATGATACTCCCCACCGGGAGTGAGTAATTCCTTCGTAGGTTCGCTAGTCATGAGGAGTTGGATGAGATTCATCATGTAATCGAGTTAGTTTTGTTAGGGCTTGACCCTATTATCCATTACGTTCTGAGATTGATGTTGCTATGACTTTGCCATGCTTAATGCTTGTCACTTTGGGCCCGGGTGCCATGATTTCAGATCTAAACCATTTATGTTATCACCATTATATCTATGTTCTAGATATGATCTTGCAAGTTATAGTCACCTACTACGTGTTATGATCTGGCAACCCTGGAGTGACAATAGTCGGGACACTTCTCGGTGATGACCATAGTTTGAGGAGTTCATGTATTCACCGTGTGTTAATGCTTTGTTCCGGTTCTCTATTAAAAGGAGACCTTAATATCCCTTAGTTTCCAATAGGAACCCGCTGCCACGGGAGCGTAGGATAAAAGATGTCATGTAAGTTAGGTTTTAACCGTTACATGATGAATATCATCCAACAAATCGCTGATCCAATGCGTACAATTTTCCTACATATTGATCTTGCTAAGTTACTACTGCTGTTGTTACTATCGTTACTGCTACAAAACCATTGATATCACTGTTACCGTCACTATTGTTGTTGCTACTACTATCAAAACTATCGTACTACTTTTCTACTGATCACTTTGCCGCAGATAATTAATCTCCAGGTGTGGTTGAATTGACAACTCAGCTTCTAATACTTGCAAATATTCTTTGGCTCCCCTTGTGTTGAATCTATAAATTTGGGTTGAATACTCTACCCTCGAAAACTGTTGCGATCCCCTATACTTGTGGGTTATCAATGTGATGTTTATCCTTTCAACGCATCTTATTTTTCTTAGGACGACAATAGCACTATAAGATGATCCCTTTACATAATTTCAAGATAAAAAGTGTTCTCCCTAAGTATGCACCATTGCGAACTTCATTGTTTCGAAGCACCTCGTGATGATCGGGTGTGATAGGCTCTATGTTCACATACGACGGATGTAAGCCAGTTTTACACATGCGGAATACTTGGGTTAGACTTGACGAGCCTAGCATGTACAGACATGGTCTCGGAGCAGGGAGGACCGAAAGGTATATGAATCATATAGTAGATCTGATCAACATGGAGATGTTCACCATTGATGACTACCCTATCTCACGTGATGATCGGAATTGGACAAAGGGAGTTGCATACGAGATTAACTGAATCCTCGAGATAGTGGTTCAACCGATAAATGATCTTCGCGGAATATGTAGGAACCAATATGGTCATCCAGGTTCCGCTATTGATTATTTACCAGAGAGGTGTCTAGGTCATGCCTACATGATTCTCGAACCCGTAGGGTCTGCATGCTTAATGTTCGATAACGCTACAGTAGTATTTAATATATGCGTTGGTAATCGAATGTTGTTTGGAGTCCTGGATGAGATCCCGGACATCATGTGGAGCTTCGGAATGGTTCGGAGGTAAATATTTATATGGGAAGTCCTGTTTTGATTGCCTAAAATGTTTCGGGCATTACTGCAGTGTACCAGGAGTGTCATAAGGAGTCCGGGGGTCCACCTGCCTCGAGGGCCCACACGGGGTGTTAGGGGGCGCCCTGGCCTATATGAGCCAGGGGCACCAGCCCTAAGAGGCCCATGCGCCAAGAGGTAGGTTGGGGGGGAGAGTTCTATCAAAAAAAGGTTGGGGGAGAGTCCTAAGGGGGGAAAGCCTCCCCCTAGATGCCTTGGGGAGGGATGAAACCTCCCTTGGCCGGCGCCTCCTCCCTTGGAGGAGGGGCCAAGGCTAGTGCACCCCTTCCCCTTGCCTACTATAAATAGTAGAGGAGAGGGGAGGGCTACACACACCAGTTCCTACGCCACAGCGGCAGCCCTACCTCTCCCATTACTCAAGTTTCTCCTCAGATCGGTTCCGGCAACATTTGGTGAAGCCCTGTCGGCACTGTACCACCACCATCTCCACCACGCTGACGTACTAGTTGAGATCCCATATACTTCTCCTCCCTCTCTTGCTGGATCAAGGAGGAGACGTCATTGAGCCGCGCTTGTGCTGAACGCGGAGATGTCGTCTGCTTGGCGCTAGATCGGGTCGGATCGCGATTGGATCATGAAGAGTATGACTGCATCAACCGCGTGATATACGCTTCCGCTTAATGGTCTATGAGGGTACGTAGAATCGCAGACACACTCCCCCTTCCCGTTGCTATGCTTCTCATCGATAGATCTTGGGTGTTTCGTAGGAAATTTTTTTAATTTCATGCAACGTTACCCAACAGATGGGGCCTGCCGTCATTGCAATGAAGCCCCGCCGGAGTTGCAATGAAGGTTCGCCGGAGCCATTGAAGTTCATCGGGGTTGCATTCAAGCGCCATCGGAGTTTCAATGAAGCATCGCCGGAGCCGTTGATGCTCATCAGGGTTGCATTGAAGTGTCGCCGAAGCTGCATTAAAGTGCCGCGGACAGTTGCAATGAAGCATCGTCGGAGCCATTGAAGTTCGTCGGGATTCCATTGAAGCGCCGCCTGAGCTGCATTAAAGCACCGCCTGAGTTGCAATGAAGCGTCGCTGAAGCCGTTGAAGCTTCGTCGGGGTTGCAATGAAGCTCCGTTAGCACTGCAAAGGAGCGCCGCCGGGCGCCGTCAATGCTGCACGGTGCTGCCATGGAGCTACTACCATGGAGTTGTTGCGTGGTGCTGTCATGGGAGTGCCTGGTCGTGCGGCTGGGAGCGTTTGATCGCACGGCTTTGGTGGCGACTTAAATTTGGCTACAATCAGCCGACTGATTGCCAGAATGGGTTTTGGGTATCCGGTGAAAAATTTGGAATATAAACAGAACATATACCATGCGTGGGTTTTGGGTACCCGGCGAAAAATTGGTATACCGCCCAGTATCCGCGTTCCATGCTACCCCGCGAGAAATTCCTGTTCCGAGGAAAAAATTTGGATTTTTTGGATATTTTTGAATTTGAACGGTGAAAGTATAGTCAAGTAAGGCAGAAATCAATTTATAAACAACTAAGTATTGATGGCGCGATGGTTGTATGGCCCACCTACGTCGCGTATTGTCGTTAAACTTTTTCTTTTGCATTTTTTTGGAAGATACACTGTATTTATTATATAGAAATAAAGTAGAAGAGGATATTGAAGTCCCTACCTCAGGAATCGACAAGAGGAACAAAGCACTTGCCACTGCGCCAGTACCAAGTTTCTGAAAGTTATGAGTTTAACAACTATCTGTAGTAGTACAAAAAATTTGAATTTAAAATTTGTTTGAAAATTTTGAGCGGTATTCGCTCGGTATTTTCTGGTATTAGCAGCTCTCTCTTTCCATCTCTCTACTTCTAAATATGTACACCAGAGTTAGAACAATCAAGTGAATGCTAATTCTCCTCATATTTACACAGCTCAAAACTCATACATGTGGTAGATTTGTTATCCCTTGTGCTAGGTCCTCTGCTAGATGCAGAGTTTACATTATTCTTAGCCCCTATTACTCATTTATTTCTGATGGCAAGGCACGTATATAGACTTCTAGATTGAAAAACTGGGACACCAGCATGCTAGATGGTTTAGTCTTTAAGAATATAGAGCCCGAGTCGCTTTTATGTGCAACCTAAGAGCATAGAGCACATGGAAGATAGAACGGACCTCTAGCTGTGACGAGCTTCCCCATATGTGCCAGTGCCACTACGTGCTTCTTGTAAGTGTATTTCTTCAGCGTTTAAGATGAGGTTTGGTCCTTTCGAGGATTGTCTGCTGCTCAACGCAAGTCTCTAACACCTTCTGTACCACATAGTTTGGAAACTAATCTTTCATCATCACCTAAAGATTTCAATAAAAAAATAATATAGTTCAGCAAGACCAAAGTAAGGAGCTTGAATTATGGGCAATATATAGTTCAGTAAGAAATTCACTTTTCTTGGTGGATCCAAGAATTTCACCAATCATGATATGACCTTCTATAGGATTCCTATAAAGGGTAAACACGTTTTCATTGATGATTGAGGCCCATTTTTGAAACAAGAACCTGACAAATTTAAAAAGATGTGATTTTCTTCTGACGTTGGAGGCATGGTCTATCTAGTTATGCTCTTCCTGGCTTCAGAAAGGAATATAATCCAAATCACGCAAAAATCTCATGACATTAGATCCTGATGAGACTGAGTAGGTTATTCCACATGATGATTTTCAACAGAAAGCAAGGACAAGTAGTAGCAATGGTTTGTTGTTGTCCACTGAATGTGAAAAATACCTTTTCAGTTTCAGACGAGATACGTCAAAATGATATTATTGAAATCTCAGTAAAAACCATGGCATATGTGATCTATTAACAGTGGACTAAACGATCATATGGGCGCAGCTAAACCTGCAGTTTGAATTGACCTGCACGTCGTATGCAATAAACCAACCATGCCATTGTGCCAATGGATGCAAGCTTTTGTGCGAGATTGACTCATAGACCAAATTCTTAAGTTAAACTACTGAACTTTCCGATGCGACTTGTATTGCCATGGAGTTATAAAATAAAATTATTTCAATTGTTATCACCTGCCGGAAACTTGTCACAGTGATTCACAGGGAGTCTGGCTAACCGGATAGTTTTGTACTTTACACTACCAAAAAGTATCTATCCATGTACATAATCAACTCAGTTGAATCATCAGTGACCAAAGGGAAAAGATATGACCCCCTATCGCTTGTAACAGTCTGTTGACTTGCGCTTTGCTCCATTTCTAATAAAAACTAGCGGAGTGACCCGCGCATTTGCGCGGATAGGTTGTCATTTTCAATTACAATTATCCAACTTTCCTTCATATCATTAATGTTAAAGTGACTTCCCCTTGTTCTGATAACTGTTCATCTTCAGCCACGCGAATTAGCTATTTAAAAATTTAAGCATGATAAGTATCATTAACATGTGACGACCACTAATAGATTTATTGGTTGGGCATTTTAAAGTCATTAATTAAGTACACATATGTGGCCTTCTATATTTTTGTTTGAGGTTACATTTGTGTTTATCTTTTCATTACGAATTTTAAGACATTCTCACCAAAAACATAGTGCAAATATTGATGTCTTGTATACGGCATTGCGCGTGCTTATTTGCTTTAGTTGTCTATATGTCAGATTTCAGCTAAGACATTTTAATTGATGGTGCATACTCATTGTGGAAATAAATTTCTCTAGTTCTTATGGCCATAAAATGTTGTCTTTATCTTGCCCCTGTTGTTTACATAACTTCTTTGATTTTGCATAATAACATCATTTGTTGCTTTGGATATTTACTTTTATAATGACTACACCATCTTAGTTCCTTCATGATCGCTCACGCATATTTATTCTAAAATTTGGATGAACTCATTTCTTTAAATTAATTTCTGATAAAATATTATGTGCAGCTGCCACCTCATATGTAGAATTTATTCCCATATTTAGCTATTCATGAAGTTTACGTATGAACATATTTTTTCAAGTTGGAAATAGAAACTTCTACTTCTTCCGTTCTTCTTTGACTTATCGACTTTCTTTGTTTCGCTTTAAGCCCCATAGGCTCCACATATATTTACATTGTTCAACCCGTATAGGAAATAATAATGTCCCAATCAGGACTCTATATGTGATTCTATTACAGAAGACCAAACTACTAATTCATATTTTATACGTAATATCATACACAATTGCTTGAGTTTTTATTTACCTTAAGAGATTTTTTTCATAAATAATTCATTTTGAATTTTGCTCCATTCATCCTTCCCCGTAGAAGTGCAAGTTCTTAATTTAGTTTTTATTGCGAACTTTACATATAAACAAATACTTACGCATGTAATAATAGTTGTGTTGCTGTGGGTTTCTACAATAGTCATCATTATACTGTGAACCACCACGGTCAAGCATTGGAACTGTAGCCTATAGAACGAATTATTATTGGACTGTAAATAAACAATATTTTCATATAGAAATATGTCTTTCCTAGAGCTTCATCTTTACACTTTGTGGTAATTCGACATTAATTCACTTCGATTGTTATAGCATTAGTTCATGGGAAAGTTATTTCTTTTTCTTTTGGTAGAGTAGCTTGTGGAAACTGCGATTCATAATTTCTCCAATCTTAAATTAACACCATCAATTATTCTCAAAAAATATAACACCATTAATTTGACCTCCATAGTTTGTGAGAATACGTACATAAAAATTAAATATGTAAAAGGAGATAAATAGGTGGTCATCGAGCTTGCCAAAAGTTAAAGTAAAAGGATCGTGGTTCAGTCAAACCTTCGCTCGACAGGATGTATACACGCATGGCGGGTCATGAGCCAAGCATTGGATCCATCGTTTCATACGTCGAGGCAGCTCTGTCTCAAATCGTTGGATCAGATGGCCAGCATCACGTTGCTATCCAGACGTAGTGCGTCTTATAGGTTGCCGGAAATAAAAACTCCAGCGTACAGTTTTGTAATTCATTTTTTGTACATTTATATTGCCGTTATCATAATCCAGGTGCCTCGTTTAGTGCACCGATAGCACACCTTCAATTCATCAGGCATCAAGAATCCGAGCGTCACCGGTTCTGTCTCCATGTGCGTTTGAGTTTGCCCGTGTATTCCTACATGAAATAATATTTTTTGCCTAGTACATGTGCGTGAGATTGGTTAGATAAAAATTTCTTTAATTGTCTGCTGATGTCAGCAATGACATCATCACATGCAACGTCCCACGATTTTTGCACCAATCGGATTGTTTCCTTTTTGCTGAAACGTGCAGCGCCTGGATTCCAAGCTATGGCCACGAAGCTCAAGTTATGACCGTGATGGCACTTTTTCTTTCCAACTTTTCTCACGCACCTTGTACGTGTCAGTTCAATAAACTTTATATTGTAACTTTTTTCATGTAACGTAATATCTTTAAATCTCAATCATAAGTATTACTAATCAACGATCTATATTATTTTAGATTATGTGGAAGAACGTGGTGTCTTATTTGACTCTTGTTTTAAGTATATAATAGATAGATGGGGCGGGGGAAACCCCTTTGATAAAAAAAAAAAGATATGACCCCCGGCCGGCCAGGGACAACACATGTGAGGTTGAAACAAACCAAACAGAATTAATCACCAAGACCTAAATTGGGGCATCGGCAAGCACATGTGAGGTTGTGATGCTTAGTTGCTTACATCGATCTGCAGACAAGGCGACAACTTCTTGGGCCGTCGTGGCGGATGCGTGCAGATAAACGAGAAACTCCTCAATGATCTCCTCCTTGGTCAAGTGGGACAAAAGAATCCATCATTCACGAGCGCCAGCGCATGCAAGCGTCGGCCCAGCGCCACCCCGAATCTCAACGCTGGAGTAGCAACAGTGGCAGCGTAGCGGTGCGGGCCTCTAGGGCCGCCGCCGGGCGCCGAGTGAGTCCGTGGGATTCTCCTTCTACGGCGACGGGTTGTACGGGTGCTGAGGAGGCCATGATGAGGTGCGAGAGGATAGGAGGAGGGAATGGGGAAGAGATGGGACGGACGATGAAACGGCTTCCCTGCGCGACCGGGTTGGGGAGTCCAGAGAGGGGGCGTGAAGAGATGGAGTGGATCGGGATCAAGGCGGTTGGGAGAAGACGGGGGCGTGGCCGCGTGGGCCGCGGCTGTTTATGGGTTTTATTATTTTCAGTTTACACCCTTGACTTATGGTCAAGGCGGTCAACCGGTGGCACGTACGTATGAGAAACAAAGCGTGGGTGATTGAATGGAAGAACAAGAGGCAAAGCAGGAGCATCAGTCTGAAACGAGCCAACCAACCAACTAGGTGCCGTACGTGTATATGCCTTGCTGCTGTTTGTTTAATCAAAATCAAAATCAAAATCAAAATCAAGATCAAACGAAATGAAATACGAGCTACGGGCTGGCGTTGTTGGATCGGAATTGGAACCGCTCCGCTTCTTACCTTAATTAATCTCCGCAGTGTAAACCACTGACTGTTTATAATTAGCCACCGGATGGATCTCCCCCTCCCCCTCCCCCTCGCGACACAGCTTCTCCACCGGATGGATCTCCCCCTCCCCCTCCTAACCGGCGCGAATTGCACAGTCACAACAGAAATGGATTACAGTTTGGGATGGATCTCTCTCTCTCTCTCTGTATGTGTGTGTGCGCGCGCGCGGGGGAATCAACAGTGGAATTGGCCAGTCAGAAGAAAGAGTGACTATCGATTGCAGTAGAAAATTGAACAAGCGGAGCCAGATGCAAGTCACACTCAAACAAGAACCTCTCACCTGACATTGTCCAGAGTACAATTTGAACAAGAACCTCCTCCTACTCACTCACAGTCACACGGAAAGCACCGCCTCCGCCCGTCGTCCCAAGTCCAAGTCGCACGCACACCCTGCACGCGGACTGACGACTACTTCTTGTATATATAGAGAAGATGGCAGCATGGTGAGGAGAATAAGAAGACGGGCATGTGTGCTCCATGGAGAAAGGGAAGAAGGCCACTCCGTGCCACGAATCGATGAGGTGGCACAAGCAAGGCCCTCCCTCGCTGGCTGGCGGGCATCCCTAGACACACATTGATTTCATTTACGGGAAAGAGAGTTAAGCGGCACGTATCATCATTCAATGATACGATGTTCCTTTCCAAGGCGGTTTGCCACCAGGTCAATTTGTTTCCATGCAACAGTCTACATGCTTCTTGGATGAGGGAGGGAACCCGTTAAACGCTGTCCATACAACCAAAACAAAAGGTGTTTTTATGAGAGTTTTTTTGAAATTGTTCTGCCATTTCTAAACTAGTACTTTACATAAATGCTGATCAAACCCCAGCAGATGGTGATGAATCAGATTAATTTCATTGTAGAATGAAACACGGTCGTAACTCACACAGCTCTGTGTTCGGCTTCGCTTCAAGTCGCCTCGACTCCGCCTCATTGTTGCAAACTCACGACAGACTTGCTCCGCCCACCCTCAGGTATATGAACAGTGACAGCAATTTGGCAAAATCCCGGAGGATAGGGATACGCATTGATAGATAGAGAGCCATGCATGAAACAAAATGATCACCATGCTGGAGATGCTTATTCTCAACATTAGCATATGTCTTTACACTTGGTTGTACATACGCATACGCATACGCATATGCATTTGTACATTAGCATATGTCTTTACAAGAGGGACATTGACAGGCATGTAGTAACAAGCCGGCCAATAAACTAGGCAAAGCTACACTTGTTTGAAGTCGTTGTGTTGATCATGAAAACTAAAGAACCAGCATTACAAATTCTTTTCATTGGCGGGCATTTGATTTCTCAACTCGGTCAAAGTGTTCATCCAATATCGGAGGTCAAGCCATGGGAGGGTGCGTCAGCCTGGCCACCACCAGGTTCTTATTCATCTTGGCGCCAAACCCCCACCATCAATAACCCAGTGTTGCTGCTGCAGGACACATAGATGGAACATGTTACAAATGTAGGTAGATATCGATTCAAGATGCAAACCATGCAAGCACAATTTTGAACTGGGCATGATGGTTGGGGGCATGCAGCTAGAAAGATATTTGATAACCAACAATAGTAGATATGTTACAGTAAGAAAGCGAACCAAATATTGCCACACTCATACGTCATAAAAGGTAGGACCTACTAAGCCATCACCCTTGAGCCATGCAAAAAAAATCACTCTCTCTAGTAAGCACTGGAATGTCAAACCTCACTTAACAATCACCTATATCAAACCAGCCATATCTACTTTGTGCTGGGACTAGTCTACAATTCAAATTATTGTTTCTACGTCATCGTAACAGGACCTAAACCGAGACACCTTTCATTCAGCTATACAATGTACTCTTAAGGTCGAAACTGTGACAAGCACGACCATGCTCGAACAAAACCACCAATGCTTAATATGAACTAAAGATAAACAAGCTAAAAATTGTCATCATGAGGTTATGGACAGCTCAGAGAGAACTCACCACTCTCACTGTTGTGGAAGCCAAGGATGTAGAAGGTAGCCGACCTCGAAGAATCAGCCACATGTCTGTCAAAGTGTTCATCCAATACTGAAGCTCAAGTCAGGGAAGGGTGGTGGCCACCAACAGGTTCTTCATTTTGGCCGCCCAACCACACCATCGATGCACTGCTGCTGCTAGAAACATGTTACAAATATGTCAGATATTGATATAAGATGCAAAGCATGTTGTGGGGGGCATGTAGCTAGAAAATCCATAGGGTTCCTCTAGGCGGTTACACAATTTGACACCGGCTAGTTTTACCTTATCCGTATTAGTGCTTGTTGCTACTTCCTAGCAGGAACTACCAAGGCATCATCCTTACAACATACAAAAATGACACACTCTTGTAAGCACTAGAATTTGGAACCTCTCTCAATAATCACCTATATATATCAAGCAATGCCTAGTCTACTTTGTGTTGGGACATGTCTACAATCCAAAAAACAACATGATGCCTTCCAGTTACAAATTCAAAGGTTAAAGTGTTACACAACAGAGTGAATGAATGAATAAGTAGCCATAGAATTCTACATCAACAACTGGGCATGATGGATGGGGGCATGAAGCTAGAAAACAATAGTAGATATAATATATAGGCTTCCTCTTGCAAGTTAGCAATCTGCATCCTTGCCTCGCTAAAGAAAGACAGCCAGGAGGCACCAAATCCAGAGACAACATGCCCCCCTATTTGGAAATCTCTCCAAAATTCATAACATCAGTATGAGAGGCAGAATAAGGTCCTAAGTATATAGACAGTATCGTCAAGACACCAGACAAACATCTACCTTAGGATCCCTGTGCTATTTCCCCTACAAATATATAGTATTATTCAAGACTTAAACACAAACATAAACAAGCCCTGTGAGACTTCTCTGTGTGATGGGACTTGTCTAAAATTCAAATATATTGTTTGTACATCATCGCTTCGTGACAGGACCTACACTGATACAGCTTTCATTCAGCTACACAATGCACTCTTAAGACTGAAACTATGACAAGGACCAGCATACTCGAAGAAAACCACCAATGCAAAACAAAAAGGTAATCCGTCAACAAAAGATTACCTGAGCAGTTGTAGCCCAGCATGTACAACACCGATACCGCTCATTAGAAGACTATCACAGTCCACTTATCGTCCAGATCGTGTACCAGGTTCTTTTTCATCTTGGTACCCAACCCCACCATCGAAAACCCGGTGCTCATGATGCAGCCTCCAGAATACAAAGATGGAACATGCTACGCATATCTATGTAGACATCAATTCAATTTGGCACTAAGATGGAACATACTTTGATTTTCTATTATATGAGTGCTGCTATAGCATGTAACGAACACCAGACGACACCAGGAAAACAATAAGAAAAGAAAGTGATATGCAGCTGGCACTTGCTTTGCTCATTTGATCTTGGTTTCAAATATCCATCTGTTTTTCCATGAGTCAAGCTCAGACGGGAAACAAAAATTGTTCAAGGGGACTCACTGTTAGGTGCCTTTTGCAATTGAAGTAGGCCTCACGCCGACGGACTCGCTGGTGATGTTCTCCTCAACGCACATGCGCCAGGAAATCGGTACACAGTGAGAAATGAGATATGCAACTATCCATCAGGTTCTCCTTCATCTTGGCGCTGAACCAGCCATCGACAACCCGACGCTGCTGTTGCAAGACACATAGATGGGATGTTACACATGTATGTATGTAAAAATCAATCCAAGATGCGAACCATGCATGCAAAGTTTTGAACTGGGCATGATGGACTGGGGCATGCAGCTAGAAAACAGGACTACATATTTGACCACTAACAATAGTGATATTTTTACAGTAAGAAAGTGAACCAAATATTGTCGCACTCGTATTTCATAACAGGCAGGACGTACAAAGACATTACCCTTGGGGGATATTAAAAGCACTCACTAAAATAAGCACTAGAATGCCGAACCTCACCGACCAATCATCTATGTCAAACAAGCCATGTCTACTTTGTGCTGGGACTTGACTACAATTCAAATGCAGCATAGAATTCAAATTTATTGTTTGTGCACCATCATAATAGGACCTACACTGGCTTTCATTCAGTTATACAATGCACTGTTAACTCTGAAACTGTGACGAAAAGCAGCATAAGTGATAACTCGAAGAAAACCACCAATGCAAAACCAAAAGGTAAATCCGACAACTAAATTTGATATATTAAGAACTTTTTAGTTCCAAGTGAACTATTATATAAACATTTAGTTAGCAGACAGGAATAAATCAACCAAACATAGTTAATCATGGCATAGGCATAAACAGGAAGCCCAAACCCCACCAGAACATTAACACATCATACGAAGAGATCCACCATCAACTCCATGGCCGACACATAGAGAGACCACACAGCCCCCACATCAATAGAGGGAGGACCGAGGTAAACCGAGAGCTTACCTGAATAGTTGTAGTCGAGGCCGTACAACACCGATCCTGCTCATGAGAAGACTCGATCACAGTCAGATAATCATCCAGATTGTGTATCAGGTTCTTCTTTATCTTGGTGCCGAGCACCACCATCGACAACCCGGTGCTGCTGCTGCAGCCTGCAGGACACAGAGAGTAACGTGTTACACATATCTATATAGATATCGATTCAATTTGGGACTAAGATGGAACATGTCACATGCAGCTAGAAAATATACTACATGATTTGACCTTCCTTCTCTTGGTGGCCATACAATTTAGAACTCACTAGTTTTTACAATCTACAATAAAACAGTAAGAAAATGAACCAAAATACTTCTTGTTGATGCGTCATAACGGGACCTATTGAGACATCATCCTTCAGCCATACAAAAAGGCACCCACTCTATAGTAAGCACTAGAATGTCGAATCTCGTTGAACAATCACTCCCTATATCAAATAAGGTTTGGTCTACTTTGTGTTGGGAACTTTTCTACAATTCAACAACACAACACATTGTATTCCAATTAGAAACTTGAAGGCCTCATGAACCAAATCAGTGATGTATCCCCATGCTGAACCAAATCTTGCTTATGTGTACATCATCATGAACCAAATCAGTGATGTATCCCCATGCTGAACCAAATCCTGCTTATGTGTACATCATGACAGGAATGTCAAACCTGACTGAACAATGACCTACATCAATCAAACAAGGTCTGACGACTTGGTTTCTACAATTTGGTAGAAAGAGACATCTTGGTTTAACTTTTGATTTTCGGTTCCATGAAACCAAAACCGAATGATCACAAGTCTTCGCTCAATTAGCGAAGCACATGGTTCATTCCAGGATTAACTTTTACATATCAGTTTACGGATTGTAAAAGGAGATAATCAGCAAACCAAAGAATATATGCCACTACATATGTAGTATGCTATAGGTAAACCATGTTGCACATGGGACTGTTAAAGGCAAAACTAAGTTGGTGGCTGACTGCACGCCAATAGCTCCAATCTCAGTCCCATCATCACCACAAAACTAAGACCAGCTCAATAGCCAGCATAT
Source organism: Triticum timopheevii (assembly GCA_963921465.1). Classification (NCBI taxonomy): domain Eukaryota; kingdom Viridiplantae; phylum Streptophyta; class Magnoliopsida; order Poales; family Poaceae; genus Triticum; species Triticum timopheevii. Next base: position 9,587,174 of record OY997271.1, read on the forward strand.
CATATTAGGGCGTGAGCAAGGCATCACCACAGAACCAACCATCTTTGTCAAGAACACAATAAGCCGACAACAGCTTATTGTGCAGACACAAGGTTATAGCAAAACCTCTTGATCTACTGATAGTTACTAATATAGAAAAGGAGAAAGAAGTCAGTTCAATCCCCACCTTGACAACATACCAAGTGGATTCAAGAACATGTATGCTAGGACCTGAGACAACATATAGAGGACATGATGTTTGTCCAATCCTCAGTTACAGAGGACATGATGTTGATCTAAGGCATAATATACCGTGCCATTAAGCAAAGCAGATCTATCTCTGGACAGCTTACTTTCTGCTAAGAATCTGCCGTCCAAACTCCCACCAAGAAAGAAAGCAACATTGATCAAATGCAAGCCTAAGCAATATCAGTTCTTATTCTATCCAACCCAGGCCACTATAATATAATATTTCTTGACTAGTTGACCAACACCACATGAAAGACTAATGCTAAGGACATATAAATATAATAACAACATTCTTTAACTATAGAACCAAACAGTCACTACTAGGGAAAAGGCTAGCAGCAGCGCGGGTTTTAGATGTATCAATAGCGCGGGTACCCGCGCTACTAATACGGCGCTACAGCTAACTCATAGCAGTAGCGCGGGCGCACCCGCGCTACTGCTACACAAGTGTAGCAGCAGCGCGGTTAGGGGAAGCTCGCTACCGCTAGTAGCGCTAGCGCTCTTTGGCTGGACGCGCTACTGCTATTGAGGCGCTGCTGCCAACTACCTCGTGCTCGGAGAATTATGCATAGCAGTAGCACAGTAAGCAAAGAATGGCAGTACCAGCACGAAATCCAACGGCAATGATACCATCACTACAAACTTGAAAGTACCACTGGTGCTAATAACCGAACAACGTCCCAGCTGCAGCCCTATGTATACATGTAATTCCCTCACACTGGATAGTGCTACTGGTGCTAGTAGATTGCTAATAACCAAAGTAAACTGTAGGGACGCTGCCCGGGACAGGAAGAGGTAGGAAGGAGAGAAGGGCATCTAGGACCTGCTGCGGGTGCCGAACCAACGACACTGTCAAGAGGACTCGGGTTGAGCCCATAACGGCCCTCGAGGCTCAACGAAGCCCATGAGCAGGTCGAGGTCCCTGTGTTTGGTTGGTGCTCAGTGTGATGAGCTGGTTCCAGGAGTAGGGCAGACACGATGATTCGAGCCTGGAAGGAAGGGACGTGAATTGGACATCACTAATTTTGTGGTGTTGACTTGGAGGCAAGCAACGGACAGATGATGCTACAGAAATGGTAGAAGAAGAGACAGGCGGAGCTGAATCGCAGTAGTACCTTATGTTGACACAACTAGACGTGGTCGATGTAGAAGTCCAAACTGACAGGAAGGACCACGGCCCAAGTGTTTGTGCTTGTTCGGCACTGAACTGTAGAGAAAGAAACTTTCAGGGCATCATTTACTTGCACGGTTAATTAAATAAAATGGGATCACTTCACTTGCTTGTGAGTCAACAGAAACAACATGCATATATTCCTACACTAGGAGACGGTGTGATTTTTCAGGACGTACATTGGAATCAATGGGTGTATGAACCTGAACCTGAAGACAAGTCTGCGTAGATATGTATAGTTGAAAAACAGGAGTGCTGCTAGCCTGCGAGGGAACAAAAATTCCCCTAATTTTGCAATCCCTGAGAGGAAAGGTGGGAGTTTGGGAACCTTGAGCGGGATGAGATGGGATGAGGGGCTTGGAGGAGGACGTCGCCGGAGAGGAGAGGAAGCAAGTCGCTGCTGCTGTTGGTGGCCCTGCTGACGCCGGCGACTCCCTTCTCACGCCGCAATGACGAGCGAGGAGCAAGCAGCAACGCCACGCAGGAGAAGAGAAGAGGCCGCGTCCAAGGTCACCGACGGGCTGCTGGTCGCTGTGGTCGCGGGAGCCGCGCCAGCACAGGCCCCCGCCGGTCAGGTCCAGGTCCAGGTCCGACGAGGGGAGGGGAGGCGACCCCCATCACCATGGCCGTCGAGGGGAGAGAGGAGGGCCGCCAAATCCCTCCCTCCGGATCGAGGCCGTGTCGTCCAGATCGGCGTGGGCATGGCTGCCAATCCGCTGCGGCCGCCGCGAGTCCGGGAGCGCCATGGCCGCCCGCTCGAACTGGGGCCCGCCTCAAGGAGAGGAGGTGGTGGCCGTCGACGGTGGGGATGGGGGCGGCGGCGGCGGCGCCGGTGAGGGAGAGTGAGAGGGAGATGGAGATGGAGAGGAATGAATCGTCGGGAGCGTGAGTAAATTAAGTCGCACACTTTTTTTCGTTTCGATCTACTCAACAGTCAATCAATCGCGGCGACTCATATGTCCTCCCTCGGATCCATCGGATGATTTCTCATTGGTCCATCACGACGTGCCACGGATCGAGCCCATGTTCTGGTCGATCACACCCGTCCGTCCTTCTAGATCCAACAGCACATAGGCTCTGCAGTTATATTGACACGACCTCCTTCGGATCGGATTCCCATCACGACTCACGACGAGCCGATGTTCGCATTCGACGGAACATACATACAATTTTAATACTACAACACTCGGGCGACACGGGTAGGTTAGGTTTTTAAGTTTTTATTACTTTTATTGTTCCAACTTTACAGCCACAAGATGGGGAGCGACACGCAATAATACAAGTTTCGTTGAAATACTACTACAACAGTTGCGCGACACGGGTAGGTTAGGTTTTTAAGGGTTTTTTTTTCATGTTTATTATTCCAACTATACAACTACAAAATCGGGAGTGGCCCCTACTAGTTGGCTTTAGCAAGTAGGGCATACAAACAAATCGAGGCCCCCTCTTAGGCCCATCCCAGCCGTCCTTCTAGTCCTAGATCCAACTGCTCACAGGTTTCATCGTTGTTGATTGACCGAACGCAGTCTTTGCTTGTCCACAACAGTCTTGGACCGTGTCACAAAAAATCCATGTGATGTTGGTGTTCTGAATGTGGTAACAGCCCCAAATTGTTCTATGATTTGTATGTGCATCTGTTTGCCATTTCATTTCTTTTCCCCCATTTGCTTGTCGGATTTTCTGTATTCATGTTCATGGTGGGTATGGTCGGATCGACCCAATACCCCCAGATGTAAACATTGGCTTGTTGGTGGTTATGGTCGGATCGACCCAATAACACCCCTAGATGTAAACATGTTCATTTGGACATGACATTTTTTGCGGTATTATTTTCTCGGTATTGCTTACTCCCGTTTCCCCACTAACTGAAACCACATTTGTTCTAACATGTATAAGAAACAACTCATGGCATGGAGAAACGGATCCTTGCCGGCAAAATGACATGTGTCTCTCGCCGTGTAGCTGCCATATGGACCTCGTCAGTACAAACCAGTCTACTTGTCCGAGACAATCTCGGATGCCGCCATGCAAACCACCATGACACCTTCACCACATCGTGTCGGTCACATGATCGCACCAGGGCCGCCCCTGGGGTATGGGCACTGGGGCGACGGCCCAGGGCCCAGGCAAGAGGGGGGCGCATGATTGAGTATATAAATATAACTATAGCCCAGTAAATAATAGGTAAAAAATACAAAAGAAAAGAAATAAGTTGGGCTAGGCCCATCAGATAGCTAGCTAGCTATCGCCCATCGATTAGGGAACGCGAAGCGCCGTGAGTCACGCTAGTTGGCACGCAAGGCTGATCGTTTTCCTTCGTAGGTTCGTCGACCTTGAACCGTCGGCCTCCTCGCTCCGCGCATTGCCGCGTCGCCCTCGCCTCGGCCGGCGCTGGAGCTGCGCGTGCCGCACGGCAGTCCAGTACCCCGACCGTCCGGCATCCGGCAAGGCGGCATCACGGCAATACCTATACGTCCGGCTACTTGGCCGACTGCAAGTAAGTTTGAAGTCTGCAACGCTGTCCGGCTGTCCCCAATCCCAGGGATGGTATCCCTGAAAGTCTGCAAGTCAGTACCTTTGAACATTTCGATGATTCGATCCATGTTCCTTAGTTCCTGTCCATCCCGCCAAACCCCAATTTGACAATTTCAGCAGTTTATTTTATTCTTTATTTCATATGCACGTATTCAATTATACATCCCTGGTCCATCCTCCAATTTCAGTATGCATGAAGTTTTAAAATTTTCTAATCCAATCTATCATTTTTTTTGTCATTCTATGTACATGTCTAGGTTGCAATCATCCGGTGTATAAATTCCTAATTCTTTTCTTCATGATAGTCTGCCATGTTACCTAGAAATGCCCGAAGAAACTTTTTTTTGAAGCACTCGAGTATTATTGTTGTCGATGGAGTCAGCCTAATTTGGTTCTTATTTGAGGTAATCATGTCATGTTAGTTTCATTTTACAATCTTTTTAGTATTATTGTTGTTGATGGAGTCAGTTCGGATTTGGTTATTATTGTTCTCGATGGAGTCATTTGAATTATTATAGTCAAATTTTAAGTTAAAGATGTGTGATTGAAAGTTATCTCACGCATACGCATACATATATATGGTCTTAGGACATAGGGCCCCATGTCGTCGAGTTCGCCTAGGGCCTCCCGAAACACAGGGCCGGCCCTGGATCGCACGTCTCTCTCTTTGACGGTCCTCACCTCTCCACCACCGAGCGGCAACCACGGGACTCACTGCAACGATACGCTCATCCCAATCTCATCGTCGACCAGGGGCGGTGAGGAAACCCGACCCGTTGCTTCTAACAACCTGGGTCCGCCAAGTTGGAAATAATTAAACATGCGCGGTCTAGTCGATGGATTGAGTAAAGCGGATACATGCATGTATCATGGCAGCTAGGGCCATCGTTGACTAACTAGTGTGAAATATACATGCATGCATGCATGCATGTGCGTGGGTGCGTCAGTAAGTTGTGTTCGTGCACGTGCATGTGGTACTAGCAGTACTAGCTAGTGCGTACGTACTCGTGGTGCAAACGTGCATTGCATATATTTTGGTCCAATATATAGATGGAAGGGCAGACGCCAGCCACACCACGGGACGGGCACGGGAGGTTAGGTTTGTACGGGATCATCACTGGTTGATAAGATGTTTTTCTAGACATTTGAATTATTTTGAAAAAGTTGTCTACTTTGTCCATTTTCAAAATAAATGAAGTTCTAGGTTTGTCCTAAGTCAAACTTGTTCAAGTTTGAGCAATTATGTAGATGGAGGCGCTTGTTGCTGGACGTCACGCTGCCTCAAAACCCTCACACGCTCGGTGGTAGTGCATGCCGTGAGTCAAAATTGTTTAAGTATGACCAACTATATAGATGTCATTGCTCGCTGATGGAGTCGTCGTGTATCTCGCCACCCTGCCGCCAAGCCCTCGTGTCTCCGCGTGCGTGGAACGCTGGCTGGCTGTCCATGGACCCTAGTAGTGATTCCGCGTTGCCGCGACCGGCGCGACCATCGTCGAGACGCGTGTGTGCGGCTGTGACACGGGCTCCCTCCTCGCCCTTGACGTGCCGGCGCACACGTCCCACTGTCGAGTCATGCACGCGCGGCATTGAGGCCACGCGGGCGCCCAATTGGGTGTAGTCGTAAAACGTCCGGTGGACGGACCCCGGCTGCGAGCGCGAGTGCGTGTTGTTGCTGCCGCCGCCGGCGGTGATGGTGGTGGCGCTCGTTGTGGTGTATTGCCGCGCCCGCGCATCAAGTGTTGGATGAACGGTGCATTCGGTGTGTCCATTTTGGGTACGGTGACCCCCGTTGGTAGGAGTTGCCCTAGTACTGCATGGAGTATATATTTTGGTTTTGTTTTGGGCACCGGCCATTAATGACTTGACTTCTTGAATCGATGGTTTTCTTTTGATTTAAAAGAAGAAGGAAAAGGAAAAAGGAAAAGGAAAAAGGAGAAGGAAGAGAAGGAGATCCATCTAGTAGTGCATATCCATCCATCCAACCAAGAAACCGAAACGCGCAGTTGCAAAGGAAAAAAAAACGTAACGTGTGGAGCGGCCGGAGAGAAAAAGGAAAGAAATGGTTTATTTGGAGAAGTTTCAAAATAATTGAAGTTTTAGGTTTGTTTCAAGTTATATTTGCTTAAATTTGAGCAATTATTTATATATGTAGAGGGAGGCGCTTGTTGCTGGACGGCACCCTGCCTCCAACTCCAAGCCCTCGCGTCGCCGTCGTGCATGCATGCACGGCTCTACATGCATGGCCCCGAGAATTAATAATTCAAGTTGTAGCTCAAGGCCGTTCACAGGAGCAGCATGTACGTACATGCATGTAGAGAGCTACGTAACTTGCCGGTTCGTCATGAGGCAAATTAAGTTGTTTATTTAAGATTGACCAATTCTATAGATGGCATTGCAGCTGATTGCTGGAGTCAAGTTGTTTAAGTTGTTTAAGTTTAACTTGCGACGATCGACGTGGCCTTAGTTACCATCGCGACGTGAAAGATGCAAACTTCAGGGAGCAGTCACCTCTGGCATCGTCCATCGCGCATGTACGTCCTTGACGTGTCGGTGCACGCGTCACACTGTCGAGCCATGCACGCCCGCGTGACGGTGTTGAGGCCGGCCACGCGGGCGCCCCGACGGGTGGATGGACCCTGGCTGCGAGCGCGAGCGCGAGTGCGTGCTGTTGCCCACTGGCGGAGCTTCGTCAAGGCCGAATGGGCCGTGGCCCGCCCAACATTTTGACATTTGTACACTAATTCATTTACTCCTAGGCCTTGAAACGTTAGCCCACAGGCTACTTAATTCTATTTGTTCGATCAGCCCGGCCAACAATTTGCCTCAAGCTCCGCCACTGCTGTTGCCGCCGCCGCCGCCGCCGCCTCCTGTCCTCTATATGCATTGTGATATAGGGCCAAGGCCTTGCTAGTGATCTTTCACAAATTGAAGGGGGAATCCATGAAGACCATGGTTAAGAACGTGGAGAAATCACAAGAGAAACACTCAAGAACAACAAGGAAAAAATAGCACAATGTAAGGTTCTTCCCAAATCCAAAGAAGATGAGGTCTTGTTCATTCCACATATGACGCCAACATGCGTTAACTCGTTTATATATAGGGCTGGAATGTCCAACGGGATACAAACCTCCACACATCCTCCGACGGCATTGTTCGCACCATCGGTACAGGGATAGGACGAGGGAGACATTATTCCTACTCAGAGACATCGTCAACGCCACACAGCCATACCAAGGTGTTGAACCTAACAAAAATAAGAACGGGGTCCCTCCCACCAGCACGGGGTATCCTCCGGACCTCCATGTCCCAAAGGCCATCAGAGGTGGAGCGGATCGGCAGTGGCGCCGATGGGAAACAACTGGTAATGACACGCAGGGGGGGGGGGGGGGGGGGGGCATAGTCAGGATGTTGACGTCAACATAGATGTCAGATAACTATTTGAGATCTAGATGAGGCTTAGACAGACTCCATTGTTTGCCCTAACTGTGTTTATACAAGCTGCACAGTTTCACTTTTTGTATGCAAACTGAGTATAGCTCAAATGGCCAGGTACCTTAATTATGGTGGAACCAGCCCAGCCATGTTCAAACGACTTGGCAGGGCGCTCGCACCTTCCTGTATTTATTCTAGATATTAACAGCTTTATACTTCTAGTGGTACTTGGCATGCCCATAGACAGTGAGGCGCCTATAGTGATTTTGACCTGTCAGCTTAGTCTTCTTGGAGGTGTTTATAAGGGTATGATGTGCATGCGATCATTCATAGAGATGAGTGTATTTACGTGTTTGAGCGTCTCTGTTTATTATGTTTTACAAAAAAAGAATTGCACTTTCTTACAATAAATGTGCAACTGCTTCCCTACGAAACTTGCAACCAATGGGCTATGTTCATTCTTTTTAGGCGAGACCTCATTGTCTACAAGTTGCCCTTTTCCGAGGCTTGGAGTTGTACTTTTTACAAGAAATGTGCGACTACCTTTTCCTGAAAATTATAAGTGAGGGGCAACTCTCATTGTTTTGCCCTCATTGTGTAGTTCCGCCTAAATGAGGATTGTAGTGGCATTTGTTTTATGTAAACTAGATGATACCCCGCACGTTGCTGCGGGAATTGCTCATAAATATTTGATGTTCAAAAACATGAGGCTTTTATGAAAGCATAGTATATGATGACGACAAAGTTATTTGTTCAAAAGGATTATTATATGAAGCATCTAGAAAAAATATGATGAAAAGCCAAATAATGTGTGTATGTGTAATTTTCCTTCAATTCCTTATCTTAATAGCTTATCATCAAGGTAATAAGACAAAAAAAGTAAGGTAGAGACAATGGAGACATCTCATCCACTTGCCAAACCTAAATCAAATCAATGATAGCAACTATTGTGTACATTCCATAAAAAACATATTGCATTGATAATATGTGAGTTCACTCATAATCTGATTTCCTATAAAAAATAGGTCACCTATAAACCATGAGGCTCACACTTGAGTCCCTCACCAGAACAACTTTTGCAGCAAACTGCTAATTTTTTTAGGCGCCTCTGAATTTATTTGGTTTGCCTTCTCTTCTATGGTGCACAACTATGCATGCTTATGAGTCATGTAAATCTTAGGCTGCAAACTGACAGTGAGAGGGAGAACCGCAAAACATCATAATATCCGAGAGCCACTAAGATGGAGATGAAGGGATACCTCAACATCAACATGGACCCAACATCTGGCGAGGTTGATTTATCCACCAACCACTATAAGATTGACATTCAAAAATAAATAGACAAATAAATAAATAAGGGGCCATTTGAATTTAAAGTATAACCAAACTAACTGGCAGATGTTAATGCGCGAGTCTATGTGTGACTGTTGTGCAACGAATCCAATATAATTTGTTGCACAAAAGGGTCAACCATAATTTAGAACCTGTACATTTGAAGGTGAGGTAGTAATTATGAGCAAATGAAATTGAGATATAAAATATAGCAATTGAGGAAGGTCCGAAAGATATTTGCTCTGTCGAGATCGCTATGAGAGAGTGCACAGAGGCTGTACCTTAAACTTGAAGCATGGACCTCGATCGGGGGGGCATCGACCCCATGATGCGAAGTCCAACAAAAGCACAATTGAGAATGCACAGTAAAACCGGTTTTATACAAACACACTGTATAGGGAAGATTAGATCAGTCGATAGACCTTGATTGATTTTTTCAGATCTCTGGTGTGTACCTAGTTAGTCATAACTCACATATATTTGAGATACTTTGAGTAAGCTTATGACACCAGGGAACTCTTCGGTGTGGCTATGCAATTAAGATGGGCAAAAGTAGCACGAGAACGTTCAACAGAGACAAATCCTTCTCTTAAGAGATGATAGTGTCCATAATTTCTTTCCTGGTAAAAAAAGTTCATAATTTCCAGAATACTATTCAGTTTCAGTGATCCGCCTCAACCAAATGAAAGAAACTCCAGAATAATCTATATATGCATCCATAGTATATGCACTTTACCTAAAATGTACATGGGACAATTACACTTTGGGAAGTGTAGAGGAACTATTGTGTAATCTTCAGTAAGAAAATATAAATTAGAAAAAACTCCAAGGAAGCGAGCCATCATAATTTGCAGTAAAACATTTATATTTGCATATACCTTCAGATTGGAGCGTGTGTCGGAGGTAATCTTCAAATAAGAAAATATGAAAAATATAAATAAGAAAAAGTTCCAATCTGAAACTGAAATTTCCATATAGTCACACACTGAATAGTAATCTTCCCACAAACGCTCGGAAACTGAAATATAAATTTGCATATAGTTGCACACTGAATAGTAACGTTCCCACAAACGCTGAAAAACACTTATAGTCAGAAAATGAATAGTAATCTTCACACAATCTGAAGCGAGCTATGTGTATACCTTCAGATTGGAGCGTGTGAGGATCAGCAAGACAACGGCGGCTCGACCCCAAGGTAGCCAAGAAGAAACCTGAAGAATTGAAATGGAAGGCTACATATTTCAAGCGAAATTAAATTCAGATTTGGATTAGGCAAAGAATTAAATTGCAATTCAGTGTATTCATCAAGCAAAATTAAATCTACATATGAACCAAAGATACAAAACTTCAGAATTGGTTCGTATGAAATGGATGGGAACATTAAATACCAACAGGAGCCGTAAATCTGAGGTGGTTGGGTATGCAGCGAGTGAAGAACAATCAAAACGACTGATTGGGCATCCAAGTCGTCCAACACTTGAGGAAGTCCAAATTCGTTAGTCAATTGGCAATATGCCATAGGGAATGGCTTAGGAGGGAGGAGGGGGATGCTCACCTGCAGCTGCAGTATGAGCACGCTATGGCAGACACCAACCTGTACTGGAGGATGATGGGAGGCGAGGCATCGACTTTAATATGCAATCCATCAGTTTTTTGTGGAGATCGTGGGGAGAAAGTGGAACGTCAAGCGTCAATTACCTGTAGAAGAAGAATTTTTGGTTTTGTTTTAGGAGAAGCATTTATTTTGCAGTGATGGCAATGGAGAAGATAAACAGTGTGGGCCATTGGAGCATTGGGTTGTGTACGATTGATGTGAGGAAATGAAAGAGAAAATGCTGAAGAACAAAGACGAGGAGCACATGAGACATGACATTCAACTTTTGAAGCATTGTTGCGTCTGTAGTTAACCGTCTTTGGGAAGAATAGACCAACCCAATCACAATAATGCTCACCGGCTTGGGGCATTGACAGGTACGGCAAGGAGGCGGATGAGACCGGCGAGGTACACCTCTGAGCTAATCCCACGGCCCACCGGCCCGAGGCCGGCGGCGCGAGGAGGGGCCGGGGGGGGAGGCGCTGCTCGGGGATGCCCGCTTCAGGCCATGGCGGCTGCGAGGAGGCGGGGGGAGGGGGCGGTGGTAGACCGGCGACCTGCTCGTACTGGGGCGGGGACGGCCTCGCCCGGTCCGAGGCTGGCAGCGCGACGAGGGACCGAACGGGAGCCACGGCGTGCGCACAGTCGCTGCCGGGAGGAGCCCGAGTACAAAAATCACCAATTTCACGATGGAGATTCTTCGGGCGTGGGCAGTGGGGAACGATTAGGAAAGATTTTTTTTTCTTTTCTTTCAGGGAAAATATTTGGTGAGGTGGGCTTGAGTGGGACTGCATATGGTGTGACGTGGCTGCATGTGATTGGATGCTGATGTGTCTATCCTGTATGTTAAGATAAATCAAGTAGTGGGGATAAACTTCTTAAGTATATAGGATGCACAACTATCTTTGTTTAAAAAGTGTAAAACCAAACAGGTATATGCAAGTTCTTCATTGATTGTGTACATGTTACACTGTTCAAATAATTTAGTTTGTACCTTTTCCAATCCCTATGAATACCTTTTCTCGGAAAGTGTCACTGGGACATTATATTTCTTGTGTACATGTTGCACCTTTCCGATAATTCGGTTTGTACTTTTTCAAGATTCAACAAATACCACTTCTCAGAAAGTGCAACTGGGACATTACTAGAAAAACGCTCGTGCGTTGCAACGGGGCAACATTAACTTTAAGAGTTCAATATTAATATTCTCATACATATCAAGTGACATTAGCGACTTTTTTACCATCAAATCCTCACACACACACTCTCTCCCTCCCTCTTCCTCACTCTCTCTCCCCTCTCCCTCCCTCTCTCTCTAACACACACACACACACACACACACACGCTAGAGCATAACAATATGGATTATGTGATATTTGCCACAGCTCCAAGAATACGCGAGAGGAGGTGGCCCGGGTCGGCGTTGGCGCCGTCCGGCGCGGGCCACGGGCCCGCTTCCAAGTGTCTGCATGCCGGCCACCCACGTCGGGTCCTTCAAGTGCCGCTTCCACCGCACCAACTCCCAGGGCCACGGCCACGGCCAGGGCCAGGGAAGCCGCCCTTCTTCGCCCCCTTCACCGACCGCGGCCAACACGGTGCCGCGGCAGCCGGTCTCGCCGCCCTCGTCCTCCGGCACCGTCGTGACCCAATGACGCAGCCCAAGCATCGGCCTCGAGAATCAACGATGCTCGACAACGGAGAGGAAAGGGAAGATCATATACATGTCATAAGAAAGGGAGTTTATTTACTGCTCCCGCCTCGATAGTCCTGTGCGTTCGGTTTATTCGGTTTACATGATTCGGTTTATACGGTTTTTCGGTATGTACGGTATTAATACTTCGGTAAATACGGTATGAAATTAAAATACGGTTCGGTTTCGGTATATACCAAATTATTTCGGTATGGTTTCGGTATATACCATAAAAACCAAAGTTGACGCGAATTTGAAAATGACGTAATAATAATTTGCAAATTTATGACTCAAAACACATTCTATTTTACACAAATAGTATATGACTATATATATAAGTATATATGCATGCATTGATTCATCTGTTGATGGTTATGGACGTGCTTAGCATTTTAAAAAGAGAAAAATGACAATGTTACAAGAAAAATGTAGGTGCTTAGTAGTGAATTTGACTCATGTACAAGAACAATGACAACTTGTATGGTTGTTCATCTCAAAAAATATAAATTTATCTTTTACTTCGGTTTATTCGGTTAACCATTCGGTTTTTCGGTATATACCGTAAAAACCAAAGTTCAAATCGGTATGAAAAGTTCATACCATACCGAAACCAGAAACTATAAAAACAAAAAAATCGGTTCGGTTCGGTTTATTTTTGGTATGGTTTTTCAGTTCGGTTTTAAACTGCACAGAGTGACGCCTCGATGTATTGTTTCCTTTGTTTGGAAATTGATTACCATCCGTGAGTTAAGGTAAGGTTAATGTGATTGAGCGATTTTGCTGAAAATCAATTATTTGTTTTCTAATTAATGTGATTGAGTGATTTAAGGTAAGGTTAATTAATTTAGATTTGATCTTTAGAGATTGTTCGTGATTGATTCTACATTACTAAATAATTTGCGCCAGTATGGAAAGTTCTGATATGTTCAGATTTCTTTCGTTGTGTGAGAGGGTGACGTGAAAATGAACCAATGAAGTGGGGGAAGGGGACGAAAAAAATCTACGAAAAAAACCCAGCGAAGGTGGGAGGAGGTACCAAAAAAAACCATGGAAGGTGGGACGAAAAAAAACCTGGAAGCGAGACTACCAACTGCTCCATTAGGAGTAGAGATGGATTCAATCATGTGACTCTAATTACTTCGGATTGTTATGTGCACACTAAGCGGGATGCAGTTAGGAAAGAAAATGTTTTCTAATTAAAGTGATTGAGTGATTTAAGGTAAGGTTAATTAATTTATATTTGATTTTTAGTGATTGTTAGTAAAGTATGATGCGTCTTTAAAATCTTTTATTTGTTTCCTTAAAATCTATTATTTGTTTCCTAAAGAAATTTGCAATAATGGAAGGTATCGGTTGATTTGGATAAGTTAGTAAATTTAGATCCGTGATTGCGTGCACGTTTGGAAAGTGCTGATTTGCAAGGAAAGAGCTGAGGGGTAAATAAACCGGTGAATAAGAAACCAGCATCGAAAAAAATCTACGACGGTTAAACTACGAAAAAAAAATTGGACAAAAGTGGTGGGATGAAAAAAAACCTAGAAGCGAGACTACCAACTGCTCCATTAGGAGTAGAGATATGTATTCTCTTGACTCCATTATCATCTGTATGACGCCTAGGGCGCTATATGCATGATTTTCTCTGATTTATTAATTCTTTATTTATTCTTCACGAACGATCTAGTCAAACTTTTTCTTTTCTTTTTGGGACTCTTGCTTTTGACCATTTTGCTTGTTCATGTACGTTAAAAAAGCGATATGTAGCCGCACCCTCTAGCGAGTGAAAAAATGTTCACGCATTTCTTAAAACAATGTGAAAACATGTTCATGTACTTTTAAAATGTTCAAGTTCTTTCAAAAAGAGTTCACACGTGTTTTAAAATATGACCATGTAATCAAAAGTCAAATATTTTTAGAATATCCTATAATGAAGAACTTTTACATATTCAAAAAAGATATTCGTCCAAGTAAAAAAAGGTTTCACATGTTTTACAAAAAATCATGTTATTTTTAATAGTAACCTCAAATTTGAATAAAGATTTTTTTAAACAATGTTCAAATCAGAAACACAAAAAGAGGAAAGAAAAGGCAGAAAAAAGTAAAGAAGAAAGACAAACTGAAAAAAAAAATGTTCATCATGTATTGATTTTTACGTACAAAAAATTCATTGTTTACTTATGAAATGTTCATCGAACTATTATGTATTTAGATATTGTTCATTGTGAATTTGGAAAATATTTGTTGGACATTTAAAAGATGTTCATGTTTTGAAAATAATAGGAAAAATGCAAATGCACAACAAATACATGAAAAGAAAAAGAATAGGGGAAATTGAAATAAGCAGAAAGAAGAAGGAAAAATTATACAACAAAAAAATAAAACAGAAATCAGAAAAAAATAATGTTAAGAAAAAAAGAATAAGGAAACTAGACACGAAACTGCTACTATTGCAAATAGACCGAGGAAGAAAACCGGTAGGAAACTGTACCGTGGGGCCATACAGGCCATGGAAACCGCTCTTGGACGCTGGCTGGCCCATATGCGCGCGCCAGAGGCGAGCGAGGCGTGTACCTCGCAGTAAGTGAGACATAGCCTTCATGCTTGCTAGCTCCCGCTCCGCTCGTTGTGCCAGACCTGTGTTTGGATGAGGGGGGCGGGGGGCGTGCGGTGCTGTAATGCTGGATACGAGCAACCAACAGCAGCGCCCGTCATGTACTTGGCTTCGTCTCATTTCCAATTCCGGTGACTTCCTTCGGGAGTTCCCAATTGCCCACTTTCTCGTCATGTCCATTTCAACAAAACTTCACAAAACTGCACGGCAGTGGTCGCACATCCTCAAACCTTTGATTCTGGTTACGCCGCAAGGGCAGGGAGGATGCAGTGTCTCCTCTCAGTGTGGCAGCTGGTGCAGGTGGCAACGCTGATGTGGCCAGTGGGTTGAATGGCGCGGATGCCATCGAGAAAGGAGCGACGTCGGTGGCAGCGGCTGGTGAACAGTCTCAGCCGCAACTGTTGGAATTGGTGAGCAACATCAAGCGGTAGCAAGTACGATCGATGTTAACCATAGTTCACAGTACTAGTACTATAATAGATTAGATTATTTGCTTCTACGTGACTAAATTAGATTACATCACTAGTACTACTTTATGGTGCTGAACTTCATTTGAATTTGGGGCTTTTGGTCTTAAGTATCTGAAATATTTTCCAATGGGTCAGGAATTTTTTTTCCCGTGACCAAACATTTCGTTGCTTCTCAGAATGTTCTTTTAGCATTTTGTTGCTTCTTACAATGTTTTTTTATAAAGCGCACAAAAGCAATCTCGTGTTGCACAAGGAAAATGCATACGCACAAGCGGGTATATGAACCATCTTGTCCATCCATTGGCAAAAGATTGCTTTGAGACCGGGAGAAGATGCAGGGGAGAAAATGTGATTACGGGCCTTTTCTATATTCTGAAAATGAGAAAAAAAGTGATGTGTAGTATAAAATCCGTGCCCTGTCGCACAAGTATAAACGTTTAGATGCCACAATAGTCTGTGGTTCAGAAAATATTCACAGGGTAGATAGGCTAGGTCTAGTGCGCCTAGACATAAGTGATTCTTGGTCGACTGATTCGTAGCGAGATGACCATACTTTTATCTTCTGACAATTAATTCATACGCATAGGGAGAACATGTTGACAATAATCTGAAAAGAAAATTTCGAAGTTTATTGTAATTATCAGCACGGGCGATCAATTACGACCAACGGGCGTCGACCCTGTGCTCACAAAGTCACAACAGCACCTTCCCGAGGTCATGCAGTGGGGATTCTTTGTAAAACCGTATTGATGGCACATTTGCACGCATTTGTCAGGCGTGCATGGTACTACATCAAAATTCGGGAGGCAGACACCTGGAAGAATATCTACAAGAAAAAAGGGAATCAGCACGAGCTATATATGTATTTGTATTGACTACTTAATTGTCTGCCCAGACTATCTGCGCCCTTCATCAATTGGATAGGTGTAGCGACAGTTGTTGCTTAGATGGTGGCTTTAACCTTGCTGTTATATGGCTTCGTAAGGTCTTGTGAGAATAATTAATAAAGTGGTCGTATGCATCGTCCAGATATAGAGGCCGGGGGTCATCCTCCTTTTCTAAAAAAAAACTTAATTGTCTGCCCACCTGTTTGAGCGTCGCAGGGAAGCATCACGGTGGCCATCACCACCATCACGGCTGCCAGGCATGCAATGCTTGTGTTTCTCTTGCTAAACGCCATGACAAGGTGTAAAGCTACTGTTCTTTGGATGTTTGATCTTCTTGGTAATGTGTTGAAGGCATCCCCTTCCTTTTGCTGGAGCTTATATAGAGGTGAGAAGCACTCAAGCGGATTCAAATCCAGGCTGCCTGCATTTATGGTGGTACTTAATTACCGTGTAATTTTATGCTGAAGTTAATGCATTGATTTTTGGATTGAGGATGGGTACTTAGGCTGGTCACAGTGGGGAGGAACTTAGGAGTAATATCACACACTCCAATACAACTTTGCTTATGTGGCACGTATTTAATGAAGAGAGAGGTGTTTGTGGTAACTAGCTAAGTTACCGGAACATCACACACTCCAAGAAACAATGAGTCTATAATCTAATAAATACATCATTGCATGACACTACATAAATGTTCCTACTCACTATGGAGGTAGTAACATAGTCTAGGAAAGTGTGAAGTTACTAGCTTATGTTCTTGCCCATTGTGACCAGCCTTATCACCTCCTTCTTGGGTTAATGTACCATTAATGATTGGACTACTTTGCAGAAAAAACCAGGAAAATCAAGAAATGCTGAAGTGAGGAGTAGGAATGTTTGAACTAAGAGCAAGTGAGGTGTTCTGCGCATCTCATGGCCCGCGAGTTGGATGAAGACGATGTAAAATAACCTGGGAAGAGTAGAACCCTTTTCTCGGGCCGCAGTTTTATTTATACAGATGATGCCGTGGCTTACAAGTAGATCGATCAAGAGTTTGATCGAGAGTTTACAGAGAAGGTCGGTAACGAGAGGGAGACACAGAAGAAGAGATAGAACAGGTTTCCAGGAGTTTAAACCTCTAGTCCTATCCTATTACAAAGTATTTCAACACTCCCCCTCAATCTGAACCTAAGGAACACCAAGGTTGAGATTGTGCTTGAACTCCTCGAGCCTTCTCATAGTAAGTGGTTTTGTGAAGCCATCAGCCAATTGATCACCAGTAGGAATAAACTTTATGTCAAGTAACTTACGTGTTACTCTTTCTCTGACAAAATAGAAATCAACTTCGATATGCTTTGTGCGTGCATGGAAAACAGGATTAGCTGAAAGATAGGTTGCACCAAGATTATCACACCATAATCTAGCAGCTCGCGGAGTTTTAACTCCAAGTTCATAAAGCAATGTTTGTATCCACATCACTTCGGCTGTAGCGTTTGCTAGAGCTTTATACTCAGCCTCAGTGCTAGACCTTGAGACTGTAGCCTGTTTTCTTGCACTCCATGATATAAGATTTGTTCCCAGTAACACAGCAAATCCACCTGTGGACCTTCTATCATCAGCACACCTTGCCCAATCTGCATCAGAGTAGGCAGACACAAGCATAGAGGGAGACTTGACAATTCTTACACCAAGTTCTCCTGAAAACCTGAGATACCTCACAATCCTTTTAACTGCAGTCCAATGAATAGTAGTAGGTGCATGTAAATACTGGCATACTTTATTCACTGAATAAGAGATGTCAGGACGTGTAAGAGTTAAATATTGCAATGCACCAACAACACTTCTATAGTTTGTTGCATCCTCAGATCCAAGAGCCTCTCCACTATCAATGGTGAGTTTTTCTGAAGTTGAAATAGGTGTACTTACAGGCTTGCAATTTTCCAATCCAACTCTCTTGAGAATGTCATTGACATATTTTTCCTGTGACAAAAGTATACCATCTTTCACCTGTTTAACTTCTATACCAAGAAAGTAATGTAGATCACCCAAATCCTTAAGAGCAAACTCCATCTTTAAATCCTTAAGCAAACAAGTGGTAGCATCTGGACTTGAACTAGCAACAATTATATCATCAACATATACAAGAACAAATATAGTGACATTGCCCTTGTTGTAAAGAAATAATGAGGTATCCACTTTTGATGATGTAAACCCAAGTTGTTGTAACTGAGTGCTCAACCTTGAGTACCAGGCTCTTGGGGCCTGTTTTAGACCATATAAAGCTTTATCTAATTTGCAAATATAATGAGGTGTGTTGATATTCTCATAACCTGGTGGTTGCCGCATAAAAACCTCTTCTTCCAGAACACCATGAATAAACGCGTTCTGAACATCTAGCTGCCTTAGGCTCCACCCTCTGGAAACAGCAATAGACAATACAAGTCGAATAGTAGCTGCCTTAACAACCGGACTGAAGGTATCTTCATAATCAATACCAAACCTTTGTTTAAAACCTTTTGCAACTAACCTGGCTTTGTATCTGTCTATACTTCCATCAGACTTTCTTTTAATCTTATACACCCATTTGCAATCTATGACATTTCTTCCTTTTTCCGGTGGTACTAAATGCCATGTGTTATTTTTTATGAGTGCCTCATATTCATTATCCATAGCTTCTTTCCAATCTTTACTAGCAAGAGCATCATGCAAATGTGTTGGTTCTCCCATACTAGTAAGAAAAGCACGTTTAATTTTGTCATACCTTATAGTGCCATCTGTATATTCCTTTGTCTTCAGAATACCAGATTTGGATCGAGTATGGCGACGTGGAAGTTCTTGCGCAGGAACTAGTTCACAAACCTGTGTAGTTGTAGGCGCAGAACATCCTGATGTAACTGGTTCCGCAGCAGACTTTGTGGCCACAGAAGATCCCGCCATATCTAGCACAGCAGCCGGCTCCTGATTCGATGCACCGGAGATCCGCCTCGAACCCATTGGTCCACCGAGAGAACGCCCCGTGGGCGACGTGACACCTGCGTTAGGCCCCACACTCACGGCTCGGTCGGCCGCTGATCCATCGCACACGGCTGGAGCGCTCGATGATTGGCTTGGTCCACCAAGAGAACGCCCCGTGGGTCCATCATGCGCGGCTGGAGCGCCCGATGATTGGCGCGGGCTCACGCTGATTGGGCTGGCGGGCCCCGCACGGCTGGGGCTGTCGGCCACTGCTGCGCCTGATGCATGCAGCGCGCTGAGATCCACCTCGGATCGCGCAACTGCCTCGTCGTCCGCAGCAAAATCGCCATCGGATCCAGCGCCGAAGCTATCGCTCGAATCAGCCTGGGATCCCGCGCAGGTTTCGTCTTATTCCCTTGCATAAAATGACGTCCAGAAACTGCACACTTATCATCAAAATTAAAATTTTCTTTGGAACTAGTCAAATGATCAGTACTATTTAACTCGCCCCTGTGATCTGAACTAGGGATATAATCAGGAAGAAGTTCAATTTCTGCACGAAGTAAAGCTCCGACATTTGGATTAAGTTTTGCAAAAGGGAATATTGTTTCATCAAAAACAACATCTCGAGAAATATATATGCGACCAGTAGAAATCTCAAGACACTTGTACCCTTTATGAAGATTACTATAGCCAAGAAAAACACATTGAGTGGAACGAAACTTGAGCTTATGACGATTATATGGACGAAGATTGGGGTAACAAGCACAACCAAAGATTCTTAGAGAATTGTAATCGGGCTTATGATGAAACAATTTTTCCAAGGGACTAATATTGCCAATAACTTTGGTAGGGAGACGATTGATAAGATAAGTGGCAGCAATAAAGGCTTCATCCCAATATTTTAGAGGCATTGATGCATGAGCTAGAAGAGATAGTCCTACTTCAACAATATGGCGATGTTTACGCTCGGCAGAACCATTCTGTTGGTGGGCGTGAGGACAAGAGACATGATGAGCAATACCAATATTGCGAAAGAAAGAGTTGAGTTTCTCATACTCCCCTCCCCAGTCACTCTGGACTGCAAGGATTTTTCTGTAAAATTGACATTCAACAAATTTCTGGAATTCTTGGAAGATAGAAAGAACTTCTAATTTAAACTTAAGCAAATATATCCAAGTGAACTTGCTAAAGTCATCAATAAAACTAACATAATATTTTTTCTACCAAAAGAATCTCTTGCATGACCCCATACATCATTAAAAATAAGTTCCAACGGAGCATAAGACACACTATTTGACTTAGGATAAGGAAGTTGGTGACTCTTTGCACATTGACAAGCATCACACACAGACTCAATGTTTGAACTAGATGACAATGGAAGATTGTCTTTATTTATAACTTGCTTAACTATGACCGAAGAAGGATGTCCTAATCTTTGATGCCATCTCGCCAAGGAGGGCTTGACAACAAAGTAAACTTGATGACGACGCTTTCGACTAAATGCTCCGGATGTGATGGGGTATAAGCCTCCAATGCATCTACCGTGATGAAGGAGCTCCCTCGTTGCCCGATCCTTTATGAAAAAATACGTGGGATGAGTTTCAAAGAAGACATTATTATCATCAGTTAAACGAGACATAGATGCAAGGTTTTTGTCGGCTTGTGGAACATGAAGAACATCCTTTAGAACATGATCACGTTTAAGATTAGGGGAATTAATAGATGCTTGACCAATATGACTAATATCCATACCTCCACCGCTTGCGGTGTGAATCTGGTCATTGCCGTAGTACTTCTCCCTCATGGCAAGTTTCTCAAGTTCGTTGGTGACGTGATCAGTGGCACCTGAATCAGCATACCAGATGGTACCATCTCCTCCTTGCTCCCGGATCGCAGCTGCAACAAGACGAGCATCGGGAACATAGTCCTCATCATAGCGGTGCCAACAATCCATGACCTCATGGCCTGCCTTTTTGCATAGTTGACATCGAACACGTCCTTGAGAGGAGGATCCAGAGGAGACATGATTGTTGCTGTAGCCGCCCCCTCCAGAACGAGAGGAAGAAGAAGTGTTGTTGTAGCCACCTCCGTTTGGACGCGCCCCTTGGCCATTGCCACGTGTTGGAAATATGCCCTAGAGGCAATAATAAAAGTATTATTATATTTCTTTGTTCATGATAATTGTCTTTTATTCATGCTATAACTGTATTATCCGGAAATCGTAATACACGTGTGAATACATAGACCACACTATGTCCCTAGTGAGCCTCTAGTTGACTAGCTCGTTGTGATCAACAGATAGTCATGGTTTCCTGGCTATGGACATTGGATGTCGTTGATAACGGGATCACATCATTAGGAGAATGATGTGATGGACAAGACCCAATCCTAAGCATAGCACAAAGGTCGTTTAGTTCGTTTGCTAGAGCTTTGCCAATGTCAAGTATCTCTTCCTTCGACCATGAGATCGTGTAACTCCCGGATACCGTAGGAGTGCCTTGGGTGTATCAAACGTCACAACGTAACTGGGTGACTATAAAGATGCATTACAGGTATCTCCGAAAGTATCTGTTGGGTTGACACGGATCGAGACTGGGATTTGTCACTCCGTATGACGGAGAGGTATCTCTGGGCCCACTCGGTAATGCATCATCATAATGAGCTCAAGGTGACCAAGGTGTTGGCCACGGGATCATGCATTACGGTACGAGTAAAGTGACTTGCCGGTAACGAGACTGAACAAGGTATTGGGATACCAACGATCGAGTCTCGGCAAGTAACGTACCGATTGACAAAGGGAATTGTATACAGGGTTTTATCGAATCCTCGACATCGTGGTTCATCCGATGACAACATCGAGGAGCATGTGGGAGCCATCATGGGTATCCAGATCCCGCTGTTGGTTATTGACCTGAGAGCGTCTCGGTCATGTCTGCATGTCTCCCGAACCCGTAGGGTCTACACACTTAAGGTTCGGTGACGCTAGGGTTATTAGGAAGACTAGTATGTGACTACCGAATGTTGTTCGGAGTCCCGGATGAGATCCCGGACGTCACGAGGAGTTCCGGAAGGGTCCGGAGGTAAAGATTTATATATGGGAAGTTGTCAAACGGGCACCGGGAAGTTTCGGGGTCATACCGGTATTGTACCGGGGCCACCGGAAGGGTTCCGGAGGTCCACCGGGTGGGGCTACCCCTCCCGGGGGACCACATGGGCTGCGTGGGGCAGGGAGCCAGCCCCTAGTGGGCTGGGCGTGCCTCCCCACCCAGGCCCATGCGGCTAGGGCAAGGGGAGGGGAAACCCTAAAGGGGGCGCCCCCCTGGCTTGGGGGGCAAGCCGCCCTCTCCCCCTCTCCCTTTGGCCGCCGCCCCCCCCCCCCTAGGGTTTTCCCTAGAGGGACGGCCCCCCTTGCCCCCTTCCCCTATATATAGAGGGGTGAGGGGAGGGCTGCAAGACACAAGCCAAGGCGCAGCCCCTCCCCTCCCCAACATCTCTCCTCCTCCGCGTGTGCTCGGCGAAGCCCTGTCGGAGTACTGCTGCACCAACTACACCACGCCGTCGTGCTGCCGTTGGAGCGATCTTCCTCAACCTCTCCTCCCCCCTTGCTGGATCAAGAAGGAGGAGACGTCTCCCGTCCCGTACGTGTGTTGAACGCGGAGGTGCTGTCCATTCAGTACTTGTTCATCGGTGATCCGAATCACGTCGAGTACGACTCCATCATCACCATCCCCTTGCAAGCTTCCGCACCCGATCTACAAGTGGTATGTAGATGCAAACTCACTCCCTTGACTCGTTGCTTAGATGAACTCATAGATGGATCTTGGTGAAACCGTAGGAAAATTTTTAATTTTCTGCTACGTTCTCCAACAGTGGCATCATGAGCTAGGTCTATGCGTAGTTCTCTTTGCACGAGTAGAACACAATTTTGTTGTGGGCGTGGATCTTGTCAACTTACTTGCCTCTACTATTCTTTTCTTGCTTCAACGGTATTGTGGGATGAAGCGGCCCGGACCAACCTTACACGTACGCTTACGTGAGACCGGTTCCACCGATTGACATGCACTAGTTGCATAAGGTGGCTGGCGGGTGCCTGTCTCTCCCACTTTAGTTGGAGCGGATTCGATGAAAAGGGCCCTTATGAAGGGTAAATAGAAGTTGACGAAATCACGTTGTGGTTATTCGTAGGTAAGAAAACGTTCTTGCTAGAACCCAATTGCAGCCACGTAAAAGATGCAACAACAATTAGAGGACGTCTAACTTGTTTTTGCAGCGATTGATCATGTGATGTGATATGGCCAGAAGTTGTGATGAATGATGAAGTGTGATGTATGAGATCATGTTCTTGTAATAGGATTCACGACTTGCATGTCGATGAGTATGACAACCGGCAGGAGCCATAGGAGTTGTCTTTATTTTTTGTATGACCTGCGTGTCATTGAAGAACGCCATGTAACTTACTTTACTTTATTGCTAAACGCGTTAGCCATAGAAGTAGAAGTAGTCGTTGGTGTGACAACTTCATGAAGACACGATGATGGAGATCATGATGATGGAGATCATGGTGTCAAGCCGGTGACAAGATGATCATGGAGCCCCGAAGATGGAGATCAATGGAGCTATATGATATTGGCCATATCATGTCACAACTATATAATTGCATGTGATGTTTATTATGTTTATGCATCTTGTTTACTTAGGACGATGGTAGTAAATAAGATGACCCCTTACAAATTTTCAAGAAGTGTTCTCCCCTAGCTGTGCACCGTTGCTACAGTTCGTCGTTTCGAAGCACCACGTGATGATCGGGTGGGATAGATTCTTACGTTCACATACAACAGGTGTAAGACAGTTTTACACAGCGAAAACACTTAGGGTTAACTTGACGAGCCTAGCATGTACAGACATGGCCTCGGAACACGGAGACCGAAAGGTCGAGCACAAGTCGTATGGAAGATACGATCAACATGAAAATGTTCACCGACGATGACTAGTCCGTCTCACGTGATGATCGGACTCGGGCTAGTTGACTCGGATCGTGTAACACTTAGATGACCAAAGGGATGTCTAATCTGAGTGGGAGTTCATAATTTGATTAGAACTTAATTATCATGAACTTAGTCTAAAACCTTTGCAAATATGTCTTGTAGATCAAATGGCCAACGCTCATGTCAACATGAACTTCAACGCGTTCCTAGAGAAAACCAAGCTGAAAGATGATGGCAGCAACTATACGGACTGGGTCCGAAACCTGAGGATTATCCTCATAGCTGCCAGGAAGCAATATGTCCTAGAAGGACCGCTAGGTGACGCTCCCGTCCCAGAGAACCAAGACATTATGAATGCTTGGCAAACTCGCGTTGATGATTACTCCCTCGTTCAGTGCGGCATGCTTTACAGCTTAGAACCGGGGCTCCAAAAGCGTTTTGAGCATCACGGAGCATACGAGATGTTCGAAGAGCTGAAACTAGTTTTTCAAGCTCATGCCCGGGTCGAGAGATATGACATCTCCGACAAGTTCTACAGTTGTAACATGGAGGAAAACAGTTCTGTCAGTGAGCACATACTCAAGATGTCTGGGTTACACAACCGTATGACCCAGCTGAATATTAACCTCCCAGATGAGGCGGTCATTGACAGAATCCTCCAGTCGCTCCCACCAAGCTACAAGAGCTTTGTGATGAACTACAACATGCAGGGGATGGAAAAGACCATTCCTGAAGTGTTCTCGATGCTGAAGTCAGCAGAGGCTGAAATCAAGAAAGAACATCAAGTGTTGATGGTCAATAAGAACACTAAGTTCAAGAAGGGCAAGGGTAAGAAGAACTTCAAGAAGGACGGCAAGGAGGTTGCCGCGCCTGGTAAGCCTGTTACCGGGAAGAAGTCAAAGAATGGACCCAAGCCTGAGACTGAGTGCTTTTATTGCGAGGGGAAGGGTCACTGGAAGTGGAACTGCCCCAAATACTTAGCGGATAAGAAGGCCAGCAACACCAAAGGCATATTTGATATACATGTAATTGATGTGTACCTTACCAGTACTCGTAGTAACTCCTGGGTATTTGATACCGGTGCCGTTGCTCATATTTGTAACTCACAGCAGGAGCTGCGGAATAAACGGAGACTGGCGAAGGACGAGGTGACGATGCGCGTCGGGAATGGTTCCAAGGTCGATGTGATCGCTGTCGGCACGCTACCTCTACATTTACCTACGGGATTAGTTTTGAACCTCAATAATTGTTATTTTGTGCCAAGTTTGAGCATGAACATTGTATTAGGATCTCGTTTAATTCGAGATGGCTACTCATTTAAGTCTGAGAATAATGGTTGTTCGATTTATATGAGAGATATGTTTTATGGTCATGCTCCGATGGTCAATGGTTTATTCTTAATGAATCTCGAGTGTAATGTTACACATGTTCATAGTGTGGATGCCAAAAGATGTAAAGTTGATAACGATAGTCCCACATACTTGTGGCACTGCCGCCTTGGTCACATTGGTGTAAAGCGCATGAAGAAACTCCATGCTGATGGACTTTTGGAGTCTCTTGATTATGAATCGTTTGACACATGCGAACCATGCCTCATGGGCAAAATGACCAAGACTCCGTTCTCCGGAACAATGGAGCGAGCAACCAACTTGTTGGAAATCATACATACCGATGTGTGCGGTCCAATGAGCGTTGAGGCTCGCGGAGGATATCGTTATGTTCTCACTCTCACTGATGACTTGAGTAGATATGGATATGTTTACTTAATGAAACACAAGTCTGAGACCTTCGAAAAGTTCAAGGAATTTCAGAATGAGGTGGAGAATCAACGTGACCGAAAGACAAAGTTCCTACGATCAGATCGTGGAGGAGAATACTTAAGTCACGAATTTGGTACACACTTGAGGAAATATGGAATCGTTTCACAACTCACGCCGCCTGGAACACCTCAGCGTAACGGTGTGTCCGAACATCGTAATCGCACTCTATTAGATATGGTGCGGTCTATGATGTCTCTTACCGATTTATCGCTATCATTTTGGGGATACGCTCTAGAGACAGCTACATTCACTTTAAATAGGGCACCGTCTAAATCCGTTGAGACGACACCGTATGAATTATGGTTTGGAAAGAAACCTAAGCTGTCGTTTCTAAAAGTTTGGGGATGCGATGCTTATGTCAAGAAACTTCAACCTGAAAAGCTCGAACCCAAGTCAGAAAAATGCGTCTTCATAGGATACCCTAAGGAAACTGTCGGGTATACCTTCTACTTAAGATCCGAGGGCAAGATTTTTGTTGCCAAGAACGGATGCTTTCTGGAAAAAGAGTTTCTCTTGAAAGAAGTAAGTGGGAGGAAAGTAGAACTCGATGAAGTACTACCTCACGAACGGGATAGTGGTGCAGCTCAGGAAAATGTTCCTGTGATGCCCACACCAACTGTAGAGGAAATCAATGATGATGATCAAGGTACTTTGGATCAAGTTACTACTGAACTTCGTAGGTCCACAAGGACACGTTCCGCACCAGAGTGGTACGGCAACCCCGTCCTGGAAATCATGTTGTTAGACAGCGGTGAAGCTTCGAACTATGAAGAAGCGATGGCGGGCCCAGACTCCAACAAATGGCTTGAAGCCATGAAATCCGAGATAGAATCCATGTATAAAAACAAAGTATGGACTTTGACAGACTTGCCCGATGATCGGCGAGCGATAGAAAACAAATGGATCTTTAAGAAGAAGACGGACGCGGATGGTAATGTTACCATCTATAAAGCTCGGCTTGTCGCTAAGGGTTATCGACAAGTTCAAGGGATTGACTACGATGAGACATTCTCTCCTGTAGCGAAGCTAAAGTCCGTCCGAATCATGTTAGCAATTGCCGCATACTATGATTATGAGATATGGCAGATGGACGTCAAAACGGCATTCCTTAACGGGCATCTTAAGGAAGAGCTGTATATGATGCAGCCGGAAGGTTTTGTCGATCCTAAGAACGCTAACAAAGTATGCAAGCTCCAGCGATCCATTTATGGGCTGGTGCAAGCATCTCAGAGTTGGAATATTCGCTTTGATGAGATGATCAAAGCGTTTGGGTTTACGCAGACTTATGGAGAAGCCTGCGTTTATAAGAAAGTGAGTGGGAGCTCTGTAGCATTTCTCATATTATATGTAGATGACATACTCTTGATGGGGAATAATACAGAATTTCTGGACAGCATTAAGGCCTACTTGAACAAATGTTTTTCAATGAAGGACCTTGGAGAAGCTGCTTATATATTAGGCATCAAGATCTATAGAGATAGATCGAGACGCCTCATAGGTCTTTCACAAAGCACATACCTTGATAAGATTTTGAAAAGGTTCAAAATGGATCAGTCCAAGAAAGGGTTCTTGCCTATGTTACAAGGTGTGAGATTGAGCGCAGCTCAGTCACCGACCACGGCAAAAGATAAAGAAGAGATGAGTGTCATCCCCTATGCTTCAGCCATAGGATCTATTATGTATGCCATGCTGTGTACCAGACCTGATGTAAACCTTGCCGTAAGTTTGGGAGCAAGATACCAAAGCAATCCCGGTAAGGAACACTGGACATCGGTCAAGAATATCCTGAAGTACCTGAAAAGGACAAAGGACATGTTTCTCGTTTATGGAGGAGACGAAGAGCTCGTCGTAAAGGGTTACGTCGACGCTAGCTTCGACTCAGATCCGGATGACTCTAAGTCACAAACCGGATACGTGTATATGTTGAATGGTGGAGCAGTGAGCTGGTGCACCTGCAAGCAGAGCATCGTGGCAGGATCCACATGTGAAGCGGAGTACATGGCAGCCTCGGAGGCAGCACATGAAGCGATCTGGGTGAAGGAGTTCATCACCGACCTAGGAGTCATACCCAATGCGTCGGGGCCGATCAAACTCTTCTGTGACAACACTGGAGCTATTTCCCTTGCCAAGGAGCCCAGGTTTCACAAGAAGACCAGGCACATCAAGCGTCGTTTTTCAACTCCATC
Organism: Triticum timopheevii; assembly: GCA_963921465.1. NCBI lineage: Eukaryota > Viridiplantae > Streptophyta > Magnoliopsida > Poales > Poaceae > Triticum > Triticum timopheevii. The sequence goes on from OY997271.1 coordinate 9,615,052, forward strand.
CGTGAAAATGTTCAAGATGGAGACATAGAAATTTGCAAAGTACATTCGGATCTGAATGTCGCAGATCCATTGACTAAACCTCTCTCGCGAGCAAAACATGATCAACACCAGAACTCTATGGGTGTTCGATTCATCACAATGTAACTAGATTGGTGACTCTAGTGCAAGTGGGAGACTGTTGGAAATATGCCCTAGAGGCAATAATAAAAGTATTATTATATTTCTTTGTTCATGATAATTGTCTTTTATTCATGCTATAACTGTATTATCCGGAAATCGTAATACACGTGTGAATACATAGACCACACTATGTCCCTAGTGAGCCTCTAGTTGACTAGCTCGTTGTGATCAACAGATAGTCATGGTTTCCTGGCTATGGACATTGGATGTCGTTGATAACGGGATCACATCATTAGGAGAATGATGTGATGGACAAGACCCAATCCTAAGCATAGCACAAAGGTCGTTTAGTTCGTTTGCTAGAGCTTTGCCAATGTCAAGTATCTCTTCCTTCGACCATGAGATCGTGTAACTCCCGGATACCGTAGGAGTGCCTTGGGTGTATCAAACGTCACAACGTAACTGGGTGACTATAAAGGTGCATTACAGGTATCTCCGAATGTATCTGTTGGGTTGACACGGATCGAGACTGGGATTTGTCACTCCGTATGACGGAGAGGTATCTCTGGGCCCACTCGGTAATGCATCATCATAATGAGCTCAAGGTGACCAAGGTGTTGGCCACGGGATCATGCATTACGGTACGAGTAAAGTGACTTGCCGGTAACGAGACTGAACAAGGTATTGGGATACCGACGATCGAGTCTCGGGCAAGTAACGTACCGATTGACAAAGGGAATTGTATACAGGGTTTGATCGAATCCTCGACATCGTGGTTCATCCGATGACAACATCGAGGAGCATGTGGGAGCCATCATGGGTATCCAGATCCCGCTGTTGGTTATTGACCTGAGAGCGTCTCGGTCATGTCTGCATGTCTCCCGAACCCGTAGGGTCTACACACTTAAGGTTCGGTGACGCTAGGGTTATTAGGAAGACTAGTATGTGACTACCGAATGTTGTTCGGAGTCCCGGATGAGATCCCGGACGTCACGAGGAGTTCCGGAAGGGTCCGGAGGTAAAGATTTATATATGGGAAGTTGTCAAACGGGCACCGGGAAGTTTCGGGGTCATACCGGTATTGTACCGGGGCCACCGGAAGGGTTCCGGAGGTCCACCGGGTGGGGCTACCCCTCCCGGGGGACCACATGGGCTGCGTGGGGTAGGGAGCCAGCCCCTAGTGGGCTGGGCGCGCCTCCCCACCCAGGCCCATGCGGCTAGGGCAAGGGGAGGGGAAACCCTAAAGGGGGCGCCCCCCTGGCTTGGGGGGCAAGCCACCCTCTCCCCCTCTCCCTTTGGCCGCCGCCCCCCCCCCCCTAGGGTTTTCCCTAGAGGGCCGGCCCCCCTTGCCCCCTTCCCCTATATATAGAGGGGTGAGGGGAGGGCTGCAAGACACAAGACAAGGCGCAGCCCCTCCCCTCCCCAACATCTCTCCTCCTCCGCGTGTGCTCGGCGAAGCCCTGTCGGAGTACTGCTGCACCAACTGCACCACGCCGTCGTGCTGCCGTTGGAGCGATCTTCCTCAACCTCTCCTCCCCCCTTGCTGGATCAAGAAGGAGGAGATGTCTCTCGTCCCGTACGTGTGTTGAACGCGGAGGTGCTGTCCGTTCAGTACTTGGTCATCGGTGATCCGAATCACGTCGAGTACGACTCCATCATCACCATCCCCTTGCAAGCTTCCGCATGCGATGCAAACTCACTCCCTTGACTCGTTGCTTAGATGAACTCATAGATGGATCTTGGTGAAACCGTAGGAAAATTTTTAATTTTCTGCTACGTTCTCCAACACCACGGCCCCGCCCGCCGCTGCTGTTCCCGCGGCCGCGCCCACGAGCAGACCCGCAACCTCGCGAGGCGGCGTTGGCGGAAGACTGCCGTATGTTGGTTCCATGAAGAAGATGGAGGCGCGCATCAAAACTTAACAGCTGTGTGTACAGCTCTTGGACGGTGACAGGCTCCACCCGTGCAGCAAGGGCCGACACGACCGGGTTGTAGTCGAGGTCGAGGCCGGCCAGAACCTGTGAAACAATTTCCCCATTTTGCATCGCCACGCCAGTGCACACGATCTCATCTGTCAGCGATTTGATCTTGGCTAGGTACTCCGACATCGTCAAGTTTCCTTTTTTCAGATTGGTGAGCTCAATCCTTGTGTTTATGGCTTGAGCTTGATTTTGGGCAGCAAACATGGCATGGATCACTGCCCATACCTCTGCCGGCGTCTGAAGGGTGACCACCTGCGCAAGGATCTCGCGAGACAAGGAACCCATCAGAAAACCTTGAACTTGCTGCTGTTGTGCATACCAGAGGACGCGGGCGTAGTTCGCAATCTGCTCCTCTTTCCCACCATTGGTGATGGTGAGTGTCTCCGGCGGCGCTTGGCTCTCCGGATCAAGGTGGTGGCCCATCTGCGCGCCCTTGATTTGGGGCAGCACAATAGCCTTCCACATGAGGTAGTTTTGCCTCGTGAGCTTCTCCTGGGGTGGGGGTCCGATGGACATGGGATAGGACGAGCTGGAGGAGGAAGGGGCGAAGGTGGAGGTTGATGAAACGGATGTGGTAAGGGCACTCATGGTGCTGGATTGGGTGGAGGCGGAGGTCATGGCGAAAGTGGCCGTGGGGTTCAGAAGTTTACGATGGGGTAGAACTAGATGCGATCCTCTTTCGATCTCTGGGAAGAAGATGCTCTGATTACCATGTAAAATAACTTGGGAAGCGTAGAACCCTTTTCTCGGGCCGCAGTTTTATTTATCCAGATGATGTCGTGGCTTACAAGTAGATCGATCAAGAGTTTGATCGAGAGTATACAGAGAAGGTCGGTAACGAGAGGGAGAAACAGAAGAAGAGATAGAACAGGTTTCCAGGAGTTTAAACCTCTAGTCCTATCCTATTACAAAGTATTTCAACAGACGATCGAACAATGAAGGGAATGCGGTGTGTCTTTTGGAGATGATGTAGTGTTCCATGTCTTTTGGATCTTTGTTTCGATCGTAGTGTGAACGCCATGACAAGGTGTAAGGCCACATATACATCCTATTCATTTGATGGTTGATCTTCTTGGTAATGTGGATAGCAATTAATCAAGAAGTACTCCTTCGGAAGCCCTCCTAAGGGTCACTTGGGGTGGCTGGGAGCGTCCTCTGAGCCCTCGCCATGTGTCGTGCTCGGGCGCTCACTCCGGAATTTTTATTTATTTTTTTGTATGCGTTTTCAGCTTTTAGATGATTCTTTTGTTTTTTTTGGCTTCTCGGTCTTTCTTAGGTTTTGGACAAACGTGAAAAAATATGTTTTCTTTTTTCCTTTCACAAGAGACACGGATTTGCTTACGCGAGAGGCACGGCCGTGCCTCTTGCAAAAGGAAAAGCACATTTTTTTTTCTTCCACGAGATGCACAAATTTACTTCTCATGGAGGCACAGGTTTGCTTCCGTGAGAGGCACGGTCGTGCCGCTCGGAGAAGGAAAAAACACGAGAGGCAGGCTTTTGATCGACTCGAGCTGCAACATGCACCGTATAGACACGCCCCTAGGCAGCACCTCCTATTCTTCATTGGATATTAAATATAAGGGTCTTGTAAAGGAAGTGACGGGAACTTAAATAAAATTCAGGCAGCTTACATATATGTGCTTCCTTCATTTTGTCCAAATTACAAGTGCCACACGTGTGATAGGAAGCACTCCAGCCGTGGCATTTTTTTACAACTAAAGTTGCCATTCGAAAAGAAAAAAAAACCCCAAAAAATAAAACTTGCCATCCAAAAGAAGTTGTCATCCTTGCGTCACTATACTTGCCATAAAATTTTTTGAAGTTGATATGTATTCGTGCCGCACGTGTGGGGTCCTTATTTTGAGGCTTGGGCAGCTAGCGTTAGATGCATGTATGAAGGGCCTGTGCGAGCTGTGCGCTCGCACAGGGCCCCAAAAAAATCTAGGGCCCCCGATTACGGTCCATATATCTATATGCATAGTCTGAAAAAAAAATCAGTTTTGGTAACTACGTTGCCTCTTGCGTCACCTGAAGGCTGAAAACACTCGATTTGACCATCCTGGGCCTGGTCCGCTCAAGGCCTCAAGCCATACGCGCTGCCCATCCTTGGGGGTGGATCGATCCAAGCGATCGTAGACAAAAGGACAGCCCCAACGCAGTACGTGTACGTACGTTCTCTCTGCCGTTCCCTATTCCCTAATCTCTCTTCGCTTTCTTGGAGTCAATGGCGACTAGTCATCTCCTAACCACATCCACGTACGTAAACAAGTGAATTTGACCGGAATTTGCGCTACTATCGAAGAGTTAAACAATTAGAGCACATCCGATCCAGTAGCCCATACCACGCACGTCAGGTTTTTATAGCGTTGATGAAACAGTATGTTGTGATGAGACGCATGAGTTGTTTCATAAATGTGATGTGTTTTCTCTCTTATCTTAGTAACAAGTTTTAAAAAACATAGGCTCTCAAGAACTTGGTTTGGTAGATGCTTTGTTTGGAAGTTGATGGAACTTTGACTTTTGATGATAAAGGTCAAAACTGCTTGTTTCTTTTGGTGTGATTTTTCAAAATTTAAATATTCCGAGCTCACCATGACCTAGTCGCCCGCACCCACTCGGAAGCCACTATATAAGCTAGACGGATCGGCGGCTTAGAATGTCCACTGAGTGGCAAGCAGCTATCAACACCATTTTTGGTCTCCGTCGTGTGCCTCTCCAGTTCTTCAAAAAGCTCTGAGAAGATGGCGAGAAGCAGCGGGCCCTGGTCGTTTATTGCACTGCTGCTCCTGCTGTTTGTGCTCCTCCAACTCATCACGGTGCTCGATCACTCTCATGATCCTCAACGACGACCATTTCCCTGTAAGCAAGCCTAACCCACAAGTGCATGCTTTTGAGCCTATACGAACCTGTTCGATCCAACACAAATGAATAAGATGCGGTTTATTCATGGTTGAGTTCTCTTGTAAACTTGTCAAGAGTGCTTTTTTCCTTATTAGTTAGTTACCACCATCTTACGCAATGCTTTTGGATCCATGTGCAGGCCACCCTCTCCGTAAAAAGAGTTGTAAATGAAGTCGAAAACGTCTGGGCTTGTTCCATCCGGTTTCCCATGAAATGAAATAATTTTAGAAAAATGTCCGCTGCTTGGGATTCAACTGTTTGGTCAGTTTGTCGGCAGTAAACTCAAAGAAGATCAGATTATTTAAATGTGCTGCCTGCTTTGATGTCAATCATGTACTGCTTTTTGAGGAATAATTTACTTGACAATGTATTTTCTTTCTCAAAATTTATCGTTATGTCTTAATTCTCGTGGTGTATCTCCATAAAAGAAGGCACGCACCAATTCATGGTATCTTGTTTGCTGTGACATATAAGAATTCGGCTTGTATATCTTTTTTGCCATAAGAATTCATGGTATCTTGTTTGCTAAAACTCAGACATCTTTTTTTTTTAAAACTGAAATTAAATAAATGTTGAGCTTGTATATATCTTTTATACAAGATAAGGTTACAGAAAACCCAATGACATGTATGCAAAAAATAATCTTTTTTTCAAGGAACAATTCTTTTGTCTCCTCGCATATTCGCTCATCATTGCTATAAAAAAGCTGATGTGCGACCCTAATAAAATGGCTGATAAGCACTATTGGAAGTGCTCGGATTCTTTACCACTTGATAGCACAACAACTTGTCAAATATGTTCTGTTTGTGCGCTTGGATGTGGTTGGGAGAAGACTAGCCGCATTTGACTCTATCGAATAAACCCGGCCAAGGCATGTACAACTTCCTAAGATTATCCTTTGATATGTTTGACATATGGCATCTTGTAGACGTCAACAAGGCCAAGTCAAGTGACACGGCTGATCAAAATAATTAACTAGTTGCCGGTGGCTTGGACAAGGCCAAGTCATGTGTAATTTACTGAGAACTTAATGACAATACAAAATAATAATCGAATCAACCAAAGTGGAGCAAGTGGACCTTTTTTTTGTTTTAAAAAACCCCTCCCATATATTAATTAATTAAAAGTATTTTTTTCTAGCCTCACTTCTAATAGTGTTGTTGTAAAGTTTGGGTGTACTTCTCTTATCATTTCAATAAAAGTGTTTTGTTTTCGTTATTCCTTTGGTGTAATGGAGTTTATTAGTTACAACCTTACGCTATGCTTTTAGATCCATGTGCAGGCAACCCTTTTGATAAAAAAGAAACCCTGCAAATGTAGTTGGAAACATCTGCGCTTGCTCCATTCAGCTTCCCATGAATCGAAATACAGTTGGAAAATGCCTACTGCCAGGAGTTCAACTGTTGGATCAGTTTGTTGGCAGCAAACTCACAGAATATCAGATGAAAAATGTGCACACTTCTTGGATGGCAATCATGTACAGCTTTTTTTAGGAATAATTTATTGGGCACTACGTTTGTTTTTCACAATTTACCAGGCTAGGTTGTGTCTTAACTCGTGTGGTGTATCCCTATGAACGAAGGCTGGTACTAATTCAGGTATCTTTTTGGTTGTGACATATACCGATTTGTCATGTGTGTACTGAAGACATTCGGCATGCTTTATTTGAATGTGGTCGAGCGCAGATGGTTTGGGAAAATCTGGGTTTATTGGAAAAACTTGAAAGAGCTTTGAATGTTGATAGGGTCGGCTCGGCTGTACTGGAGGAGCTGAGTTGTACTTCGATTGATGACCCACTATATCTTACTCAAATCCCTGTATCATGTTAAATTGCGGTGGCTAGTTGGTTCCTACGGTGGGAAAGGAGACAGTGTGCAAAACGAGAAAAGATACATAAACATGAACATACTGCCTTATCAATACAAGCTCTTTCTCTTAACTTTTGTCGGGCAGGCACTGTTCAACTTCCGGCAAGAGAGGTAATGTGGGCTAAACCACCGTAGGGTACAGTCAAGCTAAATATAGATGCAGCGTTTGAGTATGAAGGGAGTACTGCTTCCATTGGCGCGATCTTGAGAGATGATGCTGGCGATTTTATTGCAGCTGAGATCTCCTATACGGGTAAAACAATTGATGCATATACTACAGAATCTTTGGCTATGAAGAAGGGGCTGCAACTTGCAGATTCTCTGGGTATTCATAAACTGCTAGTTCACACTGATTGTGCAGAATTGGTTAAGGGGATAAATCAAGGGTTAATTCAGTGCGCCCCTATTCTGAATGATTGCTTTGAGATATGTAATAATTTTGGCCATGTTATTTTTTAGCATTGTGCGCGCGAATCGCATCACGTGGATCATGAGCTAGCTAGAAGGGCTAGGGTTGATCCTTCGGTTGTGTGGACGGACAATCCTCCCTCTTTTATTGGTAGCCTTATTTTGGATGATTTTTCATTATTTGAGATGAAATAAAGCTAGCCATGATGGCATTTCCTCAAAAAAAAAAACTAAGACAACTAACTTTTTGACTAAAAATAATAAATGTTGGATATTAACGTGTATTGATGCAGTTTGCCGCATGTGACTCGAACTTCCTAAGATTATCCTTTGAAAGGTGTGACATGTGTCATCCTAGCTATCGACGTAAACTTGTGACACAACCAAATCGCAACGAATTGTGGTCTTTTCCCTCTTTGCAAAAGGGAGCAAGAGAGTGGGCCACATCATTTCTTCAAGTGCCGCTACACCATTCGGCTTTGGAAGATTTTCATTGAGAAATTTCGACTAGAGCAAATGGACACCTCCTTGTGGCATTTGGCTGTTTCCGTCAACAATTGGTGGGCAAGTATGACAGGCACAGGAGTCCCCGATAGATAAAGGAGATTGCCTTGCTAACTATGCTCGTGATTTGGACCATCTGGAATGAAGAAATGCTCGGGTCTTCTGGCATAAGGAAAAAAAATAGGGTTTATTATTTTGCATGAGTAATCCCTCATGCCATGTAAGGGTGACAATTGTAACAAATTTTCCTCTCTGCTTAATTAATATATGAGGCAAACCTTTTGCCTCGGTTTAAAAAAAACTAAATCGCAACGAATTGAGCTTAGCTCAGATGAGTAAGTTCCTTGTGGTGGATCATGCCAGTCCGGGTTCAAGTCATAGATTTAGAACGGGTTTACGCATTTTCCTGAATTTATTATGGGATTTCCATCGTATGGCGTGGCACTCAACTATTAGGCCTTTGTGGTGACTTCAAAAATCTCAAGATCAGCTAGCTCAGTCTCATGAAGGTGCTCATACGGATAGTGTGTGCGTGCACGCGTTCATAAGATTGGGAGAAGACTGACCAAAATGCCTAGTAGTTGCTGATCGACTTGGACAAAGTCCAAGTCATTTGCGATTTTGCGAACCAAGCCATGAACAAGTCCAAGTCAGACGACTGTTTTTTTCCACTAAAATTAATAAATGCTGCACTAATTTATCTTGTTCAGGATAAGGATATAGAAACACAGCGGGCGTGTATGCAAAAGTCAAGCTTTGGTCCAAGAAACAATTCTCTTGTCTCCTGGCATATTCTCTCACCAATGCTATAAAAAAACTGATGTGCAGCCCTAACGAAATGGCTGATAAGAACTAGTGCAGGTGATGTAATTGTTAAACACTCTGCAGCACAACATTCGTTCAAATTATTGTGCGGGTTGATGTGGTTGGCAGACGACTACAACGCTATAAAAATCACGAACATTTTGGAAGTCTTGTGCAATTCCGGAAGTGATTAATCATCAAATTGATGCGGAGCTACAACCAGGCTACATGCGCCATGGCCCACCAAGCTTTGGAGTATGCACGCCTATTACTGCCAGTCCATGGACCGAGGAAAGCCCAATTTCTTGCATTTTTCTCGCTTTCTGAGCGAGCTGGGCCGGCCCAGTAGAGTGGGAGGCCACAGCCACTTTTCCTTTTTTTAATGTTTTTATGTTTTCTTTTCTACTTTTATTTTTGTGCTTATATATATCTTCAAAAATAAATTGAAAAAATGTTGATCATGTATATAAAAAATTTTGAACAAATATTTGAAAAACAATTGAACAAATATTCATAAATTGTTGAACAAGTATTTCAAAAATGTTGAAAAACTATTTGAAAAATGTTCAACAAATATTTGAAAAAATGTTGAACAAGTATTTGAAAAAATGTTGATCATGTACATAAAAAATATGGAACAAGTATTTGAAAAAAATATTGAACAAGTATTTAAAAATTGTTGAACAAGTATTTAAAAATGTTGAACAACTATTTGAAAAATGTTGAACAAGTATTTGAAAAATGTTGGTCGTGTATATAAGAATGTAGAATGAAAAACAGAAAGAAACAAAGAAAAATAGAGACAAATTGGAGAAGAAGAAGAAAAGAATGAAAAAAATCGAAGAAGAAAAAGAAAGAATGAAAAAATCAGAGAAGAAAAAGAAATGAAAGAAAAGAAAAGACAAGAAAACGAAAAAAAACAAGGAAAAAATAGAGAAGACTGGCTGCGATAGCCTCTAGTAAGACGCGATCCCCATTCAGACTGAGTTGTTGGCTTTGCTGGTTATCCCCATGCAGACCATGGTTTGATCCCTGGAGGCGCCACTTTCCTCTCACATTTTTTGAATCTGAGCGTGATTAAATGGGCCGGCCCGACTCCATTCACATCAACGCGAGAGATCGCTACGTACTCGCTTAATGCGATAAATAGCGCTCGCGCAGTATGCCCCCGTCAAAAAAAAGCCCGCCCAGTATGTTGCTGCAGGTCTCATGTGTTGTGTGTGTTTGGGAAATGACTCACCAAAGTTCCCTCTTTGAGGAGAAGATGTTGCACTTTATTGCACAATGTTTACAGGAATTGTTACAGCATCGTGAGGTTCAAGTAGCCAAACATGCCTACCCAAATTTAAAGGCAAAGAAAATTTTGCTAAACTATCTACCTCAAAATTGCTTCTCCGAGACTCGTATCGCAACAAACAAAACTCCATCTTTGAGACTCATATCCCTTTCTTGCATGCACTTCCCTCATAATAGCAGTGTGGTTTCCTCCCTTTCCTTCTTCAATATCTCTCATGACCACCTGACTGTCAGATGAGATCATAATCTTGCTCACAAGCAAATCAGCAGGCAAACTTTAAGCTTCTCTACATGCCATTGCTTCCAAACAAGACACATCAACGGTAGAATCAAACGTGATGGATGAAGACCCGAGATACTTGCCCAACTCGTCCTTGCACACTGCGGCCACAGCTCCTCTATTTCCACCTCTGGATACCGCTCCGTGCACGTTGATCTTCACAAATTTCGACGGTGGTGGAGACCATGGTTGTCTTCTCCTCTCTTTTTCGATTGTGCTACCGAGCCAACCCGATGCTTCTTAGCCCACACCTCCGCTTCACCAAGAAAATTTTGGACGAACAAATCAGTAGATAAATGAGCTTGGAATTCACTCTCATGGATAGTCTTTCTACGCGCTGTGCAAATGGCCCAACTGAGTAGATAAAGGTTCCTAGTCCTCGGTGATCGACTTGAACAATTTTCTCTTCTTTGGCAAGCTTCTGGGTCGTTATTCTTTTTCGTTTTTCTACTGGTTTTCTGATTCCTTTCTTTCTTATTTCCAGATTTAATTCCTTGACATTTCCTTTTATTTCATTCCTTCTCTTTTGCAGTTCGTTTTTAGGAAAATATGTGAACATTTACAATTCAACAATATTTTAGATTCATGAATAGTTTTTCAACTTAGAAAATATTTTTTTAGTTCGTGAATATTTTTAATTCAACAAATATATATTAATTCACAATTTTTTCATTCTTGAACAATTTTAAACTTCAAAAATACTTTTTAAATATGCAAAATGAAATTGAAGTTTGAATTTTTTTTTAAATCATGAACATTTTTTGATCAAATTAGGGGACAAATTATGAATTTCATTTTTGTAAATCCTGGATATTTTTTCATATTTATGAATATTTGTTACATCCATGAATATTTTATAGATTAGCAAAGTTTAATTTTAAAATTCATGATTATTTGAAAATTGAAATAACAGCGACCAAAATAAGAAAATAATTAAACAGATCGAAATAAAAGAAATGCTGTGTGCTCGCTCCTCGCTAGAGGACACATTTTTTCTGGCCCGGCCTATGTAGGAAGTGTGTGAGCGATGGGGCGGAATATTTTCTGAATGTAGGAAGTATGTAGGAAGTGTGTGTATTTCGTTTTGTTTTTGCAAACATCATTCAAGCTTGTGAATATTTTCTGAAGTCATGAAAATTTTCGAATATCGTGAAGATTTTTTGAAATCATGAACATATTTCAAAGAGGGAAATATTTCTACTAATTTGCGAACATTTTCTTCAAAGGTGAACATTTTCCGAATTCATGAACTTCGTTATATATTCGCGAACAATTCTTGAAACTCGTAATATTTTCTGAATTGGTAAACATTTTTTGGAAATTGGAAACAATTTTTGAAATTCAGAAATATTTTTCTGTTTAGTTGACATTTTTTTAAATGCATGAACATTTTTGCATCAATGAACTATTTTGTAATTTACCGACATTTCTGATTTTTGTGAACATTTTTTATTTTTGTGAACATATTTTAGAAATTCATGAACATTTTGGAAATTTGTGAACACTTTTTGGAATATGCGAACATTTTTTCAAAACACGGCCATTTTTCTATTTATCGAACTATTTTCACAAATTGTGCACATTTTTTCAAATCACGAACATTTTAAAATCCAGAAAGAATTTTATGATTTCTTGAACATATTTCCAACATTATTGATATATTTGGATTTTTTTTCAAACCCAAATATTTGAAAAAAGCAAAAACTGGCAAAGAGAAAAAACAAAAGTCAAAAAAAGAAATAAAACACATTGGCCGTTTAGCCCCGCGTCTGGGCCAGCCCAAAAGGGTGCTCGGGGGGCCGGGGTGGCGTGCGCCCTTCCATGTTTCCCGGCGTATACTACAGGTCCCGCTGCCTGGCACTGCTATGTCTCGGTCGGGAGCTCCTATTTAGGGCAGATCCTATTTGGCGCTTCAGGCGTCGGTACAGAACCGAGAAAACAGCGACAAAAAAACCGGAACCCGGAAGCACAGTTGTGCTTTCCCTTTTTCAGAGGAAGCACAACTGTGGTTCTCATGGAAGGACATATGTGCTTCTCGTGGAAGCACGCGTTATGTTTCAGCACCCTATCAAGGAGGGGGGGGGGGGGGGGGGGGGTGGACATCAATCCCTCCATCATCCGTTGCCGTTTATATGATGATCTACGATTAGTCCACCCTCGATTATGAAAGTTTGCGATGATGATTGTGATCATGGGCTTTGTTAATAGAATTGAATTATGTGATGTATCCCTTCGTATTATGTTTGCGGTGAATAGAATCTTGCTCATCGGCAAGTCCATTTATGTTGGATTGAATATTTTGGGAATCATTGAGATAAGGATGCATGTCTAGTAAAATTTCCGAAGATGACTGTTGACATTACGGTGACTCCATGGATAATAGATTAGAATGATAAAGATCATGTTAGTATAATTTTTGGGGCTGTTTGATGTGACATTGTGACTTCCCTATGTATCATGATTAGAAAGACAAATTTAGGGGTGTGCCTGTAGAACCATTCTTGGCCGGTCAATGAAGTAGTTGTTGAACATTTCCAAGTAGTTGTTCATCCCGTCAAACTAACATTTCCATGTAGTTGTTGATCCGGTCAAACTAAACGGATGTAGTTGGGACTAGGGACTCCACTAATTAAGATTCAAGTCATGTGCAACTTTTCAAAATCAGCCGTTGAAATGTGTGTCACATGACATGCATCGTTTAGACATACATATGCTTATGTTAAGTAAGGCTGGCATGATAGATGCAGATGACCGATCGCCCGCAACACTTGCACCAATCCAGTAGTCCAAGTCTTGCAGATAGTTTTTAAAACCCAATCATTGAGTCGATGTGTGATGCAATTATAGAGCCAACATATCAACACATATAATAATTATATGAAATATATACTACTACTTTATTAATACCTGGGCCACTTCCCACTCTTACAAAAAAAAATTGAAGGCCATGCTGCAGCTGGCTCTTAGTCTATTGCATGCTTCTCTTCTCTCTCCCCCAACTCAGAAAAAATATGATATTTAATCTCGTATAGCATGCTTGCATCACCTTATTATACTTGCTCTAATGTGCTATAGACATAATTGTGTTTTGTGTACAACTGATGTTAGGATAAGGATAATCGATCGAAATGACCAGTTGCTGATGGATGAAACAAGTCCAAGTCAACTGCAATTTTTCGAGAGCAGAAGGAGTGTGACACACTACACAATGTCATAATGAATGTTTCTAGCAAAAATCAGTTCAGTAGTGAACCCGAAAATGACAGGTGTTTAGAAAAACCACAAGGAATTAAGAAACCTAAGTAAAGCTCAAAGATTGGAATCTTGAAAATACCATCAAAGTGCACTTAGAGAGGCCTTTGAAGTTATTCACCATCTGCAGATTTTCTTTACTTGGTGCACGGAATAATGGAGATGTAATTGGTAGAGCTTCGAGTCGATTCCACTTCCTTGTGCGCGCGCCTGCATAGCTCATGACCGAAGAGAAATACCAGCCATCAATGACATGGAGAAGCTTGTATTTCTCTTCGGACATGACAAAATGGTTGAGCTTCTCCAAGCTATTGTTTTCTAATTTTATTAGAAATGATATGTGGACATTCCACACAATGATCCTACTTGATTGCCGTCAACCACACCTTCTTTGAGCTTATTACTCACAAACGTGCTCTTGGTTTCTCGGCACCCCACATTTTTTTTCAAATTTATTTCATATAATTTATGCAGAAGTTAATAAATTATAGTGGAGCAAGTGCACATTTTTCTAGCTCACTTCTAATGATGTTCTTGTAGAGGCCGGGCTTACTTGTTATTATCTTGATTATTAATGTGTTAACAAAAAAATGTTTGTTAGTTAATTTTGTAGTCATAATCAGAATAAAAATTCCAGGGTCTACTGAGGGGTGGTTAAGTTGATAACAAATGGTTTAATATTTGTTTCCACCAACTGATGGGTGTCGTGTTGATTCAGCAGTTGCTTCTGGAAAATTGCACTGGACTTGACTTTTTTCAAGTCACCATCTTTGTTCAAGCTTCTGGCTTTATAGTAAGTGAATCAATAACAAGCAGCTTCGTGTTAGGTGTGACTTGACATTTAGTTGATCTGTGATATCTTAAAAATTCCGAGCTTGCTAGAAGGCCAAGACCCAGTCTTCTGCATCTACTCGGAAGTTGGGAGTATATAAGCCACATAGATCGATGCCTCAGATTCTCTACCAGGTTTGCTACCAGCTATTAACACCATTTATTGTTCCCCATTCTTGCTGAAGTTCTGAGAAGATGGCAAGAAGCAGAAGGCCCTGGTCTATCGCGTTACCACTGTTGCTGCTAATGCTCCTTCAATTACTCATCATCGTGCTGGCTCGTCCAATTGAAACCCATCCTGCACCGGCACCGCCAAATGGTTTTTGTAAGCAGCTCTAGATCACATGTCACAAGTGCATGATTTTCTACTTATTTTTAGATGACAAGTGCATGATTTTGATCCGATCATATTACTCCTTTTTGGTATAACCTTTTCCACACAACTTTCCAACCCAATACAATGAATATGTGGTCATGTTTTCTTGTCAGCATATTAAAAGTGTTTTTTTCTAACTTCGGCAAAGAATTAAATTGACTAGGTTTTAAATCTACCTGATAGAGTAATGTAGATTTTTTTACTCTGTCACACAAATCAAAACTCTAGTCGATTTTGGAGTATTAGTAACCACCTCACCTCTGAGGCGATTAACATATAGCTACCTATCTTACCCTGTTCTTTTGGATCCATGTGCAGGCGACTATCTTGATAAAAGGAACTGCAAGTGAAGCTGGAAGCATCTGTGCTCCTGGTCCGTTCAGTTTCCCATGGAATGAATTAAAGTCGGAAAAAATTCTACTGTTGGGGATTCAACAGTTGGGCAGGCTTGTTGGCTGTAAAGTCAAACAAGATCAGATGATCAAGAAGTGCAGGCTGCTTGCATGGAAATCATGTACTACTTTTTTGATGAATAATTTCTTTGGCAATATGTTTTCTTACTCGCAATATATCAATCTAGGCAGCTTGTTAATTTGTGTACTCCTAACTCTAAACAAAGGCTGAAATTAATTTGTGTACTACTGATTTTTCACAAATTTTTAATAAATGTTGCATTAATAAATCTTTTGTTCAAGTTAAGTTCCCAAAAAATAGATGTGTATGCAAAATACAATCTTTGGTTGAAGAAAAAACTCCTTTGTCTCCATGCACATTTCTCTCGTCAATGCTAGTATAAAAAAAGATGATGTGCAACCTAATGAAATGTCTGATAATGATTATTGGAGGTGCTCTAATTGTTAAACACTTGGTAGAACAACTGTTGGGGAACGTTGCAGAAAATTAAAATTTTCCTACGGCTTCACCAAGATCCATCTATGAGTTCATCTAAGCAACGAGTCATGGGAGAGAGTTTGCATCTACATACCACTTGTAGATCGCGTGCGGAAGCTTGCAAGGTGATGATGTAGTCGTACTCGAACGTGATTCAGATCACCGATGCCAAGTGCTGAACGGACAGCACCTCCGTGTTCAACACACGTACGGGACGAGTGACGTCTCCTCCTTCTTGATCCAGCAAGGGGGAAGGAGAGGTTGAGGAAGACAGCTCCACCGGCAGCACGACGGCGTGGTGATGGTGGAGAAGCAGTACTCCGACAGGGCTTCGCCGAGCACACAACGAAGGAGGAGAGGTGTTGGGGAGGGAGAAGGAGGCAACCAAAGGCCAAGGACTCAAGGTATGAAGTCCCTCCTCTCCCCCACTATATATAGGAGGGCCAAGGGGGGGTTGGCCGGCCCTAGGAGATCCAATCTCCTAGGGGGGCGGCGGCCAAGGGGGGTTTCCCTCCCCCCCAAGGCACCTAGGAGGTGCCTTCCCCTCCTAGGACTCTTGCCCCCTTGAACCCTAGGCGCATGGGCCTATGTGGGGCTGGTGCCCTTGGCCCATGCAGGCCAAGGCGCACCCCCTACAGCCCATGTGGCCCCCCGGGGCAGGTGGCCCCACCCGGTGGGCCCCCGGGACCCCTCCGGTGGTCCCGGTACAATACCGATAACCCCGAAACTTGTCCCGATGCCCGAAACAGGACTTCCCATATATAAATCTTTACCTCCGGACCATTCCGGAACTCCTCGTGACGTCCGGGATCTCATCCGGGACTCCGAACATCATTCGGTAGTCACATACTTGACTTCCTACTAACCCTAGCGTCACCGAACCTTAAGTGTGTAGACCCTACGGGTTCGGGAGACACGCAGACATGACCGAGACGACTCTCGGGCAATAACCAACAGCGGGGTCTGGATATCCATGTTGGCTCCCACATGCTCCTCGATGATTTCATCGGTTGAACCACGATGTCGAGGATTCGATCAAACCCTGTATACAATTCCCTTTGTCAATCGGTACGTTACTTGCCCGAGACTCGATCGTCGGTATCCCAATACCTTGTTCAGTCTCGTTACCCGGCAAGTCACTTTACTCGTACCGTAATGCATGATCCCGTGGCCAACACCTTGGTCACATTGAGCTCATTATGATGATGCATTACCGAGTGGGCCCAGAGATACCTCTCCGTCATACGGAGTGACAAATCCCAGTCTCGATCCGTGTCAACCCAACAGATACTTTCGGAGATACCTGTAATGCACCTTTATAGTCACCCAGTTACGTTGTGACGTTTGATACACCCAAGGCACTCCTACGGTAACCGGGAGTTACACGATCTCATGGTCGAAGGAATAGATACTTGACATTGGCAAAGCTTCTAGCAAACGAACTATACGATCTTTTATGCTATGCTTATGATTGGGTCTTGTCCATCACATCATTCTCCTAATGATGTGATCCCGTTATCAACGACATCCTATGTCCATAGTCAGGAAACCATGACTATCTATTGATCATAACGAGCTAGTCAACTAGAGGCTCACTAGGGACTCATTGGGTCTAAGTGTTCACACGTGTATTACGATTTCCGGATAATACAGTTATAGCATGAACAAAAGACAATTATCATGAACATTGAAATATAATAATCCTTTTATTATTGCCTCTAGGGCATATTTCCAACAGTCTCCCACTTGCACTAGAGTCACCAATCTAGTTACATTGTGATGAATCGAACACCCATAGAGTTCTGGTGTTGATCATGTTTTGCACGCGAGAGAGGTTTAGTCAACGGATCTGCGACATTCAGATCCGTGTGCACTTTGCAAATCTCTATGTCTCCATCTTGAACATTTTCACGGATGGAGTTGAAACGACGCTTGATGTGCCTGGTCTTCTTGTGAAACCTGGGCTCCTTGGCAAGGGCAATAGCTCCAGTGTTGTCACAGAAGAGTTTGATCGGCCCCGACGCATTGGGTATGACTCCTAGGTCGGTGATGAACTCCTTCATCCAAATCGCTTCATGCGCTGCCTCCGAGGCTGCCATGTACTCCGCTTCACATGTAGATCCCGCCACGACGCTCTGCTTGCAGCTGCACCAGCTTACTGCTCCACCATTCAACATATACACGTATCCGGTTTGTGACTTAGAGTCATCCAGATCTGAGTCGAAGCTAGCGTCGACGTAACCCTTTACGACGAGCTCTTCATCTCCTCCATAAACGAGAAACATGTCCTTTGTCCTTTTCAGGTACTTCAGGATATTCTTGACCGTTGTCCAGTGTTCCTTGCCGGGGTTACTTTGGTATCTTGCAACCAAACTTACGACAAGGTTTACATCGGGTCTGGTACACAGCATGGCATACATAATAGATCCTATGGCTGAAGCATAGGGGATGACACTCATCTCTTCTTTATCTTTTGCCGTGGTCGGTGACTGAGCCAAGCTCAATCTCACACCTTGTAACATAGGCAAGAACCCCTTCTTGGACTGATCCATTTTGAACCTCTTCAAAATCTTATCAAGGTATGTGCTTTGTGAAAGACCTATGAGGCGTCTCGATCTATCTCTATAGATCTTGATGCCTAATATATAAGCAGCTTCTCCAAGGTCCTTCATTGAAAAACACTTGTTCAAGTAGGCCTTAATGCTGTCCAGGAGTTTCGTATCATTTCCCATCAAGAGTATGTCATCTACATATAATAGGAGAAATGCTACAGAGCTCCCACTCACTTTCTTGTAAACGCAGGCTTCTCCATAAGTCTGCGTAAACCCAAACGCTTTGATCATCTCATCAAAGCGAATGTTCCAACTCCGAGATGCTTGCACCAGTCCATAAATGGATCGCTGGAGCTTGCATACTTTGTTAGCGTTCTGAGGAACGACAAAACCTTCCGGCTGCATCATATACAGCTCTTCCTTAAGATGTCCATTAAGGAATGCCGTTTTGACGTCCATCTGCCATATCTCATAATCATAGTATGCGGCAATTGCTAACATGATTCGGACGGACTTAAGCTTCGCCACGGGAGAGAATGTCTCGTCGTAGTCAATCCCTTGAACTTGTCGATAACCCTTAGCGACAAGTCGAGCTTTATAGATGGTAACATTACCATCCGCGTCCGTCTTCTTCTTAAAAATCCATTTATTTTCTATCGCTCGCCGATCATCGGGCAAGTCTGTCAAAGTCCATACTTTGTTTTCATACATGGATCCTATCTCGGATTTCATGGCCTCAAGCCATTTGTTGGAATCCGGGCCCGCCATTGCTTCTTCATAGTTCGAAGGTTCATTGTTGTCCAGCAACATGATTTCCATGACAGGGTTGCCGTACCACTCTGGTGCAGAACGTGTCCTTGTGGACCTTCGAAATTCAGTAGCAACTAGATCTGAAGTACCTTGATCATCATCAACATTTTCCTCTTCAGTTGGTGTGGGCATTACAGGAATGGTTTCCTGCGCTGCACCACTTTCCCGTTCGAGAGGTAGTACTTCATCGAGTTCTACTTTCCTCCCACTTACTTCTTTCGAGAGAAACTCTTTCTCCAGAAAGCATCCGTTCTTGGCAACAAAGATCTTGCCTTCGGATCTTAAGTAGAAGGTATACCCGACAGTTTCCTTAGGGTATCCTATGAATACGCATTTTTCCGACTTGGGTTCGAGCTTTTCAGGTTGAAGTTTCTTGACATAAGCATCGCATCCCCAAACTTTTAGAAACGACAGCTTAGGTTTCTTCCCAAACCATAATTCATACGGTGTCGTCTCAACGGATTTAGACGGTGCCCTATTTAAAGTGAATGTAGCTGTCTCTAGAGCGTATCCCCAAAATGATAGCGGTAAATCGGTAAGAGACATCATAGACCGCACCATATCCAATAGAGTGCGATTACGACGTTCGGACACACCGTTTCGCTGAGGTGTTCCAGGCGGCGTGAGTTGTGAAACGATTCCACATTTTCTTAAGTGTGTACCAAATTCGTGACTTAAGTATTCGCCCCCACGATCTGATCGTAGGAACTTTATCTTACGGTCATGTTGATTCTCTACCTCACTCTGAAATTCCTTGAACTTTTCAAAGGTCTCAGACTTGTGTTTCATTAAGTAGACATACCCATATCTACTCAAGTCGTCAGTGAGAGTGAGAACATAACGATATCCTCCGCGAGCCTCAACGCTCATTGGACCGCACACATCGGTATGTATGATTTCCAACAAGTTGGTTGCTCGCTCCATTGTTCCGGAGAACGGAGTCTTGGTCATTTTGCCTAAGAGGCAAGGTTCGCATGTGTCAAATGATTCATAATCAAGAGACTCTAAAAGTCCATCAGCATGGAGCTTCTTCATGCGCTTGACACCAATGTGACCAAGGCGGCAGTGCCACAAGTATGTGGGACTATCGTTATCAACTTTACATCTTTTGGCATCCACACTATGAACATGTGTAATATTACGCTCGAGATTCATCAAGAATAAACCATTGACCATCGGAGCATGACCATAAAACATATCTCTCATATAAATCGAACAACCATTATTCTCAGACTTAAATGAGTAGCTATCTCGTATTAAACGAGATCCAGATACAATGTTCATGCTCAAACTTGGCACTAAATAACAATTATTGAGGTTTAAAACTAATCCCGTAGGTAAATGTAGAGGCAGCGTGCCGACGGCGATCACATCGACCCTGGAGCCATTCCCGACGCGCATCGTCACCTCGTCCTTCGCCAGTCTCCGTTTATTCCGCAGCTCCTGCTGTGAGTTACATATGTGAGCAACGGCACCGGTATCAAATACCCAGGAGTTACTTCGAGTACTGGTAAGGTACACATCAATTACATGTATATCAAATATACCTTTGGTGTTGCCGGCCTTCTTATCCGCTAAGTATTTGGGGCAGTTCCGCTTCCAGTGCCCCTTCCCCTTGCAATAAAAGCACTCAGTCTCAGGCTTGGGTCCATTCTTTGACTTCTTCCCGGCAACAGGCTTACCGGGCGCGGCAACATCTTTGCCGTCCTTCTTGAAGTTCTTCTTACCCTTGCCCTTCTTGAACTTAGTGGTCTTATTGACCATCAACACTTGATGTTCTTTCTTGATTTCAGCCTCTGCTGACTTCAGCATCGAGAACACTTCAGGAATGGTCTTTACCATCCCCTGCATGTTGTAGTTCATCACAAAGCTCTTGTAGCTTGGTGGGAGCGACTGGAGGATTCTGTCAATGACCGCCTCATCTGGGAGGTTAATGTTCAACTGGGTCATACGTGCGTGCAACCCAGACATCTTCAGGATGTGTTCACTGACAGAACTGTTCTCCTCCATCTTACAACTGTAGAACTTGTCGGAGACATCATATCTCTCGACCCGGGCATGAGCTTGGAAAACTAGTTTCAGCTCTTCGAACATCTCATATGCTCCGTGATGCTCAAAACGCTTTTGGAGCCCCGGTTCTAAGCTGTAAAGCATGCCGCACTGAACGAGGGAGTAATCATCAGCACGAGTTTGCCAAGCGTTCATAACGTCTTGGTTCTCTGGGACGGGAGCGGCACCTAGCGGTCCTTCTAGGACATATTGCTTCCTGGCAGCTATGAGGATGATCCTCAGGTTTCGGACCCAGTCCGTATAGTTGCTGCCATCATCTTTCAGCTTGGTTTTCTCTAGGAACGCGTTGAAGTTCATGTTGACATGAGCGTTGGCCATTGATCTACAATACATATTTGCAAAGGTTTTAGACTAAGTTCATGATAAAGTTCTTAATCAAAATTATGAACTCCCACTTAGATTAGACATCCCTCTAGTCATCTAAGTGTTACACGATCCGAGTCGACTAGCCCGTGTCCGATCATCACGTGAGACGGACTAGTCATCGTCGGTGAACATCTTTATGTTGATCGTATCTTCCATACGACTCGTGTTCGACCTTTCGGTCTCCGTGTTCCGAGGCCATGTCTGCACATGCTAGGCTCGTCAAGTTAACCCTAAGTGTTTTCGCTGTGTAAAACTGTCTTACACCCGTTGTATGTGAACGTAAGGATCCATCACACCCGATCATCACGTGGTGCTTAGAAACGACGAACTGTAGCAACGGTGCACAGTTAGGGGAGAACACTTCTTGAAATTTTGTAAGGGATCATCTTATTTACTACCGTCGTCCTAAGTAAACAAGATGCATAAACATAATAAACATCACATGCAATTATATGGTTGTGACATGATATGGCCAATATCATCAAGCTCCATTGATCTCCATCTTCGGGGCTCCATGATCATCTTGTCACCGGCTTGACACCATGATCTCCATCATCATGATCTCCATCATCGTGTCTTCATGAAGTTGTCACGCCAACGACTACTTCTACTTCTATGACTAACGCGTTTAGTAATGAAGTAAAGTAGTTTACATGGCGTTCTTCAATGACACGCAGGTCATACAAAAAAATAAAGACAACTCCTATGGCTCCTGCCGGTTGTCATACTCATCGACATGCAAGTCGTGAATCCTATTACAAGAACATGATCTCATACATCACAATTCAACATTCATCACAACTTCTGGCCATATCACATCACATGATCAATCGCTGCAAAAACAAGTTAGACGTTCTCTAGTTGTTGTTGCATCTTTTACGTGGCTGCGATTGGGTTCTAGCAAGAACGTTTTCTTACCTACGAATCACCACAACGTGATTTTGTCAACTTCTATTTACCCTTCATAAGGGCCTTGTTCATCGATTCCGCTCCAACTAAAGTGGGAGAGACAGACACCCGCCAGCCACCTTATGCAACTAGTGCATGTCAGTCGGTGGAACCGGTCTCACGTAAGCGTACGTGTAAGGTTGGTCCGGGCCGCTTCATCCCACAATACCGTTGAGCAAGAAAAGACTAGTAGAGGCAAGTAAGATGACAAGATCAACGCCCACAACAAATTGTGTTCTACTCGTGCATTAGAGAACTACGCATAGACCTGGCTCATGATGCCACTGTTGGGGAACGTTGCAGAAAATTAAAATTTTCCTACGGCTTCACCAAGATCCATCTATGAGTTCATCTAAGCAACGAGTCATGGGAGAGAGTTTGCATCTACATACCACTTGTAGATCGCGTGCGGAAGCTTGCAAGGTGATGATGTAGTCGTACTCGAACGTGATTCAGATCACCGATGCCAAGTGCTGAACGGACAGCACCTCCGTGTTCAACACACGTACGGGACGAGTGACGTCTCCTCCTTCTTGATCCAGCAAGGGGGAAGGAGAGGTTGAGGAAGACAGCTCCACCGGCAGCACGACGGCGTGGTGATGGTGGAGAAGCAGTACTCCGACAGGGCTTCGCCGAGCACACAACGAAGGAGGAGAGGTGTTGGGGAGGGAGAAGGAGGCAACCAAAGGCCAATGACTCAAGGTATGAAGTCCCTCCTCTCCCCCACTATATATAGGAGGGCCAAGGGGGGGTTGGCCGGCCCTAGGAGATCCAATCTCCTAGGGGGGCGGCGGCCAAGGGGGGTTTCCCTCCCCCCCAAGGCACCTAGGAGGTGCCTTCCCCTCCTAGGACTCTTGCCCCCTTGAACCCTAGGCGCATGGGCCTATGTGGGGCTGGTGCCCTTGGCCCATGCAGGCCAAGGCGCACCCCCTACAGCCCATGTGGCCCCCCGGGGCAGGTGGCCCCACCCGGTGGGCCCCCGGGACCCCTCCGGTGGTCCCGGTACAATACCGATAACCCCGAAACTTGTCCCGATGCCCGAAACAGGACTTCCCATATATAAATCTTTACCTCCGGACCATTCCGGAACTCCTCGTGACGTCCGGGATCTCATCCGGGACTCCGAACATCATTCGGTAGTCACATACTTGACTTCCTACTAACCCTAGCGTCACCGAACCTTAAGTGTGTAGACCCTACGGGTTCGGGAGACACGCAGACATGACCGAGACGACTCTCGGGCAATAACCAACAGCGGGGTCTGGATATCCATGTTGGCTCCCACATGCTCCTCGATGATTTCATCGGTTGAACCACGATGTCGAGGATTCGATCAAACCCTGTATACAATTCCCTTTGTCAATCGGTACGTTACTTGCCCGAGACTCGATCGTCGGTATCCCAATACCTTGTTCAGTCTCGTTACCCGGCAAGTCACTTTACTCGTACCGTAATGCATGATCCCGTGGCCAACACCTTGGTCACATTGAGCTCATTATGATGATGCATTACCGAGTGGGCCCAGAGATACCTCTCCGTCATACGGAGTGACAAATCCCAGTCTCGATCCGTGTCAACCCAACAGATACTTTCGGAGATACCTGTAATGCACCTTTATAGTCACCCAGTTACGTTGTGACGTTTGATACACCCAAGGCACTCCTACGGTAACCGGGAGTTACACGATCTCATGGTCGAAGGAATAGATACTTGACATTGGCAAAGCTTCTAGCAAACGAACTATACGATCTTTTATGCTATGCTTATGATTGGGTCTTGTCCATCACATCATTCTCCTAATGATGTGATCCCGTTATCAACGACATCCTATGTCCATAGTCAGGAAACCATGACTATCTATTGATCATAACGAGCTAGTCAACTAGAGGCTCACTAGGGACTCATTGGGTCTAAGTGTTCACACGTGTATTACGATTTCCGGATAATACAGTTATAGCATGAACAAAAGACAATTATCATGAACATTGAAATATAATAATCCTTTTATTATTGCCTCTAGGGCATATTTCCAACAACAACATCCAGTCAAATATACTGTGTATGTGTGTGTTGATGTTGATGTGGTTGGGAGGTGACTAGCCAAATGACTAGTTACCTTGGCCCGAATGAACCCGGTCAAGTCATGTGCAACTTCCTAAAATTGTCCTTTGAAATGTATGACAAGTGGCCTCCTGTAGACGTTAACGTGTGACAAAAGTCACAAAACTGATTGAATTAATTAACCATTCGCCGTGTGCTAAGATTGGGAGACGACTGACCAGTGCTTAGTCATTGTTACTTTGAACAAGCCCAAATTATGTGCGATACCGCGAACTGAACTTTGAAGCAAGTATTCCATCCTTCCAAATATGGAAGCTCCGTTCACTAGACAGTTGTACCTACCACCATTGTATAAAGGCCATTTTACAGAAACTTGAATGTTTTTTTTTTTGCAAAAACCATCACCGCAGTGTTTTGTGATACTGACATGGCCCATGGTCAACATCACACACGGTCGAAATTTTGGGCACATCTGTTATGTACCCTCAGTCACACATGTTTTTGTGGTTTTACTGACTGCAATGAGTTTGTTACAGTTTTTTAACGTGGCCCTGCGACTGTGCGCAGTAAGTTTTGGGTCCGTGAGCATATACCATGTGGCTTAAATACCCAACCGATGTGTAATTATTTTCAAATATTTCTGAACTGAAGTCAGCAGGGCAGAATCGGCCAAATACTTTTAGGATGACAACGTATCACATTTGTTTTCAAATTCTTTCCCAAAAACAGAAACAAAATACAGAATCCTCGGAAAAGAAACTGATACTATCAGAAATGGATGCAAAGCTAATACGGTGCGGAGGCAGATGTTTATCAGAACAACATAAAGAAAAACACGGATGGAGAATTGTGCATGTTCCCTCCAGTGGCCTTGCAGAACCAAATATTTCTGAACTGAAGCCAACACAATTTGTGTCGGTTCGTTGATGCAGCTAGCATGTGTCCATGGGCAAGTTTGTAGTTCCTAGTCTTGTTGGGCCCTCGTTTGCAAATGTAAACACTTCGGTAAGATTTACATATTTTCTATAAATGATACTAGGGAACACCCCCCACCCCTCCGTGGGTGATTCTAAAAAAGAGATACTACGGAACATTTTATAATAACAAGAAATAGCGTTGGAGGCATCAGTCTTTGGTTTTTCTTGATGGACACTTTACCTGTCTTGAAATACAAGTAGGTCAGTACGGCGGTGGTTTGGGTGGTGAGTGTGTCGTTGGTGCCCATGCATGGCGATTGAAACAGATCAAGGCTCGATACTAAGTCAAAGACTGTGCTTTGTCTTGAACATCACTTGGGCCTTCTCAACTTATAATAACTATCTGATGTAATCGGATCACAACAAATCACAAGATCTTAACAAAAACTCATTCCAATATCTATATGATGATATACTGAAATGTGCCAGATATGCTACAATAGATACTCTAATAGTGAGATCCTCCATTATTTCTTGGCTTCTTTGACATACCAATACTAATACAGTTTTTGGTAAGATCAAAGTTTTTTGTTAAAATAATTGGATAATGTATGAAGTGTCAACGAACAGTTTCAGTAGCTTAGAGGCATCACTTTTCATTTCTTCATGAACACAGTACGTTTTGGTATCAAGTCTGTGGCCTTTCCTGATGGGCATTGTATCTGTCTTGGCATACAAGTTATCTTTATCAACATGTTATAAACTATCTGTGTATTATACACCAGCTTCATTGTCTACTTGAAAAGTCAATAATCAGCTAAGTGGAAAACAGGCAATTAGTTGTGTTGTTTAAGTTGTCAACTGCTGTCTCTGTCCCAAATTAGCTCACATCAGGTACCCTCGATCACAATAATTAATTGTGCTTGGTTATCAAGTAATTAGGCATGACAAGTCACTGGTGATGTGTATTACTTAGTTGCTAGGTAGAGTAGTTTCAAACTGTTTTTAGAACCTCAATGAGTTGACCAATAGCTAGTTATATGAAGTAATGAAACCCTATAAAAACTACCACACCTTTTTTGTCCAATAATATGTGCACCACAAAATCCAGGGATCTCATTCGCCTTCGTCTTGGACTCCAGACCTGAAATTAAGGAACCAAATGGTGCCGGTGAAGGTGTACGGCCTGCCCATGAACGGGAGCGTGGCGCGTGTTCTGGCGTGCCTCGAGGAGGTGGGCGCCGAGTACGAGGTCGTGGCCATCGACTTGCACAGCGGCGAGCACAAGACGCTGCCGCATCTTGCGCGCAATGTACGTATGCCGCCCCGTTTCTAGTTGATTACATTCTCTGTATTTTTCTGGCTCGTAATATCTATGGGCTGTCCCGTCTCTCTTTGATTACATAGTTTATACTCTGTATTATCTTCTTGTACAGCTAAAAGTTGTACGAATCAAGAGACTGATAGCGATCTTCATTTTTTCCTTCTGTAGGTTAACAGCCCTTCGGTCAGGTCTCAGGTGCCAGCTTTTCAGTATGGAGACCTGATGCTCTTTGGTGAGTAGCTTATAATGTCTAGCGTCGTGGTAGGTGTGTAGATCGAGATAATTAATCTAGATTATGCATTGTAGGCTGTAAAAAGTCAAACTCATGTCTCATTTTCAACTAGTTAAGGACATCCTCCGGGTCACTAAGCTTTTTACTTAGGATATTTTCCAAGTCATATTGCTAGGAAGATACTAAATAGCTCGAAAGTCATCAGTAAAAAGGGTATGGCCACATCGTGTACCACATAATTATTCCAAATGTGTTAAAATTTGAAACAAGATATGTGCAATGACAACAACAAAAACTTGCATTACAAAGGATTGAGTATGTGGCAAATAATTTACTTGGAAATTGATGTAAAAATCATAATTAAGAACATGAACTCCTATATATAATTTTAATATCTTTCTTGTTTGTTTGCACATATAACTTTTTTCGATAAAGGACATTTTTATTGACTCAAAATGTAGCATGAAGCAGATAAAAAACATGTTGAGCATCGCCCGGCCTCTGCTGCACACAGCCAAACAAAAACAAATTGAAAGAAGATTATAAAAAGGGACATATCAGCAATAGTAGGATCATATAGGACTCATGGTATGCCTATATCGAAGGAGTAGGTGCGCCAATCTGGAGATTATGCTGCCACCCATGCTGGGTGAAGACCTCCCTCGCCACCCGCTCCAACCGCGTACACACCGTCTTGAATAGCGGTTGATACTCCGTTCGTGTAGCATAGACCACGTACGAAGCGAGTGCGTACAGCGGAAAAGAACCTGCAAAGGAGAGGTGTTTGTGCCCTCGAAAACCAAATCATTTCTACATAGCCAGAGTGCCCATAATAAGGCATATGCTCCCACCCAAATTAGCATTTTGAAACCTATTTGAAATTCCGCCCAACCAATGACCAAAAATATTGGCAACATTTATGGGCGGATACAAATTGGATGTTATCTGGATGACTGACCACGTAGAACGCGCAAACTTGCATTGGAAAAAGAGATGTTTGATTGTCTCGTCATGAGTACAAAAACGACACTTCTTACTTCCATGCCAATTGCGACGGGCGAGATTGTCTTTGGTAAGAACACCTCCCTTCGAAGATACCACATAAATATTTTAACTTCTAGTGGAATCTTTGACATCCAAATTTTCTTGTTATTATCCACTGGGACCTCTGAATGCGTGTGCGCACGGTACATAGAGTCAACCGTGAAGGACCTAGATGTCATGAGGTTCCAGCGGAACATGTCCCGTCCTTGTGTCAGGTTAATCAACTCCAATCGAGATAACAGACTTTGCCATGACATAAGACGGGGGGCCAATAAAATCCCAGCTGAAAGAAATATTCGGCGGGAATGAACTGAGCACCTGCGCTAGAGTATCATTCTTATCGCGAACAATGCGGTACAGAGCTGGATATTGTTCTCGGAGGTTGGCATTCCCTAGCTAGTTGTCCACTTAGAAACGAATCTCTGACCCATCTTTTATCACGAAGGATCCAAAACGGAAAGGTGTTTCTTCACCGCCATTAGACCAGCCCAAAAGTGTGAGTCACCAGGTTTTCAATAGGCCTGTGACCCAGCTTTTTGGCCTAGATACATATTGCGCAGGAGGGTTTGCCAAACGCCATCCTCAGTAAGTAGTTTGAACAATCATTTACTAAGTAAGGCATCATTCTTGACCTGAAGGTCATGAATGCCAAGTCCACCTTGGTCTTTTGGCCTACAAACCACACTCCATTTGGCTAGCCTGTATTTTTTCTTTTCACTATCCCCTTGCCAAAAGAATCTGGATCTGAAATAATCCAGCCTCTACAAGACCCCTTTTGGGAGTTGGAAAAAAGAGAGCATATAGAGAACCATATTTGTGAGGACCGAGTTGATTAAGACCAGTCGTCCTCCAACAGAGAACAACTTGCCTTTCCAACTACTCAACTGTTTCTCTAAGCGCTCCTCTACATGTTTCCACTCCGCACTAGTGAGACGCCGATAATGAAAAGGAATTCCCAAATATTTAATTGGGAATTGTCCTTGTGCACAACCAAACAGGTCGGCATACTCAGCCGCTGCCTCACTGGCTTCTCCAAAGCAGAACAATTCTCTTTTATGGAAGTTAATTTTAAGGCCTGACATCTGCTCAAACGTTGAAAGCAATAATTTCATGTTTCGAGCCTTATTCAGGTCGTGTTCCATAAAAAGAATTGTATCATCGGCATATTGCAGAATAGAGAGGCCATCATCCACAAGGTGGGGCACTACTCCTGCAATTTGGCCGTCCTGCATGGCACGATCAATCAGAATAGACAACATGTCAACCACAATGACTAGCTGGGTTTTGGCAGAGTCACCAGCAATCTCAAAGTATATACTTCGGAAAGGATCATCAAACTTACTAAGGGAAAGCAACCTTTCTAAGTCTGCAATGGTTGACGCATGGCTTGATCTTGAGTCCCAGAAATTCGACAGTGTCATGCTGCCAATCATCTTCCAAGGTCTCTATGTCCTGGTTTACACGGGAGGAACTAGTGATCTTAAAGTTCTTGGAGAAAATCATGCCTGTCCAAGTTTAACTACTTAGCAGGAGATTTCATCAGCTTAGCGGACATCAGCCATTTCCAATGATTCACCTCTTGCAGGAAACTCCCTACGGATCGGTGTTGGCGTAATGGATCGGCCTATTGTGAAGAAGGTCATGGGGCTTATGGAGACATTTGGTCGAAAAAGTACTATACAGTTGTATGTCTATTGGAGATGAATGTTATTGGAACATGATGTATGGTTGTGGTTGCAAAATCTTATGATCAAGAAATGGGGCAAAAGATGTAGTCCCTCCATTCCGTAATGTAAGTGTGTTTTTAACACTACACTTCTTTTTGCGGGGAAAAAAGTGTAGTGTTAAGAACACTCTTATATTATGGGACAGATGGAGTAATAGCTACCTCTTTCTTCGAGTTATTGCAACTGCCATTTATCGGTCATATTTGATTGGTTGAACTGCCGTTCGTGATGATCTCGTTCATCTCGACGTCCGTGCTGATGAACTGTGGCCGAGCTTGGTGCAAAGGGTAGGGGTCCACGGCACAGAGTCGGCGCAAGCGAGCTTGAGTATGTCGGCGAGTAGCTGTACTGGGTGTTGAGGCCAGTGGTGAACGCAGAGGGCGCGTGCGAGTTGGGGTTGATGAAGACGGAGGGAACGCACGGCACATAGTAATGCAGGAAGGTGATGTTGGGGTTGAAGCCGCCGAGCGCATCATGTAGGCGTAGTCAGGCGAGGGCAAGTACCCCCTCACTGGCGGCGAGAAGTTGGCCGGCGACGCGACGCTCTACTGGCTACCCCACGCGTCTTGTGGGTACTGGTCTGCATGTTGAGACGGAAGGAGCTAGCCCTCATTCGTCATGGCCACGCAAGACGCCTTCTCCTGCTCCGCCGCCGCATCCCTGGCCTTCTTGATGTTGAGCCTATTTCGCTGATCGTTGGTGATCATCGTTCGGCGATCAACGTCGGCCTTCCACTAGGCGTTCGTCAAGCCTGGGGCCTTGGCATCGGTGCCTCGGCTTCCTCGGCTTTGGCTAGGCGGGATCAGTGGCTAGGCGAGGAGCCGCGTACTTCTTCGGCGGCATGGCGGGCGGATCTGGGGAGAATGGCAGGAGCTACGGGGGAGATGGGGGTTGGTGGGGAGGAAAAGGAAGGGAAAAGCGAAAAACTGAGGGAAAATCGGCCGGTGTCGCCGACATATATTGCTAATTAAGCTATTTAATGTTAATATTTGTGATTAAGTAAAAATTATTTAAATAAATACAAATTATATTATTTTTATTTTTATTGAAAAAATGTTAAACAAATTTATATTATTTTGTGCATTTTATAGGATCTTTAAGGGGCTGGCGAGGCTAACAATTCGACCGACGGTGTGCACAGTGGTGCAATATCCTACTCAGTACTCACCATATTTTTCATATGTTGTTTTAGATGTAGCTAGGTTCGTTCACTTGATGTTTTTAATTGCAAATTTATGAGATAAATTTTCCATCCAAAGGGAACACTTCTCTACGGCCACAAGGTTCTCATTCAAACGCCACACAAAACTAAACAAAGAACTACCGGCAGAGGTTTCTCCTATAGGATCCCTAGCATAAAAATTTGTCCCCTAAATTCATAAATACACATACCAAGTGAAGCACGAAATTATATCATTTCCACAACATAATTACTGGATGAGGAACTACTGCTGAGGAACGAGCTTGCTAGCTGAGTCACAGCTCTCTGCTATATCGGTGCCTAGTTCTTCTCCATATGATGTCTCTCTTCACAGCAAATGCCTCCTTTTATAGGCAAGAGAGCAGCTCTCTAGATGCCTTCCGGGAGAATAATGCACCTCTATTATTTTCTTCTTCTTTCTTCGTGTCCATCATACATCTAGTCTTTAGGCCTTCTAGGCTTTATATAGGCTTTGTAGCCATTTGAAGCCCTTCTTCCTAGGATACTGAGTGCATGCTGGACGAAATTCCAGGCAGCGTGTCTTGGCAGCAATTGGAGGTGGCCTTATCTTCCTTTTGATCTTTCTTGCTCATCATGATTGTGTCTAAGACCTTATCTTTGGGAATATTGCAGCCTTATGTTAGAATAAATTCAAGCCCCATGTCGATCTACTGAGGACCAAGCAATCACACGAGGCACAACACCAAGATTTGTTAACGAGGTTCACCATCATGGCTACATCCTTGGGATATGACTACGGGCGCTCCTCCCCATGACACCGCTACAATACCGCACCTCCAGCCGCCCGGGCACCAACACACACCGTCGGCTCCCCGCGTGCCTGTGCTATTATGTTGGCATAGGTTACATCGTGTGTCTACCCCCGATATATATGAGAGGCCTAGGATACAAGTGTCCTGCACTAGGACACGACTCCATATTCTATATAAACACAATACAGCTACAAGTCCAACTGTAACCTACCTTGTACACAATATTCGACACAACTCTAACAAACTCCACATTGGCGAATATTATCCACCACCATGAATTCGTCAATGCGCCAAACTTCCATGTACATTGGACTTGAGCTTATCCCATGAGTACCGCTGCTACCCAAAGACTCTATATGAGTCCACCTGCAACTTGTAATCCCTTCTTTTCTTGACCACAATCAACACTCGAGCGAATTTAAGTTCCTTGTTACTCTAGTTTGTGCTCCCAACTTCCAGAGTATCAGTCCAATGCCATCACTCACTGATCACTAACCTGCGTGAAAGTGGACAACTCATATATTGGATGACACACATAAGAGTTATCTAAACTCAACATCACCACTCTTCTTTGACCGCCTGTCTGAAACTTGAAGGAATTTCACCTTTGCTTGTAGTCATCCTGAGTCAAATTCAAAATTGTCTCACCACACGTATGACCACTAGAGCCCTGGCCCGTCTCCATGCCCCGCGCGTACTGCACGTGTCGCCACTATTACCGCGTCGAGCCTCTGTTGTCCTGGTCGAGTCTCAAGGGTCGCAAACCAACACCACTCAACCCCCACTACAGAGTACCACTGACCATCACCAACCAATGACGAGTTTCACGCTTCCATCAGACCACTGGGCTCTAGTCCAAACTGCATGTCACTCGCTTTTCCCGTTGAAATAGGCTTCGACTCTCTGAGCTCTTACGCCGTAGCCCCTCAATCAGCATCGAGTGAAGTCTTCCGGACTCCAGCTCCACCTTCAACATGACTCCATGGTAGATGATCAGTCCACCCTTGCGCCCCGTTGACTTCAAGCTTTGTGTGCACCGTCTTGAATCAACCCCGCGCCATAGTCTTGTCAAAGCCGCACAAGCCTTCGAGCCTGCGCCACGTGTTTCCACGCCACAGAAGTTGGTTACCACTAGCATCATGCTCCTATGACGCCATCGCCGATCACACAACCGTCATCTGTTCCAACCGACTAGCATCGATCCGTCGGACTATCCAGTCAAACCCAGCCGAACCTATCCGACTACATGACATGCTTGAGGCTCTCAAATCGTCTTCCAAAAATTTCCATCCATCACATGATAATTTCATCTTAGCTGACAATGCCTTCAAGCATCCCGATTGTGTCAACAAATCTTTCAGCCTTGTCTGCCATAACCTAAGGTTTTCAGTTTCGTGAACTTCTCCACCTCAAACCTGGTACCCGTTGGCGCCATGGTTCTTTGTACGGCTGACCCTGTGAAAAATAACCGAGCAGTCTTCCCGTGATCCCCAAGTGCACGAACGGAACCTTCGCGTACTACTAGCGATTCAACTAGTTGGTCTTCACGTGACGGCTCTTGCTTTGGCCCAAACCACGATGCTAGCTTTTGCTTGCCAACTCCCTTGCTAATTCCGCTGGATGCATATCACCACGATGGATTTTCTCTTCCGCAGAATCGATCTGTCTCCTGCCTCGTTGTGTCACACTAGGACTCGGTCCTCTTTTTGTCTTCAAACAAAACTCGCGTACGTAGCCCTTCGATTCCAACTCGCTATCGGCCAACTCCGCCTTGCTCGCTAGCGCTAACCCATGGTCTAGATCATGTCCTGACCATGCTGGCTCGCCTGGGCTTCCTGCGTGCATGGTTCAACAGCGCAAGACTCCGCTGCCTGCACGTTCCACCGCCGCAGCTACGCCAACGCGTTGATCTCGCCGATACTCGTCTTGTGAACCGATCGCTCCTGTTTTGGCCCAGATCGTCTTGCTGCTCTCTGCTGTCTTGTCCTGCACGATCGCCGAAGATCTGACAGACTAGGCCACCGACTAGCTTCTACAGCCACGATCTCTTCAAAACCTCCTCTTTAGATCAACTCGACTGCCTCCCGGATCTTTTTAACCTTGCTCATGATACCACTTATTAGAATAAGTCCAAGGCCCTGTCGATCTATCGAGGACCAAGCAATCACACGAGGCAAGACACCAAGATTAGATAACAAGGTTCACCATCATGGCTACATCCCCAGGACATGACTACGGGCGCTCCTCCCCATGACACCGTGATACGTCCATTTTGCATCATGCTTTTATATCAATATATATTGCATTATGGGCCATCATTACACATTATGTCACAATACTTATGGCTATTCTCTCTTATTTTACAAGGTTTACGGGAATGCCGGCAGCTAGAATTCTGGCTAAAAAAGGAGCAAGTATTGGAAACCTTTTCTGCACAGCTCCAAAAATCCTGAAACTCCACGGAAGTCACTTTTGGAACTAATAAGAATTATTGAGCGAAGTAAACACCAGAGGCGGCCCACAACCTGGCCAGAAGGGTGGGGGGCGCGCCCACCCCTACTGGGCGCGCCCCTGTCTCCTGGGCCCCCTGGTGGCCCTCCGGTGCCCATCTTCTGCTATATGAAGGCTTTTACCCTGAAAAAAAATCATAAGCAAGCTTACGGAACGAAACTCCGCCGCCACGAGGCGGAACCTTGGCGGAACCAATCTAGGGCTCCAGCGGAGCTGTTCTGCCAGGGAAACTTCCCTCTGGGAGGGAGAAATGATCACCATCGTCATGACCAACGATCCTCTCATCGGGAGGGGGTCAATCTCCATCAACATCTTCACCAGCACCATCTCCTCTCAAAACCCTAGTTCATCTCTTGTATCCAATCTTGTATCAAAACCACAAATTGGTACCTGTGGGTTGCTAGTAGTGTTGATTACTCCTTGTACTTGATGCTAATTGGTTTACTTGGTCGAAGATCATATTTTCAGATCTTTAATGCATAGTAATACCCCTCTGATTATGAACATGAATATGCTTTGTGAGTAGTTACGTTTGTTCCTGAGGACATGGGTGAAGTCTTGCTATTAGTAGTCATGTGAATTTGGTATTCATTCGATATTTTGATGAGATGTATGTTGTCTCTCCTCTAGTGGTGTTATGTGAATGTCGACTACATGACACTTCACCATTATTTGGTCCTAGAGGAAGGCATTGGGAAGTAATAAGTAGATGATGGGTTGCTAGAGTAACAGAAGCTTAAACCCTAGTTTATGTGTTGCTTCGTAAGGGACTTATTTGGATCCATTAGTTTAATGCTATGGTTAGGTTTACCTTAATACTTATTTTGTAGTTGCGGATGCTTGCAATAGGGGTTAATCATAAGTGGGATGTTTGTCCAAGTAAAGGCAGTACCCAAGCACCAGTCCACCCACATATCAAATTATCAAAGTACGGAACGCGAATCATATGAGCGTGATGAAAACTAGCTTGACTATAATTCTCATGTGTCCTCGGGAGCTCTTTTCTCATTATAAGAAATTGTCCAGGCTTGTCCTTTGCTACAAAAAGGATTGGGCCACCTTGCTGCACTTTATTTACTTTCATTTCTTGTTACCCGTTACAAATTATCTTATCACAAAACTATCTGTTACCTACAATTTTAGTGCTTGCAGAGAATACCTTACTGAAAACCGCTTGTCATTTCCCTCTGCTTCTCGTTGGGTTCGACACTCTTACTTATCGAAAGGACTACGATAGATCCCCTATACTTGTGGGTCATCAAGACTCTTTTCTGGCACCGTTGCCGGGGAGTGAAGCGCCTTTGGTGAGTGGAACTTGGTAAGGAAACATTTATATAGTGTGCTAAAATTTTCTGTCACTTGTTACTATGGAAACTAATCCTTTGATGGGCTTGTTCGGGGTATCTTCACTCTGACCAGTAGAGCAAAGAGTTGCTCCTCAACCTACTGAACCTACTGAAAATGTTTACTTTAAGATTCCTTCGGGTATGATAGAGAAACTGCTAGCTAATCCCTTTGCAGGAGATGGAACGTTGCATCCCGATTTACACCTTATCTTTGTGGATAAAGTTTGTGGATTATTTAAGCTTGCAGGTATTCCCGATGATGTTGTCAAAAGGAAGGTCTTCCCTTTATCTTTGAAGGGAGATGCATTGACATGGTATAGTCTATGTGATGATATGGGATCTTGGAATTATAAACGATTGAAGTTGGAATTTCACTAGAAATTCTATCCTATGCATCTTGTTCATCGTGATCGTAATTACATATATAATTTCTGGCCTCGCAAAGGAGAAAGCATCGCTCAAGCTTGGGGGAGGCTTAAGTCAATGTTATATTCATGCCCCAATCATGAGCTCTCAAGAGAAATGATTATTTAAAAAATTTATGCCCGGCTTTCTCCCAATGATCGCACCATGCTTGATACTTCATGTGTTGGTTCTTATATGCTGAAGACTACTGAATTCAAGTGGGATTTATTGGAAAGAATTAAACGCAACTCTGAAGATTGGGGTTCCGACGACGGTAAGGAGTCAGGTATAACACCTAAGTTTGATTGTGTTAAATCTTTTATGGATACCGATGCTTTTCATGGATTTAGCACTAAGTATGGACTTGCTCTGATATAGTAGCTTCTTTTTGTGAATATTTTGCTACTCACGTTGATCTCCCCAAGGAGAAGTGGTTTAAATATAATCCTCCCATTGAAGTAAAAGTAGTTGCACCTATTACAGTTGAAGAAAAGACTATCACTTATAATGATCCTATTGTTCCTACTAGTTATGTTGAGAAACCACCTTTTCCTATTAGGATGAAGGACCATGCTAAAACTTCAACTGTTGTTCATAAGAGTAATACTAGAACTTATACACCTCCTGAGCAAATCAAAGTTGAACCTAGTATTGCTATGGTTAAAGATCTCTTGGATGATAATTTAGATGGGCATGTTATTTACTTATGTGAACAGGCTGCTAATATTGCTAGACCAGATGCTAAGATACATAGACCTGCTGTAGCCATGCATGTTATTTCTATTAAAATAGGAGGTCATTGTTATCATGGCTTATGCGATATGGGTGCTAGTGCTAGTGCAATACCCTTTGACTTATATAAAGAAATTATGCATGATATTGCACCAACTGAAATATAAGGTATTGATGTTACTATTAAGCTTGCCAATAGGAGCACCATTAAGCCAGTTGGGATTGTTAGAGATGTTGAGGTCTTGTGTGGGAAGGTTAAGTATCCTACTGATTTTCTTGTTTTTGGTTCCCCACAAGATGACTTTTGTCCCATTATTTTTGGTAGACCCTTCTTGAATACTGTTAATGCTAGGATTGATTGCAAAAGGATGTTGTTACAATTGGCTTAGGGGATATGTCTCATGAGTTTAATTTTGCTAAGTTTCGTAGACAACCTCGTGATAAAGAATCACCTAGTAAGGATGAGATTATTGGTCTTGCTTCTATTGCCGTGCCTCCTACTGATCCGTTAGAACAATTTTTGCTAGACAATGAAAATGATATGTTTATGAATGAAAGAAGGGAAATAGATGAAGTGTTCCTTCAACAGGGTCCTATTCTGAAACATAACTTGCCTGTTGAAATCCTAGGGGATCCCCCTCCACCCAAGGGTGATCCCGTGTTTGAGCTCAAACCATTACCTGATAATCTTAAGTATGCTTATCTTGATGAAAAGAAAATATATCCTGTTATTATTAGTGCTAACCTTTCAGATCAAGAAGAAGAAAGATTATTGAAAACCCTGAAGAAGCACCGTGCTGCTATTGGATATACTCTGGATGATCTTAAGGGCATTAGTCCCACTCTATGCCAACACAAAATTAAAGTGGAGAAAGATGCCAAACCAGTTAGAGATCCTCAGCGACGATTAAATCCTAAGATGAAAGAAGTGGTAAGAAAGGAGATACTAAAGCTCCTTGAGGCAGGTATAATTTATCTCGTTGCTGATAGTGAATGGGTAAGTCATGTCCATTGTGTTCCTAAAAAGGGAGGTATTACTGTCGTTCCTAATGATAAAGATGAATTGATCTCGCAAAGAATTATTACAGGTTATAGGATGGTAACTGATTTCCATAAATTAAATAAAGCTACTAAGAAAGATCATTACCCTTTACCTTTTATTGATCAAATGCTAGAAAGACTATCCAAACACACACATTTCTGCTTTCTAGATGGTTATTCTGGTCTCTCTCAAATACCTGTATCAGTGGAGGATCAATCAAAAAACTACTTTTACTTGCCCTTTCGGTATGTCTGCTTATAGACGTATGCCTTTTGGTTTATGTAATGCACCTGCTACCTTTCAATGCATGATGGCTATATTCTCTGATTTTTGTGAAAACATTTGTGAGGTATTCATGGATGATTTCTCCGTTTATGGATCCTCTTTTGATGATTGCTTGATCAACCTTGATTGAGTTTTGCAGAGATGTGAAGACACTAGTCTCGTCTTGAATTGGGAAAAGTGCCACCTTATGGTTAATTAAGGCATTGTCTTGGGGCATAAGATTTCCGAGAGAGGTATTGAACTTGATAAAGCTAAAGTTGATGCTATTGAAAAGATGCCATGTCCCAAGGACATAAAAGGTATAAGAAGTTTCCTTGGTCATGCCGGTTTTTATAGGAGGTTCATTAAGGACTTTTCTAAAATCTCTAGGCCTCTGACTAATTTATTGCAAAAAGATATTCCTTTTGTCTTTGATGATGATTGTGTAGAAGCATTTGAAATACTTAAGAAAGCTTTGATCACTGCACCTATTGTTCAGCCTCCTGATTGGAATTTACCTTTTGAAATTATGTGTGATGCTAGTGATTATGCTGTAGGCGCTGTTCTAGGGCAAAGAGTTGATAAGAAATTGAATGTTATCCAGTATGCTAGTAAAACTCTTGATACTGCCCATAGAAATTATGCTACCATTGAAAAAGAGTTCTTAGCAGTCGTATTTGCTTGTGATAAGTTCAGACCTTATATTGTTGATTCCAAAGTTACTATTCACACTGATCATGCTGCTATTAAATATCTTATGGAAAAGAAAGATGCTAAGCCTAGACTTATTAGATGGGTTCTCTTGCTCCAAGAATTTGATTTGCATATTATTGATAGAAAGGGAGCTGAGAACCCCGTTGCAGACAACTTGTCTAGGCTAGAGAATGTTCTTGATGACCCACTACCTATTGATGATAGCTTCCCTGATGAACAATTAGCGGTCATTAATGCTTCTTGTACTGCTCCATGGTATGTTGATTATGCTAATTACATTGTTTCTAAATTTATACCACCTAGTTTCACATACCGGCAAAAGAAAAAGTTCTTTTATGATTTAAGACATTACTTCTGGGATGACCCACACCTTTATAAAGAAGGAGTAGATGGTGTTATTAGACGTTGTGTACCTGAGCATGAACAGGAACAGATCCTACACAAGTGTCACTCTGAATCATATGGAGGACACCACGCTGGAGATAAAACTGCACATAAGGTATTGCAATCCGGTTTTTATTGGCCTACTCTCTTCAAAGATGCTCGTAAGTTTGTCTTGTCTTATGATGAATGTCAAAGGATTGGTAATATTAGTAGACGTCAAGAAATGCCTATGAATTATTCTCTTTTTATTGAACCATTTGATGTTTGGGGCTTTGATTATATGGGACCTTTTCCTGCATCTAATGGTTACACGCATATTTTAGTTGCTGTTGATTATGTTACTAAGTGGGTAGAAGCTATTCCAACTAGTAGTGCTGATCATAACACCTCTGTTAAGATGCTTAAAGAAGTTATTTTTCCGAGGTTTGGAGTCCCTAGATATCTTATGACTGATGGTGGTTCACATTTTATTCATGGTGCTTTCCGTAAGATGCTTGCTAAGTATGATGTTAATCATAGAATTGCATCTTCTTATCACCCGCAGTCTAGTGGTCAAGTAGAATTGAGCAATAGAGAGCTCAAATTAATTTTGCAAAAGACTGTCAATAGGTCTAGGAAGAATTGGTCCAAGAAACTTGATGATGCATTGTGGGCCTATAGAACTGCATATAAAAATCCTATGGGTATGTCTCCGTATAAGATGGTTTATGGAAAAGCATGTCACTTACCTCTCGAACTTGATCATAAAGCATATTGGGATATTAAAGAGCTCAACTATGACTTCAAACATGCCGGTGAGAAGAGGTTATTAGATATTAGCTCACTTGATGAATGGAGAACCCAAGCCTATGAGAATGCCAAGCTGTTCAAAGAAAAAGTTAAACGATGGCATGACAAAAGAATACAAAAGCGTGAGTTTAACGTAGGTGATTATGTGTTGCTATTCAACTCTCGTTTAAGATTTTTTGCAGGAAAACTTCTCTCTAAGTGGGAAGGTCCTTACGTTATCGAGGAGGTTTATCGTTCCGGTGCCATAAAAATCAACAACCTTGAAGGCACAAGTCCGAGGGTGGTGAACGGTCAGAGAATCAAACATTATATCTCAGGTAATCCTATTAATGTTGAAGCTAATATTATCGAGACTGTAACCCTGGAGGAATACATAAGGGATACTTTCCATAACGTTTCAGACTCCGAAAAGGAATAGGTATGTGGTACGGTAAGTAAACCGACTCCAAAACAATTCTAATGGCAATTTTCCTACGTTTTGGAATATTTAAGAATTTTGGAAAGCGAGAAATAATCTGGGAAGGAGACGAGGCCTCCACGAGGGTGGAGGGCGCGCCCACCCTTACTGGGCGCGCCCCCTGTCTCGTGGCCACCTCGTGTGCCTCCCGGACTCCGTTTTCTTGCATGTTACGTATTTTGGTCGGTAAAAATTCATTAGATACTCCCCCCAAGGTTTTGACCACCGTATCACGCAAAAATCCTCTGTTTTTGTTTCGAGCGGTTTCTGTTACAGATTTAGAGCAATATGTCGTCTCAGGATTTGGAAGGAGAAAGCTATGTGGCTGATTACCTTGCAGACCCTAAGGTCTACGGGGACTTGGAGCATGGTGGCTGGACCACTGAAGAAGAGGAAGACTATGAGCCTAAGGGAAAGGAGGAGACAAGTTCAGACGAAGACGAAGCCCCATTACCTCAACCTGGGGACATGCATGTGGAGTTTGAAAGTCAAGCCTCCCTGATAGAGCAAAGAAGCCAAAGATCGAGTTTATCCCTTTTCGTCTCTTGCAGGAAAATCAACAGGAACTATGCAAAAGAATATTAAGTCTTGAGCAGGAGATCGATGATCTAAAGGAGCAAAATATTATCCTCAAGCGTAAATTGAGGAAGAAGCCTACATCATCAACAACTCCTACTTCACCACCTCCGAGGACATAATTGCATGGGTATGGGCACTCCCCCTGGCAACAACCAAGCTTGGGGGAGGTGCCCCGGTATCGTATCACCATCACACTCCTATCTTTACCGTTTTACTTAGTTCGATCCTTTTTGTCATATCTTAATCTAGTAGATTGAAGTTTTGGTATCAAGTAGTTTTGAGTTTTGCTTTGTGATTTCTTTATGTAATCGAGTCCGTGAGCTATCTATAATAAAGATTAGTGTTGAGTCAAGGGCTTTTGCTATCCTGCTATGATCTTGAGAAAATAGAAAGAATAAAAAGAATAATAGAGTTCATATTGATTTTATGGATAGTAATGGCTTCACATATAAAGAGTTTGGGGCATGGAAGTTGTTGAGAGTTGACAAAATATAGTTTTGGTCATCGTTGCAATTAATAGGAAGTAATAAAGAAAGAGATGTTTTCACATATAGATATACCATCTTGGACATCTTTTATGATTGTGAGCACTCATTAAGTATGACATGCTAAAGAGTTGATGTTGGACAAGAAAGACAACGTAATGGTTTATGTTTTCTCACATACCAGTTAAAGTATATTGTCATTGATCTTCCCAACATGTTGAGCTTGCCTTTCCCCCTCATGCTAGCCAAAATTCCTTGCACTAAGTAGAGATACTACTTGTGCTTCCAAATATCCTTAAACCCAGTTTTGCCATGAGATTCCACCATACCTACCTATGGATTGAGTAAGATCCTTCAAGTAAGTTGTCATGTTGCAAGCAATAAAAATTGCTCTCTAAATATGTATGACTTATTAGTGCGGAGAAAATAAGCTTTATACGATCGTGTGATATGGAAGTAATAAAAGCGACATACTGCATAATAAAGGTTCATATCACAAGTGGCAATATAAAATGACGTTCTTTTGCATTAAGATTTTGTGCATCCAACCCTAAAAGCACATGATAACCTCTGCTTCCCTCTGCGAAGGGCCTAACTTTTACTTTATGTCTTTACTTTATGCAAGAGTCAAGGTGATCTTCACCTTTCCCTTTTTCATTTTATCCTTTGGCAAGCACCTCGTGTTGGAAAGATCCTGATATATATATCCAATTGGATGTAAGTTAGCATGAGATATTATTGTTGACATCACCCAAAGGTGAATATATTGGGAGGCAACATAAGCCCCTATCTTTCTTAGTGTCCGATTAAAGCTCCATAACCACAAGTATTGCGTGAGTGTTAGCAATTGTAGAAGACTATATGATAGTTGAGTATGTGGACTTGCTGAAAAGCTCTATTCTTGACTCTTTCTGATGTTATGATAAATTGCAATTGCTTCAATGACTGAGATTATAGTTTGTTAGTTCTCAATGAAGTTTATGTTCCATACTTGACATTGTGAATAGATTGTTACTTGAGCATAAGAAATCATATGATAAAATCCTTATATGTTGTTGTTATAAGAATGATCATGATGCCCTCATGTCCGTATTTTATTTTTATCAACACCTCTATCTCTAAACATGTGGACATATTTTTCGATTTCGGCTTCCGCTTGAGGACAAGCGAGGTCTAAGCTCGGGGGAGTTGATACGTCCATTTTGCATCATGCTTTTATATCAATATTTATTGCATTATGGGCTATTATTACACGTTATGTCACAATACTTATGGCTATTCTCTCTTATTTTAAAAGGTTTACCATGAAGAGGGGGAATGCCGGCAGCTGGAATTCTGGCTAGAAAAGGAGCAAATATTGGAAACATATTCTGCACAGCTCCAAAAATCCTGAAACTACACGGAAGTCACTTTTGGAATTAATAAGAATTATTGAGCGAAGAAAACACCAGAGGGATCCCACACCCTGGCCAGGAGGGTGGGGGGCACGCCCACCCCTACTGGGCGTGCCCCCTGTCTCTTGGGCCCCGTGGTGGCCTTCCAATGCCCATCTTCTGCTATATGAAGGCTTTTACCCTGAAAAATCATAAGCAAGCTTACGGGACGAAACTCCGCCGCCACGAGGCGGAACCTTGGTGGAACCAATCTAGGGCTCCGGCAGAGCTGTTCTGCCAGGGAAACTTCCGTCTGGGAGGGGGGAAATCATCACCATCGTCATCACCAACGATCCTCTCATCGGGAGGGGGTCAATCTCCATCAACATCTTCACCAGCACCATCTCCTCTCAAAACCCTACTTCATCTCTTGTATCCAATCTTGTATCAAAACCACAAATTGGTACCTGTGGGTTGCTAGTAGTGTTGATTACTCCTTGTAGTTGATGTTAATTGGTTTACTTGGTGGAAGATCATATGTTCAGATCTTTAATGCATATTAATACCCCTCTGATTATGAACATGAATATGCTTTGTGAGTAGTTACGTTTGTTCCTGAGGACATGGGTGAAGTCTTGCTATTAGTAGTCATGTGAATTTGGTATTCGTTCGATATTTTGATGAGATGTATGTTGTCTCTCCTCTAGTGGTGTTATGTGAACGTCGACTACATGACACTTCACCATTATTTGGGCCTAGAGGAAGTCATTGGGAAGTAATAAGTAGATGATGGATTGCTAGAGTGACAGAAGCTTAAACCCTAGTTTATGCATTGCTTCGTAAGGGGCTGATTTGGATCCATTAGTTTAATGCAATGGTTAGGTTTACCTTTGTAAGGGCATATTTATCCCTTAGGTGTTTTGGTGATTGATGACAATGCTTTTGCGGACTAATCGTGTGCCTTGAGTTTCTCAGATACTTCATCACTAGGCACGAGATGATTCGGTGCCCCTCGGAGACTATTGAAGTCGGCGTTGTTCTACGTTTCTCTTTGGTGGATTTGAGTCGTAGGAGAGCCGTACTATTAAGAGGGGGTCCGCGTCGGAAAGGTTTGGGTGGAATCAACATGTACACTTGTCCTACCTTTCCTTGCACTTTGGAGCATCTCTTCGTTACCCTAGTTGTGCCTAAATCTGACGGCTACTGCTGTACTTGCGGTAGTACCGCAAGTACCAGCGGTAGTACCTCTACGGGTCACGGTAGTACCGCCCCTCTGGATCCTTAGTACCATGGCTCCCAGGCCTACTGCCGCTCCGGTACGGTAGTAGGGGCGGATATAATTTTTTACATCCTCGCCCCCCATGGTAGTACCGCTCGTCCAGCGCGGTAGTACCGCGGGAGCCCACGGTAGTACCGCTCCCCAGGAGTCGTAGTACCGTGTTCCTCCTACCTAGTACCGCGGCGTCATGGTTGTAGGAGCGGATGTAATTTTTTACATCCGCGCCTCAACGGTAGTACCGCGCCTCATGCGCGGTAGTACCACGTCGGATTTTTGCACTGCCTCATTTTCAGCG
This sequence comes from Triticum timopheevii, assembly GCA_963921465.1. Taxonomy (NCBI): domain Eukaryota; kingdom Viridiplantae; phylum Streptophyta; class Magnoliopsida; order Poales; family Poaceae; genus Triticum; species Triticum timopheevii. The sequence goes on from OY997271.1 coordinate 9,659,245, forward strand.
AAAGTAGGCACGGATGTAATTTATTTCATCCACGCTCTTCGTAGGCAATGACTTTCCTGCCTTGCGGTAGTACCGCAAGGGGGAGCGGTAGTACCGTGCAAGCGGTAGTACTGCACCCAAGTCAGGCAAGTCCCGGCCTCTGCTGCTGTTGCGGAAGTACCGTGGTCCGCCACGGTAGTACCGCGCAGCCTTGCGGTAGTACCGCGCCCCTGGAGCGGTAGTACCGCGTGTTGCAGGCTGAACATGTGGATAACGGTTGGATATTTCCCATGACTATAAAAGGGGCGTCTCCTACCTCTAGTTGACTACCTCTTCCACCTCTAAGCTCCATTGTTGCTCTAAGCTCCATTTTCGCCTGATCTCTCTCCCTAGCCAATCAAACTTGTTGATTTGCTCGGGATTGGGTGACAAGGGCCCGATCTACACTTCCACCAAGAGAGATTCGATTCCCCCCACTTATCCCTTGCGGATCTTGTTACTCTTGGGTGTTTGAGCACCCTAGACGGTTGAGGTCACCTCGAAGCCATACTCCATTGTGGTGAAGCTTCGTGGTGTTGTTGGGAGCTTCCAATTGTTGTGGAGATTGCCCCAACCTTGTTTGTAAAGGTTCGGTCGCCGCCTTCAAGGGCACCAATAGTGGAATCACGGCATCTCGCATTGTGTGAGGGCGTGAGGAGAATACGGTGGCCCTAGTGGCTTCTTGGGGAGCATTGTGCCTCCACACCGCTCTAACGGAGACGTACTTCCCCTTAAAAGGAAGGAACTTCGGTAACACATCCTCGTCTCCACCGGCTCCACTCTTGGTTATTTCGTGCCTTTACTTTTGCAAGCCTACTTGTGTTGTATCCCTTGCTTGCTTATGAGCTAGTTGTTATTGCATCATATAGGTTGCTCACTTAGTTGCACATCTAGACAACCTATTTTGTTGCAAAGTTTAATTTGCTAAAGAAAATCTTAAAAATTGTTAGTTGCCTATTCACCCCCCCTCTAGTCAACCATATCGATCCTTTCAATTGGTATCAGAGCCTCATCTCTTTTTAAGGACTTTACCGTCCAAAGAGTATGGTTGATGTCGTAGATGATGTGGGAGAGCACTCCGGTGCAAATCCGATATCATCTACGGGAGATGGGGGTAACTCGATCTCACGTGAGGAATTCAATGTGGCTTTGGAAACATTGAAAACCTCCATGACGACCGAGGTCAAGGACATGTTTAAGGAATTCCTAGAAGGACTTAAACAATCTACCTCGCCGATGAAAGTGGGTGATCCCACTAACAAGGTGACAGATGCTACCTCCGGCAAGGGGGAAGCTAACAGTGAAAAGAGTCCTTCTAATAGTGGTAGAAATGGCACCGGCATCTTTGCCCATGTGGAACCCCCAATTTATGGAGGGCCGATCCCCTCCACGCATTTGAATCATGCCAGTCCTCCTCCTAAATATGAGAAACATGAAGATTTGATTCTTGGGTTTATCGCTTCAAGCGTCATTTAAAACATGTGAACACTAACCTTTGGAGAATCATTGAAGAAGGTTTCTATCCTCATGACCCAAGCAACTTCACCCCTCGAGAAGCCGTGGACAATCAATTCAATGAGAGTGCTCTCTTCATCATCCAAGATGCAATCCTTCCCGAAGATCTCCCTCATCTTCGACCTCATGCCATGGCTAAAGAAGCATGGAAATGTGTTGAGTCTCTCTATCGAGGAAGTGCTAGCATTCAACGCTCCAACTATGAAGTGGTGCAAGATGAAGCCGATGAGTTTGCAATGAAAGAAGATGAAGAACCTCGTGAGCTCTTTCGAAGAGTGACCAAGCTCGCGGTCTCACTCCGAGATCATGGAAGCAAGGACACGGATGACAATTGGATCAAGCGCAAGTTCCTCAAGGCCATGATGCCCTACAACAAGGCCATGTCCTCCGTCATTCGTCAAAGACCGGACTTCCACTCCATGACCTCAAGTGAAGTGTTGGATGAGTTCGTTGCAATGAGCATCTTGGACAAGACCGCCGACAATGCGGTGCTCCGTTCTCAAAGGGCAAAGAAGCTCAACCTTGCTTTGAAGGCCAAGGTCATCATGGAAGAAGAGGAAGAAGTGGAAGATGAGGAGAGTAATCCCGAAGACACCAAGTATGATTATCATGAGCACATGGCCCTTGCTTCAAGACAATTTTGGAGCAAGAAGAATTCAAGACCCAACTTCAACAAGAACAACTCAAGTGGCGTCAAGGGCAAGCAACGAGTTAGAACTTGCTTCAACTGTGGAAATGTGAGCCATTTTGTTGCGGATTGCCCATACGAGAAGCGGGAAGACAATGGTGGCAAATTCATCCGAAAAGACAAAGCCAAGTCCTTCCCCAACAAGAACAACTTCGCCAAGAAGACTCCAACTCGTGGGTTGGTGGTTCAAGAAGAATACCAAGAAGATGACGATGATGATGAAAGGGGAGAAGCAATGGCCATGGCATCTGTTGCCATTGCTACTACTCCCCCGGTGTCTCTCTTTGATTCACCCAACGAAAACATCACCGCCAAGTGCCTCATGGCTAAAGCTTCAAACAAGGTAACCCCCAACATCACAACCACCATCATTACTAATCCCTCCTTGGAGGATTGCATTGATGAACATGTTGAGTCTAATGAGGAAGTGAATGAATTTGAGTCTTTTATGAGTAAGCTCAAGGGTAAGTCCAAGAAGCACTTTGTTGCTCTCTTGGAACAACTTGGTGAGGCCAATGACATGATCGAGGCTCACGAAGAAACCATCTCTAAGATGGAAGGTCATAGTCGTGACTATGCCGATGAGATATCGGATCTCTCTAATGCTCTCGAGGAAGAGCGTGTGCATCGTTTGACTTTTGAGGAGTCACACAATGATGACCATGCTAAGTTAAAGAAAGATCTTGATCATGCTCTTGTCGTGTCTCGTGTGCTAACTTCCGAGAAGGCTAAACTTGGGGTTGATCATGCTAGACTCAAAGAGGAGTTTGAGATACTTGACAAGGACCACAAGGTCTTGAAGGGTGCTCACGCTAACCTCAAGGAGTCTCATGCTCAACTCCAAGTTAAGCTAATCAAGAAAAAGGCCACCTTTCCTCATATGGTATTAATTAATAATGCATGTGCTACTAACCCGTGTTGTGAGCATGTGCATCTTGTGGAGGAGAATGCCAAGTTGAAGGATCAACTTGAGAAAGGCCTTGTGACATGCATTCAAGGTGAGAAGAACCTCAACGACCTTTTGAACAATCAAAAGGAAGTTGTGGCCAAGGAAGGAATTGGGTTTGCACCCAAGTCCAAGAGCAAGAAGAAGAAGAACAACAAGACCAAACATCCTCCTCCTCTCAAGCAAACATTCGTGAAAGAGGGAGAGGGTGCTCCTAAGAAGAAGAAAGAAAAAGTGAAGGGAGTTGATGTCCAAAAGGGCAAAAGCATTTCCTCAAACAAAGCCGGCGACTTTAACCCGTCATATGTGTTGTGCCGTGCTAGTGATGGACATGTTTTTGCTAAATTTGTTGGTTCTCCTTATGAGTACATTGAATGGTCTATTTGGGTTCCCAAGACCCTTGTTACTAACATCAAAGGACCCATTACTAAATGGGTACCTAAAACCAAGCATTGATCTCTTGTAGGTGTTTGCTTCCGGTGGGGGATCATGGTTGCTCGACAGTGGAGCAACGAATCATATGACTGGGAGCAAGGACTTGGTGGTGGACGTGCAAGAGATTCCATCTATTCCCACCAATGTCGAGTGGGGTGATGCATCACATTCTAAGGTATTGGGTCTCGGCAAGGTTGTCATTTCTTATGATCTAACGATCGAGAAAGTCATGCTTGTTGAGTCCCTTGCATACAATTTGCTTTCCATTCGTCAACTTGCACACATGGGTTTTGCTACGTTCTTTGACATTGATACTGTGTCCCTCTTGTGGAGCAAGACTCTTAAAGTAGCCTTTGTTGGGCATGTCAAGAACGGTCTCTATGTGATTAACTTTTCGGAGCGACCCACTAATACTGCGACATGCCTAATGGCTAAAGTTGACGTGGGATGGCTTTGGCATCGCCGTTTAGCCCATGTCAATATGAGATCTTTGCAAAGTCTTCCCAAGGGGGACCATGTCCGTGGACTAACTAATGTTAGTTTTGCCAAAGATCGTGCTTGCAGTGCGTGTATCGAAGGAAAGCTTCATGAAAAGGCTCACCCTCCATCAACCATCATCTACTCGAAAAGACCCATGGAGCTCCTTCACATGGATCTCTTTGGGCCTCCATCTTTTGATAATCTTGGAGGTAGAAAGCATTGCTTGGTGATTGTGGATGACTATTCAAGATACACTTGGGTATACTTCTTCAAGAGGAAGAGTGAGACTCAACAAACCGTCATCGACTTTGCAAATGAAGCTCAACGTCAACACAATGCAAAGATCTTGACAATAAGAAGTGACAAGGGCACCGAGTTCAAGAACTACACCTTGGATGAGTTTCTCGGTGATGAGGGGATCAAGCATCAATATGCTGCACCTTATACTCCTCAACAAAATGGTGTAGCGGAGAGGAAGAACCGGACGTTGATGGATGCGGCAAGGACCATGATGGCGGAGTTCAAGTCTCCATACAACTTTTGGGCCGAAGCCATCAACACCGCATGTCATGCATCCAATCGGCTCTATCTCCGCAAAGGCTTGAACAAGACCCCTTATGAGGTTCTCACCGGCAACAAGCCCAACCTCAAGTACTTATGGGTGTTCGGTTGTAAGTGTTTCATTCTCAAGAAAGGTGTTCGTTTGTCTAAATTTGAGGCTAGAGCTCATGAGGGCATATTTGTTGGTTATGCTACAAACTCTCATGCTTACCGTGTTCTCAACAAGTCCACCGGACTCATTGAGGAGACGTGTAACATGGAGTTTGATGAAAATAACGGCTCCCAAGTGGAGCAAAGTGGTACTTGTGATGTAGGTGATGAAATTCCTCCCCAAGCCATAAGAAGAATGGGTATTGGTCAAATTCTACCCATTGAGGAACCCCTTGTGGCCGAAGGAGAAGGACAATGCTCTACTCAAGTGGAGCCATCACCTCATCAAGACCCACACGCTTCCGAAGAACAAAGTGAAGGCCCTCAACCTCGTGAACAAGAACAAGGGCAAGATCAGCCTCAAGATGGTGGTGAACCTCTAAATGATGCCCAAGGTCAAGTTCTCCCCCTCGAGCAAGTTCAAGATCATGAGCAAGCTCAAGATGAAGAACAAGCTCAAGACGGCGCTCAAGATGATCAAGTTAACCCTCCTCCTTCCACATCCGAGGAGGAATTAGAGCGTCGTGCCGTGAAGATTGCTTCCAAGCTCACCACCCAAGGCCATCTCATGGAAAATGTGGTTGGAAGCTTAAGAAAGGGGGTAAGCACTCGTAGACAATTAGCAAAATATTGTGAACATCACGCGTTTGTCTCTTGTGTTGAACCCCAAAAGGTCTATGAGGCGCTCGAAGACTCGGATTGGCTCAATGCCATGCATGAAGAACTCAACAACTTCGAGTACAACAAGGTGTGGAGATTGGTGCCAAGACCATCGGGGAACCACAACGTCATTGGAACCAAGTGGATCTTCAAGAACAAGCAAGATGCTCATGGGAACCTCATTCGCAACAAGGCAAGATTGGTAGCACAAGGCTACTCCCAAGTCGAGGGTATCGACTACGGTGAAACCTTTGCTCCCGTTGCTCGTCTTGAATCCATTCGTTTGTTGATTGCTTATGCTTCCCATCACAACTTTAAGTTGCAACAAATGGATGTGAAAAGCGCTTTTCTTAATGGTCCTATTAATGAGTTGGTCTATGTCAAGCAACCCCCCGGGTTCGAGGACCCCTACTTCCCGGATCATGTGTATCAACTTGATAAGGCACTCTATGGCCTTAAACAAGCCCCACGTGCGTGGTATGGCCACCTTACCGAGTTGCTACAAGATCGTGGATTTGAAGTGGGACAAATCGATCCCACTCTTTTTACTAATAAGGTCAAAGGGGAGTTGTTTGTATGCCAACTATATGTTGATGATATTATCTTTGGTTCTCCTAACAAAGCTTTCAATGAGGAATTTGCCACTCTCATGACCTCCAAGTTCAAGATGTCTTTGATGGGAGAGTTGAAGTTCTTCCTTGGTTTGACATCAAACAAAGAAGAGAAGGAACCTTCATCAACCAAGCCAAATACACTCAAGACATGCTTAAAAGATTCAAGCTAAGTGATGTCAAGCCGGCTACTACACCAATGCCTACCAAGTGCCAACTTGACATTGATCCCAATGGTAAAGCGGTGGATCAAAAGGTATATCGCTCCATGATTGGCTCCTTACTTTACCTTTGTGAATCTAGACCGGATATCATGTTGAGTGTGGAAATGTGTGCACGGTTTCAAGCCGCACCGAAGGAAAGTCACTATGTGGCGGTCAAGCGAATCTTTCGATATTTGGCTCATACCCCAAACTATGGCTTATGGTACCCAAGAGGGGCAAACTTCAAGCTTGAAGGTTTTACAGATTCCGATTGGGCGGGAGACAAAGTGGATAGGAAGTCCACTTTCGGAGGGTGCCGGTTTCTTGGGTGCTCTTTGGTGAGTTGGTCTTCCAAGAAGCAAAGTTGTGTATCTCTCTCGTCCACCGAAGCGGAATATGTGGCGGCCAGTAGTTGTTGTGCTCAACTCCTATGGATGAGGCAAACTTTAAAGGAGTACAATGTCACTTGTGACAAAGTGCCTCTTTGGTGTGATAATGAAAGTGCCATCAAGATTTCTCTCAACCCGGTGCAACACTTCAAGACGAAGCACATTGAGATTCGGTATCATTTCATCCGGGATCACATTAGGCAAGGGGAGATCGAGCTCAAGTATGTCAACACTCATGATAACCTTGCAGATATTTTCACGAAGCCCTTGGATGAAGCAAGATTTTGCGAGTTAAGGCATGAGCTACTTTAGGTGTAGGCATGGACATAGTGGGAGTGTTGTTCTCTCAATGAACTCTCCCTCCCCCCATTATGCATAAATCGATCACCTCTTTCACATTAGCCATTTTTGATGGTACTTGTGCTTCAAAGACGAGTTTTGGTCATGGGCCCAAGGATAATTCTTCGCGGTGCCATACCTACTAACTCAAACATAGGTGGCTCCAGCCACCGCCCTCTCCTTTTGAGAGGTTGGGTTGCGAGGCTGTTGTTTGTGTTCTTGTGGTGTCTTTTGTGCTAAAAGTTCCTTTGCAAAGGCCTCTTTCCGTGTGTCGAAACTTGCATTTTCTTGAGCTCACGGTAATACCGCAGCCTGCTACGGTACTACCGCGTGAGGGGAGCACGGTACTAGAGCCCCCACGCGGCAGTAATTTTTTACTGCCACTGGGAGAACGGTACTACCTCTTTGGTGCGGTACTTCCGCCCAAGCGGTACTACCGCTGAGGGAGTCCTGGACTAGGGGGTGTCCGGATAGCCGACTATCATCATCGGCCGGACTCCAAGACTATGAAGATACAAGATTGAAGACTTCGTCCCGTGTCCGGATGGGACTTTCCTTGACGTGGAAGGCAAGCTTGGCGATACGGATATGTAGATCTCCTACCATTGTAACCGACTCTGTGTAACCCTAGCCCTCTCCGGTGTCTATATAAACTGGAGGTTTTTAGTCCGTAGGACACACAACCATTACGACAATCATACCATAGGCCAGCTTCTAGGGTTTAGCCTGCTTGATCTCGTGGTAGATCCACTCTTGTACTACCCATATCATCAATATCAATCAAGCAGGAGTAGGGTTTTACCTCCATCGAGAGGGCCCGAACCTGGGTAAAAACATCGTGTCCCTTGTCTCCTGTTACCATCCGCCTAGACGCATAGTTCGGGACCCCCTACCCGAGATCCGCCGGTTTTGACACCGACATTGGTGCTTTCATTGAGAGTTCCTCTGTGCCGTCACCGATAGGAAGGATGCCTCTTCCCGTCTTCAAAGACGGTATCTTCGCCAAAGGAGCCTTGGCCGCCGGCCAAACTATCCGGCTGGGTGGTTTTCTCATGACCTCATGTTCGGCCACCACTCCGACGATGACCTCTAGGGTCATCAAAAGCAATCTTCACGTCAACTCGGAATTCGCCGAGCGGCTGGATCCAATAGAGCTCTCGTCCGTAAACGAGCTCTTGGATCGCATCGCCGCCCTGGGAGTCGCTACAGACTACAATCAGATTGGGCTTAAAACCGATCTGAGAGAGATTAACTCTCCCTAGGTTACCCACCACGTTGCGGTGGTAGAGGAACAACACGGCGACTCTCCTCCTGTATTGAAAACTAGTCATGTCCAGGCTTCCGAACCCTCCAGGCCGGATTCCCGCGGAGGGACGAACTTCGATCAAGAACTGAACCTAAAGTCAGGCATCGGACCGGACTCGTTGGACAACGTCCAGCAATCCAAGCTTCCAAATTCGGAAACTTCTCGGCCCTTGAGCCTCGAGATGGGTAGGGTTCCGGACTCAATTCCACCCACCCACCCAGACATATGCGATCTATCTCAAATCCGGCAAGAGCCCGCTGAAACAGTACATCATTACTAGGCCAGATTCCTCCTGGTTATGGACAGGATAAAGGACTGCCGAGAGGAAAACGCAATTTCAATTTTCTGCAATAATTGCACGGACGAGGGAATCTTGAACGCCGTCAGTCGCCATGAAATTACACGCTTCGCCGACCTGGCATCCATAGTACGAAAGTACTGTGCGATGGAAAGTTTCCGGAAAATCGAAACTAAGTTTTGGGACAATCCGGCCCCGAATACAACCCTAGTCCGTAACAAAAGGGTGCATCACACTCAGGCACCAGGTACAAAAACCAAAAAGCAAAAACCCCATAAAGGGCACGGAACCGTACTGGAGGGATGGCTCAGCGGACCCTATAAAATTCACAGTACAGAAGGCGCCACCCCAACACATAGCCTTCGAGCATGTTGGATACTGCGGCAGGTGGCCAAAAGTGGCGAGGAGCTTCTAGCCCCAGAAAACCACTCCAACAGTACCAGTACGGTGTCAACAGTCTTCGATACTTTCGCATCAAATAATATGCGAAAACAAACAATCCGCAGCCTCGCCGAAGTCTACCAAGTAGCAACAACAAATCCATGGAGCGACACGGCCATCACCTTCAACGCCCGCGACGAACCTAAATTCCGAACAGCCCGAGCACCAGCCGCATTGGTCCTCAGTCCAATAGTGGACGGCTTTCGTCTTACCAAGGTACTCATGGATGGCGGCAGCGGACTAAACCTCATCTACGAGGAAACTCTTTAAAAAATGGAAATAGACTGGAGCCGCATTGAGCGAAGCAGCACAACCTTTAGAGGAATAATCCCTAGCCGGGAAGCACGCTGCACAGGAAAAATCACACTTGATGTGGTGTTCGGCTCGCCGGACAATTACAGGTCCGAGGAAGTCACGTTCCAAGTGGCCCTGTTCAGCAGCGGATATCACGCTATATTAGGACGAGAGGCATTCACAATTTTCCAAGCCATACCCCATTATGGGTACATGAAGCTTAAGATGCCCGGGCCCGGCGGAATAATCACTCTCGTTAGTGATCCGGACACAACACTCCGCACCGAAAACAAGACAGCCGCATTAGCCCTGGAGGCACTATCCGAAGCCCTAGCGGCGGAGGAACTCACCGCGCTGCGCTCTACGGTGAACAGTTATGATGTGATACTCGACAAGAGATCCAAGTCCACCTCCTTTAAACCAGCGGATGAAATAGTCAAATTCCAGGTCCATCCAACGGACCCAACAAAGACGGCCTCCATCGGGGCACAGTTGAACCCTGATGTAGACGCCGCACTACGAGAATTCCTTCGGGAAAATTGGGACATCTTTGCCTGGCACCCTTCAGATATGCCAGGAATCCCACGTAGATTGGCGGAACACAGCCTAAACGTCCTAAAAGGATTCAAGCCAGTCAAACAGGCTCTTCGGTGATTTTCCGAACCCAAAAGACAGGCAATGGGAGAAGAGCTAGCCAAACTACTGGAAGCCGGATTCATCAGAGACATCAAACATCTGGACTGGCTAGCAAACCTGGTAATGGTACCAAAGAAGGACAAATCCTGGCGCCTATGTGTCGATTTTAAAGACCTCAACAAGGCCTGCCCAAAGGATCCCTTCCCCCTTCCCCGCATCGACCAAATAATCGATGCTACTGCAGGGCACGATTCATTATGCTTCCTTGATGCATACTCCGAATACCATCAAATCAAGATGGCGGAGGCGGACCAAGCCGCAATGGCATTCATTACTCCATATGGACCATTCTGTTGCAACACGATGCCCTTCGGACTCAAAAACGCCGGCGCAACATATCAGCGCATGATTCAGACATGTCTGGCTACCCAGATTGGCAAAACAGTAGAGGCATACATAGACGACGTAGTCGTCAAAACCAAACATGTCGAAACTCTAGTAGACGATTTGAGGCTCACATTCGACAACCTCCGCGCATATGACATTAAGCTGAATCCAGAAAAATGCGTTTTCGGCGTACCAGCCGGAAAGCTCCTGGGCTTCATTGTATCCGGTAGAGGAATTGAAGCAAATCCAACCAAGATCCGAGCTCTGTCACAGCTGGATATTCCAAAAGACCTCAAACAAATACAAAAATTGACTGGATGCGTGGCAGCTCTAAGCCGCTTTATCTCCCGTTTGGGAGAAAAGGCATTGCCCCTCTATCGCCTCCTCAGGCGCACCGAACACTTCGAGTGGACGGATGCTGCCACTGCCGGACTCGAAGAAATAAAATCCATATTGGCAACAAATCCACTCCTAGCTGCGCCTAATCTGGGTGAACCAATGTTGTTATACATCGTGGCAACACATCAAGTTGTAAGCGCGGTACTCGTCGTTGAACGAGAAACAGAAGGGCATAAATTCCCTCTTCAAAAACCAGTGTACTACGTATCCACTGTCTTAACTCCTTGCAAGTCCCGTTACCCGCACTATCAAAAGATAGCGTACGTGATGTTCATGGCATCCCGGAAGCTCCGACACTACTTTCAAGAGTGTTCGATAACAGTGGCCTCCGAGGTGCCCCTCAACGACATTATAAACAACTGCGACGCGATGGGCAGGATTGCAAAATGGGCCATTGAGCTCTTACCATTCGATATAACTTACAAACCTCGGCGAGCTATAAAGTCGCAAGTCTTGGCTGACTTTGTCGCTGAATGGACTGAAGCCGAACTCCCTAAAGAGTACGGCGCATACTCCAATTGGATTATGCATTTAGACGGCTCCAAAATGTTGGCCGGCTTGGGGGCTGGCATCGTACTGACGTCCCCAACCGGTGACACAGTCCAATATGTACTTCAGATAATGTACACGGACTCCAACAATGCAGCCGAATACGAGGCCCTCCTACATGGACTCCGGATGGCAATCTCCATGGGCATTCAACGCCTAGAGGTGCGCGGGGATTCAAACCTTGCAATATCCCAAGTAAATTGAGACTTTGACGCCAAGGATCCGAAAATGGCAGCCTATCGTAACGCTGTCCTAAAAATGTCAGCTCGGTTCGAAGGACTCGAATTCCACCACGTAGCCCAGGATAATAACCAAGCAGCCGACGTATTGGCACGCATCGGCGTGAAACGCGACGCTGTCCCTCCAAACATCTTCCTGGAACGGCTCTTTAAGCCATCCGTACTATGGGAAGAGGAGTCCGGAAATAACAACCCGGAAGGAGCCGCACCACCCAACACAGAACAATCTGACATAATCGGCGACTCAGCCGATGAAATAACCTTCAGCCCACGAAATAATGGCAGTAATCGCCCCGTGGACAGACCCATTCCTAGCCTACCTACTCAGGCAGGAACTTCCCGAAGACCAAAATGAGGCCCGCTGCATAGTTCGGCGATCTAAAGCCTACAAGGTCCACGAGGGAGAACTCTATAAGAAAAGCATAGCCGGAGTCCTTCAAAGGTGTATCTCCGAAGAGGAAGGGCGAAACCTTCTGGCGGAAATTCATGTCGGACTAGGCGGACACCACGCCGCAGCTCGGGCCCTTGTAGGCAAGGCATTCCGTACAGGATTTTATTGGCCGACGGCCCGGGCAAATGCTCAGGACTTAGTCCAAAGATGTGTCGGTTGTCAGCTCTTTGCTAATCAGAGCCATATGCCACCCACCGCCCTCAAAACTATACCCATCACCTGGCCATTCGCAGTCTGGGGGCTTGACATGGTTGGACCCCTTAAAGGGGGAACCCACAAGCAAAAGTACGTATTGGTCATGGTGGACAAATTCACCAAATGGATAGAGGCCAAGCCAGTTAAAACGGCAGAGTCCGGACCAGTGATAGACTTCATATCCGGGGTAGTACACCGTTATGGCGTCCCCCATAGCATCATTACCGATAACGGCACGAACTTCACGGCCGACGAGGCTAAATTATGGTGCAAAAATATGGGCATTAAGCTCGATTACGCTTCAGTCTATCATCCTCAAACCAACGGCCAAGTGGAACGAGCAAATGGTCTAATAATGAGCGGCACCAAACCCAGACTAGTGCGGTCCCTTACGGAATCTAACACGCATAGAGGAGCTTGACTCCGTACTCTGGGGGCTGCGGACAACGCCCAACCGTACTACCGGATTCACACCATTTTTCATGGTATACGGCGTAGAGGCAGTTTTGCCCTGCGACATCATTCATGACTCACCTCGAGTGCGCATGTACGAAGAAAGAGAAGCCGAGCTGGATCAGTAGGACAGCTTGGACGCATTGGAGGAAGAACGCGACGTGGCAAAGGCTCGTTCCGCATTCTATCAGCAGCAGGCTCGAAGATATCAAAGCAGAGAAGTACAGGCTAAAACTTACAATGTTGGCGAACTAGTTCTACGCCTGCCGGACAAGAAAAAGGACAAGCTCAAGCCCAAATGGGAAGGCCCTTTCATTATCGATCAAGTCCTGACCGGCGGGGCGTACCGCCTGCGAAATGCATCGGACAACCGACTCGAGCCAAACCCATGGAACGCAGCCCGCCTCCGAAAATTCTACGCCTAGCGCCGGACTAAGAGTTCGTCTCCTTCCTCCGTCCAAATTTTTACACTTCAGATGTCTTTCGTTTCCCTCTTTTCTCTCACCTTTTTCATAAAAGCCCCTAAAGGCCTACTTGCGCATTGTTCGCACACACTTGATGTGCTATCCGCACTCATTATACCTGGGGGCTTCCTTACCAGAAGCTTACTTATACGGGCTTCATGCCCAGCACATGTGTCAAACTTCCACATGTACCTTTTATTCACCATTATATGCATCGATATGACTTAAGTTTTGGCCAAGCTGGGTTGCCTGGCTCCTGTGCTTACCCCTACGTTCCCGATTATTCGGCTAGGAGGTAAAGGGAGCACCTCTGCGATTGTTACTGTCGGGTCAGCCGGATGTGTACCTCAGACTGGGTGAAGCCGAAAGCTAGCGTTCTTAAGGGAATATTCGGTCGGTGACTTGAAAGATGATTTTTTACCCATTTATTTATCTGCCCCTAGATGTTTTCCAGCTCTTTTCGCAGTGTGGACATGCACTTTAGGGCATGCCTCCCAGGGAAAAGAACCCTTAACGGAACTATTCTCCCTGGAAGATGTTTCTTACTAACCATGTAATATAACATAACTAGTTGGGCACTTGTCTGATAAAGCACTAATGACCCCTATGCCTGGTCTCCATGCATGCCCCGGTTTTTCTTAACCGAGAAGGTATTCGGACACACTCCGGACTCTAGGGTCCCGAGGTTGAAGCGAAAAGGTCGGCAAGGACAAACGATCTACAATCCGGCTAGAAGGCATTTTACATGTCATTTTAAATACATCGTCAAATTGACTGACTGTACTCCTCCTCAATCCCGTCTAACAGACTATCTAATTTACAGTCCCGTTGGGAATACTTAGCGGCCAACTCTACTTGGCCGTACACTAAGCTCACAGGGATCTCCTTCTCATCGGGCCCCACAGGTCCGACCTCGGCCATGTGGTTTGGATCCGCCTTCTTGTACCGCGTCTTCACCATGGCCCAGGCCTCCCTGGCACCTTGACGGCAGGCCGATATCTTCCATAAGCGGAAGCGCTGCCGCACTCCCTGAAGCTTCTCCGCAAGCTCTCCAAGGCCCTCGGGTAGGGAGATGGATGGCTATAGGGCCTGGACGACGCCACTCATCGCCTGCCGAACACGTTCGAGCAGTTGCACCAGCTCGGGAAGTTGGTCACCCGTCGAAACGGGCATTGCCTCCGCAGGGCGACCTGTGAGCGCACCTACAACACATATTTCTGTCAATAGGCTTCCTCGCCGAACTCTTCTTTTCAAAAGAATTCGCTCAAGCACTTACCATAGATGACGCGACGAAGCCACTGATTCTCCTTCACGGAGCCATACAGCTCGGCCCGAACACCTTTCAGCTCTTCCCCAAGCTGGGTGTGGGCATCCTGGAGTTTGTTCCTCTCCTGCTGTACCTTCATAGGCACCCTCTCGCCGGCCTTCAGCTGGCGCAGTAGGTGTTGCTTGTCCGGATCTAGTCCGGCAACATCTGCAATATCATTGTCAGACTTACACGCACGCCGTACACCGCTTATCTTTTTGAAATAATGTGTTACCAGGAGGGGTCTCTGTGTCTCCTCCTGCGGCAGCGAGTGCGGCCTCAAGTTGGGCCTTGCACTCTTGTAGCTCCTGGGACAATTGGGTATTCTTCTCTGTAAGATCCTGTACATTAAAAGATCCTTAAATCAGTTATTTTTAACTATTTTAAGTCTCGGGGGCTACTCGCATATACTGCTATTATAATCCTTCACCCGTATGTCTTTTACATACTGCTCCGTGGCTCTGGTCAAACCATCTTGAGCAGCACGGAGGTGCGCGTCTCACGCGTTAAAGGCATTCAACGCCTCAGGGGAGAGACACACGTCACGAAAAACTGTCCGGCGGCGCCTATGGTTCATGGCGCTCTCCACATCAGACCTGGTGGCGGACAGCCTATCGGCATCCTCCGTTGGAGGAGTATCCGGCTCGCGCCTTGCGCTCGCCTCCCCCTCCGGACCAGGTGGTGGAGCCTGGCTGGCGGAGGCTTGGGCGGCAACCTCGCCGGGCACAGTCCGGCGAGCGCTCTTTCTCCTGAAAAAGTCATGAGCATTAATACACCCCCTAGGAATCTTTTCCTAAATAACGGTCGCGAGCTATGCCGTTGCGGTGACGTTTCGATTCGCACCGCACTCCTCCTTCGCCGGCGGGGTCGGACTGACCCTTGTTGGTCAGCCGCCGCGGGTTCGGCTTCCCGCCTTGAAGGCACCTCCCGCAAGACACCGTTGTATACAATGGTCAGGAATGCGTGAAGATGAAATAATGGTGTCAGAACTTCGGTCATAAGTACCTGGGAAGCCGGTAACAAGCTGGGGTAGTCAGCCGTAATGGCGACTAGAGCATTGTCCATGCTAAGTTGGTGGAACACCCCGTCGATTAGCTCCACCTTTATGTCCGGATCCTCTTCGGAGGTCGGATCAAGGGATCTTCCTGGATCCTCGGGTTGTGGAGCCGGACTATGTATGTCCTCCACATCCCGACGCAGCTCCTCCGTCGAAATCGTAAAGTAAGGTACTTAACTTTGAAAAGCATGGGTCGGATAAACAAAATGTCCGCTTACCCAACGCCGAGGGTTATTCATGGAGAACCCATTCAATGGGCTTGTTTGGAGGAAGTCCTCCTTCTCCCTCTTGTACAGGCCGGACAGAATCTTCACCAGATCCTCGGCCGATCCCGGCCCTTTGCGGCCATGACGGGTGGCATCATTTTCCCCATTGAAATCCCACATGGGGTGGCCCCTGTATTGCAGCGGCTACACCCCCCGCATTATGCACGTGGCCATGACTCCAATCATGGTCAATCCGGAATGGGCCAGCAACCTTATCCGGCCCATCAAATAATGGACGCCCTTGTCTTCCTCCAGTTGAGGGCTCTGCGGGCGCCAACTTAGGCGTTTCTTTAGAGGAGCCTTGCTGAACTCCGGGAGGCCGATCCGAACTGGGTCCGGCAGTGGAGCGTCTTCTATGTAAAACCATTCCGAAGGCCAGTCTTCGGACGCCTTCTTTGGGGTTCCGGATGGATATCCGGTCCCGGCGATGCGCCATATTTTGGCACCGCCCACTTGATATATTGACCCCTCGTGAGAGCGGGGTACGAGGCAGAATAGCCTCTTCCACAACACGAAATGGGGCTCGATTCCTAGGAATAGATCGCAAAGAGCTACGAAACCTGCGATATGCAGAATAGAGGCGGGCGTGAGGTGATGGAGCTGGAGTCCGTAGAACTCCAGAAGCCCGCGGAGGAACGGATGTACAGGAAATCCAAGCCCCCTTATTAGATAGGGGACGAAGCACACCCGCTCTCCTTTAGAGGGACTAGGGGTGGCCTCCGCTTGCTTCCCACCTTTGTAGGTGGCCAGCCCGGCTCGAATCGGGACCATAAAGGCCGGAGGAAGATATCCCTCCGCTTGAAGCTTCACCAGCTCGTTGTGCGGAACTGAGCATCTCCTCCAATCTCCTGGCGGAGGGCTGGGAGCGCAAGAAGAGGAGCGGCATCGATGGTCCATGATGGAATGAGTTTTCGGTCAGAAGCGCTCCGATGAGTACTCGCGGAAGAAGGATGGTGTGATTTGGATCTGGATTCTTATCTCTCTTATAGACAGATTACCTGCGCAGCTAGGGGGTAAATCATAAAAGATAACCTGGCTTTTCGCATTCGTGCGACGCATGGAAGAAGGCCATTATTGGGCGTGGAAGCCAAGGAGCACAACATTTATAAGGGATCCGGACACTATCCGGCAAGCACATGGAATTTTGAGGAGAACCCGCCTTGCAACGTCGAAGACTATATATGCGCTGGACTCGACGTCATTGAAGCCTGGTTCGGGGGCTACTGAGGGAGTCCTGGACTAGGGGGTGTCCGGATAGCCGGACTATCATCATCGGCCGGACTCCAAGACTATGAAGATACAAGATTGAAGACTTCGTCCTGCGTCCGGATGGGACTTTTCCTTGGCGTGGAAGGCAAGCTTGGCGATACGGATATGTAGATCTCCTACCATTGTAACCGACTCTGTGTAACCCTAGCCCTCTCCGGTGTCTATATAAACCGGAGGGTTTTAGTCCGTAGGACACATAACCATTACAACAATCATACCATAGGCTAGCTTCTAGTGTTTAGCCTCCTTGATCTCGTGGTAGATCCACTCTTGTACTACCCATATCATCAATATCAATCAAGCAGGAGTAGGGTTTTACCTCCATCGAGAGGGCCCGAACCTGGGTAAAAACATCGTGTCCCTTGTCTCCCGTTACCATCCACCTAGACGCACAGTTCGGGACCCCCTACCCGAGATCCGCCGGTTTTGATACCGACAACCGCAATGACCTGCGGTACTACCGCGATGACTCAGGCGCGTGGGGATAAGGTCGGGCAGGGGGAGTTCTAACTCCCACATACCCATTCGCCCGTTCCCCATCTCGTCTCTCTCTCTCTCCCTCGCTCAAGAATGGAGCCGGCGTCCGTCGCTGGATCTTCGCCTCCGGCTGCCCTCCCGTGATTCCATCCGGTAAGATCATTCCCCACCACGTGCTCTTTCTATGGACCAAGGTCTTTCCCCAACTCCCTCTCCTTGTTGTTTGTGTTTATTGTTTCTAGGTTTTGGGGGAGACTTGTGTGTTCTTGAGATCCTAGGCGTAATCTGTGCAAGAGTAGGATGAAGGAGCGTAGTATTGCGTAGGGATTATACTTGTACTTTGTCCTGTGCTAGATTTGATCATCGTAGCACTGCCGGGATTTCGCGGTTCTTTTCAGATTCAAACCGTCGTTTGGATCTGATGCGGTGCGGTACTATCGCTCAACTGGCGCGGTACTACCGCTCGTCCAGTACTACCGCCCTCTGGCGCGGTACTACCGCACTCACTGCGGCACTGAAACCTTACTACCGCTCCAACCACGGTACTATCGTGCTTCGCACGGTAATACCGCGTCCTGGAGCGGTACTAGAATTTTAGTACCGCAGGTTCTGGCAGTACTACTGTACTTCGCATCTATCTCATGGCAACTTTTCACGTATACTTTCTATGTGTTTCTTGTGCTTTTACGTGGTCTTTGCATTGATCTTCCTCGCGTTCATTGGTGTTTTGCGTGTGTGTCTCAGGTGGTGGCTCTCGCCGGTCCAATCCCAGTCGTGACACTGGCTCCAAGCGTCTGCGCAACCCAGGTGAAGTACCAGAGGGCTCTTCTGCCTCCAAGCGCAATGTCAAGACCTCAGCTAGCAAGCACAAGGAGCCCGCTAAGGGCATGGATGAGATATTCCAGTCAGAGTACGTCCGTCTCAGGCAACTCCACCCGTATGTGCACCCTCGTTCTTCTGTCAGAGGTTGTGAGCTGTTTTGGAACAAGCAATAGACCAACATCTATCTAGATGTCATCAAAAACAAGCAGAATACCTACGTGGATGTGAAATGGATTGAAATGCATCACATGAGGAAGGACAAGTTCCGTGACTACTTTGGAGAGGCTCTGGACTTGGTGGAGCAGTTTGGCATTGAGCATGTGATATCCTTTCACCTTGACTATGACCCTGAGCTTATCTGTCAGTTCTTTGCCTCAGTTTACTTTCACTCTAATGAGGAGCGGAGGATGACCTGGATGACCAATGGCCGTCAGCTGACTGCTACCTGGAAGGAGTTCATGGATTTGCTCCAGGTTCCTGATGATGGGCTCAACACTCCAGTGGGTGTTCCCCCCCATGCCAATGCTGAGTCTGCCAACAAGGACAAGCTTGCACCATTCATGGTTGAGAAGGCGCTCGCCAATGGCAAGACAGCGTTGGTGCTCAACTCTTTTCTGGATATCATGTATCGCATCTTCCGCAACTCCTTGTTCCCTTGCATTGGTGACAAAGACAAGGTTCATGCCTATATGGTGGATATGATGCTCATTTGCGAGGAGGATCCTTCGTCTCAGTCTCAGCCACTTGATATCTCACACATCATGTGGTGTGAGCTTCGGTTTGTAGTGTTCAACCGCAAGGTGCCTATCTATGGGCCCTATCTGTTTCTGCTGATCTCGAAGACTTGGGAGAAGATGTTCCCTGGTGAGGAGTTCCTTGCTCCAGACTGGATTCGCCATGATCCCATCTGTCTGCGTATCAAACCCAACTGGGCCAACACCACTACTCGTGCCGAGGCGACTGCTGCTAGGGCTGCTGTTGATGAGGAGGATGCTAGCGCCGAGGATGTTGCTGAGGGTCGTGCTGCTAGGCCTTCCCAGAGTTCCACTATGCCATCATGGGCCAAGAAGCTGAAGGACAAGATGAAGACTCTTTTCTGCATGCAAGCCAAGGGGCAGTACAAGACTCACGTGGCGTCCAAGGAGAGTCGTTGCAAGGACAAGAAGATCTTGCAGCTCTATGGTGAGGACGTGTCTGGCGGGTCTGAGGAGCGCATCACTCCAGAGGCCAAGTGGATGGAGAAGCAAGGCTTCAGGTGGACTGATTCTGAGGAGGACGTCGAGGAGACCATCCCTGCTGCCGAGGAGACCGATAGAGAGGGTTGGGACGAGTTCCCTGCTTTTGCCACCTCGTGTGTGTAGGTGTCCTCTCTGCCTTTTTGGCGTATCGATGCCAAAGGGGAGAGAGTGTAGGGATTTGCGAGTCGTGTGTGTCGTCTTTCGTGTGTCGGTGTGGTTGCTGCTTTCTCGGTTGAACTATTTGCTGCTTTCTCGTTTGAACCTTGGTTGCTTTACTTCCTTTGGTGTAAGACATATGCACTCTATCTATCCTAGCGAGCTTGTGATATATTATGCTACCTTTATGCTATGCTCTACTTCGATGTTAATTATCGAGCCTTGGTCTCTAAAATATAGGGGGAGTGTTGATCCTAGTTTGTGTGCTATGCAGTCCAAAGCATTCATCTAGAGTGCACACATTTAGGGGGAGCCCGTCTATATTTTAGAGAGGTGGGGTTTGCCCTTGCTCAAAATTATCTTATCTATGTGCAAATCTCGTGTTGTCATCAATCCACCAAAAAGGGGGAGATTGTTAGGGCATATTTATCCCTTAGGTGTTTTGGTGATTGATGACAATGTTTTGGCGGACTAATCGTGTGCCTTGAGTTTCTCAGATACTTCATCACTAGGCACGAGACGATTCGGTGCCCCTCGGAGACTATTGAAGTTGGCGTTGTTCTACGTTTCTCTTTGGTGGACTTGAGTCGTAGGAGAGCCGTACTATTAAGAGGGGGTCCGCGTCGGAAAGGTTTGGATGGAATCAACACGTACACTTGTCCTACCTTTCCTTGCACTTTGGAGCATCTCTTCGTTACCCTAGTTGTGCCTAAATCTGACGGCTACTGTTGTACTTGCGGTAGTACCGCAAGTACCAGCGGTAGTACCGCTGTGGGTCACGGTAGTACCGCTCCTCTGGAGCCTTAGTACCGTGGCTCCCAGGCCTACTACCGCTCCGGTACGGTAGTAGGGGCAGATGTAATTTTTTACATCCGCGCCCCCACGGTAGTACCGCTCGTTCAGCGCAGTACTACCGCGGGAGCCCACGGTAGTACCGCTCCCCAGGAGTCGTAGTACCGTGGCCCTCCTACCTAGTACCGCGGCATCACGGTAGTAGGAGCGGATGTAATTTTTTACATCCGCGCCTCAACGGTAGTACCGCGCCTCGTGCACGGTAGTACCGCGTCGGATTTTTGCACTGCCTCATTTTCAGCAGAAGTAGGCACGGATGTAATTTATTTCATCCGCGCTCTTTGTAGGCAATGACTTTCCTGCCTTGCGGTAGTACCGCAAGGGGGAGCGGTAGTACCGCGCAAGCGGTAGTACTGCACCCAAGTCAGGCAAGTCCCGGCCTCTGCTGCTGCCGCGGAAGTACCATGGTCCGCCACGGTAGTACCGCGCAGCCTTGCGGTAGTACCGCGCCCCTGGAGCGGTAGTACCGCGTGTCGCAGGCTGAACATGTGGATAACGGTTGGATATTTCCCATGACTATAAAAGGGGCGTCTCCTACCTCTAGTTGACTACCTCTTCCACCTCTAAGCTCCATTGTTGCTCTAAGCTCCATTTTTGCCCGATCTCTCTCCCTAGCCAATCAAACTTGTTGATTTGCTCGGGATTGGGTGACAAGGGCCCGATCTACACTTCCACCAAGAGAGATTCGATTCCCCCCAGTTATCCCTTGCGGATCTTGTTACTCTTGGGTGTTTCTGCACCCTAGACGGTTGAGGTCACCTCGAAGCCATACTCCATTGTGCTGAAGCTTCATGGTGTTGTTGGGAGCCTCCAGTTGTTGTGGAGATTGCCCCAACCTTGTTTGTAAAGGTTTGGTCGCCGCCTTCACATATAGATATATTATCATTGACATCTTTTATGATTGGGGCACTCATCAAAATATGACATGCTAAAGAGTTGATGTTGGACAAGGAAGACAACGTAATGGTTTATGTTTTCTCACATACCAGTTAAAGTATATTTTCATTGATCTTCCCAACATGTTGATCTTGCCTTTCCCCTCATGCTAGCCAAAATTCCTTGCACTAAGTAGAGATACTACTTGTGCTTCCAAATATCCTTAAACCCAATTTTGCCATGAGATTCCACCATACCTACCTATGGATTGAGTAAGATCCTTCAAGTAAGTTGTCATGTTGCAAGCAATAAATATTGCTCTCTAAATATGTATGACTTATTAGTGCGGAGAAAATAAGATTTATACGATCGTGTGATATGGAAGTAATAAAAGCGACAGACTGCATAATAAAGGTTCATATCACAAGTGGCAATATAAAATGACGTTCTTTTGCATTAAGGTTTTGTGCATCCAACCCTAAAAGCACATTGTCGGTGTCAAAACCGGCGGATCTCGGGTAGGGGGTCCTGAACTGTGCGTCTAGGCGGATGGTAACAGGAGACGAGGGACATGATGTTTTACCCAGGTTCGGGCCCTCTTGATGGAGGTAAAACCCTACGTCCTGCTTGATTAATATTGATGATATGGGTAGTACAAGAGTGGATCTACCACGAGATCAAGGAGGCTAAACCCTAGAAGCTAGCCTATGGTATGATTGTTGTAATGGATGTTATGTCCTACGGACTAAAGCCCTCCGGTTTATATAGACACCGGAGAGGGCTAGGGTTACACAGAGTCGGTTACAATGGTAGGAGATCTACATATTCGTATCGCCAAGCTTGCCTTCCACGCCAAGGAAAGTCCCATCCGGACACGGGACGGAGTCTTCAATCTTGTATCTTCGTAGTCTTGGAGTCCGGCGGACGATGATAGTCCGGCTGTCTGGACACCCCCTAGTCCAGGACTCCCTCAGTAGCCCCTGAACATGGCTTCAATGACGATAAGTCCGGCGCGCATAATGTTCGGCATTGCAAGGCGGGTTCCTCCTCCGAATAATCCAAAGAAGATAGTGAACACCAGGATAGTGTTCGGCTCTGCAAAATAAATTCCACATTCCACCGTAGAGAGAATAAAATGTACACAAGTTCAATCTGCTGACGTATTTTGTGGCATGACGTCACACCACTACCAAGCCTTTACTTGAATCGTTTTTTATTATACCGCCTCAGCGCGTTTAGCGAAGCGGTTTCCTTGGCACGTCTTGTTGAAGCAGAGATCGTGTTCCCCTTATTCCGGGATTCTCATCAATACGGATGTGGGTAACCCAACCGCGCCATTGATGGTGGCGCTTTGGAGATAAGCGAGTTTTACTAGGCTAGTGGGGGACGAATAGTCTTCGCCCGCCTATATATAAGGGATAAGGATTCACCTTTTCACCTACGCCTTCTTCCTCCTTTGCTTATCCATCTCCGCGCACTCGAGCTCCAACGCCCAAGTTCGCGCATCTCGTCTCGACCTTCTCCGACCATGTCCGGAGCGGGAGGCAAATGGCTGGCCTCCACTGTTAAGGAGGAGCACATCACAAGGCTGCGCAGCGCCGGATACCTTTCCGGCGACGTCGCGCACCGGCTGCCCAACGAGGGGCAACTCATCCCCACCCCCAGGCCCCATGAGAGGGTCGTTTTCCTCCCCCACTTCCTCCTCGGACTGGGCTTTCCACTTCACCCCTTTGTCCGGGGGCTCATGTTCTACTACGGCCTAGATTTCCATGATCTGGCGCCGAACTTCATCCTCAACATCTCGGCGTTTATCGTCGTGTGCGAGGCCTTCCTCTGTCTCCAGCCCCACTTCGGCTTGTGGCTCAAGACCTTCAATGTCAAGCGGAGTGCGGAGGCGCCATGTTGGGCAAGATGCCCAACGTCCTTTGGTTCGAAGGGGCCTTCGTGGAATCTATCAAGGGGTGGCAGTTGGGGTGGTTCTATATCACCGAGCCACGCGACCCTACATGGGCGGCGGCCCCCGAGTTCAGATCTGGAATCCCTACGCAGCTCACCTCCTGGAAAGAGAAGGGCTTGCTGTGGGATAATTCGAAGGAGCTGACGGGACTCCAAGCCTGTATCCAGAAGCTGGTGAATAAGAAGCTCAGGTTGGTTAACGTGGTCCAAGTCATGCTCGTCCGCCGGATTCTCCCATGCCAAGAACGGGCATTCAATCTGTGGGAGTTCGATCCGGAACAGCACCAGGCGTTGAGCGGGCTCTTCGACACGACGTACGAAAGCGCCTGGAGGGTGATGTTTAAGGGCGCCGAAGCCCCCGCATCCGCGACAGAAGATCGCGGATTTCACTCGCAGCGTCCAGCTGACGAGGTAAGTGATTCTACCCCTTTACGGGACACTTTATTGTTAATAGATTGATTCTAAGCGGGTTTCAATCTCCCTTTTCCTTTGACAAGAATGGATGAAGAAGGCCGAGCAGCTCATCTGCCCGGCTCCCATGCCAGAAGACCCAGTGGACGCCCGTCTAGCGGGGCTACTGGTTCCGGCACCGCACGTGGTGCCGGAGAAGAAGGCCAAGAAGGTGGCCACGGGCACTCGAAAGAGTACCCGTTTTCAGGTGTCCGACGACTCCGAGGCGGACTCCTCCCCCAAAGATGAGGAGGAGGAAGAAGACTCTCTCCCAGAGGAGGGAGAGAGGAAGAGGAAGGCTTCCCCAACAGGGGAGGCCGAAGGGTCCAAGAGGGGGAGAACTATTCCCCCGGACAGCTCTGCCAACACCAACGTTGGCGGCGAAGAGTGGCCTTCAAGGGCCAGGCCTCCGGCGAGATCGTAAGTATCCGGATCCCCGAATGATTTGTAATTTCTCTTTTGTGTCACATAGTGTCCTTATAATGCCGCATGCTGCCTGCAGTCCGGCCGATGATGATCTCCCCGCTTCATCGAGCGGGTCGTTGGCTCCGTCGGATGTGGATTCCATCCCGACCACCTCCACCCCTCGCGCCGATGAGGATGCCGAGGTGGGATCCCAGAAAGGGACCCATCAGGAGGAGGCTCCGGAGGCGCCGCAAGGCAGCTTCCCGGACTTTGCGCCGGACTCTACGCCCGAACCTGCAGTGGTTCCGGAGTCCGGCAAGCGGCCCCTTCGCAAGAAGGGCAAGACCGTGACGTCGGCGGCCTCCGTCCAACCGGAGGCGCCGGACAACTTGCTTGAGGCGCTCAAAGGCGCTTCCATCGAGGAAGAACACCGCACTATGATGAGCGCGGTGATCCAGAAGGTTCAGCTCGCAAAGAGCGGGCTTACCGAAGCCTGCAGCAGCCTTCTAACAGGCTTTGAGGTAAGAAGTTAAAATTATGTAATGTAATACCGCATAGACAGTAACCCCTGATGCTCGGTTCGGTGTTCAGAAAGAAAAGCAGGACTGAGGATCTAAAAAGATATACGCAGGGTTGCTAAAAAGTATGTCAATATGGGTTTGCAGGCTGCGCTGCTGACCTCTGCCGCACTGACTGCGGAGGTCGGTGCGTTGAAGCAGGATCTCGAGCGGTCCGAGCAAGAGCTCGGCCGTGCCAAGAAGCAGCTCGAGGACAAAGAAGGTGAGTAACACCACTTTGAAAAGTTACCTTACAGAAAAGGATTTAGGTTGCAATAAGAGAATAACAAGGATAACATGGGTACTGCAGGGGCCACAAACGAGGTGGCAGCCCTGAAGGAGGCCGTGTTCGCGGCCGAACGCAATGCGGCCGTGGATCGGGCAGAGCGAGAAAAGAAGGAGGCACGGGTGGCGGAGGTGCGGCAAGAGCTCCAGGCTCTCATGGAGAAGCATGAGAGTTTGGAGCGCGACTCAAAGACTCGAGAGTCCGAGCTCGCCTCGGCTCTCGAAAGTGCCAAGTCCGCCAAGGCCGAGGCCCGTAAGGCCCTTCAGGAAGTTGAGGATATGAAGAAAATAGCGGCGGGTAAGGCATTTTTCATGCAAAGCAAGCATGTTAATGTAAACTACCTGACACTTACCCGAATTCGGAGCTCTCCAGGGGCGTTTGCAGATCTGCCTCGCAGTGTATCCGACGCTGCCGCATTCTACCGTGGCGAGGAGGGGAGCTCAACAGAGAAGGTCTTCTGGTCTCAGTACGCTGAGGCCGGCCATCCGGTGCCCCCTAGCAACCAGCTGAAGCAGCTGGTCGAGCTCCACAAGGTAGCTGAGGAGGCCATGAAGGGCCTTATAGTCCGGCTGTGGCCTGGACAGGCCATGCCTGGGAGCTACTTCGGCCTCGTGCGGCGGCTGGTGGATGCGTGCCCCTGGGTGGATGTCATCAAGCGCTCCGCCTGTATTGAAGGTGCTCGTCGGGCCCTTGCCCGTGCAAAGGTGCACTGGGGCAGGCTGGATGCGGAGAGGCTTCTTACTGACCCGCCACCAGCGGGCAAGGAGTATCATATGCCCAAAATGTATTATAAGACTGTCCTGAAGGGTGCCCGCAATATTGCGGATGAGTGCCCCAGAGATGTAATTATTGAGTAAACTCGCTATGTATTATCCTGTGCGCTGAAAACTTTGTTCATATGCGCTACGCAACGCTTGTTTAATTCAAAATATTACCTTATGTGCGGCCGTTTATAAAATCTGAGAGATGGCAAGTCGTTGGCTTCAGCCCCCAAGCCACGAGTGCTGGGGTGTTCGGGATAAACTTGAGCACTCTTGTTCCCATTTTTGGGTCCATCTAGGGAGGCGCTCAACACAACGAACAAGGCAACCGGACTTATAATGCTTGAACACTCTCACTTAGCCATAGAATTCTATAATTTTAAATTTCGGCGAAGCCCCTAGTATTCGGAAGACCGAATTCGGGGCGCTATCCACGCCTTCGTCGGACATTATCCGGTACTTCGCTCGAAGCGGCATAGGTCTTTAGGGACCCGAAAAGACCTCTCGAACAGCGACCAGTCTCTCGCCTTATCATGGCAGTTAGTTTTAGCTTTCTCCACTGATGCGCTCGCCCAGCTCAACCGGGTCGCAATCGCAGTGGTTCTCCCAGTGCCACCTTAGCCGACAGAACGGAACATAAGGCACCAAAACGTGGGAGCCGGGCAAACCCAACTATTGACCCAAGACATGATTCAGAGCCGATTCATATAATGCTATAAGTTCGGGGTGCCGCACTTGTGAAAGTGTTCGGACTTATCACACCATAATGCGGGGAACATAAGCCCCTGGTGTATTCGGCCGTACCAAAATATACGGGTGCGAGATGTCATTAATGAACATATGTGTAAAGTAATGCAATAACAGGCAAAAAATGCTGCATTATTTATTCAAGGAATTCTGCTATGAGTGCGGAAGGATACAAATAGTGCGGTAAGCAAGGGATTGGACTAAATAAACATGTCCCCCTCCAGGGGTGGGCTGCAGACTGGTGTATATAATTGAATGTAATGCTCGTAATGGAGACCACCTGAATGTTAATCGCAGCCTTCTTTCTTCCCTGGCTGTTGCATCATGAGTTCGGCGGGTCCACCGCCGGACAGGGCTTCTAGTAAATGGAGTCTTGTATATAAAAATAAAAATAAAAAGAGTGACACACTTGGGAGCCCCTGGTGTGGTCAAGCCGCACTCTGGGTCTGTTGTGGTCGTGCCCCTCCCCCTAAGCCCATGGTATCTCCAGAGTGTAATGATGTACGCGGAGGGTTGGTCTTGCAATTATGCAAGGGCTGGGGTTGGGGCCGTATTGCTACGCATGCTTGGATCGTGCCAGGTGGTCTTGGTTGATGTTGCTTCGGGCGCGTTTGGCCGTATCCGGCCGTTTAACGGCCAGACTCGAAAATTTCCTTAAAAGGCTGCTCTGTACTTCTGCCGCAAGAGCCGCTGTGTGTTCCTCCGTTCGGAGGGAGCGTTCCGTATTTCCGTTAACCGTGATGACCCCACGAGGGCCTGGCATCTTGAGCTTGAGGTATGCGTAATGCGGCACCGCGTTGAACTTTGCAAACGCGGTTCGTCCGAGTAGGGCATGATAGCCGCTGCGGAATGGGAATATGTCGAAGATTAACTCCTCGCTCCGGAAATTGTCCGGGGATCCGAAGACCACTTCCAGTGTGACTGAGCCTGTACAATTGGCCTCAACACCTGGTATGACGCCTTTGAAGGTCGTCTTTGTAGGTTTAATCCTTGAGGGGTCTATGCCCATCTTGCGCACTGTATCCTGATAAAGCAGGTTCAGGCTACTGCCACCGTCCATCAGGACTCTCGTGAGGTGAAATCCATCGACGATTGGGTCTAAAACCAATGCGGCGAATCCGCCATGGCGGATACTGGTCGGATGGTCTCTTCGATCGAAAGTGATCGGGCAAGAGGACCATGGATTAAACTTCGGGGCGACTGGCTCCATCGCATATACGTCCCTTAGTGCATGCTTCCGCTCCCTCTTGGGTATATGGGTTGTGTATATCATGTTCACCGTCCGCACTTGTGGGGGGAAACCCTTCTGTCCTCTATTGTTCGGCGGTCGGGTCTCTTCCTCGTCGTCGCTGTGCAGCCCCTTGTCATTGTTTTCAGCAATTAACTTGCCTGCCTGCTTGAATACCCAACAATCTCTGTTGGTGTGATTAGCTGGCTTTTCGGGGGTGCCATGTATCTGGCATAAACGGTCGAGTATTCGGTCCAAATTGGACGGACCCGGAGTGGTTCTTTTGAATGGCTTCTTCCGCTGACCGGGTTTAGAGCCTCGGAATCCGGCGTTGACTGTCGTATCCTCCTTGTCGTCGCCGTTAATGCGGCGTTTATTTTTGCTTCGACGCGACCTGCCATTGTGGTCCTTGGTATCCGGACTGCCAGAATTTTTACTGAGGTTGTTGCTGCGAGCTAGCCAGATATCCTCTCCCGCACAGAAGCGGGTCATTAGAGATGTGAGGGCTGCCATGGATTTCGGCTTTTCTTGTCCTAGGTGCCGGGCTAGCCACTCGTCGCGGATGTTATGTTTGAAGGCTGCGAGGGCCTCTGCATCCGGACAGTCGACGATTTGATTTTTCTTTGTTAAGAACCGTGTCCAGAACTGTCTCGCCGATTCGTCTGGCTGCTGAATTATGTGGCTGAGGTCATCGGCGTCTGGTGGTCGCACATATGTGCCCTCGAAGTTGTCGAGGAATGCGGCTTCCAGGTCTTCCCAACACCCAATTGACTCTGCGGGCAAACTGTTAAGCCAATGCCGAGCTGGTCCTTTAAGCTTGAGTGGGAGATACTTGATGGCGTGGAGATCGTCGCCGCGGGCCATATGGATGTGAAGGAGATAATCTTCGATCCAAACCGCGGGGTCTGTTGTGCCATCGTAGGATTCAATGTTTACGGGTTTAAACCCTTCAGGGATTTGATGATCCATTACTTCGTCAGTGAAGCATAGCGGGTGTGCGGCGCCTCTATATTGAGCAATATCACGACGTAGCTCGAGTGAGCGTTGTCTGCTGTGTTCGGCCCGGCCGGAGTTATTGTACCCGGCGCGACGGTATTCGTCGTGGGTCGTGGGGCGCCCACGTGATCCATAGATGGATCTGGATTGCCTTGCTTTGTCCTCCAATATATCCCGCAAGTCCGGCGCGTTCCCTCTTGGCTTCGTACTTTTGGAGCGATGCCGGGGTACGGTCTTGGTGGAGGGCCTAGATGCCTCTCTGTCGCGACCACGGGGTGGTCGGTCGGCCGTATTGTGCGCTGATGATGAAGGTATGTATGCCTCCTCCTCTAATCGGGGGAGCAACTTGCGTTTTGGGTAGCTTTTGGAGGGGCGTTCGAGTTCGTACTCTTCGGCCGCGAGGACCTCGGTCCATCGATCGGCCAGCAGGTCTTGATCAGCTTGAAGCTGCTGCTACTTTTTCTTTAGGCTATTTGCCGTGGCGATAAGCCTGCGTCTAAAACGCTCTTGTTCGACGGGATCCTCGGGCACGACAAATTCGTCGTCGTTGAGGCTTGCCTCGTCTTCGGAGGGAGGTATGTAATTATCATCCTCGACCTCTTCATCTGCCGCTCTCTCGTGAGGGCTTGCTTCTGCATCCTCCTGCACTGAATCTTGTTGGAGGGGATTGTCTTTGGCACTTTTTGGGGTATTATTATCTCCTGTGCCTGAATCTCCATTCTTGCTGTGGCGAGATTTAGAGCGGCGCCGCTGACGTCGGCGCTTGGGCTGTTTCTTTAAAGAATCTGCCTCCGCTGCTTCTTCGCCGTCCCCCTCTTTTGGGGTGTCCACCATGTATATGTCATATGACGAGGTGGTCTTCCAGTGCCCTGTAGGCGTTGGTTCTTGATCGTCTCCGGCATCGTCGTCCATACCGTCGATGTCTTCGGAGTCATAGTCTAGCATGTCTGTTAGATCGTCGACAGTGGCTACAAAGTGGGTGGTGGGTGGGCCTTGAATTTCTTCGTCGTCCGCATCCCAACCGTCCTGGCCATAGTCCGGCCAGGTCTCTCCGGATAGCGAGAGATGTTTTAGCGAATTTAGGATGTCGCCAAAGGGCGAGTGTTGGAAGATGTCTGCGGCGGTGAACTCCATGACCGGCGCCCAATCAGATTCGATTGGCAGGGCCGCGGGAGGTTCGGAGTCCGGCAGGGAGTCCGGCACCTCGGAGTCACGAGCTTTGCAAGGGACAAGGTTAGTGTTCGGCTCCATCACCGTGGAAGTTGCAGCCCCCGAGGCGGTGTCCAGCCACCGGTCCTCGATCTGGGCGATCGGCTCCGGACTAAGGGCCGGAGCGGATTCGTGTGCGGCCACCAAGGCACTGTCCGGCGGCAGAGCTAGATCATGCCCATCGTGACAGTGCGGCACGCTCGGCTGTGGCTCGAGCCCGTCGAAGATCAAGTCCCCGCGGATGTCGGCCGTGAAGTTTAGGCTTCCGAACCTGACCTGACGGCCAGGGGCGTAGCTTTCGATCTGCTCCAGATGGCTAAGTGAATTAGCCCGCAGTGCGAAGCCGCCGAATACGAAGATCTGTCCGGGGAGAAAAGTCTCACCCTGGACAGCGTTGTTGTTGACTGAAGAAGCCATCGAGCCTATCGGTGACGACACAGAGGAACTCTCAATGAAAGCACCAATGTCGGTGTCAAAACCGGCGGATCTCGGGTAGGGGGTCCCGAACTGTGCGTCTAGGCGGATGGTAACAGGAGACGAGGGACACGATGTTTTACCCAGGTTCGGGCCCGCTCGATGGAGGTAAAACCCTACGTCCTGCTTGATTAATATTGATGATATGGGTAGTACAAGAGTGGATCGACCGCGAGATCAAGGAGGCTAAACCCTAGAAGCTAGCCTATGGTATGATTGTTGTAATGGAGGTTATGTCCTACGGACTAAAGCCCTCCAGTTTATATAGACACCGGAGAGGGCTAGGGTTACACATAGTCGGTTACAATGGTAGGAGATCTACATATCCGTATCGCCAAGCTTGCCTTCCACGCCAAGGAAAGTCCCATCCGGACACGGGACGGAGTCTTCAATCTTGTATCTTCGTAGTCTTGGAGTCCGGCGGACGATGATAGTCCGGCTGTCCGGACACCCCCTAGTCCAGGACTCCCTCACACATGACAACCTCTGCTTCCCTCTACGAAGGGCCTAACTTTTACTTTATGTCTTTACTTTATGCAAGAGTCAAGGTGATCTTCACCTTTCCCTTTTTCATTTTATCCTTTGGCAAGCACCTCGTGTTGGAAAGATCCTGATATATATATCCAACTGGATGTAAGTTAGCATGAGATATTATTGTTGACATCACCCGAAGGTGAATACATTGGGAGGCAACATAAGCCCCTATCTTTCTCAGTGTCCGATTAAAGCTCTATAACCACAAGTATTGCATGAGTGTTAGCAATTGTAGAAGACTATATGATAGTTGAGTATGTGGACTTGCTGAAAAGCTCTATTCTTGACTCTTTCTGATGTTATGATAAATTGCAATTGCTTCAATGACTGAGATTATAGTTTGTTAGTTCTCAATGAAGTTTATGTTCCATACTTGACATTGTGAATAGATTGTTACTTGAGCATAAGAAATCATATGATAAAATCCTTATATGTTGTTGTTATAAGAATGATCATGATGCCCTCATGTCCGTATTTTATTTTTATCGACACCTCTATCTCTAAACATGTGGACATATTTTTCGATTTCGGCTTCCGCTTGAGGACAAGCGAGGTCTAAGCTCGGGGGAGTTGATACGTCCATTTTGCATCATGCTTTTATATCAATATTTATTGCATTATGGGCTATTATTACACGTTATGTCACAATACTTATGGCTATTCTCTCTTATTTTACAAGGTTTACCATGAAGAGGGGGAATGCCGACAGCTGGAATTCTGGCTAGAAAAGGAGCAAATATTGGAAACATATTCTACACAGCTCCAAAAATCCTAAAACTACACGGAAGTCACTTTTGGAATTAATAAGAATTATTAAGCGAAGAAAACACCAGAGGGAGCCCACACCCTGGCCAGGAGGGTGGGGGGCACGCCCACCCCTATTGGGCGTGCCCCCCTGTCTCCTGGGCCCCGTGGTGGCCTTCCAGTGCCCATCTTCTGCTATATGAAGGCTTTTACCCTGAAAAAATCATAAGCAAGGTTACGGGACGAAACTCTGCCGCCACGAAGCGGAACCTTGGTGGAACCAATCTAGGGCTCCGGCGGAGCTGTTCTGCCAGGGAAACTTCCCTTCGGGAGGGGGGAAATCATCACCATCGTCATCACCAACGATCCTCTCATCGGGAGGGGGTCAATCTCCATCAACATCTTCACCAGCACCATCTCCTCTCAAAACCCTACTTCATCTCTTGTATCCAATCTTGTATCAACAAATTGGTACCTGTGGGTTGCTAGTAGCTAGTGTTGATTACTCCTTGTAGTTGATGTTAATTGGTCTACTTGGTGGAAGATCATATGTTCAGATCTTTAATGCATATTAATACCCCTCTGATTATTAACATGAATATGCTTTGTGAGTAGTTACGTTTGTTCCTGAGGACATGGGTGAAGTCTTGCTATTAGTAGTCATGTGAATTTGGTATTCGTTCGATATTTTGATGAGATGTATGTTGTCTCTCCTCTAGTGGTGTTATGTGAACATCAACTACATGACACTTCACCATTATTTGGGCCTAGAGGAAGACATTGGGAAGTAATAAGTAGATGATGGATTGCTAGAGTGACAGAAGCTTAAACCCTAGTTTATGCATTGCTTCGTAAGGGGCTGATTTGGATCCATTAGTTTAATGCTATGGTTAGGTTTACCTTTGTAAGGGCATATTTATCCCTTAGGTGTTTTGGTGATTGATGACAATGCTTTTGTGGACTAATCGTGTGCCTTGAGTTTCTCAGATACTTCATCACTAGGCACGAGATGATTCGGTGCCCCTGGGAGACTATTGAAGTCGGCTTTGTTCTACGTTTCTCTTTGGTGGATTTGAGTCGTAGGAGAGCCGTACTATTAAGAGGGGGTCCGCGTCGGAAAGGTTTGGGTGGAATCAACACGTACAATTGTCCTATCTTTCCTTGCACTTTGGAGCATCTCTTCGTTACCCTAGTTGTGCCTAAATCTGACGGCTACTGCTGTACTTGCGGTAGTACCGCAAGTACCAGCGGTAGTACCGCTGTGGGTCATGGTAGTACCGCTCCTCTGGAGCCTTAGTACCGTGGCTCCCAGGCCTAGTGCCGCTCCGGTACGGTAGTAGGGGTGGATGTAATTTTTTACATCCGCGCCCCCCACGGTAGTACCGCTCGTCCAGCGCGGTAGTACCGCAGGAGCCCATGGTAGTACCGCTCCCCAGGAGTCGTAGTACCGTGTTCCTCCTACCTAGTACCGCGGCGTCACGGTAGTAGGAGCGGATTAAATTTTTTACATCCGCGCCTCAACGGTAGTACCGCGCCTCGTGCGCGGTAGTACCGCGTCGGATTTTTGCACTGCCTCATTTTCAGCGGAAGTAGGCATGGATGTAATTTATTTCATCCGCGCTCTTCGTAGGCAATGACTTTCCTGCCTTGCGGTAGTACCGCAAGGGGGAGCGGTAGTACCGCGCAAGCGGTAGTACTGCACCCAAGTCAGGCAAGTCCCAGCCTCTGCTGCTGCCGCGGAAGTACCGTGGTCCGCCACGGTAGTACCGCGCAGCCTTGCGGTAGTACCGCGCCCCTGGAGCAGTAGTACCGCGTGTCGCAGGCTGAACATGTGGATAACGGTTGGATATTTCCCATGACTATAAAAGGGGCGTCTCCTACCTCTAGTTGACTACCTCTTCCACCTCTAAGCTCCATTTTCGCCCAATCTCTCTCCCTAGCCAATCAAACTTGTTGATTTGCTCGGGATTGGGTGACAAGGGCCCGATCTACACTTCCACCAAGAGAGATTCGATTCCCCCCACTTATCCCTTGCGGATCTTGTTACTCTTGGGTGTTTGAGCACCCTAGACGGTTGAGGTCACCTCGAAGCCATACTCCATTGTGGTGAAGCTTCGTGGTGTTGTTGGGAGCCTCCAATTGTTGTGGAGATTGCCCCAACCTTGTTTGTAAAGGTTCGGTCGCCGCCTTCAAGGGCACCAATAGTGGAATCACGGCATCTCGCATTGTGTGAGGGCGCGAGGAGAATACGTTGGCCCTAGTGGCTTCTTGTGGAGCATTGTGCCTCCACACCGCTCTAACGGAGATGTACTTCCCCTTAAAAGGAAGGAACTTCGGTAACACATCCTCGTCTCCACCGGCTCCACTCTTGGTTATTTCGTGCCTTTACTTTTGCAAGCCTACTTGTGTTGTATCCCTTGCTTGCTTATGTGCTAGTTGTTATTGCATCATATAGGTTGCTCACTTAGTTGCACATCTAGACAACCTATTTTGTTGCAAAGTTTAATTTGGTAAAGAAAAGTTAAAAATTGCTAGTTGCCTATTCACCCCGCCCCCCCTCTAGTCAACCATATCGATCCTTTCAATTGGTATCAGAGCCTCGTCTCTTTTTAAGGACTTTACCATCCGAAGAGTATGGTTGATGTCGTAGATGATGTGGCAGAGCACTCCGGTGCGAATCCGATATCATCTACGGGAGATGGGGGTAACTCGATCTCACGTGAGGAATTCAATGTGGCTTTGGAAACATTGAAAACCTCCATGACGACCGAGGTCAAGGACATGTTTAAGGAATTCCTAGAAGGACTTAGACAATCTACCTCGCCGATGAAAGTGGGTGATCCCACTAACAAGGTGACGGATGGTACCTCCGGCAAGGGGGAAGCTAACAGTGAAAAGAGTCCTTCTAATAGTGGTAGAAATGGCACCAGCATCTTTGCCCATGTGCAACCCCCAATTTATGGAGGGCCGATCCCCTCCACACATTTGAATCATGCCGGTCCTCCTCCTAAATATGAGAAACATGAAGATTTTGATTCTTGGGTTTATCGCTTCAAGTGTCATTTAAAACATGTGAACACTAACCTTTGGAGAATCATTGAAGAAGGTTTCTATCCTCATGACCCAAGCAACTTCACCCCTCGAGAAGCCGTGGACAATCAATTCAATGAGAGTGCTCTCTTCATCATCCAAGATGCAATCCTTCCCGAAGATCTCCCTCATCTTCGACCTCATGCCATGGCTAAAGAACCATGGAAATGTGTTGAGTCTCTCTATCGAGGAAGTTCTAGCATTCAACGCTCCAACTATGAAGTGGTGCAAGATGAAGCCGATGAGTTTGCAATGAAAGAAGATGAAGAACCTCGTGAGCTCTTTTGAAGAGTGACCAAACTCGCGGTCTCACTCCAAGATCATGGAAGCAAGGACACGGATGACAATTGGATCAAGCGCAAGTTCCTCAAGTCCATGATGCCCTACAACAAGGCCATGTCCTCCGTCATTCGTCAAAGACCGGACTTCCACTCCATGACCTCAAGTGAAGTGTTGGATGAGTTCGTTGCAATGAGCATCTTGGACAAGACCGCCGACAATGCGGTGCTCCGTTCTCAAAGGGCAAAGAAGCCCAACCTTGCTTTGAAGGCCAAGGTCATCATGGAAGAAGAGGAAGAAGTGGAAGATGAGGAGAGTAATCCCGAAGACACCAAGTATGATTATCATGAGCACATGGCCCTTGCTTCAAGACAATTTTGGAGCAAGAAGAATTCAAGACCCAACTTCAACAAGAACAACTCAAGTGGCGTCAAGGGCAAGCAACGAGTTAGAACTTGCTTCAACTGTGGCAATGTGAGCCATTTTGTTGCGGATTGCCCATACGAGAAGCGGGAAGACAATGGTGGCAAATTCATCCGAAAATACAAAGCCAAGTCCTTCCCCAACAAGAACAACTTCGCCAAGAAGACTCCAACTCGTGGGTTGGTGGTTCAAGAAGAATACCAAGAAGATGACGATGATGATGAAAGTGGAGAAGCAATGGCCATGGCATCCGTTGCCATTGCTACTACTCCCCCGGTGTCTCTCTTTGATTCACCCAACGGAAACATCACCGCCAAGTGCCTCATGGCTAAAGCTTCAAACAAGGTAACCCCCAACATCACAACCACCATCATTACTAATCCCTCCTTGGAGGATTGCATTGATGAACATGTTGAGTCTAATGAGGAAGTGAATGAATTTGAGTCTTTTATGAGTAAGCTCAAGGGTAAGTCCAAGAAGCACTTTGTTGCTCTCTTGGAACAACTTGGTGAGGCTAATGACATGATCGAGGCTCACGAAGAAACCATCTCTAAGATGGAAGGTCATAGTCGTGACTATGTCGATGAGATATCGGATCTCTCTAATGCTCTCGAGGAAGAGCGTGTGCATCGTTTGACTTTTGAGGAGTCACACAATGATGAGCATGCTAAGTTAAAGAAAGATCTTGATCATGCTCTTGTCGTGTCTTGTGTGCTAACTTCCGAGAAGGCTAAACTTGGGGTTGATCATGCTAGACTCAAAGAGGAGTTTGAGATACTTGACAAGGCCCACAAGGTCTTGAAGGGTGCTCACGCTAACCTCAAGGAGTCTCATGCTCAACTCCAAGTTAAGCTAATCAAGGAAAAGGCCACCTTTCCTCATATGGTATTAATTGATAATGCATGTGCTACTAACCCGTGTTGTGAGCATGTGCATCTTGTGGAGGAGAATGCCAAGTTGAAGGATCAACTTGAGAAAGGCCTTGTGACATGCATTCAAGGTGAGAAGAACCTCAACGACCTTTTGAACAATCAAAAGGAAGTTGTGGCCAAGGAAGGAATTGGGTTTGCACCCAAGTCCAAGAGCAAGAAGAAGAAGAACAACAAGACCAAACGTCCTCCTCCTGTCAAGCAAACGTTCGTGAAAGAGGGAGAGGGTGCTCCTAAGAAGAAGAAAGAAAAAGTGAAGGGAGTTGATGTCCAAAAGGGCAAAAGCATTTCCTCAAACAAAGCCGGCGACTTTAACCCGTCATATGTGTTGTGCCGTGCTAGTGATGGACATGTTTTTGCTAAATTTGTTGGTTCTCCTTGTGAGTACATTGAATGGTCTATTTGGGTTCCCAAGACCCTTGTTACTAACATCAAAGGACCCATTACTAAATGGGTACCTAAAACCAAGCATTGATCTCTTGTAGGTGTTTGCTTCCGGTGGGGGGTCATGGTTGCTCGATACTGGAGCAACAAATCATATGACTGGGAGCAAGGACTTGGTGGTGGACGTGCAAGAGATTCCATCAATGCCCACCAATGTCGAGTGGGGTGATGCATCACATTCTAAGGTATTGGGTCTCGGCAAGGTTGTCATTTCTTATGATCTAACGATCGAGAAAGTCATGCTTGTTGAGTCCCTTGCATACAATTTTCTTCCCATTCGTCAACTTGCACGCATGGGTTTTGCTACGTTCTTTGACATTGATACCGTGGCCCTCTTGTGGAGCAAGACTCTTAAAGTAGCCTTTGTTGGGCATGTCGAGAACGTTCTCTATGTGATTAACTTTTCGGAGTGACCCACTAAGACCGCGACATGCCTAATGGCTAAAGTTAACGTGGGATGGCTTTGGCATCGCCGTTTAGCCCACGTCAATATGAGATCTTTGCAAAGTTTTCTCAAGGGGGACCATGTCCGTGGACTAACAAATGTTAGTTTTGCCAAAGATCGTGCTTGCAGTGCGTGTATCGAAGGAAAGCTTCATGAAAAGGCTCACCCTCCATCAACCATCATCTACTCAAAAAGACCCTTGGAGCTCCTTCACATGGATCTCTTTGGGCCTCCATCTTTTGATAGTCTTGGAGGTAGAAAGTATTGCTTGGTGATTGTGGATGACTATTCAAGATACACTTGGGTATACTTCTTCAAGAGGAAGAGTGAGACTCAACAATCCGTCATCGACTTTGCAAATGAAGCTCAACGTCAACACAATGCAAAGATCTTGACAATAAGAAGTGACAACGGCACCGAGTTCAAGAACTACACCTTGGATGAGTTTCTCAGTGATGAGGGGATCAAGCATCAATATGCTGCACCTTATACTCCTCAACAAAATGGTGTAGCGGAGAGGAAGAACCGGACGTTGATGGATGCGGAAAGGACCATGATGGCGGAGTTCAAGTCTCCATACAAATTTTGGGCCGAAGCCATCAACACCGCATGTCATGCATCCAATCGACTCTATCTCCGCAAAGGCTTGAACAAGACCCCTTATGAGATTCTCACCGGCAACAAGCCCAACCTCAAGTACTTCTGGGTGTTCGGTTGTAAGTGTTTCATTCTCAAGAAAGGTGTTCGTTTGTCTAAATTTGATGCTAGAGCTCATGAGGGCATATTTGTTGGTTATGCTACAAACTCTCATGCTTACTGTGTTCTCAACAAGTCCACCGGACTCATTGAGGAGACGTGTAACGTGGAGTTTGACGAAAATAACGGCTCCCAAGTGGAGCAAAGTGGTACTTGTGATGTAGGTGACGAAATTCCTCCCCAAGCCATAAGAAGAACGGGTATTTGTCAAATTCTACCCATTGAGGAACCCCTTGTGGCCGAAGGAGAAGGACAATGCTCTACTCAAGTGAAGCCATCACCTCATCAAGACCCACACGCTTCCGAAGAACAAAGTGAAGGCCCTCAACCTCGTGAACAAGACCAAGGGCAAGATCAGCCTCAAGATGGTGGTGAACCTCTAAATGATTCCCAAGGTCAAGTTCTCCCCCTCGAGCAAGTTCAAGATCATGAGCAAGCTCAAGATGAAGAACAAGCTCAAGACGGCGCTCAAGATGATCAAGTTAACCCTCCTCCTTCCACACCCGAGGAGGAATTAGAGAGTCGTGCCGTGAAGATTGCTTCCAAGCTCACCACCCAAGGTCATCTCATGGAAAACGTGTTTGGAAGCCTAATAAAGGGGGTAAGCACTCGTAGACAATTAGCAAACTATTGTGAACATCACACGTTTGTCTCTTGTGTTGAACCCCAAAAGGTCTATGAGGCGCTCGAAGACTCGGATTGGCTCAATGCCATGCATGAAGAACTCAACAACTTCGAGTACAACAAGGTGTGGAGATTGGTGCCTAGACCATCGGGGAACCACAACGTCATTGGAACCAAGTGGATCTTTAAGAACAAGCAAGATGCTCATGGGAACATCATTCGCAACAAGGCAAGATTGATAGCACAAGGCTACTCCCAAGTCGAGGGTATCGACTATGGTGAAACCTTTGCTCACGTTGCTCGTCTTGAATCCATTCGTTTGTTGATTGCTTATGCTTCCCATCACAACTTTAAGTTGCAACAAATGGATGTGAAAAGTGCTTTTCTTAATGGTCCTATTAATGAGTTGGTCTATGTCAAGCAACCCCCCGGGTTCGAGGACCCCTACTTCCCGGATCATGTGTATCAACTTGATAAGGCACTCTATGGCCTTAAACAAGCCCCACGTGCGTGGTATGACCACCTTACCGAGTTGCTACAAGATCGTGGATTTGAAGTGGGACAAATCGATCCCACTCTTTTTACTAAGAAGGTCAAAGGGGAGTTGTTTGTATGCCAACTATATGTTGATGATATTATCTTTGGTTCTCCTAACAAAGCTTTCAATGAGGAATTTGCCGCTCTCATGACCTCCAAGTTCAAGATGTCTTCGATGGGAGAGTTGAAGTTCTTCCTTGGTTTGACATCAAACAAAGAAGAGAAGGAACCTTCAACAACCAAGCCAAATAAACTCAAGACATGCTTAAAAGATTCAAGCTAAGTGATGTCAAGCTGGCTACTACACCAATGCCTACCAAGTGCCAACTTGACATTGATCCCAATGGTAAAGCGGTGGATCAAAAGGTATATCGCTCCATGATTGGCTCCTTACTTTACCTTTGTGAATCTAGACCGGATATCATGTTGAGTGTGGGAATGTGTGCATGGTTTCAAGCCGCACCGAAGGAAAGTCACTATGTGGCGGTCAAGCGAATCTTTCGATATTTGGCTCATACCCCAAACTTTGGCTTATGGTACCCAAGAGGGGAAAACTTCAAGCTTGAAGGTTTTACGGATTCCGATTGGGCGGGAGACAAAGTGGATAGGAAGTCCACTTCCGGAGGGTGCCAGTTTCTTGGGTGCTCTTTGGTGAGTTGGTCTTCCAAGAAGCAAAGTTGTGTATCTCTCTCGTCCACCGAAGCGGAATATGTGGCGGCCGGTATTTGTTGTGCTCAACTCCTATGGATGAGGCAAACTTTAAAGGAGTACGGTGTCACTTGTGACAAAGTGCCTCTTTGGTGTGATAATGAAAGTGCCATCAAGATTTCTCTCAACCCGGTGCAACACTTCAAGACGAAGCACATTGAGATTCGCTATCATTTCATCCGGGATCACATTAGGCGAGGGGAGATCGAGCTCAAGTGTGTCAACACTCATGATAACCTTGCAGATATTTTCACGAAGCCCTTGGATGAAGCAAGATTTCGCGAGTTAAGGCATGAGCTAAATATCATTGATTCGAGCAATGTGACTTGAACCCGTGCACCCCCCACCACACTCAACTTGTTGTCTAGTTTAGGTGTAGGCATGGACATAGTGGGAGTGTTGTTCTC
Source organism: Triticum timopheevii (assembly GCA_963921465.1). NCBI lineage: Eukaryota > Viridiplantae > Streptophyta > Magnoliopsida > Poales > Poaceae > Triticum > Triticum timopheevii. The sequence goes on from OY997271.1 coordinate 9,699,660, forward strand.
TCAATGAACTCTCCCTCCCCCCATTATGCATAAATCGATCACCTCTTTCACATTAGCCATTTTTTATGGTACTTGTGCTTCAAAGACGAGTTTTGGTCATGGGCCCAAGGATAATTCTTCGCGGTGCCATACCTACTAACTCAAACATAGGTGGCTCCGGCCACCGCCCTCTCCTTTTGAGAGGTTGGGTTGGGTTCCTAGGCGTAATCTGTGCAAGGGTAGGATGAAGGAGCATAGTATTGCGTAGGGATTATACTTGTACTTTGTCCTGTGCTAGATTTGATCACCGTAGCACTGCCGGGATTTCGCGGTTCTTTTCAGATTCAAACCGTCGTTTGGATCTGACGCGGTGCGGTACTACCGCTCAACTGGCGCGGTACTACCGCTCGTCCGGTACTACCGCCCTCTGGCGCGGTACTACCGCACTCACTGCAGCACTAAAACCTTACTACCGCTCCAACCACGGTACTTCCGTGCCTCGCACGGTACTACCGCGTCCTGGAGCGGTACTAAAATTTTAGTACCGCAGGTTCTGGCAGTAGTACCGTACTTCACATCTATCTCATGGCAACTTTTTCACATATATTTTCTATGTGTTTCTTGTGCTTTTCCGTGGTCTTTGCATTGATCTTCCTCGCGTTCATTGGTGTTTTGCGTGTGTGTCTCAGGTGGTCGCTCTCACCGGTCCAATCCCAGTCGTGACACTGGCTCCAAGCGTCTGCGCAACCCAGGTGAAGTACCAGAGGGCTCTTCTGCCTCCAAGCGCAATGTCAAGACTTCAGCTAGCAAGCACAAGGAGCCCGCTAAGGGCATGGATGAGATATCCCAGTCAGAGTACGTCCGTCTCAGGCAACTCCACCCGTATGTGCACCCTCGTTCTTCCGTCAGAGGTTGTGAGATGTTTCGGAACAAGCAACAGACCAACATCTATCTGGATGTCATCAAAAACAAGCAAAATACCTACGTGGATGTGAAATGGATTGAAATGCATCACATGAGGAAGGACAAGTTCCGTGACTACTTTGGAGAGGCTCTGGACTTGGTGGAGCAGTTTGGCATTGAGCATGTGATATCCTTTCACCTTGACTATGACCCTGAGCTTATCTGTCAGTTCTTTGCCTCAGTTTACTTTCACTCTAATGAGGAGCGGAGGATGACCTGGATGACCAATGGCCGTCAGCTGACTGCTACCTGGAAGGACTTCATGGATTTGCTCCAGGTTCCTGATGATGGGCTCAACACTCCAGTGGGTGTTCGCCCCCATGCCAATGCTAAGTCTGCCAACAAGGACAAGCTTGCACCATTCATGGTTGAGAAGGCGATCGCCAATGGCAAGACAGCATTGGTGCTCAACTCTTTTCTGGATATCATGTATCGCATCTTCCGCAACTCCTTGTTCCCTCGCATTGGTGACAAAGACAAGGTTCATGCCTATATGGTGGATATGATGCTCATTTGCGAGGAGGCTCGTTCGTCTCAGTCTCAGCCACTTGATATCTCACACATCATGTGGTGTGAGCTTCGGTTTGCAGTGTTCAACCGCAAGGTGCCTATCTATGGGTGTCGGTGTCAAAACCGGCGGATCTCGGGTAGGGGGTCCCGAACTGTGCGTCTAGGCGGATGGTAACAGGAGACAAGGGACACGATGTTTTACCCAGGTTCGGGCCCTCTCGATGGAGGTAAAACCCTACGTCCTGCTTGATTAATATTGATGATATGGGTAGTACAAGAGTGGATCTACCACGAGATCAAGGAGGCTAAACCCTAGAAGCTAGCCTATGGTATGATTGTTGTAATGTATGTTGTGTCCTACGGACTAAAGCCCTCCGGTTTATATAGGCACCAGAGAGGGCTAGGATTACACAGAGTCGGTTACAATGGTAGGAGATCTACATATCCGTATCGCCAAGCTTGCCTTCCACGCCAAGGAAAGTCCCCTCCGAACATGGGACGGAGTCTTCAATCTTGTATCTTCGTAGTCTTGGAGTCCGGCGGACGATGATAGTCCGGCTGTCCGGACACCCCCTAGTCCAGGACTCCCTCAGTAGCCCCTGAACCAGGCTTCAATGACGATAAGTCCGGTGCGCATAATGTTCAGCATTGCAATGCGGGTTCCTCCTTTGAATAATCCAGAGAAGATCATGAACACCAGGATAGTGTCCCGCTCTGCAAAATAAATTCCACATTCCACCATAGAGAGAATAAAATATACACAAGCTCAATCTGCTGACGTATTTTGCGGCATGACGTCACACCACTACCAAGCCTTTACTTGAATCGTTTTTTATTATACCACCTCAGCACGTTTAGCGAAGCGGTTTCCTTGGCACGTCTTGTCGAAGCAGAGATCGTGTTCCCCTTATCCCAGGATTCTCATCAATACGGTCGTGGGTAACCCAACCGCGCCCGTCGCCACGCCTCCTCTATCGAAGGTGAATCCCGAACGGTCACGGAGACGGCTCTTGGTATTTTCCCTCTTTATAAGAGGACCAAGGCTCGTTTCTTTTCTTCAATCTTCCATCGAATCTTCTCCTTGCTCCAAGTTCCAACACCCAGAGCCCCAGATTCGAGCGCTTCGGACCTTCAACAATGTCCGGCTCCAACCTTCAAGGCCGGTGGATGCCCTCCTCCGTCACGGAGGAGGACGTGTTAAAGCTGTGTGAGGCCAAGTACCTGTCTTACGAGATTTCGCATAGGTTGCCCGCCCAAGGGCAGGCCGTACCTACTCCCGAGCCCGGTGAGTACGTCGTCTTCGTATCCCACCTCCGTCGGGGTTTAGGCTTCTCGACGGACCCCTTCGTGAGAGGGCTCATGTTCTACTACGGGCTGGATTTTCACGACTTGGCTCCGGAGTCCATCCTCCATATTTCCGCATTCATTATCGTCTGCGAAGCCTTCCTCCGCGTCACCCCCCACTTCGGCCTGTGGCTGAAGACCTTCAATGTGGAGCCGAAGATGATCAGGGGGCGTCAAGCCGAGTGCGGCGGGGCGGCCATAAGCAGGAGGACCGATGCCCCGTGGCCCGAGGGCTCCTTCCAAGAGGAGCTTGGCTTGTGGCAGCAGGAGTGGTTCTATATCACCGCTCCGATGGGTAGCAGGCAAAAGCCGCCGCCTTCATTCCGCCCGGGACCTCCACGACGGTTGATGTCGTGGGTCAACCAAGGGCTCAATTGGGGGCCGTCAGAAGACGTGCCCCTATTGCAGGGCCGGATTCGAGACCTCCAAGCGAGGGAGATCGATCTGGTAGTGGTGATGCAGGTCATGCTAATCAGGCGTCTTCTGCCCTGCAAACGCCGTCCTCTCCGGTTATGGGAGTTTAATCCGGAGGGACCAAGAATTCTCCAACACTTCACGGGTACGACACCCGTGGAGATGTACAAGTTGTTCTTCGGACCGCAGGCGATGTGTCCGGAATTGACCGAGGATGCAGGCCTAAGCTGCAATCGCTCGGATGCTCAGGTAAATAGCTCAGTGTCCGGACATTCCGTTTGTTTGCTTTTCTATAATTCGCCTTCTAACCCGTTATCCTTCATCAGGAGTGGGTAGCGCGAGAAAAGCTGATAAGGTGTCCAGCCCCCCTCCCAGAGACCGCACCGGAGCCCGTGCTGGTTAGAATGTTGGAGGTCGCGCCTGTAGAAGAAGGCGATGGGGAAAATAGAGGAGCTATCACCTCGCCCAAGGGGGCGCTTGAAGAAGGGGGGATCGAGAATCCCTCCTTCTAGGGGGAGAAGAGGACCGCTTCTGAAGACCCGGAGGCCAAAGCCCCTAAGCGGGGGAAGAAATCTTCACCAGAGGGTCCTGCGTCCGGGGAGACCTCGGCCGCACAATCTTCTCTAAAGGATCAGTCCTCCAGCGAGCCGTGAGTAGGAAAAGGGGAGTTCATTAATAAGAAAACATCCCTATTTGTGCTTCTGAGGGTAACTGAAATTTTTACCTTACAGTTCGGATCTGCGGCCTTCTCAGATGAGTTCGTCTTCGGGGGATCTTCGTCCGGAGATGATGGAGAGCGAGACGCCTCCGTCTGCTGCGCCGTCGGACAGGGCGGACGAGCCTGAAGTGTCGTCACGGAGGGTATCCCCGAGCCCGGCAGAGCCGGAGAGTTCGGCGCCGACTAGTGTTCGGCCGGGGGAGCTGAAGGATCTACTTGAGAGGGCGTCCATCTCAGAAGATCACCGTGCATTGATGAGCATGGTGATTGGAAGGATCTCGTCCGCCGAGAGCGGATTGCATAATGCCGTCAGGAGTTTGCTGGCGGGATTTGAGGTACGTAAAAACGACGCACCTTTTTGACAGTTTTGCACATAGAAGTGCGCCCTGTATAGATAGTAGCCCCTGAGACTCGGTAGGTTGTCGAGAACGACAGCGTGCCGAGGATCAAAATCGCAGGTATTGAGTGTCGCCTTTCCTATGCAGGTGGCGGATAGTCCGGGGGCTAGCCGGACTGGTGGAGTTGTCGAGTTAATGCGGCAACTTGATGTGGCGGATGCGGACATCACGCTTGTCAACGGCGACTTGACGAGTCGCAAGGTAAATGAATTCTCCGCAGTCACTTATTTAAGGGAGCCAAAGCCTGCCTCTTACAATATTTATGCTGTGATGCAGATGGTGTTGCTGCTATGGAGAGCCTTCGGGCCGAGCTTGCTCAAGCCAAGGAGCAAGCCAGAAGGAGTGATGCGGCTGCCTCGAGGGCGGCCGAGGAGTTAAAAGCCGAAAGGGCTGCACACTGCCTAAGCAGGGAAGAGATGGCCGGATTGGCCGTGAAATTGAAGGATGCTACCGACCGCAATGAGGCTCTTGAAAAGGAGCGCCTATCGAAGCGAGAAGACCTGGGGAAGGCCACCGCCGAGGCCAAGGATGCCCGTTCTGCAATGCGGGCTATGAAGGAGGAGCTGCGCCAGGCCGGAGACATTGTGGCTGGCAAGCCTTTTCTACTGCGTCGCCGGTTTACGGATCCGAATTATGCCCAGCTTGGCCAGCTGTGGGGTCCGGAGGATCCATATATGGACTTAGCGGCAAGTGCGGCGGATGCCGTTGTGCACTTCCGGAGTCAGAAGAATCACAAGACGGAAGAGCTGTTTTGGTCTCAATTCCATAGTCCGGATCGTTCACTTCCGCTGACCGATCGGTTGGCCGAATGGGCTGAGCTGAACAGGTTGTCCGGACTTGCCATGACGGATATCGTGGCTCATGTCTGGCCAGAGAGGCCCAAGGCGACGAGCTATTTTGGCTTATTGCAGCAATTTCTTGGAGCGGTGCCGCATATCAAGGAGATGAAGCGGTCGGCCTGCATAGAAGGTGCGCGGATGGCCCTTGCCCGTGTGAAGACACATTGGACAGAGATGGATGCCACCGCTATTGCAACCCAGGGTTCGGACGAAAGCCGGTTACCCGCCGAGCACTATTTTGGGGAAGTTATGCGTGGTGCTCGTGTAATAGAGTCGCAGTGCTCGAAAAATGTCACGTTCAAATGAACGTTTTATCTTGTAAAACAATGATTATGATGTAACCACTTTTTATACTTGTGCGTTCCAAGTATTGAAATATCTCCTATGCGGCCGTTTATGTATACGTTTGTATAACCTGAAAGATGGCAATCTTCGGCTTCAGCCCCCACGCACAAGGTGTCGGGGTGTTCACAAAAAATAGCGCGTTTTCACACTTAATCCGACGTCTCGGTCCTGTTAAGGAGGTGGTAGCGTAGCAAACGAGGCAACCGGACTATGATGCTTTATCACTTTCACTTAGCCATTGGAGTTCGAGGGTGGGGCTACGATATAGCCCCTGGGGGCACCGCGCTCTCCGAATTCGGGGCGCGTGTGTGCCTGACCGGAAAACGGTCCTTCGTCAAAGCGGAGGAATTCTAAACATTCCGGTAGTCGATCGAGTGGTTGACCAGTCTCTCGCTGTATCATGACAGTCAGTTTTTGGCTTTCTCTACTGAGGTGCTCGCCCAGCCGAACTGGGGCACAATCGCAGTAGTTCTCTTGGTGCCGCGTTAGCCGATGATACGGAACGTAAGGCAGCAAAACACAGGAGCCGGGCAAACCCAACATTTGACCAAAAACATGATTTGGAGCTGATGCATATAAGGCCTAACTCGAGACGCCGAACACTCCCTAAGGTGTTCGGTCTTTATAATAATGGACAGAACAATGCCCTAAGCCCCTAGTGTCCAGGTACGGGCAAGGTCCTCTGACGTGGCCGATGCCAAAACGTCAGGCTCCACTTTGGTTATAATGAGAAACCAGGGGATTATAACAACGAGAGACAGTAAAAAAGGTTTACGCAGGGTCTTAATCTGAAAAGAATCCTTGCGACGGGTCCCTACTGCACGTCTGCGCCTGTGTCTCTGTTGTGCCGTTATCCTAGACGGGTGTGCACGTTGTTCATCTGTAAGAAGAGAGGAACTTAGTTTGAAAGGAAATCGTGCGAAAAATATATACGAAGGAAAAATATTAATAAATGAGTAAAGCGGAGTCTATATGAGCTCGCTGTTGCTTATACGCGCAGCCCCTTGTGAAGGGGTGTGCGGCTAGGGAGCCCCTAGCTTATTTATGCCGGACTCGTCTAGCCGTGTCTGGGGTCTTTAAATGACCCTCGCACTAAAATGATGCCACGTGGACCGGGCATCTTAAGTGTAAGAGACGCGTAGTGTGGTATGGCGTTGAAGCGGACAAAAGCTTCTCGTCCCAAGAGTGCTTGGTAGCTACTTTTGAATGGGACGACATGAAAGATTAGTTTTTCACGTCGGGAGTTGTTCGGTGACCCGAACACAACTTCTAGTAATAAGGAGCTTGTGCACTTGGCGTAAGGGCCTGGCGTCACTCCTTTAAAGGAAGTGCGGCTGTGTCGAATTTTAGTAAGGTCTATCCCCAACTTGCGGATTATGTTTGGATACAGCAGGTTTAAGTCGCTGCCTCCGTCCATCAGGACTTGTGTAAATTGTAGTCCGTCGATTATAGGATCCAATATCAGGGCAGTCCATCCTGCATTTCGAACGCTTCTGGAATAATCCAGGTGGTCGAAAGTGATTGGTTTTGATATCCAATCTCTATGTTCCGCTGGGTTGGACCGTGCGAGACCCATTTTAGCGGGTGCCGCATTGTTTTTCTGTATTATCACATGAAGTGAATTTACTGCTTTGACCTCTTGTGGGAAAGTCTTTTGTTTTCCGGTGCTCTGCTGGTGGGGTTTATCATCATCCTCGCTTGATGCGTTGAGCCCCTTGTGTTCGGCGTTTAATCGGCCGGACTATTTGAAAACCCAACAATCTCGGTGGGTGCGGTTTGCAGGCCTTCCGGGGGTATTGTGGATTTGACATATCCGACCCAAAATTTTGTTTAAGTTGGATAGCTCATCGCTGTTATTCTTAAGAGGCGGTGTTTTGTTGCTTGGCCGCGAGCTTTTGAATCCGGTGTTGACCGCCGAGTTCTTTGGGCTTTTCTCTTTATTCCGGCGCTGATCTTTTCTACGTCGTGATTTTCTGTTTCCATCCCTGATCTCGGATGTACTTGGGTTGCTGGTGCTGCATCTTGCTAGCCAGCTATCTTCTCCCGCGCAAAAGCGGGTCATGAGGCTTGTTAGCGTGGACATTGTCCTCGGCTTCTCTTGGCCGAGGTGTCTGGCGAGCCATTCGTCTCGGACGTTGTGTTTAAAAGCTGCTAAGGCTTCGATGTCCGGACAGTCGACTATTTGGTTCTTTTTGGTGAGGAACCTATTCCAGAATTTGCGCGCTGACTCTCCGGGCTGTTGAGTTATATGACTTAGATCATCTGCATCCGGAGGGCGGACATAAGTTCCTTGAAAATTTGCTCTAAACGCGTCCTCGAGCTCTTCCCAACTTCCAACAGTGTTTTCTGGGAGGCTTTTGAGCCAATGACGGGCTGGCCCTTTGAGCTTGAGGGGTAAGTATTTTATGGCGTGGAGATCATCTCCTCTAGCCATGTGTATGTGTAGTATATAATCCTCTATCCAGACTCCAGGGTCTGTTGTTCCGTCGTAGGCCTCTATGTTTATGGGTTTAAATCCTGTTGGGGAGTTCATGATCCAGCACCTCGTTGGTGAAACATAGTGGGTGTACGGCGCCCCTGTATTTGGGTGTACCGCTGTCTTCGAACACTTGGCGTGTTGCGTTGCTTCCTGGGGCCCTCTTCTTTGGCCCGTAAATGGACCTGGCTGGGCCATCTGTTTTTCCATGGTCATTAGTCGGCTTATGTGCGGCGCCGCTTTTAGATTTTGGCCTATCATCTGGCCGTCTATCCGACCAGGCGGCCTCTTTGTTTTTTGACTGTGGGGGCTCTATGGCCTCCTCGTCAAATTCTGGCAGCAGCTTGCGCTTCGGGTAGCTCTTTGATTGATGGCCATTGCCGTATTTGTCTGCGGTTTTGAGCACTTTGCTCCACCTCATTCTGAGTATATCTTCCGCTGTTTTGAGCTTCCATTTTTCCTGTTTCAGACTTCTTGCGGTGGCGACGAGTCTTTTCCGAAGGTTTTCATTCTCCGGCGGTGTGTCCGGCGTGAGGTCGTCTGGACTGTTGTTTTCGCCGGGCATGGACTGATTATCCGACTCGTCCTGTTCGGACGGTTGCTTGTCTGCGTGTTCGTCGTCCACTGGTTTGCCCTGCTGTATTGCTGGGTCATTAGGAGCGCTGTCGTTGTCGAGGCGGGACTTAGGGCGGCGTCTGCGTCGCTGTTTTGGTTGTTTGTCGGCGGGATTATCTTCTGCCGCGCCCCGTTGGTCCTCGTTATCGCTTCCTTTTGGGGTATCACCCATGTATACGTCATATGACGAGGTGGTCTTCCAGTGCCCTGTAGGCGCTAGTTCTTGTTCGTCTCCGGCATCGTCGTCCATACTGTCGATGTCCTCGGAGTTGTAGTCTAGCATGTCGGTTAGATCGTCGACAGTGGCTACAAAGTGGGAGGTGGGTGGGCTTTGAATTTCTTCGTCGTTCGTATCCCAACCGTCCTGGCCATAGTCCAGATAGGTCTCTCCGGATAGCGAGAGATGTTTTAGCGGATTTAGGATGTCTCCAAAGGGCGAGTGTTGGAAGATGTCCGTGGCGGTGCATTCCATAACCGGCGCCCAATCAGATTCGATTGGCAGGGGCGCGGGAGGTCCGGAGTCCGGCGGGGAGTCCGGCACCTCGGAGTCACAAGCTTCGCAAGGGACAAGGTTAGTGTTCGGCTCCATCGCCGTGGAAGTTGCAGCCCCCGAGGCGGTGTCCAACCACCAGTCCTCGATCTGGGCGATCGGCTCCGGACTAAGGGCCAGAGCAGATTCTTGTGCGGCCACCAATGCACTGTTCGGCGGCAGAGCTAGATCATGCCCATCGTGACAGTGCGGCACGCTTGGCTGTGGCTCGAGACCGTCGAAGATCAAGTCCCCATGGATGTCGGCCGTGAAGTTTAGGCTCCCGAACCTGACCTGACGGCCAGGGGCGTAGCTTTCGATCTGCTCCAGATGGCCAAGTGAATTAGCCCGCAGTGCGAAGCCGCTGAATACGAAGATTTGTCCGGGGAGAAAAGTCTCACCCTGGACAGCGTTGTTGATTGAAGAAGCCATCGAGCTTATCGGTGACGACACAGAGGAACTCTCAGTGAAAGCACCAATGTCGGTGTCAAAACCGGCGGATCTCGGGTAGGGGGTCCCGAACTGTGCGTCTAGGCGGATGGTAACAGGAGACAAGGGACACGATGTTTTACCCAGGTTCGGGCCCTCTCGATGGAGGTAAAACCCTACATCCTGCTTGATTAATATTGATGATATGGGTAGTACAAGAGTGGATCTACCACGAGATCAAGGAGGCTAAACCCTAGAAGCTAGCCTATGGTATGATTGTTGTAATGTATGTTGTGTCCTACGGACTAAAGCCCTCCAGTTTATATAGGCACCGGAGAGGGCTAGGGTTACACAGAGTCGGTTACAATGGTAGGAGATCTACATATCCGTATCGCCAAGCTTGCCTTCCACGCCAAGGAAAGTCCCCTCCGGACACGGGACGGAGTCTTCAGTCTTGTATCTTCGTAGTCTTGGAGTCCGGCGGACGATGATAGTCTGGCTGTCCGGACACCCCCTAGTCCAGGACTCCCTCAATGGGCCCTATCTGTTTCTGCTGATCTCGAAGACTTGGGAGAAGATCTTCCCTGGTGAGGAGTTCCTTGCTCCAGACTGGATTCGCCATGATCCCATCTGTCTGTGTATCAAACCCAACTGGGCCAACACCACTACTCATGCCGAGGCGACTGCTGCTAGGGCTGCTATTTATGAGGAGGATGCTGGCGCCGTGGATGTTGCTGAGGGTCGTGCTGCTAGGCCTTCCCAGAGTTCCACTATGCCATCATGGGCCAAGAAGCTGAAGGACAAGATGAAGACTCTTTTCTGCATGCAAGCCAAGGGGCAGTACAGGACTCACGTGGTGTCCAAGGAGAGTCGTCGCAGGGACAAGAAGATCTTGCAGCTCTATGGTGAGGACGTGTCTGGCGGGTCTGAGGAGCGCATCACTCCAGAGGCCGAGTGGATGGAGAAGCAAGGCTTTAGGTGGACTGATTCTGAGGAGGACGTCGAGGAGACCATCCCTGCTGCCGAGGAGACTGACGAAGAGGGTTGGGACGAGTTCCCTACTTGAGCCACCTCGTGTGTGTAGGTGTCCTCTCTGCGTTTTTGGCGTCTCGATGCCAAAGGGGGAGAGAGTGTAGGGATTTGCGAGTCGTGTGTGTCGTCTTTCGTGTGTCGGTGTGGTTGCTGCTTTCTCGGTTGAACTATTTGCTACTTTCTCGTTTGAACCTTGGTTGCTTTACTTCCTTTGATGTAAGACATATGCACTCTATCTATCCTAGCGAGCTTGTGATATATTATGCTACCTTTATGCTATGCTCTACTTCGATGTTAATTATCGAGCCTTGGTCTCTAAAATATAGGGGGAGTGTTGATCCTAGTTTATGTGCTATGCAGTCCAAAGCATTCATCTAGAGTGCACACATCTAGGGGGAACCCGTCTATATTTTAGAGAGGTGGGGTTTGCCCTTGCTCAAAATTATCTTATCTATGTGCAAATCCCGTGTTGTCATCAATCCACCAAAAAGGAGGAGATTGTAAGGGCATATTTATCCCATAGGTGTTTTGGTGATTGATGACAATGCTTTTGCGGACTAATCGTGTGCCTTGAGTTTCTCAGATACTTCATCACTAGGCACGAGACGATTCGGTGCCCCTCGAAGACTATTGAAGTTGGCGTTGTTCTACGTTTCTCTTTGGTGGATTTGAGTCGTAGGAGAGCCGTACTATTAAGAGGGGGTCCGCGTCGGAAAGGTTTGGGTGGAATCAACACGTACACTTGTCCTACCTTTCCTTACACTTTGGAGCATCTCTTCGTTACCCTAGTTGTGCCTAAATCTGACGGCTACTGCTGTACTTGCGGTAGTACCGCAAGTACCAGCGGTAGTACCGCTGTGGGTCACAGTAGTACCGCTCCTCTGGAGCCTTAGTACCGTGGCTCCCAGGCCTAGTGTCGCTCCGGTACGGTAGTAGGGGCGGATGTAATTTTTTACATCCGCGCCCCCCACGGTAGTACCGCTCGTCCAGCGCGGTAGTACCGTGGGAGCCCACGGTAGTACCACTCCCCAGGAGTCGTAGTACCGTGGCCCTCCTACCTAGTACCGCGGCGTCACGGTAGTAGGAGCGGATGTAATTTTTTACATCCACGCCTCAACAGTAGTACCGCGCCTCGTGCGCGGTAGTACCGCGTCGGATTTTTGCATTGCCTCATTTTCAGCGGAAGTAGGCACGGAATGTAATTTATTTCATCCGCGCTCTTCGTAGGCAATGACTTTCCTGCCTTGCGGTAGTACCGCAAGGGGGAGCGGTAGTACTGCACCCAAGTCAGGCAAGTCCCGGCCTCTGCTGCTGCCGCGGAAGTACCTTGGTCCGCCACGGTAGTACCACGCAGCCTTGCGGTAGTACCGCACCCCTGGAGCGGTAGTACCGCGTGTCGCAGGCTGAACATGTGGATAACGGTTGGATATTTCCCATGACTATAAAAGGGGCGTCTCCTACCTCTAGTTGACTACCTCTTCCACCTCTAAGCTCCATTGTTGCTCTAAGCTCCATTTTCGCCCGATCTCTCTCCCTAGCCAATCAAACTTGTTGATTTGCTCGGGATTGGGTGACAAGGTCCCGATCTACACTTCCACCAAGAGAGATTCGATTCCCCCCACTTATCCCTTGTGGGTCTTGTTACTCTTGGGTGTTTGAGCACCCTAGACGGTTGAGGTCACCTCGAAGCCATACTCCATTGTGGTGAAACTTCGTGGTGTTGTTGGGAGCCTCCAATTGTTGTGGAGATTGCCCCAACCTTGTTTGTAAAGGTTCGGTCGCCGCCTTCAAGGGCACCAATAGTGGAATCACGGCATCTCGCATTGTGTGAGGGCGCGAGGAGAATACGGTGGCCCTAGTGGCTTCTTGGGGAGCATTGTGTCTCCACACCGCTCTAACGGAGACGTACTTCCCCTTAAAAGGAAGGAACTTCGGTAACACATCCTCGTCTCCACCGGCTCCACTCTTGGTTATTTCGTGCCTTTACTTTTGCAAGCCTACTTGTGTTGTATCCCTTGCTTGCTTATGTGCTAGTTGTTATTGCATCATATAGGTTGCTCACTTAGTTGCACATCTAGACAACCTATTTTGTTGCAAAGTTTAATTTGGTGAAGAAAAGCTTAAAAATCGTCAGTTGCCTATTCACCCCCCCCCCCCCCCCCTCTAGTCAACCATATCGATCCTTTCAACCTTAATACTTCTTTTGTAGTTGCGGATGCTTGCAATAGGGGTTAATCGTAAGTGGGATGTTTGTTCAAGTAAAGGCAATACCCAAACACCGGTCCACCCACATATCAAATTATCAAAGTACCGAACGCAAAACATATGAGCGTGATGAAAACTAGCTTGACGATAATTCTCATGTGTCCTCGGAAGCTCTTTTCTCATTATAAGAAATTGTCCAGGCTTGTCCTTTGCTACAAAAAGGATTGGGCCACCTTGCTGTACTTTATTTACTTTCATTGCTTGTTACCCGTTACAAATTATCTTATCACAAAACTATCTGTTACCTACAATTTCAGTGCTTGCAGAGAGTACCTTACTGAAAACCGCTTGTCATTTCCTTCTGCTCCTCGTTGGGTTCGACACTCTTACTTATCAAAAGGACTACGATAGATTCCCTATACTTGTGGGTCATCACACCGCTACAATACCGCACCCCCGGTCGCCCGGGCGCCGGCACACACCGTCGGCTCCTCTGCGTGCCTGTGCTATTATGTTGGTATAGGTTATATCGTGTGTCTACCCCTGATATATATGAGAGGCCTAGGATAGAAGTATCCTACTAGGACACGACTTCATATCCTATATAAACACAATACAACTACAAGTCTAACTGTAACCTATCTTGTATACAATATTCGACACAACTATAACATCTTCTGGTATGCATATGCATGTACATTTGGTTGCTTATATGCGTACGAAGACAAACTTGGATGCCAATATGTTGGCCATCCATTCTTATATTATTTTTATTTTTATTTAATTAATATATTTAATTTTTGCGCGGGGGGGGGGGGGGGGGGGGGGGGGGGCTTCCCTGCCCGTATATATATAACATGAAGGAACCCACCATGCTCATGTATGTGGAAAGCAATCCCACCAAAACTCTCAATTTGCGACGAATAGCGCACTTGTGATGCATCGTTTGTCACCACCAATGGAGGTGGAAGTAACATCAAGGATACCCCTTAAGTAGTGATTTGAATATATATCATATTCATGTGTGTCAGCACGCATCGCAGTAAGTACTCATTGCGCGGGTCTCATGTTAGGTAAGCAAAAAAGAAAACTCCAAATGGGCTGAAAAGATGCGTTTAATTCTTTTCTCGCTTATAGCATGAGGAGATGTATGCCTTGCCTTTGGAGAGCGTCAAGTGGGCCTAGCATTAGTCTACGTTTGTTCTTTTTTTATTTATGTTTACATTCTGAAATATTTCAAATACAATATTCCAAACTTTATTTTACTAAAAAAATAACATTGTTTATCACACATTTTAAAAATGTTCATGCAATGTAAAACAAATGTTCATGTAACTTTTACTTGATAGCTTTAAAAAATGTTTGTGACACTTAGAAAACTTTCACGTGTTCCAAAAATATTTACAATACTTGAAAAATAATTATACAACATAATTTTTTTACCCAAATTTAAAAGATAATTCATAATATTTAAAAAATATTGACATTTAAAAAATCTTAATGCATACCAAAAATATTTGTGACATTAAAAGTTAAATTTATATTGGTATGCATTAAGATTTATATTTAACTTTTAATGTCACAAATTTATATTGGTATGCGCAAGTACGTACTAGGTATATTGTTATGATGCAAGCTACAATGCCCACACTACCGAATGAACGCAACACCAGTGAATTCATAAACAACAGTTGTACTACGTCTACCCTCGGGATAATTTAAGCATATAAAAAGTTTTTCAATCTCAACCCCCTATGTTACATAAATATCAGGAATGTAACTACCCTCAAACTATGAAGTTTTAATTTTTCGTTTGGCACATGCTCATTGTAGGATTTCTTTGGTTTTCTCATTCTTTGGGTATTATTTCATGTTCTTTTCCTAAGATATGTGCCGAATATTTTGTAATACATGTTCAGCAATTTTCATATACATGTCGTACATTTTTCAGATACATGTTGAACATTATACAAATACATGTTGAACATTATACAAATACATGTTGAAGATTTTTTTTAAATATATTGTGAACATTGCTGAACACATGTTGAATTTTTTTTAATGTCAAAAATATTTTATGTACTTTTTATTATTTTCTAATATTATTTTTACTTTCAACTTTCCATAATAATTTGTATTCATTTTTTCACCTTTTTAATAAACCTTGAACATTTTTTTGTACACGTTGAACCTTTTCTAGATCATAACTGAACATTTTTAGAATAGATATTCAACATTTTTTATACGCGACAAAACTTTTTTCAAAATACACAGTGCAAATACAAGACAACATTTGTTGTTTAATTATGTTGACTTTTTTTAAGATACACAGTGGGCCGTTTTGTTAATAAAGGTGAACAACGATTAACATTTGTTAAATATGAGATTATCCTTTTGAACATAATATTAAGTTATAAAAATTATATTTAACTTTTTTACATTACAAAAAAAATTGCAAATCATGATGAACATTTTTTATATCCATGATTTGATTATTTTGGTACTCCAAGAATTTGCCTAGTAGACAATGAATATTTTAGAAAAGTAGTAAAACAACCAGATATATGTTTTCAGAAGTTAATTAGATTTTTTTTTACATAAATAGCTAACCCAATAACATATTTTTCTTAACATGCAAGCATGACACATGAGCATTAACATGCATAAAAAAAGTCTGCCTCAACATGAAACCATGCATAAGAAAAAACCACTTCAACATGCAAACATATATGAGATTTCCATCTAATTCGATATTTACATTATATAATAATCAAACACAATAAGTCACGTGTATTTTTAGTTTTAGTTCTCAAATGATTACGCCAAATATTCATGTTCCATACAAATTATTCTTATTGAAATATATTGCAAAAAAATCAAATAAACGTGCAGTTGATTAGCAGAAAACTAAATACTAGAAAACCATGCTTTTTTGGAGGACATACATAAAGTGCAGTAACTATGGTTCACATCAATTAGAAAAACATGTGCGCCTATGCAGCGCGCCTCCGATCGTTGGCTGGGTCTGGCCAATTTGCGGGATGCTACAAGTGATGCCTCTTGTCTCAACTTCACGTGACTCTTATTTGACGCATATGTTGGGGAATGGTAACAAAATAAGCACTCTCGATCACTCAGTAATATATGCGCCGACCCATATTAGCGACTTTCACGCGCATTTCACCCATCAGTTTCGGGAAGGTTCTACAACCTTCCCAGAACTTTTTTCTATTTTATGTGCTTTTCTTTTTTTTAGTTTTCTTATTCTTTTTTCCTTTCTGTTTTTTCCATTTTCCAATTAGGATTAGCTTTTAAAAATTCAGAATTTTTTCTAAAATTTGGGGAAAAATTTAGAACTAGAAAATATTTTTTGAATCAATGAAAAATATTACCAAATCGGAAATAATTTTCAAAATTTGAACAATTTTTGAATCATTCATTTTTCTAAATCTTTGGGAATTTATTTTTAAAATTAGTGATCATTCTTTGAAGCAGGGTATATGTTTTGAAATTCATGATTATTTTTCTATATTTTTTATCTAAATTTGAAATTCATGAACATTTTTGAATAGCATATTTTTTGAATTTTGAAAATATTTTTAAAAATAACTATTTTTAATAAAAACATGAACATTTTTTTGAAATTTTTTTTAAATTTGTGAACAATATTTCAAATTTATGAAGATTCTTTGAAATCTAGAAACAATGAACCAAATAAAAAATGAGGCAAAATGAACAATGAAAAAAAGAAAAGCAAAAAACAAAATAAATTGAAAATAAAGAAACCAATGAAAGAAGAAAAGAAAAGAGCAAAACGGACAAGCCAAAACAGAAACAGGAGAAAACTAGAAAAAAAAGTAGTTCAGAAAAAACAAATGCTGCAGGGAACCACGAATGAAACAACATCCCAATTGGGCTGACCAAACTCGTCCCGCATGCTGGTGTCGCCCCATCCATTTGATGCTTCCAAATGGTGGTACGGTACATTTAACTAGACCATGAAGGTGCGCGTTGCTACGCCCGCCAATTTTATAATAGAATGATAAAATATCATGTATTTTTTTTTAAATGTAAAATATAGAAATTAAACTTGCATGAACTATACCGTATATTAGACAATGATAAAAAAAGTAATATTGCGATTGTCTCGGAAATAGAATTAGGCAAGTGATTGTCTATGAAAGATATCTAGGAAACAAAAACATGAATAAGTAACATAGGTTTAGAGAACATACATGATAGTCAATAGCACGATTGGTAAGATAAATTAACCAGACAATCTTTTCTGCTTAATTAATCGATGAGACAAATCTTTTATCTTTGTTTTAAAAAAATAGTGCCACTTCCCCTAAAAAAGAATTAGCGCCGCTTGATTCCAATATTGGTAGACCTTGTCATCGTTGCCACGCGCCCATGAGGGAGGAAGGCAGTGTGGCATCGATGTTGTGTGGCGCTGCGACACCAACACGAGCAACAATAAATATTTTAGAACCACCGTCTATTGCAAAATGTTTTGGGGAATACAGATAATAGATGGCGGAGACGTTAGCCAGACATGATGGCACGCCCACAAAGAAGACGCGACTTTCACAAGATTGTGAGCCTCAACATTGCTGGTTCTTCTTTCATGTTATAAAAAAGCAGTAACAAATTTTTTTTGCCTTGAAATAAACTCACTAACTATGGCAACATAGCTAACTTGGTTTTCTTCCATGATATTCTTCAGCTCCTCCATATAGTTCGTGGTCATTAGCACGCGAGACAGGTTGAGATCAAAGGCAGAAGATAATGCCCCGCTCACACGCAGCTACCTTTTTTTTAGAAACAGCTTTTTTTAGCAAAATTTGGGAAACAGCTGCTTACGTTTGTGTTTCATATACACTTTGTCCGCTTAAGCCAGTCCACCGGCCCAAGAAACAATCAAGGCCCAATCAACCACAGGTGAAGTAGATAGTTCCGTGGAGCAGCAGCCCGAGAGATGTCCAGGCAGGTGATCGTACGGCTAGCAACGCCAAAGCTTTATGGAGGCTCCCAGCTCGCCCTGTTATACTGTTTAGTAATATGCCATGTGTTGCAATTAGCACAAATATTTTTATGCGAAAGTCTATTTTTGGTACGTAATTTTATTAATATCCTCTTTGATTTCCATTATAGAAACCACACCAAATTTTACGAATTTCAAAATCAAAACAAACATAAAAGGAGAAGGAGCACACAACTAAGCCAGTCCTATAGAGCCAAAACAAGCATGCCCAAAAGAAGCTATTTAAAGCTGCAAACCAATGCCCCAAAGCATTACATGGGCATATAACCCATGAGGTTCACATCCAAGAAATGACATGCTCAAAATATCAGAGCAAAGCACAGATAAAACGAAACCAGCTACACATGCTGGCAAAACTTAGAACTTCAACCTACACCAATTCTTGTTCGAATCCAGCCATGACTTCTAGCATAAATTTCTTGAGCAACTTGCTTGATATGCATCTCTCCTTGGTCAATTAATTCTTTCCCTATCCTATGGAAGGATTTGCTGCTATTACAGACCTACTAGTACCTGCAGCGGACAGATTAGTATTGTTTTCTGTTTAGTACGTATTAGCGAATATCACATACTAGATGGTTTGGAGCAGATCATATGGATTGCCTATGCACAACCGTTGGAGCAGACCATGCACTACTGATTCGGAACGAGTGCGATCCGCCAATGGCCACAGCTGACGGGGTGGCAATCTTATCCAGGTCTATCTGCTTGTCGTCCTGCCGATCGATAGGGTCTGTGCTGGCTCTGGGCTCTCATCGCAAGAAGTGACTAGGCGTGTAAAAAATAAGCAAAGTTGGCAGAAAGCAATGAATATAGCGCAGGCAAAAGCATCGGCATTCACTGCTGTGCCGACGAGCTCCACTCACTCAGCCGTAGCCCGGCGGTAGGCCCCTGGCCGGCCTGAGCAGCACATGTCGACATCGATGAATTATTGGAGACCCCTGTTCTGCTGCCATGGCATTATGGCAACGTACATAGAATTGATATCCCCCACCCACCACCACTAATATCTACTCTACCTCTCTGTGGCTATATAAACCCCTGCCTCGTCTCGTATCTACACCACCTTCGCATTGCTAGACAAGACAGCCCCACGTAGACGCAGCAGCAGCAGCGAGCTCTGTCGGTTCTCTAGCATCTCGCCATCTCCGGTGAAGCAAGCAAGCAGATAGATGGCGTCCACTCGTCGCATGGCCGCCGCGCCCGCCGTCCTCCTCCTGCTGCTCCTCCTCGTCGCCACGGGTACGTCGGTCCGTCCATGGATAGTAGTGAGCATCTGTACTCCCCGGCCGGCACTTACTTATTGGACTGTGGTTGCATTGCAGAGATGGGGACGATGAAGACGGCGGAGGCCCGGACGTGCCTGTCCCAAAGCCACAAGTTCAAGGGCACCTGCCTCAGCAACAGCAACTGCGCCGGCGTGTGCCGCACCGAGAACTTCCCCGACGGCGAGTGCAACTCCCACCGCCTCGAGCGCAAGTGCTTCTGCAAGCGGACCTGCTAAGCAAGGCCAGCCCGCGCGACGTCCTCCCATGGATGCTTGCTACTGGCTAGCTAGACTGCCAGAACATCCATGCATGCCGTCAGTTAGATCTGTTCGTCCGTCCTACGTCTGTTTCGTTTCCTTTACGTTGCTCTTTAGGGATGACCCAAAATAAAGTATCCATGCTGTTAATGTATCCGGCGTGCTGTTTAAGTGTTTGTGCTGTTGATGTAATAACGATGCCACTGACAATTTGGCTTCTATGTGTTGTGTTGGAACAATTGGAATCAGTAAGTTAGTTGGCTTGTCTGTTAAATGGAGCAAACACTTTTTCTTTTTCTTTTTCTTTTTTGCGAGAGAAATGGGGCAAGCATTTTTCATGTAGAGAAACGGATTTCCCAAGTTTCACAGCTATTTTTAACTTGACGTGCATGTGCTTGAATGGCTCTGCTTTCTAACATACAAGTTACACATTTTTCTAATACATCTATGACATCTTTCAAATAAACATAGAGTTTTGTTTAATGGTACAAAACTTTTTTTTACATGTATACACATTTTTTGCAAATACATGTTTGAATTGTTTTTCAAATACATGTAAAACATTTTTTAAATACACTTTGAACATATTTTTCAAATACATGTTAAGAACTTCGAATACACATTGAATTCTTTCTAATGCTACCAAATATTTTTTATAACATCGTTTACAATGTATAAACATTTTTTATAAAAATTTCTTGACATATTTTTGAAATCATGATAACATTTTTTTTTAAATGTCACAACTTTTTAATTTTACAAAACAATGTTTTAAAATGACGCAAAAAATACATGTATAAATGTTATATAAAAATTTCATGAATATGCTTTGAACACCTAAACTTTTTTAAATGTTGTGGATACTTTTTTTCTAAATAGTACGGACATTTTATGATGTTCACCGTTGAAGTTGCACATGTCGAGAGTATACATAATTCTTCTGGCATAGAGAAATGTTGCAGATACACCGCTAATACATATATTTATGGCAATAGGAAATATTTACAGGAAATAACATGCATTTTTTAGCAAACTAAAAAGTAGAAGCAATTAAATGGATATTAGCACTAAAACATGGATAATAGCACTAAAACCATATATGGGCCACCCAGTAGTGTGGCCCATTCATGTTTTCAGGGTTTTTTTCAAAAAAAAAATCCAATTAATATGTTAATATTTCTCTTTAGCTTTATTCATCTTTTTTTTGCGGAAAAGCTTTATTCATATTCTGTGAAGGGTATCTTTCATAAATCAGTGGGGACTTTGTGTGGAAGTACTATATATACGTAAAATGTTAAAGCAGATTAGAGAAGTCCCCACAAATAATCAGTATAAACCCTAATTTCCAGGATTTCTTTTGATGTTTCTTAATCATTAAAGTTTCCGCCTTCGTTGCGAAAAAATGTTTTTTCTCTCCTCTTTATTTCCTTTGGTGTTTATAGGTACAACACACTCCAAAAACTAATGCTAGCAGTTTTCTTTAAGAAAATAAAAGGCTATGTTTGGACATTTGATTTAACCATCCACATAAATATCCTCTTCATTTACCCCGCTACAAAAATCCTCATGTGACTTGTACGATCATTCAAAATGTTTAACATTGTTGGCTGAGCTTGAAACAAAATTTTGGTCTGTGTGGCGCACAAAACAGCCGGCCCCGACTTACTTCTGCCACCGCACTTGTGAGCCCAACTCCAGCGCACGACTCCAATCGACGTCCGGTTTGGCCTGTTTTCGTCCGTCTGGGACGGTAATGGGGCCGTTAGGTTGTCGGTGCACTCAACGCGCGGCCACACCCCAAATCATGTCCAGGATGGGCGTAATTAAAAAAACGCAAAAACTAAAACAAAATGTCAAAAAAATAAACGCAAACATAAAAACATAAAACATAATTAAACATCACGGCCACAAAACGGCCCAGTTCCACAGTTCACATAGACATAATTAACATAAAAAAACAAAAGAAATCCGCCGCCCGCGCGCTCCTGCCGTGCCCGTCGCCGTCTTCTCAGTGGCCACCGTTTTCGTCATCGCTGACGAGGTCGACGTAGGTCGGCGGCATCCAGAGGTGGGACGGCGGTGCCTGGTACACGGGAGGTTGCTGGAAGGCGGGAGGTGCCTGCACCACCTCCTCCCGTGGCGATGCCTCCCGCTCCGGTGACCGCGGCGGCGTGGGGCACCATTTCATGCCCCCACGGCGTCGGCCATCTCCGGAGCCGTGCACGACCAGCTCCACCGCTGGTCCACCAGGCCCGGGTGAAATGTGGCGACGGGCTCCTCCTCCAGCACCTCCTCCCTCCTCACCATCTCCAGCTCCGGCACGGCCACGTCGCCGGCGGCGGAGAGGGCCATCATGGTCTCCAGGCCCTCCAACTGGCGCTCGTCGTGCGTGTTCATGGAGTCTTCCATGACACATTGAAGGAGTCGGGCCTCCTCCTCCTCTGTCATGCGAGGAGGAGGTGGTGGCGACGGAGAGGGCGACGACGTCGGCGTGAAGCCGCGCACCACCCTACGCCCGCGCACTTGGGGAGGGCTCGAAGCGCGCGTGCGGCGCTCACGTGGCCGCCGCGGCCCTGATGAGGTGTCGGCGAAGAAGGAGGCGCGTCGCGTGTCGTGCTCGTCCCGGAACCACGTGTCCCAAAGGTCGGAGTCGACGGCGTACCTGGGGTCGTAGTACAGGTCATCTGGCAGGAGGCGGCGGCGGCGCTCGATCTCCTCGCGGCACGCAAGGCCGCTCGTCGGGACCGGCGGGATCGGCACCCGGTCGGCGGAGAGATGCCGGTTATTGGGGAGGTGCACGTCGCTCCAGGAGAGCGGGGTCCTCATCTCCCAATAACGACGACATACATCCGCGTGGATGTAGTGCCGGTCGTGCTCGCCAGCGGCCGTAGGGGCGATGGAATGCGGGCGGCGCGGGGGCCCTCCGCGGTGGTGATGCGGGCTCCTCTTTGACGCCGCGGCGGCGGCGGCCCGAGGACGAGCCAGCCTCGCGGTCACTCTTCCCCTTGCGGTCGGTGTTCCAGAACCCCATGGCTGTGGGGCGGCCGGCCGGCGAGAGCGAGGACGGGGAGAGGGAGAGCTAGGGTTTGGGGAGTGTCGGGTTTCGAGGAGGCAGCACGGACTGGAGTGGGGGTGTGGACTGTGACCGGTCCACGGCTTCCCATTTAAGAAGGGCGGCGACCGTTCGGCTGGGCGGATGACAGGTGGGGCCGACCGCGCGTGCGCATTAATGTTGGGCGGTGCGAGGTAGGTGGCCGCCTGCCACGCTGCCCCGAAGCGGACGAGCGACGCGTCCGTTTGCTGTCCGCTGCGACCCAAACACGGCGCATGTTTGCGCTTGAAATGGGTCGGCCCGGACACAAAACGGACCAGATGGGTCCAGGCCGTCGCACACTGGGCCGTGGGGTATGTCCGTTTTGCCCCAAACGTACGGGACTGGACGGATGGGTCGCGCGCTAGAGTTGGCCTAAGCTCCTCCATCCCTATAAAAAACACTTGTGAGCTCCTCCGTTCATTAGCCTTTTCTTTTTGACTAGTAAGCATGCACGTGCAACGCACATCTCAAACGTAAACCAGGTGAGATTCACATAATATAAAAAATAAATGTTTTTAAAAATATAAATCAAATGGATACACAATGTTTGATGTCCCTCAAATTGTATTTTCAAAAGTGAGACACAATAGTGGTTATGTTGCTGCATAGAGTAATCGCCGGAAAATATTCTCATTTAAATAAAATCAGCAATTATTTATTAATGTTGTAATATAGGCTTGTAGTGTAGTCTTCTCTTCGAGTATAGCCAGGAAAAAAAGTATAAACTGTCTTACGGTGCAATTATATTGTTCAAGATGCTTAATTCTCGAATCTTATTTTATTCTACTAATCTGCTTAGCAAAATATATACTTGTACTAATTTGAATCAAATTATATATATTTTTTGTTGTGTGGATTGCCAAAATTATATAGCTACCTACTATGGATAATAGGAAATAGAAGATGATATGTGACTACAACGACTTCTATATAAAATAAAGATGATTTACAAGAACTAATTGAAATGTAAAAGGGCTAAAAGAAATACAATAATTATCATGATAGAAAGTATTTATCTGGTTTTGTATGTGTTTATGCGTTGGCAACTATACTAACTTACAATGCTGGAAGACGCTCTATACGTACAGAAACTGAAATGAGTTAGGAAGAAAAATAAAGATGGAAGGAACAGTATTCCAGAGTATTTGTCAAGCTTAACCTTATCAAGCTTTCAGGTCAGATTCTAAATTACAAAAAACATGATGAATCCTCAAATAAGAAAGAGCCAACAATTTAGAACATGCTACAAAACTGGTGAAGATAGAAAGCATTCATCCTCTTTTTCCTTGTCGTAAGGAGTAGCTTCAGCATACATTTGTAACAGTGTAATACCTAACCTGAAAAAAGTTGTTCATTATTATTATTGGAGAAAAGAGGCGCGTAGACAAAGAAATAGAGGCGGTGCAAATAAGGCCTTAAACAGTATGTCTTCAAGTTTGATGACTGCTGATATGTTGGATCATTTGAAACTGCATAAGTATATAAAAATAAATATATGTGCCAAAATAGCGAAAGGTATATGTTTCTCTGTCATGTAACAAAATAAATCCGACTGAATACAGTTTATATGATTTCTCTGTACCAATATACGGTGGTTGTATTAGGATAGATCCTTCGAAGGATCTATTTATTGGAACTCATCCGGATTAGTTTCTTCATTGGATCCTTCTGTATGGTAAAATTCTCTTTATTGGAACACAGTAGAGATTGCACACCTTTACAGAACAGTGAGAGATATTCTCTAACAACAGTTACGGAGTCATGTAACCCGTTTTAGATGTATAGAATCATGTAACTGAAATAGTAGTACATCTACAATATCTTGCCTCCTACTGAATCTTACATAATTTACTGGATTGCTATGCAATTATGTTAGAGCGACGCGTGTAAAGTTTTCTCTAAGAATGAGTCATATATTCTGATTTTCAACCTATCCCTTGAGCTAGTGCCTAGGCAGGCGCAACCCACCTTAATTCCAGGTAAAGCAACGTCATACGTAAAACACATACTGATCAAATAGCACGAATAAGGCAATTCTAATCAAGGGGATGGCGTTACCTCTTGATACGGTCCAGTTTAATGCATATGGCCGTACGAAGTAAAGCCCAAGAAAGCCGACATGAACATGAGAAGTAATCATGGGAAATAGAGACTCTGCATCTTGACTTCTTCAGTATCCCTCTTGATCCTACTTTGTAAGACAAGATTGCTGCATTCTTATGTACGTGACATATCTAATTACACATTTTCAGTACAGCAATCGGCAACCTAAGATAATCCCAAATCTATAATTCTAGATTGCTTGAAGCCCCACGATTCTTATTTAATATGTAATGCACGTGCACCCACTGAACAAACACTTTATGAGAGATAGTGAATTCAAATTTCTCAACCAGCCAAACTTATGCATGAAGCCAAATTCTAATCTTGGTCTAAATAGGATTCGCATTGTAAGTATACAGGTCTAAACAAAGACACTCTTACAATCAGTCCTATTCTTCCTATATCTACTCCCTTCGTTCCAAAATATAAGCTTTTTTAGAGATTCTAATACGGACTATATATGAATGTATATAGACATATTTTAGAATGTAGATTCACTCATTTTACTCTGTATGTAGTCCGCATTGAAATCTCTAAAAAGACTTATATTTTGGAACAGATGGAGTATATATGAGAATGATTTTTATGCTCCAGATCACATGTATTTCCCAAAGGAATTATCAAATGATTAATTAAACTCTGGAATAGCAATTTCTTCATGTCCCAATTTTTTATTTCTAGAATGCATCAGAGGAAGATTGGTTGATAGATGAAATTGCAGATCAAAAATTTCTGACCCGCCTCCAAGTGCCAAAAGTGCAGTATTAGTCGTGCAAATTGCAGAATACCCCCAAATTGAATTAAAGGTTCACCTGATTGATTTGTGATAGACCTTCGATGCCCTTGACTATGCACGTAGGAAGAACTGCAGGAGGTCCTTGACGGCCCAGTAGGACGACAGCAGGAACGACAATGATGACACCTCCTGCGCCACGGCCGAGACCGGTGAAGCCCTTGGGACGACGGCAGTTGGCGGCTTGGACTTGGAGGACGTCAGTGGTGGGTTGTTGTCGGCGTGGGTGTTGCTAACGGAGCTGAAGTCGACGCGGATGTCGATGGTTGCCGTAGAGCATGCCCTGGGCGTGGATGGAGTCGTCGCAGTAGCGGCAGAAGAGCGCCTGGCCTCCAGGTAGAAGACGATGGCGGCGACAGCACGTGTGTTCCCGGAGGAAGACGAAGCTCCTCGCACTTCCCCCATCGTGGCTAGCGTGCATGATGGCGGCAGGCGGCTCGCGATTAGCTTCCTAATAGGATGGATGCGTCCGAGGAAAGTTTTTTAATAGGATGGATTTGTCTAAGATTAGTTTCCTAATAGGATGGATGCGCTCTGATTTAGTTTCCTAGAATATAATGCACCCGTGATTATTAGTTTCCTAATTGCTCAGGCGTGGAGTTTAATATTTTTCCTTCATGGTGGAGTACGGTCAGTCAATGTAAATTGCTAAGTGCACACAAAAAATGATTTAGGTTAAGGCTAACCGTTAGATTGATTTTAGTGTGCCTAATCGTGCGGTGGTATTGAATCTGTGTATGCTTTGTGTGGTGTGCTTAAAGAAGTTCTCGTTTGATTGTTTAATAGTAGTATAGAAGATCACATGTATTTCCCAAAGGAATTATCAAATGATTAATTAAACTCTGGAATAGCAATTTCTTCATGTCCCAATTTTTTATTTCTAGAATGCATCAGAGGAAGATTGGTTGATAGATGAAATTGCAGATCAAAAATTTCTGACCCGCCTCCAAGTGCCAAAAGTGCAGTATTAGTCGTGCAAATTGCAGAATACCCCCAAATTGAATTAAAGGTTCACCTGATTGATTTGTGATAGACCTTCGGTACCCTCGACTATGCACGTAGGAAGAACTGCAGGAGGTCCTTGACGGCCCAGTAGGACGACGGCAGGAACGACAATGATGACACCTCCTGCGCCACGGCCGAGACCGGTGAAGCCCTAGGGACGACGGCAGTTGGCGGCTTGGACTTGGAGGACGTCAGTGGTGGGTTGTTGTCGGCGTGGGTGTTGCTAACGGAGCTGAAGTCGACGCGGATGCCGATGGTTGCCGGAGAGCATGCCCTGGACGTGGATGGAGTCGTCGCAGTAGCGGCAGAAGAGCGCCTGGCCTCCCGGTAGAAGACGATGGCGGCGACAGCACGTGTGTTCCCGGAGGAAGACGAAGCTCCTCGCGCTTCCCCCATCGTGGCTAGCGTGCATGATGGCGGCAGGTGGCTCGCGATTAGCTTCCTAATAGGATGGATGCGTCCGAGGAAAGTTTTTTAATAGGATGGATTTGTCTGAGATTAGTTTCCTAATAGGATGGATGCGCTCTGATTTAGTTTCCTAGAATATAATGCACCCGTGATTATTAGTTTCCTAATTGCTCAGGCGTGGAGTTTAATATTTTCCTCCATGGTGCAGTACGGTCAGTCAATATAAATTGTTAAGTGCACACAAAAAATGATTTAGGTTAAGGCTAACCGTTAGATTGATTTTAGTGTGCCTAATCGTGCGGTGGTATTGGATCTGTGTATGCTTTGTGTGGTGTGCTTAAAGAAGTTCTCGTTTGATTGTTTAATAGTAGTATAGAAGCGTGTGTCACTGCTCAAACAGGTTGCATGGGTGGGCTTACTATGCAGAACGTCCTAGATAGTCCAATCGAACACATCACTCAAAAAAACCCCTCTCCCAGCCCCATATCCGCCCCAAACCCACGGGCAGGCTGCCCGGTAATTGACCGGGCGAAAAAACAGCACCCAACCGGGCTTCCCACAACCGGTAAATTGACTGGCAGTCCCTAGATTCAGCCTAAATCTGAGGCGAATATGGACGCGCCTGTCACGTCGAACTGACCACTAGGGCCCGTGTCAATTCGCCAATATCGATCCCCCTTCTTGCCGCTCAAGTTACCGCCACTGAACGCCGGCACCGAACTTAAAAAAAAAAGAGTAGGGTATGTACCCTATAGGATTAGGACGAAGAAGTCAAAAATGATTTCACTATTCGTAATGAGATATCAACAGAGAAGATTCATAGTGACAGTCCATATCCTTCAGAATGGTTCAATGAAGACCGAAGCTTACCACTTTTGGACACACAGCTATTTAAGCCAGTCGTGTCGCTCCTCGCGCATGCGAGGTGGGACTAAACCCCAATCCCGCGTGCTTTCCCAACACGGATATTACATCTACACTGAAAATCTAAAGTACGAACAATTTATTTGGTGTTTTAACAACCCCGTCGGCCCAACGCAGACTAAAATATCCAAAATGATCGACGTGCATGTGTTTGTATGTATTTGGTGTTTTGTAAATAGGGTTTGTGGTTGCAAATGGCAAAAACTGAGGCCCGCCCCGTCAGTATCCGCGTGCGATCTGGGTTAGGCAACTCCGGTAGTAGATGATCTTAGAAAAATGCTCCCGGAAATGCCCCCCCCCCCACCCAAGGCGATTTGCTGGCAGCACCCCCCCCCCCCCCCCAACCTCACGCTACCACCGGCAAGGCGGCAACCCCCCTCCCCCCCCCCCCCCCCACACCACCACCACCAACGAGCCGCCCTAAGAGAGAGAGAGAGAGAGAGAGAGAGAGAGCCCCTGTTCACTACACACTCGTTGAGGAGGACCCGCTGGGCCTTGTTAGCCTTCATCTTGATCCATGTATTTGCATGTTTGAGTTTTTGCATGTTTGAGTTTTTGCATGTTGTTTAGTCTAGGCTGTCAAGTGTCTAATGATGCTTCAGCTATACACGTGAAGGAGATGAGATGTCAGACTACCGTGCGGTGTGGTGAGCACGATCAGATATTGATGGCGCCGTGCGATACGGCAACGTTGTGAGATGATGCAAGATGTGACACCGACTGGAGCATGATGGGCTGCTCGTTTAGGTTGAGCGAAGTGATTGGGCCAAGACATAGTTAGAGCATGTTGAGGTTGTTATCTGCGTGCTAGCTGAGGCGTGCATGTAGATAGGAATATGTTAGCTGCATGCAACATCCACGCACAAGTTTGTTGGTAGTAGCCGGTCAAGTTAGTAGACTAGTCATCTGGGCCTGGAGTGATTCTAGGAGGTGATGTGTAGAGAGAATATTTGGTGTAACTCATTGTATTCAATGGAGTAGGTTACAATATATACACGGGATGTCTTGCATGACAAGGTAACTAATCCTACCATATCTCTAGGAGTCAGCTATACAAGGCTAGAGAAGATAAGACTAGCAATACAAGATATGTCACGTTCAACACCCCCCCCCCCCCCCCCCCCGCACGCAGTCGAAGCGTCGGTTGGAAGCCCCTTGGTCATAATGTCGGCAAACTGCTGGGTGGTCGGTACATGAAGAACACGAAGCTGACCCAACTGTACCTTCTCGCGGACGAAGTGAACATCAAGTTCAATGTGCTTGGTGCGCTTGTGCTGCACTGGGTTGGCCGCGAGGTAGGTGGCCGAAACATTATCACAATAAACCACCGTAGCTTTCGGGATTGGAACCCGAAGTTCGCCAAGTAGCTGACGGAGCCAACATGTCACGGCAACAACGTTGGCGTCGGCATGGTACTCGGCCTCGGCACTCGAGCGGGAGGCGGTGGGCTGCCGCTTGGAGGACCAAGAGATGAGAGAGTCACCGAAGAAGACACAATATCCCGATGTGGACCGTCGAGTGTCAGGACAGCCAGCCCAATCCGCATCAGTGTAAGCAAGTAGCTCGGTGGAGGCGGAGGCACGAAGACGAAGTCCGAAGGTCGGTGTGCCACGAATATACCGAAGAATGCGCTTGACCAGAGACCAGTGAACATCACGGGGCGAGTGCATATGCAAGCAAACTTGCTCCACCACAAACTGAATGTCTGGTCTGGTGAGCGTGAGGTACTGAAGAGCACCAACAATACTGCGGGAGAGAGCGGCATCTGTGGCAGGTTGCCCAGCAGTAGCAGAAAGCTTTGGCTTGGCCTCGGCAGGAGTGGCAGCAGGCTTGCAGTCGGTCATACCAGCACGATCCAGGAGATCAAGAGCATACTTTCCTTGATGTAGAAAAAATCCGGAGGCATCACGTAGCACATTAATGCCAAGGAAGAAGTGCAATGCGCCCAAGTCCTTCAGCCGAAACTCAGAACCAAGACGATCGATGATGTCGCGAAGTATATCCGTGCAAGAGGCGGTGATGACAATATCGTCAACATACAAGAGAAGCATGGCAACATGATCAGCTTGATGGAGCACAAATAGCGACGTGTTCGAGGTGGTGTTGCGAAACCCAAGAGCAGTGAGTAATGCTGCAATGAGGTGATACCAAGCACGAGGCGCCTGCTTCAGACCGTATAGAGACCGTGAGAGCAGGCAGACATCATCAGGCCGAGTGGGATCAACAAAACCAGTAGGCTGCTGACATAGAACACGCTCTTGGAGATGACCATAAAGAAAAGCGTTGTTGATGTCGAGCTGATGAACAGGCCAATGACGAGATGCAGCAAGATGAAGAACAACACGAATCGTGGCGGGTTTGACAACCGGAGAGAAGGACTCCGAGAAATCAACGCCGGCACGTTGTGCAAAGCCTCGAACAACCCAACGGGCCTTGTACCTTCCAAAGATCCATATGGAAGGAACTTATGCCGAAATACCCACTTGCCAGTGATGATGTTAGCTCCAAGGGACGAGGAACCAACGTCCAAGTCCAGTTGGCGACGAGGGCATCATACTCAGAGCACATGGCGGCGAGCCAATGTGGATCACTCAACGCAGAGCGCACCGAGCGCGGTACGGGTGAGATGACCGTGGCACTAAGGTTATGATAACGAGGGTTCGGTTGCCGGATCCCGTCCTTGGCGCTGTCACCATAGAATGATGAGGCGGCGGAGGCGGGGGCCGAGCCCGACGTCGAGGAGCCGCAGCCTCGGGTGAGGGCGAGGCCACGGTGACAACCGTTGGTGACGAGGCGGCGGTCGAGGCCGGTGACGAGACCGCCGATGACGACGGCGTGACTGCAGCCGAAGCCGCGGGTGATGAGGGCGACGAGGCCGCGGGTGGCGACACCGGCGATGGCGACAGAGCCGCGGGCGAGACCGCGGGTGGCAGCGACGGTGACAGCGATTGAGCCGCGGTCGAGGCCACGGGTGGCCGGGAGGACACCTCGACGGGCGAGCCCGCAACGTGCATGGGCACAGTCGCGGCTGATGACCCAGCCGACGAGGCGGGCCCAGCGGATGCTGGTGCTGACGCCTGCCTAGGCGAGGCCGGCTCCTCCTGAGCCAGCAAGAGAGACCCCGTCGAGATCCCCGAAGGGCCCCCCAAAGGAGGAGGTGGGCGTGGCGAGGGGAGCGCAAGGGCTCCCCGAGGCCGCCGGGTAGGAGCGTCCGGGGACGGGACTGGCGTCGGCGAAACCTGCTGAAAAGGAAAAACAGCTTCGTCAAAGTAAACATGCTGTGAGACGAACACACGGCGAGAGATCGGGTGGAAGCAGCGAAAGCCCTTGGTGTTGGATTGATAGCCAAGAAAGACACAAGCGAGAGAGCGCGGTGCAAGTTTGTGTGGCGCGGTGGCGGTGATATTGGGATAACACAAGCAACCGAAGACGTGAAGATCGTCATAGGATGGAGGAGACCCAAACAGAAGATGATGAGGGGTATAGCTCCAGCGTGGTTTACAAGGCCGTAAGTTGAGAAGGAGAGTGGTGATGGCGAGGGCATCGGGCCAAAAGCGAGCCGACATGTGTGCATGAAAGAGCAAAGCACGGACACTATCACTGAGGGTGCGGAGAACACGTTCGGCACGGCCGTTTTGTTGTGATGTGTATGGACAGGTTAAGCGAAATATGGTGCCATGAGTGGAAAGAAGATGGTGAATGGTGAGGTTATCAAATTCCTTTCCGTTATCGGTTTAAAGATGAGCAATGGTGCGATGAAAATGAGTGGTGACGTAGGCATAAAATGAGTAGAGAGTGGATGCGACGTCGGATTTTCGGCGTAACGGAAAAGTCCAAGTGAAGTGAGAAAAATCATCTAAAATCACAAGATAATATAACAAATCCGAATTGCTAGACACTGGAGATGTCCAAACATCACAATGAATAACATCAAAGGGAAAAGTGGTAATTGATGAAGATGAAGAAAACGGTAGGCGAACGTGTTTTCCTATGCGGCAGGCATGACAAGTATGAGCCGCTGACTTATTACATGAAAAGGAAAAGGTGCTCAAAATTTTATGAAGAGCTTCGGCGCCGGGATGATCGAGACGAGCGTGCCAAAGCGAAACATCAGCATGAAGAGCAACCGGACCGCCACTCGTCGTAGGGCCACATGGGTAGAGATCATCGGGAGAATCACATCGGTGCAGAACCCTCTGGGTGCGAGCATCCTTGACAGAGAAACCAAGAGCGTCAAACTCAACAGTGACAGGATTTTCACTAGTAAGAGTTTTAACAGAACATAGGTTTTTGATTAAGGACGGGGAAACAAGCACATTATTAAGAGTAAGAGACGAAGAGGGAAACGGAAGAGAAGATGAACCGATGAGTGATGGGAAGAGAGGAACCATCACCCACCACGATGCGAGAGTTGAAGGGATGGGGGGAGGCACGGGAGAGGATACCGGGGTTGGAGGCCATGTGGGCGGCGGCGCCGGTATCCATGTACCAATCGCCGCCTCCGTTGTAGGTGCCCGACGAGGGTGCAGCATGGAGAGCGGAGAGGAGCGCCGGGTCGTAGACCGGAGGAGCGCCACCATATGCGTCGTAGCCTAGGGGGCCGCCGGAGGTCGCGGCATTGCTGTATGCCGCGGGAGCCGGCGCTGTCAGTAGCGCCTGATAAGACGACGGCCGCGGCCCGAGGATGCCCGAAGCGGGAGGGCGGGGAACGGGCATGGAGTAAGCATGCACAACCCCTATCCAGGGATTCTATCCCGAGAGCCACGGCGGAGGAGGAGCGGCCGCGGGTGCCGCTGGAGGGCGCGGCATCGTGTTAGCGGGGTGGCCCCGACCCCCGCGGCCCTTCTGCTTGAGGCCACCAGCGGGCGCGGGCACGGGTGGCGGGGTCGGAGGAGGCGCGCGTGGCGCTGGCGGAGTTGACTGAGTGCCATGGCCAGCGGCGAGACCGACGTGGAGGGCGGCGTGGGTCGCCTGCCGGGCGGTGTGACGAAGACGCTTTTCCTCCATGCGAAGATATGTGACCGCCTTCGCGTATATCAGGGTGATGAGGGAGAGATTGGCGGCGGACTGGCCAAGGTCGGGGTGGAGGCCACGGAGGAGGTTGGTGAGGAGGACGGAGTCGTCGATGGTCATGCCGTCATCGCGCAGCTCATCAACGAGGACCTTCAGCCGCGTGCAGTACTCATCGATCGAAAGATCGTTTTGCTGCATAGTGAAGAACTCTCCTTGAAGAAAAACGCGACGCTGGAGTTGATTGTCGAGGAAGAGATCACACGGGTGCGTCCACATAGCATACGCCGACGGGTCGCGGGTGTTCACCATGTTGAAGAGGCTGACGGAGATGGTGAGGAAGAGCCACTTGATGATGCAGGTGTCCACAGCACGCCACTCGTCGTCATCCTTCATGTCACGGAAGTCGACACTCCCGTCAACATGCTCGATGAGACGGTAATAGCGGAACAGCAGCGCGAAGTAGGTGCGCCATGCGTTGTAGGATGGCGAGTCGAGGTCGAGGATGACGGGTACGTGGTCTTTGATGTGGATCTCGTTGAGGCGGTCGGAGGTGAACAGGGCACCGGAGAAGGAGTCGGCGTCGGATGTGTCAGCCTTGGCCATGATGGTGGCGGGTGGTTAGGGTTTGGTTGGTGGTGAAGAGAGGAGAGGATCGGCGGCGGCTATGGGAGTTTGGGAGGGAGGCGGCGGCGGCTACAGAAGATAGATGAAGCAGCGGCGGCTTCAGGGTTTTGGGAAGGAGATGGTGGCGTCGGGGGGAAGAGGGCAGGCAGCGGCGGCGGCGGCGGCTACAGAAGAGGTGGTAGCGGCGGCGGCGGATTGAGGGGTTTTGGGAGGAGTGGGCGGCGACGGTGGCGGCTACAGAAGAGGTGGTAGCGGCGGCGGCGGATTGAGGGGTTTTGGGAGGAGTGGGCGGCAGCGGTGGCGGCTACAGAAGAGGTGGTAGCGGCGGCGGTGGATTGAGGGGTTTTGGGAGGAGTGGGCGGCGGCGGTGGCGGCTACAGAAGAGGTGGTAGCGGCGGCGGCGGATTGA
Organism: Triticum timopheevii; assembly: GCA_963921465.1. Taxonomy (NCBI): domain Eukaryota; kingdom Viridiplantae; phylum Streptophyta; class Magnoliopsida; order Poales; family Poaceae; genus Triticum; species Triticum timopheevii. The sequence goes on from OY997271.1 coordinate 9,733,398, forward strand.
GGGGTTTTGGGAGGAGTGGGCGGCGGCGGTGGCGGCTACAGAAGAGGTGGTAGCGGTGGCGGCGGATTGAGGGGTTTTGGGAGGAGTGGGCGGCGACGGTGACTACCGGAGAAGTAGCGACGGCGGCGGCGGTGGGGTTCGGAGTTGGCAGCGCCGGCGGTGGCGGCTACAGAAGAGGTGGTAGCGGCGGCGGCGGATTGAGGGTTTTGGGAGGAGTGGGCGGCGGCGGTGGCTACCGGAGAAGTAGCGACGGCGGCGGCGGTGGGGTTCGGAGTTGGCAGCGGCGGCGGTGGCGGCTACAGAAGAGGTGGTAGCGGCGGCGGCGGATTGAGGGGTTTTGGGAGGAGTGGGCGGCGGCGGTAGCTACTGGAGAAGTAGCGACGGCAGCGGCGGTGGGGTTCGGAGTTGGCAGCGGCGGCGGTGGCGGCTACAGAAGAGGTGGTAGCGGCGGCGGCGGATTGAGGGGTTTTGGGAGGAGTGGGCGGCGGCGGTGGCTACCCGAGAAGTAGCAACGGCGGCGGCGGTGGGGTTCGGAGTTGGCAGCGGCGGCGACTAGAGGAAGGCGCAGCGGCTGCGGGGTGTGGAAGCGATAGGAGATTGCGGTAAAACTGATACCATGTAGAGAAAATATTTGGTGCAACTCATTGTATTCCATGGAGTAGGTTACAATATATACACAGGATGTCTTGCGTGACAAGGTAACTAATCCTACCATATATCTAGAAGTCAGCTATACAAGGCTAGAGAAGATAAGACTAGCAATACAAGATATGTCACGTTCAACATGATGGACGTGTGCTAGTGGTGTTTGTGCAGGCATTGGTGGGTGTGTGCCTTCTCTAGTCCATTGTATAAATATTGCATTGAGTAATGAAAAGTAGAGTGGGCAGAAGAAACAATGTAGCCACGGTGGGCACCAAGGAAATGACTCTTGGTAATTAAAGCTCTTCCTTGGTGCGTGTGTGTGCGTGTGTGTTTTGCTCATGTGTGTTCATGAGAGTGTTCTTGTGAGAGACAAAAGTGTGGAGAGAGAGTTGTGTGAGACAACAGAGAGGGAAGAAGAGGTGTTGCGAGAGGCGGTGCCAATTAAATGAGAGAAGAGAGCTGTTGAGCAGGCCTCCATGAGATCCAGAAGAAAATGGGAGCGGCGATTCGCACGATGGTGATTCAGAAGGAAAAAAGAAATTTGAGCTAGGTGATTGCCAAAAGATCGAAAGGGATACGATCTGATGTGATCATCGGCCGCATTCGTGGAAGGATGGAGCGGATCCGGATATCACTTCAGGAAAGTAGATAGGGCTGGGATTGGATCGTATCTTCTGGGCAGATCTGTTACGTAAAAGCTCTCAGTCATCAGGCTGATCCCATATGGTAGCATCTGTAGCATCTCAGGATTGCGGAGATCAGTTTGCATCACTAGTGGAAAAAAGGGCCTTTGGTCGCGGTTCGCAACTGCCATTAGTCGCGGTTGCGCAACCGCGACCAAATAGGCGCGACTAAAGGACCCCCACTTTAGTCGCGGTTGCTTAAGAACCGCGACTAAAGGCCCGTCCACGTGGGCGCCAGGCGGCCGTCGGGGCGGAGGACCTTTAGTCGCGGTTCTTCTGGCCAACCGCGACTAAAGGCCGCCACAGGTTTAGGATTTTAGCCCCCCCCCCCCCCCCTCTAAACCTGTTTTCTGTTTAATTTGTATTGTTTTATTTCTTTTATGCTTTATTTTAATTTTGAAGGAGTTTCACATATTCTACGGTACTACATACATGCATATGAATGTACAATTTCAAACAAATTTGAAATTAGAACCAAAAAGAATTCAAGAGGAATATACAATATATATTCAATATCATCGGATGACCATATACAATTTTGAACAAGTTTCCATACATAATTTAATGCATATAAAGTTCTACGTCCTCGTAATGGTGTTCTCCTTTAGAATGGAGGACTTCCCTGCTGAACCATCCAGCTAGTTCCTCTTGAAGTGGTCGGAAGCGAGCTTCTGGACTAAGCATCATCCGGAGGTTATTCCTCTGAGCATTGGTATCACTCGGAACCCGCTCAGAGGTGTATCTCCGGATCATCTCACAGACATAGTATCCACATAGATTGGTCCCCGCTGGCTGAATATCCCCAGCATTCTTAGCCTTTGACCTTTTGAATTCTAGCTCTTTTTTGAATTCACCGACCTTTGTATCTACGAACCGTCTCCAAACCCTACGAGGCAAAGAAAATTAAATGAACAAGAGAGTTATTAGTTACTTGATATTAGGAAATGAACGAAATAGGCCGATCGATATAGAGCGCAAATAAATGAAAATAATTACTTCTGCAGCATTCTTCTCATGCCGCCCCAAAGCTTTGGATCCATATTCAGAGAGTCGTGGACGAGACATTCTGAGGTGTCAACTTTAATTACTAGCAGAATCCAGTGAAACCTGCGGACACGATACATGCACAGTACGTCATGCATAACTCATCCATTAGCCGGCCACATACCATGCATGGAGTAAACAAAAGAGAATGTGCTCAAGACAGAAACACTCACCCAAAATGGTAAGGAAATAGAATATCACTTTTGAGTTCCTGCTTTGTAAGAAACTGCCACAGGTCTGCCTCCATGTCGGCGGGGTGATGCTCCAACACATATCCATTAACGATGTGTGGGTCAATGAACCCAACATCATGGATGTTCCTTACTCTGCATTCCTTAATCTTCATTCTGCATGTATAATAGCGGACACAACAATATAGTTAGGACATATATATAGTGCAGGCAATATGAACGAGATGGGGTAGAAATAAATCACTTACAGAACGTAGCAACTGATGATAGATTTGTCGAGCTCGCGCAGATTGAAAAGCTGGAACAATTCACTCAGATGAATTTGTACATAGTAATGTTTGAAGTGATGCTCATATCTAACTTCCGCATAAATATATTCTTTGGCGTTTTTATTTTTTATGTAACCCTTGTACCATTTCAGCAGACCTTTCATTTGTGGAGGTAGATCCTTTTCCTGCGCAGGCTCGACGAGAGGCCCATTCTTCACATATGTAATTACTACCTCCTTCACTGGCGCCTCATCAAGGCCTAACAGTTCACGAAGAGTAATACCTAAGTTGGCCACTTGTTCTCTGGCACTCGTTACAGTCAATCCATGTGCTGCCGCAGCTGCTATGATATCGGGGTCATCCAGACCGGCGGCTTTCACTATAAGCGGGGCAATCGATTGTTTACTTTGTTCCCCGAGCTGGGCAACTCGTTTCCCGCTTTTTTTACTTTCTAATTCCGTTTTCTCGGCCTCCTCCAAGGCTTTGTTCTCCTGGTTCTCCGCCCGCTCTTTCTTCTCCTTCAACATGAGTGCCTGCCTACGAAGTTCACGTGCATAGTCGTCAGGCAGATTCTTCGCGGCTTGGGACGGTGTGCTCAAAAATGACTTAGCCCACTTCTTTTGCTCATCAGAAAATACTGGCTTGGGCTCGGGCTCTCTTTTCTTCTTGCAGTCCGCCTTCCATTTGTCATGATCAGCAGCCGCGGCCGCGGCAGTTTCCTCGGCACTACGTTCCCAAGGCCTTGTGGGGAGAGGCTTCAGTGATGGCTCCGGTACCTTTGTGGTCTTAGGTACATAAGGGTCCGGGTTAATAATCCAGGACTGCTTCTGCTTCTTTGCCGGAGGTGGATTGGGGGGCGGCGTCTGATCACCCGCCGGACGAGGACTGGGGGGCGGCGTCTGATCACCCGCCGGACGTTGTGGACTGGGGGGCGTCGGCTGATCACCCGCCGGACGAGGACTGGGGGGCGGCGTCTGATCACCCGCCGGACGAGGACTGGGGGGCGGCGTCTGATCACCCGCCGGACGTTGTGGACTGAGGGGCGTCGGCTGACGTGACGGAGGTGTAGGTGAACCGCCACCATCACCACCACCACCACCACCGCCACCACCACCACCGTAGGGGGGTGGACTTGTTGTCCTTGGCGCCTCGCCTGGAAACTTGATAAACTTCTTTTGCCATAGAATGAAATGGCGCTTGACATCTCCAAGTCTTTTCTCCCCTTCAGGTGTAGCAATGTCAATCTCCAGGTCCTCAAACCCTTGGACTATGTCCTCCACCGTGACACGAGCATAGCCATCTTGAATGGGGTTGTTGTGGTGGAGTGCTCCAGGTAAACATGGTAAAGCACTGCCGATGGCTACCTTCATGGACATGTTCCCGATAGGATAATACAGATGACATTCTTTCATCTCCTTTATATCGTCCACGGGGTAGCGAGGAGGCTCCGGTGCAGTAATTTCGACCACCAGAGGCTCCGGTGCAGTAATTTCGATCGTCGGTGCATCTGCACCAGCCGGTGGGGCCTCCGTGGAAGCCACGCTGCTTCTCCGCTGCTGGCTTCCGAGATCCGCTGGATGATCTTCATGCTGCGCCCGAGCTGCATCTCTTTCGGCTACTAGTACACTCACGGTTTTCTTCATCACATCCATTTCCGATGCCAACCGCGCCACAACATCTGCTTCCCGATCCATCTTTATCTTACGGCTTCTGTAACCGTACGGGTCATCGTTCTGGGGGAACCCTATTTTCCACGGAATGTGCCCCATGCCTCGTACACGTCCTCCGTGTTCAGGATTCCCGAGGGCTTTTGTCAGCGCGTCGTTCTCTCTGTTGAACTTGATCTTCCCCTCTTGAGCATCCCTCATTGCGTCAATAAGGGCTTGGGTGGGTTTAATTATTTTGCCCCGGTAAACACACTCCCCTGTCTCCGGGTTCAGCGTTCCCCCATGCCCGTACCACCAGCTTTTGGCCCTTGGGTCCCATCCCTCCGTACCTGGACGGATTCCTCGCGCCCTCAGCTCGTTCTCCATCTTCTCCAACCTAGGCACCCAAAGGCGATACCCTCCTGGCCCCATAATATGATTGTACTCCTTCTTAGCCGCATTTTCCTTATTTTTTTCGATATTTGAATGAACTGCTCCGATTTCTTTTGCTTCACAAATTCTGGCCAATCATGTTTCAGTTTCTCATATTGTCCTTTGAAATCCGGAGTCTTGTTCTGCTTGACAAAGTCACGGGCTAGATTTTGCTTGAATTTCCGGAATGCGTCGGCCATCTTATGAAGAGCGAACTGTTTGACTAGCCTCCTCCTCTCCTTGTTTTCCTCAATCTTGTTACCCTCCTCATCGAATTTGTTGTATTCCGGAGGTAGAACGAAATGTTCCATAAGCTTCTTGAAGCAATCTTTTTTTGTTCTCTTATCGACAAAAGTGAAACCAGCAATTCGTGCCTTCTTTGGCTTATTCCACTCCTGGACGGTGATCGAGACGTTGTCTCTAACAACGGCTCCGCATTGGTTGACAAACTTGGTGGCGTTCTTGCGGGGCTCCAGCGGCCTGCCGGTTGCACTATCGACAACCTCGATGGTGCATGTTTCTCCTTGTTTCATCGTCTTGGTTGCGCCACGCTTTGACGACGTACTCGATTGTTTCGACGATCCGGCCGAGGGCTAAAATAAGAAAGAGAGTCGCGCACGTTAGTACACACATATTTATTCAAATCAGTTAGTTTGTATCACCAGAGGCTCAATGTATATATATACCTCGGCGCCGGAGGTGGTTGCTACTTCCATTTGAAGATCGTCGTTTATCGACGTTTGTTCGGCATCATCTTGCTGACGGCGCCCTTCATCTTCACCGTCAAGGTTCAGATAAGAAGAGATATCATCTTCTTCTTGTCCGGTCGGCACATATAGAATATCGCCGTTTATGATGCCGAACATATGTGCTTCACCGTCCGGATCATAGTTGTCCATAATCGGGTCAGCTCTATCGTCCGCCATTATGTCAGTCCTGAAAACATGTAGTAAAAACAAATTAATTAAGTGAAGAAGGGGGGCGGTGGCGGTGGCGGTGGCGGTGGCGAAAGGGCGGTGGCAAAAGGAGGGGGCGAGGAAGGGGTGGGAGAGGGTTTACACATTTTTGTATGAACCATGGCAAATTTTAGTACATGTATCATGGCAAATTTAAGTAATTCACCATGATAGTTTTAGTTTATAGTTCATGCCAAATTTGAGCCAGTGACCATGCATTGTTAAAATAACTGATGACATATTTCTTTTTTTACTTATGAATCATGTCAAAATTATTTGATAGATCATGGCAAATTTTAGTAATTCATCATGGCAAGTTTTTTATTTGCTAGGTGTACCATAACGCGGTACGAGGTGGTACCGGTGAAGGGGGGAAACATCCGGGAAAGTATTCCTGGTGTTTCGCGTTTTCAGACAGATGGGTCAGAGGGGGAAAGTTGCGTGTTCGCTATGCTAGGGATGCGTGATGGACGAACGGACTGCGTATCCGGATTCGTCTCGTCGTTCTGAGCAACTTTCATGTACAGAGTTTTCCCATCCGAGTTACGGTTTATTTTCTATTAATTTTCAAAGTTTTGGTTCATTTTCTAATATCCTGATTTAATTTAATTCAAATTATTAAATACAGAAACTGCTATGGGTACACGGAAGTGCACCCAGCAGTGTGTTCATGTGTATGACAGATGGGACCCGTAGGCGGGTGCCGGAGAGAGCTCCGGTGAGCCTCTCCCGTGGCGGCACTTCACCGGAGAAGGCCCGCTGCACCGCGCTTCTTCTCTTCGCCGTGCTGCTGCTCTCGTGCGCCGCCATGGGCCGCGCGGCACGGGGCCTGGAGGAGACGGCGCCTGAGGATAATTACCCGGCCGAGGCGCCGGAGTCGTCGCATGACAGCGCGGCGGGCGGCGTCGGGCGGCGTCGAGGGCGAGGGCGACGGCGGGCGGCGTCGAGGGCGACGGCGGGCGGTGTCGAGGGCGAGGGCGACGGCGGGCGGCGTCGAGGGCGAGAGCGACGGCGGCAGGCCTTCGGCGCGGCAGTCGGAGAAGACGAGAAATGGAGGCGAAGGTTCGGGCCCTTGTATTTATAGCCCCCCCACCTTTAGTCGCGGTTGGGGAGGCGACCCGCGACTAAAGGGTAACCTTTAGTCGCGGTTGGCCAGACCAACCGCGACTAAAGGGTTTTTTGCGGGTTTTTGCGTTCCCGCGCGCAACGACCTTTAGTCGCGGTTGGCCAGGCCAACCGCGACTAAAGGTATTTTTCAAAATACTTTTTCTTTTTCAAAATCTTAAAAATACAAATAATATATCAAAAAATTCAGAAAAATAAAACTAATTCAATTCAATATGTTAAAAACACAAATATTATATCAAAAAATTCAGAAAAATAAAACTAATTCAATTCAATATGTTAAAAATACAAATAATATATAAAAAAATTAAGAAAAATAAAACTAATTCAATTCAAAATGTTAAAAATACAAATAATATATCAAAAAATTCAGAAAAATAAAACTAATTCAATTCAAAATCTTAAAAATACAAATAATATATAAAAAATTAAGAAAAATAAAACTAATTCAATTCAATATGTTAAAAATACAAATAATATATCAAAAAATTCAGAAAAATAGAACTAATTCAATTCAATATGTTAAAAACACAAATATTATATCAAAAAATTCAGAAAAATAAAACTAATTCAATTCAAAATACTAAAAATACAAATAATATATCAAAAAATTAAGAAAAATAAAACTAATTCAATTCAAAATGTTAAAAATACAAATAATATATCAAAAAATTAAGAAAAATAAAACTAATTCAATTCAAAATGTTAAAAATACAAATAATATATGGGACGCCTTCTTCATTAATCGGCGTGAGAGGGCGCTCGCCAGGTATGAGGAGGACGGTCTGCCTCCTGGGAACTTCCACGAGGCCGGCCGTCGGCTATGGTGGTACGGCCGGACTCTGCAGAGCGTCATGGACTACATCACGGCCGGCGATATCCCCCGCCTGCGCTACCCTCAGTTCGATCCACGAGCGCCGCCCGACGACAGCGACGACAGCAGCGACGACGACGGCGGCAACTTAGAAGGCGACGACAGCAGCGACGACGACGGCGGCTATGAAGACTACGAGTATGCATATTATACGCCTAGGCAGGAGTATGACTAAATCACTCCAAATTTCATGTATCATCAGTGGTATCTCGAAATATTCGAAAATGGACACCAAACACATCACGGGTAATAAATTATTACACATCATTTCTTCCCTTGTGTCCCTGCTTGCTTACGATTGTGCCGTATCCATGGAGCATCCTCATCATTTAACTTAATGCTTGGGTCGGTGTTCACTTTGAAGGGCGGAATTTCAGCAAACATATTATAATCTTCTGACATGTCTGTCTTGTCCTCCACTCCCACGATGTTTCTTTTCCCTGAAAGAACAATGTGGCGCTTTGGATCATCGCATGATGTACTGATCGTTTTCTTATCTTTCCGTTTCCTCGGTTTGCTACTCATGTCCTTCACATAGAAAACCTGAGCGACATCTTTCGCTAGGACGAATGGTTCGTCAAGGTAACCAAGATTATTGAAATCCACCATTGTCATTCCGTATTGCTGGTCCACCTTTACCCCACCTCCTGTTAGCTTGAACCATTTGCACCGGAACAAAGGGACCTTAAAGGAGGGTCCATAGTCAAGTTCCCATATCTCCTCTATGTAACCATAATATGTGACCTTTTGCCCATTCTCGGTTGCTGCATCAAAGCGGACACCACTGTTTTGGTTGGTGCTCTTTTTATCTTGGGCGATCGTGTAAAATGTATTCCCATTTATCTCGTACCCTTGGAAAGTCGTTATAGTCGAAGATGGTGTCTTGGCCAACATGTACAGCTGATCTACAACATCATTGTCATTCATTAAATGTTTTCTCAACCAACTGCCGAAAGTCTCCATGTGGGCCTTCCTAATCCAGGATTCAGGCTTCCCCGGGTTGTCCGAGCGTAAAATATTCTTGTGTTTCTCAAAGTACGGAGCCACCAAGCTGGAATTGATCAGTACAGTGTGGTGTGCTTCAGTCAGAGAATGGCCGTCCATACATATCGTTGATTTCCTTCCGATCGTGCCTTTTCCACTTAGTCTCCCCTCGTGCCGCGATCGAGGAAGACCAATCGGCTTAAGGTCAGGAACAAAGTCAACACAAAACTCAATTACCTCCTCATTTCCATAGCCCTTGGCGATGCTTCCTTCTGGCCTAGCACGGTTACGAACATATTTCTTTAATACTCCCATGAACCTCTCGAAGGGGAACATATTGTGTAGAAATACAGGACCGAGAATGAAAATCTCTTCGACTAGGTGAACCAGGAGGTGCGTCATAATATTGAAGAAGGATGGCGGGAACACCAACTCGAAACTGATAAGACATTGGATCACATCGTTCTGTAACCGTGGTAGAACTTCTGGATTGATTACCTTCTGAGAGATTGCATTAAGGAATGCACATAGCTTCACAATGGCTACTCGAACATTTTCCGGCAGGAGCCCCCTCAAAGCAATCGGAAGCAATTGCGTCATAATCACGTGGCAGTCGTGAGACTTCAGGTTTTGGAACTTTTTCTCCGCCATGTTTATTATTCCCTTTATATTGGACGAGAATCCAGACGGGACCTTCATACTGCTCAGGCATTCAAAAAAGATGACCTCTTCTTTGGTCAGAGCGTAGCTGGCACGACCTTGAAACCATTCCGGATGCCGGTCATCAGGGTCTTTCAAACGTTGCTGGTCCTGCCGTGCTTCCTTTGTATCATTTGTCTTCCCATACACGCCCAAAAAGCTTAGGAGGTTCACGCAAATATTCTTCGTAACGTGCATCACGTCGATTGCAGAGCGGACTTCTAGGACTTTCCAATATTCTAGCTCCCAGAATATAGATTTCTTCTTCCACATGGCTGCGTGCCCGTCAGCTCCCTTCGGAACTGATTGTCCGCCAGGACCCTTTCCAAAGATGACTTTCAAATCCTTGACCATATCAAATACCTCAGCACCAGTGCGTTCCGCAGGCTTCGGCCGGTGATCTGCCTTTCCATTGTAATGCTTGCCTTTCTTTCTTACTGGATGAATTTTCGGAAGAAATCGACGATGCCCAAGGTACACGTTCTTCTTACAATTTGGCAAATGTACACTTTCAGTCTCATGTAAGCAGTGCGTGCATGCATTGTATCCCTTATTTGACAGTCCCGAAAGGTTACTAAGAGCAGGCCAATCGTTGATGGTTACGAAAAGCAACGCTCGTAGGTCAAATTCCTCTTCTTTGTGCTCATCCCACACACGGACACCAGGTCTGCCCCACAGCTATAAAAGTTCATCAACTAATGGCCTTAGGTACACATCGATGTCATTGCCGGGTTGCTTCGGACCTTGGATGAGCACTGGCATCATAATGAACTTTCGCTTCATGCACAACCAAGGAGGAAGGTTGTAGATGCATAGAGTCACGGGCCAGGTGCTATGGCTGGAGCTCTGCTCGCCAAAAGGATTCATGCCATCTGTACTTAGACCAAATCTTATGTTCCTTGCGTCAGCTGCAAAATCTTTGAACTCTCTGTCGATCTTTCTCCATTGCGTTCCATCTGCGGTGTGTCTCAACTCCCCGTCCGACTTACGGTCCTCTTTGTGCCATCGCAACAACTTGGCATGCTCTTTGTTCCTGAACAGACGTTTCAACCGTGGTATTATAGGAGCATACCACATCACCTTGGCGGGAACCCTCTTCCTGGGTTTCTCGCCCTCAACATCGTCACCAGGGTCATCGCCTCTGATCTTATAACGCAATGCAGTGCATACCGGGCATTCATTCAAATTCTCGTATTCACCGCGGTAGAGGATGCAGTCGTTGATGCATGCATGTATCTTCAGAACCTCTAAACCTAGAGGGCAGACAACCTTCTTTGCTTCGTACGTACTGGCGGGCAACTCGTTATTCTTTGGAAACATATTCTTCAACATTTTCAGCAAGTTTTCAAATGCCGAGTCAGCTACACCTGCCTGTGCCTTCCATTTCAGCAAATCCAGTGTGCAGCCCAGCTTTTTCAGACCATCATCGCATCCGGGGTACAACGACTTTCTGTGATCCTCTAACATGCGATCCAAATTCTCCCTCTCCTTTTCAGTTTCGCAGCGTCTCCGTGCATCAGCAATGGTCCGACCAAGATCATCAACGGTCTCATCACGTGCCTCTTCTTCACCTTCACCTTCCCCTTCACCTTCAGCATCCTCCATGAAAGTATCACCGAAATGAGCAAGATAGCTTTCATCGATGAAATCATCCCCTTCTTCATCTTCTTCCATTATAACCCCTCTTTCTCCATGCTTGGTCCAACAATTATAGCTTGGCATGAAACCGTGCCGAAGCAGGTGCAGGTGAACTTCTCTTGAGGAAGAGTAACCCTTCTGATTCTTACAGTCAACACATGGACAGATAACAAAACCCTTCTGCTTGTTCGCATTAGCCACTACGAGGAAATCTTTCAAACCCGTAGTGAACTCGCGGGAGAGTCGGTTACCGTACATCCATTGCCGATTCATCTGCATTATTATAATATAAAATATATAATTAACCATCATGCATTTGTTAAACTAACTAGCTATAAACAATAGAAATTAAACAATGAACAACACACATGCATATTTTATCAATGACACACATGCATGAAAGGTTCAAGTTGCTAACCGCGATCGAGGAGGAAAAAATAAATGAGGAACCTCAAGTGTGGCTCCAACACTTCATATCATGTTTGTTTCATGCTCTTGGGGCATTTCATCAAACACCTTGTGTGCATAAGAGGAACCAAAAGCAAACCTACACCCCCTTGTGAAGCTTGCGAAGAGAAGTGACACCAAATGGCTAAGTGAGTGTGCTGAACTGGTATATATAGGGGAGGAGCTTTAGTCGCGGTTGGCCTGGCCAACCGCGACTAAAGGCCTTTGGGCACCTTTAGTCGCGGTTGGCCTGGCCAACCGCGACTAAAGCCCCTCACGTGCACCAGCTGGCCACCGAGCGCCCTGGGCCCAGGCATTTGGTCGCGGTTCGTCTGCCGAACCGCGACTAAAGACTTCATTAGTCGCGGTTCCTACAGTTTCACGACTAATGGGGCTGGACGGAAGCCTCTTTTTCTACCAGTGCATGCATGGAAACTGGAGGAAGTACGAGAGGGGATCCGCAATTTGTGTACGCACAAAGAAAGAATGAGTATCACAGAGGTACTCCCTCCGTTCCAATTACTCCTCGTGGTTTTAGTTCAAATTTACCTTGCAATTCGGGATATGCTGCGAGAGGGTTGTACGGAGTATCGATCAAGAGGAGATTATGGCGAGGTCCGAAGAGCGGAAGAGAAAGGAGAGTATCCCCAGTTCTGCATGCATGGAAGCTATGATAGAAGCTAATAGGCCAGGACATCGCGATCGTATCACCAACACACAAATAGGTGATCCGTCGGATGACACCTGGTCACTTTTTTCCATCTGGTCACTATCCTTTCTGAACACAGTACAGGCACGCTAATATTATACGCGCATACAGACACTTGGTCACCTTTTTCCATCTGGTCACTATCTGCCGGATGACAGGCCACGTATTCTTTTTCCCATGTACAGCCATAAAAGTTTTATAACAAAATTAAGATAGTCATACATGTGTCGTTGCTGTTGTGTTCCACGACAATGATCACTTTTTCATCATGGAAGACATGTCGTGAAGTATTTTTCATCAGGGTAACCGACATGTGGCAGCCATCGTAACGGGTCGTTATTAAGTAATTTTCATCAGTTGTAGCCTTTTCGATAAGTAAGATTATTGAACCCAACGAGCAGCTAAAGGGTAGAATCAATATTCTCTAAAAATCTACCTACCATTGATACACTTTATAACCCTCTTTTAGTCCAGATGACCTTACAAAGGCGGTCTTGCCCAAGCAGAAGCTACGTAAGTCATGCGCGTTGCCGTCGTGCGAAATTGCCACCGAGATGGCCCGTCCCTTAAGATTTTGTGACCTTGAGGCGATGACTAAGAACTTTGCAAACATGGTAGGTTCCAGAGGTTTCAGGATAGTGTATCACCGGGGGGGGGGGGGGGGGGGGGGCATCGGCCCCCTACCCATTGTTGGGGTGAAAATTGTACATCTTTTAAATAGGAGAGAGAGAGAGAGAGAGAGAGAGAGAGAGAGTTGCAGCGCGTTAGCTGGATCCAGCGTCTTGAGATTAAAGAGGATTCGGCAAAAGGTTTAAATTTTCAAATTAATCTATAAATTGAGACACATGCATACATACTCTGTTAAGTCATTTTGTATACAGTCTTGCTAAGTCTTAGTCGACCGAGAATATTGCTATATCTGTAAGATTTTACATTGAGATCCGTGCAATTTTTTTCTTCAGATTTTTTCTTTTTTTCTCTCTTGTATATTATGCCATTTGAGTGAGACTTGGTTAAATCTCAATCGACTAAGACCTAGCCACACCCTTATGTATATAGTACTCCACCATTTCGAGCCTGTAGAAACTGATTGAATCCAACATATGTACTATGTTAAGTATTCAGATATATGCAACATACATACACTGTTAATGCATGCAAGGATTGAGTACCTACACAGTCAGTGCACGCCGTCTTTTTTTTTTTTGAGAATCACCGGGGGGGGGGGGGGGGAGCTCCCCACCTGAATATATTACTCAAAAGCCGCCGAGGCAACAAGCACAGAATTACATAGGCACGACGCAGCGTGCAGAGAGGTAGAAACGCCACGAGGAGACGTCCTCCTTGTCACATAAAGACATCAAGATGATCAACATTCTGCCGGACAAGCAGATGAGAGCGAATGTATCTCACTTTGGGTTGTCGAAGTTGGTAGTGGAGGAGTTCCACTCATCCCCCAATGTCTGTGGCATGCTGGGCTCAATTGTAATTTCAGTTTGCTACTACAGTACAAAATACAACATACACAAGAAGATTCATAGTAACATATGCATATGTTACTTGTGTGTCTCTCAGTAGCTGACGGAGAAAAGAGATGTGTATAACTTCGGGATCATCCCGTTGGAGCTCATCCCTAGGCATCCGCCCATATCCGCCGACAAGACCTTCAGCGACAGCAACCTCGGTCCATGGGTGAGTCACATCTTACTAATTGGAGGCACCATAAGAGGCTTCATGTTAATCCACATCAACAAAATTAATCTAGCCATAAGATTATAAATTTGATGGTCAAGATCTATTAAAAGACATTGCATCATTTATAAAAGGACATACCATGTACTTAGATATGAATAAGCTTACACGCACAAAAAAGTGTCCTCAACGCCCACGTCCAATTTCTGAAAAAAAAAACATAAGCAGCATGTTCCTTCTTACATTAAAGGATATTGCCTCATTTAAAAAGGAACCTCACCACCGCAAAAAAAAAACAAGAAAAAAGGAACATCATGTACATGGGCAAACAAAGAAAAAAAAAGACATGTACAAATAAAAAGTCCTCAATGCTCACGTCTCATATGTCAGTCCAAAAAAACACACCCACGCACATACTAGAAAAATACTTCAAGCCTCACGTCCTGGGGAAAGGAGAGACTTCCTTTTTATGAAAAAGAAATTTCAGTCATGGGGTAAAGGAAGGCTGGACGTGTTGCCAGTGCCGTAGAAGTCTACAGGCCAAGGGTTCATTCGCAGTCTAGGAAGGTTGTTTTCTTGGAATTGTATCAAGAGATCGTACGCATGACAGTCTTGGTGGGTAGCCGACCTTTACAATGGAGTCAAAGTCTCTGGGAAGGAACATGCGCGTCTTGAGTGGTGTGCGCTTGATTCTATACGCCAGGGTTCACACTGCGCTGGTGATGCTTAGTAGGGAGTTGCGAACCGAGATGTCGAGGATGAAGGCGCTAAAACTATCAGCCGCCATGCTACCCATCTGCCGGCTGGAGCTCCACGTTAACCTAGAGTTCTTTGGGCATGAACTTGCTATATTGGGATTCGGTCTGATGGTGGTTGAGGACACAATCACCGGCGCCAGAGGAAGGAGAAGAAGAGAAGGTGCCATTACAAACGTCACTGCGACAAGCATACAAGCAAGACGACACAAGGTTGGCCCTCACATCAAGTTACAACTTTCAACCGTGCCATGCAAGCCACCTACAACAATAATTTACCAGGTTGGCCCTCACGTTTAGTTAAAGGAAAAAAGCAATTTGTTTACCAGCTAAACAAACTAGAAATTCCTAATTTCCTCGAAGTTTTCCGAACTCACATCTTAAGTCGGAGTTATACTCTGCTTTCTATTAAGCTTATGTATTATGATAATCTAACAACACTTTACAAACTATGAGGCTACTAGCCTTTAGAGCCAATGTACAAAGGCACTAACCATGGTACGAGATTCATTTCAATCTCTTGGTTGCATTTGCTTCCACAGATATTTCTAAGACTATGCAGAGAGAGTGTACTTGATACAATAGTACATATGAACAATAATTGGAACACTTTTGAGACATGCCATAGAATGAGGTGATCCGAATGATTTTGTTCCCGTAAAGGAATTAAAGTGTTTTTAAAGTTGTTTACTTCTTTAGTTGTTGTGATAGGGCACTAAAATTTGCGCCACACAATCTCTCTGCTATTGCAATCGTTACTAACCATGGCAAAAAATAGTTTTGAAACATAACACATAACAAAAAAAGTCTTTAATCCTACAACATCATATTTAGGTTGGTGGGACACAATATCGCCATTATTGTCGAATTTATTCAAACTGTGTTTTATTTCCTTTTGTTTACTTTTATAAATATAAACAACTGCATTAAATGAAGGTGGAATTAACGTGGACTCATATTAACATCTGTATCTCTCCTTCTAAAAATCAACTTCATTTATACACACTCAAAAGCAAGGAGAATGTTAAAAATATACATAATAATGCTGAAGCAATAGTTCCTAGCACCCGTGCGGGCGCACGGGTTGAGGACTAGTTTGACTAGTGGCATTTGACTACGTACAGTGTTATCCCTGGTGAAATGCAAACTTAGAAGCTTGCTTATGTGGCATCTGACTAGTGGTGGGAAAAGAAGGTGCATGTATGTAAGGCCTAGCTAGGGCATACATATGGTGGGTGTGTACTCGAGGAAAACGGAAGAGGAAAACGTAGGGCACATCGCATAGCTCGCTCCATGCAAATGAAAAAGAAAGAATGAAAATAGAGCACATGCCTGAGGAATTCACTCTTTTTGTCACACACATAGAGGAGTATGTATTTGAAAAGAAAAACGTTCTTAACATACATATATGCCTGGTAGCATGTAGGCACAGGCATGGAGTCATCGTATATCGTAGTTATAGTAGTATGTTGCCAAGTGTTTGCATGTCGAGTATGTTGTGCATGTGTTTGGGTAACTACCTTCAGAGTCAAGGCAATGTTTCCATTGCCAGTTGAATTAGGGTCCAAGACGATTTGCTTTCATAAAGTTGAGTACTTGAGCTTGTGTACGTACTATTGATCTGGATACTATGGATACTACATGGACAAAAGAGTAGAAAAAAGTGTCACAGAATTTGCTGTGTTGTCTCTCAGCTGTGCGTGACTTTTGATCATTGGGCGAAAGCCAACAAGTTTCAATTCCTCGGTCACATTTATTTAGTTTTCAGTAACAGATTATTTTCTTTATGGGTTTAAAAATCAGAAAGATAAATTTCAGGTGTTGGCTTTTTGTCTATCATCCTACTACCTTTGTTCCTAAATGAAACTAGTAATAATGTACGTGCAATGTACGTTTATATTAGGCAGAATATTAGTTGCACGTTATATTAGGTAAGATATATCTGTTGTACGTTGGTATTTGGTAAGATATCAATTACTTTTTCGCGGGAATGGTAGGATATTAATTACATGACAGATTTTATGGGGTAGCGTTGAGTCAAAACGTGTTTATAACCAATGGCAGTGCTGGGTAATTAGAGCGTTAAACGTGTTTTGCTGCTCGACATTGGAGCGATTTGAACCGCTAGATAACATGATTTGACGGTTAAGATGGTTTGGATCTGCCCCTTTGGGTCTTTTTATATTGGTATAGATATAGATTATATTGGTATAGATATAGATGTAACGTCTTACATTTAGGAACAGAGGGTGTATTAATTAAGAAGCCTTTTCCATATTAAATGTGTACGTGCAATGCACGTTGATACTAGGTAAAATATTAATTACACGTAAATATTAGAAAGAATGTTATTTACGTATTAATTATGTGATTAGCATTGGCATTAATATTTGGTATGATATTAACAGCACACTAAATGTGTTGAGCGCTCACCGTTGGAGCAGTCTGAGTCGTTGGATTGACCTGATTTGACGGTCGGGATTTGTTGGATCTGCTCCTTTGGATCTTTTTATATTGGTATAGATAGATGATTGCTGCTAACTAACAAACAGTGACAAATTTGAACAAACAGGGGGATAGTTTGTATCACTGCAGATCGAGAGTAGAAAAACAAAGCTATTCGATTCACTTCAGCCAAAGGCCATGAATGCCTTTGTCAAATTTAATCCTCCAATTAAAAAAACAGCTTGGTTTTTCCGCTCGTTGTCTCATCCAACACTCCTCGTAAAGCAGTCAAAATACTTACAACATCTAAAGGGAGAAATTCGTCCGGAAAAGAGTCCAAGTTAGACCTCTTTCCGTTTCAAAATTTAGAGCATATATATTTTGACTGTTCAAACTTCATGTTTTAACCAACAAATAAACTGATAATACGTCAATTATGTTCCACGAAATTGGCAATATTGCACTCCTGTCCAGCGGCGCTTTCTTATGAGTTATAACCATGATACCTGTGGCTATCAAGAACATTTAGAAAGAAATATTACAACCAAAGTTCAATT
Source organism: Triticum timopheevii (assembly GCA_963921465.1). Taxonomy (NCBI): domain Eukaryota; kingdom Viridiplantae; phylum Streptophyta; class Magnoliopsida; order Poales; family Poaceae; genus Triticum; species Triticum timopheevii. Next base: position 9,751,189 of record OY997271.1, read on the forward strand.
ACCCTCACCAACTCACTCCGTGCTCAACTTATAAAATATAATTACATTAACATTTTAGTGTACGACATAAAAAGAATTTATTTTTAGGCTTGCCGGTGCGCAATGTAAGATGATCACGATTTACAAAGAATAAAGGCCACCATTCAAAATTACCGTGAACATTTGAAAATCCTCAAACATTTTTCAAATGCATGGACATTTCTATATATATATATATATATATATATATATATATATTATTGCACCATTTTTATGACTTTTTAGAGAAACGGTAGCTGTTTTTTTTTGCTGAACCAGCAGAGCAGCAGGAGCAAAAAAAAAACGAGTGAAAACAGGAGAAAAAGGCAAGTGGAAAAAAAAGGAACGAGCGCATCCACCAGTAGTGGGCCGCGACCCACTCGTGCTAAAGTTGCGCGGAATTACAGCTGATTGCCACTCTCTCTCTCTCTCTCTCTATTTCGCTGTAACCCTAGCGCCGCCACCCCGTCGCGCCGGCCGTCCAGCATCCCGGCCGCACCTCTCCGCCGACGCCCTGCCCGCTTCACCCCGTCGCCCGGAGGGTACTCCCCGCCGCGAGCCAGTCGCCCACCCCGACGCCTTCAGCACCCAGGTAGCCCTCCTCGCCCGAGCTCACCCAATCGCCCCCCTCGCCCGAGCTCTTCCTCGCCGGAGCTCGCCCAGTTTGACGATTTTCTCGCTCGATTTGCAGTTCCGCCGCCCCATGGAGGAGGAGGGGATATCTGGGAAGGAGTTGTTGAGGCCGGACAACTCTCTTTCAGCGGCGGCGGCGGCGGCAAGTCGACTCACCGACGACCTCATCGTGGAGATCCTGTCCCGGCTCCCCTTCCGGTCCGTCTGCCGTTCCAAGTGCGTCTCTAAGGCCTGGCGCGACCTCATCGCCCACCCCGCCCACCGCAAGAAGCTGCCCGAGACCCTCGCCGGCGTCCTCTACACCACCACCCCCGGCATCGGCGTCTACAGCTACCACCTGGCCGGCCTCTCAGCCGAGGCCGAAGGTCTTGATCTCGACCCTTCGCTCACCTTCCTGCCACATACGGGGTACAGGGACTTCGGGCTGGTGCGCGCCTGCAATGGCCTCCTCCTCTGCTCCTACCAACCGGAGGAGGGAACCGCCCGTTTCGTCGTCTGCAATCCCGCCACCCAGAGGTGGACGGAGCTGCCCCCTCGCCCGCGGCCAAACACATGCCGCTATTACCAGCAGTTCCATCTAGCTTTCGACCCAGCAGTCCCGTCCCATTTCCACGTTTTTGATTTCGAGAGCACTGACGACGTGGGCATTACAGGAGTGAGCATCTACTCGTCGAGAACCGGAGCCTGGAGCCAGAGGGATACTGGATTGGTTGACAAGGTTTGGCTGACCAATCGCAGTGTCCTGGTTGGCGGCATGCTGCACGTTGTCGGAAACCTACTGTATCCGGACGACAGCAACAATTGGGAAGACAAGACTGTGCTGGTGGCTGTGGACATGGAAGGCAAGGCGTGGAAGACCATCTCCGTGCCACGCGGCCAGAGTTATGGTACAGTTGGGTGGTCACAGGGGTGCCTGCACTATGCTGCTACATCTCCAGCTCCTCTCACTGTTGGGGACGACGATGAGGATACACTCTGCATGGCTGACGAGGTAGCGATTTGGCGCCTTGAGGATTGTGATACCCAGCAATGGGCCCTGAAGCACAGTTTCAGGATCGATAATGTGCTGAACCTAAATGAGGTGGAGTACCGGATGGTTGGGTTCCATCCCGATCGCGACACCTTCTTCTTTGTCAGCAAGGGTATTTTTGAGGGCGAAGCATGGGATGCGGCTTCATTGGTGTCATGGGACATGCGACGTCGCCAACTCTCTAGTGTCCTTCATCTCGAGAAAAGCAGTGTAGGGCCGTATCTTCCTTATGTTCCTCTCTTCTCATCAGAGCCACTAGCAGATGCAGGTGGGCACTAATTCAGTTCGACTCATGCTTGGGCTTGCTCCGATCAATGGAATAATCATGTATGTGTACACCTGCACTTCTTAATCTTTTTGAATTGTGTTAGTCAGTTTGTTCTGTGGGGCTAAATTATACTACAGTTATCCAGCTTTCTTGGCCATGATATGTAATGATTACAGTTGTCCTGAATCTTAGTGTTAGTGAGTGCTAGTTGTGAACTTCGTTTTGTTCTTTTTTAGTTATTATATGTTTGCTGATGCTCATAAATTCAGTTTTATTTAGTTAATGAGATTGGTCTTATGCAGTTGATGAGGTCATGAATTAAGTGCATAATGCAAACTTTGCTGAGAAGTTTTCTTGCTTGGTGCATATGTGCATTTAGTTTGTTTCAATTATTCATCAGGTGATAAACTAATGGTTACCGTGTAGGGTTGTTCTTCATGTATAGTGGTATAACAGATGTTGGGATAGTCCTTTTTGCGACCCGAATTTTATCATATCACTCTAAACTTTCAGCAGAAATATTAGTAAGAAATTTTGTACAGGGTGGGTTGACAGATTGAAGCTAACCTGTATTGGGAAGATTGCTCTCCATTTAACATGGACAGAGTAAAAATAGCATAATTTAACTGTGATAATTTAACATGTTGTCTCTTTTTGAGCTGGCTGAAGGTCCTAGTAAGAAGATGGATTTTTTTAGAAGAAGGATGTTATCTAAAAAGAAAGATGATGTTAAAAAGTTCCATCTAGCGTAATGGAAAGATGTTTGTAGACCGAAGGATATGGGGCTCTTGGGATAGTCGATTTAAATGTAATGGATGTTTGTTTACTTTGTAAATGGATGTGGAAGTTGGAGAATGAGAAAGGTCTGTGGCAGTCCATAGTTAGAAATAAGTATATTGATAAATTGAAGTGTTTAGTTGGCTTTTGCTCAAAAGAAGTATCTTTACTAGAGACAATTTTAGGATGAGGAATTGGAAAGGCAAAGACACTAGCTAGATGTATCTTTTGTGAATGTTCTGTAAATGTGTAGTTGCTAAATTCTTGTGGGGGATCATTAAATCTGTGACCGGTGTAAATGATATACCTAGTGCTGTAGAAGATTTTAGTAGCTGGATAGATAGCTTTCCAGAAAAGTAAAGAATCTGGTGGTTGTGTGTGTAGCAGCAATTTTCTGGACTTTATAGATTGCCTGTCAAACTGCTCATTGGCTGTCATATTGGTCTAATTTGCAGAGAGACTAAGGGTGCCAGGTGCTTCAAGCCATGGCATCTAAGCTGAGGCTCAAACATCTATTCAGTTCCCTTCGCCAAAAGAACAGAATTCTGGCAATGCAACAATTATTGACTTCCCAAAATTTCTGTATAAAAAGTTCATAAGAAAAACTACCAAATTCATATAATCCAGCCATCTCTGCTTTGGAGCTCCAGATCAGAGGAGGTATCTAACACTACCATAGTTATGCCCGTGTTGTTTATGTTCATGTTTTTTTTTTCATATAAGACGAAATTCCAAGAAGGAAAAACAATTTTTAGCATGATACACATTTTTTTTAACATGGGCGCAATACTTGCCGGTCCCCATCAAAATATACAAGCATCCAAAAGACATGTCATCTGGAAATCCCACAAGAATTTTGCATAAAACTATTATATAATCTCTGCAAGGAAATGGCAAAGTGGCCCTTGATTAAAATTTGAAAAACACTTGATCCATCTAGAAATATAACCAGGTTGCTCACAATTTTCTGCATATGACAGGACCTTGTTTCGATCATGGGAATTCTTCTCCACAATTCGTGTCTGCCAAACAGACCATGAATCGTCGAATTCACAATGCAGAAATGGCAAGAAAAGAAATAGCGTAAAATCATGTTATTACTGGACTAGTATAAAGAAATGATCAATCTACAGGATCACACAAACCTCTATCATAGAGCCAAGTTCCACCTAATCTTAGAGACCTAGCACAGAAAATGACCATCCTATAGGCGAACTGCTACAGAGAATCACAGGTCAAGCAAGCTGCTTTAGCTTCCACTGTGTTGGCTGGTTATGTACAATTGCCAAGTGTTCACCAGGATTTACAAAGAATCAATCAGCCCAACACAAAAGTGAAGAATGGGTCCCCCTTTGCAACTCAGATACTATCAACACATCTTGCTAGCACTTAAGCGGTAACAGGACAGCTTCAGTTCGACTTGTAGGCCCAGCTGTGCTCCTTGAGGTATGCTTGGACGGCTTCCTTGATGGCAAGATTCGGAACCAACTGGTGCTCCTTCAAGGGCTCCCGTGTCACCGGGTCGAAATTACCCACCTAAGGAAAGGTTACTGTGAGTTTTACAACATCATAGTTCAAAGTAAAATTGTTGTTCTTGTGTAGAAAGTTGAACCGCCTGTACCACAAATGCCAAGTTATATACAAAGTGAAGTTTAAATTTGAACCTTAGCACATCGTCAAATCAAATAGTGCGCCAGTTCAATTTAGCTACACCAGCTACTGTTCATTTGTTCAGGTACCTGTGTTGTTTCTTTTAATAACAGTTCTTTCAACTATGAAGTGCTTATTTATACAGAGTCATCTAAATCTATGATATTGTAGAATCAGGCAATAAATATGTAAGTGGAATAGTCTTGTGTTAAGGAATTTCAGGGGACGATATTAGCAAACACCAGTAGACAAAATAAATTAAATCAAGGGTTCTCTATGAACCGATACCAGATTAGGAAGAATGCGCACCTTGCGAAGATGCTCAAGCAGTATGGCCCTCTCATATGTTACACCACTGGGTGTGATAACTGGATCTCTAAAAATCTCGAAAGTTATTTGACAGCAAAGGTAGTAGGGCACCTAGGTATTCAGAGTCGGAACAACTTAAGAACACAGAGGGAATAAAACAACACTGAACAAAAAAAAATGGACACAATATCATTAAAAATAGTGCTTTTACATCTCCTGGTGTATCAGCAATTATAGCATTGGTGAAGACTTCAGATAACAATTTGCATTGGTCTGAATACTCATTGGTTGTCCCGTCAGAGTCTTCTGAAAGTGTGCCGCTAAGAAAGTGATGCTCCTGCAGAGCATTTTCGCATGCTTCCCTGCACGTTCATGTTATAGCAGCAGTGTTATAGAAACCTGTGTCTTGATTGTAAGGCATCACAGCAAGTGTTAAAGTTTTGCCGAATTGAACCTCAACACTAAATACATGCACTTGGCTTGATGTGCAGCATATTGATGCCAACTTTCCCATGGTAATTTCAGTATACAACGTACCTTAAACTTTGCATCTTCCAAACTCGCTGAGTGGAGTGCTTTTCCCAGTCTAGGTACTTGGCCTTGGCAAGAACCTGCCAAATGTCCTCCGCCATTTTGTCCCCTGAATTTGAAGACTTCAAGAGATCCAAAGCCTGTTCCCCATCAATTTGTCAAGCCAAAATAACTGTCAACGTCAAGCCAATTAGCTGAGGTAAATAATTAAATGTGTCTCCAACTGTCATTTCACCTCCTATATAATCAGGAGAGCTTGGTGAAAGACACCAAGGTAGTACATATTGACATCACCATCTTTCTCAAGAAGACCGCAAGCCCATAACAAGTTATAGTGAAACCATTTCATCCGATGGTAATTACTAACGTCAAAGAGGACAGGGGGTTCAGTTCAAGTTCCGCAGTATTTGGGAACATGTAGACAATAACATCCAAAAAAATGTGTTAAGACTGCAACTCAGAACAGGACACAAAAGGTCAGCGTCCCAGTGGGGGTGTGGTTACAAGGGTAATCAGGAAGCATGCTTTAGACACATGTGAGATCACCGGTTGGATTCAGAGATATTCTAGACCTTCTTGAGGTTAACCGTCAGTCAGACTGGTGCTTACAATCTACCAATTCTTATATATTGTAAATAATGGCGCAAACGTGATGATCTTAGCATAATACAGAGCCTGGTTCAGAATGTAGAGCGGGTTTACGAACGGTGGACCTTCTCGAACTCCTTGACGGCGAGAGCGCAGTCCTCCTTCTCGAGCAGCGCGCACCCTAGCAGATAATGTCCCTGCATCATCAGCAACAGAAGCAAGAACAGATGAAGCTCTGAAACCTCTGCACATTTTATAAATATACGCCCTTCTTCCTCATGCATGAACTGAAGAAAGGGGAATAATGATCCGTCTCGGTAACCTTGACGGAGGTGTCGTCGAGCGCGAGCGCCCTCCTGCTGTCCTCCTCGACCCTGGCCCAGTCCTTGCGGCGGAAGTGGCAGAGGCCCCGGTTGACCCAGTAGACGGCCACGCCGGGGCAGAGCGCAATCGCCTGGAAAAAGAACCAACCAACCAATCAATCAATCAATCCGTTCTTGGAGATTTGAGGGATCGAATCGCCGGCCGGGAAGAAGGGGATTGGGGGAGAGAGGAGTTGCCTCAGTGTAGCAGTCGATGGCGGCGCCGAGGCGGGCCTTGCGGAAGCACGCGTTGCCCTCGGCGCGCCGGAGCTCCGCCTGCCGGGCCACGCCGCCGCCGCCGCCATGGAAAACCTCCCCCCCTCTCTCTCTGAGGTTTGCCGCAAGGAACCTAAGACCTGATCATACACGGGCCGGGCCGGGGTTTGGGCCGGGCTTCACAAAGCCCGAACTGAAAATCACAAGCCCAACCCGACCGGCTCAACAAAAACATGAACTGTACCATTTACCAACTAAAATCATATTTGTCTCAACAAGAAAAAACAACTAAAATCATATATTATAGTACTTATTACTTATCTATAGAATAGAATATATACTTTTGGTAATTTCGGGCTTGGACTTGACTTTTCTGCCCAAACCCTTTTTTCTCTAAACACTTTTCCTCCCAAAGCCTAGCTCGAATGCCAGGCCTTTAGACCGGGCTGCCCATGATCAGGTTCACAACAAACATATAACTCTATCAGGCCTATAAAATATAACAATGAAAATACAAACTTCAAACTAGAGAGCGTAAAAGCTCACATACATCGTAGTTGATGAGAACATCTCCTTCCACTAGACGCGCATTGCCAGAAATCCCGAAATAATAGTTCCTCAAAAATGCGAGCACCAACACTCTGTGAAAAATTAGAGCGAATTCACATACATCAAATTGAAGGCGCATGTCGGAATTGCAAATGCTTCTTCGTGAGTTCACAAACATCAAATTCAATGAAGATGAGACAGCTTACGAATTTGGCATGCGAATGACGGGTCACGCCAATGACCTCCAAGTTGCTTGGCTACACCGTTGAAGAAAACGAGGTCATACTCAAATTCATGTGATCGGTAGTCGGCTTCGTACTCGTAGATCACCTTGTCAACCAAGATTCTTACCTCTCACGATGCCCACTATTGGGGTCCTGACGAAACAACGGGTTGCCGTCGAGGTGCTCTTTGCAATCAACCATGACATTGGAGAAGGGTGGGTATCACACCAAACAAGCATTACGGGCTCAAATTCTAGTTGGTGTGCATGGTGTAGGATGGGTTGATCATCATACATTATTTATTGTTTCTAACAAAAAGAAAGAACTATCTAATGTTTTGCATACCTTTCTTCTATCATTCGCTGCGACTCGCGAAAGTGTTGGATTCTATGTCTTCTAGGCGCGGCCGGCCAGAAATAGTCGAGTGGGATTTGTTTACTCGCATGTTAACAACAACCTATGTGGTGCACGGGTTGTATTGTTGTATTCTCTTGCTATCACTTTGAAAGGTGTTATTTCTTGTACAAAAAGGTATCTACGAGATGTATGAGTAGACGCGTGCATCAACTAACAAAGATTTTCGGTCTCTAATCAAACTGCGATTTTTGGTCCGGGAAATTGGAACTTCTAACAACAACAATAGCTTGCTTGAATCCATGTCTGTCAGTAGAACTTCCCATGGGTTCGATACCCAGGGTCACCCTTGGGGAAAAGTTAGGGACTACCTACAACAGAAACCAGATCAAAGATAATCAACTACCTAGTCAACGAGGCGCGCCACACCGTCAACGTGTCCATCGACAAGCCGGTGTCCGTATGAGAGGCCATCAGAGAAGGTGACGCAGACCACCATCGTAGGCACCCTTGGCGAGCTGAACTACCGGATAAATCTAAATGGATTTCTGGGCGATGGTTGGGCCGTCACCAGAGGCTTCGGTCACGGCGAGCCTTGCCTCACGTACGCATCCTACGGTGATTAGGCCAACGAGGGTGGTGATCATTGTTAGCACTAGCCCAATTCTCTCTACACAAAGGGTAGGGGGGCCAATGTCCCCTCCCCTATTAAGAACAAATATATTGCATTTACAACACCAATTAACAATCGCGAGATAGACACAAGAAGAGCAACAAAGTGTAAAAGATGTGCGGTTTTGATCACAATCAGTTATAGTTCTTAAAAAACCATGACATGATGATCATTGTTGATCAGGTACCCTGACAATCCGTATGACAGAATATGGGAGTCAAGTCAGACATGGTGCTGCAAGCCAACTACCTAGCCAACATGGCACACGACACCGTCAACGTGTCCACTGACAAGCAAGTGTTCGTTGCCACGGACGAGAGGCCGTCACGGAAGGTGATGCAGACCGCCATCGTAAGCACCCTTGGCGAGCACACCTATCGGCTCAGCCTCAACAACTTCTTGAGCGAGAGCTGGGCCGTCTCCTACTTCCTAGGCGATGAATGTTTTAATCCCGTGTAAAATTTCGTGAAAATATAACATTCAATGTGCTCAAGATACAAAATATTCAAAATCGGTACTCTGAAAAAAAAACTCGGTTTTTTAAGCAGTAATTTTGGGCTGCTTGTTTTGTTATTTTTACCAAACCATCATGAACGTGATCTCTTTACAAAAAATCATCAGTAGGGAGAACACTCAAGAATGTTTGTCTAAAGAATTTCGGAATTGTTTGATTTTTCATATTTATTTTTTTCAAAATTCACTGTTCACCCGGCTGCATTTGAACCTGGGAGCAGAATGTCACTTTCAGCTAAACAACACTTTTCTCTGATGAGCTCAGCTCCATCATAGTTGGGTGTCATTCTGGTTCATTTCATTCCATCTGAAAAAGGTTAGTTAAGAGTTATGGACAAAAAGGCTAAAGTCTTATCATGTAAACAACATGATGAGAAATTCAACCCGCGTCACATTGTGCCGCAGGTTTGTATCCCATCAAAACTCAATGGATTATAACTTCAAAAGCTTTTACTGTTCTTTTTTCTTCATTTCAAACAAAAATGTCATTTTTCCCAATTCGTTAAATCAAAAATCGAAATGGGACACGGTAGTCCTTTTTTAACTCTGAAACACAAACGGTCGTACTCTGAATTTGTTTTGAGTTTTTAAAAAACTATTGCTATGTTCTTTCATCAACAAGTAAAAAGATGTACCTACATGTCTTCCTTTTTCTTTGGTTAATTATATCCAACACCACTACGCTGAAAGAAAAAGGTACAAAACAAAACATGCAGTACATTCTTCAGAGCTCAAGAAGCCAATTGCCAAATACATTTACATCAGAGATTACGTGCTTTTATTCCATTTCGATTTGAAACAGAGTTTTCCAAACAGGTAAAGAAAGATCAGAGTTGGTTACATCTCATCTCTTCAGGTTTTACAGTTTTTCTTCACCCATTTGACCAACCCAACAGCCCTAGTTGCTACCATTCACCTTAGCACTGCCACCGAGGACCAGCTCCCTGAACCGGGCGATGCACTCCATCGCCCGGTCAAACTCGCCGCTCTCCAGAGCAAAGCTGAACCGGCAGTAGTCCGGCACCCCGGTCCATGAGCTGCTGCTTATGCACAGTCCAGTGGACCTGAGGAGCGCTTCCCTGATGTTCTGGCTATCGAGCTTGCCCTCGAAGCCGTCAACCTTGAGCGATTTGCCAATATAGGCGGTCGGCTTCGCCAGCATCGAGATGCCGCCGTGGCAGCCCGCAGCATCCCAGCCACAGCTCTCAAGTGTCTGTTTGTCGCAGGAAGAGAAAACCAGAGGAGCGAATTTGTCAGACATGTGTGGCGAACTCTGCAATGCTCGCAATTCTAACTGCAAGTTCCTACAGCTGCAAAAGTATGTCTTAACTAATTGCAGTTGTATCATTTTGTATGTCCAAATTTGTGATGCATCCAATGCTGACTACTCAAAATAGTACTCAAATTAGACTAAGATTCCTACCAATTTTCATGTACAAAAAGGGGGCCAGAACTGATGAGTGGAAGAAAATTGAGAGGACAAAACACATGATATCGCAGAAGACATACCTTGATCAACTGGTTGGCACGATTCTTCAGCGTCTCCTTCTGCTCAACGACGAGGTCAGAGAAATGCTGATCCTTCTGGTTCTTAAGACCCAACAGTTTCCTGAAAGTGTACTTCAACGTGCTGTGTGGCCGACTCAAGCTTGGGAAACTGTAAAATGTGTCAACCAAGGACGAGTCGCTCATAATAAGAAACCCGAAGTCAAGCCCAGCCGTGGTCAGCTCAAAGGACAGCTCCCCGAGCAGAGCAACAGAGAACGAGGGCTTTGAAGACTTCACAGTAGAAAGACGTTTTTCCAAATTCCACTGGCTACAGCCAGAGGATTGGAACTCCAGACCAGAGGATGAGGTATCTATCACCACCCTAGCTCCGTATTTGGCACAGACAGAAAGCAGCTCTGCTATATCGTCGTCGCTGTACAGAAAGCCAGTAGGGTTGATTGTGGGGCCAGAAATATAGACCCACGGCTGAGACACCTTCTCTAGTGCGGCGGCTAGAACGCTTGGCTCGATCTTGAAGCCTGAATCTGCCTTTGTTGGAATAGTCAAGGTGGCTGCGTTCACAAACTTTGCTGCGTTGACATAATGCCCGTTGGTGCCCAAGGGGAACAGCAAGGTGCCTTGTTCTTGCATGCAGCAAAGAACAAGCTTGTTGAAGAGTGCAAGACAGGTGTTCCCGTATATAATTTCCGAACCACTGTCTGCTGAGAAACCATAGCTATCTTTCACCAGCTGCTGGATGCTGGAGCGGACATCGGTTTCAGAATCAGTGATGTTCTGACGAACAAAACTTTCAAAAATGGAGGCGTTCACTGCAGAAGGTACTGGCAAGAAGCTGCGGTCCAGATCCATATGTATGACACCAGATTCCTTGGAGCCAGGAACGAAAAACTCGGCTCCTTCTAGGGTGGACATAGCTGAACTTGAAAACCCAATCATCTCCTTAGATATCACTTCTGCAGGTTCTCTCTGAAAAAGAGCAACCAAAAATTAGAGGGAAAAGATGAAAAGCATAAACGAAACACGCTGAGGAGCTCACTGTGGCGTAATCAAAGCACCCAGCTAAGAGGGAAGTAGTCCAAATTCATGGACTAGCTTGCCCGAGCTGAGGGCAGTGCCCACTTAAACAGGCCATTCAGCATCTTGTGGTCAGAACTGACTGAGATGGAGAACTGGAAGAGGCAAGCCATGTTTACCTCCTGTTGTGGATGCCGGTCGCCAATTTGAAACGCCAGCAGCTCATGGAAAAGACAACCATAATAGTGCTGGCTGATGACAGAAGTATGGCCTTCCAATAGCTCAATAGTTTGTGACAATGCCTTATAAACAGTTGGATCTTCAGAGATAGCAAAAGCAACTTCCAGATCAGAATAAACCTGCGAGTAAGATGAAGCAAACACAAATGAGTATATTTAAACAGTGTTTCTAAAGTACATATAAGTATGCACAACAGTTCAATTACAGTTCAGGCTAATTGACACGCACCTGATTCTTTACTAAGCCACACAATATGGCCGCATGTGAAGGCAGGGTCTTTCCAGCAAGATATTTCAATACACCATTTGAGCTTGGCAGACTAGACAACTCCAGATGCTCTGAAATATCTAGTAACAATCGGGAACCAACATCCTTCGTTACGCTTAATAAGTTCACGAAAGCAGCACTGGTGATAGCCTCAAACTGAGCCATGCCAGTAACAACAACCTGAGGCTTCAGTTTCCTGATCAACTCAATCAGCAAATCTGATTGGCGTGGTGCTTCGATTACAGTTACAGTGTCTTTAGCATGGTCACTTTCCTGAAATTTAAAAGAGGGGCAACCGCATCAGATTTCTTGTCAGCAATAACTTTTTCTTCACAGAACAGGAATGTATTTTTCCCAAGTTTCAAACACACGCGGAAAGAGAGAGGGGAGGATTGATCAAAGTACCTCAATTGCTAAAGATGTTAACCATTGCTTGGGCAAGTGTCTGGTTAGGTGTTCATCAACAATTGCAAGTCCCGGTGAGAACAATCGAAGAGCATTTTCTATTGCAACAGCACGGGATGGGAACACAACAACATTCTGGTGCACCAGCAAAGAAAAAGGAGTGACACATGAAGCATAAGTGAGAAGCACCAAATAGGTTGATCTTATGAATTCCTAATGAACAAACATAATTGCACAGGAATAAACACCAAGTCTTACATCAGGAGTTAATGGGATGTGGTGGTAACTCTTCATAAATCCGGCAACAAGATTCCGGAAGTTTAAACATCCAGCTGGAGGCTCACAAGGATTAGACGTGTTCTCTTGCAAGAAACTAGCTAGGTATGCTAGGAAAGGAATTTTTTCATCAGCAACAGAATCGTCATCAAAGGACAAATCAAGGGAGCTGCTGACTTCATGGAATCCGTCTTTAAGGAACTCAAATATTTTCTTCACCTGAAATTCTCCAAATTAGTACCAGTCCAGCCATTATATTATTGTTTTATAAACCTAATCAGAGAGCATAGGTACCTGGTTGGGCTGGCGAAGTTGACAGTTATACACAGACAAAGCGTGTGAAATGCGGCCACCAGATTTCATGTATGCCCATGCTGTGCGTGCACACACAGGCTGATCCCCAACAAGATCCATAAAGAACTCGAAGCGATGTCGGCTATTTTTCTCAATTTCAACTAAAGCTGAGATGTCTGTGTCAGCAGCCTGAAAAGACCCAACTAGTTGGTAATGGTCCTCAACAAAAAATGGTCTTGCAATACACAAATTGTAAGCTAGTAGATGAAAATTCTAGGCCCAGCTAAAGATTGGTATGCAAACATGAAGAGCATATTTCTCCTAACCAGGATATAATGGTTGCACGAGAACTTGAAAAACACTGTGATTAGTTAACAACTAGTCTGTCAAAGCATCATTACCTGCATAATTTTTGTTTGCCAGAGCTTATTGATGCGAAATCCACGGCGTAGAAATAGGCGCTCACAGACACCTTGTCCTGGCCGGCCTCCCATGTTGAATACCATAAGTCCACTAGGCTTTATCACAGATATCCCTTCTTCAACAGCACGAGCAATCAACCCGAGGCCAAATTGGTCCTCAACAAAGCCCTGGATGCAGTAAGTTCACAAACAAACAAAATTAACAATAGGAAGCTAGAACAGTACAATCAGCCATAGTAACAAATATTGACTTTAGTAATGCAGTGAAACATCATGGCATAAGAATTGTAATTCTTTTAGGAAAGGAAAATTTTAACAGGCTAAAAGTAAATACCGCTGCTAATAATTTCCATATTCCATCAGCCATTTTTTATAGGAAAGATTGGGGTGCTGACCGCGCTTGTCCATACAGGTTGTAAGACCAAAAATTATGCAATAGGTGGAACTTGAGGTGGAGTTCTATTACAGATTACTGCCAACTAATCCTAGTACCCATGATTTGGTCTGCTAACCCCTGTCAATACATATTATATACTGCCAGTGCTCTCCATCCTAGGTTCCTAACTACCTAGAGTTAAATTGCTTACACTGGTGGAACCATGTCGTAAGTACAAAGCATACATTATTTCTACAAAAACTTCATTTTATTATGTAAAGGTAGGAGGACCACATGCCTACAAGGAAAAAAGAAATGTTCAAATGCATATTTTGTAAGCAGACTATGAGCAAACATTGGCAAGTAGACTTCTAATACTATATGTTTCATCGATCCAAAAGTCCTTGCATGGGATACAATTTAGAAGTTTTCTTTTCCTTTTGTTGTTTGAGAAAAAAAAAGGTTTGGGGACTCTGACATGAGTAACCATTTAGTAACAGGTAAACTGAATGGCTCGAGTTTAAATAGAAGACATATCTCAACTTACCTGAAGAGCACAGTAGTTGCTCAAGGAGTACAAGAACTCCTCACTCGAATTTTCAGTTACAATCTTTGACATCGCCTCTGGATTGGGGTTAAGAATCTGACAGGCAGATATTAAGGGCATTTTGGTCAAGTTCTGATCGACTATAATGCCCTTTCACAAAAAATTGGTAAAACCTGACCATACCTGTGGTATGCATCCCACAATGCGATCAAGTTCTATCTTGTTATCTCTACAGTAAGAAAGAAGATCAGATTCATAGAATTCGACTCTGTCAAGCAATGTTTTCCCCTCCGCGTCGTAGATTGGGAGACCATCGTCATCTAGTGCATTCAGGTAAAGGTTTATCCATGCAATCTTGATAGCTCTTGGGTTTATATCCAGACCATAGACCTTCAAAAGAACAAACAATGCTCAAGCAATGTAATGCCATGCCGACTGCAAACTAATTTGATTAACTGGTATGTGTGGCTCAAACCACTGAAGTGTGAGTCCTTGTTGTTATTCTTTTCAAAGGACATTGACTGTTCAGCATAATAGAAATAATATGTGGTGGTAGTGCCTTGCTCAAATTTTGAAAGCAATATCTTCAACTTGTATTGTTTTATCAGGTATACCAAGCAAATCAGGTACACCTAAAAGTTTCTTCTCAAGTAACCTGAGTAAATGTCCAACTGCTGCAGGTCCCACTTTTGCCAAAAAAAAAAAGGTACAATAAATATCCACAGAACAACAGGTACCAACCTTCGAAGGGCACCACTTTTCTGCAAGTGCAATGGATATCCAACCATTGCCACATCCCAGCTCTGCTACTGTCTTGTCCCTGAAGATGGAATCTGGGTGCCGATTGAGACCCTCGTAGAAAGTGAATGACCAATCTTCTGGAATGAAAATGCTGGGTATCTCCATCATTGTTAGCTTCTTTCTTTGTTGGAATCCTAGAAGCAGTTGATAAATTTTCAAGATATGAAAACCAAATAATAGATAGTTGATCAGGAAAAAGTTAATGCATATATAGTGAACCAGGAAAGCTTTTACTAGTGCGCCAACTAAAGACAACAACTTATACACAAAAACATTAACAATCGTGTCATATGTGTTTCCCTTGATCCTTTTATCATACCTCCACAAGCCAGTAAGTTAGTAAGTGTTCAACAGACCAATGTGATCCAACTGAAGCCATATATCTGAATGCAACTAACTAACTATCCCCAGTAATTTGAATTCTGACCTATTAAAAAATGTCTCCCTGTTTCTAAATTGTATACGTATATATTATACTTAATGATTGAGGAATCTCTCAAAAAGGTGCCCACCAGGATCGGATATATTAACTTAAGATTGTCTAACAGCAAATCCTGAACCGAAACATGTCACACAGATGAAGAAAGGCATTTCCCATTTGATATAAGAGCCAAACGGACAGCCTAAATTACTCAGCAACCGAAGCAAGCTGTTCCCTGGATAAGGAGGAGCAATGGAGCATGGGGACCGAATCATTGCGCAAACATAAACATAGATATATGGCATGGCCACATCACGCAGAGATACCTAACGCTAGCTTACAGCAGTCAACAGCATCAACAGCATCACGCAACGGCCACATGGTCAGCACTCCAGCGCAATCACAGGATACGCCGATTCTGAAAGATACCATGCACATCGCAACAAACAAGATAATTTTGTGCTATATACTATAGAGTCCACACATAATTGTGCCCTTGTTATTTAGTTAATAATGTAATTGTTTTCCTTCCAATTGGGTGGCTCAGTCACTGGGCACACAAAGTCACATCTTCGGTGTGTTTGCTAGTATGGCGATCACACAATAATACTCTCCACTGAGCTGCCAGTAGCAACAATTTAATAACTAGCATCCGCTGAGCTAGGCAAATGTTTTATCACCGAACGAAATTACTGAAAACAACAACGACGACGACGATGACAAAAATTACTGATGGCGGTAACCGGATTGAGCCCGTAATTTTCCACCGGACCGCAAGAATCCAGCACCCAGATCACCTATTCCGTGAGATGTACTATCAAATCAAAGCCTCGTGCAAGGAGGCACGTCACAATCCATTAAGATTATTATCCAGTAGCAAATCCTGAACCGGGACACTTGACGCGGATGACGAAAGGCATGCATTACTTATTCAGCAACGGAGAGTGCCCAAATTACTTATTCAGCAACCCAGGCAAGCTGCTCCCCGGATGAAGAGCATGGGGACCGAATCCACCACTTTTGCATCAGGCAGTGGTGGCCACATGGGCTACACGGCTCCCCAAAGGATCCCACGGGCACGGCAGCAAACAAACAAGATCCTTGTCGTGTGTGCTGCTTGAGTAATGCAATAATGTTATCCTCTCCTCCCTCCCCAATGGGTGGGTGGATCATCGGATTCTTGGCAAAATTGGATCCTTGCTGCATATTTATTTTTTGCTGGGCTGCTGATGATGATAGCACTGCACTTAGCAAGCAGTGGCAGCGCAACAATGGAAAAAAGTATCTTGTCAAGAAACTGGGATTTCCGGCGGCGGTAGCCGGATCGAGCCGTGATTTCCCGCCGGGCCGCGAGATTCCGGCGCCGCGCCCAGATCGCCGAGCCCGCCAATGGCGGTAGATTTACTGTATATTTTTTTTTCTCTGTGCGGATGGGAGGGAAAAGGAGGGACCTTGGAGGTGGGGGTCGAGCACGACGTCGTGGATGCGGAAGTGGAAGGTGCGGAAGCACTCGAGGCCGGCCGCGGGGCCGCCGGCGGCGAAGCGCCGGCGCACGGCGCCCAGGAGCCGCCTGGCCTCGGCGCGCGTGGCCGGCGCGTCCAGCCGCTCCAGCACGGCCTTGGCGGCGCCGTATGCCGCGTCCCCCGACGCCGCGCACGTCGCCAGGAACGCCTCCACGCCCTCCGCCGCCGCAGCCATTCCCGTCGACGGGCCGGGCCGGATGGCTCTGGATGCGAGGTTCGAGTGGGAGCGGGAAGAGGAGGAGGAGGAGGTGAGGTGGGAGGTCAATGAGGTGGACAGCAATGGCGGAGAGGAGGCCGGCTGGATATATAGGGGCCCGGCCCGTGGAGGCGGGGCGAAGGGACTAGACGTCGTCGCCGTGGACGAACGAGGGCACAACCGTCAATTCCTATTTACTGGGAGATCTCAATTTCGCTTGAGTTTTTTATAGGCTGCAAAACGGTTTTCATCTTGAAATGATTTTTCATTCCATATTAGTGCATCATGTGTATCATTCATTATTTTTAATTAAAAAATATATATTATGTGGCTACGGATATTTTTGGCGCAATAATGCTCCTTTAGTTTGATTTCCCATATACTATAAGTATATACTAGCTAATCAGGCTTTTGAAAACATTGAAACCCCATGATGGTTGTGGTGGGTTAGGTGAGCCACCAAGTTGGTGCTATATAGCTTTCTTTGTCTTCCATTTCTCACTTTCTTCCTCGAATTCCGCGGGTAATTATAAAGATCTTCTAACATATGCTCCCTAGGATTGGTATTTTTTTTTTTAGGATAGGATTGGTATTATTGGTGTGTGACTTTTGCTCCCATGACTTTCCTCATGTGCGGTGCATGGGAGTTTTGTTTTTTCAATACCCATATGCGGTGCATGGGAGTTTCATGACTTCTTTCTTGTCTTCGCCGCCATTGCTGTAAAATGAGTAGCAGATGGGACAAGACATAATTTTAACTGCTATGAACCACTAACTAACGTACATATTTAATCTGCCCTGAGAAAATTAATTAAATTTAATATGAACAGTTATCTTTCACTCAGGAAAATTATGAATGATTTTCCTCATGTGTTGATCTTGATACCAAAGGTAATCAAGAGTTGATGCATGACTATCGATGAACCATGTACTCGGATAAAATTATTGAGTGTATGTTGCTATATTTGACAATCAAAATTAATGATGTTTTTCTTTCTTCACATGTGAAGTGTACCTAGTCGACACATGGCCCCATTACACGCAACAACGCGTTGACTTGAATAGACCACCTATAACAATGACATGTTAGCATGCATTAACTTGGTAAGTCACGTGTATGACAATTGACAACTCACTTATGTGGATAATATTATTTGTCTTCTACATCATATATTGTCATATTCATCCCTACAACAATCAAACTGATAGTGTTTTTCCACGTGTGAAGTGTGCCTAATTAACACATGGCCCCATTACACGCAACAATGTGTCGATTTCAGTATAGCAGTGACATTGTAGATAACATTAACTACGCAAGTCACGTGCATGCTGGCTACACAACCAATAATTAAAGAGCGCCCCTTATGCTAAAAAAAACAACTAGTTCACTACCATGGGTCTCACGTGCTTCATTTTCGTTTTCATTTTGATAATTATAGAATTCTTGATTATCCATCTGATTTCTTTTGAAGAAAATGAGAGCTGCCCAAATTATGTTGACATTCCACAAGTTTTTATACATATAACAATTTAGTAGGGGAAATGTTTTCAGATCAGTTTATGCAACTTCTTATTCTTGGTACACAATACGTACGGCAACAATTTACTTGTAAAAGTAATTATAAAAAATTATTGTGACACACCATGAGTACTTATCGTAAAAACTGTAAAAACTACAAGTAAGACTTGAAGGTTGACTCGCCTAGCTAAGGTTTGAGTTAGTTGTTAGTAGCATGGATAGAAAAAAAATCCATCACCAGGCCATGGACTCTCATTGTCACCGACTACGATAGCAAAGACAAAACAACACACATATAGACAAATAAAGAGATGGAAATTCTTCTCACTTGACAGCTTGTTTTTTGAGAAGGATCGACTGGTCGAGAGATAGATAGATGGATAATTTGACCGAGAGAGGGATAGATAGGCAATTTTATAGTTCACTTCTTCTTTTTCATTTTCATCCTTGACGAAGTCAATAATATAATTGTCCTAGTGTCAGCAATAGCAAACCAAAAATATTATTATCAGGAGTGTCCTCCACGTGTGAACTACATCTAATTAAATCATGGCCATTTTTCATCAACTGTTTTTCACTTTTTTTTTTGCATCAACCGCTTTTTTACATTTTGTAGAAGCCATTTTTGCAGCAGTGGCGTTGAACTTTAAGCGGACGTGTATGTGTTCTAAATTGTGTGTACTCTAGATTTGTACGGCAAAAATCATTAAGTAGTAGTACAAATTATGCCACTTTTCCTCATGTGGGAAGCTATTGTAGATGATATAGTTCATGGCCGTGGGCCACGAAGATGAGATGGGCCGAACCTGTCTGTATCAATCGCTGGCTCAATCTTGAGATTACCCATTCGTGTGCAGTGCATCACCTAAAAGAAAAATTTCCCCTAAAAACCTAAGAAAAGCTAAAAGAAATTTCCCCTAAAAAACTAAAAGAATTTTTCCGCAAAAAATCTCAAAAAAGACAGCTCGATCGCAATGTACGTAGCTTCACTAAGAGTATGTAATATCAGTTCAAAGTCACTATCTATTCACTCAAAAAAATAATTTCGAAGTCACTATCTAGTTATTTGCAAAACTAATAACTATTTTCTTTCTGGATATTTGTTTTCTCTCTCCTTTTTATCAGAGATCAGGACGTAGTTTAATTCAATTTTATTTTATTTTTTAATTTCTAAATTCTTTTGTGAGGAAACAATGCTCCTTTCATCTGATTCTCATACAGTGTATCCTAGCCTAGCATAAAGTGGATAAAATCATTTCGCATCCAGATCAGATGTTGCTATATTTGCCCCCAACAACAGTGAAATTTAAAGTATTACCCACGTGTATGTTTAATAAATAATAATAGTGACATTCTAGAATGCATTTACTTCACTTGTATAAATACATGGTTTAAAATAAAATAAAATATCGGCACGCTAGGTATATGACAATAATTAAGGAGCTCATCTTATGCTCTGAAATACATGGTTTTTTAAAATATGTGTGGGTCAAACATTTTTATGTCTACTTGTATACCATTAGCACCATAACTAAATCTCTTTATAGTGGACAAACCAATGAAGCTTTTTGATGTCCTTTTCTTTAGGAGTCAGCTCAAGCTTGGCAGGACAACTGGGGTTTCTCATGGGCCTCAGAAATGTGACGGTCTGCAGCAGTCTTTGTCTGTCCCTGGCCCAATCTTTTTTTGATTGACCAGACGTTGCAATTGTATTTTCGCAGAGCTTTTTCTAAGTTTTTTTTTGCAGAGATAAAGATGGTGTATTTCTCCTCTCGTTTTGGCCTTAAAACATGCCAAAATACAGTAGGTAGTACCATGTGGAAGATAGTGCTACCTCAGTTTTCTAATGTTCCTCAAAAAGAAAAAACCCCTCAGTTTCTAATGTAAAGACTTGGAGGTTGACTTGACTCCGTCTAGCTAAGCTGTGGTTAGGTTGCTGTTAATATGCATAGAAAAATCCACCACCGCGTTCATCATATTCCTCGCTAGGCCAATGACAATCGTCATCATACAATGACAGCAAGAACAGAACATACATAAATATACTACACAAATAAAAAGGACAGGAATATTCCTCACTAGCTCTAGCCCTTCTTAGTTGAGAAAAATGATTGATCGATCCATCGACGGAGAGAGAGATGAGCGGATCATTTGATGCTTGGCTGAGAATGATCGACGGAGAGAGAGATGGGTGGATAATTTGATGCTTGATTGAGAGCTGGTGTACGTACCTGAGGAGAGGGTGGTGATGGGGAGGCCGCAGCGTGAGTCGTGGAGGAGCAGCTCCCGGACGCAGAACCCGTACCGCCGGAAGAACTCGTCCTCGCCGGAGCAGGAGCGGCGGCGGAGGCCGGTGAGGAAGACCCTGGCCTCCTGCCGCGTGGCCGGGTCGTGGAGGCGCGCCAGCAGCTCCCTGAGCTCGCCGTAGGCCGCGTCGCCCGACGCCGCGCACCGCTCCAGGAACGCCGCCTCCAGCTCCGACGGCGACGTGGAGTCCTCCTGCACGGCGGCGGCGACGCTGCCCATGGCGATCGAGAGCTCGGCCGATCGCGGGAGAGGAGGAAGACAAAGAAATTAGTGGCTGGCGTGTGGCTGGTTGTGTAGGCGCTGCTGGCTAGTTGTTGTGTGCGCTAGTAATATACTTATATGGTGGTGATCGCTCGCTCGCTCGTTCGCTCGATGCGATCGGGTGATTAATTAAAGTTGCGAAAGATCATTGTCCAAATCAATCGAGATCAACGCACACCAACTGATCATTGACATGCATGTGGCTGGAGATGCATGCACAGCATTATCGATCCATATCGAATTGGAATTGTGATGCCTAAGTACGCACGTCAAATGTACCAAAATGTAAGATACTTTTGGTTTTGCGTAGAGCATAAAAAACGTCTTACATTTTGTTACGAAGAGAGTCGTATCTACTCCTCCCGTTCTTAAATATTTGTCTTTTTAGAGATTTCAAATAGACCAGCACATACGGATGTATATAGACATATTTGAGTGTAGATTCATTTATTTTACTTTGTATGTAGTCAGTTGTTGAAATCTATAAAAAGACAAATATTTAGGAACGGAGAAAATAGTATGTATCATGCTTTTTTTTTGTTTTTTGAGGACCATGCGTAAATCATGCATCTTTCATGGCACCAAGGGCCGTCAAGGAACCTGCGCTGCAACTACATCTAGATTAGTGTTAGCTTTAATTTAATTCGTTATGCGCAAGTGGGTCGATCGACCTGGCTGCTAGATCTTGTATTCGTGAGTGGTGCACCATTTACTTGTTTAACATGCATGCTGCGTCCACTTCATTAACCAGTGCCATGCCTGACTCATGATACATGGGTCGTTTAAGTGATCAAATTATAACAAACTAATGGTGGTGGCCTATACACAAGTGGAACGTCGCGGTGCTTTCAATTTTAATCATCAGGGGGGTTTATTGTCCTTCTGGATTTTCACTGATGAAAACCGATAAAACAAACAACAGTTCAGCTGCCTTTTAGGCCCTTTTGTTTGTTCGTTTTCATCCTAGTATGCATTATGAACTTTAATCCATAGTGAAATCTCATAGTTTGTTGGAAACAAAGTTGTTAATTAGGTAAATGTAGGCATCCCCAGTTGCAACTTGCCGGTATTTTATCTCTCCCTGGTGCATGATTGATCAGCTAGCCCATTATCTTGGGCTCCTTCATCATGTATTAATAATTAAGGAACCAAGTGGATCATCGTCGAATTATGTTAGCATGCGACTTGCGTATATCCTGCTTCCTTTGTTGGATATCCTACAAGTATACAGAGTGTTACATCAGTCTAATCAATATAATATTTTTGCAAGGCAGATCACTTGCTCCATTCTAAAATAGACGATGTTTTGGACTATTCTTTTGACTTTTACTAAAGAGTACGCTAAGCACACCACAATAGCTGATTTTTGGAGGGTACTCCTCTCTCGGATGTCCCAACAATGTGATTTTTTTGTTGAAATGTAAAATTAATCTTGATGAATGTTGTAATGTTTTCGTATGATTCGTACTGCTTTAGCTGATCTATCTATTTTTCTCTTGATCGTATCATCTTTTTTTTAATGCCTCCTTTTGTTTTTGGGTCTAAGCTGGATTGCGCAAATATGAGTCCGACAAAGATGCTTCTCTAGAAAGTACGAGTTGAATAAATATGAAATGAACCTTAGTCGAGCATCCACGAAGACATGATATTAACTCACTATTCCTCTGCAACACATGACAATCTGCCTCCCTGATTGACTACTGGCATAGTATAGTGCTTCATCTTATCTATGCAACATGATGTAAGCTTAGCATCCTTGGTCAAAATATGTGCACATGCTCCACAAAGAGGGTTTGTATAGAATATATAGTCCTGAAATAACATTGGCTCTTACAACTCTGCTTTCAATTCAAGGCAAAGTGGCCTATCAGAAGCGAACAAGGAATGGAAGATGAAGGACAGAAGATACTATCTAAGTTAGTACTTGAACTTCTGGTCCTCTCGAATGTTTCTTTGTTTTTTTTAACTTGTCTTCAACATCCTATGTGCATCTGTAACCAGATTAATAGTTCCAAGGCCTCTCTATTCCACTTCTACATAGCCCCCACATCTCGGTGGTTAAGAGGCAGCTAGAACTAGAAAAGCCTGCCAAATGCATAATGCATATACTTAAAGCAATGCATTTTTGTTACATTTTTAATGCTTTAATCACTGCAATTAAAATGTAGTAATAGGAAATGGGAAGAATAAACACACTACCAATCAACGAGATATGATTGTTAAATGACAATTACATTAACTCAGAGTAAAGACATACTAGTTATTACATATTTTGCTCCCTTTATTGAAATCATAGGATTTTGAAACCACAATCACATCATGTTACACCAACATTCATCTCTAATGTACACAAATTATTGTATAGTTTTTGTCAACCAAATGTCTTCATAAGCCCCATGACCTTCTTCACAGTAGGACGATCCATTACGCCTGCAATCCATGCTTTCACATGTGGATATGCGTCGAGCACCGATGCATATGGAGTTTCATGCAATAGGTGAACCATTGGGAAATGGCTAATGTCAGCTAAGCTAATGAAATCTCCTGCCAAGTACTTGGACTTGGACAAGCGTTCCTCATAGACTTTCATGATTTCCTTCAGTTTTTCTAGGTTTTCTTCAAGAACTTTAAGATCGCTAGTCCCACCCATGTAAACCGGGATGACAAGACTTTGAAAGATGATTGGCAGCATGACGCTGTCAAATTTCTGGGATTCGACGTCAAGCCACACATCAACCATTGCGGACTCAGAGAGGTTGTTTTCCCTCAGTAAATCTGATGATTCTTTTCGGAGTATGTACTTTGAGATTGCCCGTGATTCTGTCAAAAATCAGCTAGTTATACATGCAAACAATTCAACTAGTTATAGAGATCTGATTTTCTAAAAACATTATATGAATTCATGTTCTTATTTTTTTTGCATCAAGGGACAAAAACAATAATTACCACATATCCAATCATTTGCAATGCAAGGCGTTTTTGCTTATCTCTCTTTTCAAATCATAACACATTCGGAATAACTCAGTGGCACAATATGGGGCCTTGCCCATTTCACTCATGATGTTCTAGTTATTTGAAGTATTACTCTTATCTTTTATATAAAAAGGAATAACAATATCCAAGCAATATAACTAGGAAAAAATTCTGAAGTATATACTAGCCTAGTGACCTGGGGGATGTGCTTAACTAATTAAAAAGGAGACATGACTTTGACATTTTACCTACCATTATCTGATAAAATAACTATCTCGATTGAGACATCTACCACGGCGCTATCAATAGGAAATGATAGAGTACATCATGTTATAATGACAGCATCACACAAATTAAGCAAGCAAGCTACTCACCAAAGAGAACCAGGTCTCCATCCTGGAACGCAGGAACCTGGCCGAAGGGCTGTGAACAACAGAGACAAGAAAAAAAAAAGGTCCCTATCAGCTTTCGCAAAGTGTTGATTCATGTAACTTGATACATCTAATTAGCCTTACAACAGCACAACTATACAATCAAAGAGGCAAAAGGATAGATACATAGTATGTATGTAATAAAAGAAAGACGTGGCAGCAACATACATTACGAGCAAGATGCGGCAGCCTCTTGTGCTCGCCGGTGTGCAGGTCGACGGCCACGACCTCATACTCGGCTCCCACCTCCTCCAGGCATGCCAGAACGCGCGCCACGCTTCCGTTCATGGGCAGCCCATACACCTTCATCGGAGCCATTATGTTCTTACTTACCCACTACTAATATCAGTTGTGCTTATGTGGAGCCAAGACGAAGGCTAAGGAGATCTCTGGGAATGATGGATTTTGTGGTGTACATACTAGACATGAAGGTATAGTTTTTATAGGTAACAAGTGGTCAACGCATTGCGGTTTCAAGCGTACCATCTGGTTCTGAAGTTACCTAGCAACAAAGTAATGCATGGCTACCACCGGTCAATTGTCACGCTTACTTGGCAACCAAGCACAATTAATTAATACGGCATAGGCTACTTGATGTGAGCTTATTAGGGCTGAGAGCAGTTGACAACTTAATTAAACAACTAACAATTGCCACCTAGCTACTTCTTGGCCTGTCGAGTAGACAATGAATCTGACATATTGAGTATAATACATAGAAAGTTTAAAACATGCATGCTGATAAATACTTCTTACTTGTGTGTCAAGACAGAGATGCAGTGTCCACCAGGAAATGGAAGGCCGATACCGAAAATGTACCTTATTCACGAAGAAATGAAAAGTGACACCTCCAAGCTAACTGTTAATCAATTGATACTCCACATGTGTTCAAATTTTGTTAGACTTTTTTCATGTGAACGCGGCCTTTGTCAGACTTTTTCAACAACAAAGGTGTGTTGATACGTCTCCGTCGTATCTATAATTTTTGATTGTTCCATGCCAATATTATACAACTTTCATATACTTTTGGTAACTTTTTATACTATTTTTGGGACTAACATATTGATCCAGTGCCAGTTCCTGTTTGTTGCATGTTTTATGTTTCGCAGAAACCCCATATCAAACGGAATCCAAACGAGATAAAAACGTACGGAGAATATTTTTGAAATATTTGGAGAATATGGGAGGAAGAATCAACGCGAGACGGTGCCCGAGGGGGGCACGAGGCAGGGGGCGCGCCTGCCCCCCTCGTGCCCCCCCCCCCCCCCCGTAAGGCGGTTGCTGCTCTACTTTGGCCGCAAGAAAGCTAATTTTCAAAAAAAAAATCTCAGCGAAGGTTTCAATCCAATCGGAGTTACGGATCACCATATATATACGAAACGGTGAAAGGGCAGAATACCAGAACGCAGAAACAGAGAGAGACAGAGAGACAGATCCAATCTCGGAGGGGCTCTCGCCCTTCCCATGCCATGGAGACTAAGGACCAGAGGGGAAACCCTTCTCCCATCTAGGGAGGAGGTCAAGGAAGAAGAAGAAGGAGGGGGGCTCTCTCTCCCTCGCTTCCAGTGGCGCCGGAGTGCCACCGGGGGCCATCATCATCACCGCAATCCTCATCAACAACTTCACCGCCATCATCACCAACTCTTCCCCCCTGTATGCAGCGGTGTAACCCTTTTTTTACCCGTTGTACTCTCTACTTAAACATGATGCTCAACGCTATATATTATTTCCCAATGATGTATGGCTATCATATGATGTTTGAGTAGATCCGTTTTGTCCTATGGGTTAATTGATGATCGTGATTGGTTTGAGTTGCATGTTTTATTATTGGTGCTGTCCTATGGTGCTCTCCGTGTCGCGCAAGCGTGAGGGATCCCCGCTGTAGGGTGCTGCAATACGTTCATGATTCGCTTATAGTGGGTTGCGTGAGTGACTGAAACACAAACCCAAGTAAGGGGGTTGTTGCGTATGGGATAAAGAGGATTTGATGCTTTAATGCTATGGTTGGGTTTTATCTTAATGATCTTTAGTAGTTGCAGATGCTTGCTAGAGTTCCAATCATAAGTGCATATGATCGAAGTAGAGAAAGTATGTTAGCTTATGCCTCTCCCTCAAATAAAATTGCAATAATGATTACCGGTCTAGTTATCGATTGCCTAGGGACAAATAACTTTCTCGTAACAAAAAGCTCTCTATTAAAAACTAATTTAGTTGTGTCTTTATCTAAACAACTCCTACTTTTTACTTACGTGCTTTTTATTATCTTGCAAACCTATCCAACAATACCTACAAAGTACTTCTAGTTTCATACTTGTTCTGGATAAAGCGAACATCAAGCGTGCGTAGAGTTGTATCGGTGGTCGATAGAACTTGAGGGAATATTTGTTCTGCCTTTAGCTCCTCGTTGGGTTCGACACTCTTACTTATCGAAAGAGGCTACAATTGATCCCCTATACTTGTGGGTTATCATGCGTCAATCTGAGAATGGATGCACCTCTTAACATTGTATGAATAACCCGACTGCAATGTTCTTTTCTTTAAACTTTGATCTACTAAACACCGTATTACCATTAATATGCTAAAGAAACCAACAGATGACGGAGGAGCTCACAAGTACGATGGAAGAGCTTTGTGAGGGGCGACTATTTCGTGGCCCGCCCAGCCCACAAGCATTTTCCATAAACCCAACTTGGGTCATGGGATGTTACCCAAATAGCAATTTCTATCAGCCTTGCCCGCCTAACAATTTGTTTCAATCTCCCCCAGTATATATGAAAAACATGTAGTGATCACGCGATTTAAAGGAAGATGATATTTATGTGAATGGTCAAGTCAAATATCCAGACATAACATTTTTCGTTTCTTGAAGAAAACTGCTAGCGTTAGTATTTCAAGTGTGTTGTACCTAAACACAAAATGAAATGAAGTGGACAAACTAAACCTATGTTTTTTGTGTGTGGTGAAGATAAAAACTTTATTGATTAAGAAATATGAAAAGAAACCCTAGAAATTAGGGTTTAGACTGATTATTTCCGGGGACTTGTCTAATCTGCCTTAACAAACATTTTACAAAATGCACAATAGTTCCACACAAAGTATGTGACCGGCCTGTTTATGAAAAACCACCCTTCACAGAGGATGAATAAATCTAAAAAGGAATATTAATATATTAATGAGTATTAAAATAATCTCAAAGAAACCCGGAAATGCCTGCACTAATGGGCGGTCCATATAAGGTTTTAGTGTTATTATCAGTTTAATTTCTTATTTTTTATTTTAATATTTCTTCTTATATTCTAAATAATAATGTATTAGCAGAGCATCTGCAACATTTATCTGCCTCAGGATTTTTTTAACATAGTACAGACTCAAGTGCTCATATATAAGTGCATACACCCACCCTATGAACACACACGCACACCCTATACCCCTATGAGCACCTCTGAGAGATGGAGCTGACATATCATTTTGATATTTATGAAGTCACTATAGGCTCCTCATCATCGACGGGACGTCTCCTCTCACCGAACACACATCGCCGGAAATCCTGAAATAAATCCGCGAGCACCAGAACTTGAACCATGGTGGGCTGGGGATACCACTGTACTCCTAACCATCTATCATACACTCGTTGGCAATATAAAAATGTGTTGTGTAAAATATTGCTTATTTTCACTAATTTACTTAATATTTAATAACATGTTCCTAACAATATTAAAACAAAACATAAATATTATATGTTATGAAAATTTGAAAAAATAGAAATTGTCATCATGTATTTGAAATATCTTCATCATTTTTTCAAAAATTTCATCGTGCATTATAAAAATGTTCATCATTTTTTATCAAAATGTTCGCATATAAAAAATATATTTTAGCAAATAGAAATAATAAAATGGTAAAAAATGACTCGTAAAAAAACAAAGAGAACCCGAAAACGAAACGAGGATGAAACAAAAATTGATGCACTCACTTGTATACAAAATTCTGGCTTCTTAGTAACTTTCCCTACGAGGTGTTTGGAGACCGCGAATACTATATACTAGGAAAACAAAAAACAAAGAAAAACAACGAAGTGACCGGGCCCCTATTCCTCTAGCTGCCAACATGGCCGCCAGACACAAGAGAGGATGGGGACGGAGATGGCGACGTGGGAGGA
Source organism: Triticum timopheevii (assembly GCA_963921465.1). Taxonomy (NCBI): domain Eukaryota; kingdom Viridiplantae; phylum Streptophyta; class Magnoliopsida; order Poales; family Poaceae; genus Triticum; species Triticum timopheevii. The sequence goes on from OY997271.1 coordinate 9,779,822, forward strand.
ACCCTAGGCGACAGCGACGGTGTGGGATGAACCCTAGGCGACGACGACAGTTGTTTCTCTCGCGAGGGATCCTGCTATGTGAGTGCAAACTTTTTGCTCAGCAAACCAGTGGGTATACAAAAATAGATGCGATGAGCATCCGCTGAATATGGGCGATGTCTACTATGCAACTTTATTCTTATAGACTCGTGTTGGGCCTCCAAGCGCAGAGTTCTATAGGACAGTAGCAATTTTCCCTCAGTAGATGACCTAAGGTTTATCAATCTGTGGGAGGTGTAGGACAAAGATGGTCTCTCTCAAACAACCCTGCAACCAAATAAAAGAAATCTCTTGTGTCCTCAACACACCCAATACAGTGGCAAATTGTATAGGTGCACTAGTTCGGCGACGAGATGGTGATAAAAGTGTAATATTGATGGTAGAAATATATTTTTATAATCTGAATAAATAAAAATAGCAAGGTAGCAAATAGTAAACGGGCACAAAAACGGTATTGCAATGCTTGAAAATGTGGCCTAGGGTCCGTACTTTCACTAGTGCAACCTCTCAACAATGCTAATATAATTGGATCATATAACCACCCCTCAACGTGCAACGAAGAATCACTCCAAAGTTTCTATCTAGCGGAGAGCATAAGAATAAATTGTTTGTAGGGTACTAAACCACCTCAAAGCTATTCTTTCCGTTCGATCTATTCAAGAGTTTGTACTAAAATAATACAAAGCTATTCTTTCCGTTAGATCTATCCTAGAGTTCATACTAAAATAACACAAATCAAATTCATATTCATAATACTCGATCCAACACAAAGAACATCAAAGTGTGCCCTAAGATTTCTACTGGAGAAACAAAGACAAGAACGTGCATCAACCCTATGCATAGATTACCCCAATGTCGCCTCGGGAATCCGCGAGTTGAGTGCCAAAACATATATCAAGTGAATCAATATGATACACCATTGTCACCACGAGTGTTCAATTGCAAGACATATATCAAGTGTTCTCAAATCCAAAAAAGTATTCAATCCGATAACAACGAAATCTCAAAGGGAAAAATTCAATTCATCACAACAAGATAGAGAGGGGAAAACACCATATGATCCGACTATATTAACAAAGCCCGCGATACATCAAGATCGTGACATCTCAAGAACACGAGAGAGAGAGAGAGAGAGAGAGAGAGAGAGAGAAAGAGAGAGATTAAACACGTAGCTACTGGTACAAACCCTCAGCCCCGTGGGTGGACTACTCCCTCCTCATCGTGGTGATCGCCGGGATGATGAAGATGGCCACCGGTGATGATTCCCCCCTCCGGCAGGGTGCCGGAACGGGTCTAGATTAGTTTTCTGTGGCTACAGAGCCTTGCGGCGGTGGAACTTCTGATCTAGGTTAACCCCCGATGGTTTCTCTATTTATAGGATTTTTTGGCATTTGGTTTCACGCTAAGATGGGCCTCGAGGTGAGCACAGCCCACTGGGGCAAGCCAGGCCCACCAGGCGCGCCCTGGTGGGTTATGCCCTCCTCGTGGCTCTTCTGGCCCTCCCACGAAGCTTCGGGGGTCTCTTTTGTTCCAAAAAAATCATCAAAAAGTTTCACCTCATTTGGAGAACTTTCATTTCTGCACAAAAAACAACACCACGGTAGTTCTGCTGAAAACAACGTCAGTCTGGGTTAGTTCCATGCAATCATACCAAAACCATATAAAATGTTATAAACATGGCATGAATACTTCATAAATTATAGATATGTTGGAGTCGTATCAATGGGCAACTCCTCCTCTCGATTTGTTTCAAATGACCCGACCTCCTAGTTCCATTTCTTGAGAACTACAAGGGTTGGGTGCGCTTTGTTGCGCTGTTGGTGTTGTTGAGATTCTTAAAAAATTATTCATTTTGTTTTAAAATATGAGGAGTATTATTTTTTTTGAAAATCCAATCTCTTTAAGTTTGACAAAATTTATGAAGAAATATATCAAATTGGTGTTATTAGAATCATGAAATGAATTTCCATAATTTTTTGGCTTAATATTGTGGATGCCGATATTTTTGGCTCTAAACTTGGTCAAAGTTAAAGAAATTTGAGTTTCCAAAGAATCAATACCCCTTGTATTTTGGAACCGGTGGAATATTTAGTTTGGCGCATGAGGGAGACGATGGAGTGTGTTTATGTTTATTTGTAATTTGATATGTTTTTCTAGCCGATTGGTGTTGATTGATTTGAAAAAAATTGGCCTGATCAAAATCATAAACCAAATTCAAAATTTAATATCTCAATCGAATAAAAGAGCTTCAAAATTAGGGAATATGGTGAATTAAAATAAATGAGAGAGCTCCTTGAGAAATTATTGATCCGTTCAAAATCAGGTGACCAAGTTCTAAACTGAAGACCTCAATTAATTATGAGGACTTAAAATTTGGAAAGCATATATAGCATAAAAGAATTGAATAAGAGCTTTGAGAAATTGTTGACTTGGCCAAAATCAGATCAGCCAATTCCAACTGGACGCCTCAATTGATTGTGAGGTCTTTTATCCCTAGGGAGGTTAGTGATATAGTAGATAGCTTGCTGCTATGCGCCTATGCCTATGCTGCTACGAGGTTTTCTAATTTTCCTTTTCAGTTTTCATTTTTATTAGTTTTTTATGTTTTTGGTTTTCTATATTTCTTTTCCTTTCTTTTTCATTTTTTAAATCATTAATTTTTAATCCACCTGTTTTCAGTGTATGAACATTTCTTGTAAATACACATTAAAAGCTTTTTACACACGCATTGATATATTTTGAATATATGTTAAACATTTTTTCAGATACATGTTAGAACTTATTTGAATAAATGTTGAATATTTTTATTATAAATTAAGCATTTACAGATACACATTGAACATGTTTAAAATAAGTAATGAACATTTTATAAATGCAACATGTACATTTTTTTAAATATATTTGGATTTGTTCTAAAAGTTGCTCGAACAATTTTTCAACCTTCATGAATACTTATTTATGTATTAACTGAATTTTTCTTACATTTTCAACCTTTTTTGTAAAATTTAATAATAATATTTTTTTAATGTTTGTACATTTTTTTCAGAATTGCACAAACATTTTTACACTGCATTTACTCTCTAAAAAACTTTTGATCTATTTATCTTCAATCATTGTACTACAATAAATACTAGAAATATTAAAAATGACATTCAGATTGTGGACCACCTAATGATGATTATAAACACTGAAGCGAACCAAAACTTTCGATCTATTTATCTTCAACGATCATAGTACAGTGAATACCAGAAATAATAAAAATTACATCTAAATCGTAGACCATCTAGCGACGACTATAAACACTAAAGCGAACCAAGGCGTGACACCGCCGAAGGTGCGCGAAACTTATTGTAGTAAACAGTTGAAAAGTCGTCATACTAAGGGCCCAATAGAACCAGCGCACCAGTAACCATCGTCAGTAAAAAATAGCGTATATCGAAAGTATCTAACCTAAAGACACAAGAATATAGACAAACTACAACTAGATCTTATGCGCAAAAAAAAAAAACTATAACTAGATCCAAGCAAATCCACCAGGGATAAATCCGTCGTTAACACACCTCTATACGCCCATCGATGGACGATACTAAACACAACACCGAAACGGGGCTATGCGTAGAGAATCTTGTTCTATTTTCTATTTTCAGGGCGCCACTGTCCTATCTTCCTGAGCAAAACACAAATCGTAATAAAACTCGAAGAAATATCTAAAAACTGAGCCTCATGCCACCGGCAAGGGATGGGATCCACCGCGCCGCTATGCTCGTGAGACAGAGAAACCCGTTGTATCTTTTACACTGCATTATCATTTTTAAATGCATTGTCAATATTTTTTAAATGTAATTAAATTAATTTAAAAAAAAAGAAAACACAAATAAGAAAGATGGGTACGTGTCTCGCTCGTGTTGAAATGCCTCCATAGGAATCACTTATGTGTCTTCCGCTTGTCACAAAAAATAGGAAAAGGAAAAACGAGCCTCCAATAGAGTAGCCCCAGGCCCTTGCAGTTCTTAAGAAACAACACTACTTGCAGTTAAAATTGATGTGAAACTAGAAATTCGCGTAAGCACAACACAACACAACACAACACATGACGGATCTTCACCTAAGCAACAGGCATGCATGAAGAGGAAGAGGAAGAGGCAACACCGACGGAGCCGCTTCTATTTATTTTTGGCCATCCTAAGACAAGATCGACACGGAGGAGACGAGGAGACAACCGCCGGCGGCCGTCTCTGCTCTAGCAGTCCCGCCTGCAGTAGCACTTGCGCTCGACGCGGTGCATGTTGCACTCGCCGCCGGGGAAGTTCTCGGTGCGGCACACGCCGGCGCAGTTGGTGTCGCTGAAGCAGGCGCCCTTGAACTTTTGGCTCTGCGACAGGCACGTCCGGGCCTCCGCCACCTTCGTCGCCCCCATCTCTGCAATGCATAATAATTAAGCATCGGTCACCGCCCGTCCATGCATCTTGTCACTGGGAAGGAAGAAGCACGCTGTCGACGGTCGGACGGAGTGGGACGTACCTGTGGCGACGAGGAGCAGCAGCAGGAGGAGGACGGCCGGCGCGGCCGCCATGGGACGAGGGGACGCCATGCTCTTGTTTGCTTGCTTGTTGGAGTTTAATTATAAGAGGTCTGCTTCGGTACAACACGCCCCCCCTAACGTATAAGGGCATTTTGGGCATACGGTGCTTAACGTATCCCGCGCCGTATGCGGCGTACCCATACAGGTAGAGCCGAGCGCACGGCTCGAGCCGATACGGCCGGCTCGCAACTACCCTCTCCCCTTCACTCGAAAAAAACCCACGACCTGTGCTGATCACGCGGCCCATTCCAACGTCGCCCCGCCCCGCCGATCGCCGCCCTTACCCGCCGATAGCCGCCTTTCCCCGCCGAACTAGCCATGATCACGCTGCCAATTCCAACGTCTTCCCGTTCGGCCGATCGCCGCCTTCTCCCCATCTTCACCCGGGATCTGGCCGGCGCGGACAGATCTTGGAGTCGCCCGCCATGTCGCCTCCGTGCAGGTCGTCACGGTGACGTGGCCTATGTGGACGCCGTCGCCGCCCGCAACTCCGTGATCAACCTCTCCGAGAACGTCCTCGCCGTCCGCAGCCACGCCAGGCCGGCCGAAGTGCACGTGCATGCCATGTAAGCCGTCTAGTTCGTCAAAAAAATTGAATCTGTAAATAATTATGTGCAATCACTTGTTAGATAAGAATTTCTCATCTGTATGATCGTAGTACATTTAATTTGATTTAAAATTGATAGATCAATTTTTATTGTAATATTGCAGTACTGTTGGTTGAGAGATCATTTAATGGATAAAGAAACTGGATTTACAGATCTGTTTTTGGACACGAGTTGGGATGGTAGCGATAGTGTTGATCGTACGAATGGTAATGATAGTAAAGATGATGATGATGGCAGCGACAATGAATCCTGGTCGTCGTACGGTAATTTACCTGAGGAGGATTTTAAAAAGAAGGAAGAGGGTGCTTGTAGTGAAAACGTAAGTGTCGTGTACATTCTTTTCGTTGGATGAAGAACCATATGGTACTTACACGTGCATATGATTTTTTATGTGCAGGAGGATATTGACGTTCAGAACGAGGAAAATCATGGTGTTGAATCTTTCGGGGATAACATAAGCCAGGTTCGGTCCAAAATTTAAGATGTCATTGAATAATAAAAAATTGGTTATGACAACTTACACTTGCTTATGTGAAATATTGTAGGCTAATTTTGATGGTTGGAGTGGTGAAGATGGATATGAGCATGAGGATGGAGCTAATATGGACATTGAGGAAGCTGAAATCCAGCAACGTGCGCTGGAGACACAGTTGAAGGTTATGGGTATGACATTTGCATCACAATGGGAGGCTCACATGTTTTATAATAACTACGCCAAAGACCGTGGATTCAGTATCAGAAAAGATAAGGTGAAATGAGGAAAAGGACTTTCAACCACTGTTCGGTATAGGAGATACGTTTGCTCGAGGGCAGGAAAACGTCTCAATAAATTTTTAAACCCGGAGGGCCGTACACGCAGGCTAAGACCAGAGACTCGTTGCGAGTGTGGCGCACATTTAGTCGTGAAGTTGGACAAAGGACGTGGAGTTTGGTTCGTGGCAGCTTTTATGGATGATCACAACCATTTGTTGGCTAGACCAGATGAGGTGGTATTTCTGCGGTCACATTGAGTGATGGGAGATCACCAAATAGCTGAGATCTTGGCGATGGAAGGAGCTGGGATCAGAAAGCATATCATCGTTGACAACTTCATTAGCAGGTATGGCTCGTATGATAAGTGTGGGTTTCTGAGACGAGACGTGTACAACCTATGTTGCCGAGAAAAAATGAAGTTGATTGCGAAGGGTGATGCTAACACGGCAATCGGGATTATGAGGAGCAGAAAGGAGAAGGATCTAGAGTTTTTCTTTGAGTACGTGCTCGATAAGGAGGGCCGTTTGAAGAGCATGTTCTGGTGCGATGCACAGTCACGGCGGGACTATCAATTGTATGGAGATGTGACGGTGTTCGACAGCACGTATAAGATGAACAGATATGGTATGCCGTTCATCCCCTTTGTTGGTGTAAACAATCACCGTTGCACCACAGTTTTTGGTTGTGCCATTGTGTCCGACGAGACCGAAGCGACGTACGTGTGGCTGCTCCAGACATTCCTGAAGGCCAATTGTCAGAAAAAGCCAAGGTCAGTCATCACAGATGGAGACGCTGCAATGATACGAGCTATTCGGTTGGTTTTGGTTGATGTGTTGCACCGTCTCTGCTCATGGCACGTGGAAAAAAACATGCAGAAGCACCTTAATTACAAATCGCTAAGTGAGTTCAGGGCACTCTTGTACTACTCCACCTCTCCAGCCAACTTTGAGGCGAGATGGCACGCTTTCGTCCGTAAATGGAAGACTGATAAAACAGAAGAGTGGCTGAGTAGGATGTATAGGAAGAGGAGTCTATGGGCAGCATCATATCTGTCAGATGGTTTTTTCTGGGTATGCGCAGTAATCAGAGGAGTGAAAGTCTTAACTCTTGTCTTCACCTGCACTTGGACGGCGGTATGACTATTGTTGACCTAGTTGTGCATTATGAGAATTGCATAGTCCGACTACGTGAGAACAAGGCGCATGATGACTGTGTTTCAAATCAGTCATTGCCACCATCAGTCACAGAATATAAGGATATTGAGAAGCATGCCGCCGAAGTATTCACTCATTCCAATTTTTATATTCTTCAACAAGATCTGAAGAAGATGGGAGAGCTTGAGATTTTTGAGATGCTAGTGGGAGTTGACTGCCACACCTTCATCGTGACATGGAGAAATAACCGAAAATTTCAGTTCAGCGTGAATTATCGAGCTGAAAACTCTGAGAATACGATAGAGTGCAGTTGTGGACGAATGCTTCGAAAAGGATTGCCTTGCAAACACATTCTGTATGTGTTGGTTCATCTTAAAAAATCTAAAATACCTAAGTGTTGCATCCTTAAGAGGATGTCGAAAGTTGCGAGAGGTGGGCTGCCTGCACAGCGAAAGAGTGACTTGTTTGGCTGGGGTTGGACAGGGGCAGAGCAGCGTGCTCGCTATAGTCAACTTAGTATAACAGGAGCTGAAGCTTTTCATGTTGCTTCAAATGATTCATTCGTCTATGATGAGTTAATGCAGTGTCTGCAGAATATAATAGCAAAGAAAAAGGTCCCTGATGATGATGATGTTGGTAGTATAAGAAATGTGCATGAGGATCCACGTCAGCCGGAACAACATGTTGATGTCATAGGTGATCCCGTGAAAGTTAACACGAAGGGCGCCCCTAAACAGAGCAGGACAGGGCGGGCAAAGAAAGATCCAAATGTTACAAAAAATGGAAGACCAAAATCATTTTCTGAGAAAAAACCCGGTCCTCTTTGTGGCATTTGTAAGAAAGAGGGCCATAGACGGCAAACGTGCCCTGGGAATGAAAAGTAAGTTTTTCATTTTTTAATTATTTTTTGGTTTTGTCTTCACAATTGTCTGATGAGTTGTTTACAATTTGTTATGTAGGAACCGGACATAAAGATGAAGTACTCATAATCAATTGAAGGCACTGGCAATTTCAATTTATTTGTTTAAGAATAAGAGACATGGCACTTTGAGTTTATTCTTTAAACCACCTTGTTCGATGAAAGTCATTAGCACTTTTAGTTTATTTGTTTAAGAATAATAGACATGGCACTTTGAGTTAATGTTTATGCCACCTTGTTCAATGTTATGAGACATGCGATTTATATTATTATGTGTGAAACATATTATATTTGTATGAATGTGTTACTGCTATAATGACTTAGTAAACTTATGAACATTTTAAAAATTTAATGTATGTGACAATTGTTTTTTTTTAAAAAGCCACATCCGTGGCCGGGCGCGCGCGCGGACAGTAAACTACAACGCCTTCTGGCGAGGCCTTTCGGCCGCCGAGCGGGGAGGCCACGGCGCACAGCAGGGCATCCAGTAATGTTCTGTAGCGAGCTTGTGAGAAGGCGAAGACTGCAGGTATGTAAACCGGTCGGCGCGTCTCTCTGCGGGCGAGGTGGGACTAAACCTACTCGGCACAACGCGCCAGCGCCAGGTCCATCATCCGTACACGAAGAGGATCAGCCCACGCGCCCGACGCGCGTCGTTTATGGGCGGACAGATCGCCATATTCCCCCTCGGGATCGTTGCATGTGTGCCGCTGGCTGGGGCGGGACGAGACGTGTGCCACCGGGCGCGCGGCTGGTCGATCGGCCAGCTGCTGGGCCAGCAGACCCACCCCGTGGCGCACGGCGAATGGCGCCAGCCCGCACTAGCTGGACTGCGCGGGCCCGCCACTGCCTCGGCTGTCGGCCACCGCACGGGCTGGAATATTCGTCGGACCGATCGCCGCTGCTGCCACCAGAATCGACGTGGGAAATTGTGCCGGTTTTATCCACATCGCACCAACTCAGGACGGCGGACATATTTTTTAATAAAAAATGACCGCCGCGAGTAGGAACAACAACAACAACAATACATGTAATATCGCAGAGGCAAACTGATACATTTTAGGACAGAAAAAATATTACTTGCCCACACGCATTTAAATCTTAAGTTTCTCACGAAAGCAATAAATAAAACGTGAAAAATTGTCGAAATCTATCCCAGTGCCATGTCGCATTACAATCGATAAAAGTATCCAACAACGGTAGGGAAACCTTCTACGGGACTAAAACCCTACCGATGCTAATACCTACTCCTTCTCCATGATTTTAACAATTTTCATCTTCACTTTCTCTAATCTGTTGACCTTAGAAAAAATGATTTCCGCGACAATACGCGGCCTTGACTCAATAATCTCTTGCTGGTCAAATTCATGTGTCCAGCGATCTCCGTCCCAGTATTTTATGCACCACATCACAAAAAGTCCACAAGACACTCTGCAATAAACATGTGTGATCAGCTTAGGATATAGCATGCACTTTCTTGTATTCATTTAACTTACCCATCATGTTGTCTCGGCATTTTATACTCATTAATTGGCCACGATGAGACATCTGGAAATTTTTTTGTTCCAAGAGTAGAGTTGGCCTCCGTAATATCCTTAGAAATTTCAGCTCTCTGAAACAAATTAACAAACCAGAATTTAATGTATGACTCAATAATTTTCTGAATGCGAGTGTGAAAATTATAGCATACCAGGGTGGCAATCATATTGCGAATTCTTTTGCTTATTGCGCCTTTAGAATTTGAGTCAAGAACTTGAAACTCCTCCTTGACGGTGTGCATCTCTATGGTTATCCAATGATTATCATTAACGTGCATAGGAAAATACGCCTATATAGTAATCAAATGATGTTTGTGCAATTAAATAATAATGACTAACAAAAACAAATAAATATGAAAGGAATACCTTGTACCGTCTGAAATACTCATCCATTACTCTTGCGAGGACTTTTGCTTTCTTTGTAACATGTTCTGAATCTAAATCATTAATTGACTTGGTCTTTCCCCTAGCCCTACCCAACATAAATTTGGGGAACCACGTTGTTGATATGAAACGATCAGAGAAATCACGGTGTTGTAGGTGTTTACAATATGTATTGATTATCTGCATACATAAACAAAAAAATTCTATCAACTTGTGAAGTACAAATGAGAGTTTTGTAAAAACCAAACTCATACTTACAGCGCCATTCAACCATTTAAACGTCAGAACATCGTGAAGCATAGCTGGCGTGCATATGTCCCCATCTGGTGGCGGCATATCGACCACGGTTCGGTGTGCATGCTTCTTTGTCGATGCGAGAGTCTCAACAAAAACTCTGGCTACCTCTATGTGATCCGGAGTCATATTAAGGGAACTTGCTAGAATTGAATATGGTGACGATGCAAACAAATCTAAAACAATGCAGCTACATTCGTTTAAAATAATAAAAAATTTACATAACGCGTGAGCGAATTATAAAGTAGTACTTGACTTACTTTTTTAAACACGTTTGTTGCGGGTAATGAGAAGGTCGTACGGGGATAGACAATATTTCGACGGATTTCGTTTGCGTTTACCTTCATTGTCCTGACTGCCTTCACCATTACCTATGTTGCTCTTTGCCGGGAAACTCTCAGACATGTCTTCAGACTTTGTTGGTGACAAACCACCCATAGACTCACCAGAAATATCAGCATTCTGCGGGGTTCGGGACATAGACGGAAAGTCTTTTGTACGTATAGTTGATGACGAATATGGAGACTTTCCATTATCGTCTATAATGAAAGGATCAGTAGCGTCACCTTTACCCGGTGTCGTCGCCCGAGCACCCGTGTCTTCAACGGGCACGTAGGTATCATTGAAACCCGTGAAAGATGTTACTAGCTCCACGTCGGTAGGTGAATCAATATCTGGCCAATATTTTGATGACTTGTACTTGCCATTCTCCATCCCAACTCCTTCATCTACATTATCAAATTCGTCATTGGTGTCCCTCTTATTGGGTTTGTACAGCACACCTTCCGTGTTCAACTTTTCCATTACCATCTACAAACACAAATGAAATACGATAAGTACTTGAACAACTAAAACATGTTTAATATAACTTTTAAATTACCTGTGCACATCTTTCGGGTATATTGAGAACCTCCTTGTGAAGCAGCTTTATGTATGTCATCACACGGTCCATACTGTTAGTCGTGTTCGATGAAACCCCTGACGTGCTTGGCTTTCTACTCCTGCCACCACCTTTCCGTTTAGGTTTCTTCGTTTCTTCATCTGGGACAGTCCCTTCACGTGCTACCTTAGCACGTATGTACTCTTCGCTAACGCAGTTTTCAAGCTGTACAACAAAAATAATAATTAAATAACAACTATAGTTAATTACTATGTGCAACCAATAAGGACTATACTTATTGACTTACATTGCCTGTGCCACGCCCGTGCATGTTGTCATAGTCGTCTCTCTTTTTCCCTTCCGTTTCTGGCCAGTTAACCATTAGTGGGTATTCACGAGACAAAGGATCAAATGTATCCACACCAATTGGCTCAACTTTTTCCCAGTATATATACTGCATGATAGTAAACACAACTAGTCAGACACATAGATCACATGAAAATTATATGTACATACAAATATTATGAAATGATTTGTACCTGAAGAAGAGCCAAGTTCCCGATAGGCCACTTGAATTTTTCAAGATCTTCGACCGATTTTTTAATAGCATCCATGCACACCTCTAACGTGAAATTGTTCCAATTATATGACTTGATAGCCTTCACGTCCTCCACCATTTTGTAATAACGATAAGGAACAAACTTGGTGGATTGTGGTGCTAAGACTGTACCCATAAGAACCAGTACGGCCCTTCTCACAAAATCATCATCATATGACTGAGTATCAACAATATTTTTTATCAACTCATCGATGAGGATTAGGCCTGTTCTTTTATCTAGGAACCGATTGGGAACAATTTTTTTGGCATCTAGTTCTACCGTTGCTATCATGCTACTGACATCATCACCCTCGTTACGTAGTCCAAATATGTCGTAAACATCTTCATTAAGCACACTTATGCCGTCAGTATTTGGCCGAATAATAAATCGCTTTCTAGTACTGTCATACGTTGTAATCATAAATTCCAAAAAAAATTTCCTCATTTTCACGGAAGGAATTCCCAACATACAGTCCAAATTTGTGCCACGTAGCATCATGGCGCTGTCTAGGTGTGAATTTTCCCACCAATTCGCACCACTTCTCAACCGAGCAGTACACATCTCCCAATTCTTGCATTCTAAATAAGATGCTAGTTATCTAACTAGTTACGAGATTCAAAAAAGATTACATATCGTTCAATACCATACCTTCCGGCGTCTCGACGAGCACCGGCAGCCACCGTTGCCAAACCCCACCCCGTGTGGGTTAGTCGTGGCAGCCGCGCGCCCTCTGCCCACACGAGCGCGCTGGCCGACGGCCCGTCCTAGGGTTTAGGGTGCCGTTAGGCCGGCAGGGAAGGGAGGTTGGACGGCCACGGCGGTGCGACCGTCGGATCGGGGACGGGTGAGGACGTGCGTGGAGGCGGCGGGGTTAGGCGGTCCTGGGGCGAGGTAATGGCGGCTTGGTTTCCATGCCATGCACGTACGTACGACGTCATAGACGTGGTCACGCCATAGTGGGCCACTTGGCCCGTCCCGTAAAACTACCGCCGGCTGGCCCACGATGCATTTATTAAAAACATGCATTGTAGTTTAATACCACATCGCTAAGCCGGCGCGCCGTTGACTCCTCTATATAATTTTCTGTCGGTCAATGAACAAACATCTCAGTTTGTGGGACTCTATTTGGAGGATATGCAGGATCGATGTGAGTCTTCACCTGCTCAGAGCTTGTGACGGTTCACATGGATCATGCATATTCTTCAAAAAGAGAGCCATTATCTTCGATGTTTTTTAACGTCAGAAATTATTAATGCATTTTTTAATGCAACAATTTTAACGTCAGCCGGTGGACCCCAAACTTTTTGGACACGCACCCATCGCCAGGTCTATCATGTGTGCAAGTTTTCATAATTTTCCGGCACCATATGAATTTCCTATGGTTTTCTTCGTGAAACGCACCGAAAACACTGACCGGGCGTGACACAACGTGCGTATGGTGTCGGAATTCGTTCAACTGTTTGCGTGGGGCCCTAAGATGGGCATGCCCACTGCCTCCCAAAATTGGGTCACGTTTCGTGCATGCCACCTCGTACCACCAACACAACCGGCACTGATCTGATATGGCCGATGTCAGCCCCGCATTGTGTTCTCTTTTCTGACTCAAACGGTGGACCCCAAACTTTTTGCACACGCACCCATCGCCAGGTCTATCATGCGTGCAAGATTTCATAATTTTCCGGCACCGTATGAATTTCCTATGGTTTTATTCGCGAAACGCACCGAAAACACTGACCGGGCGTGACGCAACGTGCGTATGGTGTCGGAATTCGTTCAACTCTTGCGTGGGGCCCTAAAATGGGCATGCCCACTGCCTCCCAAAATTGGGTCACGTTTCGTGCATGCCACCTGGTACCACCAACACAACCGGCACTGATCTGATATGGCCGATGTCAGCCCCGTATTGCGTTCTCTTTTCTGACTCAGCCGATGGACCCCAAACATTTTGCACACGCACCCATCACCATGTCTATCATGCGTGCAAGTTTTCATAATTTTCCGGCACCGTATGAATTTCCTATGGTTTTCTTCGTGAAACACACCAAAAACACTGACCGGGCGTGACGCAACGTGCGTATGGTGTCGGAATTCGTTCAACTCTTGCGTGGGGCCCTAAGATGGGCATGCCCAGTGCCTCCCAAAATTGGGTCACGTTTCGTGCATGCCACCTCGTACCACCAACACAACCGGCACTGATCTGATATGGCCGATGTCAGCCCCGTACTGGGTTCTCTTTTCTGACTCGGCCGGTGGACCTCAAACCTTTTGCACACGCACCCATCGCCAGGTCTATCATGCGTGCAAGTTTTCATAATTTTCCGGCACCGTATGAATTTCCTATGGTTTTCTTCATGAAACGCACCGAAAACACTGACCGGGCGTGACGCAACGTGCGTATGATGTCGGAATTCGTTCAACTCTTGCGTGGGGCCCTAAGATGGGCATGCCCACTGCCTCCCAAAATTGGGTCACGTTTCGTGCATGCCACCTCGTACCACCAACACAACCGGCACTGATCTGATATGGCCGATGTCAGCCCCGTATTGCGTTCTCTTCTCTGACTCAGCCGGTGGACCCCAAACTTTTTGCACACGCACCCATCGCCAGGTCTATCATGCGTGCAAGTTTTCATAATTTTCCGGCACCGTATGAATTTCCTATGGTTTTCTTCGTGAAACGCACCGAAAACACTGACCGGGCGTGACGCAACGTGCGTATGGTGTCGGAATTCGTTCAACTCTTGCGTGGGGCCCTAAGATGGGCATGCCCACTGCCTCCCAAAATTGGGTCACGTTTCGTGCATGCCACCTCGTACCACCAATACAACCGGCACTGATCTGATATGAACGTTTCGTGCACTTATTATTATTATGAAAAAACAATTAGTCATTAATGCAATACACATTACAGTATTAAGCTTTGCACATATTTTAAGTATTTTTTAGACATTAATTAACATTACATACATATTAAAAATGTAATTACTAATTTACACAAATAACTGAACATAATATTCATTATAAAAGTACTCATTATCAATTAATTATCAAACAACTCAGTATTGTTTTAGTAATTAATTACAAAAAACTAATTATTTTTTATAAAGTATAATTAATAAACTAATTATTATTATAATAAATCTAGTTAACGAATGACATAAATAACTAAAAAAAACTTAATACTATTTAAAAAAAGTGTTGACTGTGCGCGACGGCCCAGTGACCGTGCGCGACGCCGTGCGTGGGCCATGCGTGACACTGTGGGCGCGGTGCGGGGGGGGGGGCAGGGTCGGCGGGGGTGAGGACTAAAGTTTAGTCCCACCTCGCCCGCCGAGCGACGCCGGGACCACCTTAAATACCTGCCTCCCACAGCATATTCGAAGTCCTCTGATTCCCGCCTCGTCCCGCCACTGCCCCGTTTGCCTGTGCTGTAGGCCGTAGTTGGTCCGAAAGGCCGGCCCTTTCCCCGCCCGGCTTGATCGGGCCGGACCGATTAAGCGCAGTTGTGGCCTGCGAGCTCATGCGGGGCATTTTTTTTCATCAGTTTTTTTCCTTCTATGAGTTCCGGCGTGGGGGGAGGTGGAAGGGGCGCTTTTTTAGTCCCACCTCGCGCGCCGAGGAACGTCACGACCGGCTTATATACCCGTATTCGTGCATATTGCTATATTAGACAGTTAGAACTAATTTGGTTTGACTTTGCAATGCTAGGGGCGGCACGGCCGCACTGCCCGGACAGAGTAAGCTCATTACTCTGTCTGGACAGTGCGTCTGTACTGCAAGCAGTGTAAACTCAAATTATATCATTACTATCTGTCTTATTTTTTTATTTGCCACAGTATGGAAACTTCATTAGTACTATCTACAATATATTTTTAACATCCGCCAAAATATTTTTTTACCACATTAGTACTATCCACAATGCATGCCAAGTTTGCTATATTTTTTTATCGCTTCATGATTGTTCTATAAATTTTTTGGTGCAAACAGCACAGAGCACACCCCGAACGTGACACAACATATTTTTGGTGTTCAAATACGTTCAATTCTTGGATTGAATGTCAGGATGACCATATCAACTCACTTGCAAAAGTTGAGGTCATTCCGAATATGTCGAAAAATTGACCTCCTTCTTAGGAGATAGTTCGGGCAGGACTGAAGGACCCGTCTGAAAGGAGTTTTTTTCGACATCCTTGAAATGAACTCAAATTTTTTTTATAGTGTTCCACCATCATCAGTAGGATGCATGCCAAGTTTTCTATCTTTTTTATCGTTTTATGAATTTTCTATAATTCTTTCGGTGAATTCAACACGTAGCACACCCCGAACGTGACACAACATGTCTTTGGTGTTCAAATACGTTTAATTCTTGGATTTAATGTCAGAGTGACCATACCAACTCACTTGCAAAAGTTGAGATCATTCCGAATATGTCGGAAAATTGACCTCCTTATCCGGATACCGTTTGGGCATGACTGAATGACTCGTCCGAAAGGAGTTTTTTTTTAACATCCTTGAAATGAACTCAAATTTTTTCCATAGTGTTCCACCATCATCACTAGGATGCATGACAAGTTTTTTGGCTTTTTTTACTTTATGAATTTTCAATAATTTTTTCGGTGAAAACACCACATACCACACCCCCGGACGTGACGCAACATGTTTCTCGTAACGTTGAAATGCATGTTTCCGTTTATTTTTTGAATTTGCACGACGAACATTAAATTAAACATACGGGTTTTTTTTTAAAAAAGTGCACGGAGGGACAAAATGAAAAAAAATAAGATAGCTAGTTAATAAAGTGATTTGACGTTACATAGCTGCCCGGGCGGCGGTGCCCAGGCAGGTATGTAACGTCAAATCTCTTTAGTATTAGCTATTTTATATCTTACAAAGAGCACGAACGCGGCTATATAAGCCGGTCGTGGCTTCCCTCGGCGCGCGAGGTGGGACTAAAAAAGCGCCCCTCCCACCTCCCCCCGCGCCGTGACTCATAGAAGGCAAAAAAATAGTGATGCAAAAAAAAACAGCCCAACCGTGGTTGCAGGCCGCAACTGCGCGTAATCTGTGACAGTGCGCGACGGCGCGCGTGGGCCGGCCCATTGACTCTGCACGCGGTGCGGGGGCAGGGGCGGCGGGGGTGTGTACTAAAGTTTAGTCCCACCTCGCCCGCCGAACGACGCCGCGACCGCCTTATATACCTGCCTCCCACCTCCCTTTCGAACTCCTCTGATTCCCGCCCCGTCCCGCCACTGCCCTGATTGACTGTGCTGCAGGCCGTAGCTAGGCCGAAAGGCCGGCCCTTTCGCCGCCCGGCTTGATCGGGCCGGACCAATTACGCACAGTTGTGGCCTGCAAGCACAGGAGGCAATTTTTTTATCATTGTTTTTTTTCCTTCTATAAATTTTTCTTATAATTGTTTTTTTCCTTCTATAAATTTTTCTTATAGTGTTCCACCATTATGAGTAGGATGCATGCCAAGTTTTTTGTATTTTTTATCGCTTTATGAATGTTCTATAATTTTTCCGAATATGTCGAGAAGTTGGCCTCCTTCTCCAGACCCCGTTTCGGCAGGACTAAAGGCCCCGTCTGAAAGGAGTTTTCTTCGAGAGCCTTCAAATGTACCCACATTTTTTTATAGTGTTCCACCGTCATCATTAGGATGCATGAAAAGTTTTCTGGCTTTTTTAGCGCTTTAAGAATTTTTTTCTAATTTTTGGTGATAACACAACATACCACACCACGGACGTGACGCAATATGTTTTTGGTGTGCATGCATGATAATTCTCCAGAGACTGTTCGAGTATGAGTGAAGGCCCCATGCATGCGTAACCGAGCATTGATTTTTCTCGTAACGTTGAAATGCATGTTTCCGTTTATTTTTTGAAGTTGCACGACTAACATCAATTTAAACATACGGTTTTTTTTTCCAGATAAGCCATTCCGAGTTCATTCATAATTCAAACTACCTTACATAGCACTAAACATAACCGAGCACTGCTCTTACATAACTTACACCGAAATTTAAATAAAAACCCTAAAACTAGACTACTCCTCGTCGCTGGCGCCGGTGAGGTCGACGACCGGCGCCATAACGCCGGCCTCTCCATCGTCGCCACCGTCGTCGTCGTCGTCGTTGCTGAAATCCCACCAGTTGTCTTCCCGCGCCTGCTGCTCCTGCACCGCCGCTATGGCCGCCAGCCGCTCTCGTTCCTCACGAGTGGCCGCCGCCGCCGCCTCCTCTGCCGACTGGGCCAGCACCGCAAGTAGCCCCGGCGTGTCGTCGGGGTCTCCGTCTTGCGCGAGGGCGGCCTGCGCCGGCGGGATCTCGACCAGCACCGGGTTAGGGGGCGCCTGCTGTGCCGGGGCAGTGGGGGCGGCTGGAGGTGGGGCGTGGCGGCGTCGACCACGGGAAGTGCCGGCCTCGCCGGTAATGTCCCCGACGGCACGGCCGGCCGCCGCGTCCCTGAACGCGCCGAGGACGATGTCGAAGTTCTTCCCGCACCGGGCCCTGCGGTTGTAGCGGCCGCCAGGGAACGCGTGGAGCTGCTGCCTCGTCGGCGGCGGTCCCATGGTGGGGATGCCGTCCGCCCCGATCCGCCACGGCCGCGGCACTTTGGCTGCCGGCGGCACCATCAGGCCGTACCGGGCCAGATCCTCCATGTCGCCGACGGTGAGGCTCAGCGGCCAAACGCCGGTCGGCCACGCACCCTCGTCGGAGTCACTGGAAGACATCGCCGGCGAGGAGAGGGAGATGGGCGGGCGAGGAGAGGAAGAGAGATGGGCGGGGCGAGGGAGATGACACGGTCTGCTCAGGGCTGGCGCGGCCTTTTGTAGACGGCGGGGGAGGGGAGGTGGGCGAGCGAGCCGTCGGTGGCGCGCGCCCCGAGGGAGAGGCGGGCGGCTGGCAGCACGCGCGACAGCGGTGGCGTGTGAAAGCGAGGCAGCGGCGGTGTGTCAAGGCGTGGCGCGGCAGGCGAGGCATCCGTGGCGTCTGGGCGCGGCAGCGGTGGCGTGGGAAGGCACGAGGATGGCAGGCGCGACAGTCGAAGTGTCGGTGGCGTATGAAGGCGGGCGGGCAGTCGCCGCAGCGACGGCAGCCGACCGGTCGCGTCAACTGCCGGCCCAAGGCGGAAGCCTGGCGGCAGGCGCCCGGTCGCCGCACGCGCGGCAGTGGAGGGCGCAGACTACGAGGCTACCAGGCGGGCGGCACGAGATCAGCCGCGAGCAGTCGGCGCCTGCATGCACGCCACCATTACTGCACAACAGTTAATTGCACGACGATACGGCTGTCCGCGCCATGTCCACACGTACGCCCCACCGGTCAACGGCGACTTTTTTTAAAAAAACACGCCCTGCGTTTGACATCCTGGGCCCATGGATGGTAACTGCTTGGCGCGGCTCGCATCCTGACGGCTGCCAAGCGGCTCGGCTCGTCCCGCAGCCGCGTATACACAGGAGCGCGGGGGTATCGGCGTGGACGGGCGGGGGTAAGTTTTTTTACATAAGACGATCGTGCCCCTGGCAGTGAAGGGGTATGGAGGAATCTCAGCCCTTGATGTGTTTGAGGTGGGTGTACCGAAGCAGAAGTGTTGATGCATGCATGGCCATGTTGTGCAATCGGACTTGGGATGCATGCATGCAAGAGCAAAAATGTTGAGGCTTATGCTAATGAAATTGTGCTTTAAATCTACAGGCAGCAAGGGTCAGGTTGTCCACGATCGAGTGCGTGCTACTCACCATGCTCAATTTCATTAGCACAGGTGAGCAAGCTGAGCAGAAGGGCGCAAGGCTTCCGTGAGCATGGTGAGTAGCACGCACTCGATCGTGCATACATCTTTCCTCTGTAATTCAACGGCTGGTAAATGTTTGTGCGTGAAAGGTGCTTGTGTTCTGACCAACATTGTTCACCGTATGCAGTGACCCTGGGTCCCAAGATATCGGAGACCGTGAAGGGGAAGCTGAGCCTGGGGGCCAAGATCCTGCAGGCCGGCGGGATCGAGCGCGTGTTCCGGTTCCGGAAGGCCTTCACGGCCGAGAAGGGCGAGCGGCTGGTGAAGGCGCTGCAGTGCTACCTCTACACCACCGGCGGCCCCATCGCCGGGATGCTCTTCGTCTCCACCAAGAGGATCGCCTTCCGCAGCGACCGGCCCGTCACCGTCACCTCCCCCAAGGGCGACGTGGCGCGCGTCTCCTACAAGGTGGTCGTCCCGCTCAAGCGGATCGACAAGGTGCGGCCCAGCGAGAACGTCGACCGGCCGGAGGAGAAGTACATCCACCACGTCGCCACCGTCGACGGCTTCGAGTTCTGGTTCATGGGCTTCGTCAGCTACCAGAGGTCCTGCAAGTACATGCAGCAGGTCATCGGCGGCGCGGAGCTGCAATGACCAGCTGGGCGGCGCGCGGTCCGCCGGAGGACGACGCGAGGCCCGCCGTTTGTTCCGTCGGCACGATGAGAAGTGGAGTTGTGGGCTGCCGCTGCTGCTGCGCCATCTTTTGCTGTGGAGCAGCAGTGGCAGCCCTGGCTGGAATTGCTCGATCTTATTTCGGATCGGAGCAACTTGGATCCTTCCGCGTACGATTTGGGTTCGCTTATGTTTTTCCAAGCGATTGCTTAATTTGTACTCCCTCTCGTTCGGAATTATTTGTCGCAGAAATGAATGTATTTAGACGTATTTTAGTTCTACATATATCCATTTCCGAGACAAGTAATTCCGAACGAAGGGAGTACTAGGATGGACAAAGAAATTAACCGTGCTGCGTGTGAATGAATGGAAAGACAGTTGTTCAAAATTATTGTTCTTATGCATCATCTTAACTCTTAAGGTTATCAGGCAGCTTCTAGGGGGTGCAAACGAGTCCAGTTTAAACAACCTAGACTTACCTCAGCTCAGCACACATTAACAACGAGCGAGCTCACCTGAACTCTTGCTGCCCCACAAAAAAAATTGAACTCTAGATAGAACTAAAATTACAAAGTTGGCTGATAGTTAGTTTGTAATGATCTCGACTTATCGAGTCAATCTCAGGCCATTTTTAGAAAAATAAAAACACTACAAAAGTCAAATGCACGATGATAATCATGATTATGTAAAATTTGACAATTATGCGTGTCTCTGTGTAAAACGCTAACAAAATATGATGCCTATTAAAGATAATGATTATTTTTCATTCGAAAACATAAGAACAGCAAATTATTCTGATTTTCATCCTCTGTCTCTAAGATAATGTACCTACTGTGCTATTCAAGCTATGTAGTCAAAATAGAAAGAGCTGGCCTTGCTCAAACTCGCCTAACTATTGAACTGAGCTAAAAAGAAGCTCATACTCAACCA
The DNA here is from genome assembly GCA_963921465.1 of Triticum timopheevii. Lineage (NCBI taxonomy): Eukaryota > Viridiplantae > Streptophyta > Magnoliopsida > Poales > Poaceae > Triticum > Triticum timopheevii. Next base: position 9,800,903 of record OY997271.1, read on the forward strand.
ATTTTCTTTTGAGTCGGTCTTGAGTCAAGCTATTTTTTTTTTTTTTGCTCTTGAGCAGTTCACGAAGCTCGGGCATTTCTTGCAACCCGTTTTGTCCCGACAGACGGTTGTGCTAAAAAATTCTTCTTTCACATGTTCGACTTCTTGTTCATGGGCTTCTCCAGCCGCCAGGTTTACTTGCACCATTGTTTTAGACCTATTTTTTTTCACTCAGTGCCCATCTCACGGGCTTGGGGCCAGAGGAAAAACCTAGAACGTCACTCTTCGATTTTTCCCTTTCGGTTTCGGTTTGCATTTTCCTTCTTTTTCTTTATTTCTCCATTTACCCTTTTTCGTGCTATTCCGTGATTCTATTTTTCTTTTTCTTTTCTTGTCTTCCTTTTTTGTTTTATGTTTTTATGAAGTATTTAAAGTATGATGAACAATTATCAAACCAATAATAAATACTTTTTAAATACACGATGAACATTTTTATAATACACATGATACAAATTTTAATACATGGTGAATATTTTTCAATTTTTAAAAATACTCTTTTAAATATTTAAGCTTCCATTAACAATATTTAATATGAACATCATAATAGGTTTTACTATTCTTATTATGACAACACTTTTTTGAACTGAGTAATATATATGCATTTTTACAAAAAGGAATGGTTGTTTGCCCAACAATTTAGGACTCACTCAGCCATCCAGGTAACCCATCCACCACTGCAGTCTAGTGTGATACAAGAAAATCAAGCCCACCTGCCAAGATTTCAAATCTTGATGCTCGCATTTATTCCTGGATTTATTTCAGGATTTCCGGCGATGCGCATTCAATGGGAGGAGATGTTCCCGTCGATGACGAGGTGTCTACGATGACTTCGTAAATTTCAATATGATATGCCGACTCAGTCTTTCGGAGGTGCTCATAGGGATAAGGTGTGCGTGTGTGCGTTCATAGGGGTGAGTGTATGCGCGTGTATATGAGCGCTTGCGTCTGTACTGTGTTAAAAAAAAAAGATGGCGCATCACACGACTTTAGTGCCGCTACAAAATAGGCATGGCTATACCTCGCTTGTTGCGAAAGGTAATGCCGCGTAGCCTCAAGGAATGGCCGCTAATGGGCCGGCACGGGTGACACTTCGTTCACGGGTTAGTTTTCCTTTTTTTTCATTTTTCATTTAGCAGTTTATTTTATATATTTTAAATACAAATATCCCAGAAATTACTTTGCTTAATTTTTTTAAAAAAAAATCACTGCACAGATGAAAAATGTCAGATTCTCAACCAAAAAAAAATGCCATGTTGTGTAAAAACAATGTTCACCCATACAGTCTGAAAACAATGTTCGTGCAACCTATAAGAAATGTTGATAGTAGCCAGAAAATATTCATGACATTAAAAAAATGTTGGTGCATATCAATAATTTGTTCATTACGTTTATTTTTTTAATACAATGTAAAAAAGCCTGCCTAATTTTATAAAATATTTCATATGTTCAAAAAACTATGTGATACTAAAAAGATCATGAAATTTGTGAGAATTGTACCTAAAATGTAAAAAAAGTTTGTACAGTTAAAAATGTTTCATGCAACTAAAGAATTAAACTTGTATTAGAAAAATGTTTATGTGTATTCAAACAAAAATTTAAAAAATGTACAACGTGTCTTTGAAAAATGATCAGCATTGTTCAGAAAAATATGTTACGCGTGTATACGGAAAATGTACAACGTGTATTGAAAAAGGTTGTCATTCATTTAAAAAAATTAAGAAGAAAAGGAAGCGAAAAACTTAAGAAACACAAAAAAGGTGAAGAAAAGAACATAGAAAACCGAAGAAACCTATATTAGAAAAAGGAGAAAAGCAGTAAATACATAAAATGAATGAGATTGAGAAGAAAATAGTGAAAACCGATTAGAAGTCACACCAGAGCAGCTACTGTACTGGACCGAGCGATTAGCCTCGCGCCAGAGGCGAACCTAGCATCCATAAATCTCGTTCAAAAGCGATTGGTGCATGATGCTGCAAAGGAGCCCCGTACGTGGCGTTCGCAAAACCTGGTCGATCCGCGTGTCCTGAATCCTGATCGACCACAGCTTACGTTGAGCTTGACGTAGCTGGAGCTCGGAGGAGCCAAATTAGGGTTGGTTGGGGAGCAACAAGCTGGCTAGCCGGACGGATTCCAACCAAAAAAAAAAAGAATTACTTTACTACTACAAAGAGAGTGTATCCACTGACAGCTTGCCCGTTGGCCACTAGCTGCATGCATGCCGGACTATTTTCCCCGTGCATTCGTGTCGCCCAATTTCCTAGAGCATGGAAACTCCCACAGTACCACAATTCAAACGCTTGTGTGTGTATATGGGAAGATGTCGAACACCGATAATGACACCTTCACACGGTGACAGTCTCACAAAGGTGATGCCAGCTACTCCCTGTTAAAACGTATAGTGTCATAATACGTCTTATATTTTATAAAAAGTGAGTAAGGGCGAGCCGAAAATTTCCTCCCGCATCCGTCCACGGACAGGGGGGCCAGTTCGCGCACACGGATACGGAAGTCCGTCATCCAATGATAGATGCATACATTACAATTTTTTTTCAACAAACCGAATGAAATTCATGCAAACTCGGTTGGATTTCATACAAATCGGAAGTTACATTTTCAACTAAAAATCAAACCGGATTAGTCTACGACTGGCGCGGCGGGTCTCCAACGTCGCCCTATCACCGGCATCAGTGAGCCCTAGAGGTATATGCTTCAGCGCAAAGGACGGCTCACTTCCCCACCGCTCATCGAAGTGGAACCGCCGCCTGATGCTTCAGTCGGAGAGGTAGGGTCCCTACGCTACACGGACCAGGCTTCTTTTTGGGTCAGGGGACGACGGTGGCCTGCGAGAGGGCAAGACACAGGCTATGTACGCCGGAAGTGCCTCGGCAGTGGCCTTCATGGGACTCAACCAACGGCGGCCTCCCGTGTTCTACTTCTTTTCGATGACGGGGACGGACGTGGACGCACTGGCCATCGAATCGTCGACCTCCACGCATCCGGTTTCTGTCTCCGCCTTCATGGTGAGGTGGTAGGCGCGGGAGGCGTGGTCGCAGACACGGGAGGCGCGGGACGACGCGGTGTCGTCAACGGCAGCATTGATGCTCGCGCCGTCGTGCTCCCCGCCATGCTGGCGATGCTCCGTCGGGCAAGGTGAGGAAGGTGGAGCAACGAGCTTCCTCGCTTTTATGCCGGAGAACTGCTCTTCCGGCTCGTCGGATGCCATCGAAAGATTGGAGAGCGGCGGAGTGATGCGATTCTTGCCCGCCGTCTAGCCTGATTTTTATAGAGGGTGAACAGAAGGAGCCTGACCGGCGTTGCGTTTAATGCCGGCCCGCTCGTGAATGGACGTGTGGCCGGACACTGGCGGACCTCCCCGGTGGGCAGGGTATGGCGCCTGCCATACCTTAATTTCGAGCAAAAAAGAATTTATACGTATGCATCAATACAGAGATTGTGCTGTCCATCGATTGCTAATAGAAAAGGCTGCGTCGTCGTTCACTCGTTCTTATGGGCTAACACGGCTAGTGGCTTGATGGGCCGAGATAGCCAGCCACCCAGGAAACGACGAGTCACGGCTGGCCTGGCCAGGTTCGAGCGTAGGCTTTTCTCTCGTCTCGACCACTACTCGACCTCTCAACACGGTGCTACGCGGCAACCCTAGCGAGCGGCGGCAGCTGCTGGCCAGGTCGCCAGGAGCGGTGGCGGCCGGCCGGCCAGGGCGGCGGCACCGCGGGGCAAGCGGTGGCACAAGCCGGGGCCTAGGCGCCTAGCGGCGGCGGCAACAGCGGTCCGGTAGTCCGGCCACTTCTAACTCCGGCGCAATTCCGACCAGATTGCAAGAAGATGGAAAAGAAAGGAAAGGGAATAAAGGAAAGGGGAGGAGGTAACTTCTGAACTTTTCTGAATTTTTATAGCAAATTTAACAGTAGCTGTAGCTTGAAGCAGATTGTAGATTTGTACTGACCGAATGGATGATATCTTAACAGTAGCTTAAAGCAGATTTGTAGCAAAATTTAACAGCAGCTTGAAGCCTTAAATTCAATGTGAATAAGCTTGCTAGACTCACAGAGATTTATCACGAGGATTTCTCAGATTATGAACGTGACCATATAGTTGATAACCTAGAGCTATTCATTATCCATATGAGAAGAATTGAAGACTTTAGAGCTTGTCATTATATTGCAAGCCTAGCTAAAAAGATGGTTGAACTTAAAAGGCATGTTATGTTTCCCGTTGTTTATCGCCTCGTTGAGTTGGCATTGCTAGTGAGACTTCGCCCCACCTTAATTTTTTTTTCGTGGTCCGCCTCTTTGGCCGGAGTAGGTTTCTCAACTTCCACACGGGGGTTAATGGAGATGTTTGGATGTGGCAAGGAGGTGTGGTCAGCCGGGCCTGCAGCTGACGGCATCCTCGGTCGGCGCCCCGCTTCAACGGCGGAGGCAGTAAAAGGTCGCGTCCGCTATGAGCCGTCATCAATGTTGAGCTGTCCGTTCTACACCGACATGAATGCACGCAGCTGGCGCCGGGTGAGAACACACATGAGCGAGGGAGGAGGGGTTTGGGCCAGGGCGGTCAGAAGCAGGCGTGACAATGGTCTAGACTACCACAAATCTTGTTATGTTTGTCTTTGGTTTGCGGAAGAAATCATGTATGAACTGTCGTGCGGACTGATACAGGTCCGTATTGAATGGCTTCCGTGGTTCGGACAGCACGATTCGAACGGCTGTGGGAGGTCGAGTGTTGGGGTTGGAGATGCCGTAAGATCAAAAATGCTAGACATACAAAGACTTGCACGCTTTTACACGCTCCTTCCATCTAACAACCAATCACAAACCTCTCCCTCCCCTGATTTTCAGGGGGTGGGCCGCCTCGCTCATCTATTGACTAATCAAGATCGTTTGTAGGTGTAGCATTGCCGCCGTAAGATACAGCTGCGTTCTGCATAGATCGGCACCGCATGCGATTGTCGTACGCACTTACCGCCGTAAGATACAGCTGCGTTCTGCATAGATCGGCACCGCATGCGATTGTCGTACGCACTTACTGGCGGCCACTGAGGATTCGAACGGCTGTGGGGGTTCGAGTGTTGGGGTTGGAGATGCCGTAAGATACAGCTGCGTTCTGTATAGATCGGCACCGCATGCGATTTGTCGTAAGCACTTACTGGCGGCCACTGAGGGATGGAAAGGAACAGACTTCACATCGCGTACAAATCCACAAGAAGACAAGAATGCCAGGAATAACTCTACTTCCAGATCACTTCACTATAAATACAGCCACCCAAGAAGTGATCTGGAACTCGAGCCACCCAAGCACACCCTAGCTTGCAGCCTCACTTGTCCTCGAGCAGACCCTATCAGAGGTTTCAGCCATGAGTAGCCGCCGTGTTGGCCTCCTCCTCCTCTCCCTTCTGGCCACCACCCTCTCGTGCAGCGCGGATCCGCCGCCGGTGCACGACACCGACGGCCACGAGCTGCGCGCCGACGCGAACTACTACGTCCTCCCGGCCAACCGCGCCCACGGCGGGGGGCTCACGATGGCGCCCGGCCACGGGCGCCGCTGCCCGCTCTTCGTCTCGCAGGAGGCCGACGGGCAGCGGGACGGCTTGCCCGTGCGCATCGCCCCGCACAGCGGCGGCACGCCGTCCGACAAGATCATCCGGCTGTCGACCGACGTCCGCATCTCCTTCCGCGCCTCCACCGAGTGGCGCATCGACAGCGAGCTGGCCTTCGGCCGCCGGCACGTGATCACCGGCCCGGTCAGGGACCCGAGCCCCACCGACAGGGAGAACGCCTTCCGCATCGACAAGTACAGTGGCGCGGAGGTGCACGAGTACAAGCTGATGTCGTGCGGGTACACGTGCCAGGACCTCGGCGTGTTCAGGGACCTCAAGGGCGGCGCGTGGATCTTGGGCGCCACTGAGCCCTACCATGTCGTTGTGTTCAACAAGGCGCCGCCCGCCTGAGGTCCATGCGGCGTGATGGCGTGCCGCCTGCGCCCGTAGCGTGCGTGTGTGCATCTGAATAATGCGGGCCCAAACAGTGTGCTGTTTTTGTCTCTCTTACTCCCTCCGTTCCGATTTACTCGTCGTGGTTTTAGTTCAAGACAATAAGTGTGGTGTGGTGCTGTGCTGTCCTTACTGCTTAGGCGGTTTTGTGAAATGCGAGAAACTTTATTCAAGATGCCCCTATGAGCCTCTCTGAGACACTCACCAGTTTCCACCTGTGCCATATCTGTGGAAATATCTGGTTTCTCATCCTTGGAGTGCTCCCTATGCTCCAAGTCTAAAATATCAATTTTAAATATTTTTAAAAAATCTGAAAAAATTGTGAATGTTAAAAAGGAATGTGGCTACACCCCCTAAAAATTTCAGGTTCAAACTCAAAATGTACATTGAGAAACAAAAAAGACAAGTTCAGATATGAATTGTGTCAAATGTTGATTTTGTCTTTTTATAACACTATTTATGCTAGATTTCACATTTTTGTTTCTCACTGTGCATTTAGAGTTTGGACCTGAAATTTTTAGGAGCAGTAGTCACATTCCATGTAAACACGCATATTTTTTTTAGAATTTTTGGGAACATTTAAAACTAATTTATTTGAAGTTCGAGCATGGGGAGCACCCAAGGATGGGAGTATTAGATATTTCCCCTACCATACCTAGGAGTTGAACCTTGGTGGACCGGTTTCACCATAAGAAACCTAATTAACCATACGCTTAGTTTGCGTGACACGTGAGATTGAAAGGGCTACTTCTGTCACCCAGGTGGCCGGCTCAGCACGAATACAAATAAATGGTTAGATCAAGTTTAAATCATTTTGCCAAAACTTTTGAGAAAGGGTCAGTTTCTTCGATTCTCACCCTTTTTCATCCTTCCACACACAATATTGTTTTTTTAGGGTTAAGTTGCCGCTTTATTTAATGAAATGCGTTCGGAATCTCATCCGAGATTACATCAAGCACATAGTCTGGGGTAGTCCCCAACCAAACCTTACAAAGTTCATCACCCGCACCAACTCTAGCTAACTTATGCGCGGCAACATTAGCGGAACGGCGAACCCAAGAGACTCTAAAATCGGAAAAAGATGCAAGAATTGTTTTGATCTCCTGTATCCATGGCCCTGCACTGGACAACTCCTTGTGTTGATTCTGCAACATGTTTACAACACTTTGAGAGTCAATCTCAACATGTACCTTATCAGCGTTGAGTTCTTTCGCCACTTGAAGACCCCGTTTGCATGCCAAGATCTCCACCGTTTGCGGGTCCTTGATTCCACGGAACACATGGCAAAGACCAGCTCTAAACGCCCCAACATGGTCACGAATAACTGCTCCAGCTCCTCCCTTATTTGAATCTCTTGACACGGCTCCATCAGAGTTAATTTTTAGCCATCCCTCCTCAGGAGGCCGCCACTTTTCCTTGACTGTAGGGACTGCCGGATGCACATCACGTGTGTGAACAGCCTTCCACTCATTCATATGCGACACTACCGTGCCTATTATTTCATGTGGAGGCGCTATCTTCTTCCCATCTCTCGCTTCATTTCTCGCCAACCAAAGACCATATGTTGCTTGAACCATGGCCGTCCTCTCATCATCCGAAGCCTCCGCAAACCACTCTAGTAACCAGCGAGCTAGAGCGCTCTGGGAGCTAATCATACTTGGTGGGATCGCCACCCCAACTCCCTTCTCCGAGCGAAGAAGCTGCCATAAAAATGCAGAATGTTGGCATGTCCAGAACCTGGGCAACACCGTTTCTTCTCGCCCACACGCCACACAAAAAACACCGGGTTTGATCCGACGCCAATGTAGCTCAGCCCCAACTGCTAGACCATTGCGGACCATCCTCCACATATGGATCTTGGCCTTGGCCGGTGCATTCGTATCCCACAATGCTAAGTATCCCTTATGCTTCGCCACCGAGCTCGAGGACTCCGGCTGTCCGGTCCTCGCTGTATTCATCTTCATTCTTAGGTGATACGCAGATCTAACGGTGAAGTCCCCATTTTTGGTGTAGTTCCAGGCTGGGTAGTCTTCTGTACCAGGACCCCCAACAGCTATTTGCCTAATATCTTCAGCGTCACCATCAGAGAAAATAGAGCGCACCTTGCCCATGTCCCAGCTCCTTCCATCATGCGCTAACAGGTCCACAACCTTTGACATACCGGTGGCAAAAATCTGGCCAAGAGGCCGCATGCTCCCAGCTCGTGGAATCCAGTTTGCATGATGGATGTTAACACTGCTTCCATCCCCAATGCGCCATATAATCCCCTCGCGCAGCAGGTCCCGTCCATGGAGAATGCTACGAAATGTGTACGAGGCGGACTAGGGTGCTGTTGCTGTTAGGATGGAGTTGTCGCTGAAATAACGAGCCTTCAGCACACGCGCGCACATAGACGTAGGTGCCTGCAGGATCCTCCACGCTTGCTTCGCCAGTAACGCTTGGTTAAAGGCCTCGTGGTCTCGAAAGCCCATTCCACCATCTTGTTTTGCCACGCACATCTTCTGCCACGATATCCAATGTACCTTGCGTTCACCATTCGTTGCCGCCCACCAGAATTTTGAAGAAATCGAAGTCAATTTCCGGCACATCTTCTTTGTAAGCTGAAAACAACTCATGGTGAAGGTTGGTACAGATTGTAGCCCAGATTTGATCAATACCTCACGTGCAGCCTTTGATAGTCCTTGCCCCTTCCATCCACTAACCTTGCCCTTTGAGCTTTCTGTCATAATTTTATTAAAGAACATATTTATATATTTAAGCAGAAGATTGTTTTTTTATTCACTTGAATATTTGTGTTTGTGTGGATGAGATCTTCACAACAAGATCGATCTTTGATACTACGTCCGTTCCAACATTACAAACTTTGACCATGTTTGTAGACAAAAGTATGTAATTTAAAATACCAAATGCATATCATTGGATACATCATCAGTTATATCTTCATGTTGTGTATGTTTTTAATTGTATATATATAAATAGATTTCTCTGTAAACTCGGCCAAAGTTCGCTTGGTCTGACTTTTCAAAAAATCTATACGCTCAACAATACGAAAGAGGGAGTATCGTTTTGGGAATGTTTGAATTTCAAATATCAAAACATAGGCAAAACCTCCATGACACTTACATCATGTTTGACTTGTTTTATAGAGATTCACATGCGGGTAGAGTTTCATTAATGTTGTTGTGATGTTCCATAATGATCGGAAATTCAATTTGGCTCCCGGGGCCAATTTGTTTTTCAAATGTCAAAAAATTGAGACAAACTTTTTTTGTGATCTTTTCACATACAAATGCTACCTATAAATTTTGAGGCAAAAAGGTTAAGCATTTTGGCCTGCAAAAAAAAAAAACAAATCAAAGACAAAATGTAACCCCAATTTATTTTTTTCAGCGACAAAACACCGATGCTCCGTTCCACATGAAAATTGTCAAGCCTGCTTGCGACACCAACACGGCCATGTACAAAAAAATTCAGAATTTTCTGAAAACATTTACTATTTTTGGGGGTACTATTCACCTTGGAGCATGTGCTCCTAGGAGCCAAAACGTCGCTCCCCATAATGATTCACTATGTTCTCCAAACGGTTTTGTATAGTTTCAATAAAACTAGCCAAAGCTTTTGAGAACTTTACGAAATATCATCGGAATCAATATTAAAAGAGAACCTTGAAAGATGAAACATATTTAAAAGTCAGCTTAAACCCGTGAACATTTGAGAGCCAACCACTTGTTGGGTGGTTAGTGTGGGTATTTGTTCATGCAGCCCACCCAGGATCAAACCCCAAGATTTTACACCATGTGTTTCTCATCCTTAAGCGGCTTATACTTTTTCATTGGGAAGCAATAATCCGGACGATAGCAAAACTCATATGGCAATTACCACCCTTGTCACGATTACGCTCGTCATTCATCCAATTACCACCCTTGTCACGAGCAACAAAGTGGGCAGCGGAGTTGCTAGGGCTGGAGCCATGGAGAGCGACATCATTGTGTTTCTTGTAAATCTCAGAGGTCAAGAGCTATGAGAAGATCTCGTCCAACGTTACGGGCTTCACACGCGTGGTCATTGATTACCTCGATCTAGTTTGGATTATAGTAAATGACCTTCTTCCCGTGAGACCTATGTTTATCAAATCAGGAAGTTATGGTCCTGTGACGCCCCCGATATAATCGTATACTAATCATACACGCAAACGTGTACGATTAAGATCAGGGACTCACGGGAAGATATCACAACACAACTAAAAAAATTAAATAAGTCATACAAGCATCATAATACAAGCCAGGGGCCTCGAGGGCTCGAATACAAGTGCTCGATCATAGACGAGTTAGCGGAAGCAACAATATCTGAGTACAGACATAAGTAAACAAGTTTGCCTTAAGAAGGCTAGCACAAACTGGGATACAGATCGAAAGAGGCGCAGGCCTCCTGCCTGGGATCCTCCTAATCTACTCCTGGTCGTTGTCAGCGGGCTGCACGTAGTAGTAGGCACCTCCGGTGTAGTAGGAGTCGTCGTCAACGGTGGCGTCTTGCTCCTGAGCTCCAACATCTGGTTGCGACAACCAGGTAGAAGGAAAGGGGGAAAGAGGGAGAAAAGCAACCGTGGGTACTCATCTAAAGTACTCGCAAGCAAGGAGCTACACTACATATGCATGGGTATATATGTAAAGGGCCATATCGGTGGACTGAACTGCAGAATGCCAAAATAAGAGGGGGATAGCTAATCCTGTCGAAGACTACGCTTCTGGCCACCTCCATCTTGCAGCATGTAGAAGAGAGTAGATGGTAAGTTCACCAAGTAGCATCGCATAGCATAATCCTACCCGGCGATCCCCTCCTCGTCGCCCTGTTAGAGAGTGATCACCGGGTTGTATCTGACACTTGGAAGGGTGTGTTTTATTAAGTATCCGGTTCTAGTTGTCATAAGGTCAAGGTACAACTCCGGGTCGTCCTTTTACCGAGGGACACGGCTATTCAAATAGATAAACTTCCCTGCAGGGGTGCACCACATAACCCAACACGCTCGATCCCATTTGGCCGGACACACTTTTTTGGGTCATGCCCGGCCTCGGAAGATCAACACATCGCATCCCACCTAGGCACAACAGAGAGGTCAGCACGCCGGTCTAAATCCTAAGGCGCAGGGGTCTGGGCCCATCGCCCATTGCACACCTGCACGTTGCGAGGGCGGCCGGAAGCAGACCTAGCAACCTCCATTACAAAGGAAGTCACGTTACGCAGTCCAATCTGGCACGCGCCGCTTAGTCGCTGACGTCATGAAGGCTTCGGCTGATACCACGACGTCGAGTGCCCATAACTGTTCCCGCGTAGTTGGTTAGTGCGTATAGACCAAATGGCCAGACTCAGATCAAATACCAAGATCTCGTTAATCATATTAATTGAAGTATCCGCGAACACCGACCAGGGCCAGGCCCACCTCTCTCCTAGGTGGTCTCAACCTACCCTGTCGCTCCGCCACAAAGTAACAGTCGGGGGCCGTCGGTAACCCAGGACCACCTCTACCGGGATGGAGCCACCTGCCCCTTCAGCCCCCATCTCCGAACAGTATCATAAGTAATGTAACAGTATAAAGTATATAGCATATGCCCGTGATCACCTCCCGAAGTGATCACGACCCAGTAGTATAGCATGGCAGACAGACAAGAGTGTAGGGCCACCGATGGAACACTAGCATCCTATACTAAGCAGTAGGATAGCAGGTAAGGGTAACAACTGTAGCAACAATGACAGGCTATGCAGCAGAATAGGATTAACCGAAAGCAGTAACATGCTACACTACTCTAATGCAAGAAGTATAGAGAAGAATATGTGATATCTGGTGATCAAGGGGGGGGGGGGCTTGCCTGGAAGCTCAGCCGAGAAGGAGGGTTCGTCAACACCGTAGTCGTACTGGGTAGCAGCGGCGTCGGTCTCGGTGTCTAGCGAGAGAAGAGGGGGAAGAAACAATAAATACAATGCAAACAAATGCATGACGATGCATGACATGACAAAGGCGTGATGCTAGGTGTGCCCAATCGCGGTAGTAGGTGATACCGGCGAAGGGGGGAAACATCCGAGAAAGTATTCCCGGTGTTTCGCGTTTTCGGACAGATGAACCGTAGGGAAAAGTTGCGAGTTCGATAGGTTAGGGATGTGTGGCGGACGAATGGGCTGCGTATCCGGATTCGTCTCATCGTTCTGAGCAACTTTCATGTAGAAAATATTTTCATCTGAGCTACGGTTTATTTTACATTAATTTTAAAAGATTTAAATCATTTTTAGGATTAATTTAATTATTTTAATTCAACATTATCCAGAACAGTGTTTGCTGACGTCATCATGGTGTCAGCATGACGTCAGCAGTCAACAGAGGTGTTGACTGGGTCGCTGACGTGCGGGCCCCACTGGTCATTGACTGTTTAGTCTAATTAGGGTTCAACTAATCTAATTAATGTTTAATTAAACTAACAGGTTAATTAGATTAATTTATTAACTTAATTAATTTAGTTAATTAATTAATTATTTTTTTAATTTTTTAATTTTTTAACTAAAACGTTCTGGGCTAGGCCCACCTGTCATAGGGTCGGGGGGGCACTGGCCCAGTGGTCAGTGGCCCATAGGCCAAAGCGGGTCGGGCGCAACGAGCGCCAGGAGCGGGCGCTCGCCGCAGGGAGCGCGGCGGGGCGAGGCCAGTCGCCAGGACGGCCTGCCGGCGGCGGGCACGGCCGTGCATGGAGGGGGAGTGGCCGTGGCCGAGCCAGACGGGCGCGGCCCCGACGATGGCTGGGACCAGCAGGGAGGCGAGCGGGGCATGCGCGGAAGGGGGGCGGAGTGGCCAGAATGGCGCGGTGCGCGCGCGCTAGCGATGTGCAGCAAGGAAGAGGCGAGCGCGAGAGGAGCTTACAGGGGGAAGGCCAGTAGGGGCGCGAGGCGCTGGGGGCGCTTGACGCGGACAGCGGGCGCGGGGGCCATTGTGTGGGGCGGCGGTGAGCCACAGTGGCAGAGCGGCAGGGGAAGGGGGCGCCGCGGTGGGGCAGAGCAGCGTGCGAGCGAGGAGAAGACAGGGAGATCCGGGGCGCGGGTGACGCACAGGTGCGCGCGTGCGGTGGGTGGTGCGGCGTGGTGAGCGAGGCCATGGCGCGGGCGATTCGGCCAGGGCGCGCGGGCGATTCAGCCGGGGCGCGCGGCCGATATGGTGAGCGCGCGTGGGGGCTGCGGCGACGAGCGCGAGCGCGCGAGGGAGAGGGAGGGAGCGAGGCTCACGGCGAGATGCAGGGTTCATGGCAGTGTTGCTTGGGGAGGACGACGGCGACGGCGTGCGTAGGGGGAGGCAGACCAGTGAGGGAGCGCTCCGGCGAGGCGGTGACGGCGACGGCAGTGGTGCGGCGGCGGTCGGCGGCGTCGAGGCGTCGCGCCCCGATCCAGATCCAGCGGGGGGGAGGGGGGGCGGGGGGGGGGGGGGGGGGTGGGGCACGAGGAGTGGGTAACATGGGGTGTCGGTGCGGTGGATAGGGTTTCGGGGTCCAGGGATAAGGGGAAGTGGGGGGAGTGGCCGGCTGGGCCTGGTGTGTTGGCCTAGTTGGGCCTGTGGTCAGCTGGGCCGAAGCCCGGGGGGGGGGGGTTCTCTTCTATTTTTTTTGTCTTTTGTTTTTCTGTTTTTATTCTTTTTCTTTTATTTATTTTCTTTTTCTGTTTTAATTCAACTTAGGGCATTTAAGTATTTTATAAATTTGTGTTTTATTTACTATAATTACCTTTGTAATATTCGGCACAAACCGGACATTTTTGTTTCAATGTTTGAAGACATTTGTTTGTTTGCCATATTTTGAATTGATTTTTCAATCGGTTTTGAACTAACGAAAGTTTAGCAACAGTAACAGAGGTGACGTGGCATCTTTAGCGTGGGATTACTGTAGTATGATTATCCGGGCGTTACAAATCTCCTCCACTACAAGAAATCTCGTCCCGAGATTCAAGAGGGGGACTAATGGGGAAAAGATTTGGTTACGAAATTCTAACGAGTCTTCTCGGTCTAGGTTGCTCTTCTCGAAGAGGTCGAGCCATACCACTGATGTCTTCATTCCTATGCATCAATGCATCATGATGAAATTGTCGTCCTTTCTTCAAGAACTCCATCGTACTTACGAAAGGATAAGGGGGTATTACGGAAGAACGGACCGCTACAATGTTTGCTTATCTAGTAGATAACATCAGGGAAGGTGGCGGGAAGTAACCCTCGAATTGAAACTTAATACATTATCGAGAGCAAGTAAGAAGGTGCAAAATAGAAGTTTCAAGCGCATAGACAATCATTCGTGGCCTGATACGAAATGTGACAGGAGTTCAGAGCAATGGGAAAGTATTGCGTCTGGTACCAGAATAGATCACTAGGCAGGTGGCCCGTGAATCACATACGAAGTCAAGCACGAGGAATAACTTCGACAACAGGGTGTATAGGAGAGTCAGGTTTCGATCATGTGGAAATGTGGGTTATGGGCCCACCATGTGGGTTAAAAGTAGGAAGGGCGGTGACGTCTTGTATGACCATGTAGGCAACACATGTGAGCGGATAGCCTGTCAGTTATGTCGGCAACAACGTTGATACCAAGGGCGAGGGACAAAGAGAACCATCTTCCTGCTCGTTGAACGAGGCGGTCCAATAGGCAAAGTTCTCGTCCATCGGTGGCTACCAGAATGTCATCAACAATAGTAACAGGGTCTTGCTGACATAATTTTACAACGAGGTGTTTACATAAGCAGGAGAATATTACTGCTTAGATCATATAGATCACAAGTAAGGTTAAACCAAACAGTGGAAAGGAAAATATGATTATTAGATTAAACAGAACAATGGAAAGGAAAATGTGTTAAAACACATATTTCAGGGGTATTTCCTTCCCAAGGACAAATAGAGCATGATACCCATGACATGATAGAAGTAGAAAACCATTTAGGTAAGGGGAAAGAAATTTCATGACATTACCCATACAACGGTGTTTGGATAATTGAGCAGTAAACATTTTGCATTGGCCTTGAAATGTTCCTGTTGAAAATCGGAGTACCATAGACATGCTTCGAGATAGCATTGACATGGTATTCAAGTCAGGCTTTGGGATACACAAAGGATCCATCAGGAACAACTCATAGAATAAGTCTTTCAATTTCCTCATGGAAGAATGGATAACCTTGCTAAAAAGGAAACTATAACAGTAGGTCCTCCGGCCAGGTGTGCTGGGCATGACATCACCTTACCGGGTCATAAAAGAACATTGTTATTACCCTTGGAAATATACTCCAACCATCATATCTGACCGGGATCCAGATCTGGTCAGTGTTAGGATACCTCAGACCCAGGATGCCTGAGAAGAAAAGGTGTAACACACATTGACGAGATGATAATGTAAGATTCTTGGAAATGAACTATGGAAGCGAGTTCCAAAATAAGAGTTCATCATTTAACCAAGGAGAGGACGAGGAGGTGGCTGATGGACTCAGTGACAATTCCTCAAGATTTCCAAAAGGATGGATTTCCACAACTATGTGAATAAGGAGAGAACATTTGTCAGATCAGATGACATAATGAGGTATGCTCGAGGAAAACATACACAATTAAACATTGGTTGAAATGTGCACCCGAAATATGGGTTTAGGTAGCATGATCAATGTTAGAATGGTGGTTCAGCAACCGATAGGCTAAGAGTGAATTATCGACCATTAACTTCAAAGCAATAGGGTTGCTAGAAGTGCAGAATCCAAACAACATCGTTCACTTGTGGGTACCCCGGTTGGAATCAACACGAGGACCAAGAAAGAATGGTGATGGTGAGAAGTATCATTATAGCAAGAATTCTTAAGAGGTGGAGCAATCCTCACAACATTCTTGATATCAAAGATGGTAATACTCCGCGGTAGAACATAACATAAGTTGGATAGCAAGGAACTCAAGGTACAACACAAAACAGGAACAAGTTTTGTGTTGGAGGGAATGCAATAATGTTGTCGATGATAACCCAAATCATCGAGGGCAAAGGATGCTATGTCTCATCAAGAATTCAATAGATATCTTGGAAGACCTCAGAATGTTGATGATGATCATGACACATTTGTCGAGAGGTATCGAGAAGATGTAACTGATCGGCGATGACATCAAGTCAACGGAATGATGAAGCAAAAAGTTATTGGAACCATGGGTACGACACAAACTCGAAATCAAGCTTGCTGTTCAAGGACAAACGATATGACGAGGAAGATCGATTGTAAGATTAGCTCACCATCGAAATTTGTGCTCCGTGAAGAAGGACCCGGTAGCACAGTTAAAATTTAGCACGATAATGATATAGCCAATCAGGCTAGGAATGACGTGATCGAGTACAAACTCGCAAGTAAACAAGATTACTAAGAGTTGTTTAATCGCGACGCGGGCTCGATTCAGTTATCGATGTCCTTGAGCGTTTAAGAACTCGAAGGCCGTGAAAAACTGTAATCAGTGAGAATGTAGTACTTGATGAAGAACTCATAAGAAGTTATGCAGTTCCATGATAATCTCGAGATACCAGGGGGGGTAATACTCGACGACGAATCAAAGTAGAGGTCGGACTGGGTTATTGCTCTGCAAAAGACAAGTGCTTAAACTTGCACGAGAAATGGTATTTAAAGGAGAACATGGTCGGAACCACGATGGCAAAAGGCCAGATCCCAGATATAAGATGAACTTATACCAAAGGAATAATTAATTTAAGAGAAGCTTTAATGATAAGATCTACATCGTGTACATGGGCATGAACACAAAGTTCAAGGTCGACTCCCACTTATCCAATGCATAACCTTTCATTCACTTCTCACTTTTGAAGAAGTTGTAGTGTTGAAATTTTATCTGGCAAAATACCAGAAGAGTATTACTCGTGAAAACTTTTGAGTTCACACATATTAAGGAAGGCATAGGTTCAACCCATCAGGGTATCATGGAAATATATACCACAAGCTTCAATAGTAAATATCACCAGCTCGAAAGCATAGCATGGTTGACAAAGCAGAGGATACAATTTACCAAAGGCATTATGTTTCCGAGGAAAGACTCACAGGCTTATTAAATATGAAGGACGTTGTCGGATAAAATCCAACAAAGGATCTGGTAGTCCACAAGGGATCTGACATGAGCATCAGTACTCAACTAGAGGAAGAAGAATGCAAGGAGATCAGATTATAGAAACAACTGACTAACTCAAATCTCAAATGCAAAGGAATTATGATTTCCAAATCAAGGGATCAGAAGCAATGCTCTGATTAGGGATGGATAAGTTGAATAGCCTTAGGGTACAATCAACGGCAATTGGATTGGTCGAGAACCAATTCCAGTTAAAAGAATGGCAGCTCAGCCGGAAAGGTAATTTATAAGGATCAATGATGATTGCGTGTATTCGCGAACATATTGAGTCAACAGACTCAAAATGATAATGACAAGGGATGCCAATAAGACTACGAGACTTATGGGATTAACCATAATGCAAGCAAGCAAGAATTTCAAGAGGAATAGGCTGCTCGGAATTTTTGGAAGATCGAATGGCATTTCGAAGACTTTTGTGAAATACATGAATCAACTGGGGATGAGCGGATACTCGATAAGTGCGAGAAATTATCCGTAGGGGTATTCAGGTGGTAAGGAACTGCAAGGCAGTAGGCATAAGTATTCTCGGAACAACAACGAGTATTTGAGGGTATCTGGTAATAACAAGAGTAACTAGGGACTAAGTAAGAACGACAAGTGTATGTATTTATTCATAGGGATATTTCGGTGGTAGGGAATTGCAAAAGGAATGGACAGTCCCAAAAGAGTATCGGAAAGTAACTTTGAAATCTTCATGTGTAGCCGGCGATCATCTGGACTGAAGGGGCTCTCCGGGAGAAAGCTTTTTCGAGAACCTAAAGTTAGATTTTAGAAAATCATTTAACCTGAATAGAAGAGAGATCAGAATCCCAGAGTATAGAAGAGGAATAAAAGATCCTAATACCACCCAAGGGCGACGTGGGCCCGTAAGCCACACAGCCATGTTAGTAAAACAGTTTTCACTGACTAGACTCAACTTACGCCAAGGAGTTTGGAAGGGGGATTCCTACAGGTAGTCGGCTCTCATACCAACTTGTGACGCCCCCGATTCAATCGTACACTAATCATACACGCAAACGTGTACGATCAGGATCAGGCACTCACAAGAAGATATCACAACACAACTCTAAAAATAAAATAAGTCATACAAGCATCATAATACAAGCCAGGGGCCTCGAGGGCTCCAACACAAGTGCTCGATCATAGACAAGTCAGCGGAAGCAACAATATCTGAGTACAAACATAAGTAAACAAGTTTTCCTTAAGAAGGCTAGCACAAACTGGGATACAGATCGAAAGAGGCGCAGGCCTCCTGCCTGGGATCCTCCTAATCTACTCCTGGTCGTCATCGACGGTGGCGTCTGGCTCTTGGGCTCCAGCATCTGGTTGCGACAACCAGCTAGAAGGGAAGGGGGAAAAGAGGGAGAAAAGCAACCGTGAGTACTCATCCAAAGTACTCGCAAGCAAGGAGCTACACTACATATGCATGGGTATATGTGTAAAGGGCCATATCGGTGGACCGAACTGCAGAATGCCAGAATAAGAGGGGGATAGCTAATCCTGTCGAAGACTACGCTTCTGGCCACCTCCATCTTGCAGCATGTAGAAGAGAGTAGATGGTAAGTTCACCAAGTAGCATCGCATAGCATAATCCTACCCGGCGATCCCCTCCTCGTCGCCCTATTAGAGAGCGATCATCGGGTTGTATCTGGCACTTGGAAGGATGTGTTTTATTAAGTAGCCGATTCTAGTTGTCATAAGGTCAAGGTACAACTCCGGGTCGTCCTTTTACCGAGGGACACGACTATTCGAATAGATAAACTTCCCTGGAGGGGTGCACCACATAACCCAACACGCTCGATCCCATTTGGCCGGACACACTTTCCTGGGTCATGCCCGTCCTCGGAAGATCAACACGTTGCAGCCCCACCTAGGCACAACAAAGAGGTCAGCACGCCGGTCTAAATCCTAAGGCACAGGGGTCTTGGCCCATCGCCCATTGCACACCAGCACGTTGCGAGGGCGGCCGGAAGCAGACCTAAGAACCTCCATTACAAAGGAAGTCACGTTACGCGGTCCAATCTGGCACGCGCTGCTCAGTCACTGACGTCACGAAGGCTTCAGCTGATACCACGACGTCGAGTGCCCATAACTGTTCCCGCGTAGTTGGTTAGTGCATATAGACCAAATGGCCAGACTCAGATCAAATACCAAGATCTCGTTAATTGTGTTAATTGAAGTATCCATGAACGCCGACCAGGGCCAGGCCCACCTCTCTCCTAGGTGGTCTCAACCTACCCTGTCGCTCCGCCATAAAGTAACAGTCGGGGGCCGTCGGGAACCCAGGCCCACCTCTACCGGGATGGAGCTACCTGCCCCTTCAGCCCCCATCTCCGAACAATATCATAAGTAATGTAATAGTATAAAGTATATAGCATATGCCCGTGATCACCTCCCAAAGTGATCACGACCCAGTAGTATAGCATGGCAGACGGACAAGAGTGTAGGGCCACCGATGGAACACTAGCATCCTATACTAAGCAGTAGGATAGCAGGTAAGGGTAACAACTGTAGCAACAATGACAGGCTATGCAGCAGAATAGGATTAACCGAAAGCAGTAACATTCTACACTACTCTAATGCAAGCAGTATAGAGAAGAATAAGCGATATCTGGTGATCAAGGGGGGGGGGGGGGGTTTGCCTGGAAGCTCAGCCGAGAAGGAGGGGTCGTCAACACCGTAGTCGTACTGGGTAGCAGCGGCGTCGGTCTCGGTGTCTAGCGAGAGAAGAGGGGGAAGAAACAATAAATACAATGCAAACAGATGCATGATGATGCATGACATGACAAGGCGTGATGCTAGGTGTGCCCAATCGCGGTAGTAGGTGAAACCGGCGAAGGGGGGAAACATCCAAGAAAATATTCCCGGTGTTTTGCGTTTTCGGACAGATGAACCGGAGGGGGAAAGTTGCAAGTTCGATAGGTTAGGGATGTGTGGCGGACGAACGGGCTGCGTATCCGGATCGTCTCATCGTTCTGAGCAACTTTCATGTAGAAAGTATTTTCATGTGAGCTACGGTTTATTTTATATTAATTTTAAAAGATTTAAATCATTTTTAGGATTAATTTAATTATTTTAATTCAACATTATCCAGAACAGTGTTTGCTGGCGTCATCATGACGTCAGCAGTCAACAGAGGTGTTGACTGGGTCGCTGACATGTGGGCCCCACTCGTCATTGACTGTTTAGTCTAATTGGGGTTTAACTACTCTAATTACCGGTTA
The DNA here is from genome assembly GCA_963921465.1 of Triticum timopheevii. NCBI lineage: Eukaryota > Viridiplantae > Streptophyta > Magnoliopsida > Poales > Poaceae > Triticum > Triticum timopheevii. The sequence continues at coordinate 9,821,337 of OY997271.1, forward strand.
ATTAAACTAACAGGTTAATTAGATTAATTAAATATGATTAATTAACTTAATTAATTTAGTTAATTAATTAATTAAAAAAATTATTAATTTTTTATCTAAAACGTTCTTGTCTAGGCCCACCTGTCATAGGGCCGGGGGGCACTGGCCCAGTGGTCAGTGGCCCATAGGCCAAAGCGGGTCGGGCGCAACGAGCGCCAGGAGCGGGCGCTTGCCCGCAGGGAGCGCAGCGGGGCGAGGTGCTAGTGGCCAGGACGGTGTGCGGGCGGCGGGCACGGCCGCTCGTGGAGGGGGAGTGGCCGTGGCCGAGGCAGACGGGCGCGGCCCTGACGCGCTGGTCGCGACGGTGCACTACAAGAAATATGTCAACTTATGACCACCACTATTGGTAAGTGAAAGGTCACAAATTTCTATTTATGACCTTTTTGTGACCAAAAACAGAAGGTCAAAAGCTGGCCGTCGTAAACTAACTATAGCGACCTTTCTCCTGGAATGGTCGTAAATGTTTACGACCAAAAAAAGTCATAAATTTAACGACCAAATGTTTTGGTCACTAGCAATCCGACCACACCACGTCGGATCCACCGTGGCAAGCTGACGTGGCAGACTTACGACCAAATGAAAAGGTCGTAAAATAGAATCAGCCCGGTCCATTTCAGCCGTCTTGATGGGCCAAGCCCAATAATTCAGCCCATTTAATTTTTTTTCTCTTTATTTTGCTTATCTGCATGGGCCTGGCCCAATAATTTGGCCTTTTATTTTCTGGGAATTGAGCCTTTTTCTGATGATTTTTTTAATATTCCACTATTGTTTTGGGCCACAGCCTATTTAGTCTAGTTCGAATTCGGGCCTTGGCCTTTTTATTTTCTGTTATGCAGCCTTTTACAATTTTTTTTCTTACAGTCATTTCTTTTTTTAGGCCCAAGCCTTTTTGGTCTAATTCTTGTTTGGGCCTTGGCCTTTTTAGAGCCCAGGTTCTCATTTTGCATAACTATAAACAGAAAGGCCCAGGTGCACAAGTGATCCACAAGCCGAGGTGCACAAGATCACATAACTTCATAGGATCACATAACTTCACAGAAAATAAACACAGGTTCACAAGATCACATAACTTCACAGGATCACATAACTTCACAGCTCCCAGGTTTAAACAGCAAAATGCAACAAAATGCAATAGCTCAGCTCAGCTCCAGGTTCACAGGTTCAAAATGCAACAACTACCTTAGCTCCAAGTTCACAGCTCAAAGACAAAGAGGTTCAAAGACAAACTGCACAGCCATCAAACTGCCTTAGCTCCAAAGAGAGCCATCAAGTGGGCTAACTTCTCTTCCTGTTCTTGAGACTTCTTGCGCAGCAGCTCAAGTTCCTTGTCGCGTGCAGCTTCAGATTCTTCTTCCTTCATCTTGATTGCCGCCAATTCTTCGTGCACCAGTTCAGCTTGAAGCTCGGACCTCTCCAGCTTCTGCTCAAGGTCACGAACATGAGCAGCAACTTTGGCGGAGTTGTTCCTAGATGACTGGAGGCCAACATTCCTGAGGAATGTGCTTTGCTTGACTTCGGTCTTGAGGACTTGTTCGACAATTTCAACAGCAGACTTTGGCTCTTCACCTTCTGGTACCGGCGCTTCCTTCATTTTTTCCATCTCACGCTAGCATATGGAGGAAAATGATAGGCATTAGTGGGAGATCTATTTCACATTTTGCAAACCAAACCAAGCAAGAGAAACCAAACCAGCACACAAATGGATTATTTGAAGTAACCAAACCAGCACACAAAATCTATACAAGAAGATGATGACTAGTGACCTGGAGACATGCAATTGGAACAATACGATCACTTCATTAAGCCTAGAATGGTGGTTCTATATAAGATGGCTTCCCGAGTGAGCCGATCATCAAACTAACATTCAGATCAAATTTCATCATATCATAAAAAATGCATCAAATAGCTACAACAAGTTCTGATCAAATTTCCATCTCAAGCCTACAATTGGAACAATATGAAGTATCAAACAACATCAAAGCATGGAACATAGCATGTGTTCTTGACTGGCTCCGAGTCAAACAACATCAAATCATCAAAGCATCAAAGCTGGCTGTGAATCAAACAGGGCAAAGCATGGAGTGACTTACTATAGCAGTCTTGACTGGCTCCGAAAACCCGTGCTTCGTGCTGTTGTGGGTGGCCTTAAACAAGTCAATCGCAGACAGCTCCTCACCCTTACGCTCTTCTTTCTGAAATGTTTTTCAACAAAAATCAAAATGTTATTCAGCAAGAATCAGAAATGTTATTCAATGAGGAACCAAAGGTAAGGTCTCTAGAGAAGAGTTCTCACAGTGGCAAAAATTTGTGCTGTGTAGTGCCTGGAACCAGTTCTTTGACTGTACACGACTTTTTGTCGATTCATCTTGTTCGACAAACAGGTTTCCTACAAAAAAGCATACTGTCAGCATGATCTAGCACTAGCATATCATGTGCAGAACATAAAGCATCAAACAAAGCAGAGACAAACCTTGTGTCTTGGGGTAGACCACATCTCCACCAGAGCTTGCCATTCACCATCCGTTAGATCAGGCACCGGAGACTTAATGCTGAGTTTATTTGCGGCTACGGTATCAAAATACTTCTTCTTGATCTGATGGCGTCTGTTCTTTGAATATTTCTGCAGAATATCTTTGCACGAGGTCTTGATGGTCTCCGAGTCCGTGTTCATCTCAAAATTTGCCAACCAAGATAGCAAACAAGGTAGGAACAATATTAGTGATCATGCATAGGTGTAACAGAAAATAGATAACACATTAACTATGAAACAAGTAGCTTACAGCAACTTTCCCAATGTAGTTCTCCAATAGACTAGCATTTTTTTTGTATAGCTTGAAGTGAGGAAGAACCGGAAGATGGCTTTTTGCAACGAGTCCACACTCAGAAGCAAGCTTTGCTGCCTGCAAAGGCTTCTCTGGACGAATCATCCCTTCGGCAATTTGGATAGGCACCTTGCTACCAAGCGACTTGGTGATCCTCTCTAGCCCTCTGCCCTTTCTAAGTCTAGTCTTGGGAGTCATTGCATCTGAAAATGAAACTAAACTCATAAATTAGAATAGAAATCGACAAATGCAGGAATCAACAAAAGCATACATGATCATTCCATTTGGAAAATGCACTAGTAAAAGATAGCATTGCAAAGGTCAACTTGCCTGATTGAAGCACAAGCTGCTGTTCTTCTTCATTGATGACAGCGTTCCTGTCAATAGAAGGTGCAACAGGGCTGAGGTCTGTGTGGACAGTGCCTGCTTCGTCAATGCAGATGGTTCCTGCTTCATCTAGGCAGACAGTGCCATTTCCATCCATGCTGAGAGTGGTTCCTTCATCCATGGGCGGCAACTCATCACCCGTTTGCACCGAGGTCTGAGAGTCCATGAGCAGCATACTTTCCTGATGGTCCGTCGCAGTCGCCATCCTTGCTTTCTGCCTTGTGACTCTATCAAGGGCAGGTTCATCAGGTTCCAGGATCCTCTTTTTTTGTCCTGGAGCTGCGGTCATCACCCTTCCTGGAGGCATTGCAGGAGATGTTTCTGAGCTCTTGTGCTTCTTGCTGACTGTCTTCTTAACACCAGGCCTCTTCGTCCTAGATTCCTTCAGTGCCTCGTATAAACAGCACGGAAAAAAGCATTAGATCACAAGAGAAATATGTGAGCACAAGGAATAACATAGAATAACAGAACACCAACCCTCCAAGCAAGACAGAGTTCGCACCTTAACAATCTTGTTGACTACAACATCATCCACTTCCTCTCCATCAATAACTTCATCCTCCTTAGGATTGTACTCTGGGTCATCATTGATAACTCCACTACCCTCTTGAACCTCATCACTTCTACCTTCTTGTACACCCTTTGTTTTCCTAATCATCGACGCTATTGCACCGATGCCAAGGGACCAGAACACCTGATTGTTCCTCATGATATTTCTAGCCCTAACCTTCTTGTACTCGGTGAGAGGCTCTTCTTTGCATGATACAGGAAACATAACTATTATGTGAATGTTTGGAATGCATGGACAGGCAGCCAAACATATCTTATGAAATTTTATTATCATTTAATCCTAGTTATTCAGGTAAGGAAGACTAACAGCACACAGGCACAATTAAGCCAGCTTATTCAGATTGCAGCAATACATTTCACTTAGCATATTAAGACACAGATTTTATGAAACTGGCCACAAGGAGCAAGTTGCATACCAATGGTTGGCCTCATGCTTGACCTTGTCCTCCTTGCCATGGATGATCTTGAGGTGGTGCTTGCAAAATAGAATAAACAACAATCAGATACAACAGGGATAAAGTAAAATGATGGACTTGTATTAATAAAGGAAAGCATTTGGACCATCATGCACATACAGTGATGTACTGTTATTAATTAAGCAAACATGTAAGTGCACTAAACAAGCATGCATGTACAGTGGAAATATATGTACACTAAACAAGTAAGCAAGCAAAGTGCTACTAATAGAAACAGGCAAGCATTGAAGGAAATTGAAAAGAAGCAAGCAAATACTATTGATACAAACCCTAATTAATAAGAAAGCAAGTAGCTTCTTCTCCATATGCTACTGATACTAGCAAGTACTGCTAATGGAAACCCTAATTAAGCATGTATGCTTGCAAGCAACATGTATGTTAGCAAGCAAGCAACATGAACTAGTGAATTAGTGTCATGTACACATGCTTAGACAGTCTGATAGCAAGCTAGACGAGTATATCATGAGGACCTTCAAAACAACTAGATGTTTCCACTAGTAAAGCATGAAAAAACAGTACTTGCAGAAGTACAAAAGCAGATGAAAAAAAATACTCTCAACTGCTCAATAAAGTTCCCGGTCTTTGCAACAACAACAACAACAACAAAAAAAGGCGAGAGGGCCACACGAGACAACATTTTCGATGAAATCAAAGGGAAATAAACTACTGGTTTCATAGGTGTGAATCGTGATGATGACAACATTCACTTGGCCATACATCTCATCAGAGAGATACGACATAAACACCAGGTTCAGAAACATCAGTGACACAGCGCCCCGCTCACAAGAGTGGTAAACACGCCACGAACCAAACCAACGCACAAGCACAATATAACCAAACGCACAGCAAACCCACCCATAACCTCAAAACAACAGGAATGGGTAGCATGAGAGGCCCTGAGGGGCACCTTCTCCAAGTGCTACTGATACAAGCCAAGTAATTAAATCATACACAAAGCAACATGAACCATGAACCAGAGGGAGGTCTTCCTCAAACCTCATCCACCTCATCCATCCCCATCCCCTAAAATCATGCACTTCCTCTCCATCAACATGAACCCTAAACCATGAGGGGGATCAAACACTACAAGTGCACAAGGACACACATGCAACATAACCAACTGTGACCCAAGCCAAGCACCATGAGTGAATCTGGCGAGCACGTTCTGGATCAGTAGGGTTCAATCCCTACAAGATGGCAAGAAAACGTGAAAAGAAAACGAATCCTGGCCCTAGATCGACATGAACAAGAGCAAGAAATCATACAAACCATGAGGGAGGAGCCGACGCGCGAATCCTAACCCTAGATCGACAAGAAAACGAATCCTGGCCCTAGATCAACATGAACAAGAACAAGAACCAGGAGCTCGATGAACATGAACAACTTGTCCAATGAACATGAACAAGAACCACCAGGAGCTCGTAGATCAGCCGAATCCTAACCCTAGATTGATCGAATCCTAACCCTAGATCGACCGAATCCTAACCCTAGGTCGACCAGGAGGGGGATCTACCGAACCCTAGGGGGAGAGGGGAGAGGAGAGGGGTACCTGTCGCCGTCGTCGCTCGTTGATGATGTGGATGATGTAGCCACCGTCGCCGATGTACTCACTGTCGTTGATGTAGCCGTCGATGTAGCCACCGTCGTCGAGGGGAGAGAGAAGGGTGGATTCGTCGTCGGGGTGGGCGGCGCACCGCGGTGCGGCGTGGCAGGGCGGCACGGAGCAGGGGAGGGAGTAGTCGTCGGCGGGGCGGGGCGGCTCGGGAAGGGGAATGGGGAGAAGATAGGGTTTGTCAGGGAGAGGGGAGGGGAATGGGGAAATTTTGGGAGGGGAGGGGAGGGGATCCCGCGTGTTAGTGGGAGAGGGAGTGGTGGGTCCCGCCTGGTAGTGGGAGAGGGAGTGGAGGGAGTGGAGGGAAATTTTGGGAGAGGGAAATTTTGGTGGAGGGAAAATTTTGGTGTGGGAGGGAAATCCTTTTGGGTTTGGGTGTAGAAAAAAATAGGGTTTTTTTGTAAACTTTGTAGAAATCATGGTTAAAATCATACCGAGTAGCTCAAGAAAACGCCGGTATTGCAAGTTTAGTATTTTTGCTAGTTGGTAGGCCACATTTGATTATGTGACGCGGAGGTCTCCCATTTTTTTTTGAACTTTTTTTGAATTTTTTACGGTGTTTTAAAAACCAGCCGATTTCGTCGCGGCGGCCGTCCGTGGCTAGGGTTTGAGCCGTGCAAATCTGTTGTCGATTCTGTGATGAAATGCCTACCTGTGAAGATAAAAAGCATTTTTAGTGAAAATAACGTGCAAGCTATGGAGGACCCGCAGTTCAAATTCCAGTCGGTTCCAGCTGAATCGGCCGAAGGTGGTCCGAATTGCCGGGAGTAGCTACAGGGTCGGAAATGCATGCTTTTTGGCGACCGTCCGTAAAATAGGGTCTACTTTGAGATAGACATGGAATGGCGCCGTTTGGGGTGCCCCTCCTTGTAGCCGCTTCACGAAAAACGCATGTCTTTTGCATTCAAAAAATGAAAAACGGTTTTTTTGTTAAACAAGTTGGAACCTCGCTTTGGCAGCATTGTTTGCCATCACAAGACGGAGGCATGCGCCCAATTTGGGCATATTATCAGAAACTATTCAACGGATGCGGCCATATCATTGCTAGTTTGGCTTGAAAGGCATGAATCTTCGTTCATGGTAGGTCGTTTTTGAGAACACTTTTTCAAGAAAACGCCGGTATTACAAGTTTAGTATTTTTGCTAGTTGGTAGGCCACATTTGATGATGTGACGCGGAGGTCTCTCATGTTTTTGAATTTTTTTGAATTTTTTACGGTGTTTTCAGAAACCGACCGATTTTGTCGCAGCGGCCGTCCGTGGCTAGGGTTTGAGCCGTGCAAATCTATTGTCGATTCTGTGATGAAATGCCTACCTGTGAAGATAAAAAACATTTTTAGTGAAAATAACGGGCAAGCTATGGATGACCCGCAGTTCAAATTCCAGTCGGTTCCAGCTGAATCGGCCGAAGGTGGTCCGAATTGCCGGGAGTAGCTACGAGGGTCGGAAATGCATGCTTTTTGGCGACCGTCCGTAAAATAGGGCCTAATTTGAGATAGACATGGAATGGCGCCGTTTGGGGTGCCCCTCCTTGTAGCCGCTTCACGAAAAACACATGTCTTTTGCATTCAAAAAATGAAAAATGGTTTTTGAATTTTTACGGTGTTTTCAAAAACCGGCGGATTTAGTCACGGCGGTCGTCCATGGCTAGGGTTTGAGTCATGTTTTTAGCATTCAAAAAATGAAACTTATATTGTTTCATACAAGAGCATGCACAAAAACCCATAATTTTATCTTTCATCCATGAGCATGCATTTTCAATTCCCATCAATTACCAAACTGAATATTCATTGTTAAAAACATGACTTGTTTAGATGACACTGTCATACAGCATCCATGAGCATGCACAAAATTAAACCTGACATACTTAACATTGACATGTTCATATTACACTAACAAGCTTAAACCTAACATGCTGAACACCTTCTTAACATCTTCACTCCTCCTTCTTCTCCTTCATCAACCTGATGCGCTCAGAGTGGCGAATCCCAACGCGGATGTACTCCTCTACCACAATTGGCATGGTCCTATCGCCAAGCTGTGGGATTGCAGGCGCCGCCACCATCGCGAGGTCGTCGTCCACCACCACCATCGCGAGGTCGTCGTCCGCCACCACCATAGCAAGGTCGTCATCCGCCACCACCATAGCAATGTCGTCATCCGCCACCACCATAGCAGGGTCGTTGTCAGCCACCACCATAGCATGTTCGTCGTCAGCCAGAATAGGCTTCTCCTCGTCATCCCCGCTTTGCTCCTCGTCGTCATCCCCGCTCTGCTCCTCGTCGTCATCCCCGCTCTGCTCCTCGTCATCCCCGCTGCTGCTCCCATTGCCTGGCCAAATGCAACAAAGTGTGAACATGGTGTTGTCGTCGTGCAGGTAGAGGAAGCCAAAAGGACAGGAAGAAGAGAGGCAGAGAGCTTACTGGCATCGTCATCGTGCTGGTAGTACATGCGGCACATGGTGTTGTCGAACATCTTCACGGTGAACATGGCGTCGCCGTCGTAGCGGAAGACAAGGAAGTACCCAAGCTGTAACTCATGGGCGCGGGTGAAATGCTCCCAGCCGGGCCCTAGGTACATGTGGCCTTCACCATCAAACACCACCAACACTTCCCACAGCCTGTGAAGCCCGCTGCCGGCCTCCCGCAGCTTCACTTTGTGGGGCTCACGGCCGGCGAGCATCTTTGCAAACTTGTCAGGCAGCCTCTGCAGCGAGGGTCAAGCAGTGGTTAATTGTGGCAATCAAGCACTAGACAGCAGAGTGATGATAAAGAAATGAGTGATGATAAACATACCTGCCTACTGCAAGATTTCGCAATTATGATCTCGAAGAACTCGAAACCTTCCAAGCCAGCCATCTCACTTATCTGAAAAGCAGCATTGTAAATTAAACAAGCACATCAACATCAATAGCATAGTAAACTAACACTAAAACAAGCACATCAACATCAACATCAACAGCATCATCATCAGGTGACCACCAACAGCAACAACACTAAAATCTACTATAAATTGACCAGAACCATATCTACTATAAATTGACCAGAACCATATCTATTATAAATGGACCAATAGTGTATAGCAAAACAACAGTTTCAATATTACACAAGAAAGAAGTCTCAGGTTTATCAAGCACAGCAAAACAATAGTGTGACTGAAGAAAATTATAGCAGGAAATACTTCATGCATCATCAATAGAACCATACAGAATTTTTATGATGCCTCCAGTTTCTCAAGATAAAACTAGCAGCATCCAACATGCTTTGGCATTCATCTCTTGATCGTCAAAATAAACCATACAGAATTCCACAAAAAAAATTCAGAGACCACAGCCCATGATTCTAGGCAAAAGAAACAACAATGTGTACAGAGACAAGCTTCTTTTTCACTTAATATTCAGAATATGCCAGATACACCCAAGGACAAACATGCATTACAACTTATCTTAAGAGAATTAACTACTGTACAAATGCAGTTCATATGTACAAATGGACAATGAAGCCCTGCTATGACGACAACACTGGATGATGATAGTCCAATGCTTAGAAAGAATGACCTGGACAACACTGGTTAAAGCAAGCCATAGTAATAACTCACCTCCAATGCTATATTAGTTGGAAAGGAGCATCTATCTATTAAAGAACATCTGTGAGGAAACATAATCCAATCCCTAATAATCCAACCCTAATCTAATCTAATGCAGTCCCAATCAAACCCTAACCAAATCAAACCCTAATCTAATCCAATCCCTATCTAATCTAATCCAATCTAGGCGACGACAAGAACCCTAATCTAACCAGTAGCAGAAAACTAATCCAACCAGGAAGGAGAGAGAGAGGAAGGATGCATACCTTGAGAGAGAGAGGAAGGAGTCGGCGGCGGTGGGAGAGGAAGGAGCCGGCGGCGGTGGGGAGGCCGGCGGTGGGAGACGAAGGAGCCGGCAGTGGTGGGCGGCGCCGTCGATGGAGAGGAGGAGCGGGTCGAGTGGTGAGGAGAAGTGGGGAAAAGAGAGGGAGCGGATCCACTTATCAGTGAGTTCGGTGTTTGCTACGTGACTGGTTTGATATATTAAAAAGGGTGGGCATAGATTACAAAACCAACAGCCTCTTCCTAGCCCAGTGGTCGAAACACATTGAAATAAGCGCACAGTTGTGGGTTCGAGTCCCCGCTTGCGCACATTTTTTGGGCAAATTAAGCGCATATTTTTTGGCCGCGCGAAATAAGTGAAATAAGTATTTTCTGGGCAGAGTAGCAAACTGGTCCACTTGTCACCGAGTGGGTCGAGTGGCGCACTTGTCAGAGAGGTATGTGTTAAATACTTGCCTGGTTTAACAGAAAAGAGATGGCATAGAGTAGATGATCAGTAACCTCTTCCTAGCCCAGTGGTACAAACACAGTGAAGCGAGCGCAAAGTCGTGGGTTCGAGTCCCCGCTCGCGCATATTTTTTTGCTCATAGTGAAATGATGCAAAATTCAGTTGCTTTGACCAAAACATCTTCAGTTCAAAAAAACATGAATTAAACATCTTCAGTTCTGAAACTTGAACTAAACATCTTCAGTACAAAACTACTAATGATCACAAAAACAACCAAAAACTACATCTGCTACAACATGTGCTAAACAAAACTTGAACTAAACATATTCTGTCTGATCATTTTGCAATGTTTTGCATCACAACCAAAAACAGCATCTGCTACAGCATGTGCATCTTCAGTTCACCAAAAACAGCATCACATCACAACCAAAAACTACATCAGGATCATCTGCTACAACCATTGATATCCAAAATGCACAACCATCAGGATCACATCCAAAATGTGTTTTGCATCCAAAATGCTTACAAAATACTACAACCATCAGGATCACATCAAATGCTTACACAGGGAAATCAAATGTTTTGCATTTTTCATCAACATTTTGTCACAGGATCACACCACTACAGCCATCTGGATCTTCAAGCATTTTGCTACCTGGAGATAATTGTAGTACATCAGGATCACCATGCATATGCACAAGAAGGATCACTACAGTGAGTTAGAAGGATCACCAAGGAGACCAAATTTACCTTCATGTCCATTCGCTACTCATCGTCGTCGATACGAAAACAAGGAACTCTATGCCCACTCCTGTTTTCCTCATCATCACTCCAATATTGCAGCATAGTATGATCAGTCCGGTTTTCCTCATCCTCGCTTTCATGTCCATCCTCTACCACCTTTCTTCTTTTCTTGATGCCTTCAACTGTTGCAGCACCAACGATCACACGTTCCCGGTCCCTTCGCACTCTGCTTTGCATCGGAACTTCCATAGAGTCATCATCAGCTTGCAACGGAACTTCCGTAGAGTCATCATCTTGGTATGTTAGTCCACCATCACCGGGGCCCTTTTCCACTTCAGTTTCAGTCACACTCCACAAGTGTCTGTGCTGAAAGGTTTGCACAACTCGCCATTTTCCGTGCATAAGAGTGTCTGGCAGATAAAACACCATTGTTGCTTGTGTTGTAGAATAAAGGGATCACTCTTATACCAGCACCTTGCAGTGTTGATGCTTTTGAAGTGGCCATCATATTTGACAAAAGAGTCTCTCCTCTTCTTGCTACCAAGCTCAAACCAGTCACAGCGAAATAAGACAACCGAGCGATGGATGCCTCCACTAGAGTTGTACTGCAACTCTACGATGCTTCGAACCTGACCATAGAAGTCAATGATCTCACCATCATGTGACCCCTCAGTGACGATTCCACTATTCTGTGTCTTCCTTTTTTCCTCAACGGTGTGGTACCGGACACCGTCAGCAATGCATGCTGAATACACTCTCACTCGCTTATCCGGTAAGAATGCCAAAGCAAATAGATCATCACTGACCTTCTTCTCCTCATGCAACTTTCCAATCTGCACAAATAAACCATTTAGCAAACAACGGTATTTAACAATGGGTGAATAACACAGAAAACATAAAACATGTGGCTAAAGATCTCACATGATTCTTAAACCAATTAGCAAACACCTTGGCAACCCTTTTATCAACATTGATATTGCTTTCTTCCTGATTTAACTCTTCCTTGCATTTCCTACAATGCCAACAAAACATGTGAATTAAAACATTTGGCTAGTGCCAACCCAAGCAAAATATATATATATATATATATATATATATATATATATATATATATATAATGAGTGCACAAGATATAACGTACTCGATATATGGTAGAACCTCGGCGCAATTGCTGAGCACAAACCAAACCATCTTGTCATACTCATCACCAGCCTCCAAGTATTGTGAGGCTCCAAGAAAGTTCACACCATGGTTGAAAACAGAGACATCACCACTTTGCGAATCAGACCGCTCTCTATTTCTGCCTGGCCGGTTCCATCTTGTTTCCACATCACCAAAGTATCTAGAGCAAAAAGTCAACCACTCGTCAACGACATATGCTTCAGCAATAGAACCTTTAGGTCTTGCTGTGTTTCGCACATAATGCTTACAAGTAAGCAGCCTTCTTTCGATTGGGTACATCCAACCGTATTGCACAAGGCCTCTAAGCATTGCCTCTTTGGGTAAGTGCACCGCCAAATGGACCATCACGGTGAAGAAAGCTGGAGGGAAAATCTTCTCGAGCTTGCAAAGAATAATTGGGATTTCTTTTTCAAGTCTTTCCAAGACAGTTAACTTGAGGGTTTTGCAGCACAGTTCTCTAAAGAAATTTCCAAGCTCAGCAACCGCTTCATATATATCCTTGTGCATGATTCCTCGGAGGCCCGCCGGTAAAATCCTTTGGAGGAGGATGTGACAATCATGGGTTTTCAGCACTGAAAGCTTGAATCCATCAGAAGTAACACACTTTGCTAGGTTAGCAGCATAACCATCTGGAAATTTCACCGCTCTTAGGAATTCACAGAATGCAAGCTTTTGTTCTTTATTCATTGTATACCATGCTCGTGGAATTTCAAATGAATCTTCATCTTCATTGTGCTGTAGATGCAAATCTTCTCTTATGCCCATGTCCCCCAAATCAAGCCTAGAACTAACCGTGTCCTTTGTCTTCCCTTCAATGTTCAGAAACGTCCCTAGCAGATTCTCGCATATGTTTTTCTCAATGTGCATTACATCGAGATTATGCCTTAATTTCAGATCATCCCAGTATGGCAGGTCCCACAAACAAGACCTCCGGTCCCAACATTGACCTTCCTCACGCTTTCTTTTCTTCGCCAGCTTTCCTGGTCTCACATCTTTCACCTTTTCAAGTTGCTGCTCCAGCTCTTCTTTAGTGAATTCAGCTGGCTTGTCACGTGTTTCATTCTCACCATTAAAATCTTTGCTTCTTCGCCAGCGATGGTTTCGGGGAAGAAAGCGGCGGTGCCCAATATAGCATATCTTGCTCCTTATTCTCTTTGAGCAAGGGTCTTTGTCACAATGGACACAAGCCTGATAACCCGCTGTGATCCTCCCAGACAGAGTGTGCAGAGCCGGGAAATCATGGATGGACCATATGATCGTAGCACGTAGATTGAACTTTTCTTCCGGACTCAAGGCATCGTATGTAGGTACACCAGTCCAGAGCTGGAGCAGTTCTTCTACGAGGGGCTCCATAAAGACATCAAAATCCTTTCCTGGAGAATCTGGACCCGGGATAAGCAATGACATCATGAAGTTGGACTGATCCATGCATGCCCATGGTGACAGGTTGTACGGCACAACAAAAACTGGCCACATGCTATAAGACGTGCTCATGTTCCCAAACAAATTAAACCCATCTGTGGCAATGCCAAGTTTTATGTTCCTTGGATCTGCAGCAAAATCAAAATCTATACGGTCAAACTCTTCCCATGCCTCTCCATCCGCTGGATGGCTCAGCTCATTGTCCACAGGTTGCCGCTTCAGCTTGTGCCACTGTACCTCACGCGATGATTTCTTCGAGATGAACATCCGCTGCAGCCTTGGTATCAAGGGAAGGTGCCTCAGTACCTTCTCCGGTATTGACTTCTTCCCATCAGCATCTTTCCACCTAGATGCATTGCATTTTGGACAGTTGTCATGCTTTGCTAAATCCTTCCGAAACAAGACACAGTTATTTGGGCACACATGTATTGACACATAACCTAACCCCAGCCTGAGGATTATGCTCAATGCTTCATCATGAGATCCGGGAACACAACTATCAGGGAATTGCAAGCTCAAAAGACGGAGTATTGCGTTGAATGCGGCATTGCTAATCCGGTAGAAAGACTTGATGTGGAGTAACTTCACGGTGAAGGTAAATCTTGAAAATTTACCCCCTTCATGAGCTGCGCGCTTCGCCTCCTCTAACACCTCAGCAAACAATGATTTCTGTCCATCAGCACGATCTTCAGCATCGTACAAATCCTTCAATAGGTCAGGAATCCTATCATCTTCATGCCCATCCTCTTCCTCCAAAACAGCATTATCTCGCAAAACCTTTTCCATGAAATCAATGCCAGCATCACCACCACCCATCATATGAGGGGCCTCTGTATCAGCTTCAAAATGTTGAGGTTGTCTGTCTAAAGGTTCTCCATGATATATCCATCTATCATATGTGCTGAACATCCCATTAAGAAGCAGATGATCTTCCACTCTTCCTTGAGCCATTCTTGGATGGTTGAGGCATTCACAACACGGGCAAAGAATGTGAGCATCGTTGGCAAAATTTGCCCAAACAAATGCCATGGAATCATCAACTCCTTTCATATGTTCTTTCAAAAACTTTCTAACTCCTTTTCTAATCCAGCTTCTGTCCATCTGCCAAAGACAACAAATTGTTGCAACTTAGCAAATCAATTTCAGTGCATCAAAATTAATTAATGAAAATGGATGGAAGTAATGGAAGCTAAAATTCCAGAAAATAAGCTATTTCCAATTTCTCACTACTTTAGTCCAGTTCACATGGTTTACTGATTTCACATGGGAGCAATAAAAAGTAGTTCAAATGGAAATACAGATTTCACATGGGAGAAAAGAAAAGCTAACTAAAACATGATGGTTCACAAAAAACAGAGGTGGTTAAACAACCAACAATAACAATATATGCTGCCACTAAGAACTATTTTGGTTAAACCACCAACAATAACACCAGTGTCAATTTACATGAATGCCATTTCCAAGATTGCATCAAATCTACATCAATGAGAGTTTTCCTAGTTTACATCTAATCTACATCAATATTCAGGTCCTTTCACAGATTTGAGGCTGGAATTTCAGAGAATTCTCTTCAAAATTTCTACCAAATTCATCAATGACATTTCCAAGAGATTTTTCCAAGCTTACAACAAACCTACATCAAATCACTCTATGTGTGTGTGGAGATTCTCCTAACAAATCTACATCAAATCATTGACATCAACAGAGAGGAGAGGGGGGAGAGGAGGGGGGAAGGAGAGGGGTGCATACTTGCGGCGGTGGCGACTCCCCCATGCTCGGCGGCGATGAGTCCCCCATGCGTGGGCGAGGCGAGCGGCGAGGTCGCCGTTCCTGTCGTGGGCCCCGCCCCCGCCCCCGCCTCCGCCCCTGCTGGTTGCTTCCGCCGCGAGGCCGTGGGCGAGGTCACCTGCAGCGAGGTCGTGGGCGAGTTGCTTCGGCTGCCGGCCCCGCCCGCCGGCCGCCGCCCGCCGCCCACAGGCCCACCTGGTTGCTTCCGCCGCCGCCCGCTGCCACCTGATCAGAAGACCTAGAAAAACGCTAAGTGTTGCTCTGCTCGATGCCACCCGCCGCCACCTGGTCGGAAGGCCCCACTTGTCAATGATACGAGAGAGCCGTAGTTTTATATAATGTATAGATACATTCCCATACCTGAGCAACTGTCCCTCTCTAGCCCAGCGGTAGCGAGCGAACGAAGCTAGCGCGAGGTCGTGGGTTCGAGTCCCGCCTCGTGCCTCTTTTTTGGGCGAATTAAGCACTCGGCCCCACTTGTCAAGTGGGTCCTGCATGTCATTGTGTGCCCCGTCTGTTGTTGAATATTAACATTTTAAACAAAAATGACACCTAGACAGTGACACATAAGCGAGGTTGGTGAGGTGGCTGCCTAATCATCCGCTTTACGTGTTGTATTGGTCAAACTCAAGTGTAGTGACCATGTTGTATTGGTCGTTATCAGCTAGGCGTGAGGCAGTGGACAATGCTTCCCGCTTTACGACCATTTCCTCGAATGGCATTATGACCTTTCTGATCAAAATGGTCGTTATGATTTAGGGTTTAGAGCCCCCCAGACAGCTTTTGACCAATTGGTCTAAAATGGTCATAAATTTATGACCAATTCTTCGAGGGTCACTAACAGAAGGTCATAAGTTGACATATTTCTTGTAGTGGTGGCTGGGACCAGCAGGGAGGCGAGTGGGGCATGTGCGGGACGGGGCCGGAGTGGCCAGAATGGCGCGGTGCGCGCGCTAGCGATGCGCGGCGATGGAGAGGCGAGCGCGAGAGGAGCTCACAGGGGAAGGCCAGGAGGGGCGCGAGGCGCTGGGGGCCTTTGACGCGGCCCGCGGGCGCGGGGGCCATGGTGAGTGCGGGGCGGCGGTGAGCCGCAGCGGCACAGCGGCAGGGGAAGGGGGCGCTGCGGTGGGGCAGAGCGGCGTGCGAGCGAGAAGACACGGAGATCCGGGGCACGGGTGACGCACAGGTGCACGCGTGCGGTGGGTGGCACGACGTGGTGAGCGAGGCCATGGCGCGGGCGATTCGGCCGGGGCGCGCGACCGATGTGGTGAGCACGGTGAGCGCGCGCGCGGGGGCTGCGTTGACGAGCGCGAGCGCGCGAGGGAGAGGGAGGGATCGAGGATCACGGCGAGATGCAGGGTTCGTGGCAGTGTTGCTTGGGGAGGACGACGGCGATGACATGCGTAAGGGGAGGCAGACCGGTGAGGGAGCGCTCCGGCGAGGCGGTGACGGCGACGGCGACGACAGTGGTGCGGCGTCGGGCGGCGGGGTCGGGGCGTCGTGCCCCGATCCAGATCCAGCGGGGGGGAGTGGGTGTGAGGAGTGGGGAACGTGGGGTGTCGGTGGGGTGGATAGGGTTTCGGGGTCCAGGGATAAGGGGAAATGGGGGGAGTGGCCGGCTGGGCCTGGTGGGTTAGCCCAGTTGGGCCTGTGGTCAGCTGGGCCAAAGCCCGGGGGTTCTCTTCTATTATTATTTTTTGTCTTTTGATTTTCTGTTTTTATTCTTTTTCTTTTATTTATTTTCTTTTACTGTTTTAACTCAACTTAGGGCATTTAAGTATTTTATAAATTTGTGTAGTCTTTACTATAATTACCTTTGTAATATTCAGCACAAACCGAACATTTTTGTTTCAATGTTTGAAGACATTTGTTTGTTTGCCATATTTTGAATTGATTTTTGAATCGGTTTTGAACTAACGAAAGTTTAGCAACTGTAACGGAGGTGACGTGGCATCATTAGCGTGAGATTACCGTAGCATGATTATCCGGGCGTTACAGGTCCAGATAGAAGTGGCTTTAGTAAGTCTTTGTTATCGCGTAATGTTTTTGTTCCCCGGACTAATACACTGAAACATTATCCAGTGCACAAAGACAAATGGAAATAGCAGCCATTGTATACAATAAGAGAAATGGCCAAAGCAGAGGTTTCACATGCACCTATTGTGTACACATTCTTGGGATCTAAAATAGACAATAAACATTAATATGTTGAATAAACAATAATTGCCTTGTAACTAGATATGTGGGTGACCGCCCAGGACTGAGTCACCCAACCTTACCTTGATTATTAAGAAATTACTAGACTAATGCATTAGCGTTTAGTGTCTGCATCGCTATCCCCTACGGACTTAGTTTCAGCTATCGTACTTGCCTTACTATGACATGTGTTTGGTATAGCCTTCCACTCTCCCTCTCCTTGTATCGATTGTCGGTGCATGTACTAGCAGTCCTAGTACCAAGGAGGAGAGAAGAGACAAATCTTTGTACAAACATAAAATGATAAATGAAATCATACCGTCAATCCCATAGATGTGTGTACACGGGGTTACTCACACATCGCAATCCAATCATGGAAAAGAGGCATTTGTAGATGGATTTACTTGAAGATGAATGATTAACCATGTTACAGTATCGCTGATTGTGATGGTATCCCTATTATAAGTATTTTGTCTAATTAAGATAGAGATTGTGGCTGTGGCGGCTACGACGGCGATGGTAATGTAACTGGAAAAGAGTTGCAAAGAGGCGAGACATGATTTTGGGGATGCCTGGATGCAAATTGGACCTTGGGGCCAATACAAAAGAGTCTTGTGCCGACCTCATGGAATTGGTGGAAGGTGATATGACTGTTTGTATGAGCACGCACGCCGTACCGTTAGTCGTCTTCTCTTCTTAAGACTCCAATGGTGAACCATGCATTTTATATTGAAATGGTCATCTCATCTTGTAGTTTCCATATATATCTTTATTACCTCATAAATACGTCCATTTCTGCAAGAAAAAAATTAAACAAGGAGCAATTCTGCTTCGGTACACCCACCTTAAACACATCAAGGGCCGAGATTCCTCCATACCCCTTCGCTGCCAGGGGCACGATCGTCTTATGTAAAAAAATTTACCCCCGCCCGTCCACGCCGATACCCCCGCGCGCCTGTGTATACGCGGCTGCAGGACAAGCCGAGCCGCTTGGCAGCCGTCAGGACGCGAGCCGAGCCAAGCAGTTACCATCCATGGGCCCAGGATGTCAAACGCAGGGCGTGTTTTTTTAAAAAAAGTCGGCGTTGACCGGTGGGGCGTACGTGTGGACGTGGGGCGGACGGCCGTATCGTCGTGCAATTAACTGTTGTCCAGTAATGGCGGCGTGCATGCAGGCGCCGACTGCTTGCGGCTGATCTCGTGCCGCCCGCCTAGTAGCCTCGTAGTCTGCGCCCTCCACTGCCGCGCGTGCGGCGACCGGGCGCCTGCCGCCAGGCTTCCGCCTTGGGCCGGCAGTTGACGCGACCGGTCGGCTGCCGTCGCTGCGGCGACCGCCCGCCCGCCTTCAGACGCCACCGACGCTTCGACTGCCGCGCCTGCCATCCTCGCGCCTTCCCACGCCATCGCTGCCGCGCCCAGACGCCACGGATGCCTCGCCTACCGCGCCACGCCTTCACACGCCGCCGCTGCCTCGCTTTCACACGCCACCGCTGTCGCGCGTGCCGCCAGCCGCCCGCCTCTCCCTCGGGGCACGCGCCACCGACGGCTCGCCCGCTCACCTCCCCTCCCCCGCTGTCTATAAAAGGCTGCGCCAGCCCTGAGCAGACCGTGCCATCTCCCTCGCCCCGCCCATCTCTCTTCCTCTCCTCACCCGCCCATCTCCTTCTCCTCGCCGGCGATGTCTTCCAATGACTCCGACGAGGGCGCGTGGCCGACCGACGTTTGGCCGCTGAGCCTCACCGTCGGCGACACGGAGGATCTGGCCCGGTACGGCCTGCCGCCGGCAGCCAAAGTGCCGCGGCCGTGGCGGATCGGGGCGGACGGCATCCCCACCATGGGACCACCGCCGACGAGGCAGCAGCTTCATGCGTTCCCTGGCGGCCGCTACAACCGCAGGGCCCGGCGCAGGTTCTGGCGCGGGAAGAACTTCGACATCGTCCTCGTCGCGTTCAGGGACGCGGCGGCCGGCCGCGCCGTCGGGGACATTACCGGCGAGGCCGGCACTTCCCTTGGTCGACGCCGCCACGGCCCACCTCCAGCCGCCCCCACTGCCCCGGCACAGCAGGCGCCCCCTGACCCGGCGCTGGTCGAGATCCCGCCGGTGCAGGCCGCCCTCGCGCAAGACGGAGACCCCGACGACACGCCGGGGCTACTTGCGGTGCTGGCCCAGTCGGCAGAGGAGGCGGCGGCGGCCACTCATGAGGAACGAGAGCGGCTGGCGGCCATAGCGGCGGTGCAGGAGCAGCAGGCGCGGGAAGACAACTGGTGGGATTTCAGCGACGACGACGACGACGACGACGGTAGCGACGATGGAGAGGCCGGCGGTATGGCGCCGGTCGTCGACCTCACCGGCGCCAGCGACGAGGAGTAGTCTCGTTTTAGGGTTTTTATTTAAATTTCGGTCTAAGTTATGTAAGAGTAGTGCTCGGTTATGTTTAGTGCTATGTAAGGTAGTTTGAATTATGAACGAACTCAGAATGGCTTATCTGAAAAAAAAACGTATGTTTAAATTGATGTTAGTTGTGCAACTTCAAAAAATAAACGGAAACATGCATTTCAACATTACAAGAAAAATCAATGCTCGGTTACGCATGCATAGGGCCTTCACTCATACTCGAACAGTCTCTGGAGAACTTATCATGCATGCACACCAAAACCATATTGCGTCACGTCCGGGGTGTGGTATGTTGTGTTATCACCAAAAAATTTGAAAAAAATTCTTAAAGCGCTAAAAAAGCCAGAAAACTTTTAATGCATCCTAATGATGATGGTGGAACACTATAAAAAAATGTGGGTACATTTGAAGGCTGTCGAAAAAAACTTCTTTCAGACGGGGCCTTTGGTCCTGCCAAAACGGGGTCTGGAGAAATAGGCCAACTTGTCGACATATTCGGAAAAATTATAAAACATTCATAAAGCGATAAAAAATACAAAAACCTTGGCATGCATCCTACTGATAATGGTGGAACACTATAAGAAAAATTTATAGAAGGAAAAAAACAATTATAAGAAAAATTTATAGAAGGAAAAAAACAAAGATAAAAAATTTGCCTCCTGTGCTTGCAGGCCACAACTGTGCGTAATCGGTCCGGCCCGATCAAGCCGGGGGGCGAAAGGGCCG
This sequence comes from Triticum timopheevii, assembly GCA_963921465.1. Taxonomy (NCBI): domain Eukaryota; kingdom Viridiplantae; phylum Streptophyta; class Magnoliopsida; order Poales; family Poaceae; genus Triticum; species Triticum timopheevii. The sequence goes on from OY997271.1 coordinate 9,842,009, forward strand.
GCCTTTCGGCCCAGCTACGGCCTGCAGCACAGTCAATCAGGGCAGTGGAGGGACGGGGCGGGAATCAGAGGAGTTCGAAAGGGAGGTGGGAGGCAGGAATATAAGGCGGTCACGGCGTCGTTCGGCGGGCGAGGTGGGACTAAACTTTAGTACTCACCCCCGCCGACCCTGCCCCCGCACCGCGCGCAGAGTCAATGGGCCGGCCCACGCGCGCCGTTGCGCACTGTCACAGATTACACGCAGTTGCGGCCTGCAACCACGGTTGGGCTGTTTTTTTTGCATCATTATTTTTTTTTGCCTTCTATGAGTCACGGCGCGGGGGGAGGTGGGAGGGGTGCTTTTTTAGTCCCACCTCGCGCGCCGAGGGACGTCACGACCGGCTAATATAGCCGCGTTCGTGCTCTTTGTTAGATATAAAATAGCTAATACTAAAGAGATTTGACATTACATACCTGCCTAGGCACCGCCGCCCGGGCAACTATGTAACGTCAAATCACTTTATTAACTAGCTATCTTATTTTTTTCATTTTATCCTCCGTGCACTTTTTTTAAAAAAACCGTATGTTTAATTTGATGTTAGTCGTGCAACTTCGTAAAATAAATGGAAACATGCATTTCAACGTTACGAGAAACATGTTGCGTCACGTCCGGGGGTGTGGTATGTGGTGTTTTCACCGAAAAATTATTGAAAATTCATAAAGTAAAAAAAGCCAAAAAACTTGTCATGCATCTTAGTGATGATGGTGGAACACTATGGAAAAAATTTGAGTTCATTTCAAGGATGTTAAAAAAAACTCCTTTCGGATGGGTCATTCAGTCATGCCCAAACGGTATCCGGATAATGAGGTCAATTTTCCGACATATTCGGAATGACCTCAACTTTTGCAAGTGATTTGGTATGGTCACTTTGACATTAAATCCAAGAATTAAACGTATTTGAACACCAAAGACATGTTGTGTCACGTCCGGGGTGTGCTACGTGCTGTATTCACCGAAAGAATTATAGAAAATTCATAAAACGATAGAAAAGATAGAAAACTTGGCATGCATCCTACTGATGATGGTGGAACACTATAAAAAAATTTGAGTTCATTTCAAGGATGTCGAAAAAAACTCCTTTCAGACGGGTCCTTCAGTCCCTGCCCGAACTGTCTCCGAAGAAGGAGGTCAATTTTTCGACATATTGGGAATGACCTCAACTTTTGCAAGTTAGTTGATATGGTCATCCTGACATTCAATTCAAGAATTGAACGTATTTGAACACCAAAAATATGTTGTGTTACGTTCGGGGTGTGCTCTGTGCTGTTTGCACCAAAAAATTTATAGAACAATCATGAAGCGATAAAAAATATAGCAAACTTGGCATGCATTGTGGATAGTACTAGTGTGGTAAAAAAATATTTTGGCGGATGTTAAAAATATATTGTAGATAGTACTAATGAAATTTGCATACTGTGGCAAATAAAAAAATAAGACAGATAATAATGATATGATTTGAGTTTACACTGCTTGTAGTAAAGACGCACTGTGCAGACAGAGTAATGAGCTTACTCTGTCCGGGCAGTGCAGCCGTGCCGCCCCTAGCATTGCAAAGTCAAACCAAATTAGTACTAAATGTCTGATATAGCAATATGCACGAACATGGGTATATAAGCCGGTCGTGACGTCCCTCGGCGCGCGAGGTGGGACTAAAAAAGCGCCCCTTCTACCTCCCCCCGCGCCGGAACTCATAGAAGAAAAAAAAACTGATGAAAAAAAATGCCCGGCATGAGCTCACAGGCCACAACTGCGCTTAATCGGTCCGGCCCGATCAAGCTGGGCGGCGAAAGGGCCGGCCTTTCGGCCCAGCTACGGCCTGCAGCACAGGAAAACGGGGCAGTGGCGGGACGAGGCGGGAATCAGAGGACTTCGAATATGCTGTGGGAGGCAGGTACTTAAGGCGGTCCCGGCGTCGCTCGGCGGGCGAGGTGGGACTAAACTTTAGTCCTCACCCCCGCCGACCCCTGCCCCCCCCCTTCACCGCGCCCACAGTGTCACGCACGGCCCACGCGCGGCATCGCGCACAGTCACTGGGCCGTCGCGCATAGTCAACACTTTTTTTAATAGTATTAAGTTTTTTTAGTTATTTATGTCATTCGTTAACTAGATTTATTATAATAATAATTAGTTTTTTATTATACTTTATAAAAAAATAAATAGTTTTTTATAATTAATTACTAAAACAATACTGAGTTGTTTGATAATGAGTACTTTTATAATGAATATTATGTTCAGTTATTTGTGTAAATTAGTAATTACATTTTCAATATGTATGTAATGTTAATTAATGTCTAAAAAATACTTAAAATATGTGCAAAGCTTAGTACTGTAATGTGTATTGCATTAATGACTAATTGTTTTTTCATAATTATAATGAGTGCACGAAACGTTCATATCAGATCAGTGCCGGTTGTATTGGTGGTACGAGGTGGCATGCACGAAACGTGACCCAATTTTGGGAGGCAGTGGGCATGCCCATCTTAGGGCCCCACGCAAGAGTTGAACTAATTCTGACACCATACGCACGTTGCGTCACGCCCGGTCAGTGTTTTCGGTGCGTTTCACGAAGAAAACCATAGGAAATTCATACGGTGCCGGAAAATTACGAAAACTTGCACGCATGATAGACCTGGCGATGGGTGCGTGTGCAAAAAGTTTGGGGTCCACCGGCTGAGTCAGAGAAGAGAACGCAGTACGGGGCTGACATCAGCCATATCAGATCAGTGCCGGTTGTGTTGGTGGTACGAGGTGGCATGCACGAAACATGACCCAATTTTGGGAGGCAGTGGGCATGCCCTTCTTAGGGCCCCACGCAAGAGTTGGACGAATTCCGACACCATACGCACGTTGCGTCACGCCCGGTCAGTGTTTTCGGTGCGTTTCACGAAGAAAACCATAGGAAATTCATACGGTGCCCGAAAATTATGAAAACTTGCACGCATGATAGAGCTGGCGATGGGTGCGTGTGCAAAAAGTTTGGGGTCCACCGGCTGAGTCAGAAAAGAGAACACAGTACGGGGCTGACATCGGCCATATCAGATCAGTGCCGGTTGTGTTGGTGGTACGAGGCGGCATGCACAAAACGTGACCCAATTTTGGGAGGCAGTGGGCATGCCCATCTTAGGGCCCCACGCAAGAGTTGAACGAATTCCGACACCATACGCACGTTGCGTCATGCCCGGTCAGTGTTTTCGGTGCGTTTCAGGAAGAAAACCATAGGAAATGCATACGGTGCCGGAAAATTATGAAAACTTGCACGCATGATAGACCTGGCGATGGGTGTGTGTGCAAAAAGTTTGGGGTCCATCGGCTGAGTCAGAAAAGAGAACACAGTACGGGGCTAACATCGGCCATATCAGATCAGTGCCGGTTGTGTTGGTGGTACGAGGTGGCATGCATGAAACGTGACCCAATTTTGGGAGGCAGTGGGCATGCCCATCTTAGGGCCCCACGCAAGAGTTGAACGAATTCCGACACCATACGCACGTTGCGTCATGCCCGGTCAGTGTTTTCGGTGCGTTTCACGAAGAAAACCATAGGAAATTCATACGGTGCCGGAAAATTATGAAAACTTGCACGCATGATAAACCTGGCGATGGGTGTGTGTGCAAAAAGTTTGGGGTCCACCGGCTGAGTCAGAAAAGAGAACGCAGTACGGGGCTGACATCGGCCATATCAGATCAGTGCCGGTTGTGTTGGTTGTACGAGGTGCCATGCACGAAATGTGACCCAATTTTGGGAGGCAGTGGGCATGCCCATCTTAGGGCCCCACGCAAGAGTTGAACTAATTCCGACACCATACGCACGTTGCGTCACGCCCGGTCAGTGTTTTCGGTGCGTTTCACGAAGAAAACCATAGGAAATTCATACGGTGCCGGAAAATTATGAAAACTTGCACGCATGATAGACCTGGCGATGGGTGCGTGTGCAAAAAGTTTGGGGTCCACCGGCTGAGTCAGAGAAGAGAATGCAGTACGGGGCTGACATCAGCCATTTCAGATCAGTGCCGGTTGTGTTGGTGGTACGAGGTGGCATGCACGAAACATGACCCAATTTTGGGAGGCAGTGGGCATGCCCATCTTAGGGCCCCACGCAAGAGTTGGATGAATTCCGACACCATACGCACATTGCGTCACGCCCAGTCAGTGTTTTCGGTGCGTTTCACGAAGAAAACCATAGGAAATTCATACGGTGCCCGAAAATTATGAAAACTTGCACGCATGATAGACCTGGCGATGGGTGCGTGTGCAAAAAGTTTGGGGTCCACCGGCTGAGTCAGAAAAGAGAACGCAGTACGGGGCTGACATCGGCCATATCAGATCAGTGCCGGTTGTGTTGCTGGTACGAGGTGGCATGCACGAAACGTGATCCAATTTTGGGAGGCAGTGGGCATGCCCATCTTAGGGCCCCACGCAAGAGTTGAACGAATTCCGACACCATACGCACGTTGCGTCACGCCCGGTCAGTGTTTTCGGTGCGTTTCATGAAGAAAACCATAGGAAATGCATACGGTGCCGGAAAATTATGAAAACTTGCACGCATGATAGACCTGGCGATGGGTGCGTGTGCAAAAAGTTTGGGGTCCATCGGCTGAGTCAGAAAAGAGAACACAGTACGGGGCTGACAGCGGCCATATCAGATCAGTGCCGGTTGTGTTGGTGGTACGAGGTGGCATGCATGAAACGTGACCCAATTTTGGGAGGCAGTGGGCATGCCCATCTTAGGGCCCCACGCAAGAGTTGAACGAATTCCGACACCATACGCACGTTGCGTCATGCCCGGTCAGTGTTTTCGGTGCGTTTCACGAAGAAAACCATAGGAAATTCCTACGGTGCCGGAAAATTATGAAAACTTGCACGCATGATAAACATGGCGATGGGTGTGTGTGCAAAAAGTTTGGGGTCCACCGGCTGAGTCAGAAAAGAGAACGCAGTACGGGGCTGACATCGGCCATATCAGATCAGTGCCGGTTGTGTTGGTTGTACGAGGTGGCATGCACGAAACGTGATCCAATTTTGCAAGGCAGTGGGCATATGCCTATTTTAGGGCCCCACGCAAGAGTGGAACGAATTCCGACACCATACGCACATTGCGTCACGCCCGGTCAGTGTTTTCGGTGCGTTTCACAAAGAAAACCATAGGAAATTCATACGGTGCCGGAAAATTATGAAAACTTGCACGCATGATAGACCTGGCGATGGTTGCGTGTGCAAAAAGTTTGGGGTCCACCGGCTGAGTCAGAAAAGAGAACGCAGTACGGGGCTGACATCGGCCATATCAGATCAGTGCCGGTTGTGTTGGTGGTACGAGGTGGCATGGACGAAATGTGACCCAATTTTGGGAGGCAGTGGGCATGCCCATCTTAGGGCCCCACGCAAGAGTTGAACGAATTCCGACACCATACACACATTGCGTCATGCCCGGTCAGTGTTTTCGGTGCGTTTCACGAAGAAAACCATAGGAAATTCATACGGTGCCGGAAAATTATGAAAACTTGCACACATGATAGACCTGGCGATGGGTGCGTGTCCAAAAAGTTTGGGGTCCACCGGCTGACGTTAAAATTGTTGCATTAAAAATGCATTAATAATTTCTGACGTTAAAAAAACTTCGAAGATAATGGCTCTCTTTTTGAAGAATATGCATGATCCATGTGAACCTTCACAAGCTCTGAGCAGGTGAAGACTGACATCGATCCTGCATATCCTCCAAATAGAGTCCCATAAAATGAGATGTTTGTTCATTGACCGACAAAAAATTATATAAAGGAGTCAACGGCGCGCCGGCTTAGCGATGTGGTATTAAACTACAATGCATGTTTTTAATAAATGCATCGTGGGCCAGCCGGTGGTAGTTTTACGGGACGGGCCAAGTGGCCCACTATGGCGTGACCACGTCTATGACGCCGTACGTGTGTGCATGGCGTGGAAACCAAGCCGCCATTACCTCGCCCCAGGACCGCCTAACCCCGCCGCCTCCACGCACGTCCTCACCCGTCCCCGATCCGACGGTCGCACCGCCGTGGCCGTCCAACCTCCCTTCCCTGCCGGCCTGACGGCACCCTAAATCCTAGGACGGGCCGTCGGCCAGCGCGCTCGTGTGTTCATAAGTTTACTAAGTCATTACAGCAGTAACACATTCATACAAATATAATATGTTTCACACATAATAATATAAATCGCATGTCTCATAACATTGAACAAGGTGGCATAAACATTAACTCAAAGTGCCATGTCTATTATTCTTAAACAAATAAACTGAAAGTGCTAATGACTTTCATCGAACAAGGTGGTTTAAAGAATAAACTCAAAGTGCCATGTCTCTTATTCTTAAACAAATAAATTGAAATTGCCAGTGCCTTCAATTGATTATGAGTACTTCATCTTTATGCTCGGTTCCTACATAACAAATTGTAAACAACTCATCAGACAATTGTGAAGACAAAACCAAAAAATAATTAAAAAAATGAAAAACTTACTTTTCATTCCCAGGGCACGTTTGCCGTCTATGGCCCTCTTTCTTACAAATGCCACAAAGAGGACCGGGTTTTTTCTCAGAAAATGATTTTGGTCTTCCATTTTTTGTAACATTTGGATCTTTCTTTGCCCGCCCTGTCCTGCTCTGTTTAGGGGCGCCCTTCGTGTTAACTTTCACGGGATCACCTATGACATCAACATGTTGTTCCGGCTGACGTGGATCCTCATGCACATTTCTTATACTACCAACAGCATCATCATCAGGGACCTTTTTCTTTGCTATTATATTCTGCAGACACTGCATTAACTCATCATAGACGAATGGATCATTTGAAGCAACATGAAAAGCTTCAGCTCCTGTTATACTAAGTTGACTATAGCGAGCACGCTGCTCTGCCCCTGTCCAACCCCAGCCAAACAAGTTACTTGTCACATCCCTAGTTCTGACAATGCCTAGGGCATGCATTAGAGTGTTGCATCATGTTTAAATTCCAAAGAAATTTGAAATGGGGATTGACTAAGCCCTAGCACCAAATGAATTCAACTAGGGTCAAAATAAAACCTTTTTCATTGAACTCAAAATGTCCTCTAAAAATGTTCAACATTTCTGGTTTGAGGTGGAAGCATCTACCAAAAATGGTTTATATTTTTGCAGGACATATTTGGTCACTGAATTAAATCATATAGTATTTGCATTTGGGCATTTAAATGCTATTAAATATTTCAAATGCTCAAATAATCCCAAACTAAAATGTTCCATGTTGGATATACTCTATACAGTGGGCATGTGCAGTTTGGTGATTTTTGAAAGTGCTTAGCTATTTTTAATAAAGCCCAGAACAAAATAACAAAATAGAAAACAGAAACAGAAATAAGAGAGAGAGAGAACTCACCTGGACCTACCTGGCAGCCCACCTGGCCGGCCCAGCTGGTGGCCTGGCCAACTGGCCCAGCCCACCACCGCAGCCCCTCCGCCGTCTTCCCCCCCTCGCCCCGAAGCTGCTCGGTGGCGCGCGCAGGCCACGCGCCCCGGCCACCTCCTCCCTCCCAGCCTGCTTGGCTCCTCCTCGACGCCCCGGTGACGCCACGTGCCTCCCAGACCCCCTCTCACTTCTCCCTCGCTCTCTGGACCTCCCTCCCCCTCGCTCCTCTGCTCCCCCCCCCATGACCGAGAGCCGCCGCCGACGTCGCTCGCAACCACCGTGGCCACCGGCCACCCCTTGCCCTGTCGATAAGCCCAGAAGAACCGCCATCGTCTCCTGCATCGTCTACGCCAGCCCGTTCGACTGCGGGAGCCCTGCATCGCCGCCCACGCCGTCTCCCTCATCCCCGGTGCCCGGAGATCGCCGCCGTAAATTCGCCGTCGCAGAAGCTTCCCCGAGCTTGCCGACCCCTCTGTTCGATCCACTGTGAGCCCCTCTTCCTCTTCCCCCTTCTCTCAAGCTCGCGCTCATCCCCTAGCTTCTTTCTCCACCGCGGCCGAGAGCTTCTCGCCGCCGGCCATGGCGTGGCCGTGGCCACAGCCACCGAAGCTCGTTTCCGAGCCCACCGTCGTGCTCAGTGCAACCCCAGGAGGTCGTAACACCCCTCTTTGCCTCCTGTCGTGCTCCCTAACCCCGAAACCCAGTTCACCCGAACGCCGGCGCCGCCGTGAGCTTCATTCCGGTGAGCTCCGGCCACCCCAGCTCGCCCCGGTTGCACCGTTGGATGCGCGGGATCGCCAGCTTTCCGTAGAGCCCAACGGCGCCTCGAATGGTTCCCTGTATCACAATCCCGAGCCGCCCCGCCGTTTCTGTCGTCGCCGGCGACAAGTCGCCGGCAGGGTTGACCTGATCGACCTGGGGTTTGACCCCCCAGGGTCGCTGACTAGTGGGGCCAGGCCCTGCTAACTTTAGTTAAATATTAACTAAACCTAATTAGCCACTAACACTGACCAGTGGGCCCCGACCCCCCCTAATCTTTTAATTAAGCAGATAACCCCCTGTTAACTAACTGTGACACTGACATATGGGTTCCACAGGTCAGATTTGACCTGGACAACGCCGTTGACTTGCTGACGTCACCGTGAAGTCATGCTGACGTGGTAATAGGTTTTCTGGATTTAATATTATTCAGGAAATTCAGAAATGCCCTAAACTTCAATAAATCATAGAAATTCAACCGTAACTCCAAATGAAATAAATTATATATGAAAAATTATCAGAAAAATTCAAGGAATCCATCTGTACCATTTTCATGCATGTTAGAACAACTTATAGCTGCTGTTTAGCACAAATCAATTAAATGGCATTTGAATAATCACATATGGAGTTTGAATTTGAATCTTGTATTCAAACCAACTTCATTTAATCTGTTGCTAGTTGCATTAGCTCAAAAACACCAGCATGTTGCCATGTCATAGCATGCATCATATTGCACACTGCATTGATCATGTTTCTTCTGTGTTTGCCGGTGTTGTTCCCCCTCGGTAGACGCTGTACCGATGATGTGATCGTTGACACTGATGAAGACTCAATGTTATCTTCAGAAGTGCCAGGCAAGCAAAACCCCCTTGTTCATTCCGATAAAATCCCACTCTCTCGCTCCTGCTCTCTTTTACTGCATTAGGACAACAACGATTCAACTGTTACTTGCTGCGGTAGCTGAACCCCTTATCCTTTGCATGACCTGTCATTCCACAGTAAATAGATGAAACCCACTAGCATGAGTAGGAGTTGTTTGAGCCCTATTGTGCCTACTCATACATGCTTGTTTGTCATGCCTGCTACTGCTTAGAGTTGAGTCGGGTCTGATTCATCGAGGATGAATTAGAGGTGTGTGAACATATCCTACTATGTGTGAGCTAAGTGTGTGAACACGATTTGGTAAAGGTAGCGGTGAGAGGCCATGTAGGAGTACATGGTGGGTTGTCTCATTGCAGCCGTCCTCAGGAACTGAGTTCTGTGTTTGTGATCCATGATTCAGCTACTACCACGCATTGGGCCCGAAACCAATGGACCCTCTCGGCTTCTTAATCACCCTTGTCCTCTGTCCAGGAGTTGCAAGTAGTTTCTGGTGTTTGTAGTATGCTGGAGGCCGTGCGCAGCGCTGACCGTAGGGGTGGGCTGTGATGCGGTAGGCACGTGGCCGGGTAAACCGGGCGCCCGTTTGGTGTCACGGAACCCTGTTCACATCGTTTGGGGCTGTGAGCGAAACTTCGGCCGGATCTCCTCATGGATGGAACACAAATAGGCGATAAACCTGGACTAGGGACTTGAGTGTTTAGGTAGGTCGTGGCCGACACCCTCGTTGGGCTTCCGCTTGAAGGTTGCCGAGTACATGTCGTGTAAACGGCGGTAAGTGGTGAGAGCGTGTGTGAAGAAGTACACCCCTGCAGGGTTAACATCATCTATTCGAATAGCCGTGTCCGCGGTAAAGGACTTCTGGGTTGCCTATAACAGTTCATAGACAAGTAAAAGTGGATACTCTAAAATACGCAAGATAAGCGTGAGTGCTATGGATGGCGTTCTCGTAGGGAGACGGGAGCGGATCCATAGTGGTGTATTGATATGGTGAATATGTGGACTCGTGTGCGCCACCTCAAAAGAGTTCCTTGCAGTCGTAGTTCAGGATAGCCACCGAGTCAAAGCTGGCTTGCTGCAGTTAAACTCCACCATCCCTTTGTTGATAATGATGCATATGTAGTTAGTTCTGATGTAAGTCTTGCTGGGTACATTTGTACTCACGTTTGCCTATTTTATGTTTTTGCAGAGAGACTTCAGTCTCGCTAGTAGTTCCACGTGGACTTCGACATTTAGCTTGTTACCTCAGCTACGATCTTGTGCCCTCGGCAGGATCTGGTAGATAGTCAGGCTTCTAAGCCTTTTTCATTTGTAGATGTCTGTACTCAGACATACTAGCTTCCGCATGTGTTTGATTTGTATGCTCTGAATGTTGGGTCATGAGACCCCTGCTTGTAATATCTCGCTCCTCGGAGCCTAATGAATAAATACTTGAGTCGTAGAGTCATGATGTGATGCCATGTTGTATTTGCACATATCGAGCATATTGTGTGTATGCTAATGAAATGCTTGGTATGTGTGGGATCTGACTATCTAGTTGTTTTTCCTTAGTAGCCTCTCTTACCGGGAAATGTCTCCTAGTGTTTCCACCGAGCCATGGTAGCTTGCTACTGCTCCGGAACACTTAGGCTGGCCGGCATGTGTCCTTCTTCGTTCCTGTGTCTGTCCCTTCGGGGAAATGTCACGCGATGAATACCGGAGTCCTGTTAGCCCGCTACAGCCCGGTTCACCGGAGTCCTGCTAGCCCAGTGCTACAGCCCGGAACTCACTCGCTGATGACCGACACGTTCGATGCTGGGTCATGGATGCCTGTCCCTGTAAGTCTGTGCCACTTTGGGTTTACGACTAGCCATGTCAGCCCAGGCTCCTTATCATATGGATGCTAGCGACACTATCATATACGTGTGCCAAAAGGCGCAAACGGTCCCGGGCAAAGGTAAGACGACACCCGTGGGAATACCGTGCGTGAGGCCGCAAAGTGATATGAGGTGTTACATGCTAGATCGATGTGGCATTGAGTCGGGGTCCTGACAGTGTTGGTATCAGAGCTTGACTGCCTGCAGGATTACCAAGCCAAACTGGTCGAAGTTGTGTCTAGAAATGCTTTAGTTATGTAAGGGAATTGATTGGGGAAGGGAACGTAAGGCTCTTTTTACTCCTTATACCTCATGGCCTTCTGATCTGAGTCATCCTCTTCTCTTCTACGGGGTTTAAGAACTAGGCCTTCTCATCTATCTATCAGGATGACGTGCTACTAAACCATAGGCTTATAGAATTGTTAGTTTCAAATCTCAGTTCAGTTTTACTACTTCCGTATGTTCATAACTGTTGATCTCGAAACCTTGATATTGTGATGTTAAGTGGCTATGCCACCATTTTTGCAGGATGTCTCAAATCTTTTTGAGCATTTACAGCCGTTATGCTGTCCGAGTCATCCCAGGTATCTAAATAGTCTGAAGCATTTGTAAAATCCCTTCCTCCCATTCCGATGTCCCTTTGGGCCAGATTAACCACACTAATCGTTGAGTTGAGGTATTCTATTGCCTCGACGTATATGTTGGAATTATTATTATGACCCTAGGTGTCTAGAGTATCATCTAGTAATCTAACCACGTTTTGTATCCCAGTGTGATGATTCTGGCCATCATTCTCGAAAGCATCCCATGATGTTATTAGTTAGTAGGTATTCCATTCCGGGGTTCTGAACCCGAGATTCACCCCATTTACCTCATGTTGATAGTGTTTGCTAGTTCCTTTAGGAAATTAGTAACCTTTGCATTAGTCCTCGAGGTCCGTGGTATTTCCTTCTTCCAAATACTATGAACCACTTATGGCAGAAGTTTGTTGAACCAAAAGATCACAACAAGAGTGCTCTCGAAGAGTTCTCCATGTTATATTGTGACTCTGCCAGTTCTACCTTTTTGCATGGGTTATCTGGAAGAAATATGTTGAACTCGTTCGACATTCTAATCCATGCATCCACAACTCAGGAAATCATATGTTCTTTTGAGTTGTTCTCTTAGTTATCTTCTGACCGTCGTCTATCGATTGATAGTCAGGAGTAGTCGTGCAGTCGTGTTCATCGATGCCTTTTACTTCTGTGGTCCGTCAAGCCATTCTACTCCGGAATGACTTGGAGAAACAAACTCCAGTACCTTGTCCATTTCCAGGATTGGGTCAAAGCAGTCGTACTCCACAGATCAAATACTAATCCAGCTTTTGTTCTGTTCTACCTTGGAGTAGTACCATCTTTATATCAAGAATGTCATGGGAATTGCACACCATCCTATGAATTCTCGATGTAGTAATACTTCTTGCCATCATTGTTCATTCCTCGGTTTCCGTGTTATTGTAACCGGAATGCCGACAAGTGAATCGTGGTGTGTGAAATCAATACTGCTAGCAACTCCATTGCTTGGTAGTTAAATTGACGATAACCTCATTCTTAGTGTGTTGATTATTGAATCGTCACCCTAAGACTGATTGTGCTACCTAGTCTCTATTTCTGGTGCACTTTTCGATCAATGAGTTAGGATTTTGTCAAACCCTTGCTCTATTGATCATATCGTCTTGCCCTGAAAAGCAAGATTGTTCTCAAGCTTAGTAACATATCGGTGGTTCGTGATTTTTCGAATATCTTCTCGGAGGTATCACCAGGTTGTCACCTGACCGCTATGTTGAGTTCGTGATCAAGTTGGTTTTCTTATAAATCACCCCTTCTCCAAGAATCTGTATTGTATACCCCTGAGCTAGTTGGTTAAGCTAAACAACAACTTGGAGAGTTGGAAGATAAAAGCTTGTCCGACTTAGCTCATGTTAAGGGATATCCGTATATGTGTTGAAGAAAGATGATATCCCCATTGATTGATCCTCGAAACCAGTTGTTGGAGCTATCGTCTTGCGAAAACTTTGATTTGAGTGTGGGCTATTCTCAAATCAAATCAGAACCAACGATGTTCGTAATGTTGTCTTACTCGTGGATTTTCCTCGAGCATACACCATTATATCTTTTAGGTCCGACCAATGCTATCACTTGTTCACATAATTATGGAATTCCATCTTCATGGGAATCTTGATGAATTGTTGTTGAGCCCATCGACAACATCCTTGTCTTCTCCATAATTTTGTTGAACATTAAGCTAGTGTTGGAAACTTTTTAAAGCATTTGTTCATGCTAGCTCATGAAGCATATGCTCGGATGTAAGAAGTGACCTCCTCTAATTCATGTGCACTTGGAGCAAGTTGCCGCCGTGGATTCGAGAAAGTCAATGTTGCTTCCTTTGGAATCATCCCAAATCAGTCATGCATACGTGCGAAGTGTTCTGTGGTTCGAAGACTTGCAACCTTCATTCTATATGTATTCCTAGCACACCAAGCCATTGATTGATTGCTCAAGGAGAAGAAGTTCCTTCTTAAGAGCTAGACTTATGTAAGGACTCCGATATCCTCGATGATGGTTCCCCACCTGAACTCGGCAGTGTTTTATTATAAGACTACCACGTGGACATGCTTGTCTGGGACAACGTGTTCACATGTTTGTAGCAGAACCAGCTCATATTTTGGAGCTTACTACCGTAGTCCATTTCCCGAGAATCTCGCAACGTCTTCTCGTCAACTTGTGTTGCAAACTTTCATTTTACTTTCTAGACTTGATGAGTCTGGAATATCCTGACATTAACCAGATCTGAATCTCAGGCAGATATGATGGTTGGAACGTTTCCCAAGAACTATAATACTAGTCTCACCGTAACCGGTAAAATGGATGTCATGGCCAACACACCCAGCCGGAAGACCTATTATTGTAGTATCTTGATTGAGGAAGTTGGCCACCTCCCCATAAGGATTTCGTAGGATTTACTCCATAGTTATTCCTTATGGATTCTTGTGCTCTCGAAGTCCGACCTCTTACTTGATGTTCTGGGTTCCAAACCTTTTTAATTAATGGGTTGCACCAGCACATCAAGGAGAACATTAGAAGCGGAGTGCTAAATGTCTCTCGGTCGATCATCCAGATTTTGATCCCTTGGCCTCGCTAAGGTGAAATCTGAGAAGGTGTTATCTTTCTTTGCATTTGCATAGTCCATCGCTATTCATCATGGTGGTATGTTGTGTTGTCAGCACCCTTGACACGGATGTTGGTAAAACCTTGATGAATATGGAAATGCTCAAGTTCTTGAGAGCACGCACAAGCATTAGGTGCTATCCTAGTTACTAACCGAGATTGTTCTCAGTTTCCTCGGTTATGCTATAACCATTCCAATAGTGGAATCACTCTCTGCTGTTGGGTTTCTCCCCAGTTACCAGAATCATTCCTAGCATTTGTATTTTGTTCCCAGCTTGCACCGTCATTGTGCCATCCTATCTTGGGTCCCATCCATTTCCGATGATAAGCAAAATCATCCCTTGTGTTGTCCTCAACAAGGTAATCCACATCATCCATTCTAATCCGATTATGCCATTCTACCGAACCCCTCCAAACGATCGCTCGAGATTTTCCTTAGGCTGGTATAAAGAGTTTCAATGATCTCTGAATCAAAGGTAATTCTTTTTGCCACTTAAGGGGATATCTCTACAAGTCACCCCCTCTAAGGTATCATGGCAACTATTTTCCTCGCTACTTTGAAACCCTCGTCAAATTGTTCTTCCGCCTTCCTGATGTGTGCTTTGCCTCTCAGCTCAAGAGATGTTTCTATGTCTCATCCCGTGAGTGATCCTGAGTTGCTTGATCTCCGAGGAGATCGTTCCTTCTAGAGTTTTCTCTTTCTTCTTGTCGTCATGTTGAATGAAGATCTCGAAAGCAAAGACGTCAAAATCGATTTGAAGGAATGAGCCAACATCTTCAAGAAGGGCAAATGGATCATGGAGATTGTGATAGTTTTGTGACCCCCTTTTCCTCTTACCTCACGTCTTGAATCTCGGGTCGAGATTCTTGTTTAGTGGGGGTGAGTTGTCACATCCCTAGTTCTGACAATGCCTAGGGCATGCATTAGAGTGTTGCATCATGTTTAAATTCCAAAGAAATTTGAAATGGGGATTGACTAAGCCCTAGCACCAAATGAATTCAACTAGGGTCAAAATAAAACCTTTTTCATTGAACTCAAAATGTCCTCTAAAAATGTTCAACATTTCTGGTTTGAGGTGGAAGCATCTACCAAAAATGGTTTATATTTTTGCAGGACATATTTGGTCACTGAATTAAATCATATAGTATTTGCATTTGGGCATTTAAATGCTATTAAATATTTCAAATGCTCAAATAATCCCAAACTAAAATGTTCCATGTTGGATATACTCTATACAGTGGGCATGTGCAGTTTGGTGATTTTTGAAAGTGCTTAGCTATTTTTAATAAAGCCCAGAACAAAATAACAAAATAGAAAACAGAAACAGAAATAAGAGAGAGAGAACTCACCTGGACCTACCTGGCAGCCCACCTGGCCGGCCCAGCTGGTGGCCTGGCCAACTGGCCCAGCCCACCACCGCAGCCCCTCCGTCGTCTTCCCCCCCTCGCCCCGAAGCTGCTCGGTGGCGCGCGCAGGCCACGCGCCCCGGCCACCTCCTCCCTCCCAGCCTGCTTGGCTCCTCCTCGACGCCCCGATGACGCCACGCGCCTCCCAGACCCCCTCTCACTTCTCCCTCGCTCTCTGGACCTCCCTCCCCCTCGCTCCTCTGCTCCCCCCCCCATGACCGAGAGCCGCCGCCGACGTCGCTCGCAACCACCGTGGCCACCGGCCACCCCTTGCCCTGTCGATAAGCCCAGAAGAACCGCCATCGTCTCCTGCATCGTCTACGCCAGCCCGTTCGACTGCGGGAGCCCTGCATCGCCGCCCACGCCGTCTCCCTCATCCCCGGTGCCCGGAGATCGCCGCCGTAAATTCGCCGTCGCAGAAGCTTCCCCGAGCTTGCCGACCCCTCCGTTCGATCCACTGTGAGCCCCTCTTCCTCTTCCCCCTTCTCTCAAGCTCGCGCTCATCCCCTAGCTTCTTTCTCCACCGCGGCCGAGAGCTTCTCGCCGCCGGCCATGGCGTGGCCATGGCCACAGCCACCGAAGCTCGTTTCCGAGCCCACCGTCGTGCTCAGTGCAACCCCAGGAGGTCGTAACACCCCTCTTTGCCTCCTGTCGTGCTCCCTAACCCCGAAACCCAGTTCACCCGAACGCCGGCGCCGCCGTGAGCTTCATTCCGGTGAGCTCCGGCCACCCCAGCTCGCCCCGGTTGCACCGTTGGATGCGCGGGATCGCCAGCTTTCCGTAGAGCCCAACGGCGCCTCGAATGGTTCCCTGTATCACAATCCCGAGCCGCCCCGCCGTTTCTGTCGTCGCCGGCGACAAGTCGCCGGCAGGGTTGACCTGATCGACCTGGGGTTTGACCCCCCAGGGTCGCTGACTAGTGGGGCCAGGCCCTGCTAACTTTAGTTAAATATTAACTAAACCTAATTAGCCACTAACACTGACCAGTGGGCCCCGACCCCCCCTAATCTTTTAATTAAGCAGATAACCCCCTGTTAACTAACTGTGACACTGACATATGGGTTCCACAGGTCAGATTTGACCTGGACAACGCCGTTGACTTGCTGACGTCACCGTGAAGTCATGCTGACGTGGTAATAGGTTTTCTGGATTTAATATTATTCAGGAAATTCAGAAATGCCCTAAACTTCAATAAATCATAGAAATTCAACCGTAACTCCAAATGAAATAAATTATATATGAAAAATTATCAGAAAAATTCAAGGAATCCATATGTACCATTTTCATGCATGTTAGAACAACTTATAGCTGCTGTTTAGCACAAATCAATTAAATGGCATTTGAATAATCACATATGGAGTTTGAATTTGAATCTTGTATTCAAACCAACTTCATTTAATCTGTTGCTAGTTGCATTAGCTCAAAAACACCAGCATGTTGCCATGTCATAGCATGCATCATATTGCACACTGCATTGATCATGTTTCTTCTGTGTTTGCCGGTGTTGTTCCCCCTCGGTAGACGTTGTACCGATGATGTGATCGTTGACACTGATGAAGACTCAATGTTATCTTCAGAAGTGCCAGGCAAGCAAAACCCCCTTGTTCATTCCGATAAAATCCCACTCTCTCGCTCCTGCTCTCTTTTACTGCATTAGGACAACAACGATTCAACTGTTACTTGCTGCGGTAGCTGAACCCCTTATCCTTTGCATGACCTGTCATTCCACAGTAAATAGATGAAACCCACTAGCATGAGTAGGAGTTGTTTGAGCCCTATTGTGCCTACTCATACATGCTTGTTTGTCATGCCTGCTACTGCTTAGAGTTGAGTCGGGTCTGATTCATCGAGGATGAATCAGAGGTGTGTGAACATATCCTACTATGTGTGAGCTAAGTGTGTGAACACGATTTGGTAAAGGTAGCGGTGAGAGGCCATGTAGGAGTACATGGTGGGTTGTCTCATTGCAGCCGTCCTCAGGAACTGAGTTCTGTGTTTGTGATCCATGATTCAGCTACTACCACGCATTGGGCCCGAAACCAATGGACCCTCTCGGCTTCTTAATCACCCTTGTCCTCTGTCCAGGAGTTGCAAGTAGTTTCTGGTGTTTGTACTATGCTGGAGGCCGTGCGCAACGCTGACCGTAGGGGTGGGCTGTGATGCGGTAGGCACGTGGCCGGGTAAACCGGGCGCCCGTTTGGTGTCACGGAACCCTGTTCACATCGTTTGGGGCTGTGAGCGAAACTTCGGCCGGATCTCCTCATGGATGGAACCCAAATAGGCGATAAACCTGGACTAGGGACTTGAGTGTTTAGGTAGGTCGTGGCCGACACCCTCGTTGGGCTTCCGCTTGAAGGTTGCCGAGTACATGTCGTGTAAATGGCGGTAAGTGATGAGAGCGTGTGTGAAGAAGTACACCCCTGCAGGGTTAACATCATCTATTCGAATAGCCGTGTCCGCGGTAAAGGACTTCTGGGTTGCCTATAACAGTTCATAGACAAGTAAAAGTGGATACTCTAAAATACGCAAGATAAGCGTGAGTGCTATGGATGGCGTTCTCGTAGGGAGACGGGAGCGGATCCATAGTGGTGTATTGATATGGTGAATATGTGGACTCGTGTGCGCCACCTCAAAGGAGTTCCTTGCAGTCGTAGTTCAGGATAGCCACCGAGTCAAAGCTGGCTTGCTGCAGTTAAACTCCACCATCCCTTTGTTGATAATGATGCATATGTAGTTAGTTCTGATGTAAGTCTTGCTGGGTACATTTGTACTCACGTTTGCCTATTTTATGTTTTTGCAGAGAGACTTCAGTCTCGCTAGTAGTTCCACGTGGACTTCGACGTTTAGCTTGTTACCTCAGCTACGATCTTGTGCCCTCGGCAGGATCTGGTAGATAGTCAGGCTTCTAAGCCTTTTTCATTTGTAGATGTCTGTACTCAGACATACTAGCTTCCGCATGTGTTTGATTTGTATGCTCTGAATGTTGGGTCATGAGACCCCTGCTTGTAATATCTCGCTCCTCGGAGCCTAATGAATAAATACTTGAGTCGTAGAGTCATGATGTGATGCCATGTTGTATTTGCACATATCGAGCATATTGTGTGTATGCTAATGAAATGCTTGGTATGTGTGGGATCTGACTATCTAGTTGTTTTTCCTTAGTAGCCTCTCTTACCGGGAAATGTCTCCTAGTGTTTCCACCGAGCCATGGTAGCTTGCTACTGCTCCGGAACACTTAGGCTGGCCGGCATGTGTCCTTCTTCGTTCCTGTGTCTGTCCCTTCGGGGAAATGTCACGCGATGAATACCGGAGTCCTGTTAGCCCGCTACAGCCCGGTTCACCGGAGTCCTGCTAGCCCAGTGCTACAGCCCGGAACTCACTCGCTGATGACCGACACGTTCGATGCTGGGTCATGGATGCCTGTCCCTGTAAGTCTGTGCCACTTTGGGTTTACGACTAGCCATGTCATCCCAGGCTCCTTATCATATGGATGCTAGCGACACTATCATATACGTGTGCCAAAAGGCGCAAACGGTCCCGGGCAAAGGTAAGACGACACCCGTGGGAATACCGTGCGTGAGGCCGCAAAGTGATATGAGGTGTTACATGCTAGATCGATGTGGCATTGAGTCGGGGTCCTGACATTACTCTTTCGCTGTGCAGGCAGCCCACCTCTCGCAACTTTCGACATCCTCTTAAGGATGCAACACTTAGGTATTTTAGATTTTTTTAAGATGAACCAACACATACAGAATGTGTTTGCAAGGCAATCCTTTCCAAAGCATTCGTCCACAACTGCAGTCTATCGTATTCTCAGAGTTTTCAGCTCGATAATTCACGCTGAACTGAAATTTCCGGTTATTTCTCCATGTCACGATGAAGGTGTGGCAGTCAACTCCCACCAGCGTCTCAAAAATCTCAAGCTCTCCCATCTTGTTCAGATCTTGTTGAAGAATATAAAAATTGGAATGAGTGAATACTTCGGCGGCATGCTTCTCAATATCCTTATATTCTGTGACTGATGGTGGCAATGACTGATTTGAAACACAGTCATCATGCGCCTCGTTCTCACGTAGTCGGACTATGCAATTCCCATAATGCACAACTAGGTCAACAATAGTCATACCACCGTCCAAGTGCAGGTGAAGACAAGAGTTAAGACTTTCACTCCTCTGATTACTGCGCATACCCAGAAAAAAACCATCTGACAGATATGATGCTGCCCATAGACTCCTCTTCCTGTACATCCTACTCAACGACTCTTCTGTTTTATCAGTCTTCCATTTACGGACGAAAGCGTGCCATCTCGCCTCAAAGTTGGCTGGAGAAGTGGAGTAGTACAAGAGTGCCCTGAACTCACTTAGCGATTTGTAATTAAGGTGCTTCTGCATGTTTTTTTCCACGTGCCATGAGTAGAGACGGTGCAACACATCAACCAAAACCAACCGTATAGCTCGTATCATTGCAGCGTCTCCATCTGTGATGATTGACCTTGGCTTTTTCTGACAATTGGCCTTCAGGAATGTCTAGAGCAGCCACACGTACGTCGCTTCGGTCTCGTCGGACACAATGGCACAACCAAAAACTGTGGTGCAACGGTGATTGTTTACACCAACAAAGGGGATGAACGGCATACCATATCTGTTCATCTTATATGTGCTGTCGAACACCGTCACATCTCCATACAATTGATAGTCCCGCCGCGACTGTGCATCGCACCAGAACATGCTCTTCAAACGGCCCTCCTTATCGAGCACGTACTCAAAGAAAAAACTCTGGATCCTTCTCCTTTCTTCTCCTCATAATCCCGATTGCCGTGTTAGCATCACCCTTCGCAATCAACTTCATTTTTTCTCGGCAACATAGGTTGTACACGTCTCGTCTCAGAAACCCACACTTATCATACGAGCCATACCTGCTAATGAAGTTGTCAATGATGATATGCTTTCTGATCCCAGCTCCTTCCATCGCCAAGATCTCAGCTATTTGGTGATCTCCCATCACTCGATGTGACCGCAGAAATACCACCTTATCTGGTCTAGCCAACAAATGGTTGTGATCATCCATAAAAGCTGCCACGAACCAAACTCCACGTCCTTTGTCCAACTTCATGACTAAATGTGCGCCACACTCGCAACGAGTCTCTGGTCTTAGCCTGCGTGTACGGCCCTCCGGGTTTAAAAATTTACTGAGACGTTTTCCTGCCCTCGAGCAAACGTATCTCCTATACCGAACAGTGCTTGAAAGTCCTTTTCCTCGTTTCACCTTATCTTTTCTGATACTGAATCCACGGTCTTTGACGTAGTTATTATAGAACATGTGAGCCTCCCATTGTGATGCAAATGTCATACCAATAACCTTCAACTGTGTCTCCAGCGCATGTTGCTGGATTTCAGTTTCCTCAATGTCCATATTAGCTCCATCCTCATGCTCATATCCATCTTCACCACTCCAACCATCAAAATTAGCCTACAATATTCCACATAAGCAAGTGTAAGTTGTCATAACCAATTTTTTATTATTCAATGACATCTTAAATTTTGGACCGAACCTGGCTTATGTTATCCCCGAAAGATTCAACACCATGATTTTCCTCGTTCTGAACGTCAATATCCTCATGCACATAAAAAAATCATATGCACGTGTAAGTACCATATGGTGCTTCATCCGACGAAAAGAATGTACACGACACTTACGTTTTCACTACAAGCACCCTCTCCCTTCTTTTCAAAATCCTCCTTAGATAAATTATCGTACGACGACCAGGATTCATTGTCGCTGCCATCATCATCATCTTTACTATCATTACCATTCGTACGATCAACACTATCGCTACCATCCCTACTCGTGTTCAAAAACAGATCCGTAAATCCAGTTTCTTTATCCATTAAATGATCTCTCAACCAACACTGCAATATTATAATAAAAATTGATCTATCAATTTTAAATCAAATTAAATGTACTACGATCATACAGATGAGAAATTCTTATCTAACAAGTGATTGCACATAATTATTTACAGATTCAATTTTTTTGACGAACTAGACGGCTTACATGGCATGCACGTGCACTTCGGCCGGCCTGGCGTGGCTGCGGACGGCGAGGACGTTCCCGGAGAGGTTGATCACGGAGTTGCGGGCGGCGACGGCGTCCACGTAGGCCACGTCACCGTGACGACCTACACGGAGGCGACATGGCGGGCGACTCCAAGACCTGTCCGCGCCGGCCAGATCCCGGGTGAAGACGGGGAGAAGGCGGCGATCGGCCGAACGGGAAGACCTTGGAATTGGCAGCGTGATCACGGCTAGATCGGCGGGGAAAGGCGGCTATCGGCGGGTAAGGGCGGCGATCGGCGGGGCGGGGCGACGTTGGAATGGGCCGCGTGATCAGCGCAGGTCGTGGGTTTTTTTCGAGCGAAGGGGAGAGGGTAGTTGCGAGCCGGCCGTATCGGCTCGAGCCGTGCGCTCGGCTCTACCTGTATGGGCACGCCGCATACGGCGCGGGATACGTTAAGCACCTTATGCCCAAAATGCTCTTATACGTTAAGCGGGGGTGTACCGAAGCAGACCTCTAGTTATAGTTTGCTAAGCAAAGCGAAGGTGGAGTGAACGCAAGACGAGGGAGAGGTTTATATGGGCATGCACACACAGAGAGAGGTTAGTGGTGGTGGATGGGTGTTTAGGGTTTTATGCTTCGGGCTTCATTAACAAAGATCGGTGAGATTCTCAGCGGGGGCGGCATGTACACTAGGTGATTCCACGTTGCCATGGCAGGTGTCCAACGATGTTACTCGAAGCATGCATGCCGACATCTGAGTGAGTGGGAGGTGTCGCCACGGGGCGATGCTTTTGCCTGCGCGCCAACTTTACTTTTACCCGCCTGCCTCGCCTAGTCACTTCACTTGCTGTGATCGAGCCAACTTTATAGAAATGTTCATCGCGTGTTCTCAAAATGTTCACGTTTACAACAAACTCCCTCCATTCCAGAATATGGAGGAACAGAGTGGTCTTGGTGGCATGAGAGAAACCGTGGAAATCATGGTGAACGCAGGGCTACAGTAGAAGAATTCCAGTTTGCTGTTCGTTTTCATGTGAATGAGTGGAATGAGTTCCTGAACAAAAAGGCAGCTACCCACGTAATCATACATAGCTCTTGGAAGCCACCACGTAATCATACTAGTGGTTCTCTAACTATCCTGATGATGTAACCCGTGCTGTAACCGGCGATTTAGCTGTGTCTTAATGGAATAAAAATGTTCCATCTAAAAAAACAATATAAGGTGTATTGATTTCCATACAAGTCAACCATTTGAATATTTAACCAAGATTATAGAATAAAATAATAACATCTAGAATACCGAATAGATAAAATATGAAACTACTTTCATGATGGATCAAATGATATGAATTTTGTATTGTGGATATTGATATATTTTAAAAAAAACTCGGTCAAACATGCACTTGTTTGACCTTTGAAAAAACAAATACACCTTATATAACGGAATGGAAGGAGTAGGATATATTTATGCAAATGAAAAGAGAAAACATGAAAAAAAAATATGGAAAAAGCAAAACAAAAACCGAATGAAACACAAAACCCACAAAACGAGGAACAAAATACAGCAGCGAAAACCTCAACGGGCCTCGCCCATCTATGCACTCACTTGTATCCAAAATGTCGCCTTTCTAGTAACTTTTTTCTATGAGGTGCTTGGAGGCCACAAATGCTATATACTAGTGGTTGGGGCCTCCATTGCGGGCCGCTTGAAAGAAAGCTGTGCGCATCTTACCTTCATCTCGAAATTAAAAAAAATCGTTCTCGCGTCACATGAACTTCACATCCAGCTCAAAAAGAAAAAGAACAAGCCTAGAAAAATATTTCACGAAAAGAACAGGAAAAAAGTCTCACTGCCATTTTCAACAAAAAATCAAAAAAAATCAAAAACATTTCACCGTGACCAACCAGCATACGCGACGTTGCGCATTTGGTTGGCCACCATTCTACCGGGTTAGGATCCTCTGCAGTACTGTACGGTACTGTACAGTCACTGCCATGTGGGACCTGGTCCCACATGTCATCCACACTACAGCACCATACGGTATTGCAGAGGATCTCAACCCCATTCTACCACACCTTAATGGGTTTAATAGCATGCAACAGCATCGTAGTCTATAGCGAGCGGTGATGTGGGTGGCCAATTTACACGGTTTTTGCAAAGCTTCTATTTTGATTTTATGGTTTGATGAGGAAGGTTTCGCCTTTTGTTTTCTGTTTCTTTTTTATTTCAGTTTTCTCTAGATCATTTTTTTTCTTTTCATTTAACTTTAATATTTTTTATTTTTCAAATTCATGAGTTTTATTAGTACACTCAGTTCTAGTGTATGAATATGTTTTTAATACAGTTGACATATTTTTCACGAACAATGAAAAACTTTAGAGTGCACGTGAATATATTTTAAGTACATATTAAACATTTTTTCAGATATACAATAAAAAAAATTCTAAACACATGTTAAACATATTTCTATACACGCTAAACATTTCATAAATACGCATTGAACATTTGTTCGATGCACGCAGATATTTTTAATACGTGTTGAATAATTTTTAAATACATGGGAAGTATCGTACAAATGCACTGTCAACATTTTTAATACATGGTGCACAATTTTATATCTCACAAACATTTATAAAAATTTGGTGGAACAGAACACTTATTACTAATTAAGTGAATGGTTCATTAAATGGGTGTATATTGGTACTGAAATTGCGCAAGTAGTTTTTTAATATGTGATGCACATTTTAAATATTTAAAAATGCAACTTAATTAATTTTACAATGTAGGTATTTTGAATATTTAAAATATAAAACGAATGTAAAAAAGGGAAAATAGAAAAATAACATGCGTGCGTGGCTCACAATTGTGCACTAGCTCACAATTGTGCTACTCTTGCTTGCGTGGCGCGGGTGTTTGTAGAAATTACTTGTACCGATGTAAAAGCAGCCTCTTATGAATGTGTAGACGCATCTCCTGCAGGGCGCGACTATGTCTCACTTATGGCGAGATGTAAAGCAGCCTCGCGTCAAAGAAGTAGCCAGAATGTGACGGCCCAGCAGGACCAAAGGCCTTGCACGATTTTTTCCACGTTATTAATTCATTTTGCAATTTTTCCTATCTAATGAAATATTCTTAAAATATCTATTGTAATAATCACTCTGTATACATAATTAATAAAATATTAACTGCATTTGAAAAATGTTAAACATTTATAGAATTTTTTTTCTCATGTATATAAACATTATATAATGTGTAATGAAAAATAAGAATTCGAAATTATTAATCATGTATATAGACATTTTTCTGATAGATACCAAAAGTTGTACAATGTATATGGGAAATGTAGCAATCGATACATATACAGAAAAATGTTAATAATGTATTTAAAAATGTGTAATGTCTCTATATGTTCCTAATATAAATATATAAAATGTACAATGTGTTTGAAAAGAAGTACTCCCTCCGTCCCATAATATAAGAACATTTTTAACACTAACGCAGTGTCAAAAATGCTCTTATATTATGGGACAGAGGGGGTAGACATAAAAAAGTATATGCTTTAATAATGTTAATAATGTATTTAAAAATGGAAGCATGTGTATAAAAAATGTCCGTGATGTATAAAATTATTTTAAAATGTGTATGAAAAAGTTGACAAGAGTACTATATGTTTGAAGAAAATATTAATCACGTATTAAAAAAAGGTAAAAAATGTGTATACAAATGTTCTCAATGTATACTGAAAATGTAGAATATTGGTGGAAAAATTGACACGAAAATTATTAATTTGGAAAAATCATGCTTCATGTATTTGCATAAATGTTAATCATGCTTCATGTATTTGAGTAAATGTCAAACATATAGGAATACCTCATGTTTAGTTTTCAATAGCCCCTCTTTTGGTCTTCGTTTTTCCATTTCCTTTGCCTTTTTTTTCTTTTTTTGAACTTGCGTTTTGAAATGCATGACTGTTTTTGTCTAATTCATGTTTTCAAGTTGGTGAACCTTTCGTCAATTCAAGTTTTTTTTCCGAATTTTTGAACTTTTTTCTTAAATGTCTGAATAATTACAACTTTATGAACTGTTTTGAAACTCATGAACTTTTTTCAAATTTGTTATTTTTAAAACTCATGAACCTTTTCGAGTGCATAAAATTTGTAATTCATGATCTTTTTTCACATTTTAGAATGCTTTTCTTATTCATCAACCTTTTTTTCAAAACCCATGAACTTTCAAATCTTTGAACTGTTTTTGAATTGCACTTGCTTATTTAAATTCATGAACATTTTTCAAAATCCACAAAAATTCAAATTCATAACCTTTTTCAAAATTCTGATCTTTTTTATATTCATGAATCTTTTGCAAATCTATAAACCTTTTGCAAATTCACAACGTGTTTTGTAATTTTTGTGTTTATACGGATTCTAAAGATTTTTTTAGAAAAGTCAAACAGTTGACAAATCGACCATTGGCCGAAAGACATGCATGGCTACGACCCGACAATTTGATCATTTCACTAGCTTAGCGAGGCGTGAGCACCATTATCTCTTACTAGCACTAATGGCGCGAACGAGGACTCGCAATTCACCGAGTAACACGCTACTAGGCTAGCCCATGCGCGTGGGTGATGAGGGGAGCTACAATCTCGCTATAAGCGACATATAGATATAGCTCCCGCGTCCCTTGGAGGCTTCTCAAGCCCTAGCTAGATAGCCAAAAAAAATCCCTGACTAGATGGAAAAAAGTTCAGTCTCTATCTCTCTCTATCTATTTGTAGGAGGGGAACGTTTGGTTCATGGGTACATATGTACTATATATGAAAAAAAATAGCAATTCAACAAAATGTCAAAGATTTCTGAAAATATTTTTGAAATAAACTTGACCTTTCATTGTACTAGTGAGAAAAGTTCCACAAAAAGAAAATTCCTCTTTGACTTCTTTTAAAAAAGACAAATTTCCGGTCAAAATAGCGTGAATAGTGACCTATAATAGCAAATAAATTTTGTCTTTTTCGCTGTGAAGTCAACACTGTTTTTTTTTGAAAATTTATATACTAGTGTGCAAGTAAGTCAAGTTTAATCTAAAAATACTTTTGAACGATTTTGACTTTTTGTTTAATTACTTAAAAAAACCATATAGGGTGTATATATATGCGGGAGCCAAAGGGTATTTCCCTCTATTTGTATTTCCCTCTATATCTATGTCTATATCTCTATCCATATCTCTATTTATACCAATATATGTATATCTACATCTATATCTATCTAGCTATCTATTTATCTATAATATTTCACGTTTCACTTTTTTTCATCACCCCTTCGTCTAACCTTTCCGTATGATAATTAATCATGTTAATTTACTTACCTATCTAACTTAAGTTTAGTTTACTTACCAAACTTCTCATCAAAATATAAGGTAAATCACGGACATAATTATCTATGGGCATAATAGGTTACTTATGTCTCAAGATCTTATTTACAATAGGTAAATCACATCTAACATAATAGATTATTTATATTCTCACGGGCATTGCAATAGTAAATAACAAAAGAAGAATAGCCGGCCCGAATAAATTGCATTCTCTTGCCCCCCGCACTAGCATTTCTTAAGAAACATCTCGTTTTCTTTCCCTTTTCAAAACTAAGAACGTGAGGATGAAATAAATACTACAGTTAGATCAGGTTTAAAAAGAAAATAAGAAATATTTTTTTTGCTCTGCTTAATAGACAAGCGAAGTACATTTGTCTAGGCAATTAGCGATGGCAACATGGCGATGATAATTAGGGACCCTTGCATGAAGATTTCCCGACAAGGTCAGGCCGGCTATGAAGCGACGACAGCGAGGCGCCGGTGTCTCGCTCTAGCGGCAGCAACGGTCGTTCGATTTGATGGTCCATGAACCTTGATATTTTCTTTTAATTATTTTAGAGGTGCTTTGTACGGAACCCGGTGAATCTATATCGTAAAAGATCTGAATCTTTTGAAAAAGAAAAAGACAAGCCAACTAACTGACTGAATTCAACACAAGACAACACAGAGAAGTCACATGCATCATTAACCGCACAAAGTAATTGAAGCCGCAAACACGCCGGAGCCAGGACCGATCTTCACCTAAACACACGCATGCCGATGAAGAGGTAACACCGATATGGAGCTACTTTTATTTCTGGTCATCCTAACACACGAACAAGCATCCGCTGACGGAAGCTCAGCAGTCCTGCTCGCAGTAGCACTTGCGCTCGACGTGGTGCTGGTGGCACCGGCCGCGGGGGAAGTTCTCGGTGCGGCACACGCTGTCGCAGTTGGTGTCGCTGAAGCAGGCGCCCTTGAACTTGTGGCTCTGCGACTCGCACGTCCGGGCCTCCGCCATCTTCGTCGTCCCCATCTCTGCAATGCAACCATCACAAAAAGTAATTAAGCGCCGGTGATTAATTACAGTTTACAGCTGCTCGACCGCTGGGAGAGGGAGGAAGCTCGCCGGACATACCTGTGGCGACGAGGAGGAGCAGGATGAGGAGGGCGACGGGCGCGGCGGCCATGCGGCGAGGGGAGGCCATCTCTCTTCTGTACTTGCTCTCTTGCTTCACCCGAGTCCCAAATCAGAGCTCTCTGCTGCTGATGATGAGGGGAGCTACCATTTCGTTATAACTTATAAGCGAGATATAGATGTAGCTCCCGCGTCCCTTCGTAGCTTTTCAAGCCCTAAAAAATTCCTTGACTAGAAGGGAAAACGTCCATAGTCCATAGTCTCTATCTCTATCTTTATATCTTTATATCTATCTATCCATCTATCTATCTATACTGTATTTACGAAAATGCCGTTTGGTGGCGGAGCACCATGAAGGCTGTAATCTGGCTCGTCAGTATTCGTAGGGATCGGCCGCAGTCCCTTGTGACTCACGCGTATTTGACCTGATACCTTTTTTACACCACACCGTATTCTCCATTTTACGCACAGTGTCATCCTATGTTAACGACACTGCCCGGCCAGGCTGTTCACAGGTTCCACCGTCTCACCCATCATGTACAGGCAGTGCGTCATGTACACTTCCGTGCCACAGGAATATGCAAGTTCTGAGAACATGATCGTCCTCCATGATACACTAATTACCTTGGTTTTGGGATTAGCAGTACTAGTTCTTAAGGGAAAGTTTTCGCTGCAGGCACCTCAGATTTACCCATGATTGAGAATCCTTTATAACACTTAGCTCTCTAGTAATAAACTAATTGCAATTTTTCTTCTGATGATTACATTCAATTTTCATAATTTAGTCACTAACCATAGTAGATTTTGTCCAACTAGTACAAAATCGTTCAAAAACATACTAAAAACAGCAACAAATGTACAAAATAAATCTTTTTTCTTGATTGAGAACTAATCATTAGACTGCCCCAAAGAATCATTCCATTCGAAACATAAACAATCTTTTGAATAAATTACCCATGGATTCAACAAGAAATGCCACGTGTCTGTATTTAGTGCACGCACCTTTATCAGCAGGTACTCACATGCATACATGTTCCAATGGGTTAAGTCCTTTTTTTGGATGGGTTATTGGACAAGTCCTTAATCAACCAAATTGAACAAATATATGTTGCACCTTGTTATTTTTTACCACGCGATCACCTCAGAAAAAAATTCGCAATTTTACAATTGATGAAAAGTTATGCAAACAATTTTGTAGCACCAACAATAACACTTCTAATTTTAAGTACTCTTAAGTAACTACCAATGTTCCTGTCAGGCGAATCATGCCGCCGCCTCCAAACCCAAGCTGCAGCCTTGGTGCCCCTCATCCTCCCCATTTGGTGGCCTCATTGGCGGCAAGAGGAGTGGGGGACCGTCCGTCTCGTTTTTTTTTTCTTAGGTTTTTGCTTCTCCGGCATCATCGACGTGGTGGTGGTGACGATGGCGTGTTAGAGTAAGGTCACTTTGGTCTCTCCCTACCTTGACGATGCTCGATCCGGCACCAACGAAGGGCCTATGAGAGTTTTTGTTCGTAGATCTTTTGGTTCCCTTTAGATCTTGACATTTTGCAGGTGTAAAGGATGATGCTCCAGCGATTAATAGATCTCATCTTAAAAGGCGAGTCGCTATTGCTGTCTTCAAAGCCCGGTATGGCGAGGGCATTTCCAGGTGTTAGTTTTCTTTGTTGTTGGTTGAGTGCAATTTTTAAATTTCCGCGGGCAACATACAATCAGAGGAAGGATACTAGTATGTTTTTAATGTAGTTTATTTTTTGTGGTTGTTCTACATCCAGTTGTTTATCCGTTGTACTGACCTTTGTTTTCCTCGATATTAATTAGAACTAATACACCCTTTGAGTGTCTGTATTCAGAAAAGAAATAACACTTCTAATTTGATCCAAATTTCAAACATAGTTGTAGAAACAATAATAAGAAACATTTACATGGCCAACAAAATGGTCCGAATCCACGACCCGGCTCTCGTCACAAAAATACCAGCTTGTGATTGTATTGTTTTGTTTCAACATAAACTTTAAAATTTTAGGATACAACTTTAACCTTTCATCTCCACAAAACTTCAAGAATATTCAACCCCAAAATGAGATTTATTGAGAATAGGTGCACTGGATACTTTCTCCCCGGGGAGTAGATACATCGGCGGTGTCACTAACAAAACGATAATCATCTTTCTCTAAATTGTTTTTGAATATGGGGTGAATTTTGTTAAATATGTGGGAACATGTTTCAAATACACGATGAACATTTTTTATACATGTCACAAACATAATCCAAATACGTAATGAGCATATTTTCAAATATGCGATGAACTTTTTCGCATACGCGACAAATATTAGTCCAATACGCGATGAACATATTTTAAATACATGCTTTCATTTCCAAATTGGTGAGTATTTTTAAAATACATGACGAACATTCTCTAAATATGTGATGAACAATTTTCATATATGCGGCAAACATTTTCTTTCTGAATATGTGGTGGACTTGTTTGAATACACAGTGATTATTTTAAATACAATATGCACTTTTTACACGATCAAGATTGTTTGTAATACGAGTCGAACAATTTAGCAGTGCCTTCAAAATATTTTTCACTATTTTAGTTTTTCTTTAAAAATGAATGAAATATAACAACAAAACATAACTTTTACAGAATATGTACAGCTAGAAAAAAAACAGCCTTTGGATGTGCGGACGTGCGCTGTGAGCGACTACAGGTGAGGCATAGCAGGACCAAAATTTAAACTCAGCCAGCGAGGCACATCATGTTCTTTTTTTTTGCATCGAACTAGGGAGCTTTATTAATGAACTAGAAGTCGATTACAATCCGCCCGTAGGCTACTAATAAGGAAACTAGGGCTCACATCGAGCCAGCTCTCCATTCTATCTTGGGCACCAGCTCGCTGGGCACATAGATGAGCCGGTTGATTGATAGTCCTTCCGACATGAATGACAGAGAAGGAAGCAAAACTGGTTATCAAATCACCTAGTTCTGAAAGAATGGGCGAGGCAATAGACCGCGTATTGTCTCGCGAGTGCCATAGGTTGACTAACTCCAGGCAGTCGACCTGCATGACCACATGTGAGTATCCACGGAGGTTGGCGAAGATCACTCCCTCCCGGAATGCTTTGAGCTCGGCGATGAAGGGGTCTGTCACGCCGGGCAGTGGCTTGCTCCATGCTGCTAGGAATGCTAGGTGCGAGCGAGCAACACCACCTGCTCCACCTTTCATAGCGTCGGAATTGATCTCACCATCTGTGTTGATTGTCACCCACCCCACGTCCGGTGGCCGCCAACACTGCATGGGAGAAAGCTTAGATTTACTTGTTGGCAATTCCAATATTGTCAACGATTCATGCACCCATTTGATCGCCTGAACAGGGTCATAACCATCCCTGTCATGTGTCCAGTGGTTCCGTGAGGTCCATATGGAGTGCATAATGGTAATAATCTTGCACCTTATGTCGTCAGAGAACATGTCATCGAGCAAGATGTCTCTAGCCCAAGAAACTGGATGAAGTCTCGGAAGGGAAAATTCAAACCGATCCCTCACTGCTATCCAGAAAGCTTTGGCGTGCACACAATATATGAGTGCGTGCATCAGATCCTCATTCATGGCTTTGCAGATGTCGCATAAGCCATGAGTTTTGATGTGTCGATACTGAAGAGTGACAGAGTCCGGGAGAATACCTCTCAAGACACGCCACCAGAAGACTCGTACTTTGGGTACCACATGAAGTTTCCAAAGAACATCCCACATATGTTTATCTGTCCTTGAAGTTTCTGTTATCGTCCCTTCCTCTAGAGCTCCAAGCTCGTTGTGACTCACAAAAGAACGATACGCTGATTTAACAGAGTAGATGCCGGATTTTTCTAGGGCCCAAGCAATTGTACCTTCGCCTCCCACAGAATTCAAGGGAATGTTCAATATAGCCTCTGCATCTGGGTGAAGAAAATTCTGCCTTACAACTTCCACTTTCCAACCTCCTGTGTAGTTGTCGATCAGGTCTGAAACTCTGTCAATTTGGGCAGTGCCAATGCGACCTGTAGGTTTCAGAGAGATGGTGCTAGGGATCCATCGATCTGTCCAAGTCGAGATCGACGAACCGTCCCCGACACGTTTGATGCGTCCCGTATCGAGTGCCTTCCGTCCTGCTACGATGGCTTTCCAGGTGGTTGAAGACCGAACTGGGGCATTAGCATTTTGGAAATCTGTCAGCGGGAAGCACTTCCCCTTTAAAACTCTGGAGCATAAGGAATCCGGATGGGCGATCAAACGCCATCCTTGCTTCCCCAACATGGAAAGATTAAAAAGATGTAAGTCTTTGAAGCCCATCCCGCCCTTTTCTTTGGGTGTTGCAAGATTCTTCGAGGAAACCCAGTGAAGGGATCGCTTGTCCAAAAAGCTTGCCCACCAATACTTGGCCATGCAAGAGGTTAACCCCTTACATACCTTCTTTGTCAACAAGAAACAACTCATACTGAACGTCGGAATCGATTGTGTGATGGATTTGAGCAGGACTTCGCGTGCAGCACAAGCCATATTCCGTTCGGACCATCCTTGCAATTTCCCCCGGCTCCTCTCAATGATGTGCTCAAACGAGCCGCTTGTGATTCGGCCAACTGCAGTTGGTAAGCCCAAGTAGCGCTCTGAAAACGCTTCAACTGCAATGCCAAGGATGCGCTTCAACTCTCCACGAACAGTTGCATCTGTGTTACCGCTGAAAAAGATAGAACTCTTCTCCCGGTTAACAGCTTGTCCCGAACAGTCAGCATAAATCTGAAGAACATTGTTCAGTCTGAGGGCACTCTGAACATTTGCACTCAGGAAGATTAAACTGTCGTCAGCGAACAATAAATGAGATACCCAAGGTGAGTTGAAACTAACCCGGATTCCTCTGTCAATCTGCGGACCACCAAAATGATTTAACAATGATGTTAGTCCTTGGGCGCAGATGAGAAATAAGTAAGGTGACAATGGGCATCCTTGGCGAAGACCTCTGGATGGATCAAAGAATGGTAAGAGCTCGCCATTGACCTTAATCGTGAATCTGACAGAAGTCACGCATTTCATCACTAGACTGATAAAACTAGCATTGAAACCTAGCTTGCTCATCATGGCTTCTAGGTAATGCCACTCCACCCTATCATAGGCTTTCAGCATGTCAAGTTTGACAGCGCAACACGAGTTTTTGCCTCTTTTCCTCCTTCTGATAGTGTGGACACTTTCGTAGGCAACGAGCACATTGTCGGTGATCAGCCGCCCCGGGATCAAGGCGCTCTGTTCCTCCCCAATAACTTCATCAAGAATCAGTCGCACCCTGTTTGCTATCGCCTTGGCAGCAATTTTATATAAGACCGGACATAGAGCGATAGGGCGAAACTGGGAAATCCTCTAGGGATTCTGAACCTTGGGTATCAACGTGATCGAGGTGTCATTTAGACCAAACGGTAATTCTCCACCGTTCAAGAAATCCAACACAGCACGTGAGATATCTTCGCCTAGCACATCCCAATGCCGTTGGTAAAATCCGGCTGTAAATCCGTCCACGCCCGGAGCCTTTGAAGGGGCCATATCAAATAAGGCCTTCTTGACTTCTGTGGTCGTATACTCTTTTTGCAGCTGTTCATTCATACCATCTGATATAGTAGGAGTCACACAGTTGAGAAGATCATCCATCTCCTTGTACCCTTGTGATTGGTATAATGTATGATAGAAACTGGATACTTCAGCTTTGACTTCGTCTGGTTCAGTGCAAGTGTGACCATCTGATCGTTCCAGTGACGTAATCCTGTTTATCCGTTTCCTTAGGGCATCCTGAGCTTGAAAGTAGCCCGTGTTGCGGTCGCCCTCTTTAAGCCATAGCACGCGCGAGCGTTGTTTGAGCCACACCTCCTCCTGGCGGAGTGCTTCCCGCAGCTGCGCTGCCACTTTCTTTTCCTCCTCCGACGGCCCCCGACCAATCGAGGAATGTCGTAGGCGATCTAGGCGTTGCTGAAGTTGTCGTACCTTTTTCGTAGGTTGCCAAACTACCGCGCCCCCCAGGGTCCCAACTGTTGCTGAACAACTGTCAATGCATCAACCACTCCCTGGAGCCCCCCCTGGCCAGCTCCACTCAGCCAGATCGAGCGAACAAGCTCGTCATATTGCGCATGTGACTGCCAGACATTCTCGTAGTGAAAGCTTCTCGCTGCTCGAGACCATTTGCTTGCCTCATGTGATCTGAATTCTGCTAGGACACAACAATGATCTGATTCAGCGCTGCTAATGTGTTTTACCGTGGTAAACTCAAAGAGGTTTAGGAAAGCTGCATTTGCAAGGGCCCGGTCCAGCCGTGCTTTCACGTTTGCAGCTCCAGATTGCCTATTATCCCATGTGAATGGGACTCCCCTCCACCCCAGATCCTGTAGAGAACATTCCTCTGCTGCTTCTCGGAATGCTCTCATTTGGCTCTCAGGCACATCATGTTCTTGCATCATCGCCCAAAACGGAGGCTGGCGTACAAATACAAAAGACGAGAGAATGACGCCCCTGTATTAGTATATGTATATCTATACTATTATATAGTGTAGCAGTTTTGAATGGGAGCTGGCAATCAATCTTGACCATTCATGTCCTAAATCCAACGGCTGAAAGTAGTGAGATTCGTGGTGAATAGTGCATGGTTGCTGTATCCACCATGTTCTAGAATGAACCCTGATCCTTCTCAAGAGACGTGGCCCATGCTGATTCCTCTTGGACTAGCCATGTTACAGCTTGGGTTGGGCAACGAGTTGAGCCCAAAAAAGTTGGTTTCGGAGGAGAAACATTCCATTTTCTTTACTAACATTTTTTGCGGGATTTTTTGTTAACAAATTGAAGGGATTACATATATTAATTCTGATTTTCCTTACAATATAATTTATTTCTGCATCTATAAATCAAGATTTTTTTGCTTCAAATCTATTAGCAAGTCTATGTTTTTTCCTACCAAAAATCATCCCATAATGTTAAAACGTGCATTGCACGTGCATACATACTAGTAACTAAAAAGTAAGAAGGCACGGATCCCAATCCCTCATTGTCCGCCCGGGATAGCGGCCTTTAGGTAGCTCGGCCTCCAAAACGCTTCACTCCTATATTTATATCTATCTATGTGTATATTATATTTATGTCTATATCTATCTATCTAAAGTTTTCATATTTCACTTTCCCCCTTGGTCTAATCTTCCCCTATGATAATCACTTTAATTTGCCTATCTCAATTTAACTTTAGTTTACTTACAAAGCTTATTATCAAAATAAGGTAAATTATGAAAAGGATTTGATAAACATTTATTACACAATTGTATTAATATATGTAGGTAAATCACAATTTAATGTAATAGATTATTTATACCACAAAAATTTATTTACACAATTATATTAATAGCCCCCCTAAGGAAACAATTGTATTATACACAGATAAATCACGATCTGACATAATAGATTATTTATATCCGTTGTAAACTTCCAGTTATCGTTTAATCGGACTTGTCGGAAGCACTATGTTGTTTGTCGAACAGTGGACTGGAGTGTTCTGCGTATGGTCCTTTGGTTCAGGAGATCAAAGAGTTAATGTGCATTAGAGAGTTTTATCCTCCAAAAATTCTTCGTTGATCAAAGAGTTAATGTTGCATTAGAGTCTTATCCTCAGAAAAATATTCGAGTTGCAGATCGCCTGGCCAATTATAGCCGTATCGAGAGTACAACTGTTGTGTGGTTGGTCTTGGCTCCACCTTGTATTCAGAATTAGTGGCCTCTTGACTGTAAGACTATTACATACAAATAAAATTCCTGAATTCTCCTAGTAAATAACAAAAGGAGAATAGACGGCCCGAATAAACTGCATTCTCTAACCCCTGACACTGGCATTTCTCAAGAAACATCTCGTTTTATTTCCCTTTCCATTTTCAGTACTAAGAACACGTGAAGACGAAACAAATACTACAATTAGATAGGTTTAGTCCTAAACTTCCACCTTATAAAAGAAAATAAAAAAGAATTTTTTTGCTCCGCTTAATAGACAAGCGAAGTAGATTTGTCTAGGCAATCAACGACGGCAACATGGCGATGATAATTAGGAACACTTGTATGAAGACCTCCCGTTGACAAGGTCAGGCCGGCTATGAATAACTACAACTTCATGAACTTTTTAAAAATTTCAGTAACTTTGTTAAAACTCACGAATGTTTTTCAAATTTGTGATTTTGTTTTTAAAATTCG
Organism: Triticum timopheevii; assembly: GCA_963921465.1. Classification (NCBI taxonomy): domain Eukaryota; kingdom Viridiplantae; phylum Streptophyta; class Magnoliopsida; order Poales; family Poaceae; genus Triticum; species Triticum timopheevii. Next base: position 9,878,344 of record OY997271.1, read on the forward strand.
TTATTTTTAAAAATCATGAGCCTTTTTGAATGCATGATTTTTTTACATTCATGAAATTTTTTCACATTTTAGAATGTTTTTCTTGTTCATCAATTTTTTTTTCAAAACCCTTGAATTTTTTTAAATCATGAACTTTCGAATCTTTGCACAATTTTTGAAATGCACGTATATATTTAAATCCATGAGCATTTTTCAAAATCAATATTTTTTTTTCAAAATCCACAAAACAATCCAAATTCATCACCTTTTTTAAAATTATGAACTTTTTCATATTCATGAATCATTGGCAAATCTACAAACTCTTTGCAAATTTACAATGTTTTTCAAATTTGTGTGTTTATACGGATTCGAAGGAATTGTTTTTACAAAAGTCAAATGGTTGACCGATCAAGCATTCGCTGAAGGGACCTGCATGGTTACGACCCGAACAATTTGGTCAGGCCCAGCTTAGCAAGGCGTGAGCACCATTATCGCTTACCAACACTAAGGGCGCAAACGAGGAGGACTCGCGATTCATCGAGTAACACGCTACTGGGCTAGCCATGCGTGTGGGTGATGAGGGGCGCTACCATCTCTCACTATAAGCGAGGCATAGATATATCTCCCGTGTCCCTTGGAGGCTTCTCAACCCCTAACTAGAAAGCCCAAAAGAAGGAAAAAAGGCCCAGTCTCTATCTCTATCTCTATGTACTTGTCTATCTATATCCGTATCCATATCTCTATCTCTATCTCTATGAGTGCAGCATTTCGATGCCCAGACTCATCTGCACCCGATCAGAAAAAAAATCACAAAAAATTCAAACACTTCCAATTTTTTTGCATGATAGAAAATTTAGTGTGTGAGGTCCGCTTCAATTTCCAAATCACTTAGGCATCTGAACAGCTGTTGGCAAAAAAGATAAATTGGGTCAGAACAGTACCTTTTTTACAAATCCTGAATTTGTCTTTTTTGCCGAGAGCTGCTCAGATATCCAAATGATTTAAAAATTGGAGCGGACCTCACGCATCAAATTATCTAGCATGTAAACTTTTTGGAATTTTTCTAGTATTTGTTTCTTCAGCGTGGGCGCAAATGAGCCTGGGCTTAGAAGCTGATTTTCGTATCTCTATCTCTATCTATCTCTATCTCTATCTCTATATCTATATCTATCTTAAGTTTTCACGTTTCACTTTTTTTCTCACCCCCTCGTCTAACATTTTCGTAAGCTAATTAATCAACTTAATTTACTTAACTAACCAATTTAAATTTAGTTTACTTGCCAAACTTCTCGTCAAAATATAAGGTAAATCGCGGGCATAATTGTCTTAATATGGGCGTAATAGGTTACTTATATCCCAAGATTTTATTTACAAAATTGTATTAATATAGGCAGATAAATCACAATCTAACATAATATAGATTATTATATCCTGACGGGCATTGCAATCGTAAATAACAAGAGAAGAAGAACCGGCCCGAATAAATTGCACTAGTAACCTGCACACATCCAAAGTTCTTCCCCTTTCCCCACCCTCGCCGCCGCTCCCGCGAGTGGGCCGGGGGAACCAAGCTCCGCTCCCAGCCTCCCCTCCTCCGGCCTCCTCCTCCCTCACCGCCGCCTAGGGATGCCGCCGGGCGAAGCTCGGTCGGCGTGGGCGGCAGCGGGGTCGCTCCATCTCCTCCCTCGCGGAGCTCCTGGCCGGCGCAAGACGGCAGGCTGCAGGAGGCGTCGGGCTGTGGCAGGGCTCGGCAGCGCGGATCCGAGAGCTCCTGGTGGTGCCGGCGTGTCGGCCTCGCTGGTGCTACGTGGTGGCGCGGTGGCTTCCTGGTGGGGCGTGCGTGGGCGTGATTCGGCGGCGGATCTGGCCAGGCGGCGCAGGCTGCGGGCGGTGTGGGCGGTGGCTGGGGTTTGGCTTCGGGCTCCCTCGGCTGCGATGGTTCCTCTCCGTCGCGGGCATGCGGCGGTGGTGCGGCTCGGCCGGTGGTGGTCCGGCGACCTGGTGGTGGTGGCCGGTGGTGCACATGGTTGTGGTGCTTCCACTTGGCGGCTCTCTGTGTGGGGAGGCAGGGGAGCGGCTTGGACAGGGGCGGCTGAGCCGACGGTGTGCCGGCTGCAGCGCGAAGGCGGGAGCTTTACGGGCCTCGGAGATCTCGGCCGGGCCTGTGCAGCCACGGGCCTGGTATGTTCCTGCTATTGCGTCCGGTTAGCTACCGTCATCGATGGTGTAGGTGAGGCCCTCCTTCGTGCCGACGGTGTTGCTTCCCTAGTCCCGGCTCCTCTTCTTCATTGTGCAGGCCATGCTTCGCGGTGCCATGGTGAGACAGCGTAGGAAGCTTCATGTCCGGGTTAGCGCAGGGTGGTGGTCGGTTTGGTGGCGAGCTCCGGAGTGCCTGAGGTGAAGGTTGGTATCGGGAGAGATCCCTGTTGCCTTGGCTAACACCGACGTGGTGGCACATGATGGTGCCACCGGACCTTCCTGGAGGGCGTCGGGGCTACCCTTTCTCTCTCCTCACAGCGTATCAGGGGAAACCATTAGCAGCAGTCCTTTCTTGGAGGTGTTGATTGGTGCCGGCGCTTCGGAGGCTCGGAGCTTGGTGGGCGATCTCCGGTGGATGCAGCGGCCACGAGGCTTCTTCGTTTTTTGTCGATCCGCCGTTGTCAGCATTTGTTTCTCTTATATTTTCTCTTTTATTTTTTTGAGTGTGACTGTGTTGCTTCCATCCCAGCATCTATTGTTGGTTGTCTCGATTGGTTGCTTTGTATTGCTTTGTATATAAAGCAGAAAAACCCTTTTTCAGTAATTGCAATAGTAAATAACAAGAGAAGAATAGCCGGCCCAAATAAATTGCATTCTCTAGCCCCCGACACCAGCTTTTCTTAAGAAACATCTCTTTTTCTTTCCCTTTCCATTTTCAAAATTGGGAACGTGAAGATGATACAAAAACTACAATTAGATCAGGTTTAGTCCTAAACTTCAAACTTATAAAAGAAAATAAAAAAGAATACTTATCAAAGAAAATTAAAAAGTTTTTTTTTTGCTCCACTTAATAGACAAGCAGAGTAGATTTGTCACTCAAGACTTCCCGACAAGGCCAGGCCGGTTATGAAGCGACAACAGCGACGGGTCGGTGTCTCATTATGACGGCAGCAACGGTCGATCGATTTGATGGTCCAGGATCTTGATGTATTTATTATTATTATTTCAGAGGTGCTTTGTATGGAATCCTTGGATGAATCTACTCCTATATCGTACTCCCTCCGTTCTAAAATATAGCGCGTCCTCGGTTTCCGTGCATCAACTTTAACCATTAATTTAACCAACGAGACCGACTGCGGCGGAGAAAAAGTATACCAATGAATTCGTATTCAAAAAAGGTTTTCAATTATATAATTTTTGATACCGCTGCAGTCGGTCTCGTTGGCTAAATTTATGGTCAAAGTTGAACCTCGAAAAGCGTGGGCGCGCTATATTTTGGAACGGAGGGAGTAGTAATAGATCTGATCCTTTTGAAAAGAAAAAAGAGTCAGGCCAGCTAAGTGACGGAATCCAACACAACACAGAGAAGCAGAGAGAAGCAACATGCATCATTAACCGCACAAACTAATTGAAGCCGCAAACACGCCGGAAACCACATGCATGGATGGAGCTACTTTTATTTCTGGTCAATCCTAAGATCGACCGACACGGAAGACACGAACGAACAAGCGCCGACGGAGGCGGAAGCTCAGCAGTCCCGCTCGCAGTAGCACCTGCGCTGGACGTAGTGCGTGTTGCACTGGCCGCGGGGGAAGTTCTCGGTGCGGCACACGCTGGCGCAGTTGGTGTCGCTGAAGCAGGCGCCCTTGAACTTGTGGCTCTGCGACTCGCACGTCCGGGCCTCCGCCGTCTTCACCGTCCCCATCTCTGCAATGCAATGCAACCACAGCCCACAATAAGTAAGTGCCGGTGAGTAGAGTAGTACAGATCTATGCTCGCTTGGAGGAAGGGAGCTCGGAGGACGTACCTGTGGCGATGAGGAGGAGCAGGACGAGGAGGAGGACGGCGGGCGCGGCGGCCATGCGACGAGGGGACGCCATCACTCTCTGCTCTTGCTTGCTTGCCTGCCTCACCGGAGATGCTATAGAACCGAGCGGGCTCTCGGCCGTGCTGCTAGCTGTGTTTAATTGTAGTTAGCTAAGCAAAGTGAAGGTGGAGTGAGCACAAGACGGGGGAGAGGTTTATATAGGCATGCACACACATAGAGAGATATGAGTGGTGGTGGATGGGTGTTTAGGCTGCTTAACAAAGATCGGTGAGATTCTCAGTGGTGGTGGATGGGCATGCACAGTAGGTGGTTCCACGTTGCCATGGCAGGTGTCCAAGAAGTTACTGGAAGCATATGCATGCCGACATGGGAGTGAGTGGAGGTGTCGGCAGCGTAGATGCTCACGACACGAGCAACGAGGCGATGCTTTTGCATGCGCCAACTTTGGTTCTAGCCTTGAATTGTCATATATTTTTATCAATCTTGCTTAAGATTAGTTCATCAAAAAGCTACAAGTTGACAAGCCTAAGGAAATTTTGCCTTTTTTGTGTGCATGTCATGTGGGACCCTAGTATGGCTTGCCTAAAGTGTGGCTTAAACCAAACACTCACCTATGTTGATCAAACTTGCCTAACCTTAAATGTGACAATTTTTGATAAAATTAGTCACAAACCAAACAGACGGGGCATATGTATACTTTACCTGCCTGCCTCCCCTTAGCCTAGTCACTTCACTTGCTGTGATCGAGAGGCACATATAAAACAGACGGGGCCTATGTATATTCAATAGCGCTCCGAATAAGTAGTACCTTGTCCTTGTGGTCGACATCAACCCAACATACCGGGCTAAAATCGGCGACCCAAGGAAGGGGCTGTACGAGACTATAAGTTACTCCCATCCGTTTATAGTGCACCCGTGTTTTCAACATACAATTTTGACCGTAAATATAATCAATAAGACCGACTGCGGCGGAGAAAAAAAATTATATTAATGAATTCATATCGAAAATACGAATTTCATTGTATAATTTTTGATCCCACCGCAATCGATCTTGTTGGTTAAATTTACAATCAAAATTGAATCTCGGAAAGCGCGGACGCACTACATTACGGAATGAAGGAAGTATAAGTGATGACTGTGAGGGCAATATCATACAGCCAACAGTTGGCGCTATTAATCATGCTCTAAGTACTAAGAAAGCAGTTAAAAATATTAATCCACCGGCTAGCTGTAGCTAGGTTTCTAACGGTGGTTTTACTGTTAGACAAACAAAAAAATTAAACAACAGGCCGGCCGGCGAGCGGCGTTTCTCCGGTGCTCTCTTGGACCGAACGCGGAGGGGAGAAACACAAGTATGGCTGAGATGATCCAATACGTTCGGAAAGAAGGCAGGATGGTCTTTTTTGCGCGTGCGTAGAGCCCTGAACAAGCCCTGGACGAGCCCGTATGGCCCGGTTAGTTCATACGCTGACCGTATGCTGGTATTCGTATACGCGGGTGTTTTGTTTTCGTGTGCGACGTATCGCGGTCGTGGGGTAGCACATGTCGACTCAAAATGCAAAAAATGGCCCATCGTATAATAGGAGGGGAACCACCTCCGGTCGCATCCCCTCCCCCCCCCCCCCCCCCCCCCCCAATCGCCTTCCTCGCCGGATCGTCTCCCTGCCCACACTGTGTCGTCTTGCTCTCCCCCACCGCATCGTCTCCCTCACCTCCATCGTCTCCCTCCGTCCGATATGGAGGACGCTCGTGGCCCTGTCGCCGCCGCAGCCGGCGATCTGTTGGAGATGCAGGGCGCGGTGACCGCGGCAGATGCAGTGCAGGACGTTGCCGGCATCCAGGGCGGTGCGGGAAATGCCGGCTCCGCCTCCGGCCATGCCGGAGCTGGAAGTCACAGCATTGAGTGGCACAGTGCATCCAGGTGCGCAGGCTAGCGACGAGCTGGCGGTCGAGGAGCTATGTCTATTTCATTGTTACTTCTAATATTTCGAATGTAGGGTTAGTTGCATTAGTCCGATTGTGATTCGTAGGGTAGTACAGATGGTTAGATTAGTAGGTTTGAGAGATGGAGTTTTCTGTATTAGGATTTCTGCATTAGGTTTTTTGTATTACATTGGCGCAAAGATGCTAAGAGATGTTAATGAGAGATAGGGATCTTTGTGCTTGAATGCTACAGAGATATATGCTTATTATATTTGCAGTTGAATGCTATAGAGATCTATGCTTGTTAGATTTGTGATTCAATGCTACAGAGATAGGGTTTTGTATGTCATGTGTCCAAAAGGAATGCGTTAATTTTGATGTACCTATCAATTGTTTAAGATGTTACTTGATTCTTTTATAGTATATCAATTTGTTGTTTAGGTAAGTACTGCAATTTAAGATGTTACTTGGAGATCTATGCATTTATAGTTTAAGATGTACCTATCTAACTACTGCATATGTGAATATAGTTTGGAGCTTTGCTTCATTATCCCAAATAAAAATGTTTAGGTAGCTTTAAATTGTTCTTTTCTGTAGGTTTCCTGTAATTACAAAGTTGTCCACCATATGTAGTTATATTAGCATTGTTGTGAAACCTGTGCACATGCCTATGGAAAATGCAAATAGGATCATATTATGGATAATATGATCAATGTGACATTTGTGTATAGTTAAATTTTCAGTTGGTTTCTGTAATTACTAGCAATGGATGTACTTTTATATTGCAGGAGGAGGATCCTGTGGGAAAGAACTGGAAGTGGCCGTGACTAGGTTCAAGGACCAGTATGATCCAGACTTTGTTGACGACGAAGTCTATGAGGCAATCCGTAGTTGAAATTTTGTTTGTTCATTTAGTTCCTTTGACATGTTTTACTATATGAATGCATAATGTATTAATGTAATTCATTTTTGTGTGCAGTATAACTTTGGAGATGATGTGGATGACGGGAACGTCGAGTCCTTCATAGTGAAGGAAGTCGAGAAGATCAAGGACCAGGGAACAACAAACTACTACAAGAGGAAGAAGTACCGGTGCCCCTACTGTACCAAGCCAAAGCCCAGGGGATGGGCTCTTTGAGCACCTTCTGTCGCATGCACGTGATGCATTGAAGAGTGGGGAGGACTACAAGATCAGGGCGCATCATGCTACCCTCCTGAAGGCTCTACTTCCCATGTAGTAGCCCTACATGATGTTGATCATCAGAAGCTGGAAGTGCTACTCATCATCACAATATGACTCATCATCACAATATGTGATGATGTTTTACTTTTGTTAAACTGCATGTGGTTGTGAACTGTTGGAAACTTGGTCTACTAATGCAGTATGTATAATACTGTAATGCAGTATGTCTCTGAACTGGAATGTCTTGTTTAGATGTACTAGATGGTATATATCATATTAATCTAGAATGCTATCTATATTTGTGTGTCATGGAATTTATTTGTGGTGTATGCTACCTTCTGTATAGATTATACAATGAAGCATCATTTTAAGAAAACTGTGAATCTTGGAGTGAAAAAAAGGAGTGTACAAAATGACTGTAGCAAATAAGTGAAAAAATGATAGTTAAAAAGAATTTTAAACGAGTGTAGCAAATGTATGGAAGAAATAAAAAAGAAATATTATAGAAGTGTAAGAAACTAGTTGTTAAAAAATGTGTTTGCAAAAAAAGAACATTTGGAATAAGAAGTAACGTCTTTTTGTATGAAATGAGTGAAAGTGTGAAAAATAAAAAGGGAAAAATGTGAATATAACCAACATTTGAATTCATAAGTAATGGATTTTTGTATGAAATGAATTTTTTATCATACATTTTTTTAATTTTAAATCTATAATAACTAATAAAAGGGAAAATGTGAAAAATAAAAAAGGAAAAAGAAATATGCATAGAAGATGGGCCATCCCAACCATCTACATGCACGTGTGGTCCAGTAGGCATGTGAGGCTAGCGTGGGACTACCCAACGAAATTAGGTCGAAGTCTGAGCTGCACCAGGCAGAGCTGACGGGCGGTGGGAGTTTAGTCTCACCTCGCCAAGCGAGGGGCGTGCACACCAGCTTATATATGCAGGTGAGAGAGACCGGGCATGAGCCTCTCTCAACCATACATCAAATCGTTGATCCGGTCACCTCAATGCCCTATGGGGCCTACTAGCATGAGATATTCATGCTCTATGGGCCCGCATCCTGACCCATATGTTGGGTTTCTAGTCATATGCAGGTCGTGCAGTGTGAAAAATCTTGTGTTAGTAGGTGGTTTTTTTTGCATATGGCAGATGTTTATTTTTGGACCATCTCCAAATCACCCCAAGATGTTTTTACATGGTCACATACATGACTGTGAAAGAAATTTGGACAATAATGAAGTTTGCACTGTCCCATTAAGGTAAAGTCCGAGGTATGTAATTGAAGTTCACCGAGACAGTATAAATTTAAAAAATTCAAAAAAAAATGGAAAACCTTCATATTTTGTTTATGTTTATGAAAGAGATCATTCCTACAAAGTTGACGTGATTTGGAGGTGGTGGGAAAAATCACCTTCTTAAAAAAACTGGCTTAAGTGAGACCAAACAGTCCGTCCGTAATGAAGTGATTTTTTCAACCATCACAAAATCACCCCAAATTTGTTGTACGTGCCACCATACATGTAACAAACAGAAATATCAAAAATAAAATCAAAAAGTTTGACGTTTACACTGTGTCCTTATGGTAAATTGTGTTCGAAGGCAAATGAGGTGGCTCATGACCATAGACATTGTTGGGGAACGTAGTAATTTCAAAAAATTTCCTACGCACACGCAAGATCATGGTGATGAATAGCAACGAGAGGGGAGAGTGTTGTCCACGTACCCTCGTAGATCGAAAGCGGAAGCGTTAGCACAACGCGGTTGATGTAGTCGTACGTCTTCACGATCCGACCGATCAAGTACCGAACGTACGACACCTCTGAGTTCAGCACACGTTCAACTCGATGACGTCCCACGAACTCCGATCCAGCAGAGCTTTGCGGGAGAGTTCCGTTAGCACGACGGCGTGTTGACGGTGTTGATGATGCTACCGATGCAGGGCTTCTCCTAAGCACCGCTACAATATTACCGAGGTAGAATCTGGTGGAGGGGGGCACCGCACACGGCTAAGAGATCAAGAGATCAATTGTTGTGTATAGAGGTGCCCACTGCCCCCGTATATAAACGATCAAGGGGGAGGGGGCGGCCGGCCAGGAGGAGGCGTGCCAGGGAGGAGTTCTACTCCCACTGGGAGTAGGACTCCCTCTTTTCCTAGTTGGAGTAGGAGGGGGAAAGGAAGGGAGAGAGGAGAGGAAGGAAAGGGGGGGGGGGCGCCGCCGCCCTCCTTGTCCTATTCGGACTAGAGGGGGAGGGGGCGCGCGGCCTGCCCTGGCCGCCCCTCCTCTTCTCCACTAGGGCCAATGAGGCCCAATAAACTCCTCGGGGGTTCCGGTAACCCTCTGGTACTCCGGTATATGCCTGAAACCTTCCGAAACCATTCTGATGTCCAAACATAGTCATCCAATATATCGATCTTTACGTCTCGACCATTTAGAGACTCCTCGTCATGTCCATGATCATATCCGGGACTCCGAACTACCTTCGGTACATCAAAACACAAAAACTCATAATACCGATCGTCACCAAACTTTAAGCGTGCGGACCCTATGGGTTCGAGAACTATGTAGACATGACCGAGACTCGTTTCCGGTCAATAACCAATAGCGGAACCTGGATGCTCATATTGGTTCCCACATATTCTACAAAGATCTTTATCGGTCAAACCGCATAACTACATACGTTGTTCCCTTTGTCATCGGTATGTTACTTGCCCGAGATTTGATCGTCGGTATCTCAATACCTAGTTCAATCTCGTTAGCGGCAAGTCTCTTTACTCTTTATGTAATGCATCATCCTGCAACTAACTCATTAGCTGCATTGCTTGCAAGGCTTATAGTGATGTGCATTACCGAGAGGGCCCAGAGATACCTCTCCGACAATCGGAGTGACAAATCCTAATCTCGAAATACGTCAACTCAACATGTACCTTCGGAGACACCTGTAGTGCTCCTTTATAATCACCTAGTTACGTTGCGATGTTTGGTAGCACACAAAGTGTTCCTCTGGTAAACGGGAGTTGCATAATCTCATAGTCGTAGGAACATGTATAAGTCATGAAGAAAGCAATAGGAACATACTAAACGATCAAGTGCTAAGCTAATGAAATGGGTCAAGTCAATCACATCATTTTCCTAATGATGTGATCCCGTTAATCAAATGACAACTCATGTCTATGGCTAGGAAACATAACCATCTTTGATAAACGAGCTAGTCAAGTAGAGGCATACTAGTGACACTATGTTTGTCTATGTATTCACACATGTATCAAGTTTCCGGTTAATACAATTCTAGCATGAATAATAAACATTTATCATGAAATAAGGAAATAAATAATAACTTTATTATTGCCTCTAGGGCATATTTCCTTCGGGCATGGCATACATTGTTCAAACGGCCTGAAATTTTGCACATGGGTGCACCATGGCATGGCAATGAATGTTCACACGTGGTCTTCCAAAAGATTTTGATAAAAATAGTGATTTTTCTATTTGTACCTAATACAGGTTTATTTTGCAAAGGATGTACCAAAAGTACTTTACCATTCTTGGACAAGCTTAGCTGGTGAGAAACTACACCACATGAGCATCCCCAAATCAGTTGCTAGTTGAGTGGAAAAACTTTGTACCTAGCCCACATATTAGGCAAAGATATGTGTTGACCAAAGTTTGACCAAGGTGCTGTAAATTAAAAAATATGAAAAAATGTAACACCTTGGCACACTGCCTTTGTTTCACACATAGTACCCATGAAAATTACAAAACTTGACATATAGTAAATGACTAAAATAGCACTTCACAAATTAGAGGTACTAGGTGGAAGGTTCATGGCTTCTAAGCCAAATGAGGTGGCTCATGACCATAGCCATGTCATACATTGTTCAAATGGCCTCAGAGTTGGCACGTGGGTGCATCATGGCATGGAAATGAATCTTCACATTGGGTCTTCATATAGATGTTGAAGAAATAATGGTGATTTGGCTATTTGTACTTAATACAGTTTTTTTTCCAAAGGATGTACCAACAATACTTGACTATTCCTGGACAAGCATATGTGATGATAAAGTACACCACATGAGCATTGTAAATGAGTTGCTAGTTGAGTGGAAAAGCTTTTCACCTAGAGCACATATTAGGCAGACATCTGCCTTGGCCAAAGTTTGTCCAAGGCAGTGTAAATTCAAAAAAATAGATTTGATTTTAAAATATTTCAAATACGAAACAGAAAATAAAAATTATAAATAAGAGGGAGAAACATAAAAAACAGGAAAACTGAAAAGGGAAGAAAAAAATAGATTTGATGTAAATAAATTCAATTACGAAATAGAAAAGAAAGACTAAAATTAAGAAGTGAAATATAAGACAACATTTTATCATACATATTTGAATTTTAAGACTATAAGAAGAAATAAAAGAGAAAATGTGAAAAACAAAAAAGGCAAAGGATATGCATACTGGATGGGCCATTGATACGTCTCCAACGTATCTATAATTTATGAAGTATTCATGCCATGTTTACAATAGTTTTATATGATTTTGGTATTATTTGATTAGAACTAACCTGGACTGACGTTGTTTTCAGCAGAACTACCATGGTGTTGTTTTTGTGCAGAAATAAAAGTTCTCCGAATGTGCTAAAAATCAACGGAGATTTTTTGTGGAAAATATAAAAATACTGGAACAAAAATCTACCAGAGGGGCACTACTAGGGAAATGCCTAGCAGTAGCACGGGTTTTAGGTATATTAGTAGCGCGGGTGCCCGTGCTACTGATACGATGCTACAGCTAATAGGCAGTAGTAGCGCGGGTGCCACCCGCGCTACTACTACGTCCGTTAGTAGCAGCATGGGTAAAAACCCGCGCTACTACTAACCCGTTCTTTGAATTTTTCTTTTGAATTTTTTTTCAAATTTTTTTCTTGAATTTTCAAATTTCTGAATTATTTTAACCTCTAATCTCTAATCACCCCTCATCGCTGCTCAATTTAATCTCTAATCTCTAATCACCCCTCATCATTCCAAATCATCTAACTTCCTAGACGGTCACCCATCCTCTCACTACTCCAGCCTCAGCACACTTAACTTTCGGGTTCTATTCTCCCTCGTTTCCAAGTCTGCACTTGTTGTTTTCCTGACAATAGTAAGATGTCAATTCTATTAACCCTCACGAGTTTAGCTTGAGCATGAAGTCACACATTTCACTGTTTGAGTTTGAAGCTATTGTTCTAAAAAACAATAATTATTTAGTAACAGTAATATTTCTTGAATAAGTAGTTTGACCATTGTTTGACCATAGTTTGACCACTATTTGACCACTGTTTGACCAGATTTGACCAAAATTCCAAAAAACCGAAATAATTATTTAGTAACACTAATATTCTTGAATAACTATTTAGTAACACTAATACTTCTGGAATAAGTAGTTTGACCATAGTTTGACCATATTTGACCAAAATTCAAAAAAAAACTGAAATTTGAGCATAACTTTTTTTCCTTTTAGAAATTGAGAATTCTAAAAACTTGCAAACAGGCTATAGGTAGTCAAAATCGGATGCAGATTTTCATGCTGAACATTTTGATATATTATACATTTTTTCTGACATTGTATGCAAAAGTTATAGCCGTTTTACATTTTTCCTACACTTTTTGCAAAACATGTCCAAATTTAAGTTTTTAAATTTTCCTAACTAGTAGATGTAGTAACATAACTACATCTCGAAGGATTCTAATTTTTGAAGTTTTTATCATTTTCTTTTGCTTTTTACAAAACTGAAAAGGCGATCCGGGGGGGGGGGGGGGGGGGGGCACTACTAGGGAAAAACTTATACACAGAATGTTACCAGTAGCGCTGTACAAAAGCAAATGTTACTGCTACTTAGTAGCAGCGCGTGTAAATAAACCGCGCTACTGCTATGACTTTAGCAGTAGCGCGTACAAGCGAAAAGCGCTGCTGCTATGTTTGAGCTGGGCGCACATGGCTAGCCCAACCTAGCAGTAGCGCGTATACTGGCCCAACGCTACTGCTACTCTCCTTAGCTGTAGCGCGCTTACGTGTAAGGCACTGCTGCTAACGGAAATAAAATAAAGTGAAAAACAAGTAGAAAAGTAAATGAAAATGAAAGAAATAGAAAAAGGAGAAAGGAAAAAAAATAAAATGTAAAGAAAAATAAAAGAAAAAAGGGGAAAGGGGGAAAGGAATAGCAGTAGCGGGTTTCAGGAAACGCGCTGTAGCTAACTTAGCTATAGCGCGTTTCGGAAACGCGCTACCGTTACGTTTCACTTAAACAACGGTTCCCCCCCCCCCCCCCCCCCGCCCCCGGCCACCACACTTCTTCCCCAAATCTCTCGCCCTCGCTGCCGTCTCCCCAATTCACTGTCGCCCCACTTCGCCGTCATCTCCTGCCGGCGTGGACGCCCGCAACCTCACTGTCTCCCCCCGAGGCCGCCTTCATCCTCACCGCCGCCGCCCGAGGCCAGCCTCACCGCCGCCGCCCTCGACGTCACCATCGGCGCCCTCCACATCACCGCCGCCCGAGCCCGCCCAGGACCGCCGTTGCCCGTGCCCGAGCCCGCCCTCTCCGCCCCTGCCTCCGTCACCGAGCACCTCCCCGCCACCGTCTCTCCCCTCTCTGTAAGTCCCCCACCCCTCCCCCTGACTCCTCTCTCTCTGCATTTTAGAGAAAAAATTAGTAGAGCAAAAGTTTGTTTATAGCAAAAAATTTAGTTTGGAGCAAAGGATGTTAAGTAGTAGATGTTAGAGCAAAAATTAGTTTAGAGCAAAAAATTTGGTTTACAACAGAAGTTAGTTAGGACAGCAGGGTTTAATTAGGGTAGATGCTCCTTGTATAGTATATAGTGATACCCGTAGATGTTAATTAGGTTAGGGCAATAGTGGTACTAGTAGATGTTAATTAGATGTTTTTCAGTTAGGGCACTAGAGTTTTGCTCGGTTAATTAGGTTAGTAGTGCTGCTAGTAGTAGTGGTACAGTAGGTTAATTAGGTGATGTTAAATGAATAACCTAAATGAATGAAATTAGTAGTTAACTGATTTTTTTTCCTTTCATCATTATAGAGCACTAAAGTTAACTGAATTTTGTTCTATTGGTAGTTAAATGAATTTTCTTCTACACTTTGTTTTTGAATTAGCTTGTGAAATTTTGACATGTGGTTGCTCGTGTATATTTGGACATGTGTTGCGGTGTTGAAGAGGGATATTTGAACACTGTTTCCAGGGAATGATGCTGAGTGGCCTATGTTTTGTCGGAATGTTGATTCATTTCTGTTCCGGCAAATTTCAGGTTCTCGATTTGTCCACTTTTTAGCAAAGGTCATGCCGAAATTTTCCGTGAATTTCGGCATGACTTGTGCTACAAACTAGGTTATATCAAGTGCCTGGGATTTGCCGCACCAGGAAGGAGTCAACATTCCTGCAAAACAATAGGCCTTTTTTATGTCATTATTCTTTTTATTAGGTCTAGAATTAATTGACTAGATTTAATCATAGGAAACATGGCTAGCAACGATGAAGGACAGGGTTCTGGTGATTGCGACGACGTCTACCGGGCGGCAGACGAATTTTTTTAGCCTTACCGACGATCAACCGATGTTGTTGCTGGGCCCACTGGTGGCATCGGGGACTGAGACCAACACGCAGACCGGTGCTGAGACTGAGACCGGCGTTGAGACTCATACCGGCATCGAGACAAGCGCTGAGACTGAGACCGGTGCTGCCTCGGGAGCGGAGCTGGTGTAGAACCGAAAGCAAAGAGGCATCGGCTTCCTAACAAACTCAGGACTACTAGACTGGTGGTCACGGAGGTGGATGACGGCATTTTGAGCCAAAGGTGCCCGAGGAAGCGCGTCGATGCTACGGCAATCAAATAGGCTGCATCGTATGAAAAACCGCCACCATCAACGATGAGAAACTACAGAAGATAGAAAATATGAGGAGCTCGTCTTTACTTGGACTCGTCGAAGAACATTCACAAAAAGGATTACACCCACATCAAAGATGTTCTCGACAGTGCTATGTTTTACTACCAAGCAAGGGGTGGGGACAAGAAGAGAAGGGGTGGCAGGGTCACCTTCAGCCATAAGACCGACTTCTGCTGCATCCAGCAACCGAACGATTCTCTTAATGATGGATTATATGTCCTACACCACATGCTTGAGTACAGACGGGATCACCAGAACCTTCGCATGTCACCTAGATCTGGCGATGCCCATATTCTGCAATGGGCAAAGGACATAGGAGATATCGAGGATCATCGACTTCGAGCTGAGTTCTATAACATCCAGCGCGAACTTGCCCAAATCATCATGAAGGAGGTCGTCGGAAAAACAGGGATGTTCTACGGAGAAGGACAAATGTCGCGGGAAGACGTCCGAACATGGATAGCCTCTCAGCGTCTCGACATGAAGCCTTTCACTAAGTTCGAGGACTATCTCCCTGACATGGATGGATGGCACGACATGGTGGAGTGATTGTCGATATATGACAATGTGTCTGTTTAGTCCATACTTTCTGTATGACAAAACTTTGAGTTATGCACGGTGAAACTTTATTTGTGATGTAATTAAACCGTCCTCCTCCTCGACTAGCGAAAATCACTCTAGTTAGGGCATTTTGGGTATGATGAACTTTGTTATTTATGCTTATGATATGTTGTTTCTATTTTTGCCAATTCTGTCTCTTTCTGTTGCTCAACTATATATGTTACATATCATCGACTCATGTGACGATGCAGGTGCATAGATCATAGATGGCGAAGAAGTGCTACTCCAGGAGTATATATACGACAAGTGGCCGGAGTGTCAGGCCTAGGTGTACCGGTCTCCGGTTTCCGAGCGACAGGCAGTAGTTAGTTTAGGTTCACGCTAATGCGAGAGAGGGATACGAACTCATGTACTCAAAGTGATAGCTCTTCTCGCGTATATCATTGTTTAGATGGATGACGATGTATTTGCAAGTAATCGAGACTTGTATCGCTATTTTCGAGAGGATGACGAGAGACCACTTTGTGTTGGATGATGATTATGATGATGACATGATTTGATGAGACTAATTGTATGTATATGCTATGATTACATTTGTATGTGTATGATATGCTAAAGATTATTGTATAAAGCCTATTAAAATACAAAACAAATACAAAACAAATATGCAGGGAAAAAAACTAATAAAACTAGTAGTAGCGAGGGGGGAAAATTTAGCAGTAGCGCCGCCTTACCAGTAGCGCTTCCCTGTAAACAGCGCTGCAGATAATATCAGCAGCGCCCTTTTCTAAAGAGCGCTACAGCTATTCATGTATAGCAGTAGCGTGGGACAACAGGCGCTACTGCTATACGTTAGCTGTAGCGCCTTATTAGTAGCGCCGGTCCCCGCGCTACTGAGAGGCCCAAAACCCGCGCTGCTGCTAGGCTTTTCCCTAGTAGTGGGGGGTTGTAGAGTTTGAAAATGGGACCTTTAGTTCCGGTTTGAAAATGGGTTGCATCCATCAGAGATCTGGCCATCGTCATGGACGGCGCTCTGTTGGATCTTCCTCTCCTTCTAATAGCAGAGAAGGAGGAGGAGGAGGAGGAGGAGGAGGAAGGAGGGGCTACGGTGGAAGAGGAGGTCACCGGATTTGAGGGAGACGTCGCGGAAGAGGGACGAGGGAGAGGAGTGATTTGGACGAGGAGATGGGGATTGGGGATTTCAGGGCCGTTAAAAAACCCAGTACTTAGTAGTAGCGCGGGTTTTTACCCCTCGCTACTACTATGGCATGTCCCGAAGGGGCACGGTTGAGACCGCTTAGTAGTAGCGAGGGGTAAAAGCCCGTGCTGCTACTATCAACTTAGTAGTAGCACGGGTTTATAACCCTCACTACTACTATGGTATGGCACAGGGGCACGGTAGAGACCGCTTAGTAGTAGCGAGGGTTAAAAACCAGTGCTACTGCTATCAACTTAGTAGTAGCGAGGGTTAAAAACCCGCGCTACTAGTAAGTAGCAGTAGCGAGGGGTATAAACCCGCGCTGCTAGTAAGCGTCTGTCTATAAGCTTTTCCCTAGTAGTGGGGAGTCCCGTGGGGCCCACGAGGGTGGGGGGCGCGCCCCTGTGCCTCTTGGACTCCTCGTGGGTCCCCCTAACTTGTTCTTGACACCAAACCCTCCTATAAATACCCAAACTTCCAGAAAGAAACCGAGATCGGGAGTTCCGCCGCCGCAAGCCTCTGTAGCCACGAGAAATCAATCTAGGCCCTCTCTGGCACCATGCCGGAGGGGGCCATCATCACCGGAGGCCATGGGGAAGCATCTCGGAGGGGCCATCATCGCCATGAAGGCCAAGGACCAGAGGAGGAACCTCTCCCCATCCAGGGGGGAGGCCATGGAGGAGGAAGCACAAGGGGAGAACCTCTCCTCCTCTCTCTTGGTGGCACCAGAGTGCCATTGTGAAGTGAATCACCTCCGTGGTGATCGTCTTCATCAACATCACCATCATCATCACCATCCTCATCTCTTTTACGCGGTCCACTCGCCCGCACCATGCTGTAATCCCTACTTGAACATGGTGCTTTATGCCACATATTATGATCCAATGATGTGTTGCCATCCTATGATGTTTTGAGTAGATATCTTTTGTCTTTGGGTTGATTGATGATCTAGATTGGTATGAGTTGTATGTTTTATTTTGGTGCTGTCCTATTGTGCCCTCCGTGTCACGCAAGCGTGAGGGATTCCCGCTGTAGGGTGTTGCAATATGTCCATGGTTTACTTATTGTCTGCGTTGCTTGAGTGACAGAAGCATAAACATGGATAAGTGGGTCACGGCGTATGGGAATAAAGGGGACATGATATGTTAATGTTATGGTTGGATTTTACCTTAATGATCTTTAATAGTTGCGGATGCTTGCTAGAGTTCCAATCATAAGTGCATATGATCCAAGAAGAGAAAGTATGTTAGCTTATGCCTCTCCCTCATATGAAATTGCAATAGTGATTACCGGTCTTGTTAACAATTTCCTAGGATAATTCCGCACACCGACCCATCATTATTCCACAGTTTCTGTTTATAATATTTAGTAATATATTCTAACTTTATGATAACAACACCTACAACTTTTATATTTTACCTCTCTGATATCATACAAAGTTATCCTCTTCATACCCACAACATAGTTTTATTTCTCGTTTCTAGTTGGAAGCAAACATTCGGTGTACGTAGAGTCGTATCAGTGGCAAATAGGACTTGAGAGAATATTGATCTTACCTTTAGCTCCTTGTGGGTTCGAAACTCCATACTTATCACTTCACCTTTGGGAATTTCTACGATGATTCCGTGCACTTGGGGATTATCAGCCATCTCAACCATGTACACGGACGCGTGGTCCAGCACGCGGGTAAGGCTGGCCTGGGACAACCCACCAGAATTTTGCCCAATGTAGAGCCACACCACACACAGGAAAACTGGTGGTGGGAGTTTAGTCCCACCTTGCCAAGCGAGAGGCGCGCTGAAAGGATCGATATAGTTGACTAGAGGGGGGGGGGGTGAATAGGCAACTAACAATTTTTAACTTTTCTTTACCAAATTAAACTTTGCATCAAAGTTGGTTGTCTAGATACGCAACTAGGTGAGCAACCTATATGATGCAACAACAACAAGAACACAAACAAGCTAGGGGAACAACACACAATAATCTTGCACAAGTAAAGGTAAGAGATAACCAAGAGTGGAGCCGGGGAGACGAGGATGTGTTACCGAAGTTCCTAAATTTTGATAGGAAGTACGTCTTTGTTGGAGCGGTGTGGAGGCACAATGCTCCCCAAGAAGCCACTAGGGCCACCGTATTCTCCTCATGCCCTCACACAATGCAAGATGCCGTGATTCCACTATTGGTGCCCTTGAAGGCGGCAACCAAACATTTACAAACAAGGTTGGGGCTCTCTCCACAACCGAATTGGAGGCTCCCAATGAAACCACGGAGCTTCACCACAATGGAATGTGGCTCTGAGGTGACCTCAACCGTCTAGGATGCTCAAACACCCAAGAGTAACAAAATCCACACAAGAAAGTATGGGGGAAACAAATATCCTTTGGTGGAAGTGTAGATCTAGGTCTCCTCCTTCAATCCCTAGCAAATCATCAAGTTTGAGTGGATAGAGAGAGAGATCGAGCAAGCAAGCTTGAAGGAATCAATGGTGGTGAGAGAGGGGCAAGAGGTAGGTGTGGTAGGTAGAAGAACCACCCTTATATAGCAAACCCTAAAATCCAACCGTTACTGCGAAAACAGCACTGCAGCGGTACAACCGCTCCTAGTCCCCGTACAACTGGGACTCACGGGTAACCTGCAGAAACCCCCTCAAGCGGTACAACCGGGCAGACGGGCGGTAGTATCAGTTGTGGAGAACAACCGGAACAACCGCCCATCCACCGCTCAACCACCGGCTTGAAACAGTAGGGAGTCACCCCTGTGGGCGGTGATCGAGCGGTACAGCACCGGTGCAACCGCTTGGCCCTGGACACTTGGGTGGCTAAGTCCCAAGCGTAGAACCGCTTAGGGCATCAGTAGTACCAGTTTGAGGGGCACAGCCAGACCAACCGGGCCACCACCGCCCAAGTACCGCATCAAAACAGAACCCGGGCCGGTTGTTGAGCGGTACTTGGCCGGTACAACCGCCAGAGACACCCACAGTCAATGTTAAGCATGGTGGCGATACAACCGCCCGGGAGCAGCAGTACAACCGCTTGGTCATGACTGGGCTGTTCATCCCCAGGGTATCACCCCTGGGGTGGCGATTGGGTAAGTGCCAGGTGCCAGTGGTACAATCGCTCGAACGACCGGTACAACCGCTGGGAGAACATAGTAGGCAGTTGAAAAAGAAGGGGAGCTCTCACTCACACAAAACACGGAAGGCAACGGAGGGTGTGGCAGAAGTGTACGTGCAATGATTCCCCCAACTCCTTCAATGTGGATTCCCTCTTCATAGTACGGGTTTCCTACGACCAAAGAGATAAACACATAGGAAACCACCGTCTTCGACCTTTTCCTTCCAGAGAGAATAACAAACTGATGTAAGCCTAATCACGGAGAACTTGAAGCACTTAGAGGAAGATTAGACCAACAAAGGGTTGTCATCACCATCCAAAACACAAAGTAGGGAAATGCCCTTACAATCTCCCCCTTTTTGGTGGATGATGAAAACAATACGATTTGCAAGAGAGAGAGGTCTAGAAAATATAGACGGAATTCCCCCTAGATGTGTGCCCTAATTTGATATTGCTATTGGAATGCAAGTGCACACATCATGGGAAAGACCCCCCTAGATTTTATAGACCCACCACTCTTACTAGACATGCAAAGATAAGCAATAAGCATATAATAAGAGAGTAAAGACTACAATGGATAAATAAATGACATTAACGACAATAATGATAAATAGAGGAGCGCATGTCTCACACCATGCAAGTTAGATAAACAACAGGGTCCACGAACTTAAGTTCAACACGACGCACGAAAGAACAAAACACAAAACCAAGCAAAACAAAACCCATGCAAACCCCGAGACCTAATAGAACTCTCTCCCCCTTTGGCATCAAGACACCAAAAAGGAAAAGAGCGAAGCTAATGCCCCAGAGCTCAGTCCTCCTCTGACTCCTCTGTTGCATTTAGATCCTCATCCTCATCAGACTCTTCATCATCGTCATCCGTGTCCTCCATGATATCATCGTCAGCAGCAAAAGAGGTGGAGGGCTGGCGAGGAGCCTCATCTTCAGACCAAGTGCTGTGTGCAGATATCCATCGCTCCTCCGGTGTGATGCTCTTCTCGGAGCCACTCTGAACAGGCATGTTGAGATGCTTCATCATAGAAATCTGACGACGCCTGGCATGCTTCTCATTGACATGGGCCTCATACATCTTCTTCTGAATGTCAGTCTGGAGGCAGAAAGTCTTCTTCACCTTGGCAGTGAGCTTGGTCACCCAAGAGGGCTTGGCCCCTGGCTCCATCTCAAAGTCCTCATCCTCTGAAGTGGCATAGAAATCCTCGGGATTATCAGCAGGAAAGCATGGCTCGGCATGCTTCTTCTTCTTGAGTAGCTTGACCTCATGGACGGTGAAATTATCTGGAGAAGTGAGAGGCTTTCCAGGACGGCGAACGGCCCAAACTGAGTTCAGAAAGCTCATGACAAACGGAGCATAAATAGGGACCTTTCTGTAGATGACCATGTTGTACATCTCGTGCCACAGCCAGTTGGACACATCAAACGTTGCACCAGGGCCCACCTTGGTCTTCATAGCAACCATCAAGTCAACAAGGTAGCCATGAATTTCATCTTGATTGCCCACCTTGGGCAAGAGCACATTGCGAAACACTCGATGCATGATGTCATAGAACTTCTGAAGATCCCTTGATTCTCCAACAATACCACGGCCCCAAATGTATAGAGGAGCAAGCTTTTCTTTAGGCATGGATTCAGGAAAGTCGTGAGGACGTATGCCACCATTCCCTTCAAGACCGGTATAGTCATACCTAGTAGCATTGCAGAAAGCCCTCCATGGAACTTGAAAGAGCTCATCACGACACATGAACGTGAGTGTTCGAGCATCATCTTCTCCAAAATGAACAGTGGCATAAAACTGATGGATAAGCTGGACATCAAGTCACAGTTGATAGACATGAGCTTGACTAGATCAAACTCCTCACAAAGAACCAAAGCCTCACCAAAATACTACAAGTTGCTCCTCCAATGGTCAAGATAAATGGTCCACTGCTTGGCATACCTATTCTTGTTGTGATCAAAGAGTTCATGAATAATCCGCACTTGCATCTCATTCCGGAACTGAACAGTGGTCCAACGAGGCGCAATGGGAACCTCGTAAGGATTTTTTGAACGGAAGGCTTCCCAATCCTTGGCTTTCCATTGGTGCAAGGGCAAAACCACATGTTGCTTGGCAGCGACAAACTTCTCACGGTGAGTGGGCTTGGTGGGAATCACGACCTCTTCTTCTTCATCAGACGCAGCCGGGCGCTTGCATCTCCTAGCCCTCTTCTTGGTCTTGCCAGGAGCAGAGCGAGAACTAGAGCCACCTGTACAAACACACACGAGAAGAACACAAGAAACCCAGCAAAGATGAGAGGATTGCACACACGAGCAGAGGAATGGATAGATTGCAAAACAGACAAGACGGAATAGTGCTACATGGTTCAGATACCGCGGTTGTACCGGTTCTGCGACCAGTAGTACCACTCCCGCGGTTGTACCGCTCCTTCAAGCGGTAGAACCGCTGGAAATGTGGCTCTACCAGTTGGAGAAGATCTAACCACGAGAATTGAATCACACTAACTATATTCTAACTCCTAAGAAATTCAAACTAAGTCGGAGGCATAGATGGATCTCTACCACCCAAAAGATTGAACAATAAACGCAAATGTCAAGTAATGCCCTAGAAGAAGGGAAACAACCCAAGAATGAAGAAAAAAAGAAACGGGGCATTACCGGCATCCATGGGAAGAGATCGGGAAGGAGGGGGCCTCTACGGAGCGGATCCACGGAGAGCCCAGGGACCCGGAGCACTACAAGCACCCCGGGGCAGTGGCAATGGCGACCGGCGGCTAGGGCAGGAGACAGAGGAGGAAAGGGGAGGGGAAAATAAAACCCCTTCGGCCCCGATCCTATTTATAAGCCCGTAGTCGCGAAGCGATTGTACCGCATCAAGGGGGGGTTGTACCGCTTCCTGGTACTAGCCAGTGGTTGCGGGCGATACTTCCATTGCCTGGAAGGCAGCGGTAGTACCGCCTGGAACCGATCGGTAGTACCAGCCAGAAGTCTAGCCTGGGTCGAGCGGTGGAACCGCTTACACCCGTGGAAGTCCTCCTGGGACGGTACAAACCAAGTGCACCAGCGGTTGAACCGCTCGTGGCACCGGTTGTACCGCCCGGTCAGCATTACCAATACCAAGAACAAAATGTGTGCAATTAGATTGGATGGTTTTAAGGGATGGAGAAATGCTTGGGACAGAGCACGACACTAGAAAGTGGTGAGATGGTCTCCAAGAGAACAAAAATCAACCAACAAGAGAAAAACCCAACTTGGAGACCACACCACCTAGGGCCTAACAAGACTAAGGCAAGAAAAACAAGGACGAGACATGAAACACAACCTCTCCCAAGAGAGGGTGGTGGCCGGAGCCACCTATGTTTGAGTCAATTGGTATGGCACCACGAAGAATTATCCTTGGGCCCATGACCAAAAGTCATCTTCGAAGCACAAGTAAACATCAAACATGGCTAATGTGAAAGAGTTGATCAATTTATGCATAATGGGGGGAGGAAGAGTTCATTGAGAGAACAACACCCCCCCTATGCCCATGCCTACACCTAGAACAAGACATCATGATGAGTATGGTGGGGTGTGCAAGGGTTCAAACCATATTGCTCGAATCAATGATATTTAGCTCATGCCTTAACTCGCGAAAATTTGCTTCATCCAAGGGCTTCGTGAAAATATCTACAAGGTTATCATGAGTGTTGACATACTTGAGCTTGATCTCCCCTCGCCTAATGTGATCCCGGATGAAGTGATATCGAATCTCAATATGCTTCGTCTTGAAGTGTTGCACTGGGTTGAGAGAGATCTTGATGGCACTTTCATTGTCACACCAAAGAGGCACTTTGTCACAAGTGACACCATAATCCTTCAAAGTTTGCCTCATCCATAGAAGTTGAGCACAATAATTACCGGCGGCCACATACTCTGCTTCGATGGATGAGAGAGATACACAACTTTGCTTCTTAGAAGACGAACTCACTAAAGAGCAACCAAGAAATTGGCACCCTCCGGAGGTGGACTTCCTATCCACTTTCTCTCCCGCCCAATCTGAGTCTGAATAGCCCAAAAGATCAAAGTTGGCTCCTCTTGGGTACCATAAGCCAAAGTTTGGGGTATGATCCAAATATCAAAAGATTCGCTTGACCGCCACAAAGTGGCTTTCCTTAGGTGCGGCTTCAAACCATGCACAAATTCCCACACTCAACATGATATCCGGTCTAGATGCACAAAGGTAAAGCAAGGATCCAATCATGGAGCGATATACCTTTTGATCCACCGCTTTACCATTGGGATCAATGTCAAGTTGGCATTTGACGGGCATTGGAGTGGAGGCCGGCTTGACATCACTTAGCTTGAATCTCTTGAGCATGTCTTGAGTGTATTTGGCTTGGTTGATGAAGGTTCCTTCTCTTCTTTGCTTGATTTTGAACCCGAGAAAGAACTTCAACTCTCCCATCATGGACATCTTGAACTTTGAGGTCATGAGTGAGGGAGTCCTGGATTAGGAGGTATCCAGACAGCCGGACTATATGCTTCGTCCGGACTGTTGGAGCGTGAAGATACAAGACTCAAAACTCCGTCCCGTGTTCGGATGGGACTCTCCTTTGCGTGGAAGACAAGCTTGGCGATCCAGATATTATATTTCCTTCCTTGTAACCGACTCCATGTAAACCCTAGCCCCCTCCGGTGTCTATATAAACCGGAGGGTTTGGTCCTTAGAAGGACAATCATAATCATCATAGGCTAGCTTCTAGGGTTTAGCCTCTACGATCTCGTGGTAGATCTACTCTTGTACTACTCATATCATCAATATCAATCAAGCAAGAAGTAGGGTTTTACCTCCATCGAGAGGGCCCGAACCTGGGTAAACATTGTGTCCCTTGCCTCCTGTTACCATCAGCCTAAGACGCACAGATCGGGACCCCCTACCCGAGATCCGCCGGTTTTGACACCGACATTGGTGCTTTCATTGAGAGTTCCTCTGTGTCGTCGTTGCAAGGCCTGATGGCTTGTTCAATCATCAACAACAACGCGGTCCAGGGTGAGACTTTTCTCCCCGGACAGATCTTCGTGTTCGGCGGCTTCGCACTGCGGGCCAATTCGCATGGCCATCTGGAGCAGATCGACAGCTACGCCCCTGGCCACCAGGTCAGGTTCGGAAACCTGAACTACACAGTCGATATCCGCGGAGACTTGATCTTCGATGGGCTCGGGCCTGCGCCAGGAGCGCTGGACAATCACAATGAGCACGACTTAGACCTGCTGTCGGACAACGCTCGGGATATCGCAACTGTAGGAGCCCCGGACCTAAATCCGGAGCAGATTGCATCGCCCGAGGACAGGTGGATGGACCCCGCCCTGCAGGCCGCACACCCATCGGCGGTAGAGCCGAATACAGGCCTCACCCCCAAAGAAGCTTGTGACATCGGACCCCCGGACTCGTATCTGGCTGTGGGTTCCAGTCCGCACGCTCCCGAGCCCGCTGAACCTGGTTGGGCTCCGGCAATGGAGTTCACCGCCGCGGATATCTTCCAGCACTCGCCCTTTGGCGACGTGCTGAACTCTTTAATATCTCTCTCTTTGTCAGGAGACTCTTGGCCGAACCATGTCTGGCTCGAGTGGGAAGCAGGCGACGAAAGAATTCATTGCCCACCCACCACCCACTTCATTGCCACGGTCGATGATTTAACCGACGTGCTTGACTTCGACTCCGAAGACATCGACGGTATGGACGACGATGCAGGAGAAGAACAGGAACCACCGCTCACGGGGCGGTGGACAGCCACCCCGTGATACGATATATACATGGTGGATACGCCTAAGGAGGACGACGACGACAATCCGGAAGATAAAACCCCCAGGCAAAAGCTAAAATGACGGTGCAGACGCCGCTCCAAGTCCAGCAACAGTAAAAATAGCGACAAGAGCGCCAGAAAGATCGACACCCCAGTCAACTGCGAAGGCAACAACGACCATATGGACCCAGTGATGGAGCAGGATGAGCCAGGTCACGCCGAACACAGTTCGGAGCAGACGCCCGATCACAATGATCCGGAGAGACGAGTTCACCAAACCGCCCCGGGACAAGAACACAGTCCAGATGATGATGCATTCATCATCCCGGAAACACGCTTGGAACGAGATAACCTCCACAGAAGGCTTATGGCCACTGCGAGAATTCTAAAGAAGCAGAAGCAACGGCTAAAGGCCGCACAGGAAATGCTCAATCACAGATGGAATAAAGTGCTAGACACTGAAGAAAAGTACGGCGACGATCGCCATACAAAGAGATATCCAAAATGCAAGCTGCTGCCAGAATTTGACGACGAGGCCGCTCCACCAAAGAACAACACGGCCAGGAGGCCGGACAAACCACTTCATAACCGCAACAGAGCAGCTACCGATGCTGCGCACGATTTACGCGAGCTCCTGGATAAGAAAGCCGGCGCGGCTAGGTCCATCTACGGATCAACAGGACACACCCCGGCGCGGGACTATGGTCACCAAAATGATCATACCGATCGGATACCAGTTCGGAATCAACACCAGACACAACAATAGCCGACGGTATGCCACAGCACGTCCAGATACAGAGGGGCTGCTCACCCCCTGTGCTTCACTGAAGAAGTACTGGACCATGAATTTCCATAGGGTTTCAAACCTGTGAACATAGAGGCATACGACGGAATGACAGACCCAGGGGTCTGGATCGAGGATTTTATCCTACATATACACATGGCTCGTGGGGACGACCTCCACGCCATCAAATACCTTCCCCTCAAGTTGAAGGGACCAGCTCGACACTGGTTGAAAGGCCTCCCCGAAAATTTAATTGGAAGTTGGGAGGAACTCGAGGACGCTTTCAGGGCCAATTTTCAAGGGACTTATGTCCGGCCTCCGGATGCGGACGATTTAAGTCACATAATCCAATAGCCCGGAGAGTCCGGCCGCAAGCCTTAGAACAGATTCCTCACTAAGAAGAATCAAATTGTCGATTGTCCGGATGTCGAAGCCTTAGCAGCGTTCAAATACAGCATCCGGGACAAGTGGCTCGCCAGACACCTCGGCCAAGAAAAGACAAGGACAATGGCAGCCTTAACAAGCCTTATGACATGCTTTTGCACGGGTGAAGATAGCTGGTTGGCCCGTAAAGGCACCAGCGACCCAAGCACATCCGAAACAAGGGATGGAACGGGAAGCCACGACGCAAAAAAAAACATCAAAACAAGGAAGATAGCCCGGACAACATAACGGTCAATGCCGGATTCAGGGGCTATCGACCCGGTCAACAAAAGAAGACATTTACATGCAGCAAAGAGGGACCATCCGGTCTGAACATAGTCCTGGACAGACTATGCCAAATTCATGGCACCCCCGACAAACCTGCGAACCACACTCACAGAGAATGCTGGGTCTTCAAGCAGGCTGGCAAATTAAATGCCGAACACAAGGGAAGGGAAACACCAAGTGAAGATGAGGGTGAGCCTCGCCAGCCGAACACTGGGGGACAGAAAAAATTCCCACCAGAGGTAAAAACAGTAAACATGATCCACGCGACTCACACACCCACGAGAAGGCACGGATGCGCGCTCAGAGACGCATACGCTATAAAGCTCCAACGCATCTATAATTTTTGATTGCTCCATGCTACTTTATCTACTGTTTTGGACTATACTGGGATTTATTTTCCACCTTTATATTACTTTTGGGACTAACCTATTAACCGGAGGCCCAGCCCAGAATTGCTGTTTTTTTGCCTATTTCAGTGTTTCAAAGAAACGGAATATCAAACGGAGTCCAAATGGAATGAAACCTTCGGGAACGTGATTTTCCAACCGAACGTGATCCAGGTGACTTGGACCCTACTCCCAGTAGTGCCAGAGGCAGTCACGAGGGTGGAGGGCGCGCCCCCTGGGCGCGCCCCCTACCTCGTGGGCCCCCTGACGCTCCATCGACGTACCCCTTCCTCCTATATATACCTACGTATCCCCAAACAATCAAAACAGGCGCCAAAAACCTAATTCCACCGCCGCAACCTTCTGTATCCACGAGATCCCATCTTGGGGCCTGTTCCGGAGCTCCGCCAGAGGGGGCATCCACCATAGAGGGCTTCTACATCATCACCATAGCCCCTCCGATGAAGTGTGAGTAGTTTACTTCAGACCTTTGGGTCCATAGCTAGTAGCTAGATGGCTTCTTCTCTCTTTTTGGATCTCAATACAATGATCTCCCCCTCTCTCGTGGAGATCTATTCGATGTAATCTTCTTTTTGCGGTGTGTTTGTTGAGGCCGATGAATTGTGGGTTTATGATCTAGTATTATCTATGGAAAATATTTGATTCTTCTCTGAATTCTTTTATGTATGATTGAGTTATCTTTGCAAGTCACTTCGAATTATCCTTTTTGGTTTGTCCAACTAGATTGGTAGTTCTTGCAATGGGAGAAGTGCTTAGCTTTGGGTTCAATCTTGCGGTGTCCTTACCCAGTGACATAAAGGATTGCAAGGCACGTATTGTATTGTTGCCATCGAGGATAACAAGATGTTTTTTTATCATATTGCATGAATTTATCCCTCTACATCATGTCATCTCGCTTAAGGAGTTACTCTGTTTTTACTTAATACTCTAGATGCATGCTGGATAGCGATCGATGAGTGGAGTAATAGTAGTAGATGCAGAATCGTTTCAATCTACTTGTTTTGGACGTGATTCCTATATACATGAACATTGCCTAGATATACTCATAACTATGCTCAATTCTGTCAATGGCTCAACAGTAATTTGTTCACCCACCGTAGAATACTTATGCTCTTGAGAGAAGCCACTAGTGAAACCTATGGCCCCCGGGTCTATTCTCATCATATCAATCTCTATCACTTTATTTACTTGCTTTGTTTTTACTTTGCCTTTTACTTTTTACTTTGCATCTATCTATCAAAAATACCAAAAATATTATTTATCATCTCTATCAGATCTCACTTTCGTCAGTGACCGAGAAGGGATTGACAACCCCTAATCGCGTTGGTTGCGAGTTGCTATCATTTTGTGTAGGTACGAGGGACTTGTGCGTGGTCTCCTACTGGATTGATACCTTGGTTCTCAAAAACTGAGGGAAATACTTACGCTACTTTGCTGCATCATCCTCTCCTCTTCGGGGAAATCCGACGTAGTGCTCAAGAGGTAGCATAGCCCCACCATCAAACTCCTATGTCTAAGTGAAAGTGTTATATCTATATAGTCCGGTTGCCTAGTTCAACGTGCGATCACCTCCTTAAGGGACCAAGATGTTGGATCAAGTGTGATTATGCATATTTTTCGCGAACACCCCCGCATTGTAAGCATGGGGGCTGAAGCCAACGACTGCTAACTTTCAGATTACACGTATACATAAAAACGGCCGCACAGGAGGCACAATAATACTTTCTGGCATAAAGTATAAATATAGCCTCATAATCAAAATAACATCGTTTTTACAATGAAGCGATTTGTCACTCGAACATGACATTCTTCGAGCACTGAGCCTATATTAAGCGAGCACCTTCTGTTACCTGCTCCAAGTAGTGCTCGGCCGGATCCTGGCCTCCCGCCGGATTCTGGGTCGCAATGATGGTGGCCTCCATATCTGTCCAATATGCTTTAACACGGGCAAGTGCCATCCGTGCACCCTCTATACACGCCGACCTCCTCATGGCATCGATCTGAGATACGGCACCGAGGAATTGTTGCACCAACCCAAAATAATTGTCCAGCTTAGGCTCCTTCGGCCAAAGATGGTCTATTACAGACCGCATTGCAAGCCCGGACAGCCTATGAAGCTCAGCCACAGCAGCCATTTTCTCACTCAATAGCAATGGGCGCGCGGGAGCATTAAATTGTGACCAGAACAGCTTCTCCACTTCTTTATCACCTTGATCCTTGAAAAACTTGGCCGCATCAGCTGCACTCTTCGCCAAGTCCGCATACGCGTCTGCAGGACTCCAGCGTTGATCCAGGGTAGCATATGTCGGATCCAAAAACTTCATCCGCAACAAGTAGGAGTTCCTAGCCACGATTTTTCCGGCCTGTCGAAGCTCCTCCCGCACATCCCTGATTTTGGTCCGCATCTCCTTGGCCGCATTAAGTACCTTGTTCAGGTCAGCCGAATTAACCCGATTCTCCTTTTCAAGGAGCTCATACCGGTCGGCGGCATTTTTCAACTCCACAGCCATCTCGGCTATCTTGTCTTCGCTTCGGCGATGAGCAGCCTGTTCGGCTCTCAACTCTTCGGCTGCCTTTAGGGCAGCCGCATTGCTAGCCCGAGCTTGTTCCTTGGCCTGAGCAAGTTCCGCCCTCAGGGCTTCCACGGCAGTAGCACCGTCTGCAGTCCAAGCATGTCGCATTAATATTATGCCCCTCTCAACTTTTCCTATACAACATAAAAAGGAAAGCAGAGCACATACCTTGTGACTCGTTCAGCCGCTCGTTCACCAGTGTGATATCGGCATCAATAACTCCAATCTGCCTCCTTAGTTCGGCAACTTCAACGGACTGGTCAGCTACCGAATCCTTAGACACCTGCGCATATATACAACGCAATCATTACTTACACAATATGATCCTCCGTTTGCTGCCTAGGGCGGGCAACCAGAGTCTCAGGGGCTACTATCCATATGGAGCACACCTAGCACGTGCCTCACATCCAGAAATTATGTATTTTTCATTACATACCTCAAAGCCACTGAGAAGGCTCATAAATGCTTCATTCAAACCGCTTGTGGCGGATGAAATCTTCTTGAGCACCATGCTCATTAATGAGCGGTGCTCCTCCGAGAGTGCAGCTCGCTCCAGAAGGCCGGTCAGTATGTCCGGCCGAACACCGAACTGTGCCGGACCCGTGAGAGCCGAACGCTCTGGGCTCAGGGCGGTTGAAGGATTAGCTTCTGGCTTCAACAGATCCGGAGTCCTCCGTGACGACACCTCTGTGCCGCCCGCCTCATGAGGCGGAGAGGTTGGTGGGGTCTCACTCTCCATCATCTCCGGAGGGAGATCCCCCGAAGATGAACTCTGTTGAGAAGAGCTGCTAGCCGGACTGCAAAAAATGAATCCTGGTTATTATTCTCGGAGAAATGCAGTACCTTTGAATTAACGATTAACTCACAGCTCGGTTGAGGGCTGGCCTGTTGGCGGGCATGACGCGGTAAGGGCGCCCTTCGGGGCAGGGCCCCCTGGTGACGTTTTCTTCCCCTGCTTGGGCACCTCCGTCTCCAGGTCTTCGGAGGCGGCCCTCTTCTTCCCGCGCGGGGAGGAGGCTGACTCCCCTCCCCAACTATCCTCCTTAGGGGAGGTAGCAACTCCCTCGGTTCGGATGCACAGTGTGTGAAGTTTGGTTTCTCTGTTCTTCCCTTCGTCTTTTCCCGAGGGCATTTTGCTAAGCACCCGGCCAAGCATCTTAGCTATGGTAGGACTAGGCGAACCTTCGGGAAGTGGCGCCGGACACCTGATTCTCTCCGCCTTGCTAAGCCATTCCTGGCCACGGAGGATTTTTCAGAATAATGATTATGATAAATATAAATGAAGTATCCGGTTTCAGGATTACTTACTTGGGTATCTATGCGATTACAGCTTAGGCCCGCATCCTCGGTGGTGTCCGGACACTTTACTTGTGGTCCAAAGAATAATTTACACATCCCTCCGAGCGTCAGGCCAAAGAAGTGCTGAATAGTCCGCGGACTCTCTGGATTGAACTCCCACATCCGGAGAGCCGGCGTTTGCACGGCAACATCCGTTCGATTAACATTACCTGAATTATGCTGACAAGGTTAATGTCCCTTTCGAGAAGCTCCCGGATACGACTCTGCAGTGTTGGTACATCACTAGCAGACCCCCAATCCCGTCCTACGTTGGTCCATGATGCCAGTTGTGACGGATGGCCCGAGAGGAAGTCGGGGGCAGCCACCCACTTTGTGCCTCTAGGAGCCGTGACGTAAAACCATCTCCACTGCTATAAATCGGATACCTCTGGGAAAGAACCCTCTAGCCATGGGACATCGGCATTCCTTCGTATTATGGCACCTCCGCACTCCGCATGTCACCCCTCGATCATCTTTGGCTTCACATTGAAGGTCTTGAGCCATAAGCCAAAGTGTGGAGTGACGTGGAGAAAAGCCTCACACACAATGATGAACGACGAGATATGGAGGATAGCGTCCGGAGCTAGATCATGAAAATCTAACCCATAATAGAACATGAGCCCCCTCATAAAGGGATCAAGGGTGAGGCCCAAGCCGCGGAGGAAGTGAGGAACAAATACGACGCTCTCATTAGGCTCGGCAGTAGGGATGACCTGCCCTGGAGCAGGAAGCATGTGCTGGATGTCGGCAGTCAGATATCCGATCTCCCTAAGCCTCGCAATGTCCTCCTCTTTGATCGAGGAGGCCACCCACCGGCCTTGAAGGTTGGATCCGGACATATTGGAGGATCTGGGGGGTTTGAGCTTGGGTCTCGGGTGTTAGAACTCGAGATGCGAAAAGGCGCAAGGGAGGTGGAAAATAGGTATAGGCCTCGACCCCTCTATAAAGGGGGTGAATATCAAGAGTCCTCAGCATGACCGCTTGAGACTTATCTAAAAACACGGAGTCATACCAACAGTCGTCGTGGGGTGGCACACGCCCGTATTGATGGAAGATCCCATAATAAGGGGAACACGATATCTGCTTTGGCAGGGCGTGCCAATAAAACTGCCTCGCAACGTGTATCGAGGTGGGCTAAGAAAAACCGATACGTGTTGGGCCGGGCCACGATGTGAGGGCACGACGCACAAAAGATTGCCAGCAGATCAGATTTATGCTATGCTCCCTACGGTGGTATGTGAAGATCATCTTGTGGATCCGGACACGGTTTAAGTGTTTGATAATTACTTTGGAGTATTCAGAGATGGAACCCGCCTTGCAATGCCGAAGACAAGACTGCGCGCCGAACTCATCGTCATTGAAGCCTGGTTCAGGGGCTACTGAGGGAGTCCTGGATTAGGGGGTATCCGGACAGCCGGACTATATGCTTCGTCCAGACTGTTGGAGCGTGAAGATACAAGACTCAAGACTCCGTCCCGTGTCCGGATGGGACTCTCCTTTGCATGGAAGACAAGCTTGGCGATCCAGATATTATATTTCCTTCCTTGTAACCGACTCCATGTAAACCCTAGCCCCTCCGGTGTCTATATAAACCGGAGGGTTTGGTCCTTAGAAGGACAATCATAATCATCATATGCTAGCTTCTAGGGTTTAGCCTCTACAATATCGTGGTAGATCTACTCTTGTACTACTCATATCATCAATACCAATCAAGCAGGAAGTAGGGTTTTACCTCCATCGAGAGGGCCCGAACCTGGGTAAACATTGTGTCCCTTGCCTCCTGTTACCATCAGCTTAAGACGCACAGATCGGGACCCCCTACCCAAGATCCGCCGGTTTTGACACCGACAATGAGAGCGGCAAATTCCTCATTGAAAGCTTTGTTAGGAGAACCAAAGATAATATCATCAACATATAGTTGGCACACAAACAACTCCCCTTTGACCTTCTTAGTAAAAAGAGTGGGGTCGATTTTCCCAACTTCGAACCCACGATCTTGCAACAACTCATTAAGATGCTCATACCATGCACATGGGGCTTGTTTAAGGCCATAGAGTGCCTTGTTGAGTTGGTACACATGATCGGGAAATAGGGATCCTAGAACCCCGGCGGTTGATTGACATACACCAACTCATTAATGGGACCATTAAGAAAAGCACTTTTCACATCCATTTGTTGCAACTTGAAATTATGATGAGAAGCATAAGCGATCAACAAACGAATAGATTCAAGGCGAGTAACGGGAGCAAAGGTTTCACCGTAGTCGATACCCTCGACTTGGGAGTAGCCTTGTGCCACAAAACGGGCCTTGTTGCGAACAATGATTCCATGAGCATCTTGCTTGTTCTTGAATATCCACTTGGTTCCAATGACATTATGATTCCCGGTTGTCCTTGGCACTAATTTCCACAATTGATTGTGCTCGAAGTTGTTGATTTCTTCATGTATGGCATTGAGCCAATCCGGATCCTCGAGCGCCTCATAGACCTTTTGGGGTTCGACACAAGAAACAAACGCGTGATGTTCACAATAGTTTGCTAATTGTCTACGAGTGCTTACCCCCTTTCTTAGGCTTCCAACCACATTCTCCATGAGATGACCTTTGGTTGTGATCTTGGAAGCGATATTCGCGGCATGGTGCTCTAATTCCTCCTCGGGTGTGAAGAGAGGAGGGGTAACTTGATCATCTTGAACGCCGTCTTGAGCTTGTTCTTGATCTTGAACTTGCTCGAAAGGGAGAACTTGACCTTGGGCATCACTTGGTGGCTCACCACCATCTTGAGGTTGATCTTGCCCTTGATCTTGTTCACGTCGTTGAGGGCCTTCACTTTGTTCTTCGGAAGCTTGTGGGTCTTGGGTCGATGATGGCTCCACTTGAGTGGAGCATTGTCCTTCTGCTTCGGCCACAAGGGGTTCCTCAATGGGTAGGCTATGACCAACAGCCATTCTTCTTATTTCTTGGGGAGGAATTTCATCACCTACATCACAAGTACCACCTTGCTCCACTTGGGAGCCGTTATTCTTGTCAAACTCCATGTTACACATCTCCTCAATGAGTCCCGTGGACTTGTTAAGGACACGGTAAGCACGAGAGTTTGTGGCATAACCAACAAATATGCCCTCATGAGCTCTAGCCTCAAATTTAGACAAACGGACGCCTTTCTTCAGATGGAAACACTTACACCCAAACACTCGGAAGTACTTGAGGTTGGGCTTGTTACCGGTGAGTATTTCATATGGAGTCTTGTTCAAGCCTGTGCGGAGATAGAGCCGATTGTATGCATGACACGCGGTGTTGATGGCTTCGGCCCAAAAGTTGTAAGGAGACTTGAACTCCGCCATCATGGTCCTTGCCGCATCCATCAACGTCCGATTCTTCCTCTCTGCAACACCATTTTGTTGAGGGGTGTATGGAGCGGAATATTGATGCTTGATTCCCTCATCACTAAGAAACTCATCCAAGGTGTAGTTCTTGAACTCGGTGCCATTGTCACTTATTATTGTCAAGATCTTTGCATCGTGTTGATGTTGAGCTTCATTTGCAAAGTCGATGACAGTTTGTTGAGTTTCACTCTTCCTCTTGAAGAAATATACCCATACCTTGAGTAATCATCCACAATCACCAAGCAATACTTTCTACCCCAAGACTATCAAAGGATGGGGGCCCAAATAGATCCATGTGAAGGAGCTCTAAGGGTCTCTTCGAGTAGATGATACTCGTGGGAGGGTGAGCTTCTCATGTAACTTTCCTTCGATACAAGCACCGCAAGCACGATCTTTGGCAAAACTAACATTTGTTAGTCCACGGACATGGTACCCCCTGAGAAGACTTTGCAAAGATCTCATATTGACATGGGCTAAACAGCGATGCCAAAGACATCCCACATCAACTTTAGCCATTAGGCATGTCACGGTCTTAGTGGGTCGCTCCAAAAAGTTAATCACATAAAGACCGTTCTTGACATGCCCAACAAATGCTACTTTAAGAGTCTTGCTCCACAAGAGGGCCACGGTATCAATATCAAAGAATGTGGCAAAGCCCATGAGTGCAAGTTGACAAACGGAAAGTAGATTGTATGCAAGGGACTCAACAAGCATGACTTTCTTGATCGTGAGATCATGAGAAATGACAACCTTGCCAAGTCCCAATACCTTAGAAGACGAGGCATCACCCCACTCGACATTGGTGGGCATAGATGGGATCTTGTGCACGTCCACCACCAAATCCTTGCTTCCGGTCATATGATTTGTGTCTCCACTATCGAGCAACCATGATCCCCCACCGGAAGCAAGCACCTACAAGAGATCAATGCTTGGTTTAGGTACCAATTTTGTAATGGGTCCTTTGATGTTAGTAACAAGGGTCTTAGGAACCAAAATAGACCATTCAATGTACTCATAAGGAGAACCAACAAATTCAGCATAAACATGCCCATCACTAGCACGGCACAACACATAAGAAGGACTAAAGTCGCCGACTTTGTTGGAAGGGGTGGCATTGCCCTTTTTGACATCACCACCCTTCATATTGTTCTTCTTCTCCTTTGGAGCACCCTCTCCCTCCTTCACAAAAGTTTGCTTGAGAGGAGGAGGTCGTTTGGTCTTGTCATTCTTCTTCTTGTTCTTGGACTTGGGTGCGAACCCAACTCCCTCCTTGGCCACAACTTCCTTTTGATTGATCAAAAGGTCATTGAGATTCTTCTCACCTTGTATGCACGACACAAGGCCTCTCTCAAGTTGCCCCTTCAACTTGGCATTCTCCTCCACAAGATGCACATGCTCATAACACGGGTTAGTAGCATTTGAGGAAAAGTGGCTTTCTCCTTGGTTAGCTTCACTTGGAGTTGATCATGAGACTCCTTGAGGCTAGCATGAGCACCCTTCAAGACCTTGTGAGCCTTGTCAAGTATATCAAACTCCTCCTCGAGTCTAGCATGGTCAACCCCAAGTTTAGCCTTCTCGGAAATTAGCACACAAGAATAACCAGTTGTGGAGAATAACCGGAACAACCGCCAAGCCACCGCTCAACCACCGCCTTGAAACAGTAGGGAGTCACCCCTGTGGGCGGTGATCAAGCGGTACAACACTGGTGCAACCGCTTGGCCCTGGACACTTGGGTGGCTAAGTCCCAACCGGTAGAACCGCTTAGGGTACTGGTAGTACCGGTTTGTGGGGCGCAAGCGGACCAACTGGGCCACCACCGCCCAAGTACCGCATCAAAACAGAACCCGAGCCAGTTGTTGAGCGGTACTTGGTTGGTACAACCACCAGAGACACCCACAGTCTATGTTAAGCATGGTGGCGGTACAACCGCCCGGGAGCAGCGGTACAACCGCTTGGTCATGACTGGGCTGTTCATCCCCAGGGTATCACCCTGGGGTGGCGGTTGGGTAAGTGCCAGGTGCCAGCGGTACAACCGCTCGAACGAGCGGTACAACCGCTGGGAGAACACAGTAGGCAGTTGAAAAAGAAGGGGAGCTCTCACTCACACAAAACACGGAAGGCAACAGAGGGTGTGGCAGAAGTGTACGTGCAATGATTCCCCCAACTCCTTCCAGTGTGGATTCCCTCTTCATAGTACGGGTTCCCTATGACCATAGAGATAAACACGTAGAAAACCACCGTCTTCGATCTTTTCCTTCCAGAGAGAATAGCAAACCGATGTAAGCCTAATCATGGAGAACCTGAAGCACTTAGAGCAAGATTAGACCAACAAAGGGTTGTCATCATCATCCAAAACACAAAGTAGGGAAATGCCCTTACACGCGCGCACCGGATTATATACCTAGCTGAGAGAGCCTTGGTAAGAGACTCTCTCAACCAGACAACACATCGTCGAACCATCTACCTCTATGCTATGTGGGGCCTACTAGCAGGGAAAATACATGCCCCACGGGCCTGCATCCTGGACCATATGGTTGGGCTTCTAGTCATATGCATCCATGGAGTGCAAAATCTCCTGTTCGTAGGTGGGCATTTTTTATTTTATTTTGCATATGTCACATCTTAATTTTTGGACCATCACCAAATCACCTCAAAAATTTTGTATATTGTCACTTACATGTAATAAACATGATTATAAAAGGCATTTCAACAATAATGAAGTTTACATTGTCCCCTTAAGGTATGTACCTGAGTTTAGTCAGAGGTATGTACCTGAGTTTCATAGAGCCACTATAAATTATATAAAATTCTAAAAAATGGAAAAAATTCATATACTGTCTGTGTTTATGAAAGAGATCATGTGTACAAAATTTGAGGTGATTTGGAGGTGGTCGAAAAAAATTATCTTGTTAGAAAAACTGGCTTAAGTGACCAAACGGTCCGTCCGTAATGAAGTGATTTTTGGACCGTCTCCAATTGACCCCGAATTTGTTGTAGATGGTGCCATACATGTAACAAATAGGAATACCAAAAATAAAATATTTTTTTAAGTTTACACTGTCCCGTATGGTAAATTTGGTGGTAAGGAAAATTGTACATAACCAGCCAACATAGTGGAAGCTAGCGCAGCTCGACCTGATTCTCTTTAGCAGTTTACCTATAGGCTAGTTATTTTCAGTGCCAAGTCTCTAAGATTAGGCGGAACTTGGCTCTACGATAGTGGTTTGTGTGATCCTGTAGATTGATCATTTGTTTAGTCCAGTAATAATATGATTTTACACTTTTTTCTTTTGTTGCCATTTCTGCATTGTGAATTCAACGATTCATGGTCTGTTTGGCAGACACGAATTATGGAGAAGAATTCCCATGTTTGGAACGAGGTCCTGTACATTGTTACATTTCTAGATGGATAAAGTGTTTTTCAAATTTTAATCAGGGGCAACTTTGCCATTTCCATGCAGAAATTATATAATAGTTTTATGCAAAATTCTTGTGGGATTTCCATATGACATGTCTTTTGGATGCTTGTATATTTTGATGGGCACCGGCGAGTATTACGCCCATGCTAAGAAAATGTGTATCATGCTAAAAATTGCTTTTTATTTTTGGAGTTTCTTCTTATATGAAAAAAAAACATGAACATAAACAACACGAGCATAACTATGGTAGTGTTAGATACCTCCTCTGATCTGGATCTCCAAAGCAGAGATGGCTGGATTATATGAATTTGGTAGTTTTTCTTATGAACTTTTTATACAGAAATTTTGGGAAGTCGATAATTTTTGCATTGCCAGATTTGTGTTCTTTTGGCCAAGAGAACTGAATAGATGTTTGAGCCTGAGCTGTCTCTTTGTTCTTCTTGCCCGAGGACAATCCCGACCTTGCAATACATTTCGTGTCGTTAATAGTGAAGAATTTTTTTTTTTGAACAGAGGGTCTTTCGCTCCCAATTTCATTTAACTGAAATGAGACCTATAAAACAGCCACCAGACCACAAAATGCAGGTATCAATCCAGAACAACAAAGAAACATGCCACCCATGCAAGCGCCCATAACACGATGCTTACCAGCTCAAAACGAGATAGCCATACTCCAAGACAAACAAACCACAGAAGAAGGGTAATCGAACAATGACCACCTCATCCATATAATGGGTAATGAACCAGATAAAAGGCAACGAGAATGTATCAAACATATCTCATGTAGCATCACCCCACTTCAATCTTGCTGCGGGCCACAGAACTATAGGACCCCATCCCCTGCTCCCATGGAAGAAGTTCACAGCCACCTTAGCGAGCTTAGATGCCATGGCTTGAAGTACCTGGCACCCTTCGTCTCTCTGCAAATTAGACCAATATGACAGCCAATGAGCAGTTTGATAGGCAATCTATAAAGTGCAGAAAATTGCTGCTACACACACAACCACCAGATTCTTTACTTTTCTGGAAAGCTATCTATCCAGCTACTAAAATCTTCTACAACACTAGATATATAATTTACACCGGTCACAGTTTTAATGACCCCCCACATGAATTTAGCAACTACACATTTACAGAACATTCACAAAAGTTACATCTAGTGTCTTTGCCTTTCCAATTCCCCATCCTAAAATTGTCTCGAGTAAAGATACTTCTTTTAGCAAAAGCCAAATAAACACTTCAAATTTATTTTTTTTGCCTTGCCACATCTTCCTGTGAGGCCACAATACCTGCTCACTTTTCAAACTAGAGTACAGAGACCTTACAGTAAACTTGCCGGATTAAATTTAGCTAAAAGTCCATAAACGTTTATCCTCACTTTCTGCCAATCGGATACCTAGGCATAAAGCTTTTAACTCAGTCCACATGTTATGGCGCTGCTAGAAGGAGGGCGCGAGAGGGCCGGCCGGGGGCCTTTTTGCCCATGGCCGGGCAAGAGGGAAGGGATTTCCTTCTTAATTCTTGCTTGATTAGATTGATACATCTCCTCTCTTTATATAGAGAGGTTTACTTGACTCCCAAGCAAGACTTACTTGACCGCTAAGCAAGCGACCCTTATCTCTAATTAACCCTAAGACTAATGGGCCCATTAAGCCTATTACGTACTCTAACACTACACCCCACCTGGACATGCAGCTTGTCCTCGAGCTGCAGCCTAACCAGCTTATAACCATGACTCGACGCAACACAAACCTAACACCTAAAAACAAGTCTTTTACATCTCGGCTTGTTTTATTATTCTCAACCTAAAATGGACTGAGACGCTTTATTTTGGACCCTTTAACAAAAAGTGGACACCATCCGCACGTCAAACGTGCACGTGTACAGCCACATGGATCCCATGGACACCACCTGGTCCAAAGGAGTGCATGTGTATGGCCATCTGGAAGTGGTCGCAAGAGCGACCAGCAAAGGCGCCCTCGCGGTGGTCGGCGGCGGAAAGCAGTGGTGCTACGCAGTGCGCTCCTGTCGGTGACACCCTGCCTTCGCCCCGCCGGACGGCTGTTGGTCTGCACCGCACAGGAAAGAGTGGAGGGCTTGCGATTGAGAATGACGAGGAGGGGTGTGCCCCCCGAATCGCCGATGTCGCAGACTTTGAGGTCGTTGCCCACGGGGAAAACAACGTGCCAGCCACCCGTGGGGGAAACCGCATGACCAAGATCCCCGACGCAGCGGACGAGATCGAGGTCCTTTGCGCAGCGAAGGGCAACTTGGAGGAGCGGCAGCTGCAGACCACGCATCTCCCGCACACGCCGACGCGCTAGGAGGCCGCGCGCAGCAGCCTGCAGCCTCACAGCCGCCGACACGTGGCGGGTAGCAATCCAAGACGGAAGCGGTGCCGGCGACGGCAGGGACTTGATCTGCTGGATGTGGACGCCCTGGGATGGCGGCGACGCTGATGGGAACGAGATCGTCGCAGTCCCGTCGTAGGGCATCCCATACTGGGCGGCAGAGCTGACTGGCGATGGCTGCTGCAGCTGCAGCGGCTGCTGCGCTGTCACGCCGGGCAGCGGCAACGGCTGCTGCGTCGGAGCGTCGGTCGCGGAGGAGGCCGCCAAGAGCGGCGGCTGCCACTGCAGTCAAGGCTGGGCGGTGGTGGCGATGGATGGCAGTTGCAGCGGCCTGGCGAGCGCGGCGAAGGCTGCCTGGTGCGGCGGCTGACACGGCAGCCACGGCGGCGAAACCGGGTGCGGCCCGTAGGACCCGCCAAGAACAGGTGGATCTCCTGGACCACCTGGGTTAGGTCCCGCAGCACCCCGGACACCTCCTCCCAGGTGAGTACGGCGGGGGCGGGCGCGACAGAGGATCCCGGCGCGGGCAGGAGCGGGACGACGGTCGTGGTGGTCGCCGGAGACGACAAGGTGACCGGCAGCGGAAGAGACGGGTTGGCGGCGGTGAAGACATGATCGAACCGAAGCTAGCTGATACCAAATTGTTATGGCGCTGCTAGAAGGAGGGCGCGAGAGGGCCGGCCGGGGGCCTTTTTGCCCACGGCCGGGCAAGAGGGAAGGGATTTTCTTCTTAATTCTTGCTTGATTAGATTGATACATCTCCTCTCTTTATATAGAGAGGTTTACTTGACTTCCAAGCAAGACTTACTTGACCGCTAAGCAAGCGACCCTTATATCTAATTAACCCTAAGACTAATGGGCCCATTAAGCCTATTACGTAGGCTAACACCACATGACAGCAGTCTCTCCCCACAGATTCCTTCTAAATCTAATGAGACTCATATTCTCACGCAATGCTTGGAAGTAAGAAAATACAACCTAG
This sequence comes from Triticum timopheevii, assembly GCA_963921465.1. Classification (NCBI taxonomy): domain Eukaryota; kingdom Viridiplantae; phylum Streptophyta; class Magnoliopsida; order Poales; family Poaceae; genus Triticum; species Triticum timopheevii. The sequence continues at coordinate 9,920,010 of OY997271.1, forward strand.
GGAATAGCTCACGAAGAGTTTTTCTTTCTTATCCAGAAATCTTCCCAGAATGTTACAATTACCAATTATTTTTCTACAGTACTGGAAAAAAGCTAGGTTTAACTTTCAGAATGCCCTGCCAGAATTTGAGATTGACCAGCCTTAGTTTGACATACATAAAAAGTAAACCGGGGAAGATTAGAGACACGACTATTGTTTGTTGTCCAAACTGACTACAACTGAAAGACCTAGTACAACCCACAATATAATAATCCTCATCTTTGTAAGCACAATATAAATATATAAACATAAAAAAAGGGCAAAATAATACCCACAATAGAATGAAAGAGCATGCATTATGCGGAGCGACGCGCTATTAATTATTGTCTTCTTCTCTAGCTTTTTTTACATGAAGAGTGGGTCTATCAAGCCGCTAGGTCTTCCGTTGGTCCGTCAACGGCTGCCTCCTTGGCGGCGGCGCATGGGCCGACATTCTGTTGTCCCAGGTTGATGCATTGAGGTATAGTCACTAGGTCTCTCTCTCCACTATGGAGTTTGGTCGCTTCAGGTCACCCATAGTAGTTTCAGCTTTCTCGCCTCACCGTTCTGTTGTGGATGGAAGTTTGATTTTTACGGTGAATTTATGATCTAGCCGGTAGTTGTGGTAAAATCGGTAGGCCTTCCAACAAGTTGGATTGGTGGAGTTTGCTCTTCCATGAAAATATTAAGATGGAATTGTCACGGTCTCATAGTGGGCGACGGCGATCCGGGCTCTGCAAAATCTTGTGAAGTGGAGCTGCCCGGATGCCCTTCGAGAACTCAACTAGATGAGTGTGGGGGCAGAATACGTGCATATTAAAATTAGGATGGATTTCAGAGAGGTGGTTGCCAGTGATGGCCGGAAAGTTGGACTATTACTCCCGTGGAGGAAAGAAGTGGATGTCTCTCTTAGATACAAGATGGCTAATTTTTTAAAAATATTTCGTATACACAGTGGACATGAAAATCGTCGTGAATCTTTGAAAAATGTGTATACCATGTCAAAAATTATGTTTCGTATAATTAAAAAATGGACATAACGTTTTAAAGAAATATTCTTGCTTCCCGCAAAAAAAGAAATATTCTTGGATTTTAAAACATTGTGACATTAAAAAAATGTTTGTATTGCTTAAAATGTATGTTATGTACTGTTTTTTTAAATGTTTATGCAATGTGAAACAATGTTCGTGTAGTTTTATAAACACTGTTCATTACCATAAAAAGATGTTCAATGTTTATTTGGAAAAATGTTTTTCACGTATTTAAAATCTTTTTGAAAACATGTACTAGAAGGAAAATGTAAATCGTGTATTTGAAATATTTATGCGTTTCAGAAAACTGTATGTAATTTTTTTGTAAAAATGTGTATACAAGGTAAAAAGAATGTTTGCGTAATATAAAAAAAGTTGCACCATTTATTTTCTTTTATATTAAAAGAATGTGTATAATTTATTCTATAAAAATAAAATGATGAATTTGAAAAATGTTAACAATGTATAAAAAAACTTATTAGGGTAAGTAAAGAATATTGATAGATTAAAAAATGTTTGTGAGAATGAAATATATCCATGCATATCTAAAAATCATTTTGTTTTGACCGACAAGGTATTTTCTTTCGCTCTGGTTGTAGGTCAAGTATATGGCAGGATTTAAAGTACATGTAGGAACATTAAAGGAGGGGCTTGCAAAGAAAAATATTAATTAGATTGTTTTTTTCCGCAACTTTCACAAATGTCATTCCCTGATTAAACTCGGCAAGCACTTAAAACATTTGTCATTCTTTGCCACCTACCTTTTTTAAATTTTTAAGATTTTATTATTCATGGTGGTATCATAAGAGCTAAAACTCGGATGGGCACTTACCAACACAATTTTTCATGAATACAAGTGACATTGACATACAGGTGATGTTTTTCTAAAAATTTTGATATCTTATTTGCATTTTTCAGATTTAGTATGAATTAGTTATGAACTTTTCAAAGTGACGGTCAAATGGTCAAAGGGAAAAAGCACAAGATGCCAAAGTGGGTTGGGCAAGACCACATATTTTCAGAAAGTAGGGGCAATCCTGACGAGGGGGACACAACTAAGGGTATAAAATCAATTATCCAATTTAAAAAATGTTCAGCGCATATCAAACAAATGTTTCACATGTACACTAAAAATGTATATACCATACTAAAAACACTTAGAAAATGTTTTAGCAATATAAAAAAATGTTAGCCTAGTAACAAAAACATGATTATTAACATAAATAATGTTAAACATATATTGGAAAATTATTTACCATCTATTCAAAAAGGTGTTCAAGTATATCTGAAAAAATGTACGTCATGTATTTGAAAAATGTTCAATGTGTATGAAACAAATGTTTCACATGTAAATTAAAAGAGCAATGCATGTCTCAGAGAGTAGGACGAAGTGTTGGTTTTGTGGCGTCGAGTAGAGCTTTACGAGTAGCCGGCGCTCGGCCTCCACTATCCTAGACTTCCCCCCAACGAGCTTCTTGTAAACCGCAATCAACAATTGAACTGCACCGTCTTATAACCATGGAGACATGGAAATCACGTGGTTGAAGATGGGTGCACCGATAGCGCTATCTAACACAACTTTATCTTTTTTTATTTCTCAAAATAAAAAAAATGAAAAACCTTTTTTATTATCTTTTTGACCAACTCGCAATCATTTTCAAAAGGTTGTGTACATAAAATTTGATTTTCTCCAAATCAAATTGGAAATGTTTGTGCACTTTATGTTATTGATAGCTCCCAATCATGTATTAAAAATGTTGATTACCATAAGAAAAAGGTTGAGCGTGTAACTGAAAAATAGGTGAGCAGTATATAGTTTTGGTACAAGTAGCAAGCAGTGTGAATAAAGCGCAAAAATGGATTCCTATTATGGATCAGATCCATCACAAATGAAATGGACGACTTAATTAAGCTTTTTTTATTATTATGTTTGGATTCCTAGTACAGATCTGATCCATCACAAATGAGGTCACGAGCGGCAACCAGAACAGAGGAGGAGAAGCTACAGTTTTAAGCATATTGAGCCCAAATTGAGAAATCAAATGGGACTGAAGATTAAACTTGATTTTATTCGAGAAACTCACACATCACACGGACAGACAGCAATGGATCGAGTTCACGATGGACAACGGAGCTATTTTATTTTATTTTATTTTATTGAGCAACCAGAGAGATGGCGTGGCCGGCCGGCGTGTCTGCGTTCAGTTGTCGGGCGAGCACCGCGTGCTCTGCAGGATAGGGCGGATGAGTAAGAGGCCCTCCGCCGCCGTGTCGTTGGTCTTGGGCTTGCCACCGGGACCGATGACGCTCAGCGGTTCTGCCTTGAGGTCCTCAGCATCTTTGTTCTTCTCCCAGGCCTCGTCGGTCATGCTGTGGCGTGACCATGACAGGGCCGCCACCAGTTGACGGCGAGCTGCGGGAGGGAGCGCGGGATGGTGAGCGTGTGGCCTCCCGTGAAGGCACGGGCGGTGCTTAGTGTAGACCAATGGGGGCCATGGCCCCCATTTTGTTTTGGCATTCATTGAAGAGCATGCTAACTTTTAGGGCTAATTAGTGTCTCAACAAGTGATTAGCCCCTCCCGGCCTACTAATTTGTTCCCCTTGAGTCATGGCCCCCTCATAAATTTTGCTCAAGCTCCGCCACTGCGTGAAGGCGATGCTTTGGGCGACGGCGTACCCAATGCCGGGGAAGTGTCGGGCCTCCGCGACGGTGAGGACGTAAAAGGTGAGGCTGGGCTTGAGCGTCGTGTTGTCGACGTACCGGTCCTGGTACTGCGCCAGGTAGTTGTACGGGAGGCTGCTGTTGATCGGTATGTTGGCGAGGTCTTGGTAGCTGGTCAGCAGTTGGCCGTAGTCCCCCGTGAAGGAGAGCGCCGTCGGCGTGCCTGGCAGCGTTGCCTCCTTGCCCTTGAAGCAGAAGAGCCCGTACTTGTTCTCGAAGGCCGCCAGGTACAAGTTGTCGCTTCGGTAGTAGAGGCCCACCATCTTGTCGCCGGCTGCGCCAACGAGGTTGACTTTGTGCCAAAACGCCGGCGGCACCAGCAGGTGCTGCTCCTTGAGGACGATGTGCCCGACGACGATGGTCGCCCTCGTCGTGTACACGCCCTTCTCAAAAGCGCCCATGAAGGCCGTGTAGGCCTCCCTGGAGCAGTGGGGGAGCTTGACAATAATCTCGGGGGAGGGGGGGATTTTATCCAAATCTAAGCCATGCATAGTAAATTTTTCTTCATTGTTTTGTTTTGGGCTGAAGGGGGAGGGGGGGGGGGGGGGGGGCACGACCCCCTCAAAGTTGTACTAAGGGCATGTACAATGGTTCTATCTTAGCAATGTCACGTAGGATAAATGATGAGGTGGAGGAGAGAGAAATCATAAGAGAAGGCTTGTCTTCTCTTAATTAAGAGAATGCAAGAGATAATCTCTTAGCATAATATGTCTCATCATGTTTTTAGGAATAACTAGTTCTTGAAGATAAGGCTAAGAGATGACCCATTGTAGACATGTTTTTTTGTCATCTCTAAATTACGTGCAAGGTTTAAGATAAGACTACCTCATCGACCATTGTACATGCCCTAAGCTCCGCCACTGCCCTGGAGGTCACAGAGACGATCAGCTTGGTGACCAGCGGCAGTGGCTTCTTGCCGCCGGCGGTGGTGCAGACCACCAGGAGGAGGAACGGGAGCAGCATGTGGCGCTCTGCACCCATGGCCGGCGCGCAGAGGTTGAGTGAGATCGATCGGTCGCTGTGCTCTGTGTGCTCTGCTCTGTGTTGTGGAGGTTGAGCTCGCTAGCTTAAATAGCCAGCCAGGTACGTACGTACTGCACAGTCTTTTTTTTTTTGAGGGGATACTCTTTCTTATTAGTAGCTCGTATAACAACCGGCCGGCTAGCTGGCTCGGTCGCTCGCTTAAATTATTCTTGTTTGTGCACCGACACACGCGATTCCTTCGGTCTGCCCGCTCCAGGTCCAGGCGGTTGCATCCCATTGTTAGAATTAGAAGCTTGCAACGAATGCACCTCACGCGTTGCAAAGAAATTATTCTCTCTTTCTAATCTAAATCGATCCGGCCAACTCCCCTTCACCCCTCTTTCGCGCCGCGCGCGACGGTTGCAACAACCGCACTCCCTGTCCATTTTGTGCTCCTACGCACAAGCATTTCTGTTTCATGAGAGGGAGGCATTTTGTGCTCCCAACATGATTCATCGATGGTGATGGACATTGAACCAATTTCAATTTCATGAGAGGGAGCTCCGCAAAACTACAATGACCAACATGATGCAACAACCCAAATCTCTTCTTCTTGATCTATTTTATCGTCGACAAATACTTTGTCCATCACCATCCATGAATCAACAACCCAAATTCATCGATGCTGCACAAAAGAAGTGACGTCCGGATCATGGCTTTCCGGTGCGACGGAGTCAAGTATGTAAAATACATACAAGCGCGGGATGCCTACTTCTACAAGGATAGCCGACCGTTGATTCCTACAGAACGTGACGAGTGTACGTATGCGCCCAAGCCAAATACAAAGGGGTCAATATAATATCGTTCTTGTGTAGCCCCAAACAAGGAGGCTATCTCTATAACATTAGAACTGGTCGCTCCCCTTACGAGGAGGCGGACTGATTACTACATTGATTTCACCCCTTACGAGGAGGCAAGATTAATCCCTACGTCCGCCCCTTATGAGAAGACGAGACGAATTGTTGCGTTGATTTCCTCCCTTACGAGAAGGCCAGACTAATGACTCCACCACTACGGGAGGCCACAAAATAATCCGGCGTTGATCATCCTTCCGTGAGGAGGCGAGTTTAATATATACGTCTTTTTACAAGCATCGTCTTCGTAACTAATTGTCCATATGCAGAACAATCCAAACCAGTCCATGTTAAGGTTAATATATAAAGCTTCCCTGGAATCAGACTGAACAATCACGGGAAGGGATGTGTGTTGTATCGCCACGGCCATTCCTTGCATCAAAGCCTCCCTTGAATCGAGATATATCAAAGATATTATTACCATCGAGATAATATTTTTTTCCCATAGCGAGCAGGCGCATAAACTGTGAGGGGTGTCAAGCAACAACCTTGTGCCTGCTTTGCTAGGAGAGCATGGTTAAAAGCTTTCATGTCGCAGAAACTGATGTCGGTAGGATGAGTAACGCATATCACATATGGGGGGATGGCTTCAGACACTACTTTAATTAACCGTCCTTTGCTACCTGAAGACATGTATTTCTCACTCAGTCAACATGTCTTCTACGGTTATTTTTTAGCAAACACAGTGGGGAAAAAAACCCAGGCTAGTGCTCTTGGCGTGGCCAATTCCTTCCTCTGCAGCCATGCTAGTGCTCACGAACTCGAGCCTATTCTCCCTGTCGCTGTTTGCGATGGGCCTCTTTCTTTTGGCCGAGGGAGTCCACGCCAAAATGGACACACCTAGGTCGCGTTTCTTCTAGGAAGGCACGGGCCCGAAGCGCAAATACCATATGGTGAAGTGGGCCTCGGTCTGTCGTCCCAAGGCGTTAGGGGGCCTCGGGATCACCAACACTAGGATCCTAAATATTGCACTCATGTGCAAGTGGATTTGGAAGATTTCACAAGGGGCGTCTGGCATGTGGGCTGATCTTCTCCGTGCTAAGTACTATCCGAACGGAAACTTTTTCGAAGGTGCAGCTATAGAGGCTCATCTTTCTGGGACGACATCCACTCCGTAAAACAGGCTTTCTCCATGGGGGCAAAATTTGCCATAGGAGACGGCAGATCGACCAGGTTTTGGCTAGACTTTTGGGTCGGCTCCCAACCTCTATGGTCGGAATTCCAGGACCTGTACGTAATTGCAGTAGACCCAAACCTGACTGTGGCCTTGGTCCTAGCCTCGTCCCCCCAGCGATCTATTTTCGCCGTGAACTCAATGACCAAGAGCAGGTGAATTATGTGGCGATGCTTGACCTCATAAGCCCAATTTCGCTGTCCACAACGGCTGACTCGGTGACTTGGGCGCTCACTACGTCCGGCAAGTTTTCGGTTAAATCGCTTTACCACAAGCTTTGCCATGGGCTGGCCCAGCCAATGGTGAAGGACCTCTAGAAGGCGCGCCTCCTGCTGAAAATCAAAGTGTTTCTATGGCAGCTGTTTCGTAACAGATTGCCCACTTCTGAAAACATGGCAAAAAGGCAGGGGCCGTCGACAAGAACATGCGTGGTCTGTAACGTGGTGGAGGACGCAAACCACGTCTTCTTTCGGTGCCCGCTGGCCAGGTTCGCTTGGAGCGTGGTGCGGACCGCAGCGGGGGTGTCTTGGGACCCGAGGTCCACCAGCGATCTTGTGGCCATCCTTGACTTGGTCCAGGGGAGTAGTAAACGTTTTGCGGTGGAGCTGTGTTGGGGCATTGTTCTGGGCGCTTTGGTTGACTCGGAACAAACTAGCTATTGAGGGGATCTTCCCGACTCACCCGGCTAATGTTATCTACAAATGCAACTTGGTTCTGCAGCAGTGGAGTCCGTTGGCGAGGCGCAAGGATACTGAGAGGATGCGACATGCTCAAGACGGTCTCTGCCAGGTGTACGTGATGGCTAGGGAGCCAGCTGCCACTTCTTGATATGGAGTGACCCTTTTGTTTCGCTCGCGAGCCTGCGTGCTCCGTGTCTGGCCTTCGAGCCATGTATTTATCGCTCGCGTCCTTTTCGTCTTGAACCCTACGACTTCCTGCGTGAGTGGCCTGAGTCCTTTTGTGATGTGTGTAAGGTTTGGACCTGTTGGTACGCTGCCTATGTTGTGGGCTTTATTAATTTAAAGCCGGACGCTCCTAGCGTCTCTGTTCTAAAAAAACCCGTTGTAACTCCTTTTTCATTAATATAATGGAACAAGCAAGTCTTCTACTTATTGCTGCTTGTGTCGTTTAAAATATCCCTTTATGTCTTCTCCCCTCCGGGAAAGGAAGCCCCAAATACTTGGATCAAAAAATTCAAACACAATTTTATATTTTTTACATGGTTAACATATTTTCTATACACATTTAACATTTTAAAATGCCAGATTAACAATTTTTGATGCTTGTTTAATTTAGTTTTTCAAATGCTTTGATTAATCCTTTGAAATACAGGTTCAACTTTTTATACGCATATTATCTATTTTTTGTATACATTTCTCTTATACATGAGAAACATGTTCTCTATACATATTTCACATTTTTCAAATGTTTGGTCAACATTTTTCAAATCTTTTATATTAAAAGTTTTATTAATATATTCATTCAGAATATTTGGAATAGTAAACAAAAATAAAAACCAAAACCTAAACGTGAAGAAAATACGAGGATGTGCCCTCCCGCGTGTTTGGTCCGGCCCATCTAGCGCTCGGCATAACGCGAGGCTTCCCTACGTCTCGCTAAAACGAGACATAGGGGTGCCCCCAACATGTGGCCTTTATTGGTACCATATTATGCCCACTTGTTTTATTTTTCGCTTTTCTGTGGCAAATGTAACCAATTCAAATTAAATCGATGAACCTTTTTAAAATCCGTGAACCCTTGGGCCAGCCCAACTAGGCGAGATGTCGCCGCCTAGTTGGGCAAAGGCCTAGCCGTTTCTTTTTCTATTTTTTTGTTTTCTTCTATTTTTCGTTAATTTTCTCTCCTTTTTGAACTTTAAATAGAATTTTTTTAAGAATACCAAAAAATGTTCTTGTTTCAAATATTGTTTAGAGTTTCAATAAAAATATTCTCGAGTTTCAAAAAATGTTCCTATTTTTATTTTTATTCATAAATTTCATAAATGTTTATGTTTCGACAAAAATTTGATAAATATAAAAAAAAACATATGTGGTTCGCAATCTGAGTTCAAAATTTTCATTAATTGTTGGAATTGGTTGACATTTTTCAAAAAATGGTCAAATTTGTAAAATTTTCATGCAGAGTTTTAAATTCCTAAATTATTGACAAATTTCAAGAAATGTTTAGGACGTGAGAAATTTTCGTATTGATTGATAATGACGGAAATTGCAAATAACAGAAACATTCAAATTAGAAAAAATGACATGCTCACTGATGCACCTGTGTGGCCTAGTCTGGCACACCCGTCTCATCTGGTGGTTTTTTCTGACTGTGGATATATGATCCAACTTTTGCAACCAAGTGAGCATGCTCATGGTAGGCATCTGTGCCAGGTTTGAACGAATTCCGACACTGTTTGCACCTTGCGACGCATCTGGCCATTTGTCGGTCCTTTTCCACCAGGAAAGTCCAAATAATCTAAAACTTGTTGAAAACCTAAAAACCATGGCATGATGCCTTGAACTGGTCATACAAGGCCATGAAAAATTTGGGATCATTTCAAGGATGTCGAGAAGCAACGTGCTCTCAGACGGGGCATTCTGACATACCCGAACACCCTACGGTAAACATGGTTTATTTTTGAACATCTTTGAAATGACGCCAAATTTTACAAGCAGGCGGGCATGCCCATGGTAGGCATCCATGCCAGTCTGGAATGACTTCCGACACTGTATGCAAGTTGCTACATGTCCGACCGTTTATCGGCCTTTTTTGGCTGACAAAACTTCAGAAAATGCAAAACTTGTCGAAAATCCAAACAACTTGGCATGGTGCTTTTAATTGGTCATACAAGTCCATAAAAAATTGGGGTCATTTCAAAGATGTTGAGAAACAATGTGCTCTTAGAGCGGGAGCCTTCTGGCCTACCCGAACACCCTCCACTGAACTCCAATGTCTATTTTTTGAATTTCTTTGAAACGAGAAACGACCCAAACTTTTGCAAGCACATGGGCATGCCCATGGTTGGCATCCATGCCAGGTTCAAATGATTTCTAACACCATATACAAGTTGCGGCACGTTCGGCCATTCATTGACCTTCTTTGACAAAGAAAAGTTTAGAAACTAAAAATTTGTCGAAAACCAGAACAATTTGGCATGATGCCTTGAATTGGTGATACAAGCCGCTGAAAAAATTAGGTCATTCGACACATGTCGAGAACATCCTCTCAAATAGGGCCTTATGGCCTACCTGGACACCTTACATTGAACATGGTGTCTTTTTGGACATTCTTCAAATGATCCCAACTTTTGCGGGAATGTGTGGCATGCCCATGTACGCATCCATGCCAGGTTTGAAAGAAAAAAAAAATCATAATTCAAATAAATACTTAAAACTGATTTATAAGTTTTAAACATAACTAACAAATACAAAGGGTAAAAAATTCTAAATAGTAAATGCTTTTTTACAAGCATTTAATAAATATTTGAAGAAAAAAATTCAAATAGTTATATAAAACTGTAATTTGGTTGTTCCAAACAATATTACGATTACTTGAATACGTTTCAAAAAGAATAATAAAGTTAAAAAACTAGAAAAATAAATTAACAAAAAAAATAAGAAAACCGAAAAAAGAAAAAAAAAACTTTGGCCATGGCCGAACTAGGCGACAACATCGCTCCGTCACGAACCTGTTAGGCCAGCCCAAACGTTTGCGCATTTGAAAAAAACTTCATCAATTCGAAAAATGTCCCTCTTATTAAAATTCATTAACAAATTCAAAAATTGTTCCTTGTTTCGAAATTCTTCAGAGAGCCAAAAAATGTTCTGGGGGTTTCACATAATGTTTGCGCTTTCAAAGTTTGTCTAGAATTTAAGAAATGTTCCTGTTTTCAAAAAGGACAAATAAAAAATACTTTGGTGAAATTAAGAAAACAAATTCATTTTTTTCTTCATTTTTTCCCTTTTTAAAATTTCAATTTTTTTACTTTTTTTTTACTATTTGCAAATAATGTTTGAGAAAAAACAAAATTTGTTCATGTTCACATTTCCTCCAAAAATACGATCTTAATACTAATTCACATTTCCTTATTTTGTGCTTTGCCTCCACCTACACCACCATCAACATCAGGATTTGTAAGCCAATTAATGAACATTTCTCCTTTACACGCATGCGCGCGCGCACACACACACCCACACACAGATAGACAAACAACAACAACCAAACTAAAAGGCACAAAAGGAGAGGCATGACATGATTTTATTTGGTCACAATCTCAATCAATCAATCGAATAAAGGCTGAGAAATACATCAGTGTTTCTCCGGATCTTGATCCAGCTTGCCCGAATCTTAGCTTTCTCTCTCTTGTAACAATGCAATAAGTATATATCAAAACATATTCTTGACAGTAGAAACACAACAACTTGTGTGCTTTGCCTCCTCCTACACCATTAATCAATACCAATACCAATACAAGGATGGATGTTATCTGCTAGAAATAATAAAGAAGAAAGAAAGAAATGCACAAGGGCACTACATGGAGATTTTGTATTTCACATGTAAGGAACAACAACCCCGCTGCCATGAGCTCCTTGATTACACTTGACCACTATATATATTATAGAGAGAGGCCCGGGGTTGCCGCCTAACGCAACAACCACTCTATTTACAGACTGGACTTGGGCAGCTCCAACCAGGTCCCATGTCCCTTGCTTGTTGTGGACAGCCTAGTTGCTTGCTCTTGGTTATTCTTCCCTTAAGCTTAGATAGGTTAGCTCAAATATCTTCCCTGCCTTTGACAGCTAGAAGCTCTTCGTCGCAGCAAAACAAAGAGAACAACTTAAAGCCGTCACATATGAGTTATTTTGCATGCCAACACATCTACCAAAAGCAAGAAACTATGCACATTCTTCTTCTTATTCCACACAAGCAAGCAATATCCAGTTGTGACTAAGCTACATGAAAGTGTAATGCATGAGTCCACTAGTATGCACACAACAAATAGCTTTCAGTCAGTCATCTCAAACCATTCGGTAAGGATCGAGATAGTCATAAATGAGTCGAGAGAAACATGGTGGTACAAACGTAAGATAGATCAACTCAACTCCGTTAAAACTACAAAGCTTTATTAATAATATACAACCTCCATTCCAAATTAGTTGACTCAGATTTGAATCGATTAATTCAGGACACATGGCATGCTAGCTGGCAACAAGACTAGAAGATTAAATCTCTAGCTACAAGCGCGATAGGAGCATACCATCGTCACAAATAATTCAATATCAACACGATAAGAAGAATCGATAATGCGGAAGAGCTCAAAGGACACACCTTGTAAAAGGAACCAACTTCCTCATTAGCAAACATCTTCTTGGTGACGGTAGTTGCAGAGCCCTCGACCAACTGGATCTTCACCTGGACAAAACAACAACCATAAATTAGTTGTTTGGATCCTGGAGACCTACAAGAAAGCAAAAACCTAAGAGAAGGCAGGTCTCATGGAAATGAAGTCTTTAACAAGAACAATATTACACTACAAAGGAGAGGGAGCTCGTCAGGTCAAAAAAATCTAAAACAAGACAATCAACCAAAACAACCGATCACGCCCAAACACCGAAAAAATATCAGACCCCGAAAAGAAAAAACCAACACACTGGTGTTTGTACTCTTAATCCATCAACTCAATTTCACTCATTTGAGACCTCTATCAATTGTTCCATTAGTCAGCAAGCTTTAACAGCTTGTGCTCGAATGGATAAGAGTAGTCCAATTTCAGGGTCCCACAAAGGGACAAGTCTGTTCGATATTGATACAGATGCTACTGGCGCACAGAAATTCACTTTAGATTGTGAACCTTTAAAACCAAGTCAAATTTATCATGAGGATAGCCATACTAAAGTGGTAATGCTATTTCTGAACTAGAAAATGATATGATTTTCATGCAAACCAAATCATGTTCAAATGAATACTATGGTACTCGACATTTTCAAGAGAAGAACTCCTCCTATATCTATGGCTACGAACAGTCACTGGAGAAACTACATAGGATTCGACGGATTGGTAAGGACCAATTTTTTAGCATGCGTCCAGAAATGAGCGATTGAAATTGTATGGAAGTTTTAAGCATCATTTAGTTGAACAATCTGTTGGACTAGGATCAACCGAACAATAGGTCGAATACCGTGGGATGCTTGCACATAAAAATATACTAACTATAGTGGCATATTCCTTCAAGGACACCGTGGGATGCTTGCACATAAAAGGATACAATGGGATGCTTTTATCTCAGACATCAAAGAGGAACATAATTTCCAACACCAATTTCCCCTCCGCCCATATAGCATGTGTAGGAGAAAATTTGTTGATTATTTGAAGTGACCTAGACATAGAGCAAAAACTATTCAGCTAGAAAAACACAAGTGTACATAATCTGTCGAGCGACACAACTAAGTTTTGCTTCTTGACCCTTCTGATTCATGCAGCTGGCAAGCAAATGATGAATTGAATTCCTATTCTAGGAGTGCTACTACAGCATGAAAGAAAACCAATCATGACCAGCACAATAGAGGGACTGACTAACACAGAGGACAAAGGCATCAATTAAAGCAATGGTTTAGTAAAGATTCAAACATGTACATGACTATGTCTCCTTGAAGAGAAAGTCTATAGCATGTAGTCATAGGCAGGTCAGCATTCTACAGTGCATGATACATTATATGTAATGACTGGTTGACTACGCATGAAAATTATAATGTAATGACTTGCTCAGAATGTTACGACCCATTAGCAGGTGATATATGTCATGGTATACCTTATAAATTCATGTTAAAAACATAAGAGACTAGAAACCATATAAATTAGCATCAGTCACCATGATTTCACTTTCAGACCTTTTGTTCTATGAAACCAAAACCTAGGAAAACAAAGAAGGAAAGAAAGAAAATGAACTGCAGCATGAACTCAATTTCACTCATTTGAGATTTGTTTTATATCTCATCAATTGTTACATGAGTCAGCAAGCTTTAAGTGCTTATGCTCAGATGGGTTAGGGTAGTCCAATTTGAGGGTCCCAAAGGGACAAGCTTGTTCGACAATGATACAACGTTGGTGCGTAGAACCTTGCTTCAGATTCTGAACTTTAAAAACCAGAGTAATTTTTATCGTGAAGATAACCATATTTGAGTGATAATGCTATTTCTGAACTAGAAAATGATATGGTTTGCATGTAAACGAAATCATGTTACTATGTTACTTGACATTTTCAAGAGAAACTACGCGGGATTCAATAGATTGGTAAGGCGCAGTTTTTCTGGCACACGTCCAAAAAGGCTCAATTGAAATTGTATGAAAGTTTTATGCATCGTTAAGTTGCACAATCAGTTACACTGGGATCAACAGCAGGTTGAATACCAAGGCAAGCTTTCACTCAAAAATATACTAACTACAGTGGCATATTCCATCAAGGACGCGGTCAACACAGTTTTGAATTTATATTACCACTGGTTCCTGCTAGATGGGAACCAGCCAACTACATTTGAAGCATGAGATGGTTGTTTTCCTCAGCAAATAACAGGATTTCAAAACATGGAGAATGAAAAAAAGACACAAACACTCCATACAATGCACTCTAAGACTGAAACTGTGGCAAGCACCAGCATAAGTAAAAACTCTAAGAAACCGCCAATGCAAAACAAAAAAGCACTACTAGGGAAAAGGCTAGCAGCAGCGCGGGTTTTAGATGTATCAGTAGCGCGGGTACCCGCGCTACTAATAAGGCGCTACAGCTAACTCATAGCAGTAGCGCGTGCGCACCCGCGCTACTGCTACACAAGTGTAGCAGCAGCGCGGTTAGAGGAAGCTCGCTACTGCTAGTAGCGCTAGAGCTCTTTGGCTGGACGCGCTACTGCTATTGAGGCGCTGCTGCTAACTTTTATACACTCGCTACTGCTAATTTAAGTAGTTTTTTTTGGCATATTTGTTTTGTATTTGAACAGGCTTTGTAGAAGAATCTTTAGCACACAGAAATGTCATCATGATACACATACAAATGCCTGCGAGACCATAAATGTAATCATAGCATGTACATACAAATAGTCTCATCATAATCATCATCCAACACAAAGTGATATCTTGTCATCATCTCGAAAATAGCAATACATGCAAGTCTCGAATACTTGCAACTACAACAACATCATCCATCTAAACAAAGGTATATGCAAGAAGTGCTATCACTATGAGTGAGAGCGGAACTATGCAGTACATGAGGTGGCGGTTACGAGTCCTCTCTCGCGCTAGCGTGAACCTCAAGTAACTAGCTTCTCCTTCTTGTCTGCTTTTAAAGCCTTTATGGCTGGCGCTCGTGAACCCATTCACTTGCGCCTGACACTCATGCCACTCGTTGTACACCCCCAGAACCTTCCCTTTGTACACGACATAGCATTTCCATCTCGCCATCAAGAAACTAGGTACCTGTTAGAGATGCATGTTCATGAAGAGGATGTACAATCATATATATGCAACAACATATACTAGAGCAACACCGAAAAAGAAAGGGTTAGCAACTTGATGCAACATATACAGTACGCAAATTAATTAACTAGAGGTACACAGGTCATCGTACGCAAACTAACAAAGTAGCGTTACGCAAGTTCGGTAGGGACCGTGGACATCACAAAGTTTCATCGCTACAAAAAGTATACAAGTTCAACCGACACATATCATCATTATCGGCATCATAAATCACTAGAAGTTCCATCCTTCCATATCATCGAGGACGAACCCTAGCTTCTTGAACGGCGTGAGGTCTAGACGTTGCATGCCTATGCGAGTTTGGACGTCAGCTCGCGATATAGGGCCGTGGTGGAACATCCCCTTCTCATCGACGACTTCTTTCATGATGATCGTCGCAATGTCGCTTTGGATGCGAAAGAAGTCATCTCTAAGTTTATAATTCGCTTCTCCATGAGATTCTAGCCACTTGTGGATATGATCACCATTTCTGCTGTTAATGCGAAGCTTTTGGTGATCCGTGTTGAACTGAATCATGAGATGGACGATGTAGAATCCATCCTTCTTGCTTGGTTTTGGGACATGGATGCAGGAGAAGTTAGTTTTATGCGCGAAACCCATCTTCTTGTTCCTTTGTTTCTTGATATGCACGTGGCCACCTCTAAAGCTAAAGCCTTGGAGAGCATCACCTAGAATATTCATTATGTGGGTGTAGTCCTTTTTCTCGTAGTCTCTGGAAGGGTCAAAATACACGGCGTGGGAGACTTGCGGGTAAAGAACGATAAGGACGGCGCGCCTGTTGCTGCGGGGAAAAGACACCTCAAATTATTCCCCATATGAGAGAGAAGGAATGATTAAAATGTACAAAAGGGTTGTCCGGAACTGACTTACTTTGGATGATAAGGCACGAGGACAATTTCCCGGTCCTTATTCTGTTCCATGAAGTTTTGGAGGTACTCCCTAGCAGTTTCACGCTCAAAGTCGCCGAGACTCAAGAAAGACTCGTGCATGTAGTACAGATCCGCCACACAGATTTGCGAGACTTCTTCACTCTTCATGACGGAGCTCATATGTAGCGCAAAAGGCGGACGATAGTAAAATCAAGCCGCCTTGTTAGAAACATCTCAAAGATATGGTCAAACCGCAGGAAGAACACCTCCGCGGGCCGTGTGTCGACGTAGCACTTCCCCTCAGGCACACGAGCCGCGTATGTCGGATATCCTAGATCCTTTGAGGCTAATTGGCTTTTCTCAGTCGACTGCACATGGTCGTGCAGTCTCCTGAGATCCCCTGATAGTGCCTCCAACGGTTTCGGCGGTAGCATCGGCTCGCCCGTGAGATGGAACATGACCGCACCTTTCACGGGTACACGCTCTTCAGAATGCATCGTATGGCTGCTGTGTGCTCTGGCTTGTTTGGAGGCAGTTACCTTCCCCGATCTCTTCCTCTTCTTTTTCTTGGGCACACCTTCCAGACCCTTCCTTAACCCCTGCCCAAGTGTTCCCGGGCTAAGTACTGTACGACCCTCGCGCCCGGCTAGTTGAGCCTATTTTGAGGCGGCATCTTCAGGCGTGTCCTGTGAGGATTTCATGAAGAGAGACTTTTTGCAATCCATGGTACGACCCTGCCCGGGCATATCATCCATATCCTCATTAGCAAGCTGATAGCCCGATTCGTCATATGGTTGAATCATCATATCTATGTCACAGTCATACGCGTTTGTATTGAGGTAATCCATAGGGTCGACCTCCGTCTCATCATCCATTCTCTGTTCTACAGGAGAAATTACATCAGCCAGTACTATTGCACCCCCTTCATCATGTCGTCCGCCGCTCTCACCCGGCACTACAGGAGCTGGTAATTGCGTAGGCGGGGTGGTGGTCTCCGCACATGCTTGTTGATGTGTGGTAGTTATTGGTGTGCTCTCGGCCGGCTCCAGACGAATAAGATTCTTCGGCCATAGCAGCACCCAACCCTTGCAGCTTCCAATCCGCGGCGGGGTCTCGTCGTCCGCTCCCACATGCTGTACTGGAGGAGGCAAATCCTCGTGCCCCAATTTCACACTGGTCAAGCTAACCCTGAAGTGCCCAGCGGGGATCGGCTGGTTGTGGAACGTGCGTTGAGAGGGGTCCATTATCATCCCCTTTCCCACGTCCACCTTCTGGCCTTTGATCAAGTAGAGTATGGTGCACGGGGTTTCTTTCGCCTGCAAACAAATATGTCTGTGGCGTAAAACAACCGAAAGGCAACAAAAATGGAATATTATATATATATATATATATATATATATATATATATATATATATATATATATATATATGTTGGTGCGAGATGTAATTACTGTGACGGCGTCGAGCTCAGCCAAAGACGAAGGCCCATCTAGCGCGCCTGAGACTGAGGACAGGCTGCTATGAGCGGGAGCGGCTGCGAGAGGAGGCCCGGTTGCTTGAGCAAGTGATGGTGCGATGGTGTTGTTGTTCATGGAGTTGCTCGCGACGAAACTGGGCATCGGGAAATCATGTACCGTCTTGTCTGGATTTTCCTTCGCCCAGTTGATGATAACTGGAACCAAGTTAGTAGCGAAATCATTTCTGCAGGCAGTTACAGCTGCATTGACTGCCTGCTGTAGCAACTCATATTTGTCCTCGGCTTCTTTTTTCGCGTCCTCAGCTGCTTTTTTCTCGACCGCAAGCTTCACCTTTGCGTCGATGTCCGCCTGACAAAACTTCTTTTTCTGCTTCTTGGCCTCCGGGCCGTCGTTGTAAAACACCTTCCACGTGGCGCCATCTCCAGCGCCGTGCACACGACCATATTGCGGCCGCTGGTCCAACGGGAGTCCCTTAAGTTCGTTCAAGGCCCGGTTGAGAGGGGTGTCCCACTTGGGCCTCATCGGAGAAGTAGGGCTTTCGGCTGCAAGCCGGTGTTGCTTCTCCAGTAGTCTAATCAATTTCCTCATGATATTGTCCGTGTAAAAAACCTTTTTCTCCTTGTCCCACTTGTAGCGGGCCTTGATGAAGTCATGCTCCAAGGGGTTGGTGAACTTCGCGAAGGGGTCTGGGAGACCCGCGGCTTCACGTTTCGCGTCCTCCTTATCCCATATGGGCCTTTTACCGAGGTAGCCACGGCTTCCGAGGCGATGCTTCCCCGTGTTCCTTTGCTGAAGGCTTTTGAATTTCGCAGCCTTAGCCTTGGCTGCCTCGGTAGTGCAAGTGTCCTTGAACTTTTCGAACTCCTCTTCCGTAAGTGTCGGATTTTCCTCCAGAATCTTGGACAGGGGTTCATCAGCCTCAATAGCTCGTTTCACCCTCCCTTTCCAGGAGGCCAAATCATTGCTGAACATGCCCATGGCGTGATTGTTAATCTTTTTCATCTTCGGATCATCCCACGGTTGTTCTATGTTATCATCCCGGTCGGGGAACTTGAATCTCTTGTGCAACTTCGTTAGGAGCAACTGCGTCAAATGTTCTTTACTCCTTAAGTCATCGTCGTTGATGCTCGCGCATTCCTGTAGGATGCATCCTACTTGGTTCCCATAGCACTTGCGAGGTTCTTCTGGCTCTAACGGCTCAAACTTGCCAGGTGCCATCTTTGTGATCACAAGTCATCCAATCCCTAGTTTGTTAGGTTTTCGTATCCTCTGCTTCTTATGCTTCCTCTTTTCGGTAGCGACATCGGGGCCGGTACCTTCCCCGCCGGTACCTTCCCCACCGGTCTCGGTGCCGCCATCGGTGCCGGCGCCATCGGTGTCGATGTCGGCGTCAGTACCATCATCGAGGCCGACCTGCAAACCTTGCTTAGCAGTCAAATAGTCGAGGTACTCTTGTTCACCCTCATAATCCATCTCATCTGCATCTTGGTCAGAAGGCCCAGTTTCTTCGTTGTTCGACATGTTTCCTATGATTAAGTGGCCTCATTTATTTCTAAAAGTATGAATAAATGAGAAATGACATAAAAAGAAATATATGTGCCAGCACTTGATATGCTAACTATGTAGCACAAATCATGCCTTTATTCACGGGAAATTTCGGCATGACCTTTGCTAAAAAATGGACATATCGAGCGCCTGAAATTCACCGAAACGGAAATGAATCAACATTCCGGCGTAACATAGGCCACTCGGATCATTTTCCAAACATGACATGTCCAAAACATGACATATGCACATATCACATGTCCAGTTCAAATTTGCATATAAATTCAGCTAATTTTGAAACCTAGCTAAATTCATAACTAAATATATAACCTAATTAATTAACATAACCGAAGAACCCTAGCAGAGAGGGGGGGTTTACAAAGAGTGCAGGGGCGAGGAGGCAGGCCCGACGACGGCTGGCAGGGGAGAGGAGGGAGGCGAGGGCCGACGGGTCGGGGGCGAGCGTGCCGGGGTCGGTGGCGAGCGTCGGCGCCGGAGTCGGGGGCGAGCGGCGGGGTCGGGGCCGAGCGGCGGGGTCGGGGGCTAGCGCCGGCGCCGGGGTCGGGGTCAAGGGCCGGGACGGGGGTGAGCGCCGGGGTCGGGGGCTAGCGCCGGCGCCGACGGAGTCGGGGGCGAGCGCCAGGGCCGGGTCGGGCGCGGCGGTGCGACGGGGGAGAGAGAGTGGGGATTTGGGAGGAAATGGCGGGATGAAGTAGGGCGAGTGAGAATTTTGGGTTAAGTGGACGTAGCAGTAGCGCGTTATGTCAAAACGCGCTGCAACTAACATCAGTAGCTGCAGCGGTTTAGGAGAAATGCGCTACTACTAAATTCAGTAGCTGCAGCGGTTTATACAAAACGCGCTGCTACTACCGTCGCTACTACCAGTTTTCCTTTATTTTATCCCACTTTTATTTCCCGAGGGCAGTGAACGAAGGGAGGGCGATATATATTGCATCATTTGACGGTTAAATATGTATGCAAAATAGGAACATATATATTACACATCATTGGACCCATGCATAATAATGGCTAAGTGTGTATACAAAATAGGAACATATATATATTACACATCATTGGACCCATAACATACGTTACCTCAGTGCTGACGTTTTCGTTTTTGAGTCAGCTTCTTTCCCTTCTTGTTCGTCGAAGAATAATTGAGCCCCTCATTGTGACTTTGCCTTTTCCATGGAGTACGATTTTTCTTAGGTAATGTAGTATTGATTCTTCTTTTGACGTATACTTCATCATCATCGTCATCTTCCCTCATTGGGTTGCCGTACTGATCATAGTCTTCCTCGTTGGCGACTCCATCCATTCCAATGATGTTCCTTTTGCCTCTCCTCACGACAACACGGCTGGGATTGCGCGGGTCAGTTATGAAGAAGCATTGTGTCACGTGCTTAGCGTGTACCCATGGCTCGTTTTTTGCGATAGCGTTCATGATAGCGCTCTTGTCGTCGGGTATAGTCATTGTAGTGAACATCCGGCTTTCTCTTTCGACATTCTTAGCCCAACTGACACGGAACATCGTCGTGTTGTGCAGTCCAGAGTAGTCAAGCTCCCAGATCTCCTCGACCCTTCCATAAAATTGTTCAGTTGTGCCGTTGTCGCTGCCGGTCATGCATTCCATCGTCACCCCTGAGTTCTGATCATCACTGTCCATATCTTTTGCCTCCGTGTAGAACGTGTATCCGTTGATATCATATGCCTGATAGGTTACGAGGTTGAGCGAGGGGCCATGTGCTAAGGCGTATATGAGCAATCCGTCCTTAGAGCCCTCCTCCGGGGGATTAGCAATAATATGCTCTTTGAACCAATGCAAGAAAGTGGAGTTGTGCTCTCTAGTAACTTCGGCGTCCGTCCTGCATACCCCCCGGTCACGATACTTCTTTGCGATAATTTCTTTGTGCAGTGCCACGAAAGGATCTACCTCGTCTAGGTGTTGTAGCACTACCAAGTTTGCTCTGTCAAAGTCGCTGCATCGATCTGAGTATGCCATGTGCAGTTCCCTGCGACCGTTGCAGTGACCATCTCCTTCGAGCCTCCCATCGTGCTTGTTAATGGGCAAACCAACACTAACACCAGGCGGCTGGTCTGCGCCATATAGAAAATTCTCACAGAAAGAGATGCACTCTTGTGCCAAATAGCCCTGGATGATGCTTCCATCCGGACGGGACATGTTACGAACGAATTTTTTGATGATCCCATTCATCCTCTCAAACGGCATCATGTTGTGCAGGAATGACGGCCCCAGGTCTATTATGTCATCCACAATATGGACACACAGATGCACCATCACGTTGAAGAACGCGGGCGGGAAGTACATCTCAAGCTCATTCAGTATCACAACGATCTCTTCCTGTAGCCTTTAGAGCTGCTTCACACTGATCGACTTTCGAGAGATGACGTCGAAAAAGTTGCAGAGACCAATAAGCGTGTCACGGACGTGCTTGTCCATTATCCCTCTAAGGGCAACAGGTAGTATCTGCGTCATCATCACATGACAGTCATGAGACTTCATCCCGCTGAACCTTTTCTTGTCCGTGTCTAGATATCTGCTTATCTTGCCATAGTAACCGGAACTAACTTTGACTCCGGTAAGGCACCTAAAGAATTGATTGATCTCAGCCTGACTTAAGGTGAAGCAAGAAGGGGGGCAATAATCCTCTTTCTTTATTTTCTTGCCCTTCTTCTCCCGTGCCTCTGTCTCCGTCTCTGTCTCGTCTAACATTTTACGGGGCGGCATGTGCAGATCTTCCCTGATTTTCAAATCTTGCAAGTCTTTTCTTGCCTTCGGCCCATCCTTGGTCTTATCCGGCGTGTTCATCAGTGTTGCGAGCAAGCTCTCAAGGACATTCTTACAGATATGCATTTGATCAAGGCAATGAGGTGTATCGAGTTTGTGCCAGTACTCCAAGTCCCAGAACACAGACCTCGTCTTCCATACCTTCAGCAGCGGCTCCGGCGCCTTTCTCATCGTCTTTCCTGGCGCGGGGCACTCCTTCCAGTTTTTCAACAGCTCATCGATTTCGGCACCGCTCCGCTTACGTGGAGGTCCTCGATGCTCAGCGTGACCATTGAATAGATCTCCACGGTTTCTCCACGGGTCGTCCTGTTCAAGCCATCTTCGATGCCCCATGTACACGATTTTCCCAGACCCGCCATCTTTCCTTGACGTTAGCTACTGAGACGTTGTATCATCCATGCACCGCATGCATCCGCAATATCCATGGCACACCTGGCCTGCCACATATCCGTAATCGAGATAGTCCTGCACTGTCGTGATCAGCGCGGCTCTCATGTTGAAATACTCACCATTGCTGGCGTCCCATGCCTTGGCCGGTGTTTTCCATAACGTGTCTAACTCCTCTTGAAGTAGCCCCAGATACAAATTAATATTATTTCCTGGTTGTTTCGGCCCTTGAATAAGCATGCTCATGTGAATGTACTTCGATTTCATGCACAACCAGGGGGGGAGGTTGTACACCCATACAAACACGGGCCATGTGCTATGGTTGGTGTTCTGGTTGCCAAACGGATTCATGCCATCGGTACATGCGCCGAGCACGATGTTCCTTGCATCACATTCAAAATACCGATAGAAGCTGTTCAACGCTCTCCACTGGCTTCCATCCTTCACGTGTCTCAGCTTCGGATCATCTCCATCGCCGGGCTTCTTCCTCTCCGCATGCCAACGCATTAGCTTTGCTTCCATGGGATCTACAAAATACCTCTGGAGACGGGCAGTGATCGGTAAGTACCATACAACTTTCTGGGGACATTTCTTCCCGGCCTTCTTGTATCGAGAAGCATTGCACACCGGACAGCTTGTTTTTTCCGCGTGCTCCTTCTGATAAATTATGCAATCGTTGATGCATGCATGGTATCTAACGTGTGGCAGATCAAGAGGGCACACGATCTTCTTGGCCTCATCAACACTAGTAGGACATAGATTACCCGCAGGAAGAACATCCTTTAGGTACTTGAGATGCTCATCGAGGCTAGTGTCGGTCCATTTGTTTGTAGCCTTCGTCTTCAGGAGTTGGAGTGTGAAACTCAAGCGGGTCACCTCAGGATTGCAACCATCATACAATGGAGTGTTCGAGTCTACCACCAGTTGCTCCAGCTTAGCCTCCTCTCTAGAAGCAGCTCTCTCAGTACTCGTCTCCTTGCGAAGCAATGCTTGAACATGAGGGTCCCGCACAATTGAACTTAGTACCGACGAACTCTGATGCGTGGAGCCCATGTCGTTCTCTCCGCCGCCATGTCCGGCCCCTTCTCCTCCGCCATGTCCGGCCCTTTCTCCGCCGCCATGTGCGGCCTCTTCCCCGCCGCCATTATCGATCATCTCTTCGTCTTGCCCCATGTCATCATTGCCTGCCCCGTCGGCATCCTCAACATCGTCATCCTCATCTTCAATTATCCACCGAGTATAGCCATCCATGAAACCAGTCATGAGCAGGTGCGCTTCGACACGACCATCGTCATGGGGGTCGAGCCAAACTATTCCTTTGCATTTTCGACACGGACATAAAACCTCTGTCCGGTTATTTTCTTTCATGTCCTGCACCGCCGATAGCAACCACCTGTCCACCATCGTTCCACTGACCATCGTCAACTCTGCACAGTAATAATAAACAAATTGATTATAAAAATGCATGCATGCATCAAAGTCATAAAAAAATTTGGCATGATCTTCCCTCAAAATAGGACATATATGGATCTAGAGTTTGCCCGGAATTCGCCGAAACGGAAATAAATCGACATTTCGGCAAAACATAGGCAACTCAAAAGCACAATTTGGCGGCGTCAACTCATGCCACACATACAATTTCCACAAACATATCACACACACATAAACATATTTCCATTTTGCAAAAGCATGAAATTTTCATCACCTCTATCTCGATCGAGATCGAGCACACGGTGGAGATGATGTTGTAGGGAGATCAAAAGTGCACAAAGCTCTTCTTGGCAAAGATAGATCTAGTTAGGGGGCAAATAGGTCACTTAACTAAATCCTACATCTACCTAGCTACCTAATTTGGGAGGAGACAACTTCAACTAGTGGAGGGGAAAGGAAAAAGAGAAAGGAGATGCATTAATGGAGGTGGTGTAGTTATGTAGGAGTAATGAAGAGAGAGAAATTGTGGATAGAAGAGAGAGAGTAATGGGGGAGAAGTATTGAGGAGAAGAAGAAGAGTGAGAGTGGGAGCATGTGGTGGAGGTAGGGGGAAGGGAAGAGAGGAGGGGGAGGTAGGGGGAAGGGAAAAGAGGAGGGGGAGGGAAGGGACGGGTGGGGAAAGGTGTTGGGTTGGTGCGGGTTAGCAGTAGCGCGGGACCTAAAACACGCTGCTGCTAAGAATTTAGCAGCAGCGCGCTTTGGGATGCGGCGCTACTGCTAACTGGGACAAAAAAGTGTGGCAATTTGAAATTTACCAGCAGCGATCTCGGAAAAAGCGCGCTACTACTACATACTTAGCAGTAGCGCGGTTCTTGCGACCGCGCTACTGCTACTTAGAGTTAGGTGAACACCGCCGGTCGATATTTGTAGCATCGCGTTTTAGGTCGAGCGCGCTACTACTAAATCCTTATCAGCAGCGAGTTTACAGAACACGCGCTACTACTAGTTAGTAGCAGCACTCCTTTTTGAACCGCGCTGCTGCTAAGATTCTGTGTATAGGCTTTTCCCTAGTAGTGAAGATAATTCAACAGCACAATTTGAGATATTAAGAGCTTTTTAGTTAAAGTGAACTATTATATCAATTCAGTTAGCAGACAGGGATATATCAACCAAGCAAAATTCACCATGTCCTAGGCTTACACAGGAAGCCAAAACCAAACCCCAACCAGGACATGAACACATCATAGCAAGAAATCAACCATCAGCTCGATGACTGACACACGAAGAGGCCATATCTTGAAGGCTAGTTCCCAAAGCAATATATGGCAGGACAGAGGAAAATTAGGAGCTCATGGGAAGAGTCGATCGGAGTCAGCTTATCGTACGGATATTGTACCAGGTTCTTCTTCATCTTAGCGTGAAACCCCGCCATCGATGACCCCACCATCGACGACCCGGTGTTGCTGCTGATTCTTTGAAGTGATCTGCACAAAGAGCAAAAAGGTATTCAGCTAGAAAGCACAAGTGTACATCACTGTCGAGCGATAGAACTGAGTTCTGCTTCTTGACCTTCTTGATTCAAGTAGCTGACAAGCAAATGATGAATTGACTTCCTATTCTAGGAGTGCTACTACAACATCAAACCAAAAACAATCATGACCAACACAATGGAGGGATTGACTAACATGGAGGACAACAACAAGAATTAGAGCAATTGTTTGATAAAGATTCAAACTTGCACATGACTATCTCCTTAAAGAAAAAGTCTACAGCTTGTAGTCATAGGCATAGTAATATAGCATGACAGCATTCAATAGGCATAATACATTACTGTAATGTATTCAGATTAATTAGCAAGTTAGCATGGATTGAAAATTATGACTGGCTCAGAATGTTATGACCCGCTACCGGGTGATATATGTTATGGTATGCCTCATAATTCATGTCAATAACATAATGGACTAGCAACCATAGAAAGTAGCTTCAGTCACCGTGATTTGACTTTGAGACTTTCTATTCCATGAAACCAAAACCGGAGATCGCAAAGTGACAGGAAAACAAAGAAGAAAAGAAAGAAAATCAAGTGTAGCATGAACTCAATTTCAAGAATTTGAGCTTCATTTTGGATCTCTATCAGTTATTCCAGGAGTCAGCGAGCTTTAAGTGCTTGTGCTCAGATGGATTAGAGTAGTCCAATTTCAGGGTGCCAAAGGGACAAGCTCATTCGATAATGATACAGGGGCTGCTGCGTAGAACTTTGGTTCAGATTCTGAACGTTAAAAATAAGAGTAAATTCTAGCATGAAGATAACCATAATAAAGTGGTGATGATATTTCTGAACTAGAAAATTATATGGTTTGCATGCAAACGAAATCATATTCAAAGGAATACTAGGTCACTCGACACTTTGAAGAGCAGAATTCCTTCACTATCCAGTAACTGAATCATATGAATGCTTTAAGCATCATTTAGTTGCACAATCAGTTAAGACTTGGATAAACTAAACATTGGTTTGAATATGTAAAGTAATGCTACTACACAGAAACATATTAACTACGATGGCATATTCCATCAAGAACGCGGCAATACAGCTTTGAATTTATATAGCATAGTTGGAAACAAATCAACTACATTTGCAGCATCAGATTAGTTGTGTTTCTAAAAAGATAACAGGAAATTCAAAACATGGAGAATGGAAAGAAGACACATGCATAGACACTTGATGGTGTAATCGTGTTAACCAGGAAGACAAGTCTGTGATCAACTGCAGAACTAAACAACTAGGCCATAAAATATGAGAAACAACTAGTTTGATTTCTAAACCATAATGGGTCAAAACAAAAAATGAAGTGGGGCGCGCAAATAAGTTTTACTTCTTCTAAACTCTGAAGCAAGGATGGTCTACTACATCCGACACTAAAAGATTGACAGTTGAAGATTGCCGGAATTTACATGGAACTAAAGTAAACACTTCAGCATATACCCAAGCCTCTATTCCAGGCAAAGATTTTGCTCTAAGGTTTAGTTCTATTTGTTTGGTGAATACCGCATGTGACACGTGCTATTTGTTTGGTACCTGGTGGTGTAGAACTGCTTTGTAGATTTAAGGTTTCGTTTCAAATTTTTTGAACTGGTGTGGCGTTCGGTTTGGTTGGTTTAGCGTTTTTCCATTCGGTGTGTGGCAGGGTGGTGTGCTTATTTTTCTTGTATGGGTCATCTCAATCCATTTGTGTCTCTGTTTTGGTACGTGCAGTCGCTTTCGGTTGTTTGGACGTGAGTGTTAAAATTTTGATTTTTGTTGTTTGCACCGTTGTAGTATGGAGGGGTTATACGTACGTGTTTGCCTTGCATGCATGCACACTAATTGTGTGCCGACGCGTGGTGGACCAGTTCCATCATGCAATGGGATCGGTGTCGTCAGTGGCTAATGAGCGGGTGGACCAATTAGAGCTGACCAGGGGTGCTGTATTTGCATCCCGGAGCAACACGACAATATGCATGAGCGGCATCATGCAGGAGGTCGGCCAATCGAAACTGATTAGCAGAAGTGTACTTGCTTCCAGGAGCAAAACGACAAGAGAATGGGGATGGAGCCATGCAGCGGGTTGGTGTTATGAGTGGACAGCGGCGATCGGGTGAGACGGTTCGCTTGCGCCGCCTGGATTTCTCGCGCGCGGTCTTTTTTTTTGAGAATGGATTTCTCGCGCGCTGTTCAACCTGTCGTTTTCACCGTATAGATTGCCGCTGCCGCTTTGGTCGTTCTTTCCAGAGTGTGTGCGTTCCTGTTCGTCAATGCTGATTTTCGCGTGTCTTCTGGAGTTCTGCCGCGTGATATGGGGCTATAAATATGGTGGTTTTCATCTTGTGCCGTTGTGTGCGGTTTCATTTCTTTCTTAGTGTTCGATGGTTGCTTCTTCATCCAGTCGTGATGGTTTGCGACGTCCTGGCCGGCCTCGTGGCTCGCGTGGTCTTATGGTTGTTCGTCGTGGTTGTTCCGGTCGGCGTGGTGCTTCTACTGATTCGCCGGATAGGCCTGCGCTTGCTCATCGTCGTCCGTCTTGTCGGCTTGGTCGTCAGGCGCGTGGGTCGCTTTCTTCGTCTGCTTGCTCTGTGTCGTCTTTTGCTTCGGTGGATATTGTGCCGTCTTTTGCTTCGGTGGATATTGATATACCATCTGGTTTGTATCCTTTCTTTTTCGTTCATTTGGTTTTTGCTGCTATTGTGGACTAAATGTTGTGATTTGTTGCTACAAGCAGGTAGTCGTGCCTTTGATGCTTCTCGCAGGGAGGAGGTCCATTTGGGCAAGCGTCTTGTTGATTGTGGCCTTGGTTTGTGTTTTCGGTCCGATGAATTTTCATTTTCCCTGTTGTTTATCGTTATTTAACAATGTGGTTCACTTTGTATATACAGATGTATCTTTTTGCGGGTCGGAGGTGTCTGGGTCTGATGTTGTTGGTGTTGCTGCCTCTCTGCCTTCTATAATCCATGGTATCCTGCCTTTTTTTAGTCTACATGATAATCTGGTGTATGTGGTAATCGTGCATGTGTGTGCTTCCGTCAGTTATACGTTGTGGTGTACAAAGTTACAAAAAAAAAAAAACTGTTTGTGTTATTTGCATCTCATGGTGCAGAAAGTTATGAAAAAAATATGCCCGACCACCACTACTGGGTCCGTACTAGCTTACAGGGCGTACCCAAATCAAGCGCAATCGCGACTCGGGCGGCTGATCGAGCTGATGGACGGACCCATCATCGGGGTCCAACAGGGCAGTGGGGGTAGTAATAGAGGAGTTCGATGTGGGGGATGGAGGCAGCTATTTAAGCTGCTCCTCGCGCCCTCCCGCTTCCGAGGTGGGACTAAACGATGGTGCTGTTTCGCGCGGGCGAGGGGAGTGGGCTGTGGGCCGGCGGAATGGAGCGAGTGGGGGTGTGCCTTTATTGGGCCGTACTGGGCTGGTTGATGCGTGCGGTGCAGTCCTCGCATTTGCGTGCATGGCGCATGCACGTACGTTCGATGCTGTTACGTGCACCCCGTGTTTTACCTGTGTGTTTTTTTTCGTATTGGTTGTGGCATATTTTTGTATGTGTTGAACGTTTTGTTTCCATTGCTGAATTTTTTGTATGTGCAGATAGATTTGTTCCCACTGTTGACGAGGCTACCGTTGCGTCGGGTGCTTCATATTTTTCTGATTGGTTGCGTCGTACGTCGATGGTTACTCATCCACGTGTTGTTCCGCTTCTATGTGCGGGTCCTTCTTTTCGATCCGTTCCCTTAGGTTGGTTGTTACGTACGTGTTATTATGTTACAATATAAAATATTTACTGACTTGCATGCTCTTTTCTTTTTCATTTTTTTAAGTTCTGCCTACGCCCATCGTCCATGCTGCCGATAGTGATCGTGCTCGACGCAAGAGGAAATTGATTCGGTCATACCGGTCTGGGAGGAGTAAAGGTTTGTGCTTCTTATTTTTTATTCTACTTATTTTTAATGTTGTTGATACTGTTTTCGTTGGGGATTGTGTTTTTATATAGTTCGCGTGTTGGGGCTTCCTATCCCGAAGGATCTGGTTCATCTCCTCAAGAGTATGGCGATGTGTAATTATTTTTGTATTTTAGTTGTGTGTATTGTGAAATTATTGGTTTAGTAAATCTATTGTTATTGATGCAGCTGTCCAGAGGGGTCGTTCGTATTATGGCAGTCCGGATCTCATATGTCAGTGGTGTGGGGAATATAAATTTTCTATCTTTAGCAGTGATATCTATCGGTCATGCTCTATAAAAAAGTACATAATCGTTAATTAAAACAACAACATATCTATATTACATAATACTCTTAACATATGACTAGGTCAACAAGCACAAAGAAGTAAACCCATGAAATCAGCAAGACGAGATCATGAAAATAAGAAATAAAAATGAAAGTAAATGAAGCAGAACAATATGATATCTATTTGGTAGTGCAAGTAGAACACTACCAAACATACATGTCTCAACTGATGTAAGGCTAAAAAAAATGGAAGACAATAATACGATATCTCCTACATAGTTCAGTTAGAACACTAACAAGCATATTTCCCTCTAGTGGCAGTACCACCAGTGCCTTGGATAATTATCGCTCGGGCAGCAGCGTCATGGCGATCATCTAGGATCATTGCACACAGAAGCATAGAGAAGCCAAGCAATGCTGCTAGCAGCCCAACTATGAGAACTAGAATCAACTCTGAGCTCACGTCCTCCATTGGAGCCCTCTTCTCGATCCTTTGTGACCGGAGGAACAAAAAAGGTGAAAATCGAGGAGAAGGAATGAGGCACGTTGTGGAGATGGAGAAAGAGGACAGAGTATGTGGTTATTTTTATAGCTTGAACTCGGTGTACGATGGGCGAAATTCACTAACACCGTTCGCCGGTGTTCACAGAGCGAATCTGCGAGCAGTGTGGACAAGGTACTGGTCTCTAAGGTGACTGCTCGCTGCATCGGTAGCGAGTATGTCCTACACTACCATGATACTGCCCTATATGCTCTATGCTCTAGATGGCACAAGTGGGAGGCGTGTAGGAAAGCACGCGAGGCTGGTATTCAGGAGACGAATCTGCGAGCACTGCCGACAAGGTACTGATCTCTGAGATGACTGCTCGCTGCATCGGTAGCGAGCACGCCTCACACTACCATGATACTGCCCTAAATGCTCTATGCCCTAGATGGCACAAGTGGGAGGCGTGTGGGAAAGCACGCGAGGCTGGTATTCAGGAGGCGAATCTGCGAGTAGTGCCGACAAGGTACTGATCTCTGAGATGACTGCTCGCTGTATCGATAGCGAGCACGCCTCACACTACCATCGTACTACCTGGATGCTCTATGCCCTAGATGGTACAAGTGGGAGGCGTGCGGGAAAGCACGCGCGAGGCTGGTATTCAGTAGGCGAATATGCGAGCAGTGTCGAGAAGGTACTGGTCCATGAGATGATTTGTGCTTGACCCAATTCTTTTCTGGATTTTGACATGTGTAATTGTTATATGTATGTATCTTTCTGATTTATGAGTTGTTTTCCAGTGCTCGATCATCGGTGTTCATGAGGCAAACATATGAGAAATACATCGAAGACGCCTCGCACTACCGTGATACTGTCATAGATGCTTTATGCATTAAACGCCATAAGTGGGCAACTTGCTGAAAGTGTGCCATAGATAATAGAGATCAATCACGGAAAAAAAGAAACATACAATAAATATTAGGTTTACCCTATGAAATTAAGGGATAGCTGCTCTGTGGAGTGTAGTAAACAAATATCTAAAATCTGAAAACAAATCGATCTTTTTTTTGTATTTTCCAAAGATCGAGTTAGCAATTATTCAGTTGCCTTTCCAAGGGGCATAGATGCTAATTAATTTTGTTCTTAAATAAAGGTTGAGAATGGAGTGTATGTGGTCATTACAAGGAATACAACGTATCGAAGAGTTGTTCCCCGTTTGTATTTACATTAAATTCAAATAGGTTTGCCTTACTTTAATTCTCTTGCATGAATTAAATTATATTCTTGATTTATTATGTAATTTATCATTCATAATAATTATTTCATTCTAGGCTATATAAAAAAGTGTGTGTGTATATCCAACCCGTTTTGTTTTTTGATACTATACTATATGGTTGAGATTTTATTTTGTTATAACATTCTTCAATCGGCCCATCTGGTTTCGACCAGGCTACTTTACTTCAAGTTTCTGTTTATTCAATATTTAACATTGTGATATAGCCCATACGATCAACTCTTGTTAACCCGTATACACCATGCATGCATTTGAGTGGTGCACTGTGTCGTGCTTTTTTTGCCACCTATCATTTTATATCATTACAATAGCTTACACTGTCTATCTCAGCAATTATATGTAGCACAAAGTTATGGACGGGCGCGGCGTGCCGCCGCGCGAGGTTGGGCTAGTTTATTTCTAAGCATAGAAGGATTCAAAAGATTCATTAGGACAGGTTTTGCATGTACATTTGCAGAGTTAAGAGATGGTGCTTCTCATAACAATTTATAGGAAATTCAAAAATGAAGAATGAGAATAAGTTTTAACCTGTCAAAGACAACTCTATGTTTTGAAACTATAAAATTCAACAAGTAGGCTAGGGAACAAATGCCCCTTGTCCTTAATAGTTTTTGTAAAGCAATGGAGCCAATCCACATGATCTATCTAACCCAGTTGATGTTTACGAACCTGCAGGAAAAAGGAGGTTAAGAGAGGAGGTCTGGGGGCAGGGAGAGAAGGTGAAGGAGACGGGCGAGTTAGCACCTTGGGCAGTGGTGGTGGCACACGATTAGATTTATCGGAAGCTCGCACCCAGATTTTTCTATCAACATTGTCTGATTCATGCATAGTACCCCTTATGGTTGATGCGATGAAGCTGAGACCTGGTATGCAATTACGTCTTTAGTTATAGCTCGGATGTTAGGCTTGACCTTATACACTATTGAATAAAGAGACATCCGAAATTTCAGGTCATGTATACACTCATGGTGCATCCTTATTCTCATTTAAATCATGGAATAATTTAAATTACTTCCTTCCCATATAATGCAGAGTGCTACTTATCAAAACAGAGGAGCAGCATGCTTATCTAAAAGGGCAAGTAAATCACACGAGTAAGTAGGAGATATCTAAAACAGCAAGCAACTCACACAAATAACCATTAATGACACAAGACATGCTACACACGTATTCGTTCCAGGGAATCTAAAAACAAATGGGATTTTGCTGCTTCATTTAGTTGCAGAATCAGTTAGACTGGGATCAACTGAACAAGAAGTTGAATAAAGGTAAAGTTCCTCTGTAGGTCGAGCTACATGGAACCTCTTATTTTTAACCCTTCACCATTGCTTTGAGATCCGTACTCTTCAATTAACTTGCAACAAGAAGATTTCTCTTTTTTGTTTCTCTCAAACGAAAGAACATATGGACTTCAAACTTTGCAGATCAAACAAACTTTACAACTTCAATGTGTGAAAAAACTTTCAGATTTTTTGGACCAACATAAGTATACAAAGTGAGGATTTTTTGATTAAAATAAATAAATTTTAGCATTTTAAATGCATGAAAAAATCTGAAAGTTTTTTCCCACATAGTAATTAGAATGTTTTGTTGTCCTGCAAAGTTTGAAATTTATACGTTGTTTCGTTTGAGAGAAACAAAAATGACAAATGTGCCTGCACGGATCACGATACAAAAAATAGATGGCTAAGATAAGGGGTACCATGTAGCTCAAGCCACATAATAAAAAAGGAATACTACCACCGAGAAAGATACTAACTACAGTGGTGTATTCCGTCAACGATTCGCTCAGGACAACTTTGAATTTATAATATTGCATTCCTCGCTGCTAGATGTGAACCAACCAAGTACATTTACAGCATGAGATGGTTGTTTCTGTAAACAAAAGTGCAGAACTAAACAACTAGGCCATGAAACTTGAGAAACAACCAGTTTGGTTTCTAAGCAGTAATGGGGGAAAACAAAATTGAAGTTGAGAGCACAAATAAGTTGAATTTCCTCTAAACTCTGAAGCAAGAATAATGGCCAACCACATCCGACGATTGCCAAATTTACATGGAATGAAAATAAACATTCCAGTAAATTTATTTGTAAGCATTAAAGGATTCAAAAGAAGATTCATCAGGACCAGCTTTTGCAGAGTGAAGAGATGATGTTTCTCATTATAATAATTTACAGGAAATTCACAAATGAAGAATAAGAATCAGTTTTAACCTCTCAAAGACAAGTCTGTGTTTTCAAACTGTGGAGTTCAACAAGTAGGCTAGGGACAAATTCCCTTTGTCCGTGATAATCAAGCACTGGAGCCAAGCCACATGATGCATCTCACCTAGCTGATGCTTGGGAACCTTTGGGAAAAAGGAGGTTAAGAGAGGAGATTTGGGGGGCAGGACGAGTGAGTACCTTCAGCAGCAATGTGGTGGTGGCAGTGGCAGGCAGTGTTGAAGCTCCTAACAAGGTGGAACTGCTTGTGCTCGGATGGATTAGTTCATCCAAGTTGCGCATCGAACACATTGGCAAGCTCGTTCAATACTGAATTATAGGAAATCATTGCATCATTTACTAGCACAATCAATTAAGTTAAATGGGATAACTTAAACAGCGAGTTGAATAGAGAAAAAGAAATGCATCTACCCAGAAAGATAGTAGCAAGTCAACAAAAATGATATAGTATACATTCCTGCTAGATGGCAACCAAGCACTACGGGATAGTATGATTTTTCAGTTCAGACTAGAGGATATTAATTTGTATCAATGTCAAGCTGAAGACACCTCTGGGTTGGAAGCTGCAGTGTTAAAAAAGCTAGAGCGCTAGACTAAGGAACAAAAATTCACAGACTCTCACACTCCTCCTTAATTTTCCAATCTACAGTACGAGAAACAACTAGGCCATGAATGAAACATGAGAAACAACCAGTTCGATTTCTAAATTATAATAGGGGGGAAACAAGCAAGAAGTGGGGCGCGCAAATAAGTTCGATCTCCTCTGAACTCTGAAGCAAAAAAGAATGGTCTACCACATCCAGCACTACAAGATTGACAGTTGAAGATTGTTGGATTTACATGGAACCAAAATAAACATTTATGTATATTTATTTCTAAGCAAGAACGATTCAAAAGATTCATCAGGACCAGCTCTCTTTTGCACACCCACAAGTGCATTTGCATAGTTAACAGATGACGTTTCTCATAACCTCTACAGGAAATTCAAAACGTGAAAAGCGGGATTCAGTTTTAACCTCTCAAATACAAGTCTCTGTTTAGAACTGCAGAGTTCAACAAGTAGGCAATGGAACAAATGCCCCTTGTCCTTAATATTTTTTGTTGGCAATCCACATGATGCATCACCTCGCTGATGTTAGTAACCTGCAGAAAACAAGAGGTTAGGAGAGGTGATTTGGGGGTATGAAGAGAAGGTGAAGGAGACGAGTGAGCACCTACAGCAGCGATGTGGTGGTGGTGGGACACGGTGCTGATGCTCCCGACACACCCTAACTGTTTGTGCTCGGATGGATTGGTTCATCCAAGTTGAGCGTTCCGCAAATTGGCAAGCTCGTTCGGTTTGGAACTGTACAAAGACAATGCACCATTTACTTGCACAGTTAACTAAATTAAATGGGATCACTTGAACAAGTAGTTGACTATGAAAAATAATGCGTCCACACAGCAAGATAGTACTAAGTCGAATGGAATACTCAATTCGGAATTTTCTCGGTACATTCAGCCTACCAAGTCGAATGGAATGCTCAATTTGGGCACATGATTCAAACTAGTGTGGGATCTTCAGCACCCGATGAGAAGTGGAACTTGCTTTGGAGTGTATAGTGCCCAGCCAAGATCAAGATTTTCATACGGCGAGTTCTCCATAGAGCTATTCCGTGCCGGGCGGTTCTTGTGTCGAAGCACATGAACGTGAAAGTACACTGTCCAGACTCCAGAGTGTAATTTAGGCCCGGATAGTAATAGTATACGACACTTCCTCTTTGCATGCCCGGGATCAATAGAGGTCTGGAGACAATTGGGTCTGTATGATATAGTAAAGGTGAAATGCACAAATTATAAATCTAATGAGGAAGCGGTGCAAGCTCTGTTGAGCATGGAAGAAACAGAAGTCCAGATTTTAGGCCTCCCCAAACTGAGGGAAGTGGCGGCCACTATGGCGTGGTATCTATATATGTTTTAAACAACGGAAGATCTACGATGGAGAGGACACCCAGAACCCTACACAGATTGCCCTAGCAATCCGTGGAGTCTCTGCAAATTTCACTATCACTTGCTCACCAAGGTCCAAAGTTCGTGTAGAAGCTTGGAAGAAGCCGCCGTTGGGTTACATTGAATTAAATGTAGATGTTGGCTTTCATCATGACCTTGAAGGATATGTGCGGGCATTCATCCGATACCACAACGGGGAATTCATTGCGGCAGCAAATGAACGAGTAGACATATGTTATGACTCCTCCACAGCAGATGCCTTGGCAGTTAGATTTGGCTTGAACCTTTGCCAGAACTATGGTTATAGCAAGATCGTTATCAACTCTAGCTTATGAATTTGCTAGGCTAGTTAAATTTTCTCCTCCTTCCCTACGGATGGATTCGGCACCAGCTGAGGTGCTACCATTATTTGTAAACGATGTTACCATTTTGCTAAATGAATAAAGGAGAAGAAGGTTCTCAAAAAAAAGCGGGGTTAGGAAAATGTCTACTTGCTCCATTTAGTTTAATTAGATTATCATCCTATCTTATTTTCAACTTTTCCATAGATTGCACCTGGGTTGGCCTTGTTTAAGCGACCGGCAACTGGTTAATTAGCTGGATCACTGTTGTCACATGACTTGTTCTTGTTTACATCTACATGATGCCACATGTCACACATTTCCAAGGATAGTTTCAGACAGCACATGACTTGGCCAGGTTCATTCGAGCAAAGGCGACTAGTCATTTTTGCTAGTCATCTCCCAACCACATCAACACGCACAATCTCACTATATTTGACCAGATGTTGCGCTACCAAGTGTTTAAAAAGTAGAGCACCTCCAGTCGTCTTTATCGTTCATTTCATTTATTTATTTTGGAACGAAGACGCCAACAGCGTCCGGCTTTAAATTAATAAAGCCAACAGGCGGTAGCCGACATAGTTCACACGAGTTAACGACATCGAACAGGCCTACAGACATACCAAAAGAAGAGCAGATCACAGTTTACCAATCATCAGCACGCAGGCTGGCATAATATCAGCACGCAGGCTGGCAAAGCAAGGTCTGAAAACTACATAAACGCGCAAAAGGTGACAAGGATGAGGACGATGCAAGGAATCAGTCGTGGCCAGCATCTTGTCTCGCTTCATTTTGGACGGTACGGATCTTTGCCATCGTCTCGGTCATACGCTCCTCATCACGCGGTTTCCCCAACGGCGCCCAAGTCTGCAAAAAGAGATGACATTTGTACAGGATATCAGCTGGATGAGAAGGGAACTTCTTCTCAATGGTCATCTTATTGCGAATAGTCCATAGTGACCACAGCAACGCCCCTACGCAACACCACACAATCCGTGCTCTAGCGCCTTTTTGCCAACATAAAATATTTAAGAGGTCGACGCCTGACGCAGGGTTCCAGTTTTGCTGGAACGCAGCACGCACTGCGCTCCACGCAAATCTAGCGAGGTGGCAGTGGAAGAAGGTGTGGTTAGCATCTTCTATATTATTGCACAGCGCAGAAGATCCGTCGGATGGACCGTTGCGGGTAGCAACGTTATCCGCTGTTGGGAGGCGATTTTGAAACATCTGCCAGAGGAAGATCTTTATTTTCAGCGGGATGCCAGCCTTCCATAGCCCCCGAGCTATGTCCAGCGCTTCTCCCTCTGTTAGTTTAGTGTATAGGGATTTGACCGAGAACGATCCCGAGGAAGAGAGCTTCCATGAGACCTCGTCCTCACCCTGGCAAATAGTGCGCTGGCCGATCATGGCCAGCACCGCGTTCCACTCAACTTCCTCATGCGGTAGCAGCGCGCGCAGAAAATTAACAGAAGGGGGGAGTTCCGGAGAGCATCGCCCACCAGCAGCTCCGTGTTCGCAGCAACTTGGAAAGCAGCTGGGTGACTCTGCCAAAGCGGAGATGTGCCCAGCCATGAGTCCAGCCAGAAGCGCGTGGATAGGCCATCGCGGACCTGGAACTTTGCCCCTAAGGTAAACGCTGGTCTAACCGCCTGGATCCCGTTCTAGAAAGGAGAGCCCGAGAATTTAGCAGAGAAAACATTTCCGTTCGGGAAATACTTGGCTTTAAGAAGGTCAGCCCAGAGACCCGCCTCATTTTGGGCTAGCCTTCACCACCAGCGGGAAAGGAGAGCAACATTCATGAGTTTGGAGTTCAGAATCCCCAAGCCACCGTACTATTTTGGGCGACATATCGAAGCCCATTTGACGAGGTGGTACTTCCGCTTAATTCCCGTTCCTTCCCAAAAGAAGCGGGAGCGGGGCGTGTCCAATTTAGCGTGAACCCCATCCGCTAACAGGAACATACCCATGGTGAACATAGGGCGGGACCAAAGACTAGAGTTTGGAAGGATAAGTCGAGCTGCAGAAGACATAAACCTCCCTCTCCAAGGGCTCACTCTACCCGCAGTCTTTCCATAAAGAGGCTCCCATTCCTTAATGGAAAGACGGCTATGGGAGACCGGCAGGCCTACGTATTTGGTTGGCAGGCTCCCTAGCTTGCAGTTGAGCACATTTGCCACACGCACATTCTCTTGGTCATTCATCCCCATGGTTATGACCTCGCTCTTGAGGAAATTGATTTTGAGCCCGGACAAAAGCTCAAAGGCAAGCAACAAAAGCTTAATCGAAGCTATGCTATTGTCATCAGGCTCAAAAAGAAGCATGGTGTCGTCTGCGTACTGCAGGTGCGTGACCCCTCCCGGAATCAGGTGCGACACCAGCCCTTTGATGTGTCCTGCCGAGCGAGTGATGTGACGGCGGCCCGATCTTTCGATGAGAGTGGGGATAATTATCGATTTGGTGGATTTTGACCTTGACGATCCGGCTATACCGTACCCGACGATACGCCTCGACAATCGCTAAACCAATCTCCGATGGTTATTGACCTTGCCGAAGGCACGATCAACCTGAACAACGAGGTTCGTGTTCCTGCAAGCAACCGAAGAACCGGCAAGAACAAAAGGTGAATTGCAACTGAAATTGCGGATAATAAACTGAGCACACGAACTAGATGAAAAGTTGGGGTTCCACTGTGGATCTGACAAGGCGGTAGTCCTACACGTCTCGTAGATGCGAATTGTAGCGATGGCTAGACAATACAATAAAACCCGAGTTTAATCCTAAACGGAGGCTAATTATTTATAGTAGTACGAAGGGGAGCCGTCGCCTTGATTTGTTGTTCAATGGACCAGCCGTGCGTTGCTTGGATGCTGGGGCGCTCACGTGGCCGGCATTGCACGTGGCCCACTCAAGCCCATGTGTGTGTGGGCTGAATTGCATGCATGCTCCTGTGGGCCTGGCCCTCCTCCTCTGTGCATGCACGTTCCACCATTGCATGGCTCAGCCGTATCGTACAGATGTGTGAACACTACACAAGCATGTATTTGTATATGCACAAGCAACCGTATCTTGACACGTGGTTTGAATAAATCTCCGTTAATCCTGCATGAAATAAATAGAGATGTAGTAATTTTGTCTTTAATAATAAAATAATATATTTCATAATTACTACTAGAATTCACCTGAAAATTATGCATGTTTATAATACTTTCGATCTTATCTGAGGTAGTCATGTCCTTATCATCCTCCCTTTCTTGAAAACAAAGCCGTCCTCTGCGTTGATTATTCTGAAAATGGACTAACCAAGAAGACAATGTGTATGCATGGTGTATGTATATATCATCCGTTTTAACTCCTCTCAACTGTTGCACAATTAATATCTCCATGTAAGAATGGTGAGCATATTTGATGTGATCAAAAGTCAAGGAATCATCACAAGAAATATACCGATGAAACAAATTGTAACTTAGTTTGCACATATATGTGAAGCATATATTCGTATCATCGGATTTGTAATGCTCATCAGTAAACAATCCCATCATAGGGGAATAATATTGAATTCTTTCCAAATTGCTTGCGACAACATACTTAAATAAGTAATCATGCAATGAGCTGTTTAGAATATATCTAGCATCGATATTGGAGGGCATATCAAAATGATTAAGCATTTGAAAGTTGTTTTTCTGCTTGAAATCAGCAACTTCATCACATGTAATGCAAATCCTATGCACCAAAAATTCATTGTCTACACAGTCGTCGCCAAACAGGCTAAAGGTAATACTAGGCGCATAAACACTTTTCACGGAACACGACCATGTGATTTCAGCTATTCTATTTCTCGCATGTGACAAAGGCATAGGGGGATCCATCAAAATAGAATACAAAGAATTAGCATGAGAAATTCTAGCTAATACTTCATCATGTTTAACCAACTGTATGTGATCCAAACCATACTGAACAATTAGGTCATATGGGCCAGCCTTTAATTGAGTTGGAGCACCCAAATCAATGGTGAAATCATGTTCAACAATAGGTGCACTCAAAATAGTGAATATTTTAGTTGTTTGATCACATGGTGAACTCAAATCAACAAGATAATCATCTGAAACAGGTGGTGTGAGCAAATCAGTAAATTCATTATTACCTTGTAGTCCTCGCTCACATGAAGTAAGAGCAGTCGGCGATGATGCCTCATAAACTCCTTGTGGCGCAATCATAGTTGGTGGTGCAGCGGAGGAAGTAACCTTCTTTGATGCGGATTCGATTGCACCCTTGTTCGTCGTGTATACCCGTCCTCTTAATTTCTGTTCAGCTTTACAGGCAAGACGAAACAAATGGTCGATGGAATATAGTTCTTTATGTAATATTATGTCTTGTATATCATGGTTTAAACCTCTCCAAAATCTATTCAAAAAATCTTCTTCACATTCTTCTAATCCACAACGAAGCAAAGTAGTACACAAATTATCATAATATTCTTCAACAGTGTTATTGCCTTGTGCTAAACGTTGCAATTCTCTAAGCAAATAACTAGCATGGTATGAAGGAATAAATCGGTTTCGCATAACAAGTTTTAAAGCTTTCCAAGTAGTAGGTGTATTATAAATATTTTCTCTGCAATAATTTCTCCACCAAACTGAAGCAAAACCGAAAAAGCTTTTAGTGACATCATTTATTTTCTTAGGCTCGGAAAAATCATGGTTACCAAAGATTTCTTCGACCTCCATTTCCCAATCAATGTACGAATCGGGGTCATATTTACCCTCAAAATTTGGCAGAGTGGTAACCTGATGATGTGTGTTTCGACCATGATGTACATCTTCTGACGGTCGTCGTACCTGCTGTGGTGGGAAAGAGTGTTTTGCATCAACATGTGGTAAGTCATCTCCGACAACAGACGCAACCCAGCTATTGGCCTTTCTAGAATCTGCCATGGTTAGTACCATACAAAAAAATTCACAAGTATAATGTTCCTGTGGTACTGCTCGGAGGTGGCGGGAAAAATTCTCTCAACACTCTAGCAATTACCAAGCTCTTACCAGTTCTTACCGTGCTGCAGTGGTTGTCGGCTGTTGGCGATGTCAATAGTTATCAAAAGATTGATATAGCGATTACCAAGTGATCGAACAGGATACAATATAGGTAGTGGAGCTTGGTGATGGTTTCCTCAACTCACAATATCAGTGGCACAATTGAGCAAAAAGTAATGCAAGCTGAATAATTGCTCAAACTTCTAACTAGTGCTGGCAGTCGACTAGTAAGAGATAAAACAATCTAAGCCCAGATACTGAATCAAGTGAGTGAAAATCGATGAAAATAAGATAGCTCTAAGTAGCTAGATATAAGTGAGGTATAAACGGCGTGTATAATAAAGCTCGAAAGCAGATGGTAAATGATGCGGCGATGAACACTGTAGCAACAAAATAATGTCCAGAAAAGGAAATATCAGCCCAAAACAGATGCTAGTCGGCCTGCTTTTTTTTGCAACTTTTCTTTTAACTTTTTTTTTCTTTTTTTTTGCTCTTTTTTTTCTCTCTTTTTTTTTGCCGGTTGCTAGCACAATCACGGACAGACTTCAAGTCACAAGAGATAAAAAAGAGCAAGGCTACTGGACAAGCTGCAACGAGAGCTAGTTACAAGCACTTGAGTGTGGAGATTAGCGTGGACTACTACTAATACACAGGTAGCCGGCGGAGATTTTTGGGTGGCGCGTGGAGGCAGACAAAGAAAGTTGGATGTCTAGTGCGTGGGAATAGTGGCGCGGAGGGGCAGACACTGGGTGGCTGATGTCTGGGAGGACGCGCGAGACGAGGCTGCACGTACGCACGTGGAGGTTGACTAGTCTGGAATACGCTCGTGGAACAACACATGTACGCGTATAAAACAATCCAACTTGCTTTTTGATTTCAGATTACGAACGAACTCGCGACAGAAAATATGATGGACAAAAACAAGTGCGATCTAGTAGACAATTTGCTCTCGAACAAATCTAAACCAGCACTAATTCTAGGATGTATGCAACCAAAAATTCAACTACGCAAATACTAGATGCAAAAATTGCTAAAAGGCTAAAAAGATAGGTGTAATGGATGAACTAATCTTTTTTTTTTGGCTTTTTCGTGGGTTTATAGGACAGAAAATAAACTAAACTACGAAAATTGTAAATCTCTCACCGATAAACCTGAAAACTGAAATCACTTGATGTGACGGCGGCCCGATCTTTCGATGAGAGTGGGGATAACTATCGATTTGGTGGATTTTGACCTTGACGATCCGGCTATACCGTACCCGACGATACGCCTCGACAACCGCTAAACCAATCTCCGATGGTTATTGACCTTGCCGAAGGCACGATCAACCTGAACAACGAGGTTCGTGTTCCTGCAAGCAACCGAAGAACCGGCAAGAACAAAAGGTGAATTGCAACTAAAATTGCGGATAATAAACTGAGCACACGAACTAGATGAAAAGTTGGGGTTCCACTATGGATCTGATAAGGCGGTAGTCCTACATGTCTCGTAGATGCGAATTGTAGCGATGGCTAGACAATACAATAAAACCCGAGTCTAATCCTAAACGGAGGCTAATTATTTATAGTAGTACGAAGGGGAGCCGCCGCCTTGATTTGTTGTTCGATGGACCAGCCGTGCGTTGCTTGGATGCTGGGGCGCTCACGTGGCCGGCATTGCACGTGGCCCACTCAAGCCCATGTGTGTGTGGGCTGAATTGCATGCATAGGCATGGCCCTCCTCCTCTGTGCATGCACGTTGCACCATTGCATGGCTCAGCCGTATCGTACAGATGTGCGAACACTACACAAGCATGTATTTGTATATGCACAAGCAACCGTATCTTGACACGTGGTTTGAATAAATCTTCGTTAATCCTGTATGAAATAAATAGAGATGTAGTAATTTTGTCTTTAATAATAAAATAATATATTTCATAATTACTACTAGAATTCACCTGAAAATTATGCATGTTTATAATACTTTCGATCGTATCTGAGGTAGTCATGTCCTTATCAGCGAGCCCAGTGGACCATAGCAGATAAAGCATCCGCAACAAAGTTAAAAATATTCGGAGACAAGGGGTCTCCTTGTCTAAGACCTTTTTTGTTGCGAAAGAATCTGCCCACCTCCCCATTAATAGAGACAGCCGTTTTCCCACAGTTAATTAGGTTCATAATACGATGGACAAAGCCAGCCTCAAAACCTTTTTTAAGAAGCACCTCCCGCACAAACTCCCGGTTTACACGGTTGTAGGCTTTCTCGAAATCGAGCTTGAGCAGCACCCCTTGCTGCATTCTAATCTTAAGCTCATGCACGATCTCATGGATGGCAATGGGGCCCTCCAGGATGTTCCGACTTTTAAGGAAGGCCGTTTGGCTTTTGAGAATAACCCGCTGCGCAACCGGGGCCAGACGAGTCGCGTATGCCTTGGCGCAGATCTTGAAAGGCACATTAGTCAACGTAATGGGTCCGAAAAGTTTGACGTTGTCCGCCCTTTAACCTTTGGAATAAGGCTAATGACCCCAAAATTGAGGCGAGAGACATCTACCGTTCCGAGGGCAAACCCATTGACTATGCCAAGGAAGATGGGCCGGAGCATAGGCCAAAATCTACAAAAGAATTCGACCGGCCAGCCATCGGGGCCAGGGGCCGTGCCTTCTGATAACTCGCAAGTATACGGGATAGTTGTAGCCTCTTTCGATAAGTAAGAGTGTCGAACCCAACGAGGAGCTAAAGGTAGAACAAATACTCTCTCAAGTCCTATCGGCCACTGATACGACTCTACGCATGCTTGACGTTCGCTTTACCTAGAACAAGTATGAAACTAGAGGTACTTTATAGGTGTGATAGGATAGGTTTGCAAGATAATAAAGAACACGTAAATAAAAAGTAGGGGATGTTTAAATAAAGATGCAATAAAGTAAATTTAGGGAGTGTGGAAAAGTGATGGTAGGAGTTGTGGAATTGTCCCTAAGCAATTGACTATGTTACTAGACCGGTAATCACTATTGCAATTCTATTTGAGGGAGAGGCATAAGCTAACATACTTTCTCTACTTGGATCATATGCACTTATGATTGGAACTCTAGCAAGCATCCGCAAATACTAAAGATTCATTAAGGTAAAACCCAACAACAACAGTAAAGTATCAAGTCCCCTTGATCCCATACGCAAACAACCTACTTATTCGGGTTTGTGTTTCAGTCACTCACGCAACCCACCATAAGCAAATCATAAACATATTGCAAACCCTACAGCGGGAATCCCTCATGCTTGCGCGACATGGAGAGCACAATAGGACGGCACCAATAATAAATATGCAACTCAAACCAATCATACCAATTCATCAATCACCGATATGACAATGAAAATCTACTAAGACATCATAGGATGGCAACACATCATTGGAAAATAATATGAAGCATAAAGCACCATGTTCAAGTAGAGGGTACAGCGGGTTGCGGGAGAGTGGACCACTTTAAATAGAAGGAGGAAGGTGATGGAGATGTTGGTGAAGATGACGGAGGTGTTGGTGAAGATCGCGGTGATGATGATGGCCCCCGGCGGCGTTCCGGCGCCACCGGAAGCAAGGGGGAGAGAGCCCCCCTACTTCTTCTTCTTCTTCCTTGACCTCCTCCCTAGATGGGAAAAGGGTTTCCCCTCTGGTCCTTGGCTCCCATGGCGTGGGAGGGGCGAGAGCCCCTCCGAGATTGGATCTATCTCTCTCTTTCTGCGTTCTCAGATTCTACCCCTTCATCGTTTCTCAAATATCCGGAGATCCCTAACTCCGATTGGGGTGAATCTTTCGCCCAGATCTTTCTCATAAAATTAGCTTTCTTGCGCCAAAAGAAGAGCGTCAACCACCTTACGGGTGGCCCACGAGAGCCCAGGCCACGCCCAGGGAGGAGGGCGCGCCCCCCTGTCTCGTGGCCACCTTGGACACCGTTTCGCGTTGATT
Source organism: Triticum timopheevii (assembly GCA_963921465.1). Taxonomy (NCBI): domain Eukaryota; kingdom Viridiplantae; phylum Streptophyta; class Magnoliopsida; order Poales; family Poaceae; genus Triticum; species Triticum timopheevii. Next base: position 9,964,945 of record OY997271.1, read on the forward strand.
TTACTTCCAGAAAATCATAAATATTCCAAAAAAAAATCTCCGTCCGTTTTTATCCCGTTTGGACTCCGTTTGATATTGGGTTTCTGCGAAACAAAAAACATGCAACAGACAGGAATTAGCACTGGGCACTGGATCAATATGTTAGTCCCAAAAAATAGTATAAAAAGTTGCCAAAAGTATATAAAAGTTGTAAAATATTGGCATGAAACAATCAAAAATTATAGATACGACGGAGACGTATCAGCATCCCCAAGCTTAATTCCTGCTCGTCCTCGAGTAGGTAAATGATAAAAAAAATGATGTGGAATGCTACCTAGCATAATCTTGATCATATGTCTAATCATGGCATGAATATTAAGACATGAGTGATTCAAAGCAATAGTCTATCATTTGACATAAAAACAATAATACTTCGAGCGTACCAATAAAGCAATCATGTCTTTTCAAAACAACAAGGCCAAAGCAAGCTTATCCCTACAAAATCATACAATTTGGCCATGCTTCATTTTCGTCACACAAAATGCCCCCATCATGCACAACCCTGATGACAAGCCGAGCAATTGGTTCATACTTTTTAACGCGCTTCAGCTTTTTCAGCCCTCACGCAATACATGAGCGCAAGCCATGGACATAGCACTATAGGTGGAATAGAATATAATGATGTAGGTTATGTGGAGAAGACAAAAAAGGAGAAAGTCTCACATCGACGCGGCTAATCAACGGGCTATGGAGATGCCCATCAATTGATGTCAATGCGAGGAGTAGGGATTGCCATGCAACGGATGCACTAAGAGCTATAAGTGTATGAAAGCTCAACAAAAGAAACTAAGTGGGTGTGCATCCAACTTGCTTGCTCATGAAGACCTAGGGCATTTGAGGAAGCCCATTGTTGGAATATACAAGCCAAGTTCTATAATGAAAATTCCCACTAGTATATGAAAGTGAGAACATAGGAGACAATCTATATGAAGAACATGGTGCTAGTTTGAAGCACAAGATATGAGACTCACTACATGAAGAACATGGTGCTACTTTGAAGCACAAGTGTGGAAAAAGAGATAGTAACATTGCCCCTTTTTATTTATTTTCTTTATTTTCTTTTTCTTTTTTTCTTTTTTTTCTCTTTTTTTCTTTGGCCTTTCTTTTTTTTCTTTTTGGCCTTTTTGGGGGGGGGGGGGGGGGGACAATGCTCTAATGATGATCATCACACTTTTATTTACTTACAACTCGATATTACAACTCGATACTGGAACAAAGATATGACTCTATATGAATGCTTCCGGCGGTGTACCGGGATGTGCAATGATCTAGCGTAGCAATGACATCAAAAAAGGGACAAGCCATGAAAACATCATGCTAGCTATCTTACGATCATGCAAAGCAATATGACAATGAATGCTCAAGTCATGAATATGATGATGATGGAAGTTGCATGGAAATATATCTCGGAATGGCTATGGAAATGCCATGATAGGTAGGTATGGTGGCTATTTTGAGGAAGATATAGGGAGGCTTATGTGTGATAGAGCGTATCATATCACAGGGTTTGGATGCACCGGCGAAGTTTGCACCAACTCTCGAGGTGAGAAAGGGCAATGCACGGTACAGAAGAGGCTAGCAATGATGGAAAGGTAAAAGTGTGTATAATCCATGGACTCACATTAGTCATAAAGAACTCATATACTTATTACAAAAGTTTATTAGCCCTCGAAGCAAAGTACTACTACGCATGCCCCTAGGGGGATAGATTGGTAGGAAAAGACCATCACTCGTCCCCGACCGCCACTCATAGGGAAGACAATCAAAGAAACACCCCATGCTTCAAATTTGTCACACAACGGTTACCATACATGCATGCTACGGGACTTGCAAACCTCAACACAAGTGTCTCTACAATCCACAACCACCCACTAGCATGAATCTAATATCACCATCTTTATATCGCAAAACTATTGCAAGGAATCAAACATATCATATTCAGCGATCTACAAGTTTATGTAGGATTTTATGACTAACCATGTGAATGACCAATTCCTGTCATCTCTCTAAAAAGATATAAGTGAAGCAAGAGAGTTTAATTCTTTCTACAAAATATATGCCCACGCTCTAACAAATATAAGTGAAGAAAAAGAGCATTCTACAAATGGCGGTTCTCTATGTGAAGAGAAACAGGCAATCCAAACTTCAAAAGATATAAGTCAAGCACATGAAGCATTCTATAAAACCATACTCAAAATATTTAAGTGAAGTGCAATGAGAATTATATAAATCAACCAAGGACTATCTAATACCAGCATGGTGCATAAAAGAAAAATGAAAACTAAATGCAAAAGACGCTCCAAGACTTGCACATAATGCACGAACGAAACGAATTCGAAAACATACCGATACTTGTTGAAGAAAGAGGGGATGCCTTCCGGGGCATCCCCAAGTTTAGACGCTTGAGTCTTCTTGAATATTTACTTGGGGTTCCTCGGGCATACCCAATCTTGAGCTCTTGCCTCCCTTCCTTTTCCTCATATCGAGACATCCTCGATTAGACACTACATCCATACAAAACTTCAACAGAAAACTCGGTAAGATCCGTTAGTATATTAAAGCAAATCACCACTCTATGTACCATCGCAAACCAATTCATATTTTGTTTTTGCATTGTTTCTACTTTAATATAGCTTTTCCATGGCTTAATACACTGATAAAAATTGATAGATTCATCAAAACAAGCAAACTATGCATCAAAAACAGAATCTGTCAAAAACAGAACAGTCTGTAGCAATCTGAAAATCCACCATACTTCTGGTACCCCAAAACTTCTACGAAAATTAGGAAAAATAAACAAGTTGTATAGAAAGACAGTGCAAAAGGAATCAGAACCAATTGACGTTCCAGTTAAAAATGTAAAATCGCGCACTACAGCCAAAGTTTCTGTCCTGCACCGTACAAACCAACAAGCATTGTAAACATCCTAAAGGCAAACCTTAGCACATTATTTTTATAATACAATGGAATTATACAAGGGGATAATTATTTTTGTTGAAAAGTTTCTGTAATCAAGATTCACAAAGTTTTCGTGAGCATGAACAAAGTTCAAGGCTAGCTCCAACTTCAACAATGCTTGTCTTTCTCACTTTCACTTTCCTTTTTGAAAAGTTTTTAGGTTCCCCTCTTTATTTTTTGTGTTTTTAAACTATATGAAAGCACTCAACAGAAATGAATGACTCTCTAAAACTTCCGGGTTGTCTCCCTGGCAGCGCTTTCTTTAAAGCCATTAAGCTAGGCATATAGTGCTCAAGCAATGAATCCACCCGGATCCCAAGGTATATCAAAGCCAATTTTAATTAAAAATGATTTGTAATTTAGTAGTGAGCATAAAGTAACATATATCATGCAACAACGAAGTCTAACTCTCTTCCTATGCATCGGCATGTCATAAAAGAATAATTCATGCACACCAAGTAAAGGCCAATACACAGTATAAGCAGTTTCTTGCAATTCTATCATGTTGGAAACATAGAGAGGTGGAGATATAGTTCCTCTCTCATAATAATTGCAAGTAGGAGCAGCAAGCACATGCATATTACATTCATCAAAATCATCATGTGCAACGGTAAAATGCAACCCATCAACATAATCCTTAATAAGCACAAACTTCTCCGATATAGTGTAGTTTGGAGAATTCAAAAAGATAATAGGACTATCATGCGTGGGTGCAATAGCAACAATTTCATATTTAACATAAGGAACTATAGCAAGTTCATCTCCATAAGCATAATTGATATTGGCATCTTGGCCACAAGCATAGCAAGCATCATCAAAAAGGGATATTTCAAACAGATTCAAGGGATCATAGCAATCATCATAGCAATCATCCTTCGATAAGCACGAAGGGGAATTAAATAATGTATGAGTTGGAGGGTTACTCTCATTAGAAGGTGGGCACGGGTAGCTAATACACTCTTTCTCCTTTTGTTCTTCGCTCTCCTCATCATCTTTTTCATCCAATGAGCTCACTCTTTCATCAATTTCTTCTTCCATAGCTTCCTGCAAAATATTAGTATCTTCTTGGACAGCGAACAATTTCTTCATAAATGCATTAATATAGTAATTGTATTCATAATTTTCAAAGCAATATCTAAGTATAGCAAGATTTCCAGGCCTATAAGCATCATCATCTAAAGCTTCATACTTTTCAAACAAAGATTCAATTTCATAAGCAGCCTTAAAAGCAACAAATTCTTCTATTTGTTCCACATCATAGTAATCATATATACCATTAGCATAAGAAGCTAAGGTTTCATTATCATTAAATTTGCATGAAATGGGAAGGTGTGGAGCCTCCATCCTAGAGCAACAAGTAATATCATATCTCAAGCATAGATTCCAGGCATACCAACGCAACATAATAAATTGATCCCATAATAGTTTCCCTTTTTGTGTTGAGCGATAATCCCTAAAGTATTCACGTTGATCCAACGTGTCTCCCATTATAAAGTTGAATGGGGTTTTCTCAGGATTATCAAAGTAGTACACAATATCTTTCGCATAATGAGAATCGAGGGTTTTAGGACTTACCCCATCCTCATGAGTAGCAAGTACAACTAATTTTTTTGGTATTTTGTGTTCCATATCCATAACTAAAGATAGAGAACAACTTAGAACAGCAAATAAAAATTACTTAGTGATAAAGCAAACAAGCACACACGAGAATATTCACCCCACGCTATGACTCCCCGGCAACGGCGCCAGAAAAAGGTCTTGATAACCCGCAAGTATACGGGATAGTTGTAGCCTCTTTGATAAGTAAGAGTGTCGAACCCAACGAGGAGCTAAAGGTAGAACAAATACTCTCTCAAGTCCTATCGGCCACTGATACGACTCTACGCACGCTTGACGTTCGCTTTACCTAGAACAAGTATGAAACTAGAGGTACTTTGTAGGTGTGATAGGATAGGTTTGCAAGATAATAAAGACCACGTAAATAAAAAGTAGGGGCTGTTTAAATAAAGATGCAATAAAGTAAATTTAGCGAGTGTGGAAAAGTGGTGGTAGGAGTTGTGGAATTGTCCCTAAGCAATTGACTATGTTACTAGACCGGTAATCACTATTGCAATTCTATTGGAGGGAGAGGCATAAGCTAACAGACTTTCTCTACTTGGATCATATGCACTTATGATTGGAACTCTAGCAAGCATCCGCAAATACTAAAGATTCATTAAGGTAAAACCCAACCACAACATTAAAGTATCAAGTCCCCTTGATCCCATACGCAAACAACCTACTTACTCGGGTTTGTGTTTCAGTCACTCACGCAACCCACCATAAGCAAATCATAAACATATTGCAAACCGTACAGCGGGAATCCCTCACGCTTGTGTGACACGGAGGGCACAATAGGACAGCACCAATAATAAACATGCAACTCAATCCAATCATAGCAATTCATCAATCACCGATAGGACAATGAAAATCTACTCAGACATCATAGGATGGCAACACATCATTGGAAAATAATATGAAGCATAAAGCACCATGTTCAAGTAGAGGGTACAGCGGGTTGCGGGAGAGTGGACCACTGTAAATATAAGGGGGAAGGCGATGGAGATGTTGGTGAAGACGACGGAGGTGTTGGTGAAGATCGCGGTGATGATGATGGCCCCCGGTGGCATTCCGGCGCCACCGGAAGCAAGGGGAGAGAGCCCCCCTTCTTCTTCTTCTTCCTTGACCTCCTCCCTAGATAGGAGAAGGGTTTCCCCTCTGGTACTTGGTTCCCATGGCATGGGAGGGGCGAGAGCCCCTCCGAGATTGGATCTATCTCTCTGTTTCTGCGCTCTCAGATTCTACCCCTTCACCGTTTCTTAAATATCCGGAGATCCGTAACTCCGATTGGGGTGAATCTTTCGCCCAGATATTTCTCATCAAATTAGCTTTCTTGCGTCAAAATAAGAGCGTCAACCGCCTTATGGGTGGCCCACGAGAGCCCAGGCCGCGCCCAGGGGGAGGGCGCCCCCCTGTCTCGTGGCCACCCTGGACACCGTTTCGTGTTGATTTCACTTCCAGAAAATCATAAATATTCCAAAAAATATCTCCGTCCATTTTTATCCCGTTTGGACTCCGTTTTATATTGGGTTTCTGCGAAGGAAAAGAACATGCAACAGACAGGAACTAGCATTGGGCACTGGATCAATATGTTAGTCCCAAAAAATAGTTTAAAAAGTTGCCAAAAGTATATAAAAGTTGTAGAATATTGGCATGAAACAATCAAAAATTATAGATACGACGGAGACGTATCACCTTCCTTCATGCCCATCAAAGCAGCATCGACTTCCTCTCGAAGGAAAGAGAGCGCCAAGCTCTCGTTCTCCAGCGGAGACACTCGGTCCTGGGGATCCCAAAGATCCTCTCGGATAAAGAGTTTTTTCTCGTCTGTCGTGCCCAACAGACCAACGAAATACTCGTAAATGTGGCGGGCGATGTATCCGTGGGAAACGATAAGGCCCTGGTCCGACTGCAGGCGAAGGATCGTGCTCTTACGCTTCCTACCGCTAGCAAACACATGGAAATACACCATATTAGCGTCACCCTTAGTCACTCATTTAATACCACCTCTACGGTGCCAATATTCTTCTTTCACATGCAGGATCGCCAAAACCTTGTGCTCAAGATCATACCTATGCACTACTAGGGAAAAGCCTAGCAGCAGCGCGGGTTTTAGGCCTGTCAGTAGCGCGGGCTTGAACACTACTGGTACGGCACTACAGCTAAAGCTTAGCAGTAGCGTGCCTAAACCCACGCTACTGCTAAATCGACTTAGTAGTAGCGCTTCCCCAGAGGAGCGCTACTGGTAATTAGTAGTAGCGCTTCTCCCTGCCCGCGCTACTACTATCATTTCGTATTTTATTTCTTTTTTATTTCATGTTGTATTCATACACCTTTATACAAGTTTTCATACAACAGGAGTTTAGAGATTGTTTTTACATCATAATGAGTTATTACATCACGGGGTGAAAGAACCATGTACTAGTTTCAAGTGGATGTCCATTCACTTGAAACTAATCTGTGTTTCTTTCACCCAATGATATAATAAATATCATCATCATCATCATCATATCATTAACAACTTATCATCATAATACATTATTGTCATATAACACCTCCTCAAGATCATCGTTTTCATCAATGACATCACATAGAAAATTGGTCACTAGTCGTAATCACAAGTACACCTCATCATCAACTCTAACACATTGTACCACATAATAAACATATTGTACCTCATAGGACCTACTACATTCTCTTAGGACCTACTACATTCTCTAAGGTAAAATAGCAAAAAACAAGATAGCCCCTGACTCTCCATTATGGAGAATGGAGATTATCCTGTCTCCAATTCTTGTCTTTCGCTTAATGTTACTTCCAAGAACCTCCTTGCGAATGTCCAAACATTTTTTCCATTCTTTGATCAGCATGTGTTCACCAGTTTTAGAAATCCGATATGCATAGGTGAGCTCCCTAGATTGATCCGGTAGTATGTTCAGAACTCTAAGGCGACCATTCAGATACATCAGATGAGGCACACAATCCATCGAGATTTTCTGTTTAAAAACATAGTAATAACTTCGTAGTTAGCAATGATCTACTAGTTTTAGAAGTATGCAAAAGATGCACGGATGTCGTAATAGTAAAAAAATCTTACCAGAGTATCTCCATAGAAGTTACCGTGGTTCAACATGTGCGCTAGTGGCACATATTCACCATAATTTGGAGGAGTTCGATAATAGGTATTGTAATTCTCAAGATAAGTACAATAAGCGATCAGATGACGTTTCTCCTTATAAGTTAATTCGGAGCCATCAGTGTAGTGGGTTTTGTCTACCATCTTCCGCACATTCTTTGAAGAATCAAAATAAGCTGTCAATGGAAATAAGCTGTCAACTATTTTGAAATAAACAATATAAATTAGTTAATAACTATGTTTGAGAAACTCACATTACGGTAGAATCAGAAGCGTATCAACAAGGACCCAAATGTCCATATTGTCTTGCTCAATGTCAGGATCACCAAGATCCATGGTGACAATCATACCCTCATAAAAACCATACATTTTGCAAAGTGCTTCCCAATTTTGGCAACCAAAATGGGTTATGCTCTGAGCATTGCACAGATTTACTTCAAAATCCATATCATGATGGGTCCTTAGGTGTATTTTCTTTGTTTCAAAATTTTCATGGTCTTCAAAACCCATCCTCTCCAAGACATAGCGGCTTGCATGGCATGGGATAAGCTAGTAAAATTGTAAAAGATGAAAATTAGACGTTGAAATAGTTGAAGTCATGCTTAATTACGAAAAACACTTGTCGTTGTTGCGTACCATTTCAACATCGAATGTCTCCGCGAGCTTAATGTTGAAGCGCCGATCTTCGTCCAGCTCAACGAACCTGTCGCACATACGTCAATCATCGTGGCACCAGCTGCACTCCCCCGGGAGACTGTCGTCGTCCGAGTACGACATTTCCTACGTTCATAATTCAAAGATTAAACTTGTACATATTCTAGCACAAGTCATGCCAGAATTGACGGAAAAATCCGGAATGAACTTTGCTAAAAAAGGACATATCGAGCGCCTGAAATTTGCTGGAACGGAAATTAATCAACACTCCAGCAAAACATAGGCCACTCGGAGGTGTAACCTGAACATGACCGGCCACTTGGGCAACCACATATCCTATTTGAGCAACACAAGATATACATGGAGATTTGGCAGGTCTCACCTCGAGGTCGGAGATGGGGATGATGGAGGGGCTCCTTGATTTCTGCAAAAGCAAAAACCCTATAAGTTATCACTAATACATCCCGAATAATTTCTTAAACTAAAAGAGTAACAACAAATATGACATATTAAACTAGTTCAATTAATTCAACTCTTTCTTACTAAATATAAACTTACTATAAATATAAAAAAACTAGTTCTTTCTAAAAATAAAGTAGTTCAACTAGTTATATTAATTATCTTACTAAAAATACATTAGTTATATTAATTCAACTAGTTCAACTAGTTTATTAATTTACTTACTAAATTAGTTCAACTCAAACTAAACTTGTTCAACTAAAACTAAACTAGTTCAGTTAAAACTAAACTAGTTCAACTACTAAAAATCATTATCTATGAACCCTAAATTAACAACTACTACTACTACTAAAACATCTAGTACTAACTAAGCAGAGAGAAAGGGGGTGGTGGAGGGGTGGTGGGCTTACAGAGAGGGGAGAGACGGTGGCGGGGAGGTGCTCGGCGACGGAGAGGTAGGGGCGGCGAGGGCGGGCTCGGGATCGGGAGGCGGCGGTGCTGGGCGGGCTCGGGCGACAGCGGCGGCGGTGAGGTCGAGGGGGGCGACGGTGAGGTCGAGAGCGGCGGCGGGCGGCGGCGCTGAGGTTGAGGGCAGGCGGCGGCGGTGAGGGCAGGCTCGGGCAGCGGCGACAGAGGAGGTCGGGGAACAGGGCCTGGGGGAGTGAGGGGAAAGGAGGACTTAGCAAAATTTTGAGCCCGCATGTGGTTAAGTTGAACTAGCAGTAGTGCTATTTCGTAAATGCGCTATAGCTAAGCTAGCTATAGAGCGTTTTAGAAAAACACGCTGCTGCTATAGGAAGCAGTAATTTCTTTTGTTTATCCTTACATTTTCTTTTTTTTTCATTTCTCTGTTTCCTACTTCTATCATTTTCATTTACTTTTCTATTTTTTTCATTTTTCTTTTCTTTCTTAGCAGTAGCGCTATACGCAGGAAACGCGCTGCAACAATGACCATAGTGGTAGGGCGCTTTGCGCGGAATCGCTACTACTACTCCTAGCCTATCACCAACAGTGGGAATTATAGTGGTAGCGCTTGTTTCTAAACATACGCTACTGCTAAAGTTTAAGCTATAGCGTGCTTTGCATGAATGCGCTACTACAAATTAGCAGTAGCGCCCTATTTTAACCAGCGCTACTGCCATACCTCTGTGTATAGGCTTTTCCCTAGTAGTGATGGGCCCACTCGGCCTCTGAAACCAGCGGAGTGTCGGCCTAGGCATCCAGGGCTGCAATCTCCTCCGTAAGCCTACCGCGCTCGCGTTTGGAATGGCTGCCAGGATTGGCACCCCACCCACGCAGGAAGGAACGAAGGACAGCAGCAGCATTCGACCAGCTCTAAACTGGTCCCCTTTGAGGCCCCTGGTGGTTCAGGATCTGCACCCAGCGATCCTGCACCAACGGAATGAAGCCCTCGACTTCAAACCAGGCCGATTCAAAGAAAAACGCTTGGTGCGCTGAGCTCTCTCTTCCCTTGAAGAGAATATAAGCGGGACGTGGTCCGAGCCAATGCGCGTTTCAGCAACTAAGGTACAGAGAGGAAAAAGGACCTCCCATTCCGGGGTACAGAACACCCGATCCAGCACGCTACGGACCGGGGCTAGCTGTTTATTAGTCCAAGTGAACCTGGACCCCGTACGAACCGCTTCACGCAGTGCAGCTGCCGCAATGGTGTTATGGAACATGGACACCCTAGCCCAGTCCACCCGATCATTGTTCATGTCCGCACCTGAGCGAATCAAGTTGAAATTGCCACCCACTACCAGTGGCAGGTTAACCATGCGCTTGGCCCCAACCAAGGACGTAACTTCGTCTAGGAACACTGCCGAACGCGCGTGATCTGCAGGGCCATAGACGACACCACTACCCAAATAATTCTAGAGACAAAATGCCTAATCGTAGCAGCAACATAAAACGCGTCTTTTTCCCAAGACAGCACCTCACAAAGTATCCTTGTTACAACCCATCAAGATCCCACCCGAGTGACCTGAGGATGGTAACTAATGCCAATCGAAGCAATTAAGCACTAGTAGAAAAGGGGCCAATGGTCCAGGCCGGTCCAGCCCATTAGTCCCGGTTCAATCCAGAACCGGGACCAATGGGGGCATTGGACCCGGTTCGTGAGCCCCGGGGGCCGGCCGGGCCACGTGGGCCATTGGTCCCGGTTCGTCTGGACCTTTTGTTCCCGGTTGGTGGGACGAACCGGGACCAATGGGCCTCGCTCCTGGCCCACAACCATTGGTCCCGGTTGGTGGCATGAACCGGGACCAAAGGCAACCATTTAGTCCCGGTTCATGCGACCAACCGGGACCAATGGTGGTGCCTATATATACCCCCTCACGCATGAGCAGAGCACACTGCTCTGTTTTTTCTGGCCGAGGGGGAGAGGGCTTGATGGTGCTCTAGCTCACCTCCTATGCACACAAGGTGTTCGATGGAATGCCCGAGCCACACTACTTAAGGTTTCTCCTCTCCAAGCTCGACCGCCAAGCTCCATTTTCCTCAATATTTGTCTAGGTTTAGCGGTCCGTCACGCCCCATCCCCGTCTTCACCGTCGTCGATCACCCGCGCCGATCTCATCGCCGGCACCACAGTGGTGAGCCTCTTGTTCTTATCTTCTTTCTGAAAGGAAAAATATTCTTACTTGTATGTTTAGATAGATACTTGTATTATTTTCTTACTTTTATTATTGCATCTTATATAGTGCGATGGTTTTGGTATCCGCCCCCATCGGCCCTCGTCCTGTCTATGATTCGGATGTGGTATATATTATCTTTTCATAACTATTGGTTCATTTATTGTTTATGACAATTATGCCGACCAACGTGACATAGATTTTATTTATCTAGGAGGTTGTTGAACCGGAAATTCCAACCGGCCCTATTGTCGAGAGGTTAAATTTAGTTGAAGAAGAAAACAATTTGTTGAAGGAAAAAATTAGAAAAATTGAGGAGGAGAAGATGATATTGGAGTTGCATGTTGCGGATGTCGTCGATGATCACAAGATCAAGATGGATGCAATGCGCTTGAAGATTAGAAAGATTAGAAAATATGCCATTCATACCGAGGCTTGGTATCATTGTGCCATTGGATCAATTGTTACATTGGTTGCGATTATGATCGCATTTGTTTTCGCATTGAAATGTTTTACATAGTTTCAGTGTATGGTTTAATTAATTTAGATGCCCTGCAGAGCTTTATGTTGTTAGATGAGAACTATGTATGTACTTTGGTTTTAATGTGATGACGAACTTCTATTAATTTGGTCACTTAATTATCTATTCATGATGTTCTCTAATGATTTTTGACATACTTAATTATATATAATGCATGTAGATGTACCGGCAATGGTTGTACGGTTCAAGACACACCTCCGAGTACATTAAGGGCGTGCATGATTTTCTTGAAGTGGCTGAGGCAAACAAGCAGAATGGTTTTATGTGTTGTCCATGCCCTACATGTGGGAATACGAAGTCTTACTCTGACCAGAAAATCCTCCACACCCACCTGCTTTACAAGGGTTTCATGCCACACTATAATGTTTGGACGAGGCACGGAGAAATAGGGGTTATGATGGAAGACGGCGAAGAAGAAGAGTACGATGACAATTATGTGCCCCCTGAATACGGTGATGCTCCTGAAGATCAAGAGGAACCAGACGATATGCACGATGATGCTGCAACGGGCAAAGCTGCTGAAGATCAAGAGGAACTAGACGATGTGCCCGATGATGATGATCTCCGCCGGGTCATTGTCGATGCAAGGACGCAATGCGAAAGTCAAAAGGAGAAGCTGAAGTTCGATCGCATGCTAGAGGACCACAAAAAATGGTTGTACCCCAATTGCGAAGATGGCAACACAAAGCTCGGTACCGTACTGGAATTGCTGCAGTGGAAGGCAGAGAATGCTGTGCCTGACAAAGGATTTGAGAAGCTACTGAAAATATTGAAGAAGAAGCTTCCAAAGGATAACGAATTGCCCGACAGTACATACGCAGCAAAGAAGGTCGTATGCCCTCTAGGATTGGAGGTGCAGAAGATACATGCATGCCCTAATGACTGCATCCTCTACCGCGGTGCGTACAAGGATCTGAACGCATGCCCGGTATGCGGTGCATTACGGTATAAGATCAGACGAGATGACCCTGGTGATGTTGACGGCGAGCCCCCCAGGAAGAGAGTTCCTACGAAGGTGATGTGGTATGCTCCTATAATACCACGGTTGAAACGTCTGTTCAGAAACGAAGAGCATGCCAAGTTGATGCGATGGCACAGTGAGGACCGTAAGAAAGACGGGAAGTTGAGAGCACCCGCTGACGGGTCGCAGTGGAGAAAAATCGAGAGAAAGTACTGGGATGAGTTTGCAAGTGAGCCAAGGAATGTATGGTTTGCTTTAAGCGCGGATGGCATTAATCCTTTCGGGGAGCAGAGCAGCAATCACAACACCTGGCCCGTGACTCTATGTATGTATAACCTTCCTCCTTGGATGTGCATGAAGCGGAAGTTCATTATGATGCCAGTTCTCATCCAAGGCCCTAAGCAACCCGGCAACGACATTGATGTGTACCTAAGGCCATTAGTTGAAGAACTTTTACAGCTGTGGAATGGAAACGGTGTACGTACGTGGGATGAGCACAAACAGGAGGAATTTAACCTAACGGCGTTGCTGTTCGTGACCATCAACGATTGGCCCGCTCTCAGTAACCTTTCAGGACAGACAAACAAGGGATACCACGCATGCACGCACTGTTTACTTGACACCGATAGTATATACCTGGCAAGCTACAGGAAGAATGTGTACCTGGGCCATCGTCGATTTCTTCCGACCAACCATCAATGTCGAAAGAAAGGTAAGCATTTCAAAGGCGAGGCAGATCACCGGAAGAAGCCCGCCATGCGTACCGGTGATCACGTACTTGCTATGGTCAATGATATACACGTAATCTTTGGAAAGGGTCCCGGCGGACTAGCTGTTCCGAGTGACGCTGGGGGACACGCACCCATGTGGAAGAAGAAATCTATATTTTGGGACCTACCCTACTGGAAAGACCTAGAGGTCCGCTCTTCGATCGACGTGATGCACGTGACGAAGAACCTTTGCGTGAACCTGCTAGGCTTCTTGGGCGTGTATGGGAAGACAAAAGATACAGCTGAGGCACGGGAGGACCTGCAACATTTGCACGAAAAAGACGGCATGCCTCCAAAGCAGTATGAAGGTCCTGCCAGCTATGCTCTTACCAAAGAAGAGAAGGAAATCTTCTTCGAATGCCTGCTTAGTATGAAGGTCTCGACTGGCTTCTCGTCGAATATAAAAGGAATAATAAATATGGCAGAGAAAAAGTTTCAGAACCTAAAGTCTCATGACTGCCACGTGATTATGACGCAACTGCTTCCGGTTGCATTGAGGGGGCTTCTACTGGAAAACGTTCGATTAGCCATTCTGAAGCTATGTGCATTCCTCAATGCAATCTCTCATAAGGTGATCGATCCAGAAATCATACCAAGGCTAAGGAGTGATGTGGTGCAATGTCTTGTCAGTTTCGAGTTGGTGTTCCCACCATCCTTCTTCAATATCATGATGCACGTCCTAGTTCATCTAGTTGACGAGATTGTCATTCTGGGCCCCGTATTTCTACACAATATGTACCCCTTTGAGAGGTTCATGGGAGTCCTAAAGAAATATGTCCGTAACCGCGCTAGGCCAGAAGGAAGCATCTCCATGGGCCATCAAACAGAGGATGTTATCGGGTTTTGTGTTGACTTCATTCCTGGCCTTATGAAGATAGGTCTCCCTAAATTGCGGTATGAGGGGAGACTGACTGGAAAAGGCACGCTTGGAAGGGACTCAATAATATGCTGGGACGGATATTCTTGGTCTCAAGAACACTACACAGTTTTACAGAACTCTACCTTGGTGACCCCGTATGTCGATGAACACAAGAACAGTCTGCGCTCCAAACACCCGGAGCAGTGCGACGACTGGATTACATGTGAACACATCAAGACTTTCAGCAGTTGGTTGGAAGCACGTATCAGAGGTGACAACACTATTTGTGATGAGCTGTACTTGTTGTCCAGGGGACCATCTTTGACTGTATTGATTTGGAAAGGATACGAGATAAAGTGGAATACATTTTACACGATTGACCAAGATCAAAAGAGCATGAACCAAAACAGCGGTGTCCGCTTTGATGCAACAACCGAGAGGGGAAAGGACACATATTATGGTTACATAGTGGACGTATGGGAACTTGACTACGGACATGATTTTAAGGTCCCTTTGTTTAAGTGCAAATGGGTCAATCTGTCAGGAGGCGGGGTACAGGTAGACCCACAGTACGGAATGACAACAGTGGATCTGAAAAATCTTGGGTACACTGACGAACCGTTCGTCCTAGCCAATGATGTGGCACAGGTTATCTATGTGAAGGACATGTCTACCAGACCGAGAAAGAGAAAAGATAAGGAAGCGAATAAATCATATGATGAGCCAAAGCGCCACATAGTTCTTTCAGGAAAAAGGGACATCGTGGGAGTGGAGGACAAGACAGACATGTCTGAAGATTATGAAAAGTTTCATGAAATTCCTCCCTTTAAAGTCAAGGCTGACCCCAGCATCCTGATAAACGATGAAGATTATCCATGGTTACGGCGCAATAAGCAAATGACACAAGCGAAGAAAAAGTGAAGACTTCCTCCCGCAACTATTATGATGATACCATGCCAACTTTGTAACTGACGAGTATGATACCATTGTCCGTTTTGTACATGCACATGCTATGTGTGGGTCAATTTATGATACCATGCCAACTTTCAACTTTTTCAGAGTTCATTTCAAATGCTTTAATGTCTTATGGTTCGGCCCTCGTAGTAATTAAAAATAGCAACAATAAGTATTTTGTTGTAAGTAGAAATAAAATAAAATAAATAAAGCAAGAAAGAAAACAAAAAAACAAAAAAAAGTGTTTTCAAATTTGAAAAGTAATGGCACTAACAGAAAGTTTATAATTTTCCTAAAACTAAAAGCAAAAAGAATTAAAAAATAAAGCAAAAAACAAAAGAAAATAAATAATGCAGAAAACAAAACAAAAAAAATAGGAAATAAAATAAAAATAGCAACAATAAGTAAAGAAAAAAAATGCCTCCTACTGGGCCCCCACAGCCTGAATACGATATGAAACCCTACTATGGGCCAGGATTCAGGCCCGCGGAAGGCCCAGTAGGCCCACAAGGCAAAGTTTAGCAAGTAGGCTCGAAAGCCTGCGGTCGAGAGGAGTTCGAGAGGGGTGCGGCAGTGGGGCTTATAAACCACTGCGTGCCCCTCTCAACTAGCGAGGTGGGACTAAACTTGGCCCCGACGCGGGCAGCACAGGGACCTTTGGTCCCGGTTGGTGGCACCAACCGGGACTAAAGGGGGGGCATTGGTCCCGGTTGGTGCCACCAACCGGTACCAAAGGTCGCCGCTTCCCGCCCTTTGGGCTGCCGAAAAAGAGGCCTTTGGCCCTGGTTGGTGGCACCAACTGGGACTAAAGGGGGCATTGGTCCTGGTTGGTGCCACGAACCGGGACCAATGCTCTTGCTATATATACAAGACTTAGCAGTTTTCGCCAAAACTCATCTCTTTCTTCTCGCCCCGACGCCTCTGCTCCTCGTCGCCGTCGCCGCCGAGCCCTGCCCCGACACCGTCAGGCTGGTCCAGCTCGCCGTCGCCGCCGCCGAGCCACTGCCCCGACACCGTCGCCGTGCCCGCCGCCCCTGCCGGCCCCGACACCATCGTCGTCGCCGCGCGCGCCACCGGCCGTTCCCCGACCCCGTCGCCGTCGCCGCGCGCTCCGCCCCTTCCCCGACCCCATCGCCGTCGCCCCGCGCGCCGCCCCTTCCCCGAACCCGTCGCCGTCGCGCCGCGCGCCGCCCCTTCCCCAACCCCATCGCCGTCGCCCCGACCACATGCCGCCGCCTTCGGTCCGGCCGCCGGCGCCCTTTCCTCTTTTTTTTATATATGGAGAAGTTTATATATGCAAAAATTTATACATATATGCAAGTATATATGTATTTTTTTTCATAAGTGTATTTTTTTGTTCATTGCATTTTTTTCATATATATAATGTATATATGTATGTGGTAGCTATATATATGATGAATGGATGTGGCTATATATGTATGTATGAATATAATGTTCATAGCATTTTTTTGTTTATATATGTTTTTTCATATATGTATTAATTTTATATTTAGGTTGTTAGTAGATATCGATTTTAGGTTAGTGCATTTTCGGTTAGTGTAGAGGAGAAAGTAAAATAAGGAAAAGGAAGAAAAGAGGAAGAAGGAAGAAGAAGAAGAAAAAGAATAAGAGGAAAAAGGAAAATAAGAAGAGGAAGAAAGGAGAAAAGGAGGAGAGGAAGAAGAGGAGAAATAAATAAGAAGAGGAAAAAAGAAGAAAAAGAAGAGGAGAAGAAGAAAGGAATAGTGGAGAAAGAAGAAAAAATAGAAGAAAAAAATTCTATTTTTTCTTTTTCTCCTCTATTCCTTTCTTCTTCTCCTCTTTTGTTTCTTCTTTTTTTTTTCTTCTTACTTCTTCCTTCTTTCTCTTTTCTTCCTTTTCCTTAATTATTTTCCTTTCTCGAGGGAGAAGAAGAAAAAGAAGAGGAGAAGAAGAAAGAAAGGAATAGAGGAGAAAGAAGAAACTTCAACACGAGCAAGGGGGTGGTACCGATACCCCCTCCCCGATAACATTATTTTTCCATGTATATGTATGTCGCGTCGTTGTCGATATAACCCCCTGTAGATAACTTCGACATGAGGGGCGGTCAATATATATACCCCCTCTCGACCGTGATAACTTATACAACTGCAGCACCCCCCTCGGCCCTCTCGCTCGACCAAAACTCTCGAGGACACCCAAACCCTAGAGAGAAAACGATGTTGGTCTCCTACCCCCTCCCGCCGCGCCCCTACCCGACAAATTAACTCTCTCGAGGCCACCCAAATTTATCAAGTTAAAAGAGCGTTGTCGTCGAGGCCACCCCAAACCCTTGAAGTGTTGTGTCGAGGCGACCCCAAACCCTAGAGAAGCAGCGTCGAGGCCACTAACATGATTCCTTATTGTGGTTAGCTAGCTAGTCCTACGTTTGCCACTAATATATATATATATATATATATATATATATATATATATATATATATATATATATATCCATCTGTACCATGTTTGAATAATAATTGACATGTTGTAAATATTTGCATAAACTATGGAGCACTCCCGAGACGAAGAAACAGAAGCGATGTTGGGGGACATAATCGCACAAGAAAGTGATGAAGTTGCGTCATTTCTCAACGAGACCGATGGTCAGGAAGGACTGGGTGAAGAAGAGGGCTATGTTCATGATGGCTTCGACCCATTAATGCCGGTACAAGAAGAGGACTATGTTCATGATGGCTCCGGTGACACAATGGAGGTACAAGAAGGAGACCGTGCTGACTGCTCCGGTCACCGAACCGAGTCCGGCCAGGTATATATATATTAGTTAAGCCTGTGCTGACTAGTTAATTGATGCATCCATTGTTTTGGTATATGTACACATATTAATTACTCTCGTCTTTCTTCCTTATAATTTCTAGCCCTCTGGATCGAGCACAACTTCGGTAAGGAGACGAGGCCGAAGAAAAAGTTGAGCTCGGATGAAAAGTTTGAGATCATAGAAATCGCGCCCGACGGCGAACCGATTGAACCCACCCGGACAAGGATGGCATTTTCTGCTTAGTGTGGGGTTCTTGTTAGGGACAAGATCCCGATCAGCATCCAGCAATGGTATAAGCCTGCTAAGGAGGAAGACCCTGAGGTGTCTTATGTCAATGATATGCAGAAAGAAGATCTTTGGACTGAGCTGAAGGCAAATTTCACCCTACCGCCAGAGGAGGATCCGGAGAAGCCAGTTAAATAGCAATTAATCAAGTCCTGTGCTCTTAAGAAGATGGCAACCCTAATGAGGAGGTGGAGGAAAGAGCTGAACCAGTTTGTCGAGAAAAAAAAGACACCAGAATGCATCGGCAAATATGAGAAGATCAAAGATCACTGGCCCGCATTTGTGGTCCATAAGACATCGGAAAAGAGTAAGAAGATGTCGGCGACAAACAAGCAAAATGCTGCGAAGAAGAAGCTTCACCATCGCACGGGGTCAGGTGGCTACCTCAAAGCCCGGCCTAAGTGGTCCAAGGCTGAGCATGATCTGCTTGAAAAAGGGATCGAACCAGAGACAATGCACTGGCCAGACCGTTGCCGGAGTTGGTTCTTCGGGGCTGGCGGAACCTTGGACCCTGTAACAGGGAAGTGTCAGTGGACGGACGAGCAACTGCAAACACCAGTCAAGAACCTTCGACACTATATGGATGCAGCGCAGCGAGGGATGTTCCTTCCAAACAGGGAGAAGGACGAGCTCACAATGGCCCTTGGGAATCCTGAGCACCCTGGACGGACACGAGGCACGCCAGGCTCCATTCCGTGGAAGGTTGGTTTTCCGGACGCAGGGGGTTACAAAACCCACGAGAGGAGGAAGAAACTAGAGCAGGACCAAATGCAGGCGCTGCACGAAAGGGTAATGGGGCCAGAGGAACGAGAAGAGGTACGAGAAGCAGCAGATCGCAACAAACAACCTGCCGAAGCTTCCCCCGAAGCTACCCCGCCATCTCAGCGGAGAAGCAGCGTGGCTTCCACCGAGCTGCTTTAGCCGGAGCATGTCTTGACGGCTCCTGCCAGCTATCCCGTGGATGGTATCACGGAGTCTCAAAATTGCCACATTATGGCGCAATGGATGAATTTGAAGGTCAAGGCGGCTGTTGGCCAAGTTTATCCTAGTGGACCCGGCACAACTTATCACTGCCAGCCGATTCCAGAAGGATATGCTAAGGTGATGGTGGATGAAATAACGGAGGGATTTGAGGACCTCGTGCTTGAGCACCCTACCGGTGAAGGGGAGACTAGGCTGGGTTCTGCTCTGAAGACTCCATGCCTATGGCGGAAGGAGCTCATCAACCTTCTGAACTGGACGCCTCCGCCTCCTCCTCCACCTCCGGCGAGTCAGGGCACTCCGCCTCCTCCACTGCCTCCTCCTCCGGCGAGTGACGATCAGGGCACGCGTGGCGGCACTCCGCCTCCTCCACCGCCTCCTCCTCCGGCGAGTGATGATCAGGGCACGTGTGGCGGCACTCCGCCTCCTTCTCCGGCGCGTGGC
This sequence comes from Triticum timopheevii, assembly GCA_963921465.1. Lineage (NCBI taxonomy): Eukaryota > Viridiplantae > Streptophyta > Magnoliopsida > Poales > Poaceae > Triticum > Triticum timopheevii. The sequence goes on from OY997271.1 coordinate 9,985,015, forward strand.
GGCACTCCGCCTCCTTCTCCGGCGCGTGACGGCACTACGCCTCCTCCTTCTTCGCCTTGCCAGCAAGGGCGGAAGAGACCCGCCGCCGCCCCGGCTGCTCCGGCGCGTCGTAGTCCTTCTCCTCCGGCTCGTAAGCAAGCATGAAAGAAGACAGACGCCACAGCCGCTCCGTCTGCTCCGGCGTCTAGCAGCACAAGAAGAGGAGAGAGGCAATACAGATACAGTCCACCTCTAAAGCCTCTAGAGAAGTTACCGTACGAGAGGACCGAGGAGGAAAACAATACGATCGTGCAGGCCCACATGAAGGAGTTCTTTGAAGGGGTGAAAGCAAAGAGACATCCACCTCCGGAGGAGAAGGTAGATCCGGTGAAAGCAAAGCGCACTCTCGATGCCCTGAGGAAACCACCAAAGTCACCGCCGAGAACCAACTATGAGCGCATTACTGAACGGACATATCTCCAAGCCAAGCGGTCGGGAACTACTGTCAGTGATAAAAGGTTAAAAGAACAAGCAAAGGGGAAAAATTGCCCAGCTTGGCGAACAAGCACAGCAATTGTGCCCCCCGCTCAATGTGTCTAATGCTCCGGGGACGGTGACCGGTTATGGCAATCTTGAAGATTACCTGCCTGACGATGCACTTCCTGATTTCATGGAGGTGGACGAACATAGATACGAGTATGGGAAGCCTCTCGTCAAAGTTGAAAAATCACTGACAACAATGATGCGAAGATTCCATAGTTGGTACATGAAAACCTGCAGAGAGTGATGGGAAGAACAGTTTGTATCTGAACATTAAAGAGGAGCACGACCTCGTTTCAAATGATCTGTTGTGTGTTCCATTTGAGGAGTTCTTCGCGTTCTTCAATCAAAAGGCCCTCGATAAATTAATGGTCTTTTGCTACTGCCTGTAAGTACTATTTCTGTCATTAAGTCTCTATATATAGCTTGGCTCTTTCATTGCATGTATTTATAATTAATTATCCTCAATATATTATGCAGATTGAAGATGTCGAGTGCAAAAAAACAAGAAATTTATGATATTGGGTTCATTAACACAAATATCATAGATGTATTTCTAGTTGAAAAGAACGTCAAAGAGGCCGAGGACAACTTGCTACAATCGTTGATCAAAAATCAAAAGAAAGATACCATACTCTTTCCTTACAACGGCCCGTGAGTGTTACTGTCGTGTGCATATTCGTTTTCCCTTATTACTCGAGCGAGGTTATAGTAATATAATTGATGAGTTATGCATGCGTGCGCAGGTACCACTATATTATTCTGGAGATTAAGCTTGAGCGTGGACTAGTAACCGTCTTAGACTCGAGACGGAAAGATCTCGAAACCTATGCGGACATGACTGAAATGCTCAGCAAGTAAGTTCAATCGATCATTATCGCACCATATCGGCAACTTTTTGTTCATTTCCTGATATCTCAAGTAATAATAATTATTTTCTTTGTCTTGCAGAGTTTGGAAACAGTTCACCGCAGAAGCTCCGGGACTGCCGAAGGAGCTGCGATATACATACCCGAAAGTAAGTACTACTGGCTAGCTAGTTGCGTGCATCTCCCGTTGATTTTATAGCTATACTTTCATCAATGCCATTTATAATGCTTCATTATCAGTTTGATTGACCTCTATTTCTCGTAAAGTGCTTGTGGCAGGAGGAAGGGAATGATTTCTGTGGATAGTACGTGTGCGAGTTCATCCACACCGCGACTTTGAAAAACAAGCGGGGCTACTCTAGAAGACAATATGAAGTGCGTAAGCAATAATATTCATAATTTCATTTTATTACACCATCATTTCTGTTGAGTTTCATTCATATATATGTATTAATTAACCCCCTTTTTCAAATTAGACGTGGCAGATGCGGGATGAACTCCTAGAACCAGATCGCATGAAAGCAATTCAAGAGGAATTGGCGGGATTCTTTCTTGAACACGTCATCAGTAAAGCCGGAGAATATCATGTGGAAATTGATTTCAAATGCTAGGGGTTTGTAATTAAGAGATCTTATACATATTGTACATGTATGTAGCCAGTAGCGTCGAATACATGATACGAAAACTTGTTGTTCGACCAATCCCTCGGAGAAGGAGAGGTCGATCGATCACTTCTCTCGGTATGCATGACGAACTTCTGTACTGAATGGTTCTCTCGATCACTTATGTATATATAGTACGTAACGTCGACCAAGCACGGACATAAGAGAGGACACTTCTCTCTATTAATTAGCTAGCTAACACAATATATGAAACACCTAAATTAACCCCCCAAAACCCCCAACCCCCCTCCTTTCAAAAAAAAACCCAGCCACTGGAATGCAGACGCGTGGATGCCTTTTGGTCCCGGTTGGAGCCACCAACCGGGACCAAAGGCCCCCTGACTGGGCTCGGCGCACAGGGCCACGTGGAGGCACATTGGTCCCGGTTTATGTTTGAACCGGGACTAATGGGTGGAGGTATTAGTAACGACCCATTAGTCCCGGTTCATGAACCGGGACTAAAGGCCCTTACGAACCGGGACTAATAGGTGTTTTTCTACTAGTGAAGGGGCTCGAAAGCGAGCAGATCGCGATAGGTGAAATCAGACTTAATAGTTTCCTGGAGCGCGACGACATCTATATGTTCCTTGGCCATATACTCCCTAAGCTGTGTCCGATGTCCCTCGTGTCCACAACCTCTAATCTTCCGGAATAAATATCGCATTAGATCAAATAATACGGTTACGTGGACGGACCCCGCGAGAGGTCACCGCCTTGGCCACCTGTTTCCGAGCCATAGCACAGCTGGAAGAAGGAAGCAGAGAAGCATCCCTAGCTTCTATTTCCTCATCGGGGCAAGAAGTGGTACCATCCCCTACTGGTACCACTTCAGGAGCAAACACAAGCACACAGCGAGCCGCCGCTTCGGCAATTGCCGCTTGAGCCTCCTCACGCGCACGCACTAGAGAGAGAATCTCGCCAGGAGGGAGAGAAGAGGCAACACCACTATCATCCAAAATACGCGACAAGTGTGCGTCCGAGAAAGCATTAAGAATTTTGTAGGAGGGAAGAGGGTTACCTGTGACCTCCAGGTTTTTGTCAGCAATGCGAAGCTTTGCACTCTCCAGAGAAGAAAGATCTCCCAGCTTGGCCTCGGACCTCGCACTCGGGGCACGCTGCGGCACCGGAGTCGCCTTGGTCCTCTTAGCCTTCGCGCCCGTTCCCATCGCCGTCAGCGCCGCGCCCAGATCACCCTGCAGCAGCTCCGCATCCATCCCCGCACACGCCTTGGCCGCCGGCTTCCGGCCCGCCGTCTTCTTGGGGGGTCTGCTTGATCCACCCGAACCGCGGCGTCCATAGGGAGGGGCAGGAGCCGAATCATCAATGAGCACACAGCCAGCATCCACGCCCCCAGTAGGCACCGGAGAGCGCTGCTCCACGACCCCCACATCACTTGAGAGCACCACATCCATCATGGGGGCCAGGGAAGGCGAGCCGAAGTGAGAACCATACTCATCAAAGGAGGCAGCAAGCGTCCTGGCCAGCGGAGGGAGACTAACGGCAGTGTCCTGAGTCGCCACTGCCGTGCTCCCCCGTCCAGCGTCCCGAGATTATCCCAAGTCTCAGTATCTATGGAGGTGTCATGCATACTTTCATCCAGGTCATCATCTTGGCCACCCATCACAGTATCTTGGGGCAATGCCGACCCGGGCGCGCTGCCCGCTACCGGCTTGGACAACTCTTTGCCACCACCGACAGATTTGGAGGCAGTGCCCGCCTCCCATGGACGCCTACACTGTTCCAAGGAGGGGGTGCTTGTCGGACGGGCCAGCTCCCCTTGAGCCGCCCTCACCGGTCCGCTTCGGGAGCCTTTCCACCTCGACCTTGATCTGGTAGCCTTCCCCGTTGAACCACACCTCGACATAGCCGTTGAGCTTGTCCGGCGACTTGCATGCCAACTTCATCCTCACTAGCCCCTGCCGAATGAGAGAGAGCTCGTCCACCACAATGGGACGTCCCAGCGTCTTCATCCCTTCCATCAGGCGCTCCACGCGGCAGTGTTTGCTGGGGATGCCATGGAGCCGAACCCATGCCTCTGGCATGACCATTGGCACCACCACCTCGTGCAGTGACTCCCGCACCCGTGCGGTTTTGTAATTGATCGAGAGGAACAATTTGCCGCTGGATTTGGCCATATGGAGCAGGTCAGCCGAGGGAAAAATCAGCGAGAAGTCATTGTCACCGACCTGGGCTACCTGCCAGTCCCAGTCACCAGCCACCATAGGTTTAAGATCTTGTTTGAGGATACGGAGCGAGAGTTGGCCCGGATCTGCAGAGATGATGGCTGCGTTGTCAATTGACAGTTCCGCACCTCCGTCCGTCTCCTCGTCCTCGTCGAACTGGAGGCAAAAGAAGCCCTCACCCGAGATGGCGCTTCCCAAGATCTGGAGGTTCAGGGCTTTCCCACGCCGTGGGCACGCAGCCGAGACATGGCCCTCCTTCTTGCACAGCACACACAGTGGCTCGAACTTGCACTTAGATGATAATGCCCCAAGCGCCCACACTTGCAGCATTCCACATCCGGGATCTCTTCCACCGGAATGGGCACATCGACCGAGCCTTTGGGGGCAGCCGGAAGGGCCACCGCGAGCGACTCGGCGCTAGAACGCGACTTCTTCGCCAGTGGATCTCCATGGCCCGCACCATAGTTGGGCAGCGGCATGGATTTGCGCTCCAGCTCTCTGCGCCTGCGCCCTTCCTTCTTCAGACGCTTCCTCTCTTGCATCTGAGTCCACCAAGGGGGAGGAGGACCCCAATCCCCCTCGCGCCCTCCTTGCGCAGCCGCGGAACCACGCGATTCGCGCGTCTCGCGGCCGTCGCGACCACCGAGCCGGCCACTCATGGAGCTCTTGGCCTTCTCGCGGAGAGCCTTCTCCCGCTGCAGCTCCACGTCCTGATCCCCTGCCACCATCGGGCGCTTGTCCACCCGTCGATCCCCCATCACCGTCGCCGCAAATGAAATGGAAAGAGGAGGAGGAGGGGGAAGAAGGCGGATGGATCTTGTAGAGTGAGAAAGGCGCCGCACCTCGCTAGTCGATGCGGGAAACCGTAAAGACAGGTCGAGGCAGCCCTTGCGGAGCCATATATAGCCGCGGCGCGGGACAGGCTCACGGGCGACCCCAGGCCCACTGGTGCCCACCCCGGGAGGCCACAGTGGCCCAATATGGAGGGCCGGGCCCAGCTGACCCTGTGGCTCCACCACAACTTGCGGCCCAGCTAGGCCCACCTGTCTCCCAGGCCCAGCCCCGGAAACCCTAGGCGACCGAGATCCCGATCCCGTCGCCCGGTCGCCCGCCGCCGCGGCCGGAGCCGCCGACGCCGTCGGACGGGGAGAAGAAGGAGGGACCAGGGCAGGCCACTCCTCCGCACCCCCCGACCCGGTCTCCAAGCACACCAGCGCGGCTACGGTAAGGGAAAAAATCGTGCCCGCCGCCACACCCGCCGAGTCCCTACTCTGCGGGGATCCGGCCGGCAGACTCCACACCCGCGCCGCCACCGCACGTGAGCCACCACCGCTAGGCGCAAAACGCAGGCGCCGCCCAGCGCCACCTGACGGCTGTCCTGCAAAAGCAACAAAATCACCCACCTTAGGTCCCGCTGGCGCTGCTAGAACGCAGCCCACCATCGTCTCGTCTTCACTGTCCGAGCACTCTGCAGCCAGCGCCCAGAATCTGCCACCGCCTACGCCCAGCTCGACGCGGAGGCAGGGAGCCGCCCGCTTCGCCGGCGACCGCCCGAGGCCCCGCCGGACCACCTGCCACTCCGGCTCCGGTGAACCCGCATCGGGGCGCGCCGCGTCGCCCCCCCCCCCCCCCCCCCCCAGTCGCCAGAGCCACCGCGTAACGGTTCACTCATTTCAAAACTCTATAGCGCCTCATTTCATTTTACTACGAGCAACCAGCAGGTGCTCTACCTATTCTTAAGAAGAAGAGAATAACCAAACACACTTGGCAATTGAACATAATCAGCCAGCACACAGTGGAATCTAGAGAAGAACTTTTGACCTATGATTCTCTATAGCAGTTTGCCTATAGGCTAATCATTTTCAGCGCTAAGTTTCTAGGATTAAGCGGAGCTTGGCTGTATGATAGTGGTTTGTGTGATCCTGTAGATTGATCATTTGTTTACTCTAGTCTAGTAATAATGTAATTTTACGCCATTTTTGCATTGTGAATTCGACGATTCATGGTCTGTTTGGAAGACAAGAATTATAGACAAGAATTTTCATGTTTGAAACGAGACCCCATCATATGTAGTAGAAAGTTGTGAGCAACATTGTAATATCTCTAGATGGATTAAAGTTTTTAATCAGGAGCAACCTGGCCATTATATTTCCTTGCAGAAATTATATAATAGTTTTATGCAAAATCCTTCTGAGATTTCTACATGATATGTCTTTCGGATGTTTGTAAATTTCGACAGGAACTGACAAGTATTATGATCATGTTAAAAAATAAGTTTCATGCTAAAAATTGTTCTTTTCGCAGTACTAGGGTTCCAAGGCAGATATGGCTGGAGTCTAGAATTCGAATAGTTTTTCTTGTAAACTTTTTATATCAATAGTTTGGAAGGTTGATAATGGTTGGATTGCCTGATTTCTGTTCTTTTATCCAAGAGAACAACTGAACAGTGGTTTCCATGAAGCAACAAACGCCAGCTGGACTGAACAGATTTTTGAGTCTGACCTGTCTCTTTTTTCTTCTTGTCAAAAAGACAGTCCCGACCTTGCTATACATTTCTTGTCGTTAATGGTGAAGTTTTTTTTCTGTTTGAATTGAAGAGCTTTTGCCCCCGATTTCATTCAATTGAAACGAAACTGATAAATACTGCCAGCCAACATGAATGCATGTATCAATCCAGAAGAACAAAGAAATAAGACACCCATGGAAGTGCCCATAACGCGACACTGATCACCAGCTCAAAACGAGATAACCAGAGTCCAACACAAACCACAATTAAAGGGTAATCGACCCATGACCCCCTCATCCATATAAAGGGTAATTGTCCAGATAAAGGCAACGACAATGTATCAAACGTATCTCGTATAGCATCATCCCACCTATCCCCTGCCCGCATGGAAGAAGTCCACAACCATCAAAGTGAGCTCGATGCCACAGCTTGAAGTACCCGACGCCCTTCCCTTCTCTGCAAATTAGACCAATATGACAGCCAATGAGCAGTTTGATAGACAATCACACTATGATCACGCAGGTAAACATGATTAAAGCTAGCTGTGCTTCTGGCTTTCCATAAAGTACTGAAAATTGGTGCTACACGCACAACCACCACCTTCATTACTTTTCTTAGGAAATCAAGCTACTAAAATCTAATCTTCTACTCCACTAGGCATACCATTTAAACGTATTACAGTTTTAATGATCACCTTCAATTATTAGAGGAATTCTAGCTTCCCACATCTTGCTGTGACGCCACAATACATGCGCAGTTTTCAAATTAGAGTACAGAGACCTTACAGTAAACTTGCCAGATTTACTTAAAGTCCAAAAACATTTATCCTCAATTTCTGTCAATTGGATACCTGGACATAAAGCTTTAAACTCAGCCCACATGACAGCAGTCTATCTCCACAGAGTCCTTCTAAATCTAATGAGACTCACATTCTCATGCAATGCTTTTGCAACAGAGAAATTGACATTTCGTATAACCTAGTTCTGTTACCATTACCAATTATTTTTCTATATTACTGAAAAAATAGGTTCAACTTTCAGAATGCCCAGCCCGAATTGAGATTGACCAGCCTTAGCTTTACAAGCTCCTAAAGTAGATTTATCAATATACTTATTTCTAACAATGGACTGCTACATACCTTGCTCATTCTCCAACTTCCAGAGATCCATTTACATAGTAAACAAATATCCATTACATTTAAATCCACTATCCCAAGACCCCCATATCCCTAGGTTTACAAACATCTTCGATTTCACTAGATTGTACTTTTTAACATCCTCTTTCTCTTGACATAACATCCTTTTCAAAAAAAAAAAACCATCTTCTTACTTGGACCTTCAGGCAGTTCAAAAAAAGGGAACATGTTAAATTGTCATGGTTAAATTATGCTATGTTTTAATCTGTCTGTGTTAACTGGAGAGCAATCTTCCCAATATATGTCAGCTTCAACCTGTACAAAATTTCTTACGAATATTTCTGCTGAAAGTTTAAAGTGATATGATAAAATTCAGCTCGCAAAAAGGACTATCCCAGCATCTTTTATACCACTATACTTGAAGAACAGCCCTACACGGTAACCATTAGTTTATCACCTTATGAATTAGTGAAACAAACCAAATGCACATATGCACCAAAGCAAGAAACCTTCTCAGCAAAGTCTGAACTCATGAGACCGAATTATTCAACTAAACAAGACTGAACTCATGAGCATGAGCAAACATATAATAACTAAAAAGGAACAAAATGAAGTTCACAAGTAACAATCACTAATACTAGGATTCAGTACAACCATAATCATGACATATCATGGCCAAGAAAGCTGGATAACAGTAGTATAATTTAGCCCCAGAGAACAAACTAGCCAACACAATTCAAGAAGATTAAGAAGTGCAGGTGTACACATACATGATTATTCCATTGCATCGGAGCAAGCCCAAGCATGAGTCGAACTGAACTAGTGCCCATCTGTATCTGCTAGTGGCTCTGATGAGAAGAGAGGAACATAAGGCAGATATGGCCCCCCACTGCCTTCCTCGAGGTCAAGGAAATCACCAATTTGGCGGCGACGCATGTCCCACGACACCAATGAAGGCGCAACTCCGCCATAAAGACCACTGCTGACCAAAAAGAAGGTGTCGCGATCGGGATGGAACCCAACCAGCTCGTACCCCAGCTTAGCTAGGTCCAGCACCTTATCAACTCTGAAACTTTGCTTCAGCGCCCATTGCTGGGTATCATAATTCTCAAGGCGCCAGATCGCTACCTCTTCAGCCATGTTGAGTGAACCCTCATCGTCGTCATCCCCGACGGTGAGAGGAGCTGGAGATATAGCAGCATAGTGCAGGCACCCCTGTGACCACCCAACTGTCCCATAATACCGGGCGCGTGGCACGGAGATGGTCTTCCACACCTTGCCCTCCATGTCCACAGCCACCAGCACAGTCTTGTGATACCAATCGTTGCTGTCGGCAACCACCGACAGGTTGCCCACAACGTGCAGCATACCGCCAACCATGACACTGCGATGGGTCAGACAAACATCCTCAACCAATCCAGCAGCATCCCTGTGGCTCCAGGCTCCGGTTCTCGACGAGTAGATTCTCACTCCTGTGATTGCAGCCCCGTTGTCAATATTGCGCTCGAAATCAAAAACGTGAAAATGGGACGGGACTGCTGGATCGAAAGCCAGATGGAACTCGGTGTGGCGTGTGTTTGGTGGCCGCGGCTGCAGGCGAGGGGGCAGTTCTGTCCACCTCCGGGTGGCGGGATTGCAGACGACTAAACAGACTGTTTCCTTGTCCGGTCTGTAGGAGCAGAGGAGAAGGCCATTGCAGGAGTGCTCCAGCCCGAAGTACCTGTACTCCGTATGTGGCAGGAACGTGAGTGAAGGGTCGAGATCAAGACCGTCGGCCTCGGCCGAGAGGCCGGCCAGGTGGTAGCGATAGCTGCCGGCACCGGTGATGTTGGTGTAGAGGACGCCGGCGAGGGTCTGCGGCAGCTTCTTGCGGTGGGCGGGGTGGGCAATGAGGTCGCGCCAGGTCTTAGAGACGCACTTAAAATGGCAGACGGACCGGAAGGGGAGCCGGGACAGGATCTCCACGATGAGGTCGTCGGTGAGTGGACTGGCCGCGGCCGCCGCCTCCTCCTCCGCAAGAGAGAGAGAGAGAGTTGTCCGGCCTCAACAACTTGTTCCCAGATATCTCCTCCTCCTCCTCCATGGGGCGGCGGAACTGCAAATCGAGCGAGCTTGAAAATCATCAAACTGGGCGAGCTCCGGCGAAGAGGAAGAGATCGGGCGAGGACGGCTACCTCCACGGCGTTGCTGACGTCGGGGTGGGCAACGGGATAGGGCGTCGGCGGAGAGGTGCGGCGGGGATGATGGGCGGCCGGCCGGCCGGCGACGGGGTGCGGTGCAGCCTGGTTTGGCGGCGCTAGGGTTACAGCGCGACTGAACAAGTACGTTTTGCAGTGGCAATCAGCCGTAATTCCGCCCAACCTTAGCACGCGTGGGCCGCGCGGCCCAGTAGCTCTAGTTCGATCGCCCACTACTAGTGGCTTCGCTCTCGTGATTTTGCTCTTGCTGCTCTACTGGTTCAGCAAAAAAAAAAAACAGCTACCGATTTTCTTAAAAATTATTAAAAATGGTGGAATAAAAAATTATAAATATGAAAAATATTCATGCATTTGAAAAACGTTTGAGAATTTTAAAATGTTCACGGTAATTCTTATTTGCCTTTTTTTGTAAAAACAAATTGTGAACATCTTAAATTGCGAACCGGTAAGCCTAAAAATAAATTGTTTGATATCATACAATAAAATGTTACTGTATATTTCTTATAAGTTAAGCACGAAGTGAGTTGGTGAGGGTAGTTTGATGATGGCCCACATATATACAAAAGTGGTTCGAGGTATTTTTATTTTCCTGCCAACAAATCCATTTGGATGCATCCCTTTCTTTATTTATTTTTGGACGTGCAAGACTACCCGTTGAGAATCCTCCGTTTTAAAATGTATGCTGAATTTGGACTGTTCAGTTTTGAAATTTGGCTGTAATCTCTCCCTAATAATAAAGCACGGATTGGGTCTCCGGATTCACCGTCACTTTCCCTTAATAAAGTGACAAATAATTACCCACCACTGTCACCGATGGGTGGAAAAAACGATTCGCTAAACATCTGAAAAAAGGCATTAAAAAAATTCGAAAAACAAAGTGCTGCCCGACCCAACCCTTGTTCCCCAATTCGGACGACCCGGCCTCCCTACGCCGCCGATGTCTCCCACCGCGTCAACCTCCTAGACGCCACCGCCACAGCCAAGGAGCGCCCCCTCCCCTCCCCCCCCCCCCCCCCCCCCCCGCTCCCTGCGAGGTCAATTCCCGTTGCTGAGGTTCCCCGTCTCCATCGGCTGCCCACGTGCCCGGCGGTGGAGATGGCTACGGACGACAAGGCGGCCACGGTGCTCGCGCGGGAGGAGGGAGGCCGCCTCCATCTGGCCGCCGCCGTCCACGTCCATGCAGAGGAGCTGCCGCCATCGGCTGTCGTTTCCCCACGCCGCACAAGATTGGCCATGGCCGCCTCGAGTTCGTCGCGGGAGAAGATGCTCGCCCGCGTTGACAGCTAGCAGTCGTCCGCCTGCTGGGTCGCGCGCGCGCAGAATCAGCGTGGATGGCGGCCGTGAGTGCAGTGCGTCGTCGCCTCTGGCTGCGGAGGAAGAGAGTAGAAGAGAAAACATAGGAGTAACCCACCACTGGGAGGTGCGGGAGGTAGAACAGGGAGAAGGCGAGATGGAGGAGTTGTTCGGGTGGCCCGTCCCCATGCATGAGGAAGAAGATAGGAGCTGGGGTTGGGGATGGTCGCCGATGAGCTCTGCCGATTCTTTATTCTGCGCCACCTAGAGGGCTCAGGTGACGTCGTGCAAAGCACAAGGTAGTGGTGCACGGAGGAAAGCCAGCGGCGGCGTGCAGGGGAGCTTCGAGCTGCGGCACGCGGGGTGGCCTAGCGGCAGCTCACGGGTGACTGGGGGGGGCAGCGTCGCAAAGGAACCAGGGGACCACGGCGGCCGAGGCCTGTGATATGGCGATTGAGCATGCGCTGCTCCGACATGTGTAGCTGTCCAGCTTCCCACCACAGCGTCTTCATCCACATCAACGACATGAAAATTAATTGGAAAAGCAAGAACCCAATTGATTTTTTTATTGCCTCTCCCCTCCAGATTTTTCCCATATCGTGAGATAGTGGCATGTTGGGGCTGACGCAGCAAACACAGAGACGGAAGCTTGCGGAGAAGTTGCGCAGTGCAGGCGGGCAGGCCGGGGTGGCGTGGAGGGAGGTGCTAGATTGGAATGCCGAGGTGATGAGGACGGTGCAGAGAAATAACAGAACACAAAGACAGGGGTGCTTGTGCTGGAGATACAGAACAAAATCTTGTTTGTGTATGTCCGGCCGACAGATGAATCAATCTCCTTTCAAGTTTCAACCCAGCAACCTTCATGTACGTACATGTGTGTATCAAGGACGCACGGATCCATTGGCCTGAGCACGACACATCAGTTCACTAATTCCATCAGTGTCATTCCTAACAAGGTAAGTATGATTTCCTAATCCTTGAGTTTCTTAGTCGATCTTTGATCTTTGATCCCTAATGTCGTCATATTTTATTGATTCTATAAAAGATCTCAAACAGGAATACATAACATGATTTAGATGGAACCATTTTTGAGGCTACAATTCCTATAACTTCCCTTGTCAATTTGATAAAATTACATGTGTGGTGGAGATTCAAGCCTATTACGGTTTACATTGTCAGAATTCTTCAAGACCATCTGTCGATCCTCACTATGTTTGAAAACATATTTATATATTTGTGTGCTGGATTTTCTTATGTAGATGCTATATGAGAGGAAGCTATACGACAATCATGCTCAACTTGGTACAGATCAGAACGCTTTCATTGTAAATATTTATGCTTGATAGATACAAGCCTCCCTCTTCGGCCTTTCTTTTATCCATCCTAAGCAGGTCGCCAGCACTTGTCAATCGTTGCTGCCTTGACTCGCCGCCGACGTCGCCGGTTGGGCCGAAGGGTACAAGATCATCATGCGGCCCAGTGCATAGGCGCCGAGTATGCTTGATTGCCATGTCAGAGGCGGAGGTCCTAAAGCTTGGTGGCATGTGTCTGATGTTTTTTTTTCTCCCGTTGCAACGCACTGATCGATTTATTCATGCATCCGCGGATTTACTCTGAATTTTTTCAGCCGTCAAACATTAACTGGATTGGTTCGTGGATATGCAGTGTAACAAGTCGTGTGAGATGAAGGTGGTGAACTGTCTCAATGTGAAGCCAAGTATGTGGTGGATTTTCCATGGTTGATGGTAGACCGGGAAAGTTTGAGCTGTCAAATTTTGTGTGATCGATCTCCTGGATGGTCAAACCTGAAAAGTTTAGTGAAGATTCAGATTACAGACGGATGCCTTTTCTGCCTACAATGCCATAATCACGCCAACTATGCGCATGGAGTACCAGAGATGATACAAAAATTGCTTCAGATAGGCAGGTGGGTGCATGCAGAACGGCCGAGGCCGGATGGTGTCCAGGACCAACTATATGATCTGCTCCGAAAGGAACACGATGCAGCCTTGATGTCGGCGTAAGTCTTGATGTAATCCTCAAAAAAGATATTGCTTGCAGATAGGTTATACACAAACATGCATGTTGTAGGTGTGTTAATTTTCGACAAAGGGGATGTGTTGGACCGAGTGGCCGTTCTATTAAAACAAAGGGGTGGAACTTGCAATATTTGAATCAATAGAGGTTATCTTTCATATGAATTTTATTATTAGATACTTGCAAATGTGTGTCAATTCCTTAGATCATGTTTGATTCTTAAAATTGTAGATGTTTCATATATAACCATCAATTATATTTATGCAACTGGCAGTCCCTGTGCATTCTTTTTTATCTGCTCTAAAACACATTTCAGTTTATAAGAATCATACATGTCAGTCTATAAGTAAGATTATGAGTTGATCCAGTGCCGAAAACAAATCAGTTGAACATGTTTGTTCTAGCAGTTTTAGGCAACATTTCATGTGTGTATGAAGTTTCATTCCATGTGAAGTCACTGATTGTTTTTTTACAGAATTATTCAGGTTTGATTGGTGAAGCTGCGTTGAGCAAAGAAGATATGTTTATTTGTGAGGAACTTTTGCAGGTAATATCCGTCCAGCCATACATAAGACTGATATTCTCATTCTTTATCAATGTATACTTGGCCTCTACTCTCATATGTGTTGAGAAATGGCTGGAACATCTATTGTTGTTTGTATAATCTTACATTGAAAAATAATTTGTGGTAGCAAACAGGTTAACCAGGGCGCAAGTTTTGTTTATACATAATTTCAGAAGTACTATTAAATTTTTGGCTGATTTCCCAAACTAAATAATGGCTAATTTTTTGAACCAATTATTTGTGAGCTATGGAGGAGAACAAATATGATTCACGATATATTGTAATTAAGAAAGAAGAGTGATTTAATGGTAAATTTTTTAAATGATAAGTATTCCACCACTACAATATCTATGTCACTAAGCTTGATTCTCGCACCTTGCATTCTCCCGTTGCAACACACGGGCATTTTTTGCTAGTTTCTTCCTAAATTTTCTTGATAGAGACAAGTATCATAGTTATAGCTTGTAAGAAAGCACCGCCGGACAGGAGTGCAAAATTACCAATTTTGTGTAACATTTAATTTACATACTATCAGATTAATTGGCGGTAAAAACTTGAATTTTGAACAGTGAAAATATGCTCCAAATTTTGAAAAGGAAAGAGGTCTAACTTGGACTCTTTCCCAGTCGAATTTCCCTTTTAGGTGTCATCTACTCGACCGGCCGGGGCCACTTTGGTTGGTCGGTGTGGTGGCGCAGTAGCGGTGGTTCGGCCCTCCTTCACCTGATTCTTGGGTCGCTCAAAGTTGTGGTTCGAGGCTCATCCGACGGGTGGAGCACGGCGGCTCGACGCTCTTCGTCTTGCCTGGCAGGGGCGCTACGGGGAGTTGACAGGGGTGCCTCGGGGTCTTGTTGTTGCCCGGGTTGGCGACGGTGACCTGGACCCGGTTCGAGAAATGGTGTGGTGGGTGCGGCGTGGCCGGCTGCCGCCGATGGCTTCCCCCTGCCCTACTCCAGCCGGCTGGGCTCCGTACTTACCAAAAGGGCTCACTTTCCAGGTTGAAGGGGGTGGGTGGTCTTGGATTCCAGGGCGGCGGCTCTGGTGGTGGGAGCACGGTGCTCGTGGGCGGAACCCATGGTTCAGGTGCTGCCCGGTGGCCATGGTGGTGTGGGCCGCGTGGTGGCCGAGGTGCGACGATTAGTGGTGGTGGACCGGTGTCCGTTCATGTCCCGGGGCCGGTAAGTTGGCTGGGGTGAAAACATGTTCTGTCTTCGGGCAGGCCAGCGGCGGTGATTTCGTCCTCTTCTTGAAGGCGTCACCGCGGTCCTCACCGCCCGTCATGTTGCTCTAGGGGAAACCCCGACCCTCGGGTCGGGTGGCGGCGGCGCTCTGGTGTCGTAACCTTGTTGAAGGTGCCGCCTTGGAGTTCACGGTTCATCGTATGCGGCTTAATTTCTTCGTGGTGGTTTCAGGGTTGAGGACCCTAGTAGCTCTTGAAGTGGTAGGGGTGGTGTAGCTGCGCTCGGCGTCTATGTATCCAGCCTTAGGGTGTATGCGTGTGATGGGGTGGCGTGTGTTTGTTTCGAGTTGTTGGTGATGGATGTTTCTCTATATATAAAGCGGGGCGAAAGTCTTTTTCGGTATGTTATCTACAGGAAGCATATATAATCTCTTTTTTAGACTGTTAGAATTACGGACGACATGTTCAGATGAATTGTACGTTACGCAAACACATGAACCCCATTGGCAATGGAAACATTGTCTTCACTCTGAAAGTAGTCACACAAACACATGCACAACATAGTCGACTTGCAAACACTTTGCAACATGCTACTATAACTAAGGATACAATGACTCCATGCCTGGTGCCTACACGCTACCAGGCATATATGTATGTTAGGAAGAAGACTTGCGAAGACTCCTAAAACAGTGTAATAATAGTACTTCCTAGTTGGCAGAACAAGGCCGTTGCACTAGCATACATGATGTGAGTCACAGACAGTGTGTTACTCAAATCAAATGTTGTTCGTCCTGATGCACGCGCTTCTTCCTTCCCACTGCCACTTGTGGTGCTTGCATCTTACAGCTTATAGTGTAGTTGTAGTAGGGCGGTATGCGAGACGTCCACGCAACAGCCTCAAATTCTCCATGGGGTAGTGTACCACCACATTCCAGGAGAATGTCCCGCATCCTGATCCTAGGGACTTGTGCGCTGGAATCTGACTGATGATACTTGCTAATCAAGAAATATCCGCGGCTCTTCTCCATTCTCCAGTAGTATATCGGCTCATCTTCCCGCAGCCGGAGGTTTGGGTGCTGGTCAAACATAAGGAGATGTGTCTTTATATATGCTCTCACACAGTGAAGAACCGTGCGCCAAAATCGAACATTGAAGTTATCTCTTAGTATCCCAGCAAGGATATGCGCGCTTGTGAAGCATTGCCTTTGTTCCAAAGCGATCTCCATGGCCATGGTTGCCAGTTTTGGCTCCTCATCAGGGTTTGCGCTCCCAAATACAAGGGTCTTGAAAAAATACCAATAGGCTTCTTGGGGCAGATAGTCTAGCCGAAGCGCTTCTGTTGTCCCCAGACTCACAATTCTATCTGATCGACTGGTGATAATGATTTTACTCCCACCACATGGCGTCATGCGAGCTATGGAAGATTTCAGCCTTCTCCATGTGTCCTGGTTAATGTCCTCGGCTATTTCGACAATAACCAGCAATCTGTGTTGAGAAGAAGAACAATTCTGATGTTTGACTAGATCATTAATACTGTTCTCTTTCAGGTCGAGCACCCCTTCATCCCTGAGATAACCTTCTGGAAAGAAGAGAACCATCGAGAAACGATCACGCACACACTCATCTTTACAGACATTCTCAACAAGAGTGGTCTTCCCTGCTCTTATTGGACCAACCATGGGAAGCACCGCCAAGTCTGGAGAAGCACCGGAACGCAACAAGAAATTCAGGACCCGGTGCCGTTCCATTTGGCGACCAAACATGCAATTGTCCAAGAGCAAATATGCGCCATAAGGTTGGCGGACTATCCGAGGATACAAGTTCAACAAGAAAAGAAATTCCTTCATACCAGCCATGGTGTCTTCAAGATTGTCAACTACCCGCTGCAGCTCTTCTTGTATGTTGTTTGTACCAAACAACTGTGCTTCCATGTTGTTGTAGATACTACCACTGGCGGTGGCGGTGCTGCAAGAGAAACGGAGCCGTTTGGCAGGACTGAACTTAGACAATGCACCGTCCTTGTTCTCCTCCTCCTCGCCGATGGCTCGAAATTTCAAGGCGTCAAGAATGTAGTGGCCTCTATACATTCCTTGCCTCAGCAGCTTGAGCTGACGGAGCATCCCCTGGTTGGCGATGTGCCGCCCCTCCGCCTCCTCGACGATGGTGTCGATTCTCAGCACAACTCTCTCTAGCCTTTGGAGGATCTTGTCGATGTCAGGCTGCTGCTGGAAGCATTTGCTGATCACGAACGACGCCGACCTGTTAACGAGGTCGCCTATGATTGCAGAGAAGAGGATTTCCATGGATGTTGATGGTGCTACTCCTACAGCGATGGAAGAGGGATAGATAAAGAGCAAGGAGTGACACTAGCCAGTACGGTTGGCACTCAGGACTGCATAGTGTGAGCCTCTTGACTGACTCTTGACTGTCAGTTTGTAGACCATTATTAATGCTGAATGGGTCAACACGCTACGATGTAGTCCCAGTTGAGTCGAGTCTTCACTGACTTGGCTCTTGACTGTGAGTCTGCGGAGGCCCAAAGTCATGAAACTTCAGTGAAATATTGGTGTAGTTTCCAGTTCGTTAGTTATGTATAGGCCCCACTCCCTATTAACTTGCCTACTCCTTATTTCCTAGTGTCCTCGTTTTGAGTTTGACCAATAATACGCGATAAATATTGGTGTAGTTTCCAACAAAAACTCGGTGTCCCACATTTTGAATATGTGATCTGAGATTGAAGAATTTTCTTGCCTACTGCATATTTCCCTAGTATCCTCGTTTTGAATTGGACCAATAATACGCCTGAAATGTACCATAAAACTACTATATCGGAAACTTGTGTTCCGATTCCTAATTCAACACTATAATTTTTGTAGCGCATAGCATGTTCTTGTTGGTCAAACTAATGGTTACCTTTGAACCTCGAAATATGTGTGCGCTGTGTATATATAGGAACATAAGGGCAACTCTAGTCCATCCCCTATAAAAAACTTAGAGGAGTAAAATTTCAGTTTTGCTCCTCTAAACCGCACCTAGCCAATCCCCCTTATTCTCATTAGAGGAGATTGTTTTACTCCACAGCTGCCCACAGGACTAAATGGAGTAACATAAAAATTCGCTCCGAAGGCACCACTCGTTGGTCTCCCTCAGCGGCGGCTTTGGGCCTGGCCAGCAACCTCGTTGGCGACCTCGCCGCCCTCCATGGGTCCTGTTGCGATGGTGCGCTGTAGGCAGTGCAGCGCTAGCATCATCGCGATGCCTGGCGCCTGCGCCATGCGTCCCACCCTACGCTTCGGCGGCGGCCGCGACAATTAGGGCTGGACGTACCGAGCGGGCTTTTCGGCCCGCTCGTGGACCGCGTTGGACCGGACCGATCGGTCCTGGCCCGCTGGAAAATATGGCCTGTCCGAGCCGTGAATTTCGGTCCGAAAGTCGACCGGTCCAGTCCAGTCTTAGCTCGGTTAACTCGGTTGGACCGAAACAAAACATGGCTGTTTCTCAATCAGGCAGCCTTCTGGCGACGTGAACCAGCGATGGGGTCTGAATCCAGCGTGGCCAACACGAGGCAGTTCATATTCGAGCAACTAACGCGGCAATGAGGCAGTTCCGACGATGGCGGCGAGAAGTCTGTCGACTTGGCGCACGACAAGGGCGGCCATCCCTTTCCTTTCATTCAGCGTAATATATTAGCGTAAAAGGAGAGTTTCTCTCCCGTTTCACTTTCCATTCATTCAGCGTAGGAGAAACGGAAAGAAGGAGAAAGACGGGATCGATCTGATACGGCGACTAAGTTTTTTTACCGGAGCCGGGATGTACCGATGGACAATCCACCACCCGTCACTTTCATCAAGATCTGTGCAGTTTTTATACTCTCAATTTCACATATTTTAAATAACCTATTTCACTATTTTTTTTACATTTCAATTATCTTTTAAATCGCTTTTATAAAACATAAGATTGATCCACTATTTCATAAAAGTGTTTTTGACTATTTCGCTAATACAGTTAAAAGACTAATTCACTCGTTTCAAAAATTGATTTCACACATTTCATAAGACTACTCTCATTTGCAAATATCAATTTCACTGCAAATTTATGAAATATATTGAAATGTATTCCGCTCATTAAAACTATCAGTTTCAAACACTGGAAAATGAGTTTCACAATGAAAATTGATTTTATTTCATTTTTATTCAAATAAATTATTTCACTCATTTCAGAAAACACACTGCACTCACTTACAAAATATAGATTTCACCCATTTCACTAATTTCAGGAAACACATTACACTCATTTTCAGAAAACATATTACACTCATTTCACTAGTTTCCAAAATAAGTATTTAACAAATTTGAAACAACGCGTTTCACTGATTTGGAGAACTAATTTCAATCATTTTGATAACTAAGAGGGTGTTGGTTTCCAGGGACTTATTGGTCTAGGGACTTAAAAAAGTCCCTATAAGTCCCATCTAAACCAAAAAAGTCCCTATAAGTCCCATCTAAACCAAACAGGAGGGACTTATAGGGACTTAAAGTGGGCATTTGGGACTTATGAAATAAGACTCTCAAGAAGGGACCTATAGGGACTTATAGTTGTAATATGGTCTTATAGGGACTTATAAGTCCCAGGAACCAAACAGTTAGGGACTTTTTAGGGACTTGGAACTTATAAGTTGGGACTAAAAAAAGTCGTAGGACTTATGAACCAAACATGGCCTAATTTCAATCATTTTAAAAATTGTAATTTGAAATGAATGAAATTAAAATTTTGACATGAGTGAAATAGTAAAAATTAAACTAGTTTAAATATATTCGAGATTGGTCTCATTCTAAACATCTTATGTTCAAGAATTTGAATATATGAAAAATTTAAATAATAAAACAATGCTGTAAAATATATTGGCCATCTAAAAATGTAAACAAAATAAAAATGCATGGACTTGTTTGAGAGAGGGAAGAGATGCTGCATGCATGCGTACATCCCGCTGCGAAAAGTACTAGCACTCCTAGCATGGGCCCTATTCATCTGACATTGATTTGACAATATACAAAAGATTAACTACCCCAATACATGGTTATACATATGAACGAGTCCTCCTAAAACACACATCACAAAGCAGTTGAACGGTGGATGGGTAGCCGGTAGCTCCCAGCACCGGTAAAAGAGACTTTGCGTCTGATACGGCTGTTTCTCTTTCCTTTCATTTAGCGTAAAACGTTTTTCATTAATGATCAGGCTTCTGCGTCCACTACGCCCACGACTAGGACTCAGCTCCACGTTAGGTCTGATCCACTAATGACGGAGGACTAGCACACACAAATTTGTGCGCTCATGCACGTGCTACCTTATTTGCATGCGGGTAAGAAAATGCTAAGAAAAAACAACAAAGACGTGCACAAGATATAGATCTGGCACCGGACACATAGCCCGCGTCGTTGGCTTTCTCCCGGAGGACCCCAGCGCGCGCGCTCGTTGCTGCTAGTGCACCAGCACATCGCCGGCCACATGCTGGAGGACCCTGACGCGTGCGCTGCTGCGGCCGCCGGTGTGCTATTCGTGGTCGCGATGGCTCGCCTCGCTCCCGTGCCTTCCGGCGTCCATGGTCGCCGCGCAGAAGCTCACGACCACCACATCCACATCCTGACGCCCCGCCATGGTCACCACATCTGTCTCTTGCCGTCGTTGCCGACGCCGTGGTCACCGCGACCTCTCCATGGCCGGTTTTCTTGGTCCGGCTTGGGCTTCGTCGCAGCCGGTCCGGTCCCTGGAAACAGGACCGCGAGGCTGGTCGGTCCGGTCCGGCTCGGTCCGCCGGTAGCCGGTCCAACTGGCGGCTCGGTCAAGGCCCGGACCGTGTCCACCCTGAGCGACAATAGTGCGGCGCCCACGGCTATGGGAACGGTGGGATGCTGGCACCGCCGATGCGTCCCACCCCGGGATTCAGCGGCGGCCGCGGCAAGAAGCGCGTGGTGCTGATCGGGACGCCTACAATAGAGTCGTGGCGAAGCACGTCCGACGTGCTCTCCGTTGTTGCCGGCGTGGTCAATATCGTAGTATATGTTTTGATTTTTTTCTTTAGTGCGGGTGCAGCTGAGCCCGGGTGCAGAAACGCCGCACTCGTAGTAAAAAAAACTTCTCGAAGGGATACTCGTCAGTCTCTAAATTCTGAGGGATCATCTGGAGATGCCTTAAGGCGCAGCCATCTTCATTTCTAGTTAGGTACTCAACTGGAAGAAATAAAATAGGGTGAGAACAACAAAACTATGCTGAATTGGAAATGTCCTCGAATGCCAAAGTTGTTGTCTGAATATGCATGTATTTGATTGAGGGAATCCAAGAGTGGCATCCAATTCCGTACCATGTCTGAATGTACACACTGTGGATTAAAAATTTTGTTGAGTTTGGACAGTATACAATGGTGTACATGTACGAAAATATGTTGTGTATACATCTCAATGCTTGTACATTTATTTTTACACATAAAAAAAGTTATTCTGAAAAATATGATAATAGCAACACAATTACTAAAGAAATGTGGAAAATCATATGCAAAACATGACGTTGATAGTTTTCTAGTACAAATGTATGTAGCAAAATACATCTAGATACATCCGTTTCAGCGATATTATTTTGGGATGGAGGGAGTATTTGTCTTCCAAAAGTAGCATGTCCCTACTTTCGTCTATGAAGTTGAATTTCATTGTGATCAGATTAACTAGTATTATCTCCATCTTGATTTATTGGTTCCCGATGTATTTTGTGTCAAATTTTGATCTTAGATTTAACTAACAAAATATTGATGCATGTTACCAAAAAGTATATCGCTGGATTCATATTTAAACATAGTTTTCGATAACATTATTTTTACTATCTATAACACATATTTTATTAGATAAAATCATAGTCAAAATATGACCAGGAAAGTGATTCTTACATAGACTAATGTAAGGTCAACTAATTAATAAACAAGAAGGAGCCGTCCGTCCGCGTGCGGGGTGCGCATGTGACTTGGACTTGGGATGACGGGCGCCGGTGGGAGGAGGCGATGCTTTCCATTCCATCTTCCATGTGACATGGCTGTGTGTGTGAGTGAGGAGGCTCTTGTTTGATTGGATTTGACCGTCCAATTCCGCCATTGATTCCCACACACAGGTCGCGGTTGGCGATGAGGGTGGACGCGCAGCTCGCGAGGGAGAGAGATCAGAGATCCATCCGGTTGGTCCAATCCATTGTCAGATTTCTTTCCCAGCATAATCCATTTCTGTTTTGGGTGTGCAATTCACTCGCGCCGGTGCGGTTGCTGTTCCAACTTCCAAGAGGGAGGGCGGAGGCGGCGGCCGACGCGCAGCTGTGGGAGGGGAGACTCCGATGGAGAAGCTCGCGATGGGGAAGGAAAAAACCAGTCGGCATATAAGGTGATGGAGCCTAGTGATTATACTTATACACACAGATTGAGATGCAAAAATTAAGCATGGACGGAGAGGTAGCAAGCAAACAAGTATGTATGCATGCCCGTATTGCTCGTCGCAATGAGCTACCAAAGCCAAGCCTGGAGCCTTCCTGGTATGCAACGGGTACACGGACCTTGCCGATTCTCTCGTCCTTGGCGTCGCGTTGGAGATGGAGATGGGCAAGCCTGAATGTCATCATCGTATTATTTATTTGAGCAGGTGCTTCCACGATGGCCGCCAAGAACTATGCTCAGCCTTCCTGGTATGCAATGGGTACAAGGACGCGGAGTACGTGGCGCTGGCGCTGTCGGCGCGTGCCATGGACCTGAATGTCATCATCGTGTTGGAGATGGAGGAGGAGCTGGACATCATCACATCATCGAGCAGAGCAGCAAGCTCGGGGTGGAGCCGGTGCTGGGCGTGCGTGCCAAGCTGCTCACCAAGGTACTAGGCCACTTCGGGTCGACGTCCGGCAAGCACGGCAAGTTCGCCCTGCTTGTCTTGCGGACAAGATCTACGGAGTAGGTGCCCAAGAAGCTCAAGCATCTCAACAAGCTGCACTGGCTCAAGTTGCTGCACTTCCACATCGGCTCCATGATCCCGACCATGGACATAGTGAGTGTCCAGTGCAGCCAGGGAGGCCTCCAGCATCTACTGCACCCTGGTGAAGCAGTATGGCGTGGAGATGACGATGTTGGACTGCGGCGGGGGGCTCGGCATCGACTACGGTTCCTAGGGCGCCACTCGCGGTTCCTAGGGCGCGGGCGGTGCACACCCAAAGAAAAGGAACCATCACAGAATCATATCTCCGGTCATCTGCCCAAAGAACCCGCCAAGTAGTGGAGAACCTGACGTCGTCCATAGCAGCCATGTAGCGATGGACGTGCTCATCTTCCTCCCTGATACGGCGACGCACCACCTCCGGCGGGGCCGGCTGCCTCTGCACCGAATGTGGCCCACGCGAACGCCACCAAAGAAGATCAGGGTCGACGACGGGACCCGTGGTCGGGTTACTCACCAAGCGGCGCGCCCCTCCAGGTAGCACCTCCCAGTGCCAGCCCGGCGGAGCCCAGTCCCGGACATGGGTCCCCTCAAGCAGGACGTCGTCGCGAACGGGTCGACGGCGAGGATGCGGGCCGGGCATATCGTCGAGAACAAATACTATATGCCCGCAAAAAGTAACATTTTTTAAATGATTGAATTGTGATAACTAAAATTCTATATATATATATATGCAAATTCTAACAATTTAACATTAATCTAATTCATCTTACTAAAACTAATTCTAAAATTTCCTGATTATATAACTAACATTTCCATAACAATTCTAATATTTATATAACTAAAAAACAGAAAAATTGCTAACATTTCTATAACTAAAAAACAGAAAACATTTATAACATTTCTATAAAACTAACATTTCTAATATTTATATAACTAAAAAACAGAATAATTTCTAACATTTTTATAACTAAAAAACAGAAAAATTTATAACAAACAAACTAATGTGTGTGTGTGTGTGTGTGTAGTTTGTGTGTGTGTGTGTGTGTGTGTGTGTGTGTGTGTGAGTGGACATGGCGGCCGGGGCGGGCTCACCGGCGAGGCGACGACGAGCCGGCGACGACGTGGCGGGGCGGCGACGACGGGGCGGGGCGGCCGGGGCGACGGGACGGGGCACGCGGCGACGATGGGGCGGGGCGGGGCGCGCCGACGGGGACGGGGACGGCCGGGGCGGCGACGTCGACGGGGCCGGCGACGAGGGGCGGCGACGGCCGGGGTCGGCGACGAGGGGCTGGGGCGGCGGCGATCGTGGCCGGGCGGCGCGACGGAGGGAAACAGAGGGAAGAACAGAGGGAAACTGAATTTTTTTCAAGTGTAGTATATATATCCTTTAGTACCGGTTGGAGCCACCAACCGGTACTAAAGGTCTGTTTTGGCCAGGCCAAGCGGCGGGAAGCGCACCCCCTTTAGTACCGGGTCGTGGCACCAACCGGTACTAAAGACCCCCTCCCCCCTTTAGTACCGGTTGGAGCCACGACCCGGTACTAAAGGGGGTGCGCTGGCTCTAGGCGGTGCGCAAGTTTAGTCCCACCTCGCTAGTCGAAGGGCTACCGCACTGGTTTATAAGCCCCAGTGTGGTAGCTCTCTCGAGCTCCTCTCCTTACCTGGCCTACTGGGCCTACCTATCCTCTTCGCCCAGTGGGCCTACTGGGCCTTTGCGGGCCTGCATCCTGGCCCAACAAAAGGTTGTGTGGCTAGTCGTATGCATGCCGCTTTGGCCCAGTAGGTGGGCTTTTTTTTTCTTAATTTTTTTTCGCTTTATTTATTTTTGAGTTGTTTTTTGCTGTATTTAGAGTTTCTTTGTGAATATTTTTACTTTCGTTACAAAAAATTACAAACTTTCTGTTAGTGCCGGTAGTTTTCAAATTTGAATAGTTTAAATTTTGAATTATTTGAAATTTGTGTGAATCACTAGTTTGTGAATAACTTAACTTTGAAAAAAGTTTTTTCGATGATTCTTTTTTCTTATGTTTAATATTAGTGTGTTTTATCATTATATTCAATTTGGTAATGCTTAGGTTATTTAAAAAATGAAATGCCTTTGTAACAGTTTAGTTTTCGTCGGAAACCCTGATACTTCGAAAGAGATTGTCCATTTTATACACGAAGTGCATCCAGTTTTTGCCGTAACCCTCTCTACTTTCTTGCACATGCTATTTGTATGAAATTATGATACCATGCCAACTTTCAACCTTTTCTGAGTTTATTTGAAATGCTTTTCAATTTCAGGGTCATTTAGCTGGAAAAAAAATCAGTAAATGCATGAAAAGAATTTGTGTCCACATAAAATTTCTCCGCGTTTCAAATGCCAAAACACATAACTACCCTAACTATTACAGACATTCTCTCCTGTGTGTGAAACACAGAAGAAAGTGATGATAGTGAAGCCGATCACATCCCAGATCTTTCGGTGTGTAACTTTTTCTTCGCGTGTGCCCTTTGCGCCGTAACCATGGAAAATCTTCATCATTTAACAGGATGCTCGTGTCAATATTCACTGTGAATGGAGCAATTTCATCAAACTTTTCATAATCTTCTGACAAGTCTGTCTTTTCATCCACTCCCACGATGTTTCTTTTTCCTGAAAGAACTATGTGGCGCTTTGGCTCATCGTATGATCCATTCGCTTCCTTATCTTTTCTTTTTCTCGGCCTGGAAGACATGTCTTTCACATAAAAAACATGCGCCACATCATTGGCTAGGACGAATGGTTCGTCTGCATACGCAAGATTGTTGAGATCCACTGTTGTCATTCCGTACTGCGGGTCTTCCGTTACCTCGCCTCGTGTCATATTGACCCATTTGCACCGAAACAAAGGGACCTTCAAATCACCTGATCCATAGTTAAGTTCCCATATGTCCTCTATGTAACCATAATATGTTTCCTTTCCCGTGTTGGTTGTTGCATCAAAGCGGACACCACTGTTTTGGTTGGTGCTCTTCTTATCTTGGGGGATCGTGTAAAATGTATTCCCATTTATCTGGTATCCTTTTAAAGTCATTATATTCGAAGATGGTAACTGGGACAGCGAGTACAGGTCATTTTGAATATCGCCATCATTCAGGGCACGTTTCTGCAACCAACCGGCGAAAGTCCTTGTTTGTTCGCGTGTAATCCAGTCGTCAGACTTTTCCGGGTGTTTGGACTATAGAAAATTCTTGTGTTCCTCCATATACGGAGCCACCAAGGCGGAATTCTGTAGAACTGTGTAGTGTGCTTCAGTGAGAGAATGCCTGTCCATACATATTATTTGATGCCCTCCTAGCGTGCCTTTTCCTTCCAGTCTGCCCTTATGCCGCGATTCAGGAACACCAATCGGCTTAAGGTCAGGAATGAAGTCAATACAAAACTCAATGACCTCCTCATTTTCATGGCCCTTTGAGATGCTTCCTTCTGGCCTAGCACGGTTATGAACATATTTCTTCAAGACTCCCATGAACCTTTCAAAGGGGAACATATTGTGTAGAAATACAGGACCCAAAACGTTAATCTCTTCGCAAAGGTGAACTAGGACATGCGTCATGATGTTGAAGAAGGATGGTGGGAACACCAACTCAAAATTGACAAGACATTGCACCAAATCATTCTGTAATCTTGGTATGATTTCTGGATCGATTACCTTCTGAGAGATTGCATTGAGGAATGCACATAGCTTCACAATGGCTAATCGAACGTTTTCTGGTAGAAGCCCCCTCAGTGCAACCGGAAGGAGTTGCGTCATAATCACGTGGCAGTCATGAGACTTTAGGTTCTGGAACTTTTTCTCTGCCATATTTATTATTCCCTTTATATTCGACGAGAAGCTAGATGGTACCTTCATGCTGAGCAGGCATTCGAAGAAGATTTCCTTCTCTTCTTTGGTAAGAGCGTAGCTGGCCTGACCCTGATGTATGCCGTCTTTTCCGTGCATACGTTGCTGGTCCTCCCGTGCCTCTGGTGTATCTTTTGTCTTCCCATACACGCCCAAAAAGCCAAGCAGGGTCATGCAAAGATTCTTCGTCACGTGCATCACGTCGATTGCGGAGCGGACCTCTAGGTCTTTCCAATATGGCAGGTCCCAAAATATAGATTTCTTCTTCCACATGGGTGCGCGTCCGTCAGCGTCCTTCGGAACAGGTTTTCTGCCAGGACCCTTTCCAAAGATTACCTCCAAATCCTTTACCATATCATGGACATCAGCACCAGTACGGTGGCGAGGCTTCGTCCGGTGATCCGCCTCACCTTTGAAATGCTTGCCTTTCTTTCTTACGGGATGCCTTGTCGGAAGAAATCGACGATGTCTCAGGTACACATTCTTCCTACAACTATCCAAATATATATTGTCGGTATCATCCAAACAGTGCATGCATCCACGGTATCCCTTGTTTGTCTATCCTAAAAGGTTACTGAGAGCAGGCCAATCATTGATGGTCACGAACAGCAACGCCTTTAGGTCAAATTCTTCCTGTCCGTGCTCATCCCACGCACGTACACCTGTTCCATTCCACAGCTGTAATAGTTCTTCAACTAATGGCCTTAGGTACACATCAATGTCATTGCCGGGTTGCTTAGGGCCTTGGATGAGCACTGGCATCATAATGAACTTCCGCTTCATGCACAACCAAGGAAGAAGGTTATACAAACATAGAGTCACAGGCCACGTGCTATGGTTGCTGCTCTGCTCCCCAAAAGGATTAATGCCATCTGCGCTTAGACCAAACCATACGTTCCTTGGGTCACCTGCAAACTCCTCCCAGTACTTTCTCTCGATTTTTATCCACTGCGAACCGTCAGTGGGTACTCTCAACTTTCCGTCTTTCTTACGGTCTTCTGCGTGCCACCACATCGTCTTCGCATGCTCCTTGTTTTGGAACAAACGTTTCAACCGTGGTATTATAGGAGCATACCACATCACCTTGGCAGGAATCTTCTTCCTGGGGCGCTCGCCCTCGACATCACCAGGGTCATCGCGACTGATCTTATAACGCAATGCACTGCATACCGGGCAAGCGTTCAAATCCTCGTACTCACCGCGGTAGAGGATGCAGTCATTAGGGCATGCATGTATCTTTTTCACCTCTAACCCTAGAGGGCAGACAACCTTCTTTGCTCCATACGTACTCTCGGGCAATTCGTTGTCCTTTGGAAGCATATTCTTTATCATTACCAGCAACTTTCCAAATCCCTTATCAGATACAACATTCTCTGCCTTCCATTGCAGCAATTCAAGTGTGGTGCCCAACTTTTTTTTGTCAGCTTCACAATTCGGGTACAACAATTTCTTGTGATCCTCTAACATGCGCTGCAACTTCGTCCTCTCCACATCACTTGCGCAGTTTCTCTTTGCATCGGCAATGGCCCGACCTAGATCATCAGCGGGCTCATCTGATGCCTCTTCTTCAGCTTCTTCCCGCACTGCCGGCTCAGCTTCTTCCCCCATTGTTGTATCATCGTATTCAGGAAACCCATGGCCAGGATAGCCGTCGTCGTCCTCTTCTTCTTCATTGTCTTCCATCATAACCCCTATTTCTCCGTGCTTAGTCCAAGCATTATAGTGGGGCATGAAACCGGACTCAAATAGGTGGGCGTGAATGGTTCTTGACGTAGAGTAACTGTGACCATTCTTACAAGGCATAAAACCATCCGCCCGCTTGTTTGCCTCAGCGGCCCGCAGAAAAGTATGCACGCCATTATTGAACTCGGGAGAGCATCGGTCATTATACATCCATTGTCGGCTCATCTTCATTACACAACACCGAATAGACCAAATTAATACAAGTTCATACATAAAGTTCATACATATAGTTCATATACAACACTTAATTAAATGCAACATACAAATAACTCTCTAGCTAAAGAATTTAAATGCAACAACAAATGCGATGAAGATCGCAAATAAGGTAACAATTGATCCAACAGCATAATGACATCAAGTCACACTATCAATGGCATATTTTCTAATCTTTCTAATCTTCAACCTCATTTTCTCCATCTTGCTCTTGTGATCATCGACGACATCGGCAACATGCAACTCCAATTCCATCTTCTCCCACTCAATTCTTTTCAATTTTTCTTTCAAATACTCGTTTTCTCTTTCAACTAAATTTAACCTCTCGACAATAGGGTCGGTTGGAATTTCCGGTTCACATACCTCCTAGATAAAAATATCTATGTCAACTTGATGGGCATAATTTGTCATAAACACGAAATGCAACAACTAGTTTTAAAAGAGAAAATACCACATCCGAATCATAATAAGGACGAGGGCCGACGGGGACGAATATCAAAACCATGGCACTATGTATAACAAACAACGTACGGGTAAGATAATTATACAAGTAACTATATATCCAAATCACACAAACATCAATTTGGTAATGTAAAACATTCATGAACAAGAGCCTCACCACAAGGTTGTGTCGGCGACGGGACGGTGCGGGCGATCGACGGTGGTTACGACGGAGATTTAGAAGGCACTAAGTAAACCACACCTACATATGCAAACTAAGTGTTATTTTTGATCTCAAATTGCATATAAATCAAATACTAGGAAATATAATTCCTCCCAAATTAATCACTATACAAAGCATTGCAAGAGCTAATCTAGCAATGAGAGTTGAAAGGACAAAGTTGCTAACCTTTGTGATCATTTGAATGGATGGGGATCTTCAAATCTTGACAAATTCTGGGCAAAATTTGTGAGGAGCTCGAGGGGAAAGGGGAGGAACAGAGGAGAAGTGAGGGAAAAGGGGAAGAACAGAGTGGCTCGGGTGGACGAAGGGTTTATGTACATCGACCTTTAGTACCGGTTCGTGCCACGAACCGGTACTAAAGGTGCTGGAGGGGCCCCAGACTGACAACACCCTGCCACCACCCTCTTTAGTACCGGTTCGTGGCACGAACCGGTACTAAAGGTTCTCCACGAACCGGTACTAATGAGGACGGCCGGCTAGCCGTTGGAACCGGCACTAATGGACACATTAGTGCCGGCTCGAAACCAAACCGGCACTAATGTGTCTCATATTAGGTCCGTTTTCTACTAGTGGGTTAGGAAACATAACCATCTTTGATTCAATGAGCTGGACAAGTAGAGGCATACTAGTGACATTATGTTTGTCTATGTATTCACACATGTACTAAGTTTCCGGTTAATACAATTCTAGCATGAATAATAAACATTTATCATAAAATAAGAAAATAAATAATAACTTTAGTATTGCCTCTAGGGCATATTTTTTTCAGGACGCACTCACCCGACCGTGGCCGAGGCTCCGCCTTCCCCTCTGGCAGCCTCGCGGCCCCAGCAGCGATCAAACCGAAGT
The DNA here is from genome assembly GCA_963921465.1 of Triticum timopheevii. NCBI lineage: Eukaryota > Viridiplantae > Streptophyta > Magnoliopsida > Poales > Poaceae > Triticum > Triticum timopheevii. The sequence continues at coordinate 10,015,479 of OY997271.1, forward strand.
CACCCAGCTCCTCCAAATCCTCCGGCCGGAGCGAAGATCGGATCCAATCGCCCTGGATCCAGCCCGGCGGCAGCGCGGACCTTGACGACGACCCCTGATTCGTCTTCTTGCCGTTCGCCGCCCCCGTCGCCTTTTTCGCGTGCTCCAGCGCCACCGTCTTGTCCTTCACCATGATGGCGGGGCGGCGGCGTCGAGGACGGAGGGAAAAGATGCAGTGGAGAAGCAGAGAAGGAAGAGGGAGAACGAATGGCACGGTGCGGACGCCTCGGCCCCGACGCCTTTTAAGGACCCACTTCCGAGTGGCTGACGCGTGGGCCCGAGGAATCCTGTCAAATCCCGCAACAGTCGCGTGCTGGGTACGTGGCGAAAAAGGTGACGCAAAAATCGAGGCGCCCCTGTCTATCCGTCCCGCTTACTACGACGTGCCCCGCCTCGCGCGCTTCCTCAAAATTTCGAATCCCGCGAGATCTGGGATACGCCGTAACCAATCGCGCCAAAGATTTCGCGTCAAAGTAACACCCGACGAGTGCCATTATAAATCCACTCGACAACTTTTGAATCGATCAAGGCGACTGAAACGAAGCCGAAGTTTCAACATGTGCCTCCAATTCAGCATGGGTACTTGTGAAGCACTCGTACCTAATGATGATGATATAGACCTTCTTTTCACTCGGACCTCAATCCATTTGAAGGCTAATGATGATGATATAGACCTAGGGTAGGGTCATAGACCTCACCTATACGCCCTATCCAAGGTCACTATCCTAGAAGCAAAGACATTCAAGGGACAACAGCGAGTAGCAATTGAAGTCGTTGAGTGCAATCTACTCGACCAGTCATATTACTTAGATACCCCTCCCTCCTGGTATCACTCGACCAAGACGAAGCCATTCGTCTATATGAGAAACCACTCGACCTACAGAAGACCAGGATTCATTCAGGACGGCAACGATCAGGCGTTCATTCCGTAGTCTTAAAGGTCATTAAATACACTTTATAGCTGGTGTCACCAGTAACACCCTATCTTTGTATACATTGAACCCCTATAACTGACGTGTGGGCTGGTGTCCTGACGCACTCTACATAAGCCAACCCCTTCTTGTTTAAGTTTAAGTTTAGAATAGAACTATGTTCGAAGTGTAATGAAGTATCTGTTGAAAATATGAGCAATTTATCGAATGATTTTATTAACAGAAATACTAGATAAAGCATGACTAAAATAGCTAATATAAAGCAAGTCATGCAATCTGACAGAGAGAAGGTAAACATCGTCTGCATATATGAACTTGAGGTAAACACATCTAGAACAGTCACTACATGAAGTTGCTTATACGACATAGAACCTAACATATGTAGGACAGAAACTAGAGCCAAGAACTGTAGCAGGACTTCTAACAGAAAGGAGAAGAACACGTACGGCACAGCAGCAGCAGAAGCGCTGGACTTGGGGTCGATGTCCTCGCCTGCCATGTCGTCGAGGAGGTCGTGGACGTCGGGGAAGAAGTCGTCGGCGACCGGATCGTCCGTAATGAAACAGCCAGTAGTCGCGCAGAGCACTCCCCAAAAACCTTATCACCCTTCTCCCGTACAGGACTCAAAGAGTGCGGTTTCGGAAGCCTACTGTCCCGACCTGCGGTGCACGCCGCAAGCCGGGATGAAGAAGATCGTAGCAGCAGCGGAGTGCTCAGGAACCGGTGGCGAGAGAAAGAAGTAGTTCTGGTGTGTCTTGCTGAGAGGAGCGACCTCCCTTTTATAGGCGCAAGAGAAGGAGGCGAGAGGGCAGCGCCGGGAGCTGAAGGGACGCAGCCGAAGGGTGCAGCGTTCGCATTTAATCTCCACTACAGCAAAAACTTTCCATCTCCCGAGTGACCTTGCGTATACCCGTAGTGCGTGGCAAAAATTTAGACATCGGCTCGGCTCATTCCCGGCGCGTCGTGAAGAGGCGAGGCGGCGGAGGAGCGCGCGTGGAAGTCCCTCTTGTTCTCATGCTCATACAAGTGGGGAAGGAGCCTCCTTTATAAAGAGGTCCAACTCCCTCTAAACTAGCAATGTGGGACCTAAACTTTAGTTCCACCTCTTGCCTTGCACAAATGGACTGCGTGGGACCTAAACTTTAGTTCCACCTCTTGCCTTGCACAAATGGGCTGCGTGGGCCTCTAGGATTTATTAGGAATTTCTGAAACTGCTACTGGGCTAGGCCCAAAATGGACAAAATTCCTCTAGGATTTATTAGGAATTTCTGAAACTGCTACTGGGCTAGGCCCAAAATGACAAAATTCCAGCAGTATCCGTCATGTTTATATAAAATTCGGCTATGTTGATATGAATCCGAATTTGTTTGAACGAATTCCGTCTAATAAGTTTAAGTTGTTGTCAAAATGTATTACGATTAGATGACCACCTCCCGCATTTTTGTCCGCAAATAGATGCGGAAGAAAATTTACGAATTGCCGTTGAAAATGCCCTAACCAGCTGATTTTCAACACAAGACAAGACAACACAACACAGAGAAGAGAGAAGCCACATACATCAGTGTTCAGTGGCGTCGTTATTACTAGTACTCGTATACTTTAACCGCACAAACTAATTAAAGCCGCAAACACGGCGACGAATCGCTGCAGTAGGCCCAGGACCGATCTTCATCTCAAAACACAAAGCAACTTTATTTCTGGTCATCCGCAGATCGACACGGAAGGCACGAAGAAGAAACTTAGCAGTCCCGCTCGCAGTAGCACTTGCGCTCGACGTGGTGCGTGTTGCACTGGCCGCGGGGAAAGTTCTCGGTGCGGCACACGGTGGCGCAGTTGCTGTCGCTGAAGCAGGGGCCCTTGAACTTGTGGCTCTGCGACTCGCACGTCCGGGCTTCCGCCGTCTTCGTCGTCCCCATCTCTGCAATGCAACCACCGTCCACAATAAGCAAGTGCCGGTGAGGTGTAGAGTACAGATCTATCTATGCTCGCTTGGAGGAAGGGGGCTCGGCGGACGTACCCGTGGCGACGAGGAGGAGCAGGACAAGGAGGAGGGCAGCGGCCGCGGCGGCCATGCGACGAGGGGACGCCATCTCTCTGCTCTTGCTTGCTTGTTTCACCCGAGTGTCAAATCAGAGCTCTCTGCTGCTGGTGCTGCGGGGCCTGGCTGTGTTAATTATGGAAGCAAAGAGGAGGAGTTTATATAGGAGCTGCAGGGAGAGAGCTTTACGCTTTGGCTCTTGACAAATATTCGATTCTCAGTGGTGGTGCGCTACGTGTTGGTAGTAGAGGAGCGGTGGGCCAATATATAGTTCCACGTTGCCATGGCAGGTGTCCTCGAATTCGCTCGATGCATGCATGCATGCCGACATGTGCTACGTCTCTGAGCTGAGTGGAGTGGAGTGAAGGTGTCGGCAGGACAGGAGACGACGCTTTTGCCAGCGACGCTGCGTGCAGGATGCATGATTTGTGCCAACTTTATTTTACTTGCCCGCTGCCTAGCTATATGTCATTACTAAAAAAGCTTATACACAGAATCTTAACAGTTGCGATGTCCCAGAACAGACGCTACTCCTAACGGATTAGCACTAGCACGGCCCGGTTGCGACACAGTACTACTAAAATTCCCCGACCATTCCTGCCACATTAGGTTTAGCAGTAGCGCGTCCAGGTAGCATGCATTTTTGCAGGCCGCTAATACTAATTTTGAACATGGCCACATGGCGGGTCCCTTTTAGCAGTAGCGTCTTTACCAGAAGCACACTACTGATAGCTTATTAGCAGCGCACATTTTACAACACACGCTACTGCTAAACTGCAGCCATATACCACCTTTTTCCTCCCCCCTCTCCTCCCTCCCCCATCCTATCTTCATTCACTTTCCCCTAGCTTCCACCTCCTCTCTCCCTCACATTGCTTCTTCCTCACTACTTCTCCCCCCATTACTCTCTTTCTTCTATCTATCTTTCTCTCTCTTTATTACTACTAGCTAACTACACCTCCTTCATTAATGCATCTCCTTTCTCTTTTTCCTCCCCCTCCACTAGTTGAACTTTTCTCCTCCCAAACTAGCTAGCTAGCTAGGTAGATCTAGCATTTCGTGAAGTGACCTATGTACCTCCCTAACTAGATCTAGCCTTGTCAAGAAGAGCTTATCCACTTTTGATCATTCCATAACGGTGTGTGTGCCGGCAACTCATCACTGTGCTCGATCTCGAGATAGGTGATTAAAAATTTATGCTTTTGCAAGAATGGAAATATGTGTATGTGTTTGATATGACATAATCGGGCGATATGATGGAAATTGTGTGTGTGGCATGAATTGCCGCCGAATTGTGCTTGTGAGTTGCCTATGGTTTGCCAAAATGTCGATTTATTTCCGTTTCGGCGAATTCCGGGCAAACTCTATTTGTCCTATTTTTTGTGAAGATCATGCCAAATTTTTGTATGACTTTGATGCATGCATTCATTTTTATAATCAATTTGTTTATTATTACCGTTCAGGCGTTCATGATGGTCAGTGGAACAATGGTGGACAGGTGGTTGCGGTCGGCGGTGTAGGACATGAAAGAAAATAACCTGACAGAGATTATATGTCCGTGTCGAAAATGCAAAGGAGGAGTTTGGCTCGACCCATATGACGATGGTCGCGTGATGGTGCACCTGCTCATGACTGGTTTCATGGATAGGTATACTCGATGGATAACTAAATATGAGGATGATGATGTTGAGGATACCGACGGGGCAGGCGATGACGACACAGGGCAAGACGAAGAGATGATCGATGATGGCGGCGGAGAAGGGGCTGGACATGACGGCGGGGAAGAGGCCGGACATGGCAGCGGAGAAGGGTCCGGACATCGCGGCGGAGAAGGGACCGGACATGGCGGTGGAGAAAACATGGACTCCACGCCGCAGACTTCGTCCGTACTAAGTTCAATCATGCGGGACCCTCATGTTCAAGCACTGCTTCACAAAGAGACGACTATTGACAGAGCTGCTTCTAGAGAGGAGGCCAAGCTGCAGCAACTGGTGGTAGACTCGAACACTCCATTGTATGATGGTTGCAATCCTGAGGTGACCCGCTTGAGTTTCACGCTCGAACTTCTGAAGACGAAGGCGGTTGGATTACCCAAATATCATTGATGTGCAATCCCGTATTAAGTGGGCACGATCTCTGTTTTGACAGGACATGCCAATGGGGTGTGGCCTCGAAACACGAAATGCGGGATGGGAAAACGGTTCGAAAAAGTTGTCCGTAAAAGGCAATGTACTCATTTTTATATATATCCTGCCTTCGCGGCTAGGGGCTGTGTTTATTACGAAAGCCGGATACAATTCTATTACAGAGAAAAGTCGATGTGTATTCTTCAAGGTAGGGGTGGACATGAAGACCGTCGAACTGAAGACCGAACCGATACTGAAACCGCAAAAACTGAATTTTCGGTTTCTGTCACTACTACAGTAAAATTCGGTTTTCAATCATACTAACCAAATTTAATTCGGACTGTTCGGTGTTATTGAAGGAAATATGCCCTAGAGGCAATAATAAAGTTATTATTTATTTCCTCATATCATGGTAAATGTTTATTATTCATGCTATAATTGTATTATCCGGAGACGTGATACCTGTGTGAATACATAGACAAACTTAATGTCACTAGTATGCCTCTACTTGACTAGCTCATTAATCAAAGATGGTTATGTTTCCTAACCATAGACATGTGTTGTCATTTGATTAACGGGATCACATCATTAGGAGAATGATGTGATTGACTTGACCCATTCCGTTAGCTTAGCACATGATCGTTTAGTGTCTTGCTATTGCTTTCTTCATGACTTATACAAGTTCCTATAACTATGAGATTATGCAACTCCCGTTTACCGGAGGAACACTTTGTGTGCTACCAAACGTCACAACGTAACTGGGTGATTATAAAGGAGCTCTACAGGTGTCTCCAAAGGTACATGTTGAGTTGGCGTATTTCGAGATTAGGTTTTGTCACTCCGATTGTCGTAGAGGTATCTCTGGGCCCTCTCGGTAATGCGCATCACTATAAGCGTTGCAAGCAATGTAGGTAATGAGTTAGTTACGGAATGATGCATTACGTAACGAGTAAAGAGATTTGCCAGTAACGAGATTGAACTAGGTATTGGATACCGACGATTGAATCTCGGGCAAGTAACATACCGATGACAAAGGGAACAACGTATGTTGTTATGCGGTTTGACCGATAAAGATCTTCGTAGAATATGTAGGAGCCAATACGAGCATCCAGAGTCCGCTATTGGTTATTGACCGGAAACAGTTCTAGGTCATGTCTACATAGTTCTCGAACCCGTAGGGTCCGCACGCTTAAGGTTCGATGACATTGATATTATGAGTTTATGAGTTTTGATGTACCAAAGTTTGTTCGGAGTCCCGAATGAGATTACGGACATGACGAGGAGTCTTGAAATGGTCGAGACATGAAGATTGATATATTGGAAGCCTATATTTGGATATCGGAATTGTTCCGGATGAAATCGGGATTTTACCGGAGTACTGGGAGGTTACCGGAACCCCCCCGGGGGCTTAATGGGCCTACATGGGCCCTAGTGGAGAGGAAGAGAGGAGGCAAGGGCTGGCCACGCCCCCTCCCCCCTATTCCGAATAGGACAAGGAGAGGGGGGCGCCCCACGCCTTTCCTTCCTCTCTCCCTCCTCCTTCCCGCCTTCTCCTACTCCAACTAGGAAAGAAGGGAGTCCTACTCCCGGTGGGAGTTGGACTCCCCCTTGGCGCGCCCTCCTTGGCCGGCCGGCCCCTCCCCCTTGTCTCCTTTATATACGGGGGCAGGGGGCACCTCTAGACACAACAATTGATCTCTTGATCTCTTAGCCGTGTGCGGTACCCCCTCCACCATAGTCCTCGATAATATTGTAGCGGTGCTTAGGCGAAGCCCTGCGACGGTAGAACATCAAGATCGTCACCACGCCGTCGTGATGACGGAACTCTTCCCCGACACCCTGCTGGATCGGAGTCCGGGGATCGTCATCGAGCTGAACGTGTGCTAGAACTCGGAGGTGTCGTAGTTTCGGTGCTTGATTGGTCGGGCCGTGAAGACGTACGACTACATCAACGGCATTGTTCTAACGCTTCCGCTTTCGGTCTACGAGGATACGTGGACAACACTCTCCCCTCTCGTTGCTATGCATCACCATGATCTTGCGTGTGCGTAGGAATTTTTTTGAAATTACTATGTTTCCCAACAGTGGCATCCGAGCCTAGTTTTATGCGTAGATGTCATATGCACGAGTAGAACACAAGTGAGTTGTGGGCGATACAAGTCATAATGCTTACCAGCATGTCATACTTTGGTTCAGCGGTATTGTGAGATGAAGCGGCCCGGACCGACATTACGCGTACGCTTACGCGAGACTGGTTTCACTGTTACGAGCACTCGTTGCTTAAAGGTGACTGGCGGGTGTCTGTCTCTCTCACTTTAGTTGAACCGAGTGTGGCTATGTCCGGTCCTTGCGAAGGTTAAAACAACACTAACTTGACGAACTATCGTTGTGGTTTTGATGCGTAGGTAAGAACGGTTCTTGCTCAGCCCGTAGCAGCCACGTAAAATTTGTAACAACAAAGTAGAGGACGTCTAACTTGTTTTTGCAGGGCATGTTGTGATGTGATATGGTCAAGACGTGATGCTATATTTTATTGTATGAGATGATCATGTTTTGTAACCGAGTTATCGGTAACTGGCAGGAGCCATATGGTTGTCGATTTATTGTATGAAATGCAAACGCCCTGTAATTGCTTTACTTTATCACTAAGCGGTAGCGATAGTCATAGAAGCAATAGATGGTGTAACGACAACGATGCTATGATGGAGATCAAGGTGTCGCGCCGGTGACGATGGTGATCACGACGGTGCTTCGGAGATGGAGATCACAAGCACAAGATGATGATGGCCATATCATATCACTTATATTGATCGCATGTGATGTTTATCCTTTATGCATCTTATCTTGCTTTGATTGACGGTAGCATTTTAAGATGATCTCTCACGAAATTATCAAGAAGTGTTCTCCCTGAGTATGCACCGTTGCGAAAGTTATTCGTGCTGAGACACCACACGATGATCGAGTGTGATAGGCTCTACGTTCAAATACAACGGGTTTAAAACAGTTGCACACGCGGAATACTCAGGTTAAACTTGACGAGCCTAGCATATACAGATATGGCCTCGGAACACGGAGACCGAAAGGTCGAATGTGAATCATATAGTAGATATGATCAACATAAGTGATGTTCACCATTGAAACTACTCCATCTCATGTGATGATCGGACATGGTTTAGTTGATTTGGATTACGTGATCACTTAGATGACTAGAGAGATGTCTATCTAAGTGAGAGTTCTTAAGTAATATGATTAATTGAACTTAAATTTATCATGAACTTAGTACCTGATAGTATTTTGCTTGTCTATATTTGTTGTAGATAGATGACTCGTGCTGTTGTTCCGTTGAATTTTAATGCGTTCCATGAGAAAGCTAAGTTGAAAGATGATGGTAGCAACTACACGGACTGGGTCCGTAACTTGAGGATTATCCTCATTGTTGCACAGAAGAATTACATCCTGGAAGCACCGCTGGGTGCCAGGCCTACTGCAGATGCAACTGACGACGTTAAGAACGCCTGGCAGAGCAAAGCTGATGACTACTCGATAGTTCAGCGTCCCATGCTTTACGGCTTGGAACCGGGTCTTCAACGATGTTTTGGACGTCATGGAGCATATGAGATGTTCCAGGAGTTGAAGTTAATATTTCAAGCAAATGCCCGGATTGAGAGATATGAAGTCTCCAATAAGTTTTATAGCTGTAAGATGGAGGAGAATAGTTCTGTCAGTGAACATATACTCAAAATGTCTAGGTATAATAATCACTTGATTCAACTGGGAGTTAATCTTCCTGATGATAGTGTCATTGACATAATTCTCCAATCACTGCCACCAAGCTACAAGAGCTTCGTGATGAAGTATAATATGCAAGGGATGGACAAGACTATTCCTGAGCTCTTCGCAATGCTAAAAGCTGCGGAGGTAGAAATCAAGAAGGAGCATCAAGTGTTGATGGTCAATAAGACCACCAGTTTCAAGAAAAAGGGTATAGGGAAGAAGAAGGGGAACTTCAAGAAGAACAGCAAACAAGTTGCTGCTCAAGAGAAGAAACCCAAGTCTGGACCTAAGCCTGAGACTGAGTGCTTCTACTGCAAGCAGACTGGACACTGGAAGCAGAACTGACCCAAGTATTTGGCGGATAAGAAGGATGGCAAAGTGAACAAAGGTATATGTGATATACATATTATTGATGTGTACCTTACTAATGCTCGCAGCACCTGGGTATTTGATACTGGTTCTGTTGCTAATATTTGCAACTCGAAACAGGGACTACGGATTAAGCGAAGATTGGCTAAGGACGAGGTGACGATGCGCGTGGGAAATGGTTCCAAAGTCGATGTGATCGCGGTCGACACGCTACCTCTACATCTACCATCGGGATTAGTTTTAGACCTAAATAATTGTTATTTGGTGCCAGCGTTAAGCATGAACATTATATCTGGATCTTGTTTGATGCGAGCCGGTTATTCATTTAAATTAGAGAATAATGGTTGTTCTATTTTTATGACTAATATCTTTTATGGTCATGCACCCTTGAAGAGTGGTCTATTTTTATTAAATCTCGACAGTAGTGATACACATATTCATAATGTTGAATCCAAAAGATGCAGAGTTGATATGATAGTGCAACTTATTTGTGGCACTGCCGTAGGTCATATCGGTGTAAAGCGCATGAAGAAACTCCATACTTATGGACTTCTGGAATCACTTGATTATGCATCACTTGGTACTTGCGAACCGTGCCTCATGGACAAGATGACTAAAACGCCGTTCTCCGGAACTATGGAGCGAGCAACTGATTTGTTGGAAATCATACATACTGATGTATGTGGTCCAATGAATATTGAGGCTCGCGGTGGGTATCATTATTTTCTCACCTTCACAGATGATTTGAGCAGATATGGGTATATCTACTTGATGAAACACAAGTCTGAAACATTTGAAAAGTTCAAAGAATTTCAGAGTGAAGTGAAAAATTATCGTAACAAGAAAATAAAATTTCTACGATCTGATCGTGGAGGAGAATATTTGAGTTACGAGTTTGGTTTACATTTGAAACAATGCGGAATAGTTTCGCAAGTCACGCCACCCGGAACACTACAACAAAATGGTGTGTCCGAACGTCGTAATCGTACTTTACTAGATATGGTGCGATCTATGATGTCTCTTACTGACTTACCGCTATCGTTTTGGGGTTATGCTTTAGAGGCGGCCGCATTCACGTTAAATAGGGCACCATCAAAATCCGTTGAGACAACGCCTTGTGAACTGTGGTTTGGCAAGAAACCAAAGTTGTCGTTTCTTAAAGTTTGGGGCTGCGATGCTTATATGAAGAAACTTCAACCAGATAAGCTCGAACCCAAATCAGAGAAATGTGTCTTCATAGGATACCCAAAAGAGACTATTGGGTACACCTTCTATCACAGATCTGATGGCAAGATTTTCGTTGCTAAATTCGGATCCTTTCTAGAGAAGGAGTTTCTCTCGAAAGAAGTGAGTGGGAGAAAAGTAGAACTTGATGAGTAACTGTACCTGCTCCCTTATTGGAAAGTAGTTCATCACAAGAACCAGTTCCTATGACAACTACACCAATCAGTGAGGAAGCTAATGGCATTGATCATGAAACTTCAGATCAAGTTACTACTGAACCTCGTAGGTCTAGCAGAGTAAGATCCGCACCAGAGTGGTACGATAATCCTATTCTGGAAGTCATGTTACTTGACCATGGCAAACCTACGAACTATGAGGAAGCGATGATGAGCCCAGATTCCGCAAAATGGCTTGAAGCCAAGAAATCTGAGATGGGATCCGAGTATGAGAACAAAGTATGGACTTTGTTTGACTTGCCTGATGATCGGCAAGCCATCGAGAATAAATGGATCTTCAAGAAGAAGACTGACGCTGATGATAATGTAACTGTCTACAAAGCTCGACTTGTTGCAAAAGGTTTTCGACAAGTTCAAGGGGTTGACTACGATGAGACTTTCTCACCCGTAGCGATGCTTAAGTCTGTCCGAATCATGTTAGCAATTGACGCATTTTATGATTATTAAATTTGGCAAATGGATGTCAAAACTGCATTCCTGAATGAATTTCTGGAAGAAGAGTTGTATATGATGCAACCGGAAGGTTTTGTCGATCCAAAAGGTGCTAACAAAGTGTGCAAGCTCCAGCGATCCATTTATGCACTGGTGCAAGCATCTCGGAGTTGGAATAAATGCTTTGATAGTGTGATCAAAGCATATGGTTTTATACAGACTTTTGGAGAAGACTGTATTTACAATAAAGTGAGTGGGAGCTCTGTAGCATTTCCGATATTATAAGTAGATGAAATATTATTAATTGGAAATGATATAGAATTTCTGGATAGCATAAAGGGATACTTGAATAAAAGTTTTTCAACGAAAGACCTTGGTGAAGCTGCTTACATATTTTGCATCAAGATCTATACAGATAGATCAAGACGCTTAATTGGACTTTCACAACGCACATACCTTGATAAAGTTTTTGAAAAAGTTCAAAATGGATCAGGCAAAGAAAGAGTTCTTGCCTATATTACAAGGTGTGAAGTTGAGTCAGACTCAATGCCCGACCACAGCAGAAGATAGAGAGAAAATGAAAGATGTTCCCTATGCTTCAGCCATAGGCTCTATCATGTATGCAATGCTGTGTACCAGACCTGATGTATGCTTAGCAATAAGTTTAGCAGGGAGGTACCAAAGTAATCCAGGAGTGGATCACTGGACAGCGGTCAAGAATATCCTGAAATACCTGAAAAGGACTAAGGATATGTTTGTCGTTTATGGAGGTGACAAAGAGCTAGTCGTAAATGGTTACGTCGATACAAGCTTTGACACTGATCCGGACGATTCTAAATCAGAAACCGGATACGTGTTTATATTGAACGGTGGAGCTGTCAGTTGGTGTAGTTCTAAACAAAGCGTCATGGCGGGATCTACATGCGACGCGGAGTACATAGCTGCTTCGGAAGCAGCAAATGAAGGAGTCTGGATGAAGGAATTCATTTCCATTCTAGGTGTCATACCTAGTGCATGGGGACCAATGAAGATCTTCTGTGACAATACTGGTGCAATTGCCTTGGCAAAGGAATCCAAATTTCACAAGAGGACCAAGCACAGCAAGAGACGCTTCAATTCCATCCAGGACCAAGTCCAGGTGGGAGACATAGAGATTTGTAAGATACATACGGATCTGAATGTTGCAGACCCGTTGACTAAGCCTCTTCCACGAGCAAAACATGATCAACACCAAGACTCCATGGGTGTTAGAATTATTACTTTGGAATCTAGATTATTGACTCTACTGCAAGTGGGAGACTGAAGGAAATATGCCCTAGAGGCAATAATAAAGTTATTATTTATTTCCTCATATCATGGTAAATGTTTATTATTCATGCTATAATTGTATTAACCGAAGACGTGATACCTGTGTGAATACATAGACAAACTTAATGTCACTAGTATGCCTCTACTTGAGTAGCTCATTAATCAAAGATGGTTATGTTTCCTAACCATAGACATGTGTTGTCATTTGATTAACGGGATCACATCATTAGGAGAATGATGTGATTGACTTGACCCATTCCGTTAGCTTAGCACTTGATCGTTTAGTGTCTTGCTATTGCTTTCTTCATGAATTATACAAGTTCCTATAACTATGAGATTATGCAACTCTCGTTTACCGGAGGAACACTTTGTGTGCTACCAAACGTCACAACGTAACTGGGTGATTATAAAGGAGCTCTACAGGTGTCTCCAAAGGTACATGTTGAGTTGGCGTATTTCGAGATTAGGTTTTGTCACTCCGATTGTCGGAGAGGTATCTCTGGGCCCTCTCGGTAATGCACATCACTATAAGCCTTGCAAGCAATGGAGCTAATGAGTTAGTTACGGAATGACGCATTACATAACGAGTAAAGAGACTTGCCAGTAACGAGATTGAACTAGGTATTGTATACCGACGATTGAATCTCGGGCAAGTAACATACCGATGACAAAGGGAACAACGTATGTTGTTATGCGGTTTGACTGATAAAGACGTTCGTAGAATATGTAGGAGCCAATATGAGCATCCAGGTTCCGCTATTGGTTATTGACCGGAAACAGTTCTAGGTCATGTCTACATAGTTCTCGGACCCGTAGGGTCCGCACGCTTAAGGTTTCGATGACATTGATATTATGAGTTTATGAGTTTTGATGTACCGAAGTTTGTTCGGAGTCCCGAATGAGATTACAGACATGACGAGGAGTCTCGAAATGGCCGAGACATGAAGATTGATATATTGGAAGCCTATATGTGGATATCGGAATTGTTCCGGGTGAAATTGGGATTTTAAAGGAGTACCGGGAGGTTACCGGAACCCCCCGGGGGGCTGAATGGGCCTACATGGGCCCTAGTGGAGAGGAAGAGAGGAGGCAAGGGCTGGCCGCGCCCCTCCCCCCTAGTCTGAATAGGACAAGGAGAGGTGGGTGCCCCCCCTTTCCTTCCTCTCTCCCTCCTTCTTCCCCCCTTCTCCTACTCCAACTAGGAAAGAAGGGAGTCCTACTCCCGGTGGGAGTAGGACTCCCCCTTGGCGTGCCCTCCTTGGCTGGCCGCCCCCTCCCCCTTGGCTCCTTTATATACGGGGGCAGGGGAACACCTCTAGACACATCAATTGATCTCTTGATCTCTTAGCCGTGTGCGGTGCCCCCCTCCAGCATAGTCCTCGATAATATTGTAGCGGTGCTTAGGCGAAGCCCTGCGATGGTAGAACATCAAGATCGTCACCACGCCGTCGTGCTAACGGAACTCTTCCCCGACACCCTGCTGGATCAGAGTCCGGGGATCGTCATTGAGCTGAACGTGTGCTTGAACTCGGAGGTGCCGTAGTTTCGGTGCTTGATCGGTCGGGCCGTGAAGACGTACGGCTACATCAACCACGTTGTTCTAAAGCATCCGCTTTCGGTCTACAAGGGTATGTGGACAACACTCTCCCCTCTCGTTGCTATGCATCACCATGATCTTGCGCGTGCGTAGGAATTTTTTTGAAATTACTACGTTTCCCAACAGTTATACCGATAACCGGAACAGAAACCGAAGTAACCTAATCGAACACGTAAAATCCCAGCGCCCTGGTCGCTATCATGTACCTCCCCTGGGCGTGGCCACATGTACTTCGCGTGGACACATGTGCGAGTCATGGATGGCCTTGTACCTCCCCTGAGCCACTTAATGCGCTGTTGTTTTGAGTTTATTCTTTCTACTGTTAATTCAGTGCATGCTAAAAAAATATGTTTTCTGTACATGGTCCCTAGTTCGCTTAAAACTGAAAACCGAACCGAAAAATCAGTTAACCAAACTTTAGGTTAGTTGAGTTTTTGTGTCTGTTTCGGTTTTCACTTTGACTAACCGAATTTGTAAAAAAACGAACAGTAGAAACCGAATTCGGTTTCTACCGAACGCCCAGGCCTACTTCAAGGAACCCGCCTTGTAACGCCGAAGACAATATGAACGCTGAGTATACAATGCCGAAGACAATCTGAACGCCGAATATATCATCATTAAAGACTAGTTCAGGGGCTACTGTGGGGGTCCTGGACTAGGGGGTCCTCAGGCGTCCGGTCTATTGATGTGGGCCGGACTGATGGGCTGTCAAGATACAAGATAGAAGATCACCTCTCACGTCCGGTGGGGACTCCCGTATGCGTGGATGGCAAGTATAGGAGTTTGGATATGTTATTTCTTTCTATAAAACCGACTTTGTACAATCCTAAGCCCCTCCGGTATCTATATAAACCGGAGGGTAGATCGGAGGCAGGATCACAACATTGCTAGGCTAGCTAATCTAGGGTTAGCCGAATCGATCTCAAGGTAGATCAACTCTTGTAACCCCTATACCCTCGAATATAATCAAGCAGGAGTAGAGTTTTACCTCCATTAAGAGGACCCAAACCTGGGTAAATAATGTGTCCTTTCTCCATAGTTACCATTGATCCTCAGACGTATATCTTGGGCCCCCCTATCCGAGATCTGCCAGTTTTGACACTGACACCTTCCTAGCATGCCTTTTCCAGTCAGTCTTCCCTCATACCGCGACTAAGGGAGACCAATCTTCTTAAGGTCAGGAATGAAGTCAATACAAAACCCAATGACCTCCTCCGTTTGATTGCCCGTGGAGATGCTTCCTTCATGCCTAGCACGGTTACGAACATATTTCTTTAAGACTCACATAAACCTCTCAAAGGGGAACATATTGTGTAGAAATACAGGTCATAGAATGACAATCTCGTTGATTAGATGAATTAGGACGTGCGTCATGATATTGAAGAAGGATGGTGGGAACACCAGCTCGAAACTGACAAGACATTGCGCCAGATCACTCCTTAGCCTTGGTAGGATTTCTAGATCGATCACCTTCTGAGAGATTGCATTGAGGAATGCACATAGCTTCACAATAGTCGAATGTTTTCCGGTAGAAGCCCCCTCAATGCAACCGGAAGCAGTTGCGTCATAATCATGTGGCAGTCATGAGACTTTAGGTTCTGAAACTTTTTCTCTGCCATATTTATTATTCCCTTTATATTCGACGAGAAGCCAAACGGGACCTTCGTATCGAGCAGGCATCCAAAGAAGATTTCCTTCTCTTCTTTGGTAAGTGCGTAGCTGGCAGGACCTTCATACTACTTTGGAGGCATGCCGTCTTTTTTGTGCACATCTTGCTGGTCCTCCCGTGCCTCCGGTGTATCTTTTGTCTTCTCATACACGCCCAAGAAGCCTAGCAAGTTCACGCAAAGATTATTCGTCACGTACATCACGTCCATTGCAGAGCGGACCTCTAGGTCTTTCCAGTAGGGTAGGTCCCAAAATATAGATTTCTTCTTCCACATGGGTGCATGTCCCTCAGCGTCACTCGGACCGCCGGGACCATTTCCAAAGATTACATGTAAATCATTGACCATAGCAAGTATGTGATCACCAATATGGACGGCAGGCTTCTTTCGGTGATCTGCCTTGCCTTTGAAATGCTTGTCTTTCTTTTGACATTGATGGTTGGTCGGAAGAAATCGACGATGCCCCAGGTACACATTCTTCCTGTATTTGTCCAAATATATACTTTTGGTGTCATCTAAATAGTGCGTGCATGCGTGGTATCCCTTGTTTGTCTGTCCTGAAAGGTTACTAAGTTACTAAGAGCAGGCCAATCATTGATGGTTACAAACAGCAACGCATGTAGGTCAAATTCCTGCTGATCTTGCACATCCCACACACGTACACCTTTTCCATTCCACAGATGTAAAAGTTCTTCAACTAATGGCCTTAGGTACACATCAATGTCGTTGTCGGGTTGCTTAGGGCCTTGGATGAGCACTGGCATCATAATGGACTTCCTCTTCATGCACAGCCAAGGAGGAAGGTTATATATACATAGAGTCACGGGCCAGGTGCTGTGATTGCTGCTCTGCTCCCCAAAAGGATTGATGCCATCCGCTCTTAAACCAAACCATACGTTCCTTGCGTCACCTGCAAAATCCCCCCCCCCCCCACTTTCTCTAGATTTTTCTCCACTGTGACCCGTCAGTGGGTGTTCTTAACTTCCCGTCTTTCTTACGGTCCTCTTTGTGCCATTGCATCCACTTGGTATGCTCTTTATTTCTGAACAGACGTTTCAACCGTGTTATTATAGGAGCATACCACATCACCTTGGTAGGAACCTTCTTCCTGGGGCGCTCGTCATGAACATCACCAGGGTCTGATCTTATACTGCAATGCACCGCATACCGGGCATGCGTTGAAATCCTCGTAGGCACCGCGGTAGAGGATGCAGTCATTAGGGCATGCATGTATCTTCTGCACCTCCAATCCTAGAGGGAATACAACCTTCTTTTCTCTGTACGTACTGTCGGGCAATTCGTTATCCTTTGGAAGCTTCTTCTTCAATATTTTCAGTAGCTTCTCAAATCCGTTGTCAGATACACCATTTTCTGCATTCCATTGCAGCAATTCCAGTGTGGTACCGAGCTTTGTGTTGCCATCTTCGCAATTGGGGTGAACCTTTTTTTTGTGATCCTCTAACATGCAGTCGAACTTCAACTTCTCCTTTTCACTTTCACATTGTCTCTTTTCATCAACAATGACCCGGTGAAGATCATCATCGGGCACATCGTCTGGTTCCTCTTGATCTTCAGCTTTCACTGTTGCAACATCACCATATTCAGGGGGCACATAGTTGTCATCATCCTCTTCTTCTTCATTGTCTTCCATCATAACCCATCTTTCTTCGTGCTTGGTCCAAACATTATAGTGTGGCATGAAACCCTTCTCAAGCAGGTGGATGTGAAGGGTTTTCTGATTAGAGTATAACTTTGTATTCTCACAAATAGGGCATGAACAACACATAAAACCATTCTGCTTGTTTGCCTCAGCCAATTCGAGAAAATAATGCATGCCCTTAATGTACTCGGAGGTGCGTCTGTCACCGTACATCCATTGCCGGTTCATCTGCGTGCATTATATATAATTAAGTGTGGCAAAACCCATTACATAACATCATGAATAGAGAAGTGACCAAATTAATGGAAGTTCATTAAAACCAAATTAATAGAACATCATTTTTTTCTTTTAGAAAGAAGATAAGAACAAGAGGCTCACCACGGTGGTGCCGGCGACGAGATCGGCGCGGGAGATCGACGGCGGTGAGGAAGGGGACAGGACAGGACGGAGCGCTAAACCTAGACAAATCTTGAGGAAAATGGAGTTTGAACAAGGAGCTTCGAGACGAGAAAGCTTAAGTGTGGCTCGGGCATTTCATCGAACACCTCATGTGCATAGGAGGTGAGCTAGAGCACCACAAACCTCTCCCACTGCCGGCAAAAAAACATAGCAGTGCACTGCTCTGCTCGCGGGCAGGGGGTATATATAGGCCTCTCTTTATTCCCGGTTCGTGTCTAAAACCGGAACTAAAGGTCCACATTTTGTTCCGGTTCCAGAAAAAACCCGGGACTAAAGGTTGTGGGCCAGGAGCGAGGACCATTGGTCCCGGTTCGTGTCCTGAACTAGGACCAAAGGGGTCGGACGAACTGGGATCAATGGCCCCCGAGGCCCGGCCGCCCCCCTGGCCTCACGAAGCGGGACTAATGCTCCCATTGGTCCCGGTTCGTTGGAAAACCGGGATTAATGCCCTCTTTCAGGCCTAGACCAAAACCCTGTTCTCCACTAGTGATAGGACTCTACTGTTGTCGTTTTATTGGTTTTGATTCCGTTCTTTTTGTCAAACTTTTGAGATTAGTTGTGTCCATCCTAATTATGTGGAGGTCGGGTGGTACTCATAATGCTTTATATCCACTTGATAGTACATTTTGTGGTAATAAAAGCGCCACCCCCCCCCCCCCCACCCCCACCCGCGGAGTAGTTGATTGGGTTCAGAAACTAAATAAAGACCGTGATTTTAAGTTGGAATCACATTTTTTTGCAATTATAATTTGTATTTTTACCCGAGTGTTATTTTTGTATTAAGGTAGACTATGTTTATTTATTTGAGATTGACCTCACACCAGGAAAAAGTATATTTGTTTATTTATTTCTAATGGAGTGTTGCTACTCGCACGCTTTTTTTTTTGCGGGTCAAACGAGTATGTATTAATTAAATTGTGGGATTACACTCGTTCTGACAAAGGTTACTAAAATTATCTGGGCCTGCTCTCAGCCAAACAGCAGTATGTAAAGAGGTACGGCCAAACTGAGCCATAAAATTAGCAGCTTCATTGCTGGGGCGGTGAACATGAGCAAAGCGGTGTTCCCGCTGTCCATGCAAACGCCTCTTCGTCTCCCCAACTAGGGACGCCACCTGAGAGGCTGAGACCGATTAATACCTTGCTCTTGGAGAAATTCTACGGCATGTAGACTGTCAGATTCGATGATGAGGGGTTTGTCCGTCCACTCCAATGCCAAAGATACTCCTTCCTGG
This sequence comes from Triticum timopheevii, assembly GCA_963921465.1. Classification (NCBI taxonomy): domain Eukaryota; kingdom Viridiplantae; phylum Streptophyta; class Magnoliopsida; order Poales; family Poaceae; genus Triticum; species Triticum timopheevii. The sequence continues at coordinate 10,034,574 of OY997271.1, forward strand.
AGTGTTGCTACTCGCACGCTTTCACATATGGGGAGATGGTTCTGTTTCTTAGAGCATATACAACTGCATATCATAATTATCATCCCTCGTATGTCTGGCTTGTGTGTGGATTCAGTCTATGGTCATCGAAGGCCTCCTAAAATCGCGTAGTTACGTATGTCTGCCTTGTGTGCGGTGATAATCCTTGTGTGCGGTGATAATCCTTGTTTCTTAGAGCATATACAACCGCGTAGTTTCGTATGTCTGGCTTGTGTGCGGTGATAATCCTTGTGTGCGGTTTCTTAGAGCATATTTGTGTGCGGATGACGATATTTTATTTTATAATCCTGATCAAACATACATATGTTTAGGAAACGATGGTCAATTTTTTTTATAGTAGAAACAAGCTAGCTAACCTTACTGTCAAAACCACTTGATATGATCTCTCCCGTCAGCGTCGTCATCGAGTACAACTGTACGTACTAAACAACGTTTCAACCATATGTGGTTGGTCGATCGATTTCTGGTCCATTCCAACAATTTATGATCGGATGGTCCAATGAAATGAGCATCAGAGAAACTTGTTGTCGCATGCCCATCGTGATTCATAATGATAAAATTCAAATGAATGGATGGATCGATGAGGGATGACATACGTCCGTACTGATGGGATACTATCGTTTGAACATTGAGTAATACATCGAATGCATGCTAGTTGGTGCTAGTATGTGATACGAGGAAAACAAAAGCTTTATCATTTGAACATTGAGTAATACTTACATCGAATGCAGGCTAGTTGGTGCTAGTACGGATGGGATACTATTGTTTGATCTGTTTTTTGGGATTAGTAGCTAGTCAGTTAAACAACCATACAAATATGAGATAATGTACAGTACTATATATATAAGAACACTTTGTTCATTGATTGTGTCATAGTTCTATAGCTGGAATTTGGTTTATCGTTGGATGAACTGTATTGTTGATATTGATCCCAAGAAAAAAACAGTAGATACAGCTAGTCCGTAAATAGTCAACCATCACACTGTAAAGATACGCTAGATTCAATCTATGGTCATTGAAGGCCTCCTAAAAGGACCTGCTAAATTCTATATATATCAGGATACACGCGCCCGAAACAGAGCAGACCTACCGAACTACCTAGCGAGCCATAGAAGCGTGGCCGGCCGGCCGTCCTACTAAATCCCGGCCATCCTACAACGCCTAGGCAGCCAGCTCTCGACCTCCACCGCAGACGGTGGCCATGGCGAAGCCCCCGGCACAGGGGGCCCCTGGATCAGCGTACAATCTCGTGGAAACGAAGCCACCCCTGCCCGCAAAGCTCGGCCCACGCGGCGCGGCGTTGGCGGCAACGAAGATGGCCTCGACGTACGACATGGTGGAGCCAATGAAGTACCTGTACGTAAGCGTGGTGAAGGCGCGCGACCTGCCCACCATGGACGTCACCGGCGCGCTGGACCCGTATGTGGAGGTGAAGCTGGGCAACTTTAAAGGCGTGACCAAGCACCTGCTAAAGAACCACAACCCCGTGTGGCGCCAGACGTTCGCCTTCTCCTTTGCAAACCTTCAGTCCAACCAGCTGGAGGTCATCGTCAAGGACAAGGACACAATCCACGACGACTTCGTAGGCCGCGTCGTGTTGGACGTGTCCGACATTCCCGAGTGCATCCCGCCCGACAGCCCGCTGGCCCCACAGTGGTACAACCTCTCTGACGCCGATGGGGAGAGATTCCACCACGGCCACAGCCTCGGTGAGATTATGCTCGCCGTCTGGATCGGCACCCAGGCCGACGAAGCATTCCCAGAAGCATACCACTCGGGCGCTCACCCGCTATCAACGGCGGGGCTCACTAACACGCGCTCCAAGGTGTATTACTCCCCCAAGCTCATCTACCTCAAGGTATGTGTCATCGGGGCGAAGGACCTCATCGGCACGGAGAATTCAAAGGACCCGCCGGTCAAGCCCACCATCGCCAAGATCCAGATGGGTGGCCAGATCCGCCGGACACGACTGGGGCAGCCGCCGGCGAACCCAGTGTGGAACGACGAGTTCATGTTCGTGGCCTGCGAGCCGTTCGAGGACCCGCTGGTGGTGACGGTGGAGGAGAAGGTCGCTGCCGGGAGAGACGAGCCCATCGGCCGCATCATCATCCCCGTGGCGGCAAACGTGCCACGCAACGACCTGGCCAAGTCGGTGCCGTCGAAATGGTTCAACTTGTCGCGCGGGATGACGGTGGAACAGGCAGCGGCCGATGTTACGACGGGGACCAAGCACCGGGAGCATTCGAAGACGTTCGCAAGCAAGATCCACCTCAAGATGAGCCTAGAGACGGCGTACCATGTGCTAGACGAGTCGACGCATTACACTAGCGACTTGCAGCCAGCGGCAAAGAAGCTACGGAAGAGTGCCATCGGCATGCTCGAGGTGGGCATCCTCAGCGCACGCGGCCCCGGCGGCAACAAGAACCCCTACTGCGTCGCCAAGTACGGTGCCAAGTGGGTGCGCACACGCACGCTGCTCGGTACCGCGACACACGCGTGGAATGAGCAGTACATCTGGGAGGTGTTTGACCTCGGCACCGTCATCACCGTCGCCGTCTTCAACAACAAAAATCTTGACGGCCATGGCGACGCCAAGGACGAGAGGATCGGCAAGGTGCGCGTCTGCCTCTCGGCGTTGGAGTCAGACCGGGTGTACACGCACTACTACCCGCTCATGGTGCTGGCCCCGGGTGGGCTGAAGAAGACGGGGGAGCTCCACTTGGCAGTCCGGTTCACTTGTACGGCGTGGGCCAACATGCTGGCACAGTATGGGCGACCGCTGTTGCCCAAGATGCACTACACGAGCCCCATCTCCGTGCTGCAGCTAAACTCCCTCCGATTCCTGGCGATGCAGATGGTGGCAACGCGGCTAGGCAAAGCGGAGCCGCCGCTGCGTCGAGAGGTGGTGGAGTACATACTGGACGCGGACTCGCACATGTTCAGCCTGCGCCGGAGCAAGGCTAACTTCAACCGCATCATCTCGCTCTTCTCCGGCGCCTTGGCGGCTGGCAAGTGGTTCGACAACGTTTGCAAGTGGAAGAACCCGCTGACTACCAGCCTCGTTCACGTGTTGTTCTTGATCCTTGTGTGCTACCCGGAACTGATCTTGTCGACGGTGTTCTTATACATATCCCTGATCGGGGTGTGGAACTACCGGCGACGGCCCCGTAACCCGCTGCACATGGACACGGTGTTGTCGCATGCGGAGCAGGCGCAGCCGGACGAGCTGGATGAGGAGTTCGACACGTTCCCGACGTCCAAGCCGGGCGATGTGGTGCGTATGAGGTACGACCGGCTGAGGAGTGTCGCCGGCAGGGTGCAGACGGTGGTCGGTGACCTGGCCATGCAGGGAGAGCGCGCCCAGTCCCTGCTCAACTGGCGCGACCCTAGGGCCACCGCTATGTTCATCACACTCTCATTCATCATCGCCATCGTGCTCTACGTAACGCCATTTCAGGTGGTGGCCGTCCTCGCCGGCCTGTACCTCCTCCGGCACCCCCGGCTCCGGAGCAAGCAGCCGTCGGCGCCCTTCAACTTCTACAAGCGCCTCCCAGCCAAGGGTGATATGCTCTTATGACCAAGCCATTGATTTTCTTGCATGGAGTTTACACTTTTATTAGTATACCATATACATTCACTACGACACTACTCCATGAGATCACACGATGGATATCAATCACTTTCTCCCTTGAGGAAGCGGGAACATATGTAAGGTTGGATGAAATATTCTGACTGGCAGGAAAGGGAAGCTTACGTCTTTTTTAAGTACTCCCTCCGATCCATATCACATCCGTTTGAGCGACAAATATTATGGATCGAAAGGGGTGGTAGAGAAAAGTCAATAACATGTGAGATAGTTAAGACGACTTTTGAGTAAAACCGGTCCACCACCCTTACAATCTATTGTGGTATTAAAGTAGAGAAAACATGCCAAGGTGAAGTATACATAGTACTCCCTCCATCTGAAAAATACTTTATCCATTTCTTCCATAAGTATTTTCGGACGGATGGAGTATTTGTCTTCCTATCTCAGAGCATCTCCAGCCGTTGGCCCCCCAGGGGGCGCCTAAAATCGCCGCCAGGGGGCGAGCCGGCGCAAATGATCGGCCTGAGGGCGAGTGGGTTCCCAGTTGCCGCCTCCGGGCTGCCCCCGGACGCCGTTTATGTTTAAAAGAAAAGAGCATTCGGCAAAGATCGGTTAAATTTCAGTTAAATTTCGGCAAACTGGGCATATATTAGACATGTTCGACATTATACATAGCAAATTTATTAAAAAAAGGCCGGAACTACAACTACGGGCCGAAGAAGTCGCTGAACACGGCAAAGTGGCCGCCGTCGGCGGCGGCGGCCTTCTCCTCCTTAACGCGGCTGCCCCTGCTGGACCCCTGCCCGGCGTCGCCATGGCGGACCGGTGGCGGTGGCGGCGCGTCGTCGTCTTTGCTGTCATCGAGAACAACGACGCCTCCTTCGTCGCGGCCCGGCGTTGATGTTCGAAGTGCTCTAGGGCGCGACACTGGCGCTCCATCTCCATCTTCAGCCAGTCGTCGCGCGCCCATTTCAGGGCCGCCGCCTCGTCGAGCTCCACGGCGCCGTGCTCCGTCTTCACGGCGGGGAGCCCCGGCTCCGTTTTCATGGTCGCGAGCCCCGGCTTCGTCTTCAGTTTGACGAAGCGCGGAGGAGCCGAGGAGGAGGCGCGCCGGCCGCCCTCGTTTATGACGATGCCGGCGCTGCGAGTGCGCCGGCCGAGCGGCGTCTCTGCTGCGGGCTCAGCCTTGACGCCGAACACCGCCGGTGAGCCGGAGGAGTTGGAAGAAGAACGGGAGGAGGAATGCAAGGAGGTAGTTGAGGAGGAACCGAACCTCCTGGGCATCCATTGCCCCACGCGCCGGCGGTGGACCGGCCGCCGCGGCAGGGTATGCCAGCGGCGGGTCGTTGCCGACCTCGAGGTACTCCAGCACGTCCTCGAGCGTGCGGCTGGGGGCGCCCCACCACATGCGGCGCCCCTCGTTGTTCTTGATGCCGGCCACCACCGGCGCCCCGTTGGTGGACACCAGCCTCTGCTCCTCGCGGCGCTGGAAGTACGCCGCCCACGCCGCGTGGTTGTCGGCGGCGTACTGGGAGAGGGCGAGCTGCTCCTTTGTCAGGGAGGCTCGCAGGTGGTCGACCTCGGCGGCAAAGAAGGCGGGGAGTGCCTCGACTTCGGGCACTGGGGGAATGGGCACACCCCCGTTGCCGAGCCTCCACCCCGTCGGCCCGGCGCGCATGTCCGGTGGTGTCGGGATGTTCGCTTCAAAGAGTAGCCACGCCTCCCACTCATGGAGCGAGCGGCGGCCGAAGCCGTTGGCCGCCGCCGCGTCGTCGGGGAAACGCGCGGCCATCGGGCTTGTGAGAGAAGAAGCGTCGGCGGCTGCGCATGGGGGGGGGGGGGGGGGGGGGGGGAGGAGGGGAGAGAGGGAGAGCTCGGCGGCGGTCAACGGCGGCTGTGGGCCGGTCTGGTGTGGCTAGAGGCGAGGGAGGCCACTGGCTTATATAGCCGCGCCGTGTGTGCGCGTGGAGGGAGGGGAGGCGTCGCCGCGCCGCCCGTGACGCGCCGCCCCGTGAGGAATCAATGGCAAGGTTGACCGACGGCAGCCTTGCCATTGATTCCACGCGGGAAACTGAGGCGTTTCGATGACGACGAGGCTCGCGTCACTGACTCGGCGGGCCCGCGGCTCTTTCGCGCCAATACCGCTCGCCCCGGTGCCCCCGGGCGCCCCCCAACTCGCCGGGTTCGGCCTGGGAAGCTGACGCTGATTTCGGCCCAAGCCGGCGAAAAACGGGCTCCTGAGGGCGCGACGGCACCGTTTTTTCGGCGCCTGCGCAAAAAATCGCCGGGGGAAGGGGGGGGGGGGGGGGGAGGGGGCGTGTTGGGGGCGCGGCTGGAGATGCTCTCACACCAGCAGTAAGTAAGGTGGCATGCATATCAAGGCAGAGTACGCGCCTAGGTGGTTGCAGTGCGTGGTAGACCATCCCCTCGTGGGTCATCGCTCATCGATGGATCCTCACTTTGAAGTATGAATTATGGCCATCGTCTTCTTCGTCGGCATCCATCTCGCTCGTCTCATAAATACTTGGAATGGACTAGAAATTGATCCATCAACCACCCTTTGTCCAATGTCGAAACACACACCCACACACACTGGGGCATTGCATTTGTAGACAAGGCTGATGTGTAGGAAAGCTATTTCTTTTTTTAGAACGAAGGCTCAAGAAGAGCCCGACTTTGAATTAACAAAGCCATCAATCGGTCAGGATTACAAACTCGGAACCAACACAAGAAAACATAGAAACGACAAGGTACAATGGCGCTGGAAAGCAGCTCACAAGCCTCACACACACTAAGCTAAAAATGATCATACACGGAGACACGCAGCTCGGAAATGAGAAGGTCCTCAAACGCGTACAGGTCACCAGGGAAAGATAATTTCAGCACAGGAGCAGCACTTCCGACGGCGAGGAAGGCCATGCCGTTGCCAAATCACCAGCGGCCCCGACATGCCATGTCCTCCCAGCTCTACTGCCAAAGAAGGCCCCTGCCTCCTCGCCTGGCTCGAAGGTGTCGAACCGTTGACTGTGAAGAAGTTCACCCTAGAACCTGGGAGGTAGGGCACCGGCAGGCTGTAACTGGGCAGGAACCGAGCTCACCCGACTAGCCACGGGGTGCTCACCTGGAACAGAGGACCACCAAACCCACGAACTGGACACAGAAGAGAAAGAGATGTCGGAACGGACGGAGCAGAGCAGTAGCAAGTGACCCAGGAAGGCATTGAGAACCTAAGGCCTTGACTGAAAGTGAAGCTTTAGCTCTCATGGGACGCTAAGATGAGCCACCGGAGGGGAACCCGCTCCCCTCTCGCGCTGGAAGGCAAGGCACACCACCTCAGCCATGAGAGCTCCTGAATGCAAGGAGCCACTAAGGATCTCGCCGCAGACATAGGGCACCGGCTGCCGCCACCGCTGCACACCCACTCGTCGAGAAGCCCAAAGACCACCTAGCTCCCAAAAACGGCGCCTTCAGGAAGGACGCGACGCAAAGGGCACTGCCGCCGCCCAACAAAGTTGTGGTTTTCACCTGGGAGACTAGAGGGAAAGGGGGACGGCGGATCTGACCTGAACGACGCCTCCAAGGATGGGAACGGCGCCCTCGAGCGTCACCGCCGGCAAAACCGGCGAGGCCGGCTTGGGATTCTCCCGGTCTTCGAATCACCGCCACCCTTTTCCCAACGGCGCCAGATCCGACGGCTCGCAAAGAAATAGGCCAGATCCGACCGGGGCGGAGTTCGTCGAACAGGGGAGGCAGATGCTGCCAGATCTGGCGCTGGCGACAGCCACAGCAGCCGCAACAAAGGCACCCGTCCTCCGGTTCACCCGCCGTCCACACGGCAGGATTGCCGGCTCACGCCCGCGCCACCGCCTGCCGCATGGCCGGTGACGCCTCTCCGACCAGGGCTGCCGCCCCGGAGACCACGGCCCCCCGCAGAAGAGGCAGGGCAGCCAGGGCCCCGCCGCCGGCGGCGGTGAGAAAGGAAGGGAGGGTAAAGGGGGGAGGCGGCGGAGCTAGGGTTTGGGCCCCCGAGTCGCCCTTGCAGGGGCGATGCGAGGGGAGGGGGAGAAAGGACTCCAAGTGCGTTAGTTTGAGCTTCTAGGAAAGCTACTTACAGCAGGAATTGAACTTAGCTTCGGACATGCAAATTACTGCTAGCGCGTACCTGCATGGCATGCACGATCAGGTGATTAATCGCTGGCCTAGATTCTCTTTTTTAGGGACTCGCTCGCCTAGATAACAAGATAACCCCTGCGCGTTGCTGCGAAATTTTTAGTAATGAACTTATGATAATAAAATTACAATATATGAGAATGGTACCACACCACATTTAACCTAGAGGTAAATGGAGGATGGATGCATATTATATAGTTTTGTGACATTCGAGTTCAATTACTTATTGTTGAAAAATAAAAGTAAAAATAAAAAATAATGATGTGGGGGACTTGCATGTGGTAGAAATGGAAAGTGAAAAGTTGAATGGGTGCTTGACGATATGGAAGGCGTGCATGTGGTAGAAAGCGAAAAGTTGATTGATAGCACGCGCTTGATTTGGAAGACTTGCATGTGAAAAAATGGGAGGTGACATGTGTGGGACATATGAGATGAAATGGATAGGTTGCATGTTAAGATAAATAAGATAGTGAGGATGAAATTATTTAATCCCACACATTGCTGCAGGGCATGTGCAATTTATCTAGAAAGTCAGCATCTATGAAAGACCGTGCACTAAAATGGCCAGAAATATGCGGGAACCTATAAAAGAACATGCTCAATTATTTGTCAAGGAAGTATTTGAGGCAAACAAATTCAAACAACTTTCATTGTATGAAATTTCACTGCACAAAAATGACATGACAACTTCTATATCGAAAAAAGGACCAGAAAATAAGGAAGTCATCAGTCCAAACCTCTACTTCCATACAAATTACTCAAGCATCATTTGCTTTATCTCAAGATAACTCAACTTGCATGTTCAAATGCACATTGTGTAAACTTGACATTATTTCTTACAGCAATTACATAATTTTCTGCAGACTAATGGATTGAACGATGTAAGGAGTACATACCTGATGATGTAACTTATGTAACAAATAAATTGTGGTCCATGTTAGAAGCAATATTTGAGCCAAGAGAGACCAGAAAAAATATGTGCTCAGCTGAAACATCATTTAAAAAAAAAAGCCGAGTTAGGGGCAAAATTTTCACAACGAAGTAATAATCAACTTATTAGAAACTCAGAATGCGCTGATCATAAAAAGAAGCTCAGAATATGCTGATAAAAAAAAGAAACTCAGAATCCTTTGTCTGTGAAAGTGGCTTCACTTAACTGAGAGGTATATGTATAACTCGTGTGTAGCCTGGAAACTTGCATCTTCATTTACAACCTTGAAGAAACATAGAGAACTAATGGCTGTTTTGATGCTTACGTAATATGTGTGGCCAAGCGCTTTCCTTCTTGACATTCCATCTAACCACACATGAAACAATCACAACGCTAGAGGAAGATTTCCTGCATTTTGGAATCAAGAAATAATAATGAACCAACCAGGTACCGATCTTAATGTTTAGTTATTCTTTCCTTGTCAAATTTCTGGATTCCTACCTTCGTATGCAACCACCGCTTGGCGTGCGTGGACGTACGGTTCCTAGCTTCGTACGCTACCTTCGTATGCAACCACCGCTTGGCGTGCGTGGACGTACGGTACGGTTCCTAGCTTCGTCACTGCTTCTCCACCAGGAATCCTTTCCTCGACCTCCAGCGAGAACTCATCGATTTTCTGGGCTTGCATATAGATTATAGCTGAAGAAAAATCAAGGGAGACTTTGTATGTTAAATCCTCTCACGATAATTGGGTTGAGAATTCGGGAGGAACCGCCAAGAGAAGTGTAAGAGATGGAGATGGCTCACATAGGCATGCGATGGTGTGGCCAGACTCGACCGATGAAGAAGTAGTTCTTGCTGGCGCTAGCGGACGTTCAGATGGATTAGATTAAGAAGACGAAGCGGGTAGAAAAAACTGGTTGGTAATTATTGAAGATGGACGTGGAAGGGTAACGGGAATGATAACTGAACGCACAAAGTCGGTCCACTTTTTTCTGCCAAAACTCCGGCTGGAACAAATTGGCTTCCAAGAATTGTGGAACTGCCGTCCAATATGTAACGTTGCATGATTGTTTGACTGTGCATGTTTGATGATGTGGCAGATTGATGAGGTGGATAGGCTGCATGTCAAGAGAAATAGGTTAGTGGGGATGAACTATTTAGGTATTATAGATTATAGATTATAGATTACTCCCTCCATTCCTTAATATAAGGTGTATTATTTTTCTAAAAAGTCAAACTTCTCTAAGTTTGACCAAGTTTATAGACAAAAATATCAATATCTAGAATACCAAATCACTGTCACTAGATTCATCATGAACTATATTTTTACATTTTATATATTTAGTATTATAGATCTTTATATATTTTTCTGTAAAGTTGGTCAAACATAGACAACAGTTGACTTTTTGAAAAACTAATACACCTTATATTTAGGAACGGAGGGAGTAACTGACACTGACTGCATATAGCAATGTCCCCTGGCCTGGCTGTGGCCCGTGGCTGTGAATAATCGGTGCCACCTATTCCATATGTTGGAAATTCACAGGGGCACGCAGGTGTCTGGGCGTGCATCTGCCAAGCTTTGCATGGATGCTCGACTACCTTGCGACTCATGAAGTAGTTAAATCCCGCATGTGGGCACAGTAAATTTTAAGTTTCAGTCATTGAAACTTACGACTTCTTATCTCAAACTTGCGATTTTTCCATTCGCTTTTACCATACCAAGTTTCATATATAAATTTTGAAGACATCTTTTTGTCGTTTGTAAGCACAAAAAGTGTGATTTTATTGGTAGCTCGTACTAAGTTTCAAGAGTTGAAGCTAGACATTCATTTTTGAAATTCATGAAAACATATTCAAAATGGATCTTATTTAAAAACCCTCGTCACGATAAACACAAATATGAAAACAGAACTTAATTTGGATTGTTCATACAAAAGATAGAAAGGTTTGAAAATTGGAAGCCAAAAATGAAAACAGGCTTGGGGAACTCTGCACCCCCACACGTGTGTGCCCCAAATTTGCTCCCTTCCATATGTCTGCATTTTTTTCTTTTCTTCACCTTGCTCCGGGTGCTTGTAGTCGCCACTAGATGATCTAGGGACATGCATGTAATATCTTCGGACTTGTCCTAATAGTCATTATGAAGGGCATCATGTTGTTGATTGCACTACCACGAAGATACTCCAATCCGATTTCTTTTGGTCTACTGTATTTAAGGATGTATACATTTACGTTAAAAGTTGTGACTCCTAACAACGCATAGGTAACATAGGTAAGAGGCAAGAGATGCCTATGCATTACAGTTTAATTTATGTCATCAAATGGGCATACTTATATTCTCGTTGTTGTGGATTATCTCATCAAGTGGGTGGAAGCAATCCCCACACACCATGCTCTGCAGTAGGTTTGAAGAAGACGCACAAGGTACCGACAACCAAGAGGAGAAGAGAAGAAGCAATGAGCACAAGGTGCACGAGGAGCAAAGTGATGGCAAGAAGCTCAAGGATCAAAGAGAAACCCCAACGCTATTTATGAAACATTATGAATAATGTTGTATTTCTGTTGAATGATGTTGGACCTATGTATTCGTTTAATTCCTATGAAGTTATCTTAGTCATGTTTGAGACGCGTGTTGCATGTGCATGCTTACTAGTAGTAATTAAAGAAGGAAGAAATCATTGTTCCTCGTGAGGTACTGCTGGCGTGGTTAGTTCGGATGTATCGGTAACGTCCGAACGTTAGGAAGATATCGATCTCCATTAAATATATAGAAGTACATAGGTAAGATACAAACTTGAGACTGGGAGATGAACTTTATTTAGTTGTTACAAGCTTTTCTTTTTCTTAACATAAAGAAGAGTAAACAAATGAGAACGGGAGATGAACTTTATTTAGTCGTCGGTAGGAAAGAGCAAAGCACCGTCCGCAAAAGAAAAAGAAAAGAAAAGAGCAAAGCACGACGTGGAATATGGCGAAACCCAAAGCCTGTCCAACACGTATGAATCAGGCAGGCAGGCTACGCTTATTTGAAGCCAAAAAAGGTGTGGAGAATAGGAATACTAGTGTGGAATAGGAGTCACGATGGAATTAGGCGGTTCGTGGGACCTTGTATTCGACAAGGTAGGGCATGGAGGTAAGCCCGGCCTGCACCAACACCCCCACCTTCTCCCACACGCCCTTTTCCCTAGCGCGCTGTTCGATCACGCCACGAATGTCCTCCTTGACGTCGTACCCGACGGTGCTGATGAGCTCCTCCGTCGTCGGGCCCTTGTCGGCTGTGGCGATGTCGAAGCCACCACCACCACCATTGATGCCGCCGCCGGTGCTGTTCTCGACCCGCACTATGCTTGGGCCACCGAACAGGTTGTGCTTGCAAGAAAGGGCTTCCTGGTAGGCGCCGGACAGGAGCACGGCCACGTAGTAGCCGCCGCTCTCAGGGTCCAGCGGGTGCAGCGGCAGCGTCTCGGCATTGCCTATGAACTTGTCAATCTTGCCGTCGCTGTCGCAGGTGATGTCGATGAGCGTGCCCATTTGAGTCGGCTTCTCGTTGAGCCGGCTCGCCGGCATCATCGACATCCCGGCTGCACTGGACACTATGTCCGTCGTTGGGATCATGGAGCCGATGTGGAAGTGCAGCAACTTGAGCCAGTGCAGCTTGTTGAGATCCTTGAGCTTCTTGGCCACCTCGTAGATCTTGTCCGCAAGCAGGCCGAACTTGCCGTGCTTTCCGGCCGTCGACCCGAAGTGGCCTGGTATCTTGGTGAGCAGCTTGGCACGCACGCCCAGCACCGGTTCTACCCCGAGCTTGCTGCTCTGCTCGATGATGATGTCCAACTCCTCCTCCATCTCCAACACGATGATGACATTCAGGCCCATGGCACGCGCCGACAGCGCCAGCGCCACGTAGTCCGCGTCCTTGTACCCATTGCATACCAGGAAGGCTCCAGGCTTGGCTTTGGTAAGGTAGCTCATTGCGATGAGCAATTCTGGCTTGGAGCCTGCCTCCAGCCCGTAGCTGTGACGGTGGCCAAAGCTAACAAAGTCGTTGATGATGGCCCTGTTCTGGTTCACCTTCACTGGGTACACGCCCTGATATGGCGCCGTGTACCCTGTGTGCTTGATGGCATTATCGAATGCGACGTGGAGCGAGTCAAGGCGGTGCTTGAGCACGTCGGGGAAGCGGAGGATCATTGGGAACTGAACGCCCTTTTCCTTTGCAGCTTCAGCCACGGACACCTCGTCTATCTCTTGCCCTGGCTTCGTCTCGTGGCCGTGGGTCTTGACGCAAAGGTGGCCGTCCCTGTTCACGGTGAAGTAGGGTTCACCCCAGCCAAGGATGTTGTACAATTCACCATAGTTCTTGGCGGCCATCGTGGAAGCACCTGCTCAAATAAATAATACAAGGAAACTTAATTTTATATATTTTTCCAAATGATAAGTGTGACATGAAGCACCATGGCTCTGTCGTTCTTTATTACAACTAAAGTTGTCATCCGAAAACAAAAAACAAACCAAAAATAACTGAAACTTGCCATCCGAAAAGAAGTTGCCATGCTTAACAACTAAATTTGCCATCTTCATGTCACTAAACTTGCCATAAAAATGTTCGGAGTTGCCATGTGTTCATGTCACGTGTGTGGCACTTATCAGAGCCCTATCTTTTGTTGAGAATCTTCTTTGTATGTTTTTCAGTAGCAAATAAGTGTCCTTGTGTTCTTAGTACAAAATTTACAGCAAATTCACATAGGATTGTTTTAGAATTAGTACTTAGATCCTACGCCAAATCTACCAGGATCCGCTAATCATGGAACACTTGTTCAGTTCTAACTACAAGCAAGTTTAAATCCAACAACTACTCCCTCCGTTCCCTAATTAATATAAGATGCTAATATATTGGTTATAATAACATCTTATATTATGGAACAGACAGAGTATCTTCTTTTTTAGGGGAGAAGGAGGGAGTATCTTGTTACCACAATTAACCATAAGATCAATATTTCCACAGAAAAAAAAAACCATGAGACCAATGTAAATAAAGGGAAAGAAAGAACTCATAAATTTATTTCTGCAAAAGAGAAATACATTGAGGTAATCATAGAATAGAACCTTACTAGTGAAGATCAGAGAAGGCTTGCATATATTTGGTTGTGCAAATGTGTTGTGTGGATAAATTGTAAGCTGATCTTTCCTCTGTTATATAGAGGTCTGCAAGGAACAAAATGACACGTTTGCCCTACATATTCGAATAGTAGTACTAAGCATGCCCTCGGCGCCCTCATGTGTTCCAGCGGACTGAGAACAAAGCACTTATTTAGCTTACTGGTTGTCATCAATAGCTTGGACCTGCTGGCAAATAATTTTGTAAATGAGCAAAATTGTTAATCCGCTAGCAACAGATAGAAAAACAGAAACTTCACCTGTTCAAATAAACCACCAATATCATAAGCAAGGCAAACAAAATATGGGCCAAAATCATTGGGACAATAGAATTAAGAAGTATAAACTACTCCCTTCGTCCCATAATATAAGACTTGCAAAAAGGTCTTATATTATGGGAAGGAGGCAGTAGTTTAGAAAACAAAGTCGTGTTCAGCATGGTATTTTTCCATGTGCTTTCCTTTCATAATCAGAATGTTAAATCGTACTCCCTCCGTTTCAAAATAAATGACCCAACTTTATATTAAAGCTAGTATAAAGATGGGTCATCTATTTTGGAACGGAGGGAGTATGTGTTATCTTAGCTATGATTAGTTCATATTTCCACTAGAAATACATGTGGCCACATACAATGGTAAGGTGACTTGCACTTTGAAAACTAAAGAATTTACAAAAAAGAAACGGAAATGTTAACGCCCACACGTGTGGGTGTTCACCACTCCGTCCACACGCAAGCATCGCCGCTGGCTTCGGTACGCACGAATCTTGGAGCAAAAAGGCCGGTTTTCGGCGCCACGTAGGACGAGTCTCGTGTGCGGTGTGCGAGTGGGTTCGCCCGCACGGTGGTTGCCATCCCGCGGTCAGCGGTTACCACTGAGAGGCGTGCGGTGGAACTGCCATGCGCCCGCACGCCACGCTCCGACCGCTGTTGACGTCAAACACATCGCACACCCCTCCACCCTCTCCCTCACGGTTCCATTCACTCACCAAGCGACGCATTTATTGGCACAACCCACTCGCACTTCAAACCACTGGAGGAGAAGGCGAGGGGAGAAGGCGACGGCGGAGGCGGAACAGTCGATGGTGTTCGCGGCCGTCGGTGGTGCTCGCCGGAGCGGAGCGGCATCGCCGGGACGCGTGCGGGTTGAAGGTAATGCTCGCTTCATCTCTCGCATCCCCTCCCTGCATTTGTTCCCCTTTCCCTCCCTGTTCGATTTCTAGATCCGATTCCTAGAGATTCTAGCGATTCGGCGGTGCGCCGGTGTTTCCGCCGGCGCCGTAGTTGTGTGCTTGCCGTTGTTTGGTGGGAGTGGGCAGTTTCATCGCCGCCGCTGCGGCGGCATCATCGGTGCGGTTATGCCTGTTCAGAGGCACGCAATAGTCTTGCCTTTGGATTTGAGAGTTGTCCGCCGGGTTGTTTTGGTGCGCATTGGTTCGAAATTTGGGTTTGTAGTCATTTCGTGCGAGAATTGTAAGGGTGATTTTGAGGTCGAAGTAGTTGCCATTGAAACCTAGATCTAGTTTAGTTTGGGTTTGAAACTGCAGAATGTGGCGAAATTGGCAGTATGACTGAACGTGAAACAAATGTGTGGTAACTAAACTCCCCGAACAAATGTGGTAGTTGCCACAAACGTGTTTTCCTTTGCGGCAACAGATTTCCGAAAATGACTGTCATAGTTGCCACACTCAAGCTTTTACGTAGGGCAACTAATTTTATTGAACGACTGTGACAGTTGCCACACGCATGCTCTTCCCATGTGGCAAACTGAATTTTGCTGAAACTTGTATGATAGTAACCACAAATATGCTTTCTGAATGTGGCAACTATGGCATTATGACTGAACGTGAACAAATGTGCGGCAACTAAACTACCTGAACAAATGTGGTAGTTGCCACAAATGTGTTCTCCTTTGCGGCAACAGATTTCTGAAACTGACTGTCATAGTTGCCACACATCAAGCTTTCACATAGGGGCAACTAATTTTTATTGAATGAATGAGATAGTTGCCACACACACGCTTTTCCACTAGGCAAACTGATTTTTTTGCTGAATTTACATGATAGTAGCCACAAACATGCTTTTTCATTTGTGAGATCTATTTTTTTTCTGAATTATTTTGTGACAGTTTCCACACTTCGATAGTTGCCACAATCGGTAGCACTGGACGGAACTAATGTGCACATCGAGTGTCCGTATTTGCCACTTGGATTGTATAATCATGTGGCAAATAATATGTGAACACAATGTCTGTTGCCACAATACAGATATGACAGTGTGGCAAACTGGCTGCATAATATGGCAACCGCATTTGCATTCAAATAGTTGACATTTTCTGTTAGGTGGCAAATGCTTACCTATTGCATTTACATTTTCCCCCTCAACAACAGAATGGCTCGTGGGGATCATCAAAATGATGACGATGATTTCATGGATCCACCACAGCGTAACCGGACAACTGGACGGAGAAAAGAGGGCAACGAGGTAACTGTGCACACACCCGCCCCATCTTCTCCCGATTTTTGTTATTGGTTGGTACCTATATGTTTTGTAGTCGTCTGTCATGAACCACATTTTCATGACATTGCAAAAACATGGCAACAGCTGAACACTTTTGTGTCTGTTTGTCGCAGAAGAAGAAACGTATTCGCAACAGAGCCTCCCAGGAACGTCTGACTGTATTGATTGACAAATTCACCGACGATCAAAAGGGAGCTGCTGCTGAGATGGGTATGCAGGTTCTGATGGATGTCCGGTGCACGAACCTTGTCAACCCTATATGCGACTGGCTCGGTGAGATCTACGAGCCCGCCTCCAGGGAATTCGTGATTCCGGGACGGGGAAGACTTCCTTTGAATGAGGAATCCGTGTTCTGCACTTTGGGTGTGCCTCGTGGACATATCAAAGTCCCGTACGAGGTCAATAATGAGATCGAGGAAGAGCTGTTCGCCCGTTTGTTTCCTGGATTGGAGTCCATGCCGAACATGTCTGTACTGGCAGATTCGCTGCAGGCCATGATGACGCACGGAGATGTTTTCAAGATGAAGCTACTCATGTACCTCATCTCAGCTGTTTTTGCGCCGACCACTTCTCTTCGCCCAAGCAACAAATGTTTCCCCATCCTGGTGAATGATCCATCTTTACTACTGCCAGTGTTTTTGTTGTGTTTCTTTCCGTCTGATTTCTGATGCGGCAAACTTTTTGCCCTGAAATTTTGTGTGGTGTAGGCGAATCTAAAAAATGTGAAGAACATGAACTGGTGTAAGTTTATTGCCGACTTTCTCCACGATGCTTTCAAAAACAAGATGTACCAGAAGGATTGTCGTCTGTATTTAATGGTATTTATTTTTGCCAGATCTCTCTGTGAACTCTTTGTTTATAACACACTTTCATTCATGCATGACAATCTGGTCATAACAAGATGGCAACTGCCATAGTGACAATGTGGCAACTGCCATAATGACAACTTGACAACTGTCATACTGACAATGTGGCAACTGCCTTTATATTAGCATGGAAACTGCTATCACAGTAGGATGGCAACTGCCAGCACACTTTCATGGCAACTAGCACATACATATTATCGTTCGATCATACATTATCCTGCTCTTTTTTTGAACTACAAAAGTACCCCCTGATGGCAACTGATATTTCTTTTCTTTGTAAAATTATTTTAAATCAGCTCATGTATGTCGACTGTCTTGATCTGTCCACCGTGGATTTCACTGGGGTAGGAGGCCCGCCGCCTATGCACAAGTTTGCTGTTTCTGCGTGGACCATCAGCGCTGTCAAGGCTATGCTTGCCGCAGATAGGGCAACTGATGGCACGTATGGAAAACTACAGGTTAGTTTTTGTTTATCTCTTCGCACGACATGCTTACAAAATTGACATGAGGCAACCGTCCGTGGTTTATAAGGCATGCTCACAATTTTCTTTTTTGTGTTTTCCTAGCTGATGGCCAAGCATGCTATAGACTACAGCGTGTTTGGGGGGCCTCAAAAATTTGGAAAGTGGATGGAAGTGCACTCAGCTCCGTCTTGCCCTTCTGAGGTAATCAAAATGTCTACATCCATGGTTTGCTGTGGATTACTTGTTGATGTCGCGTAAGCGAATGCATTACGGGTGTGGTTTGTTGATGCTTCTTGTTTTCGTGGACAGGCGAGGGCACCAGTTGAGCATCTAATTGGGCAGTTTGCTTCCGGAATGACCGGATTTCTCGGGAAGTTGGTTGAGGGGTGGACGTCCCTCAGTGCCTCTGACAGCGACGCGGTTGCGAGGCAGTTCACTTCATTTGTCCCAGAACGTACACATCGGCCAATCGGTTGCCGTGGCCGGTATGACTACAACAGTTCCCAAGAGCCCGGCGACACACAAGATGATGTAGATGGAGACGCTGGCCTCAGCAAGGATGACGACGGCATGGAAAATGTGCATCAGGACACGGATGACGATGAACATGCTGAAGTTCGTAGAGGCGGCAACAGGGGCAAGGATGCAACAGATGCCCCCCCACCGGAGAAAGTAAAAGAACAGACGGCTGCGAGAGGCTAGGGGGTGTCGCCATCAAGGAGGGGAGGGCTCCAGATGATGTTGGTTAGGGTTCTCATGGCAAGAAGTCTAAGCCCGACCCCGTAGCTGCCAGGAGGAGGTTCGACTTCCAATTTTAGTTTTCCGCTGTGTCTATTTTCTTGGAACAATCTCATCCATTTTCTTTGCACTTTTTTTTGTCAAGCGTGGCAACGGGTTTGTTGTCTGACATTTGCCACCTCCCCTTTTTCCCTCCATCTGTTATTTGCAGCGAGCCGACCGCTGGTGGAAGAGCAGTTATGAAGAAACAGGCGCCAACGCCAACCCGTGTTTCTGCTCGCTTGAACAAAGGTGCCCCCATTGCTGGTGACACCCCTTCCACCAGGTCTTCTCCTCGTACGACGACGACCAACACCGCGGATCCTGTTGTGTTGCCAGACCTGAGGAAGCCAGTCAAGAAGTATGTTTATCCATGTGCTTTCATTTTATATAGTGGTTTTTTTCCTTGAATTTTCCAGTGCTACTGTTCAGCTTGTCACATGTTCTTCTGTCACCTCCCCCCACGCGGCAACCGCTATTTTTCCCAAATGATTTCTTCCTTCATTTTTTTTAGTTTACGGCAACTCCTTTTTTGGTCTTTACATGGCAACTGGCATCTAGGGCAACTGGCATCTAACCCTCTACCTAATGGCAACTGCCATTTTTTACCCTTGGCTTTGTGAGCTCATCCCACACACTGGTTTCAAATTGCATTCCTGACAGAACATACATTTGTTTCATTCTTCAAGTTTGGTAACATGGCAACTGCTGCTGGATGGCAACTGCTAACCATGACACATGGCAACTCATGTTCCCATTACATGGCAACTACCAACTTTTCCACTAGTTTTTCATTCTTTTTAAGGTTTCTACCATTTTGCAAACATATTTTTGTTTATTTTTTTTTCACAACTTTCTCATGTGATTTTTTTTCTTTTTGCAGGGTGAAGAAGACTACTATGCGCGGGGCCAAGAATAGCAGTAATGACCCGCTTGAACGACTACATTCAAAGCTGTCAACGGGGGGCAACTCAAATGTACATGAGGCACCAGGCGACAATACTGCCGCTGCACCATCGACCGCTCCCACCAACTCTGATGCAAGTGGCCGACCATCTCCGCCGGCTGCGGATGCCCAGGCTAGAACAACAGGCATCCGTACATCGGGGAGTGACGAGTCGGTATCTGCCAGGACACCTGAAATATTGCGAACTCTTCTGGCAATGAAGGATGCTGTAGTGAGCCATGCCACCCCATCAGCAAGTGTTGAAGTGGACGCTCCCGAGACGAACCTAGGCAAGGATGATTCCCGCTCTTCTGACACTGACTCCAAGCGCGTGCGTGATGGCACACCTGTGTCCACGACAGAAGCCGCTGAGGTGGCAGTTCATAAGGATGTGCCATCTACAAGTGAGAGTCCTGGCACAACAGTTCCAGCCCCTGTCGGTGCAGATACCGCTAAGGTGACCGTGGCGCGTGCTGGTCTTCCACCTAGGCGTCGCAGCCCCCGCAAGCAACCAACAGGCATACCCAATGCACCGCTGTATCTAGGAGCAGGAGAGATGAGTCTGGGTATGTTCCTGCGTACACACTATTCCCGCCAACCGCCCAAAGCAATGTGATGGAGAACCCGCAAGAACGGAGCACAACTGACGCAAGTGTAAAGGCGGGCACGAGTGACGCAGGTGAACAGCCGAGCAGACTACGCCTTTACCCGCAGTGGAAACCCCTAGCATAAATCTGCGCACTTCCAGGCTGCCAGTCAATGTCGGTGTCCCCTACAGCCCAAACAAGAAGATTGCCATGAAAGCTGCTGCTGATACCGCAGACAACATGCCCCGCCCTGCAAATAAGCCCGAACATCCTGTAGTGGCCGATTCAGATATGTTTGTTGATGTTTCACCATTGGATTCTGCCCCGCAAATCGTTCGTGGTCCGGCCACCGAGCTTCAGCCTTGGCATCAGTCAAGACCAACCGGTGGTGCATGATCCTATGCCAGTTGCCTTTGCTTTCCCAGGAGGCACGCCTGCAATGATGGCGCAGCCAATGGTCAAGGGCAGGAAGGCTGTCAAGTTCGCGGAGCCAATTGTGCAAGGTACACTTGTCATGTCCTTACGATTTTCCTGTCTACATCTTTGTAGTTTGAATTTTGTCCCAATCATATTCTTTCGGGGTGTTCTCACTTGCGATGGCAACTGCGATGTGATGACATTGGAAGTGGATTTTGATGCACCATGTCCTACATTTTTTTTGGTTGTTGCCATGCTGCATTTTGACATTTGGGTAAACAAGTGGCAACTGAAGTTGATTCATCATGGAAACTGTATTTGCTGGCACATGGCAAATATAGTGCATTACGTATGGCAACTGGATTTGCCACACCATGTCACCTGCATTTTTTTGTTACCATTCTGCATTTTTTCTATACGGCAATCACATGGCAAATGGAGTTGACACAACATGGCAACTGCATTTGATGTGACATGGCAACCACAGGCCATCTGAATGGTAATTCATCACAACTGCATGGCAACTGCAGTTGCCATGACATGGCCACTGTAGTTGCACCACACATGGCAATTTCCCCACTTTTTTCTACCTACATCTCACATCATACACCCTATTTCCTCACAATCCATATGTTTTCTGACTTTCTCCTTATCCTAACACACTTTTTATTTTTTTTGAATCATTGCAGGCACCCCTGAGGAAATTTCACCGTCAGTTGACGAAGCTTACCGCAAGATCGAGGAGGCAGCATTGCAGAGGAGGACCTCGCGAGGGCAAGGGCAATCAAGTTCCAACTTGACTGCAGAGACGGCAACTGAGGATACCATCAGAAGTGCGACCCCTGGTTCTGTGAGATAGCAGAGGGTAGTTCACGCACCTCCCGCGGAAAAATATGAGCCCGAATTCAGGGCCACTAAGGAACAGACCCAGCTGTACGACATCATCAAGCGGTTTGGAAATGCGAGGGCCAGCAGCAAGCACATGAAGGAGTTGAAAGCGTAAATGACCACACCCTATAATCACTCATTTTGCTTTGTTCGTTTTTTAACATTTCATCTTTTCTTCGTACTCTCTATACATGATGCGCTTACGTTTTAGTTCTTTCATATATTTTTTACTTAGCAGGCATGATTCTTCCATGTTATGTCGTTTTCATACAGCTCATGTTTGGACAGAACCAAAGTCATTCAATGCGGAGCGATGTACGTCAACCTGGGTGATCTCGCCGAGTCCATGAGGCCAAACGGTAAAATATCGACGAATGTAATTGCATGCGGGATCGACTACATCAACAATCACATCGATGTGTGTGCCGACAAGGTCATCATGCATTACAGCGTGACATGCAAAATATGGGATGGTGACTTCCACCACAAAATTCTGAGGAAGAATTTCGCTCAGCACGGTGAATTCAAGCTAACACTGAAGAAATATGTGAGTACTCCTCCCCTGTCTGCACTATTTTTTCACATGGTGTGGTTTTTGCCATCTTCTGCACTTTGTGATTGTGTGACAGATGTTTTTCATGTGGCAACAGTTGCCATGCACATTTTTCTTCTTTTGTTTTCTGCATCCCGTGCGAACTATGTGGCAATTTGATTGTAAAATGCACGGCACATTTTGTTCATACATGGACGGCAACTTTCCTTCAACTACCCCCACCCATAACCCAAAAACATTCTACATGATTCTAATTTTTTTGTCCCTCTGCTGTTCTTTTTATGTGAACTCTGCTTCTCATTTCTTCACTTTTTAAATGCAGGTCATGTTCCCCATGTTCCAGGAGCTTGCACCACATGACCAACACGACAAGTGTGGTCACCACTACGTGATCTGTCTTGACCTGAAGAACCAACGTTTCGAGGTGCTTGATTCAATCCGTTCGGGAGCTGATTCAGATCTTACTACGCATGCCGAATTCTTCATCAACAACCTCAAAGAGACATGGAACCGTCACTACGAAAATTCAAAGGTCCAGATCAGACATTTCCCGATTGAGTATGTGGCGACTGTGAAGCAAGGGAACACGTAATTTCTTTTTCCCCTCCTTTTTATGTGCCGTTTACATCAATGCAACCCCTCTTTTTGTTGTCACATCTGAATTGAAGTCTATCTTTCCTACGTCTGTCCTTTTTTGCGTGTTCATCCGAGTCTTTTTCTCGTGCAGTACGGACTGCGGCTTTCACGCGCTGGAATAATTTGCAAAGTGGGAAGGCAGAATTGTCCCCGCTATCACAGCTGCAACGATTGTTGAGCTCCGGAAAATCCACACGTGGAACTGGTTGACGAATGAAGATTTCGACAAGCGGTCTGGAGCACGCGAGTTCATGGAGGATGCTGTCAAGAAAATCAACAAGAAGTACAAGTGATCATGTGGTGTTAGACACCGGACGCATACCTTACATTCTGTTGCTGAGGAATGTAAGGTACTTATCTATTTTGTTATTGTCGAAAACTATGTTTGTGTGCTATGTTACGACTGCAACCCAGCGTATGCTACTATGTAGTGGTGGTGTGTGAGCGACATTTTTAGTAGTTCTGTAATATATGTGTGGACGTGAACCTATTTTAGGCGTTAATGCACATATGTTTTTATGTTTTATCATTATTACAGTGGTTTCATCGCATACATCACCAGTTTGCTGTTTTTGATTGCGTCTATGATGTTTTAAAACAGATGGCAAATGTAGTTCAACATACATGGGGTAGCACCGGCTAGCACGGGGTAGGGTTGATCATGCAGCCACAACCTTGGCTGCGGTTTATGCACGTTACGCCTTTGTCCAACTTGTTTTCCCATACATTTGCCCACAACACACTATGTTTCTCTAAACCGCGTGGTATTTGTCATGGAAATATATGTCATGCACAGTCATTTCAAATACCATGGCATATTTTCAGCACAGCTAACATGGCAGATACAATTCAAACAACATGGCAGATCAAGCATAATTAACATGGCAGATACAGTATAACTAACATGGTAGATCCAGTACAACTAACATGGCAGCTCTAGTACAACTAGCATGGCATATTTAGTACAAAGTAGCATGGCATCTTTTTAGTATAAAATAGCATGGCATATTTTTAGTACACATAACATGGCAGATTTAATACACATAACATGGCAGATTAAGCACCCATAACATGGCAACTGCATTTCTACACTCAATGAATTTTTCCTTTCCATTTCTGATGTTCCTTAGTAGTTATTATCCCAATTTTAGAAACAAAAAATCTCATCGTATAGGGTACAAAACAAAATGTCCACAAGGACCATGCCATAATGCCCCAATTTCTGCTCATGGATTGCCCGCCCCTTTCTTCGTTTTCTTGTGTTTTGCTTGAATCTCCAATCCTGACTTGTACCTTATCTCTCTTGGGCGACCCTTTGTGATGGAACGGGGTGGGTTCCTGACCTGGGTTTGTGTGCTTGCTGTTCTAGATCCTATCTCCGAGTTTTTAGACGATGGCCCCGTCGATGAAGGCACACTTGATGTGCGGGGGAACCGGTGTAAGGCTTCCTCAGCTTTCCTCTTCTTGATCTCATCAAGCTCTCTTTTCAGCGCCTTCCTGTGTTTTTCTGTGACTCTTGCTGTCTCATCACTTTTGCACGCTTCATCAATTAGCTCAGCATAGTTCTTTGTCAGGACTACGTGCCTCACGGCTTCCATGGTTGACTCAGGTCTCTCGTCATGCACAGCCAGAACCGCGTGTGTTGTCTGCGGCGCCAATGCATCGTCAGCGTCCCAAGTCCATCGTCGCCTTATGAAATGGCGGGGCATCCGTGTCATAGCGTTCATGTCCATCACTTTTAGTATGTGACAACACACAATGCCGTCCTGTTCGAACTTGCAGCATTGGCAGTAGTACTCACCTTCGCCTATCGAGGCTTTCACGAAGTAGTTCCTTCCCTTGTCTGGGTCTTCAGGTTCTGAATCCGACATGCCCAAAATAGAACACACCTTGAATGTATGTTCGTCCACCTGGAAAGCCGTGAACATGCTGGCCCGCTTTATTTCTTCCTGGAATCTGCAAGTTTTGTGTGTTTTATGTTAATCTATCGTGCGATCTTTTTTTTGTAGCACATTAAGCTGTCATGGGAATAGGAATAGATTTTTGTTTTTGAATATGGCAATCATAGTATACTGAACATGGCAACTGCAGTACACCAGACATGGCAACTGAAGTACACCAGACATGGCAACTGCAGTACACTGAACATGGCAACTGCAGTTCACTGAACATGGCAACTGCAGTACATCAGACATGGCAACTGTAGTACACCAGACATGGCAACTGTATTACAGTTTCAACTAGCCATCGTCGTTTTCCACACAAATATTTTCCCCAATGGAAGCACATTGCATCAAACATGGGCATCTACATTTCAGTAAACATGGGAATTGCATTTTCAACAAACATGGAAGTTGCATTTTATTAAACATGGCAATTTTGTATATTCAGCATATGTGTTGACAATATGACATTTTTTCAGTTGAGATTGGCATTTGCATACAAACATGCCCCAAATGGAAGTACAGTTCAGTAAACATGGCACCGGCAGTTCATTGAACATGTAAAATGTATCCGAGTAAGCATTGTAAACAGAAATTTCATCAAAACATGGCAACTGCAGCTAAGTAAGCATGGCAAACAGTATTCCATTAAACATGGCAACTGCATATCATGGCAACTGCATTTGCACTCTATATGGCAGCCACTGCCCTAGTGCTTTTTGTGCAAATAAGACCGTAACGCAACTGACTTACTTGTTAAATATCTTGTTTGTGTATATCTTGCAAATTTGCCTCTCCATTGGTAAGTACGTTAGCAATTTCGGCTGCTTTAGCGTGGTGGTAGCTTCTTGCTGTAGCTCAGATCCCAGAATTTTCTGTTGCAGAGCCGTGTACTGCTTGGCAAACTGTAGCAATGAGTTGCCAGGGCTCACGTATCGCTTCAACACAGCATTGAACCCCTCGCTGCACTGCGTAGTCTGTAGAAAAGGGAAGAAGCACTGCATGAAGTAGGCGGGCACCCAGTACATTCGCTTCTCCCACAGACTAGCAAGCGTCTCATTGTCTTGGACTTGATGCGTCTCAACCATGGCCATCCAGCTCCTTTCAAACTCCTCGACCGTCAAGCTGTGGTCCACGCATAGCTCGAATGCCTTGTGCAGCTCTGGACGGTCAGCAAAGAACGGTCCTAGGGTCTCCTCAGCCTTCTTTATTATGTGCCACCTGCAGTGCCTGTGCACTGCCAACGGAAAGACCCCCTCTATGCCTGCATGCATGCTAAAATCCTGGTATGTTATTATGTTCATCTGAGCAAGTCCATCCATGCACTCCAAGAAGGTCTTGAACAACCAGACATACCCATCCGTGTCTTTGTTCCGAACGAGCCCGCAACCGAATTGCAACGACTGATTGTGGTTATTTATTCCTATGAACGGAGCGCATAGCATCTTGTACATATTGGTGAGGTACGTCGCATTGAATGAAATGCAATCTCGGAAATGTTTGTAGGCTCTCCTTGCAGCACCATCCACCCAATACATGTTCCTGACACGGTCCTCATCGTCCAATCTTATCCTGTAGAAGAAATCTGGATCTTCCTTTGCTTTCTCATCGAAGTAGGCAATTGTAGCCTCTATGTCAGCCAGCCTGCTCTCTCTACGGTACTTGGCCTGTAGGTTTGTGACGTCAGCTGGTATGTAGGGCATGCTACTCAGTTTCCCCTTTTTGCTGTGGTTGAGTGATAGTATCTGGACCATTCTCGATGGACCGACGTTACAGTCATGTAGCAGCTTTACGAATTGCTTTTCGACTGGGGTGAATCCCCTGTGGGCGGTCAGAAATTTGACCAGGTCGAACTTCTTTATGATACTGTGGTTGTGCTCGTCAAAATATTCAGTGACCACATACTGTGTTCCATCTACGTTTAGCTTACACCGGATAGGGCATCCCGTCTTGAGAATGATTCCTCTTTTTCATTCCGGAACGACAGGTGCAACACCTTTCACCTTCTTGTTCCTGCGTGCCTTGTGGCACCTCATCTCACCTCTGCTGTACTCATTAGTTTTCTTAATTTTCCTATGGTACTCGGTGTTGACCGCAAATCCATGGAACTTTGCATATGTCTGGTAGTATTCCTTTGCTTCCTCGAACGATTCAAATCTCTGCCCAATGTACGATGGCTGAGGTACCACGATCTCTGATTGCCCACCATCTTCATCACCTTCTGCCTTGTCGTCACTTTCATCATTCACTTCAGTATCGGCGGCAGTTCCTTCTACTTGAGTGTCGGCAGTGATTGTGTTCAAAGGGGTGCTTGTCTGTATTGCTGGAATGATTGCCATTCCCGACTGTGACTCGAAATTGTCTGCGGCATGAGTGTCTGCTGGCTGGTGGAACGCGTCTTCCGTGCGCTTAGAGCTCCCCGCAGTAGATGTCCCTGTGCTGCTGTTAACTGTAGTTTTAGGCCCTGTAGTAGGAAAAATAGGTACGAGATTTAAGTTTTCTGTTTGAATAACATGTGTATCACAACGGATCACACCATCTATGAGTGATTTTGCACGACATCATTTTTCAAACAGCAAGCCGCGAGTCTGCGCATGGGCATGCACGGCAGCTATAGCTATCCAGTGATGGCAGCTATTGTTCAACAAACATGGCAACTATTTTGTTTTTGCATGCAAATAACTTCAAATATCAAAGGTACTGTTGTTTTTCGTGGTTCAGATTTTTTCCCTTACCTTGGTGTGTTGCATTCGACCTTCCTGTGTGGCCTGTGACACCAAAATGATGCCCCCCTGCAATTTGTGAAGCTTGCCACGACACGTTTGCCGGGGTACCACCAGCGTAATAACCTGTGTGCATAGTAGTGGTTGGTCAAATTCATGGCAGCTGTACTTTGTGCTAGCACGGCAACTGCAGTTGCCCCTGATGTGGCAACTGCAGTTTTATTGGCAAGGCAAATGTATTTGCATCGGCATGGCAACCGCAGTTGTTCCTCCATGGCAGCTGCAGTGCCATGACATGGCAAATGTAGTTGCACTGGCATGGCAACTACAGTTGTTCTCCCCTGGCAACTACAGTTGTCCATGAATGGCAACAACAGTTGTGCAGGGATGTCAAATGCAGTTTTTCTAATACATGGCAATTGTAGATGACCAGTCATGGCAATTGTAGTTGCCAACTATGCTCCTTCTGCTAATTGATCATCCGCAACTTCACCTTTTTTTATGGACTGACCTGTGTATGACGTCGATGGCAGGTACATTGGCGGTGCCTGATGCCACGCGCCGCATGAAGGCTCTGCATTTTCACCCCGCGGTAACTCGTGAGTCCTTTTGCCAGTTTTTTTGCATGTTCATTTTTCATGTCCACAACAGTAGGGGTTCTTTTTGTTTGTTTTCGCATTACCTTGATTATCCATACAAGCTAGTTGAAGTTGGCTGCCCGCACATTTGTCATTGTTAGCGCCTTGTGATTGAACTTGCCACGGGGCCTCCCTAATTGTGTTTTGGTCATAAGAACTTGCTAAAAAATGCCAGTGTACGACATAAGTAGAATGTCATCTTCATCGTCGCGAAGACGGCAACTTTTCTCTTGTTTTTTGTTAGAACGCATCATACCTATGCCTGCATACTGTTCTAGTAGTGGCAGCAACGGCCTTGAAGATATGAGCTGATTGTACTCTGTTGCATCCCAAGGGGCTGTTTCTAGCCTTTGAGAACCCCAATCACCAGCGTCGTCTTCGTGATTCATTCTTTTCCATGTCTCCCTTTTTTTCCAACGTGTTCTCAATCTCTGCATGAACAAGAAGGCATCAACAATCAACAAGAATTTGTATTCTTCTGCTGCTTTGCACACAGAAGATATGGCTGGCAAATGACGATCATAATAGGTGGCAGCCACTGACAACGGAAGGTGGCAACTGTCGTCATACACAAGTGGCAATTAATTTCTTCGAGCCCTCCTCATTCCAAATTTTTGCCCCAGGCGCCATTTCTTTAGTGATTCCTACTCATCCATTTTTCATACCAAACTACTTGCGTCAATTAAACTAGGAAAGTAAGTCAATTTCAAACGTAGTACATGGCAGATCTGGTGTACTCTGCCTGGCAATTGCGACTACACACTGAACCATGTAGTGTTCTACCCCTATAGCACAGATCCAGCACAAGATCAGGAGATCTTCAGCCTTAACGATGAGAAGGTTGAGATCTGGAGTTTTTCACCTGGTTTTTGGATGATCGTCTCCGGATGGCTTGGTTGGAGTTTGGGGCTGGGGCTGGGGAGGGTTGGGGTGTGTTTTTGAGGTGGGAGTGCCCTACGGATCTGCTCCGTTTGCCATGGCAACCAGAGAAGGCCGGCGACGGAGATCAGGGTTCGAGAGGCGCGGGACGATGGCGGCAGACGAGGGAGGGGATGGATCGGAGGCCGGGGACTGGTTGGTCGTGCGGGCAGCGGGTCGGCTTGCCCGGACGGGGCAGTGCGGGCGGGGTTGGCACGGCACGGACGTGCGGGCCGTGCGTTTGTGCGCGCGGACGTGGTCGTGCGGGCCTGTTTCCGTCCATGCCACACGAGGCGTGCGGGCGGGTTCCTGTCGACGCCACACGTGTGGCAGTTATTCGGACCCAAAACAAAAGAAAAGAGAGGACAAAAAAAGGAAATAATGTTTGTCGAGTGCTTTATTTCGGGCACTCGGCAAAGAGGATACAATAGTAAAAAAGAAAATAAAAGATGTTTGAGGAGTGTCGCCTGGCAGGCACTCGACAAACACGGACACGTCAGTCACCCCACGTTAACCACGGCTAACAGGAACATGTGTTGCCCGGGGTGCCAAGTGTCAGTTCTTCGCCAAGTGTTTTTCTATCTACCGATTAAATTCAAGATTTTCATGTGGTTTATGTTCGTATTGCACTATATATTTGGATAACCGTTGTTGACCAGCTGTGGTCTTCATTTTTATCTTGCGAGTCGTACTGGATATTTGTGATTTTTTAAATCAAATAACTGTGTGCATCACTACGTCGCAGAGGCTGGGGTAACCCCCCTTTCGCAAAGAAAAAAGAGTTGGCACACCTAAAAATAAACACATAAGAAGGAGAACATCTGAACAAAAATCAATGGGATAGTGTAATTAAGAAGTGTGAACAAGATAATTTAGAAGATGAAAAAAGTCATGCCCAATGCGGAGGTTTCCCGCGCTTTTCTACCATCATCATAATTTTAAAACAATGTGTTTGTCCAAGGTAAAAATCATGTTTACATTACACTAGCCATATCGGCAAGGATCGAGGAGAGCCTCCAATTCTTCTTTAATCAATCAGCCCAGTCCATCCACGTCTTTGATGTCCAGAGCACCAACCTTATCAAGCCT
This sequence comes from Triticum timopheevii, assembly GCA_963921465.1. Classification (NCBI taxonomy): domain Eukaryota; kingdom Viridiplantae; phylum Streptophyta; class Magnoliopsida; order Poales; family Poaceae; genus Triticum; species Triticum timopheevii. The sequence goes on from OY997271.1 coordinate 10,064,426, forward strand.
TCAATGGCATGTAAATGTCGTGGTTGCTTTGATAGCTTAGGGACCAGGAAGAAAATGAATGCTGAGGCCTGATGCAGTCCAATATGATCAGCACGGAGTCGGCGGTCTCAACAGATAAAGGCACGTGAAGCACGACGATACCTCACAACATACTCCGGTAAAGTTCAGAATGGTAAACAGATGGGAGGTAGGCAGGACTGCCCAACCAGATGACCTACGCTCACTCTCCTACTATTCTCTCTAAGAAAGAAAAGGAAGACTAGGTCACTAGTCTCGAGTGAGAGCCGCCTTACCACCTAGACGCCGCTGCCTCCCCTTCCGGCCGCCGCCTCCCTTCCCCACCGTCGCCCCCCTCCCTTCCCAGCCGCCGCCTCCCCTCCCCTTCCATCGCCCCCTACATGGGCGACCGAGGGGCACCAAGCCCAGCCGCCGGTCCACCACTCCTTCCCCTCCCTCCCCTTCGCCGCCGCCGGTGATCAGACCCTCGAGATGGGGCGTCCCGCGCCACCCTGAACCCAACGGTGTCGAGCTGCTCCTTTCTCCATCCAATGTTGCGTGCACTCCACCGTATCGTAGATGGTCGTGCTGCTAGCCAGTTACCAGGTTCGGATGGAGCGGGAGGTGGGGATCCAGATTGGGATAATTCCTAGGTCGGCGACTACTGGCCACGATGGCGGCGACACCCTTGAGGGTGTTGTTTTTGTTCCTGGAGACGTTATTCGGGTCTGTCCTACCTTTTCCCACCTCGCGGTCTCTGTCGTGGTTCTAAGTCTGACAGTAGAGTGGGGGGTAGGTATGGAGAGGCAAGGTCCTAGCTATGGAGAGGTTGTAAACACAAGAGATGTACGAGTTCAGGCCCTTCTCGGAGGAAGTAAAAGCCCTACGTCTCGGAGCCCGGAGGCGGTCGAGTGGATTATGTGTATATGAGTTACAGGGGTGCGAACCCTTCTGCCTGTGGAGGGGGGTGGCTTATATAGAGTGCGCCAGGACCCCAGCCAACCCACGTAATGAAGGATTTAAGGTACATTAAGTCCGGGGCGTTACTGGTAACGCCCCACATAAAGTGTCTTAACTATTATAAAGTCTACTTAATTACAGACCGTTGCAGTGCAGAGTGCTTCTTGACCTTCTGGTGGTCGAGTGAGTGTTCGTGGTCGAGTCCTTCAAGTCAGTCGAGTGAGTTCCTCGTAGGTCGATTGGAAGGTGATCTCTTCTAAGGGTATCCTTGGGCAGGGTACTTAGATCAGGTCTATGACCCTACCCTAGGTACATGACTCCATCATTAGCCCCCGAATGGATTGAGGCTTGAGTGATGAAGGAGTTGATGTTGTTTCCGATTAGCCTTCGCACTCTGGTCGTGCGTTGTTTTGAACTAAAAAATCACTTTGTTGATAGTGAGCAACTTTTCTTCAGTCGACTAGATCCATTCTTTTCTTTCGTCGAGTGATCTTTTGGACTTCGCCGATTTCCGAGTGACGGATCACAGGAAATCCCGCGTCCGACGGACCGACCTGCCGTTCGCGGATTCGGCGGGATACGAAATTTGGGGAAGCGCGCAAAGCGGGGCGGACCGCGGCGCTCGGATGGGATAGGGCGTAGACGCCTCGATCCCCGTGCCGCTTTTTTCGCCACATATCGCGTCCGTGCAACTGTTTCGGGATATGATTAGACCGACCGGGCCCACCTGTCATCCACTCGGAAAGGATCTTATAAATGCGCCCGGCGAGGGTTTTTTGAACAGTGCCTCTGCATTCTCTCTCTGCTTCCTTCGTCTCCGCCCAACACGCTCGCTCTCACCTCCGTGCAACTTCTCCTCGCGCGTCTCGCCAGCAGCCATGGTCAAGGATAATACGGCGGCGCTGGAACACGCGAAGAAGGCGTCGGCGACGGAGAAGGCGAAGGGGAGATCCACCAGTCGCGGCGGGTCTTCGTGTAGATCTCGCCTGCCGAAAGGCTGGGTCCAGGGAGATTGGATCCAGTCGACCATCATGGAGGCGGATCTCCTCGATATGGCCAACGACGGCCTGATCCCCCACGGAGCCGCAAGGCTTCCGGGGAAGGAGTGGCAGCCCCAGCCGGAAGAGGGTGAGTGCGTGCTTCTGGCCACCCATGTCGACCGCGGATTCTCTTTGCCACCAAGCGTTTTCTTTCGTGGTTTCTTGAACTTCTTTGGAGCGCAACTCCACCACTTCACCCCGAACTCCATCGCCTATCTCGCCGCGTTTGTGTCCATGTGCGAGAATTTTCTGGGTTGTCGACCGCATTGGGGATTGTTCAAGCATATATTCACGTGCCGCTCTCAGGCCGTGAAGAAGGCAAGGCCAGGCGATGAAAGAACCCAAGTTGTCCAAATGTGTGGAGGTCTGGGGATCCAGGTGAGGAACAAGAGCACCTTCCCAGCCATGATGTTTCCCGAGTCAGTCAGAGGCTGGCAGTCGACCTGGTTCTACTGCCAGGATCAGCCGACGCTGGGGAAGTCGAGTGGACTTCCTCGGTTCTCCATGGACCGAGTGAACAAGCCCTCCTCTCTGAAGGTGATTCCGGAGGAGAAAGCTGATGTGAAGATGTTGATGGAGCGCGTAGTTCAGTTGGTTTGGGAGGGAGTGACGGGTATGGATCTCCTGGAGGTGTTTCTTAGGCGTCGTATCCAGCCTCTTCAGTTCCGGAGCCATTGCATGTGGTTGTACCGCGGGACTGAAGATGAGACTCGGATCAATCCTGAAGCAGTCGACGACGCCACTCTGGAAATGTGGATGGTCGCTGTTACTGGGAACAAGGATAACCCTCGTGGAGCCAGAAGGATTCCTCCACTCGACCACCTCAGCGTTCCAAACAAGGTATATCTGCTCCACTTCCCATTGTATTCTTGTCATATTTATTTCTGCTTTCTCTACCAATCGGTCAATTGAGTTTTGTCTTGATGTCTATCAGGCCCTCACTGAGCTGTACTCGATGCCCAATGGGGCACAGGCTCCGACTGAGGAGGGAGAAGCGAGCGGGGGCGAGAGCCAGGAGGAGTGGGACTCGGATGCCGCTGAGGAGGATGATGATGATGACGACGACGAGGAGGACGAAGAAGAGGAGGAGGAGGAGGTCGCACCACCGCGCTCGGAAAGGCGGTCGAAGCTTGTCCATGACCCTGCGACTGAACGTGGCAAGGGGGCTGCGACTGTGGCGCAGTCAACCAAGCGCCCTCGGACCACTTCTCCGGTGCCGACTGAGAGGGCGTCGAAGCAGCCCAGGGCGGCCCCGTCAAAGCCGACCAAACTCCCGCCGAAGATGAAGGTGTCCATCCCCACCATATCAGGGTAATCATTGCTGCTTAAATCTTCCTGTTTTGTGCAAGCTTTATCTCTGGTTGACGTTTGAGCCAGTCGACTAATTCTTTGGGATTGCAGTGCTGCTACTTCTGAGACTTCAGCCAGGGCTGATGACCATGAGATGGAGGACGCAGCAACCTCAAACCTTGGTACTATACTCTTAATTCCGTTTTTAGTCGACTGACTCATGATCTCTAATTCTGATTCTTTTCTGTAGCTCCATCCAACGTTGTTATCACTCTTCCTGATGATGATGAAGATGAGGAACCGCTGAAGCACAGAAGGAGCAGGAAAGTGTCTGCCGGCAGGGTGCTCCAGGATGTGACGGCGCCCGAGACTCTGGTCGCGGAGGAGGAGAACACCACTCGACACACTATGTCCTTCGCAGATCCACTGGCGAGTGCTCTCCCTGCTTCGTCGAGTGCCGCACAGCCCTCCCTCTTCACAACGTACCACGTCCCAGAGGACCAAGCTGGGGCCGCGAAGGAGGCGATACGCCAGGCATGGATCATGATGGAGAAGGTGAAGACCATCCGGGATGCGAGCCAGGCAGCTTACGACGCTAGTTCCGCCCTTCAAAGCAATGTTCAGGTCAGTCGACCACCGCTTGTTCTGTTAGGATATGCTATCAAAAAAATTTTCTTTCCGGAATTCGTAGCAGTCACCCAGTGGGTGTGTCGATTCAAACTCCGTGTTAGCGGGGGCACGCTGAGTGCACCCGCTGGGTGTGGTCACCAAGGCTAAGGTCGACTGCTGGCAGTTGGCCTTGGGCTTTATAAGTTCAGTCTTTCCATCATTCGACTGAGGCGAATGGATTTCCCAAACTGGTGGGGGCACGCTGAGTGCACCCACTGGGTGTAGTCCCCGAGACTGTGGTCGACTGCTTGCAGTCGATTACAGTCTTAAAGAATACATCTTGTTTTTTTTGAGGTCGACTGGTCGACTCTGTCTTCAGTAGGATTAGTGGGGGCACGCTGAGTGCACCCACTGGGTGTAGTCCCCGAGACTACGGTTGAATGCTTGTATTCGGCTGTAGTCTTAGAAACGCATGATTTTTCCTTTTCCACTCGGAAGTGAATTTTCTTTGACATTTAGTCGATTGGTTCTTCGCAGAAATCCTGTGACCTTGCGGCTCGCTACACTGAGCTGGAAAACAAGCACATTCAGCTCGAGCTGGATTTGAAGCTGGTTCAGGAGAATCTGACGAAGGCAAAGGAGGAGACCGATGGTATGTTTGGTGAGGCCTCGACGACTGCTTTTTTCCTTCGTTTGTTTCAAAATCTGATCTTGCTGTAACTTGCAGGTCAGGTGAGGGAGGCCCAACATAAGAAAGACCTCGAACTAGCTGATAAGATCAAGCTTGCTGACGAGAAGTTAGCTTCAGTCACCAAGCTTGAACAAGAAAATACCAATCTGGAAGCTGCTCTTGGGATTGCCAACAAGGAAATCAGTCGACTGAAAACTGACAAAGTTGCCCTAACCGACCAAGTCAACCAGTTGACTGGGAAGAAAAATGATCTGGAGGCCTTCCTGAGTGGTCTTGCCAAGAAGCTGTTCCTTATGCTTGAAGGTAACCCTTTACTCTCAACAATCATTTTCAACTGTGATTTTTCCATTCAACCATTGCCTTGACTAGGTGATTGTCCTTGCAGAATTTTGTCAAAACTTTGAAGAAGAGACTAGCCGGCTGGAACCAAACCATGACCCATCAATTCTCTGGTGAACGACGAAGTTGCCATGAATGTTTTCCGACTGGAGTCCCGTGTTGCAGCTGTCGTGGACTATCTTGCAAGGCTGAAGGTCGCCACATCTCGCATCGACTCATCGCTCTGGCCCAGGGAGACACTCCAGAACGACCTTGAGTCACTGATGGCTCGCCTGAACACGGTCCCTGGTCGAGTGCAGGAGTGGAAAAAGTCGTCGGCTCGGTGCGGTGTAGATGTTGCTCTGTGTCTGGCCCGAGTCCACTGCAAAGATGCACGAGAAGACAAGCTGGCGGCTCTCCGAGTGGCCAACACCAAGAAACACGACTTCAGGTCCTTTGTGGAAACCTTCATTGCTGCTGCCACTCGGATCGCAGATGGAATTGATCTTGATGAGTTCGTCGCTCCTTCCAGCCCTCCACAGGAGGGGTAAAAAACTTCTTTTAAGCTCGACACTTTAAATTTGCCTCGGTATGCCGAGTGGAGTTGTAACCGATAAACCTTAATAGGCTTAGCGCCTGAGCACTTTTGGTTCCTTTAAGTATCGATCCGAACTTGGATTTGATGTTTGAATATGATTGTTTTTGGCTCGAAATGTCTTTTTGCAGGTTCAAAGCAAGACGCTTACTGCAGTCGACTTATTCCTTAATCCACTTAGGTGAGTGCTGGGCTGCAGCTAAGCCCCCGAGTGTGAGGTTTACTCTTCACTCGGTAGGATTTTGATATCTTAGGCAAGCACTGGGCTGCAGCTAAGCCCCCGAGTGAGAGGTTTGCTCTTCACTCGGCAGGATTTTCATATCTTAGGCGAGCACTGGGCTGCAGCTAAGCCCCCGAGTGAGAGGTTTGCTCTTCACTCAGTAGGATTTTCACATCTTAGGCGAGCACTGGGCTGTAGCTAAGCCCCCGAGTGAGAGGTTTGCTCTTCACTCGGTAGGATTTTCACATGTTAGGCGAGCGCTGGGCTGCAGCTAAGCCCCCGAGTGAGAGGTTTGCTCTACACTCGGTAGGATTTTCACATCTTAGGCGAGCGCTGGGCTGCAGCTAAGCCCCCGAGTGAGAGGTTTGCTCTTCACTCGGTAGGATTTTCATGTTGTACTTGTGGCAAAGCTCAGAGGAGAGGGTCTCAGTCGACCTGCACCTCGTCCTCCTTATGAGCGCACATTGTACTTAGGCGAGTGTTTAAACTGCCGCTAAGCCCCCCGAGTGGGAGTCTGGCTCGCCACTCGGTAGGATTTAAGTAACTTAGGCGAATACTTTGGACTGCAGCTAATCCTCCGAGTGGGAGTCTGGCTCGCCACTCGGTAGGATTTAAATAACTTAGGCGAGTACTTTGGACTGCAGCTAAGCCTCCGAGTGGGAGTCTGGCTCGCCACTCGGTAGGATTTTATTTAATCTTAGGCGAAACGGATTCGCAGCTAAGCCTCCGAGTGGGAGTCTGGCTCGCCACTCGGTAGGATTTAAATAACTTAGGCAAGTACTTTGGACTGCAGCTAAGCCTCCGTGTGGGAGTCTGGCTCGCCACTTGGTAGGATTTAAATAACTTAGGCGAGTACTTTGGACTGCAGCTAAGCCTCCGAGTGGGAGTCTGGCTCGCCACTCGGTAGGATTTTATTTAATCTTAGGCGAAACGGATTCGCAGCTAAGCCCTCGAGTGGAAGTCTGGCTCACCACTCGGTACGATTTTATTTAATCTTAGGCGAAACGGATTCGCAGCTAAGCCCCCGAGTGGGAGTCTGGCTCACCACTCGGTAAGGATTTTTACAAACTTAGGCGAAACAGATTCGCGGCTAAGTCACCCACTGAGGGGAAAATAAAAAGTGACAAAATTATGGAGGAATTATGACACTATTATCTTGAAACCCATGAACTACAGAAGTACTTTATTACAACTCATCCGAGTGATAAACTTAAGTGTAAAATGGGCGGAGTAGTTCCGCGTTCCAAGCTCGGGGCTCGTCGATATTATGTTCGACATTGTAAAGACGGTACGCCCCGTTGTGGAGAACTTTGGTGACGATGAAGGGTCCTTCCCAAGAAGGAGCAAGCTTGTGTTGTTTCTTCTGATCCACTCGGAGAACTAAATCCCCTTCCTGGAAGGTTCGACCCCTCACATTTCTGGCGTGGAAACGACGCAAGTCTTGTTGGTTGATGATTGATCGGATCAGGGCCATCTCCCTTTCTTCCTCTAAAAGGTCGACTGCGTCCTGCCGCGCTTGTTCAGCTTCTGCTTCGTTGTAAAGTTCAACTCGAGGAGCATTGTGGAGAAGATCACTCGGCAAGACTGCTTCAGCTCCGTAGACCAAGAAGAATGGAGTTCTTCCGGTCGACCGATTAGGTGTGGTCCGCAGTCCCCAAAGCACCGAGGGACGTTCGTCGACCCACGCTCCAGCCGCATGCTTGAGATCATGCATCAGTCGGGGCTTCAATCCCTTGAGAATCAGGCCATTAGCTCACTCTGCTTGTCCATTCGACTGCGGATGGGCGACTGAAGCATAGTCGACTCGTGTTCCTTGAGCGTTGCAGAAATCTCTGAATTCCTCCGAGTCAAAGTTCGATCCATTATCCGTGATGATGCTGTGCGGGACTCCATATCTGAATATCAGTTCCCTGATGAAGCTAACAACAGTACCGGCGTCAAGGTTCTTGATTGGTTTAGCCTCAATCCACTTGGTGAACTTGTCGACTGCCACCAGTACATACGTGAAGCCACTTCGACCCGTTCTCAAAGGACCAACCATGTCCAACCCCCATACTGCGAAAGGCCAGACGAGTGGAATGGTCTTCAGAGCTGATGCGGGCTTGTGTGACATATTTGAGTAGAACTGACATCCTTCGCACTTGTCCACTATTCTCTTTGCCATCTCATTCACCTTTGGCCAATAAAATCCAGCTCGGTATGCTTTGGCCACGATGGTCCGAGAGGACGCATGATGACCACAGGTCCCCGAGTGGATATCTTTAAGGATGATTCGACCTTCTTCTGGCGTTATGCACTTCTGACCAACTCCAGTCGCGCTTTCTCTGTATAACTGTCCTTTGATTACGGTAAAGGCCTTGGATCGACGGACGATCTGTCGAGCCTCTTCCTCATCCTCTGGGAGCTCTTTTCTTAGGATATACGCAATATATGGAACTGTCTAGTCGGGAATGACCACTAAGACCTCCATGATCAAGTCGACCACCGCTGGGACCTCAACCTCAGTCAGATCTGTGGCACTCTTGGGCTGTGGAGCTTCTTCGGTGAAAGGATCTTCTTTGACTGACGGAGTGTGTATATGCTCTAAGAACACACCACTCGGAATGGCTTCTCTCTTGGAACCTATCTTTGCCAGATCATCTGCTGCCTGATTTTTCATTCGGGGTATATGATGGAGCTCTAACCCCTCAAACTTCTTTTCCAGCTTCCTCACTGCATTGCAGTATCCAGTCATGGCTGGGCTTCTCACGTCCCACTCCTTCATCACTTGATTGACCACTAAATCTGAATCGCCATAGACCATCAGGCGACGGACGCCGAGTGAAATGGCCATGCGGAATCCATGTAAGAGGGCCTCATACTCTGCCACGTTGTTGGAGGAATCAAAGTGAATATGGAGCACATATCTAAGCTTATCTCCTCTGGAGGAAACCAAGACCACCTCAGCACCGGAACCATTCAGCATTTTAGAGCCATCAAAGAACATGGTCCAATGCTCCGAGTGAACTTCAGTCGGCTGCTGTTGTTCAATCCTCTCGGCGAGGAAATCTGCTATTGCCTGGGACTTAATGGCTTTCTTTGCCTCAAACTTGATATCAAGGGGAAGAAGTTCAATCGCCCATTTCGCCACTCGACCAGTTGCATCTCTGTTGTGCAAAATCTCTGATAGTGGAGCGTCGCTGACGATTGTGATGGAATGATCAGAGAAATAATGAGCAACCTTCTTCGTGGTCATGTATATTCCATACACAAGCTTCTGATAATGAGGATATCTCTGCTTGGATGGAGTCAAGACTTCAGACAAATAATACACTGGGCGTTGAACTTTGAAGGCTTTTCCTTCTTCCTCCCGCTCGACCGTAAGCACTGTACTGACGACTTGTCCTGTGGCTGCGATATAAAGCAACAGAGGCTCTTTGCTGATTGGAGTAGCAAGCACCGGCTGGGTGGAGAGCAGAGCTTTTAGCTCGGCAAACGCTGCATCAGCTTCTGGAGTCCACTCGAACTTGTCTGCCTTCTTCATCAGCCGGTAAAGAGGTAATGCCTTTTCACCGAGTCGTGAGATGAATCGACTTAACGCGGCCAAGCATCCAGTAAGCTTCTGGACATCGTGCACTCGCACAGGGCGTTTCATTCGGAGAATAGTGCCGATCTTTTCTGGATTAGCATCAATCCCTCGCTCGGAAACGAGAAAACCGAGTAACTTGCCACCAGGAACTCCGAATGTGCACTTTGATGGGTTGAGCTTGATATCATACCTTCTGAGGTTGGCAAATGTTTCGGCGAGGTCAGCGAGCAGGTCGGAACCTTTTCGTGACTTGACGATGATATCATCCATATACGCTTCCACATTCCGACTGATTTGAGTGAGCAGACACTTCTGAATCATTCGCATAAATGTGGCTCCGGCATCTTGAGGCCGAATGGCATGGTGATATAGCAGAAGCACCCAAATGGAGTGATGAAAGCTGTTTTTATCTCATCGGGCCCGTATAGACGGATCTGGTGGTACCCGGAATAGGCATCTAGAAAAGACAATCTCTCACATCCTGCGGTCGAGTCAACAATTTGATCTATGCGAGGGAGAGGAAAATGATCTTTCGGGCAGGCCCGGTTGATGTACTTGAAATCAATGCACATTCGGAGCGATTTGTCCTTCTTAGGAACCATGACGACATTGGCGAGCCACTCGGAGTGGTATATCTCTCGGATAAATCCTGCCGCCAACAGTCGAGCCACTTCCTCAGCAATGACTTTTGTCTTCTGGACGGCGGACCGCCGAAGATGCTCTTTGACTGGTTTTGCTGATGAGTCGACTCTTAGGCGATGCTCAGCCAGTCCCCTGGGAACACCTGGCATGTCAGCGGGCTTCCATGCAAAAATGTCCCAGTTCTCACAGAGGAACTGGATGAGCGCTTCTTCCTATTTCGGGTCGAGTGTTGTGGAGATGTGGGTTGGGTCTGCATTGGGGTCGGTCGGGTGAATGTGAACAGGCTTCGTCTCACCGGACGACTGAAATGCAGATTCTGTGGCGGGTTTCTTGGATCGCAGCAAATCACTCGGATCTGCGTTTTGCTTGTATTCTTCAAACTCGACCGCTGTCACCTGGGAATCAGCAATCTTTGAGCCCTTCCGAAAGCACTCTTCTGCCTTTTTCCGATCACCGGTGACAATGATCACTCCTTTGGGGCCGGGCATCTTCAGTTTGAGGTACACGTAACATGGTTGAGCCATGAACCGTGCATAAGCTGGTCTCCCCAAAATTGCATGATACGCACTCTAAAAATCCACGACCTCAAACGTCAACTTCTCTTTGCGAAAATGTTTCGAATCACCAAACACCACGTCCAGAGCTATTTGGCTGAGTGACTCGGCTTTCTTCCCTGGTATAACTCCATGAAAGCTCATGTTACTGATGCTCAGTCGGGACATCGGAATGCCCATTCCTTTCAGTGTGTCTGCATACAACAAATTCAGTCCACTACCACCGTCCATCAGCACTTTTGTCAGTCGAGTGCCTTCGACAACTGGATCGACCACCAAAGCTTGCCTCCCAGGGGTGGCAATATGAGTCGGGTGATCAGATTGGTCGAATGTGATGGGTGTTTGGGACCATCTCAGATAACTTGCTTTTGCTGGGGCAACCATGTTCACCTCATGGTTAATGACTTTCAGTCGACTCTTGCTTTCCACATCTGCAAAGATCATCAGAGTGGAGTTGACATGCGGATATCCTTCCTCACTGTCCTCCTTGTCTTCGGCCTTGTCCGACTCCTTTTCCTTGTCCTTAGACTGTTTTCCTTGAAACTGCTGGATCAGGAGTCGACATTGGCGTGTGGTATGCTTTGGGTAAATGATATTGCCCTCTTCGTCTTTCTTCGTGTGGATGTGACACGGCATATCCATCACGTCGTTCCCTTCATTATCCTTTACCTTCTTAGGGTTCCAGGATCCTTTTGGTTTCCCTTTGAACTTTCCCTGAGTCACGGCCAGAGCCTCTCCAGGAGCTGCTGGTTCAGCCTTCCGCTTCTATTTTCGACTGGTGTTTCCCTTCTCTGACTGACTCGGTTTATACTTGCCGCTTCGGAGTCGGTCTTCTTCTTCACCGTTGGCGTACTTGGTAGCAATCTCCATCATCCGACTCAGGGTCATGTCTCCGGTTCGACCAAATTTCAGACTCAATTCTCTGTTCTTGACGCCATCCTTGAAGGCGCAGACTTCTTGATGATCAGACACATTCTCCACAGTATGGTGCAAAGTGATCCATCTCTGAATATACTCCATGAGAGTCTCATTGGTCTTCTGCACACAGACTTGCAGCTCCGTCAATCCAGCCGGTCGCTTGCAAGTTCCTTCAAACGTTCCGACGAACACTCGGGACAGATCTTTCCAAGTGTAAATGCTACTAGGAGGTAACTGATTCAACGACGCTCTGGCAGAACCTTCCAACATGAGGGGCAAATGCTTCATGGCCACCTCGTCGTTCCCACCACCAATCTGAACCGCCACTCGGTAGTCCTCAAGCCAAGTTTCAGGCTTAGACTCACCGGTGAACTTGCTGACTCCTGTTGCCAACCTGAAATTGGGGGGGATCACTGCGGCTCTGATAGCTCTGCTGAAACATTCTGGACCAGAAACATGCACTCGACTGCTTGTGGGCGCATCTCTGTCGGGTCCATCCCGATGGGCTCTGTTCCGGTCGACCAAGCCTTGCACGATAATGGATCACGCATCGAAGCCTGGTTCTCTGGGGTCGACTGGAGATCTTCGCCCCACACTGAGCTGACGCCTGTCGTCTTGCCACCGAGGAGCGTAAGACCCTATCCTCGGAGGGGAAGCGGGCACTCGACGCCTATCATCTCGGTCCTGTCGGTCTCCATACTGGTCCCGCCAATTCTCGCGCCCTTCTCGCCGCGGAGGCGATCTGGGACTGTGAGCCGACTGAACCGTATTCGCAGCGACGGATCGACTGTGAATTCTGTTGCGCGACTGCGACACGGCTGAATTTTGGTCTCCTGCTGCCCGGAGCAAATCCCTGATCTGCATCAAGCCTCTGCCAGCTTCCGACTGAGAGGGCTGGATGGACTCTGCTATACGGGTCGCAGCTGCTAAATTCTGGATTGGGGTTCGATATACCTGCGTCGGTGGGAAGAGTTGACGTCGATTGGCGTCGGGAACTCATTGTCGCGCGCGCTCGTCGAGTGCTCGCTGAAGATTCTCCAAGCGAGCACGTTCGGCCAAATTGGCCAATCGTGCCTCCTCCAAGGCGCGAGCCTCGGGGGTTTCTCCTGCGATTGGAGTATGCAAGGCATCCATATTCCTGCGGCGAAGTTCCTCTCTTTGCAGAGAGTCGAGTGGCTCGGGCTGGTACTCTTCGTGGCCTCGTGCGGGGTCGTCTCCGCCGCCTGCCCCACCATCATGGGCGAAACCAGGCGGACTGCGAGGCCCGTTGACCATCAGGATTTCCGCCGCTGGATCACTGCTATCGCATTCGGATGCAGTCTCTACGGAGCCAGTCGACAGATCGAACAGGCCGTAGAGAGATTTGTCGGGCTCGATTGCCGCAACTTGGGTGGTGGCCGTCTGGTGAGCCACCGCGTGTCTCACCCACCGCTGAAGCCTCGACCGACCAGAGCGCTTGCGCTGGCGGGAGACCGGGAGGGTGGTCGATAGGGGAGTCGACCGATACGGGGTCGACGGTTGCCGCAGCAGAACGCCGCGGACACATGCGCGAAAATGCGTCGCCCCGCGGACGGGGAGTGCATCAACGTCGAGTGGAGCCTCCTGGAGCCAGGCGGAGTCGTCGGCGACGAAGGTGGGGGCGCCGAGGCGGACCTCGCGACCCTCGACCAAAACTCCAGCAGCCACCATGATGAAAGTACTCGGAAGAATCGCAACTTCTCCACAAAATCGCTAAAACACCGGCCCCACGGTGGGCGCCAACTGTCGTGGTTCTAAGTCTGACAGTAGAGTGGCGGTAGGTTTGGAGAGGCAAGGTCCTAGCTATGGAGAGGTTGTAAACACAAGAGATGTACGAGTTCAGGCCCTTCTCGGAGGAAGTAAAAGCCCTACGTCTCGGAGCCTGGAGGCGGTCGAGTGGATTATGTGTATATGAGTTACAGGGGTGCGAACCCTTCTGCCTGTGGAGGGGGGTGGCTTATATAGAGTGCGCCAGGACCCCAGCCAACCCACGTAATGAAGAATTTAAGGTACATTAAGTCCGGGGCGTTACTGGTAACGCCCCACATAAAGTGTCTTAACTATTATAAAGTCTACTTAATTACAGACCGTTGCAGTGCAAAGTGCTTCTTGACCTTCTGGTGGTCGAGTGAGTCTTCGTGGTCGAGTCCTTCAAGTCAGTCGAGTGAGTTCCTCGTAGGTCGACTGGAAGGTGATCTCTTCTAAGGGTGTCCTTGGGCAGGGTACTTAGATCAGGTCTATGACCCTACCCTAGGTACATGACTCCATCAGTCTCCCAGGTGAAAACCCTAGGGCAGTGATGGCGCTCTTGGCGTTGTGTCCTTCTTGAAGGCATCATCATGAGAGCTTTGTGGCAATGTTCATCGCTTGGGTGTGTCGGCAGTTGCAGATGGCGTGCCCCTCTTCCTCCATGTGGTAGTTGTTCCGGCGGAAACCCTAGATCTGGGTTTCCCATGTCAGATGATGATGGAGACTTTGGTGCCGTTCTCCCTCCTGGGGGCGTCGTCTTGGAGCAGTGGTTCAGTGGAGAGGCCAACAGGTGGAGCGGTGTTACATCGAATGCATTAAAGACCGTGGGTCTCGGCGGTGTGGAGCAGTGGTGTTTCAGAGTTGGACGCGGATTAATCGACGCGCGCAGGCTGGTGACGCTGTCTGGTCTCGTGTTGACGTCATGCCAACCTTGGACTTCTCATGGTATGGCACTAAATGTAAATCCTACAAATTGACCAAATCTAGACTACTTGACATTCTACATATAAATATTTTTCTCCACAATCTAGATCAAAGTTTGTGAAGTTTAACTTTTCAAAAAATCTATATATGCACTACATTATGGAACGGAGGGGATATTCGCTAAATAACCATGATACTCAACAGGAGATTTTAAGAATTTAAGATACGTCGCTATGAGTATTGATATCGATAATCCACTTCTGAGCCCAGGCTCACCTGCACCCGCGCTGACGAAAAGAATCAAAACAAATACTACATATTTTTAAAAAATACGAATGTTTTGTGTGTGTGGTAGATAAATTAATGCATGAGGTCCGCTCCAATTTTTAACTCATTTAGACATCTGAGCAGCTCTCGGCAAAAAAGACATATTCAGGGTCTGTAAAAAAAAGTTTACTGTTCACGCACAGTTCTGACCCAATTTGTTTTTTTTTTTTTTGCCGAGAGCTACTCAGACATCCTAATAAGTTGAAAATTGGGACGGACCTCACGCATCAATTTATCAACCACACAAAAAATTAGAATTCTTTTGAATTTTTCTAGTACTACCTCTGTTTCTTTTTACAAGACGTTTTAGACTTTCAGACACTGTTCAAAACAGCACAAAGCAAGTTGTCTGAACGTCTTATAAAAACAAACGGTGGGAGTATTTGTTTTGTTTTTCTTAACTGGATGCAGATGAGTCTGGGCACCGAAACACCGCACTTATGTGTTATTTTGGTCGGCATATACTCCAAAGAACATGCATGCGGGGCTCCTAAAAACATGCAAAGACATGTGGCTGGCATATCATACAGCTAGTGACTAATTGCATGGTCCAGCAATCATTATTGCTTGGCCTGTGAATCGCTGGATTGCAGATG
Organism: Triticum timopheevii; assembly: GCA_963921465.1. NCBI lineage: Eukaryota > Viridiplantae > Streptophyta > Magnoliopsida > Poales > Poaceae > Triticum > Triticum timopheevii. The sequence continues at coordinate 10,079,442 of OY997271.1, forward strand.
TGTCATGATAACTATGGATTCATGTGGCACTTGCAGTTGTCTGCTGTCTTTATTCTCCTAGTGCTACAGCTCATGCGCATGTATCACGTTCGATCGTCTCTTGCCATTTGTTTCCCCCGGTCACCATCGAGCAACGCACGGTTTCTCTTACATCCGCCTTCTTTGCATCTCAGAGTTAGAGTTAGTTTGGGTTAGCTTGGACTCAAGTAACCCATCCAAAAAAACTAACACACCCAAGAGGTGCTTAATTGGCTTAGTTCTCCTCGGGACCATTAAAGAAACAATTTTTTTCTCCCGCTCTTCCCGCAGCAGATTCCTCCTCACTTCCTCGAAGCTTCTCATCCTCTCGATAAGCAGTCGCTGCTCCTTGCGCGTCCCATCCCCGTCGGCCTCGGCCAGCGCAGTTCCTTGCGTAGGGACGGCGGATTCGATCGATGGGCTGCGCGATAAGCCAGTGCGGCTCCTTGCCAGGCATGTCTCCGTCTGCGGGCAGCGCAGCTCTCAGCCAAGGCTCGCCCAAAGTAGCCAAATGATTGAGCAAGAGCATTTATTGTCAATCTAATCCTGTCATCCAAACACCTCTTTAGTTAGAGTTAGTTTAGGGTTAGTTCAGAGTTAGAATCTAACTCTAACCTCTAAACGAGTTAGAGTATCCAAACAGGGCCATCGAGTAACAAATCTAGCCCGAGTCATTGCTTCTCTTGCATCAATGTTAGATTCCCGTACGCGTCCACAGTCCTTACTCCATACAGAATGATGGGCGTGGATATGCACTAAGGGCATCTTCAAAGCGGACCCGCAAACTTACTGTAACCCGTAGAAGCCATCAAACACGAGCCTGTATCGGTCCGCGGCGCGGTCCGGACGCGATTTCTCTCGCAAATCGGAGACAAAAATGGGAAAGGTTTGCGGGGCCCACCAAAAAACACTCCCCCTCCCGCGGATGCATCCCGCCCGGCGCCAGCTGCCCGCATTCAAGTCTACCATTGTAGAGCATGCCGCTCTGCATTGAAAGCGGCCCAGCACGGACGCGACCTCTCACTGCCTCCTCCATCGAAGCGGCTCACCGACCGAAGGCGCCACCCGCTGCACGTCCGGTTGAACACGGCTCCTCGCTGTATTCATACGCCTCCATTAAACCTGCGTGGAAGCCTAAAAACCAACTCCGGTCAAACGTTCATGCATGGGCGCGCCGGCATTAAACGCAACGTCCATCGAGCTCCTACCGTCTGCCTTCTATTTAAATGAGGCCAGATGCTGGGCTTGAACAACACCCACCGCCGCTCCCCTCGTCTCCTCCTTCACCACTCTTCTGATGGCTTCTGAAGAGCAGTTCTCTGGCATATAAGCCGGTTGGGTGGCCTGCCGAGCACGTCGTATATGAGTGAGGCAGCTCGCTGCTCCAGCTCTCGTGCTTGACCCGACGGAGCAAGTCGTCGCCCAAAGCAACCGCGTGGTTCAGCAACTCGCAGCTCCAGGCCAACCCGATGAGGAGTGGCGAGTTGCTCCACCCCGGCACGGTGACACGGGCATCGCCACGTCCAGTGCCTCATGTCGGGATTATGGTCCAGCAATGAGTAAAAGGTGTACGAAAGAGGAATAGAGGCTAGCTAGGGCACATGTGTAACACCCGGTGTCGGTGTCAAAACCGGCGAATCTCGGGTAGGGGGTCCCGAACTGTGCGTCTAGGCAGATGGTAACAGGAGACAAGGGACACGATGTTTTTACCCAAGTTCGAGCCCTCTCGGTGGAGGTAAAACCCTACTCCTGCTTGATTAATATTGATGATATGGGTAGTACAAGAGTAGATCTACCACGAGATCAAGGAGGCTAAACCCTAGAAGCTAGCCTATGGTATGATTGTTGTTCGTCCTACGGACTAAAACCCTCCGGTTTATATAGACACCGGAGAGGGCTAGGGTTACGCAGAGTCGGTTACAATGGTAGGAGATCTACATATCCGTATCGCCAAGCTTGCCTTCCACGCCAAGGAAAGTCCCATCCGGACACGGGACGAAGTCTTCAATCTTGTATCTTCATAGTCTTGGAGTCCAGCCAAAGATGATAGTTCGGCTATCCGGACACCCCCCTAGTCCAGGACCCCTCAGTAGCCCCTGAACCAGGCTTCAATGACGACGAGTCCGGAGCGCATATTGTCTTTAGCATTGCAAGGCGGGTTCCTCCTCCGAATAATTCATAGAAGATTTTGAACACCAGGATAGTGTCCGGCTCTGCAAAATAAGTTCCACATACCACCGTAGAGAGAATAATATTTACACAAGTTCAATCTGCTGACGTATTTCGTGGCATGACATCACATTGCGGCCAAGCCTTTATTCGAATCGTTTTCACTGTTCCACCTCAGCGCGTTTAGCGAAGCGGTTTCCTTGGCACGTCTTGTCAAAGCAGAGATCGTGTCCCCTTATTCTGGGATTCTCATCAATACGGGCGTGGGTAACCCAACCGTGCCATTGATTACCGCGCTTGGGAGATAAGCGAGTTTTACCAGGCTGGTGGGGACGCATAGTTTCGTCCGTCCATATAAGGCGATAAGGATCCACCTTTTTACCTACGCCTTCTTCCTCCTTTGCTTATCCATTTCCGCGCACTCGAGCTCCAATGCCCAAGCCCGCAAATCTCGCCTCAACCTTCCCCAGTCATGTCCGGAGCGGGAGGCAAGTGGATGGCCTCCTCCGTCACGGAGGGGCATATCAAAAAGCTGCGGAAGGCCGGATACTTGTCCGGCGACACCGCGCATCAGCTCCCCGACGAGGGGCAGCTCATCCCCACCCCCGGGCCCCATGATAGGGTGGCGTTCCTCACCCACTTCCTCTGCGGACTAGGTTTTCCACTTCACCCATTTGTCCGGGGGCTCATGTTCTACTATGGCCTGGATTTCCACGATCTGGCCCCGAATTTCATCCTCAACATCTCGGCGTTCATCATCGTGTGTGAGGCTTTCCTCTACATCCAGCCCACTTCGGCTTATGGCTAAAGACCTTCAATGTCAAGCCGAAGGTAGTGGGCGGCCGCCAAGTGGAGTGCGGAGGTCCCATGGTGGGCAAGATGCCCAACGTCCTATGGCTCGAGGGCTCCTTTGTGGAGACCATAAAAGGGTGGCAATCGGGGTGGTTCTATATCACCGAGCCGCGTGACCCTGAATGGGCAGTGGCCCCCGAATTCAAATCTGGCATCCCCACACGGCTCACCTCCTGGAAAGAGAAGGGCCTATCATGGGGTGATTCGGAGGAGCTGACCGGACTCCAATCCTGCGTCCAAACTTTGGTGAACAAGAAGGTCAAGCTTGTCAATGTAGTCCAGGTCATGATCATCCGCCGGATCCTCCCATGCTAGGAGCGGGCTTTGAATTTGTGGGAGTTTGATCCGGCACAGCACCAAACCTTAAGCAGGCTCTTCGACACTACGTATGAAGATGCCTGGAAGGTGCTGTTCAAGGGCGCCGAGGCTCCCGCATCCGCTACCGAAGATCGCGGATTCAACTCGCAGCGTCCAGTCGGCGAGGTAAGCTATTCTACCCTTTACGGGGCACTTGTTTTTCATAGTTTGACTCTATGCGGGATCTAAACTCCCTTTACCTTTAACAGGCCTGGCAGAAGACGTCCGGGCAGGTTAACTGTCCGACTCCCTTGCCAGAAGACCCAGTGGATGCCCGATTAACGGGACTGCTGGCTCCGGCGCCTTACGTGGTGCCGGAGAAGAAGGCCAAGAAGAAGGCCACGGGAACTCGGAGGAGTTCCCGGCGCTAGGTGTTATCGGACTCATCGTTCGATGACTCCGAGGCGGACTCCTCCCGCAAAGATGAGGAGGAGAAGAAAGAGGCCTCTCCCTCAGCGGGGGGAGAGAAGAAAAGGAAGGCCTCTCCAACTGGGGAGGCCGGACGGTTCAAGAAGGGAAGGAACCTTCCTCCTGACTGTTCCACCAATATCGACGATGGCGAAGAGGCGTGGCCTTCGAGGGCCAAGCCCCTGGCGAGATCGTAAGTGTCCGGATTCCAGGATAACTCATGATTTTTCTTTCGTCGCATAGTGTCTTCTAACGCCGAATACCACCATGTAGCCCGCCCAAGGAAGATCTCCCCGCTTCGTCGAGCGGCTCCTTGGATTCGTCGGATGTGAATAGCACTTCACTTCCGATCGCCTCCTCCCCCCGTGACGCAGACGACGCCGAGGTGGGGTCCTAGAAGGGGCGCAGCCAGGAGGAGGAGGCCCCAGAGGTGCCACATGACAACCTCCTGGACTTTGGACCGGACTCCGCACAGGAACCTTTAGTGGTTCCGGAGTCCGGCGGGCTGCCCCTTCGTAAGAAGGGCGAGACTGCGACACCGGTGACCTCTGTCCAACCGGAGGCGCCGGATAATTTGCTGGAGGCGCTCAACGGCACTTCCATCAACGAGGAGCACCGCACTGTCATGAGTGCGGTGATTTAGAAGGTTCAGTCCGCCAAGAGCGGGCTGACTGAAGCCTGTACCAACCTTCTAATAGGCTTTGAGGTATGTTATTAAGATATGTAAAAATAGTACCACATAGACAGTAGCTCCTGATGCTCAATTTGGTGTTCGGAAAGAAAAGCCGAACTGAGGATCTAAAAAGATATACGCAGGAGTCTAACATACACTAGTAGAAAAAGGGTCAAACGTGAAGCACATTAGTGCCGGTTTGTATTAGAGCCGGCACAAATGTATACATTAGTGCTGGTTCCAACGGCTAGCCGGGCGACTCTCATTAGTACCGGTTCGTGGCTAACCTTTAGCACCGGTTCGTGCCACGAACCGGTACTAATGAGGGCGGTGGCAGGATGTTGTCAGTCTGGGCCCCCTCCAGCACCTTTAGTACCGGTTCGTGCCACGAACCGGTACTATAGGTCCTCCTGCATATAAACCCTTCGTCCAGTTCGCTCTGTTCTTCCCCCTTTCTCCTCTCCTCTCCTCTCTGTTCTTCCTCTTCCCCTCGATCTCATCACACATTTTGCCCAAAATTTGTCAAGATTTGAAGGCCCCATCCATTCAAGTGATCACAAAGGTTAGCAACTTTGTCCTTTCGTCTCTCATTGCTAGATTAGCTCTTGCAATGCTTTATATAGTTATTAATTTGTGAGTTTAGTAATTTGGGAGGAAATATATATATGTGCTAGTATTTGATTTATATGCAATTTGAGGTCAAAAATAACACTTAGTTTGCATATGTAGGTGTGGTTTACTTAGTGCCTTCTAAATCTCCGTCGTAACCACCATCGATCGCCCGCACCGTCCCGTCGCCGGCACCACCTTGTGGTGAGCCTCTTGTTCATGAAATTTTATATAAAAAATTGATGTTTGTGTGATTTGGATATATAGTTAATCATGTAATAATTATCTTACCCGTACGTTGTTTGTTATACATAGTGCCATGGTTTTGATATCCGTCCTCGTCGGCCCTCGTCCTTGTTATGATTCAGATGTGGTATATTCTCTTTTAAAACTATTTGTTACATTTCGTGTTTATGACAAATTATGCCCATCAAGTTGACATAGATATTTTTATCTAGGAGGTATGTGAACCGGAAATTCCAACCGACCCTATTGTCGAGAGGTTAAATTTAGTTGAAAGAGAAAACGAGTACTTGAAAAAAAAATTGAAAAGAATTGAGGGGGAGAAGATGGAATTGGAGTTGCATGTTGCCGATGTCGTCGATGATCACAAGATCAAGATGGAGAAAATGCGCTTGAAGATTAGAAAGATTAGAAAATATGCCATCGATAGTGAGGCTTTGTATCATTATGTTGTTGGATCAATTGTTACCTTAGTTGCGATCTTGATCGCATTTGTTGTTGCATTTAAATGCTTTAGCTAGAGAGTTATTTGTTTGTTGCATTTAAGTGTTATATGAACTTTATGTATGAACTTGTATTAATTTTGTCTATTCGGTGTTGCGTAATGAAGATGAGCCGGCAATGGATGTACGATGACCGATGCTCTCCCTAGTTTGTTGAGGGCATGCATACTTTTCTGCTTGCGGCTGAGGCAAACAAGCGGGCGGATGGTTTTATGTCTTGTCCATGTGCTGGCTGTAAGAATGGTCACAATTACTCTACGTCAAGAACCATTCACGTCCACCTATTTGAGTCCGGTTTCATGCCCCACTATAATGTTTGGACCAAGCACGGAGAAAGAGGGGTTATGATGGAAGACAATGAAGAAGAAGAGGACGACGACAGCTATCCTGGCCATGAGTTCCCTGAATACGATGATACAACAATGGGGGAAGAAGCTGAGCCGGCAATGCGGGAAGAAGCTAAAGAAGAGGCATCAGATGAGCCCGTTGATAATCTAGGTCGGGCCATTGCTGATGCAAAGAGAAACTGCGCAAGTGATTTGGAGAAGAAGAAGTTGCAGCGCATGTTAGAGGATCACAAAAAATTGTTGTACCCGAATTGCGTAGGTGACAAGAAAAAGCTGGGCACCACACTGGAATTGCTGCAATGGAAGGCAGAGAATGGTGTATCTGACAAGGGATTTGGAAAGTTGCTGGTAATGATAAAGGATATGCTTCCAAAGGACAACGAATTGCACGAGAGTACGTACGAAGCAAAGAAGGTTGTCTGCCCTCTAGGGTTAGAGGTGCAGAAGATACATGCATGCCCTAATGATTGCATCCTCTACTGTGGTGAGTACGAGGATTTGAACGCTTGCCCGGTATGTGGTGCATTGCGCTATAAGATCAGCCGCGATGAGCCTGGTGATGTCGAGGGCGAGCGCCCCAGGAAGAAGATTCCTGCCAAGGTGATGTGGTATTCTCCTATAATACCACGGTTGAAACGTTTGTTCCAAAACAAAGAGCATGCCAAGGCGATGCGATGGCACAGAGAAGACCGTAAGAAAGACGGAAAGTTGAGAGTACCCGCTGACGGGTCGCAGTGGAGAAAAATCGAAAGAAAGTATGGGAAGGAGTTTGCAGATGACGAAAGGAGCGTATGGTTTGGTCTAAGCGCAGATGGCATTAATCCTTTTGGGGAGCAGAGCAGCAACCATAGCACCTGGCCTGTGACTCTATGTTTGTATAACCTTCCTCCTTGGTTGTGCATGAAGCGGAAGTTCATTATGATGCCAGTGCTCATCCAAAGCCCTAAGCAACTTGGCAACGACATTGATGTGTACCTAAGGCCATTAGTTGAAGAACTCTTACAACTGTGGAATGGAACTAGTGTACGTGCGTGGGATGAGCACATGGGGGAAGAATTTGACCTAAAGGCGTTGCTGTTCGTGACCATCAATGATTGGCCTGCTCTCAGTAACCTTTCAGGACATACAAACAAGGGATACCGCGGATGCATGCACTGTTTGGATGATACCGGCAGTATATATTTGAATAGTTGTAAGAAGAATGTGTACCTGGGACATCGTCGATTTCTTCCAAGCAGGCATCCCGTAAGAATGAAAGGCAAGCATTTCAAAGGTGAGGCGGATCACCGGACGAAGCCTCGCCACCGTACTGGTGCTGATGTACATGATATGGTCAAGGATTTGAAGGTGATATTTGGAAAGGGTCCTGGCGGACAACCTGTTCCGAAGGACGCGGACGGACGCGCACCCATGTGTAAGAAGAAATCTATATTTTGGGACCTGCCATATTGGAAAGACCTAGAGGTCCGCTCCGCAATCGACGTGATGCACGTGACGAAGAATCTTTGCGTGACCCTGCTTGGCTTCTTGGGCGTGTATGGGAAGACAAAAGATACACCTGAGGCACGGGAGGACCAGCAACGTATGCACGGAGAAGACGGCATACATCAGGGTCATGCAAGCTATGCTCTTACCAAAGAAGCGAAGGAAATCTTCTTTGAATGCCTGCTCAGTATTAAGGTACCGTCTGGCTTCTCGTCGAATATAAAGGGAATAATAAACATGGCAGAGAAAAAGTTCCAGAACCTAAAGTCTCATGACTGCCACGTGATTATGACGCAAGTGCTTCCAGTTGCATTGAGGGGGCTTCTACCGGAAAACGTTCGATTAGCCATTGTGAAGCTATGTGCATTTCTCAATGAAATCTCTCAGAAGGTAATCGATCCAGAAATCATACCAAGGTTACAGAATTATTTGGTGCAATGTCTTGTCAGTTTCGAGTTGGTGTTCCCACCATCCTTCTTGAACATCATGACGCACGTCATAGTTCACCTATGCGAAGAGATTAACGTTTTGGGTCCTGTATTTCTACACAATATGTTCCCCTTTGAGAGGTTCATGGGAGTCTTAAAGAAATATGTTCATAACCGTGCTAGGCCAGAAGGAAGCATCTCCAAGGGCCATCAAAATGAGGAGGTCACTGAGTTTTGTATTGACTTTATTCCTGACCTTAAGCCGATTGGTGTTCCTGAATCGCGGCATAAGGGCAGACTGGATGGAAAAGGCACGCTAGGAGGGGAACAAATAATATGTATGGACGGACATTCTCTCACAGAAGCACACTACACAGTTCTACAGAATTCCACCTTGGTGGCTCTGTATATGGATGAACACAAGAATTTGCTACGCTCCAAACACCCAGAGCGGTCTGATGACTGGATTACACGTGAACAAACCAGGAGTTTCGCCAACTGGTTGCAGACACGTACCATGCATGACACCTCTATTGAAGATGACCTGTACTTGCTGTCCCAGTTACCATCTTCGAATATAATGACTTTCAAAAGGTACGAGATAAATGGTAATACATTTTACACGATCGCCCAAGATAAGAAGAGCACCAACCAAAACAGTGGTGTCTGCTTTGATGCAGAAACCAAGACGGGAAAGGAAACATATTATGGTTATAAACAGGACATATGGGAACTTGACTATCGACGTGGTTTAAAGGTCCCTTTGTTTCGGTGCAAATGGGTCAATATGACACGAGGCGGGGTAACGGAAGACCCGCAGTACGGAATGACAACAGTGGATCTCAACAATCTTGCGTATGCAGACGAACCATTCGTCCTAGCCAATGATGTGGCACAAGTTTTCTATGTGAAGGACATGTCTACCAAGCCAAGAAAAAGAAAAGATAAGGAAGCGAATGCATCGTACGATGAGCCAAAGCGGCACATAGTTCTTTCTGGGAAGAGAAACATCATGGGAGTGGATGACAAGACAGACAAGTCAGAAGATTATGAAAAGTTTGATGAAATTGCTCCATTCACAGTGAATATTGACCCGAGCATCCCGTTAAATGATGAAGATTTTCCATGGTTACGACGCAAAGGGACACACGCGAAGAAAAAGTTTCACACCCAAAGATCTGGGATGTGATCGGCTTCACTATCATCACATTCTTCTGTGTTTCACACCTAGGAGGGAATGTCTATAATAGTTAGGGTAGTTATGTGTTTTGGCATTTGAAACGCGAAGAAATTTTATGTGCAAACAAATTCTTTTCATGCATTTACTGGTTTTTTTCCAGCTAAATGACCCTGAAATTGAAAAGCAATTCAATGAACTCAGAAAAGGTTGAAAGTTGGCATGGTATCATAATTTCATACAAATATCATGTGCAAGAAAGTAGAGAGGGTTACGGCAAAAACTGGATGCACTTCGTGTACAAAATGGACAATCTCTTTCGAAGTATCAGGGTTTTCGACGAAAACTGAACTGTTACAAAGGCATTTCATTTTTTAAATAACCTAAGAATTACTAAATTGAATATAATGATAAAACACACTAATATTAAAAATAAGAAAAAATAATCACTGAAAAAACTTTTTTCAAAGATAATTTATTCACAAACTAGTGATTCACACAAATTTCAAATAATTCAAAATTTAATCTATTCAAATTTGAAATCTACCGGCACTAACAGAAAGTTTGTAATTTTTTGTACCTAAAGCAAAAATATTCACAAAGAAACACTAAATACAGCAAAAAACAACTCAAAAATAAATAAAACAAAAAATAAAGCAAAAAAAATTAAAGCAAAAGAAAATTAAGAAAAAAAGGCCAAAGCGGCCTGCATACGACTAGCGACACAACCTTTTGTTGGGCCGGGATGCAGGCCTGCGAAGGCCTAGTAGGCCCACTAGGCGAAGAGGACAGGTAGGCCCAGTAGGCCTGGTTAGTAGAGGAGCTCGAGAGAGCTATCGCACTGGGCTTATAAACCAGTGCGGTAGCCCCTCGACTAGCGAGGTGGGACTAAACTTGCCGCACCGCACCTGCGTCAGTGCACCCCCTTTAGTACCGGGTCGTGGCACAAACCGGTACTAAAGGGGGGGCCTTTAGTACCGGTTTGTGCCACCACCTAGTACTAAAGGGGGTCGCTTCCGGCCGCTTGGCCAGGCCAAAATAGGCCTTTAGTACTGGTTGGTGGCTCCAACCGGTACTAAAGGTACCTTCTATATATACAACAGCTATGAAAATTTCAGTTTCCCTCTGTTTGTTCCTCGGTTCCGTCGTCTCCATCGCCGTCGCCGCCGCCCTCGATCGTCTCCGTCTCCGTCGCCGCCGCCCTCGATCGTCTCCGTCGCCGCTCGTCTCCGTCGCCGCCCCCGTCCCCGTAGCCGCCCTCGTCTCCGTTGAACGAAATATGCCCTAGAGGCAATAATAAAGTTATTATTTATTTCCTTATATCATGATGAATGTTTATTATTCATGCTAGAATTGTATTAACCGGAAACATAATACATGTGTGAATATATAGACAAACAGAGTGTCACTAGTATGCCTCTAATTGACTAGCTTGTTAATTAAAGATGGTTATGTTTCCTAACCATGAACAAAGAGTTGTTATTTGATTAACAAGGTCACATCATTAGTTGAATGATCTGATTGACATGACCCATTCCGTTAGCTTAGCACCCGATCGTTTAGTATGTTGCTATTGCTTCCTTCATGACTTATACATGTTCCTATGACTATGAGATTATGCAACTCCCGTTTACCAGAGGAACACTTTGTGTGCTACCAAACGTCACAACGTAACTGGGTGATTATAAAGGTGCTCTACATGTGTCTCCGAAGGTACTTGTTGGGTTGGCGTATTTCGAGATTAGGATTTGTCACTCCGAATGTCGGAGAGGTATCTCTGGGCCCTCTCGGTAATACACATCACTTAAGCCTTGCAAGCACTTCAACTAATGAGTTAGTTACGAGATGATGTATTACGGAACGAGTAAAGAGACTTGCCGGTAACGAGATTGAACTAGGTATTGGATACCAACGATCGAATCTCGGGCAAGTAACGTACCGATGACAAAGGGAACAACGTATGTTGTTGTGCGGTTTGACCGATAAAGATCTTCGTAGAATATGTAGGAACCAATATGGGCATCCAGGTCCCGCTATTGGTTATTGACCGGAAACGTGTCTCGGTCATGTCTGCATTGTTCTCGAACCATAGGGTCCGCACGCTTAAGGTTTCGATGACAGTTATATTATGAGTTTATGTATTTTTATGTACCGAAGGTTGTTCGGAGTCCCGGATGTGATCACGGACATGACGAGGAGTCTCAAAATGGTCGAGACATAAAGATTGATATATTGGATGGATATATTTGGACACCGGAAAGGTTTCGGATGAGATTGGGATTATACCGGAGTTCCGGGAGGTTACCGGAACCCCCCGGTAAGTATATGGGCCTTATTGGGCCTTAGTGGAAGGGAGGGAGAAGGAGCAAGGGAGGGGGCGCGCCCCCCCAAGACCAATCCGAATTGGGAGGGGGGCCGGCCCCCCCTTTCCTTCTCTCCCCCCCCTCTTCCTTCCCTCTCCTACTCCTAATAGGAAAGGGGGGCCAAACCTACTTGGAGTAGGTTTGCCCCCCCTAGGGCGCGCCTCCCCCTTGGGCCGGCCTCCTCCTCCCTCCCTCCTTTATATACGGGGGTGGAGGGCACCCCATAGACACACAAGTTGATCATTGAGATCGTTCCTTAGCCGTGTGCGGTGCCCCCCTCTACGATATTACACCTCGATCATATTGTAGCGGTGCTTAGGCGAAGCCCTGCGACAGGAGAACATCAAGATCGTCACCACGCTGTCGTGCAAGTGGGAGACTGAAGGAAATATGCCCTAGAGGCAATAATAAAGTTATTATTTATTTCCTTATTTCATGGTAAATGTTTATTATTCATGCTAGAATTGTATTAACCGGAAACATAATACATGTGTGAATACATAAACAAACAGAGTGTCACTAGTATGCCTCTACTAGACTAGCTTGTTAATCAAAGATGGTTAAGTTTCCTAACCATAGACAAAGGAGTTGTCATTTGATTAACAAGGTCACATCATTAGTTGAATGATCTGATTGACATGACCCATTCCATTAGCTTAGCACCCGATCGTTTAGTATGTTGCTATTGCTTCCTTCATGACTTATACATGTTCCTATGACTATGAGATTATGCAACTCCCGTTTACCAGAGGAACACTTTGTGTGCTACCAAACGTCACAACGTAACTGGGTGATTATAAAGGTGCTCTACATGTGTCTCCGAAGGTACTTGTTGGGTTGGCGTATTTCGAGATTAGGATTTGTCACTCTGAATGTCGGAGAGGTATCTCTGGGCCCTCTCGGTAATACACATCACTTAAGCCTTGCAAGCACTTCAACTAATGAGCTAGTTACGAGATGATGTATTACGGAACGAGTAAAGAGACTTGCCGGTAACGAGATTGAACTAGGTATTGGATGCCAACGATCGAATCTCGGGCAAGTAACATACCAATGACAAAGGGAACAACGTATGTTGTTGTGCGGTTTGACCGATAAAGATCTCTGTAGAATATGTAGGAACCAATATGGGCATCCAGGTCCCGCTATTGGTTATTGACCGGAAACGTGTCTCGGTCATGTCTACATTGTTCTCGAACCGTAGGGTCCGCACGCTTAAGGTTTCGATGACAGTTATATTATGAGTTTATGTATTTTGATGTACCGAAGGTTGCTCGGAGTCCCGGATGTGATCACGGACATGACAAGGAGTCTCGAAATGGTCGAGACATAAAGATTGATATATTGGACGGATATATTTGGACACCAGAAAGGTTCCGGATGAGATTGGGATTATACCGGAGTTCCAGAAGGTTACCGGAACCCCCCGGTAAGTATATGGGCCTTATTGGGCCTAGTGGAAGGGAGGGAGAAGGAGCAAGGGAGGGGGCGCCCCCCCCCCCAAGCCCAATCCGAATTGGGAGGGGGGCCGGCCCCCCTTTCCTTCTCTCCTCCCCCCTCTTCCTTCCCTCTCCTACTCCTAATAGGAAAGGGGGGCCAAACCTACTTGGAGTAGGTTTGCCCCCCCTAGGGCGCGCCTCCCCCTTGGGCCGGCCTCCTCCTCCCTCCCTCCTTTATATACGGGGGTGGGGGGCACCCCATAGACACACAAGTTGATCATTGAGATCGTTCCTTAGCCGTGTGCGGTGCCCCCCTCTACGATATTACACCTCGATCATATTGTAGCGGTGCTTAGGCGAAGCCCTGCGACAGGAGAACATCAAGATCGTCACCACGCTGTCGTGCTGACGGAACTCCTTCCCGTACCCCTGCTGGATCGGAGTTCGGGGTGCGTCATCGAGCTGTACGTGTGTCAAGAACTCGGAGGTGCCGGAGTAACGGTGCTTGGATCGGTTGGACCGGGAGGACGTACGACTACTTCCTCTACGTTGCGTCAACGCTTCCGCTTCGGTCTACGAGGGTACGTAGACAACACTCTCCCCTCTCGTTGCTATATCATCACCATGATCTTGCGTGTGCGTAGGAAATTTTTTGAAATTACTACGTTCCCCAACATCTATCGCCGCCCCGGGCCCGTCCCCGTCGCGCCATCCCCGTCCCCGTCGCGCCGTCCCCGTCCCCGTCGCGCCGTCCCCTCCGTCGCCGCCCCGGCCGTCGCCTCGCCGTCGCCTCGCCGTCGCCTCGCCTCACCGTCGCCTCGCCTCGCCGTCGCCTCGCCGTCGCCGTCGCCCGCTGTGAGCCCTCCCCGAGCCCATACACACACACACACACAAGCATGTTTAATTATTTTAGATAATTAGTCTTTAATTAGTTTAGATTATTTAGATTATTATTTTGGATGTTTAATTAGTTTAGATAATTAGTCTTTAATTAGTTTAGATTATTTAGATTATTATTTTGTATGTTTAATTATTTTAGATAATTAGTGTTTAATTAGTACACACACACACACGTATTTTGTATGTTTAATTAGTTTAGATTATTTAGATTATTATTTTTTACTATTATATATGTATGAATGCATGTTAGATGGATATAATTAGTGTTTAATCAGTTAGAAATTAGTGTTATATAGAAATGTTAGAAATTAGTGTTATATAGAAATGTTAGAAATGTTAGAAATTTTAGTGTTATTTAGAGTATTTAGATTAGCATAATTAGTGTTATATAGAAATGTTAGAAATTTTAGTTATCAAAATCCAATCATTAAAAAATGTTAGCTAGTATTTGTTCTCGATGATGCCCGGCCCGCATCCTCGCCGTCGACCCGTCCGCGACGACGTCCAGCCGACCCATGTCCAGGACTGGGCTCCGCCGGGCTGGCACTGGGAGGTGCTGCCTGGAGGGGCGCGCCGCTTGATGAGGAACCCGGCCCCGGGTCCCGTCGTCGACCCTGATCTCGTTTGGTGGCGTTCGCGTGGGCCAGTTTCGGTGCGGAGGGACCCGGCCCCGTCGGAGGTGGTACGTCGCCGTGTCAGGGAGGAGCACGAGAACGTCCATCGCTACATGGTTGCGTTAGAGGGCGGCAGGTTCTCCAATACGTGGCAGTTTCTTCGGGGATCTCACATCAGCTATGATCCTGTGAGGGTTCCTTCTCTTTGGGTGTCCACCGCCCGCGCCGGAGGAACCGCGAGTGTCCTAGATTCTTCTGTAGTATTCGATCTTTATTAGCTAATAGCCAGTGATGTACTATTCAATATTATATATTATTCGAGACGATGTATTCGATATTATATCTATTATTCTAGACGATGTATTCGAGATTATATCTATTATTCGAGACGATGTAATTTGAATACTAAATTGTTTTAAATTTCTTTTGGATTAGTTAAACAAAAGCTATGGCAAACAATACCGACAGAGAGGGAGAACAGACCATGTTCGATATGATACGCGGGCCAGATGATAATCAGAATGAAGAAGATTATGACGGCTCCGAATTTCTAAACAACACCGGAGAGGGTGATATGATATTCGATCGCGACGACCAAATTTATGAAGTCATGAACTACGATTATGACGATGACGAAGAACATGTTGATCCTGAAACAACAAAGACCGGCAAGGTATATATATTTATATAAGCAGGCATTTGGTGATCATCACATGTTTTAAATGACTTGAAGATATATTAACTAATCGATCTTTGTTCTTTCAGCCATCCGGATCGAGCAAATCTTCAGGCAAAATGACGAAACGAGGCCCGAACAAAAAGGTGAAGCCGGGCGTAAAGTACAATATCGAGGCATGCAGCCCTACTGGCAAACCATTAGCGCCTAAGAAGATTGCGGACAAGTTCGTTCGTCAGTGCAGAGTTCTTGTGAAGGACCAACTCCCGATCAAACTTCAAGAATGGAGAGAGCCAGCAAAGCCACGTCCAGATGTTACTTTTGTCGACAAGAATCAAAAAGATCTACTTTGGGATACTCTCATGGAACATTTCACCCTACCAGATCATTTCACGGAAGCAGATGTGCAGAAAGTCTAGGAGGCTGCTCTTAGGATGATGGCGATTGCATTCAAGAACCACAAGAATCGTGAATGGAAGAAGTTTGTCAATGGAGGAAGGAAGACTCCAGTATTCAAGGGAACACTAGAGAACCAACGTGATCATTGGGACGATTTCGTGAAATTCAAGGATTCGGAATTAGCTAAGGAACGGTCGAGAATAAACAAGAAGAATGCCGAAAAAAAGGATAAGTTCCATAAGCTGGGGCCAGGTGGCTATGCGGTGGCAATGCCTAAGTGGGATAAGTCTGAGAAAGAGATGGAGGATGCAGGTGTCACTCCGGCTACTAAGAGCTGGCCCCCTAGGGTCAAGACTTGGTTCTATGCGCATGGGGAGAGTTGGACCCGGAGACAGGCAATGTTTCGACGAGGGCAAGTCTGAAGGGAGCCGACGATGCGATACTTGTTGCAATAGAAGAGGCACGATCGGGGGTGTTCCGGCCCAACAGAGAGAACGACGAGCTTACGCGTGCCCTGGGAAATCCTGAACACCCGGGAAGAACACGAGGCAAGGGCGCTATTCCATGGTATGAGGGGTTTTCATAATGGAACACCGACTACAGAACCCGTGCGAGAAAGAATATTGCGGAGGAGAAGAGGAAGATGGAGGAGGAGCAGAGGAAGCGAGACTATGAACGCCTTCAAGGCCTAGAGGCAAGTCAAGCGGAATTGGCAGTCAAATTCTAGCGGTAGCAGGAGCAGATCGACTCACTTACCCATCAAAGGGGGTCTCAGCAGCTGGAGCAGCTAGCGGATGATCCAACATTGGATAGCACCGGCCCATCCATGCCGAGAAGCAGCGTGGGTTCCGTCCCGGACGACGCAATGCTGGGTAGATACCCCATGGATGACATCACGGAGAACACTAACTGTGAGCTACACGTCAAAATGAAGAACATATCCATGAAGGTCGCGGACGGCTTTGCTTTCACAAATCCCCCCGAGGCAACCTGCCATTGCAACGCGATTCCAGCGGGCTATGCTCGTGTCTTGGTTGATGAGGTGGTGGACCCACCATATTCGGGGCTACAGCTTGACATTGCTGGAGGTGATGGCGAGCGCTTTCTCGGAGAGGCCAAACATCGTATCATCCTATGGAAAAAGGATTGCATCATCTTTCGAAGGCCACCGACACCGCGTCAGCTGAGTCCTCGTCGAAGTCCGCCACCGAGTCAGCAGACTCTCGCTCCTGCAAGTCCACCAAGTCCGGCAAAGTGTCAGGCCACTCCTCCTCCTCCAAGTCCGGCAAAGTGTCAGGACAATCCTCCTCCTCCAAGTCCGCCATAGCGTCAGACGTCCACTCCTCCTCCAAGTCCGGCACAACCTTAGGCCACTCCTCCTCGTCCAACTCAGCCCCGTCAGCCGTCTCCGCCGCCTCAGCAATCGCAGAAGAGACACCCCGCAGCTATGGTGCGTAGCGGTACGAGTCGAGGTAGTACAGGAAGTACAGGTGGAGGCAAGCGATATAAATATGGTCCAAGCCTCAAGCCTCTTCCACAGAGGTCTTATGACAGGTCCGAGGAGGAAATCACAACCATATCAAAGGCCGAGGTGGAAGCCCATTTTGCACCGAAACCGCCACCGCCGCCAAGGGAGAAAGTGCATGAGGAAACGATTGACCACTTCATTCGTATGGCTCAACCACCAGCTCCCAAGCCTGTTGACACAGACTATGAGCACCACATCAGGAAGTTAAATCGAGCACGTCTACAAAGGGAGGCGAGCACGTCTACATCGGGATCGAGCAAACAAGAAGCAGCTGCCAAAAAATGCGGGAAAACCATTCCCCAGCTGGGAGAACAGGCGGCGCAATCGATCCCCTCGCTTGTTGTGCCAACAACAGGTGACAGTACGCGCGCCCAATATTATTGTGGGCAAACAGTGCACGTTCCCGAGGTGGGCAATGTGGTAATAACGGAGGAGCATATAATGCAGGCTGAAGTTCTCAACATCACTGTTGGACAACTCCTCGAGATCGAGCCCATGCCTTTGCTTAGAGAGGATGAAATAAAACGGAAATATGTCCGGGGCCAACCTTTGGTCGCGCCAGGCAAGGTCAAGAACCTCCCAACGAGAATGTATGAATTGCATCAATGGTACATGAACATTACCAAGATTTCAGATCGATTGTCCCTCATGGTGAATGTCAAGGAGGAGCATTACTTCCATGAGAAAGCTGTGTCCTTTGAGTATTTAGAACTGTTTCAGTTATACAATCAAGACGCACTCGACAAATCTATCGTCAGTTGCTATTATCTGTAAGTGATTTCTTTCTATAATTTAAGTCTCAAGCCAGCTGTAGTGATCCTTTTGATCAATCATTACCTGTAATTATCCTCACTATATTCTTTTCTATGGTATTATGCAGGATGAAGATATATGAAATGAGAAAAGGTGGACGCTTTGGCATTGGGTTCATTGACCCAAACACCGTTAATGAATACACATGGAAGATAAATCAACGTCAGCAAAAGAACGTAGAGGACAGCATGCTAGAGTTCTTGAAGCGCCTCAAATACAATGAAGATATACTACTTCCTTACAACTTCCAGTGAGTCACACTGTCTTGCACTACAAATTCTCTGTTTTTGCCTACTAGCTAGCTACATATTTTTGCTTACATATGCCGCTTAATTAAGACATGCAAACATGTGTGCATGCAGATTTCACTGGGTCTTCTGTATCATTAAAGTTGACGCCGGAACAGTTGAAGTACTGGACTCACTAATCTCAGAAAAAACTGACTATAACATCTTGTATGGGATAGTCAACAGGTAATTTCAGTCATTATTAACTATATATCTCGGCCTATTTAGTTCGTCCTTTCATGATATGAATTATTTAATAACCCCTTTATTCATTTTCTTTGTCGGCGGGCAGGGCTTGGGCAAGGTTCATCGCCGTCACGCCCGGCGAATGGAAACAAAAGCTTCTATGGTTTCGACCCAAGGTAAGCAATTAAGTAGTACTAGCTAGCTAGCTAGCTGCCATCTTTTAATTATCATGCTTGATTAATTTTTATCTAATCAAATTCCATTCTCGTAAAGGCCCTGAAGCAGGCGCAGGGGACTGATCTGTGTGCATTCTGCGTTTGCGAGAACATTCGCATGATGGCGTCCGAAAGGAGCAGATCTCAAAGACAGGAATGGATACGCTTGTCAGAACACTATTCACAATTTTTACACCATTATCGATATCTAGCTCACACAACTAATACACATGCATATTGATCTCCTTCTTAACAGTTCAAAGAGGTGCGAGAGAAGCTCATAGAAACGGAGTGCGTAGAAGCACTTCAAGAGGAAATAGCGGGATTTTTGCTCGACCAGGTTATAAATCCGAATGGAGAATTCCATTACCCGCTACCGCCCCCATGAAAACCACTTCCAATTGTCATCGTGCTCCGAAGGCACCAATTAGGCTAGCTAAGGCACTGGCTCCGAAGGCAACATGCATATGTAGGAGAAATTGTATATAGCTATACATGTGTGTATGTGTGAATTAATTAATATGGTGGTTTGTGAGACATTGATGATATATATATGCATGATTGGTTCTACTAGAAATTCTATATATATATATATATATATATATATATATATATGCATAACGTGTACAATGTGTAGTATCGTAAAATACCAGCAAACAAAAAAGAATTAAAATGGAAACACAAAATTAAATGAAAAAGAAATCATAAAACAAAAAACCCACCAAACCTAATAGTACCGGTTGGTCTTACCAACCGGTACTAAAGGGCTCCAGGCCCACGGAGCTGGCTCGTGCCACGTGGTTGCCCTTTAGCACCGGTTCGTGCTGAACCGGTACTAAAGGGGGGGGGCCTTTAGTGACCACAATTTAGTGCCGGTTATGTAACCGGCACTACAGGGCCTTACGAACCGGTGCTATTGCCCGGTTCTGCACTAGTGATAAGCGTGTCAATATGGGAATGCCGGCTGCGCTGCTGACCTCCACCTCATTGACTGCGGAGGTCAATGCAGTGAAGCAAAGCCTCGAGCGGTCCGAGAACGAGCTCGGCCGTGCCAAGAAGCAGCTCGAGGACAAGGAAGGTAACCTCCTTAAAATAATACCTTATAGAAAGGATTTGGTTGCAAAAAATGACAGGAATAACGTGAGTATTGCAAGGGCCAGGAACGAGGTGGCGACCCTAAAGGAGGCGGTGTCCAAGGCCGAAAGCAATGCGGCCGCGGAACCCACCGAGCGAGAGAAGCAGGAGGCGCGGGTGGCGGAGGTGCGGCAAGAGCTCCAGGCTCTCGTGGAGAAACACGAGAGTTTGGAGCGTGACTCGAAGACTCGAGAGTCCGAGCTCGCCTCGGCTCTTGAGAGTGCCAAAGCCGCCAAGGCCGAAGCCCAAAAAGCCCTCCAGGAAATTGAGGCGATAAAGAAGATAGCAGCGGGTAAGGCATTCTTTATGCAAAGCAAGCACGTGAAAGCGAATTACTTGTTACTTACCCGAATCTGGAGCTCTCTAGGAGCATTCGCAGATCTGCCCTGCAGTGTTTCCGATGCTGCCGCATTCTACCGGGCCGAGGAAGGGAGCTCGACGGAGAAGGTATTCTGGTCTCAGTATGCTGAGGCCGGACATCTGGTGCCCCTGAGCGACCAGCTGAAGCAGCTGGTCGAGCTCCATAAGGTGGCCGAACAGGCCATGAAGGGCCTCATAGTCCAGCTGTGGCCCAAAGAAGCCATGCCTAGGAGCTACTTCGGTCTGGTGCGGCAGCTGGTGGACGCTTGTCCATGGGTTGAAGTCATCAAGCACTCCGTCTGCATTGAAGGTGCCCGTCGGGCCCTCGCCCGTGCTAAAGTGCACTGGGGCAAGATGGACGCCGAGAAGCTTGTGACGGATGCGCCACCGCCAGGCAAGGAGTGTCGCATGCCCGAGATGTACTATAAGGGTGTCCTGAAGGGTGCCCGCCTTATAGCGGGTGAATGCTCCAAAGATGTAATTTTTGAGTAGACTCGCATTTTGTTATCCTGTGCGCTAAAAACTTTGTTCATATGCGCTAAGCAACGCTTGTTAATTTAAAATATTACGTTCTGTGCGGCCGTTTATCAAATTTGAGAGATGCCAAGTCATTGGCTTCAGCCCCCATGCCACGAGTGCTGGGGTGTTCGGGATAAACTTGAGCGCTCTTTTTCCCATTTTTGGGTCCTTCGAGGGAGGCGCTCAACACAACGAACGAGGCAACTGGACTTATAATGCTTGAACACTCCCACTTAGCCATAGAGTTCTATAATTTTAAATTTCGGCGAAGCCCCTAGTGTTCGGAAGGCCGAATTCGGGGTGCTATCCATGCCTGGGCCGGACAAAGCCGGCTTCTCGCTCTAAGCGGCATAAGTCTTTAGGGACTCGAAAAAACCTCTCGAATAGCGACCGGCTCTCGCCCCATCATGACGGTCAATTTTAGCTTTCTCCACTGAGGTGCTCAACCCAGCTCAACTGGGGCACAATCGCAGTGGTTCTCCCAGCGCTACCTTAGCTGATATAACGGAACGTAAGGTACCAAAACATGGGAGCCAGGCAAACCCAACTATTGACCCAAGACATGATTCGGAGCCAATGCATATAATGCTATAAGTTCGGGGCGCCGCACTTGTGAAAGTGTTCGGACTTATCACACCATACTTTGGGGAACTTAAGCCCCTGGTGTATTTGGCCGTACCAAAGCGTACGGGTGCAACATGTCATAAGTGAACATATATAGATAAAAAAAAGGAATGCAATGATAGGCAAAAAGCGATGCATTGTTTATTCAAAAAGTACTGCAATGAAAGCAGAACGATACAAATAGTGCGATAAGCAAGGGATGGGACTATTTAACATGTTCCTCTCCAGGGGTAGGCTGCGGAATGGTATGTAAAACAGGTATACTACTCGTAATAGAGACCACCTGGACATTCGACGTAGCTTTTCTGCTTCCCTGGCTGTTGCATCGTGAGTTTGGCAAGTCCACTGCCGGATAGGGCTTCTGGAAAACGGAGTCCTGAAAATAAGAAGCAAGAAAAAATGACACCATTGGGAGCCCCTGGTGTGGTTGAGCCGCACTCTGGGCATTCCGTGGTTGTGCCCCTCCCCCTGTGCCCATGATATCTCCAGAGCGTAGTTATGTACGCGTGGTACTGGTCTCGCGATTTCGCGAGGGCTGGGGTTGGGGCCTCGTTGCTACGCGTGCTCGGAACATGCCAGGTGGTCTTGTTGTAGGTTAATCTGGGCGCGCTTGACGGTGTACGGCCGCTTAACAGCCGGACTCGAGAATTGCCTTAAGAGGCTGCTTTGTACTTCCACCGTGAGGGCCGCTGTATGCTCCTCCATTCGGAGAGAGCGTTCGGTGTAACCGTTGACCGTAATGAAGGGCCTGGCATCTTGAGCTTGAGGTATGCGTAGTGCGGCACCGCATTGAACTTTGCAAATGCGGTTCGTCCGAGCAATGCATGATAGCCGCTGCAGAACGGGACTATGTCGAAGATTAACTCTTCGCTTCGGAAGTTATCCGGGGATCCGAAGACCACTTCAAGTGTAACTGAGCCTGTACAGTTGGCCTCTACTCCTGGTATGACACCTTTGAAGGTCGTCTTTGTGGGTTTAATCCTTGAGGGGTCTATGCCCATCTTGCGCACTGTATTCTGATAAAGCAGGTTCAGGCTGCTGCCTCCGTCCATCAGGACTCTAGTGAGGTGAAATCCGTCGACGATTGGGTCTAGAACCAATGCGGCGAATCCGCCATGGCGGATGCTAGTGGGGTGGTCCCTTCGATCAAAAGTGATCGGGCAGGAGGACCACGAATTGAACTTTGGGGCGATTGGCTCCATCGCGTACACGTCCCTGAGTGCACGCTTCTACTCCCTTTTGGGTATGTGGGTTGCGTATATCTTGTTCACCGTCCGCACTTGTGGGGGGAAACCCTTCTGTCCTCTATTGTTCGGCGGCCGGGTCTCTTCCTCGTCATCGCTGTGTAGCCCCTTGTCATTGTTTTCGGCAATTAAGTTGCCTGCCTGCTTGAACACCCAACACTCCCTGTTGGTGTGATTGGCTGGCTTTTCGGGGGTGCCGTGTATCTGGCACAAGCGATCGAGTATCCGGGCCAAATTGGACGGGCCCGGAGTAGTTCTTTTGAATGGCTTTTTCCGCTGGCTGGGTTTAGAGCCTCTGAATCCGGTGTTGACTGCCTTATCTTCAGTATTATCGCCGTTAATGCGGCGCTTGTGCCTATTGCGACGCGACCTGCCGTTAATGTCCTTGGTATACAAACTACCAGGGTTTTTGGTCAGGCTGTTACTGCGAGCTAGCCAGCTGTCCTCTCCCGTGCAGAAGCGGGTCATGAGTGATGTGAGGGCTG
Organism: Triticum timopheevii; assembly: GCA_963921465.1. Lineage (NCBI taxonomy): Eukaryota > Viridiplantae > Streptophyta > Magnoliopsida > Poales > Poaceae > Triticum > Triticum timopheevii. The sequence continues at coordinate 10,102,497 of OY997271.1, forward strand.
CTATGGATTTCGCCTTTTCCTGTCCTAGGTGTCGGGCAAGCCACTCGTCGCGGATATTATGTTTGAAGGCTGCAAGGGCCTATGCATCCGGACAGTCAACGATTTGATTTTTCTTGGTTAAGAACCGTGTCCAGAATTGTCTGGCCGATTCGTCTGGCTGCTAAATTATGTGGCTTAGGTCATCGGCGTCTGGTGGTCGCACATATGTGCACAGGAAGTTATCAAGGAATGCGGCTTTCAGGTCTTCCCAGCACCCAATTGATTCTGCTGGCAAGCTGTTGAGCCAATGCCGAGCTGGTCCTTTAAGCTTGAGTGGAAGGTATTTGATGGCATGTAGATCATCACCGCGGGCCATGTGGATGTGAAGGAGATAGTCCTCGATCCAAACTGCATGATTTGTTCTGCCATCGTATGATTCAATGTTTACGGGTTTGAAACCCTTAGGGATTTGATGATCCATTACTTCGTCTATGAAGCATAGTGGGTGTGCGGCACCTCTGTATTGGGCTATATCACGACACAGCTCAAACAAGCTTTGTCCACTGTGTTCGGCCCGGCCGAAATTGCTGTATCCAGCGTGACGGTTGTCATCACGTTTTGTGGGGTGCCCACGCGATCCGTAGATCGATCTTGTTTGTCTTGCCTTGTCCTCCAATATGTCTCATAGGTCTGGCGCATTCCCTCGTGGCTTTGTACTTTCCGGGTGACGCCGGGGTGCGGCTTTAGTGGAGGGACTAGAGGCCTCTCTGTCGTGACCACGAGGTGGCCGGTCCTCAGTATTATGCACTGGTGACGTAGGTTTATGTGCTTCCTCCTCTAGTCGGGGTAGCAGCTTGCGTTTTGGGTAGCTCTTGGAGGGGCGTTCGAGTTTGTACTCTTCGGCCGCAAGGACTTCAGTCCATCTGTCGGCTAGCAAGTCTTGGTCAGCTCTAAGCTATTGCTGCTTTTTCTTGAGGCTGCTTGTCGTGGCCATAAGCCTGCGTTTGAAACGCTCTTGTTCGATGGGATCCTCAGGCACGACAAATTCATCGTCGTCGAGGCTTGCCTCTTCTTCGGAGGGAGGCATATGATTATCATCCTCTACCTCTCTGTCTGCCGCTCTCTCATGAGGGCTGGTTTCTCCATCCTCCTGTGATGAATCTTGCTGGAGGGGGTTGTCTTCGGCACTGTCTGGGGTGTTATTGTCTCCGGTGCCGGAATCTCCATTTTTGCTGTGGCGGGATTTAGAGCGGCGCCGCTGACGCCGGCGCTTAGGCTGTTTCTTGGAGGGGTCATCCTCCGTTGTTCCATCGCCATTCCCATCCTTTGGGATGTCCACCATGTATACGTCGTATGACGAGGTGGCCTTCTAGTGTCCTGTAGGCGCTGGTTCTTGATCGTCTCCTGCATCGTCGTCCATACCGTCGATGTCTTCGGAGTCGAAATCAAGCATATCGGTTAAATCATCGACAGTGGCTACAAAGTGGGTGGTGGGTGGGCTTTGAATTTCTTCGTCGTCCGCATCCCAACCTTCCTGACCATAGTCCGGCCAGGGCTCTCCTGATAGAGAGGGAGACTTCAGTGAATTCAGGATGTCGCCAAAGGGCGAGTGCTGAAAGATGTCCGCAGCAATGAACTCCATGATCGGCGCCCAATCGGATTCTATTGGTGGGGGCGCAGAAGGTTCGGGGTCTGGAGAGAAGTCCGGCACATTGGAGTCACGAGCTTCACAAGGGACAGGGTCGGTATTCGGCTCTATCGTCGTAGAGGTAGCAGCTCCCGAGGCGGTGTCCAGCCACCCATCCTCGATCGGCGCAGTCGGTTCCGAGCTAAGGGTCGGAGCGGACTCTTGTGCGGCCTCCAGGGCACTATCCGGCAACAAAGCTAAATCATGCCCATCGTGACAGTGCGGCGCGCTCGGCTATGGCTCGAATCCGTCGAAGATCAAGTCTCCGCGGATGTCAGCCATATAGTTCAAACTTCCGAATCTGACCTGACGGCCAGGGGCGTAGCTTTCGATCTGCTCCAGATGGCCAAGTGAATTGTCCCGCAGTGCAAAGCCGCCGGTTACAAAGATCTGTCTGGGGAGAAAAGTCTCACCCTAGACCGCGTCGTTGTTGATGATCGAAGGAGCCATCAGGCCTAATGGTGACGACATAGAGGAACTCTCAATGAAAGCACCAATGTCGGTGTCAAAACCGGCGGATCTCGGGTAGGGGGTCCCGAACTGTGCGTCTAGGCGGATGGTAACAGGAGACAAGGGACATGATGTTTTTACCCAGTTCGGGCCCTCTCGGTGGAGGTAAAACCCTACTCCTGCTTGATTAATATTGATGATATGGGTAGTACAAGAGTAGATCTACCACGAGATCAAGGAGGCTAAACCCTAGAAGCTAGCCTATGGTATGATTGTTGTTCGTCCTACGGACTAAAACCCTCCGGTTTATATAGACACTGGAGAGGGCTAGGGTTACACAGAGTCGGTTACAATGGTAGGAGATCTACATATCCGTATCGCCAAGCTTGCCTTCCACGCCAAGGAAAGTCCCATCCGAACACGGGACGAAGTCTTCAATCTTGTATCTTCATAGTCTTGGAGTCCGGCCAAAGATGATAGTTCGGCTATCCGGACACCCCCTAGTCCAGGACTCCCTCACCCGGCGTATACGAGTTCATGCCCCTCTCGGAAGAGGTAACAGCCTTACGTATCGTGCCCTGAGACTTGTTTTCTTCGGGGGGTATGACTGTAAAGGGCACTTATGTAACGCCCCGGATCCGATGCGCCAGGTGTCTTCCAGTTATTCTCCATTGTTGCCATGTCATTTGCTTGCGTGTTGCATTTTGCCATGTCATCATGTGCATCTCATTTCGCATTCGTGTTCGTCTCATGCATCCAAGCATTTTCCCTGTTGTCCGTTTTGCAATCCAGCACTCCTATGTTCCTCGGCGCCCCCTTTTGCCACTTTTTGTGTGCAGGTGTTAAACATTCTTGGAATGGACCAAGGTTTGCCAAGCGGCCTTGGTACACCACCGGTAGACCGCCTGTCAAGTTTCGTGCCATTTGAGGTCCGTTTGATACTCCAACGGTTAACCGAGTAACTGTAAAGGCCTCTTTTGTGTGCAGCCCAACACCCCTCCAAAATGGCCCAATAACCCATCCAAACCCCCTCCATGCTCTCGGTCATTCGATCACGATCGTGTGGGCGAAAACCGCACCTCATTTGGACTCTCCTAGCTCCCTCTAGCTATATATATGCCTTCCCCCGTCCAAATCCGGGTCCAAACCCTAGTTTTTCCCCTCTCGCCCACCGGACATGTCCGTCCCGGACCGGATGAGATCACGCCGCCGCCCACAGCAAACCACATCGCGCCACCTGTCCTCCGATGCCGTCCCCGCGCCGCCGGCCCGCGGAGCCCATCCGGGGCCCGCGCGGGCCCAGATCCCGCCACCGCGGCCCGCGCCCCGCGTCGGCGCCCTCCTCCGTCCAGCCCGCCTCCGGCCGGTGAGCCTCCGGAGCTTGCCGGCTCTGCCCCGCCGCCGGTCGCCCCGGATCCGGCGCCGCCCGGCCCCGCGTTGCCCGCGCTCGAGCGCGTCGCATGCCCCGCCGCCCGTCCGCCTTCGCCGCCGTCCAGGCCGTGGCCTCTGTCCGCCTCCACCCGCTGCCACACCGACCTCGCCGCCATCTTGCCGCGCCTGCGTGGCCGGTCCCCGTCTCCGGCCACCGCCCCTCGCCGGAGCGCCGTGCGACCCAAGCCGCCTCCGCCGCCGGTCGCCCCGCGTCTCTCCCTAGCCGGCGCCGCCCCGTCCCCGACCGTCGGCCTCGTCTCCGGCCTGCCTCAAACTGCGTGCCACGATCCCGATCCAGATCTGGAAGACAAGGTTGAGCCTGAGATTTCCCTAAGTCCCCAGATTCTTGCATTTTAGTGCTCTGTTCATCATGCCATATCTCCTCATTTATAGCTCCGTTTTGCAAGCATAATATATCAAAATGTTCGCTGTGAGATGTTCTTCATTTCATTCTATTGTGCCATGCTTGTTTGAGTCCATCTTGGTGTCCTAATCATCATTGCAAAAGTGCTATATGATGTTAATCTGCTGAAACTGTTATAACTTGTTGTTTTGTCTTTTTCATTGCATTTTGTGTGTGCATCCTATGAGCTTGATGTCTACATGAGTTTTGAGGTACATCATGCCATCTTTATAGTGGTGCAATCCATGTATTTTTGTGAGTCTTGTAGTGAGTGCATCGAGCGCGTGAAGTAGGGTAATTGTTGTTGCTGTTTTGCTAGACTGTTTCTGCTATATGTTGATGCTATGTAAACCTGCTGCTACAAGTCATTCTATGCATAATCTGGAGATGTTCACTAAGGATGTTTTGTTGTACATGTCATTCTCTATCCATTCGTGCCCCTGGTTGCATTTATATCCTGTTGTAACTTGTTGTTATCTTGCACCAAACTTGCTAAATAATGTTGCTGTCAGCCTGTTAACACTAAGTTCAATGTTGCCATGATTGTTGTTAGTGATCCAAGCATGCTATAAACTTGCTATTGCCATGATTAGCTTCACAAACATGCTTCTTACTGTTGGTTGCCTTGACATTCCATGTATTTCTCTGTGGTGAGTGGTTCAAGCTCACCGACATGCCTACTTATTGTTGTTCCTGCCATGTATGAATCTGTCATATCATTTGCCATGTTTACATGGGTGCCATCAAATTTTCTGTGCCATTTTGGCTCATGGTCAGTAAGGGACTTTTGTTATATGCAATTAGTAGATTCATGCCATGCCTTTGTTGACATGATAAGTTCCTGTAGCATGTTGTTTATAGCTCTAAACATTGCAACCTGATGTTATTTTCTGATAAGTCTGTAACTGTTATTATTTGCAATTTTGCCATGTCATTTTGAGCATGTTCTAATGATTTCTGGAGATAGCTCAGTGTTCATGTTTTGTCAAGCTTTACCTGTACATCATGCCCATGCCTTTTTTTCTTATGTTGAGGTGCTGTAGCATAGTGTTTTGATGCTTGAAAGATGCCTAGTTGCTGTTATGGTCAGATTGTTGTCATACCTTGTATGATGTGTATGTGTTGAACCGTTGCTCCGTTTTGAGTGTGCTCTATATGAAACTTGCTTAGATTTGCATGTAGTTCCATATTATCATGTTGCACCCTTGTTTTGAGGTGTTTGCTTGATGTTTGTATGCATTTTGCATCAATGCCACGTTTAACTTGTTTTGCTCATATCTTCTAGGCCGTAGCTCCGAATTAAATGAACTTTATATGTAACTTGACTAGAATATCGTGTAGATCTTCTTGGTGCATCTTAACTTGCTGTTTAACAACTTGAACATAAGGTTTTATTTAGATCCGGACCAATTTCGAAATTTGCATATGAGGACTTACCGGAATTGTTATACGTTGTTTCCGGCCTCATTTAAACTTGCGTTGATGTGTTGCTCTTGTTTGCATCATCTCTTGCCATGAGTAGCTCCATGTAGCTTTGTCATGCATCATGCTTGTTGTGCATCATGTCTTGTCTATGTGTGGTGTGTTTACCATGTTGTGTGCTTCTTCTCGATAGTTCCCGTTTCGTTGCGATCGTGAGGATTCGTTCGTCTATGCTTGGTTCGGCTTCATCCGTTCGTCTTCTTCATGGACTCGTTCTTCTTCCTAGCGGGATTTTAGGTAAGATGACCATCACCCTGGATCTCATTACTATCATTTCTAGTTGCTCCGTTCTATCACTATGCTGCGCTACCTATGTTTTGCTCTTCAAGCCTCCCAATTTGACATGTCAGCCTCTAACCTTTTTCACCCTTCCTAGCAAACCGTTGCTTGGCTATGTTACCGCTTTTGCTCAGCCCCTCTTATAGCATTGTTAGTTGCAGGTGAAGTTGAAGATTGCTCCATGATGGACAGGATTATGTTGGGATATCACAATATCTCTTATATTATTAATGCATCTATATACTTGGTAAAGGGTGGAAGGCTCGACCTTATGCCTGGTGTTCTGTTCCACTCTTGCCGCCCTAGTTTCTATCATACTCGTGTTATGTTCCCGGATTTTGCGTTCCTTACACGGTTGGGTGATTTATGGGACCCCCTTGACAGTTCGCTTTGAATAAAACTCCTCCAGCAAGGCCCAACCTTGGTTTTACCATTTGCCTGACCTAGCCCTTTTTCCCTTGGGTTTCTGGAGCCCGAGGGTCATCTTTATTTACCCCCCCCAGGGCCAGTGCTCGTCGTGACTGTTGGTCCAACCCGTCAGCCGCCGGTGGCCACCAGGGGCAACTCTGGGATGGCCTACCGGAAGTTTGGACAATCCGGTGTGCCCTGAGAACGAGATATGTGCAGCTCCTATCAGAATTTTTCGGCACATTCGGGCGGCTTTGCTGGTCTTGTTTTACCATTGTCAAAATGTCTTGTAAACCGGGATTCCGAGACTGATCGGGTCTTCCTGGGAGAAGGTATATCCTTCGTTGATCGCGAGAGCTTATCATGGGCTAAGTTGGGACACCCCTGCAGGGTATTATCTTTCGAAAGGCGTGCCCGCAGTTATGTGGCAGATGGGAATTTGTTAATGTCCGGTTGTAGATAACTTGACACCAGATTCGAATTAAAACGCATCAACCGCGTGTGTAGCCGTGCTGGTCTCTTTTCGGCGGAGTCCGGGAAGTGAACACGGTTTCTGTGTTATGATTGACGTAAGTAGGAGCTCAGGATCACTTCTTGATCATTACTAGTTGACGACCGTTCCTTTGCTTCTCTTCTCGCTCTTATTTGCGTATGTTAGCCACCATATCATGCTTAGTCGCTGCTGCAACCTCACCACTTATCCTTTCCATACACATTAAGCTTTGCTAGTCTTGATACCCATGGTAATGGGATTACTGAGTCCTCGTGGCTCACCGATTACTACAACAACAGTTGCAGGTACAGGTTATGCGATGATCATGACGCGAGAGCGGTGTTTACTTGTTTTAGAGTTCTTCATCTGCTTCTTCTTCGATCAGGGGATAGGTTCCAGGTCGGCAGCCTGGGCTAGCAGGGTGCATGTCGTTTGAGTTTCTGTTTGTGTTTCATCCGTAGTCGGATGGTGCTCTTATATATGATGATGTTGTATTTGTGTGGCATTGTATGCCTCTTGTATGTATCCCCATCTATTATGTAATGTTGATGTAATGATATCCACCTTGCAAAATCATAACAATATGCGATTCTATCCTTGTTGGGACCTTCGAGTCTCTTTAGGATAGTATCGCATATTGGGCATGACAAGTTGGTATCAGAGCCTCGACCGACACTAGGATCCCCTTGTTTGATCGCGTAGCTTGGCTGTTGTCGAGTCTAGAAGAAAACTTTTTCGGAGTCTAGTTATATCGGAGAGTAGGATTTCTTTTACTCCTCAGCCCCTTCATCACTCTGGTGAGGAATCTTGACGTAGGTGTTTTGAATTACTCCTCTTCCCTTTCAAATTTTCTTTAGGTTCACGCAGTTGGTTTTCCGATCGTTGGTTCTCAGCTCTTTTTATCTGGTGCATCTCTCGTCAAGTCGACTCAAAACTCTTTGTCTTTCGCGAGATCAATCCTTAGTTCTTCCTTCACGATGTTGTTTTCCCTGTCCGAAGTTGACCTTGTTTTTCCCACCCGCCCACCCCCTTTTCATCTCGGAGCCAGAGTCCATAATCGAGTATCCATCCTACTCGTGTGAAGTCTTTGCTTTCTTTCCTCAATGATTTCGACCGGTGTTTTCTCTTCAAGATATTCATCGGTTCCCCCTTCCAAGTTGCCTTTGTTTTTCCCGCCCTCCCGCCCTCTTCTTCCCGGAGCCTGAGTCTCTTTCGAGCATCAATTTCATTCATACGGAGTCTCTTCAGTCTTCCCTCAATTATTCCAACCGGTGATTTCTCTTTTGTTTGACATTCTTCATCTCTTTTCCGGTGGACTTAATTCAAGTTTTCGGGTTGTTCACATTCTTTTCCTTGGATCAAGTGTTCTCCTTGCTCATTTGCCTCTCACCAGTTTATCCTTCCGGAGTGCTCAAGACATCTCAGAAGATTCGTCTGTGTTCGAATTAATTCGAGGTTGTCACCTCATTCTAATATTTCAATTGTTTCGGTGCATCATCTGTCTGTTCAACATCCCTTCTCCAACGGTGTTTTTCTCTTCAGTGGGCCCTAACCCACAGGTCTTTTACCAGGATCTTACCTGACTCTTCTAATTTCCCGGAGCTATTCTCAAATCCTTTTCGAAGTTTGACGTAAGTATGAATTTCATCAGTCAGATCTTTTCCAAGATCAATTTCAAATCATTTTCATTGTTGCCTCAACCTCTCCGTTTTTCGATCCCCCGGAGTGCCTTAACAATTTTGGTGTTGTTTCTCATCGTCATTTGAAGACCGAAGAAGATTCTCTTAAATCTTGTCCGTTCCCCCGGAGATTCGCGGTGCTAGCTTGATGTTATCCTATCAAATTGTTTCAAGTCATGCAAATTCTTTTCATCCATCCGGAGCATTTGACAAGTTGCTTTCTCTCTCGATCATCCGGAGGCCATCTTTTCAGAAGATTTCTTCGTTCTAAGTTTTTAGATTCGTTCTCCAATTATTCTATATCCGTGCCCTTTTGTTCGTATTCTTCCGGTGTTTCGTTCAAGTATTCTTCGATCAGTTCGCGATCCCTTCGTTATCTTGTCTCTTAATTCCCTCAAGTATCTTCGTGCTTTTCTAATTCCTCCCGGGGTGATTCAGTCTCTTTCATCAGTCATTTTCGGATTCTAAAGGTGGTTCTTTAACATTCTGTTCTTTGGTTATCATATTAATCCATTTGTTCTTTTCAATCCTACCGGTGGTTCATTAAGACCTTCTCAAGTTTGCGATATGTCACTTCTCAATCCTTTTCAAGAAGAATAAGTAGTATGCAAAATCTATTGCTTTTCATCAATTTAATTTGATGAAGGATAAGCACACAATAAATCTTATTCTTATTTCCTCAAAGTGAGTAATCCCTTCCTTCGGAGTTTGTTCTTGATGAATAAATTCTTGTTTCAAGTGTTTTCATCTTTCCTTTTCCGGAGTTCAAATTTCCTTGGCCATCTCGTCGGAACCTCCATCTAAATCATCGCAAGGCTTGAATCGTTATTCTTTCTTCCTTCATTCTATCTCATCATCCTTTTGTCACCGGAGTTCTTCATGATGGTTCTTCATGATTTAATTCATTCTTCAAGAGTTCATCAATATTCTTGTTGGTGGAGCTCAAGTATCTTTTCTTCTCGCATCTTGTAGTGTAATTAAATCTTTGTATTCTTTTGAAGTGGAGTTTTGCATTTCTTCGTTCTTCTAAGCTATCCAATCATTTCCGTTTGTGGCCGGCTATCACCTTATGATCTTGAGATGTTACCATAAGACCATAATAAGCTTATTCTTTTCGTTGTTGATTTTCTCAACAACTCCTTTTAAACCTTCCTTCTAAAGATGCTTCCAATTTCATTCGTGGCACAAGTTGTCATTTTCCTCTCCGTTCTTTTCATTCAACTCTTTAAATTCTTTCCGGAGGTTTTGTGTCATGTCTTCATCAAATATCATTCCATCTTCACAAGTTCGTGTTCTATTCCTCCATGTTTCAGCCGGAGTGCTGTCCAAATTCTTTCATGCTTATTCTTTTCTGCCTTGTCTAACCGGAGTGCTTTTAGAGTCTATCTTGTTTCCATGAGCATTTGATTCTCGTCATATTCGCCATTCATCTTTTCTAACCGAGTGCTCTCGACTTTGTTCATCTTCTCTCTTGCTTTCTCACTTCACCTCTTACTCTTTCTCTTCTGTCTTGGTCCTAAGATCTTGGGGCGAGATATCTTGTTAGTTGAGGAGTGTTGTAACGCCCCGGATCCGATGCACCAGGTGTCTTCCAGTTATTCGCCGTTTTTGCCATGACATTTGCTTGCGTGTTGCATTTTGCCATGTCATCATGTGCATCTCATTTCGCATTCGTGTTCGTCTCATGCATCCGAGCATTTTCCCCGTTGTCCGTTTTGCAATCCGGCACTCCTATGTCCCCCGACGCCCCCTTTTGCCTCTTTTTGTGTGCGGGTATTAAACATTCTCGGAATGGACCAGGTTTGCCAAGCGGCCTTGGTACACCACCGGTAGACCGCCTGTCAAGTTTCGTGCCATTTGGGGTCCGTTTGATACTCCAACGGTTAACCGGGTAATCGTAAAGGCCTCTTTTGTGTGCAGCCCAACACCCCTCCAAAGTGGCCCAATAACCCATCCAAACGCCCTCCATGCTCTCATTCGTTCGATCATCATCGTGTGGGCGAAAACTGCACCTCATTTGGACTCTTCTAGCTCCCTCTAGCTATATATATGCCTTCCCCCGTCCAAATCCGAGACCAAACCCTAGTTTTTCCCCTCTCACCCGCCAGACATGTCCGTCCCGGACCGGACGAGATCGCGCCGCCGCTCACAGCCAACCACATCGTGCCACCTGTCCTCCGCCGCCGTCCCCGCGCCGCCGGCCCGCGGAGCCCATCCGGGGCCCACGCGGGCCAAGGTCCCGCCGCCGTGGCCCGCGCCCCGCGTCGGCGCCCTCCGCCGTCCAGCCCGCCTCCGGCCGGCGAGCCGCCGGAGCTTGCCGGCTCTACCCCGCTGCCAGTCGCCCCGGATCCGGCGCCGCCCGGCCCCGCGTCACCCCGGCCCGAGCGCGCCGCGTGCCCCGCCGCCCGTCCGCCTTCGCCGCCGTCCAGGCCGTCTCCTCCGTCCGCCTCCACCTGCCGCCGCACCGACCTCGCCGCCGTCTTGCCGCGCCTGCCCGACCGGTCCCCGTCTCCGGCCACCGCCCCTCGCCGGAGCGCCACGCGATCCGAGCGACCTCCGCCGCCGGTCGCCCCGCGTCTCTCCCTCGCCGGCGGCGCCCCATCCCCGGCCATCGGCCTCGTCTCCGGCCCTGCCTCGAACTGCGTGCCATGATCCCGATCCAGAGCTGGAAGACAAGGTTGACCCTGAGATTTCCCTAAGTCCCCAGATTCTTGAATTTTCGTTCTTTGTTCATCATGCCATATCTCCTCATCTATAGCTCCGTTTTGCGTGCATAATATATCAAAATGTTCGTTGTGAGATGCTCTTCATTTTATTTTATTGTGACATGCTTGTTTGTGTGCATCTTCGTGCCCTAATCATCGTTGCAAAAATTTTATATGATGTTGATCTGCTGAAACTGTTATAACTTGTTGTTTTATCTTTTTCATTGCATTTTGTGTGTGCATCCTATGAGCTTGATGTATACATGAGTTTTCAGCTACATCATGCCATCTTTACAGTGGTGCAATCCATGTATTTTTGTGAGTCTTGTAGTGAGTGCATCGAGCGCGTGAAGTAGGGTAATTGTTGTTGCTGTTTTGCTAGACTGTTTCTGCTATATGCTGATGCTATGTAAACCTGCTGCTACAAGTCATTCTATGCATAATTTGGAGATATTCACTAAGGATGTTTTGTTGCACATGTCATCCTCTATCCATTCATGCCCCTAGTTGCATTTATAGCCTATTGTAACTTATTGTTATCTTGCTCCAAACTTGCTAAATAATGTTGCTGTCAGCCTGTTAACACTAAGTTCAATGTTGCCATGATTGTTGTTAGTGATCCAAGCATGCTATGAACTTGCTATTGCCATGATTAGCTTCACAAACATGTCTTCTTACTGTTGGTTGCCTTGCCATGCCATTTATTGCTCTGTGGTGAGTGGTTCAAGCTCACCAACATGCCTACTTATTGTTGTTCCTGCCATGTATGAATCTGTCATGTCATTTGCCATGTTTACATGGGTGCCATCATATTTTCTATGCCATTTTGGCTCATGGTAAGTAAGGGACTTTTGTTATATGAAATTAGTAGATTCATTCCATGCCTTTGTTGACATGATAAGTTCCTGTAGCATGTTGTTTATAGCTCTAAACATTGCAACCTGATGTTATTTTCTGATAAGTCTGTAACTGTTATTATTTGCAATTTTGCCATGTCATTTTGAGCATGTTCTACTGATTTATGGAGATAGCTCAGTGTTCATGTTTTGTCATGCTTTACCTGTACATCATGCCCATGCCTTTTGTTCTTATGTTGAGGTGCTGTAGCATAGTGTTTTGATGCTTGAAAGATGCCTAGTTGCTGTTATGGTCAGATTGTTGTCATACCTTGTATGATGTGTATGTGTTGAACCATTGCTCCGTTTTGAGTGTGCTCTATATGAAACTTGCTTAGATTTGCATGTAGTTTCATATTATCATGTTGCATCCTTGTTTTGAGGTGTTTGCTTGATGTTTGTATGCATTTTTCATCAATTCCATGTTTAACTTGTTTTGCTCATATCTTCTAGGCCGTAGCTCCGAATTAAATGAACTTTATATGTAACTTGGCTAGAATCTCATGTAGATCTTCTTGGTGAATCTTAACTTGCTGTTTAACAACTTGAACATAAGGTTTATTAAGATCTGGACCAATTTCGAAATTTGCATATGAGGACTTACCGGAATTGTTATACGTTGTTTCCGGCCTCATTTAAACTTGCGTTGATGTGTTGCTCTTGTTTGCATCATCTCTTGCCATGAGTAGCTCCATGTAGCTTTGTCATACATCATGCTTGTTGTGCATCAGGTCTTGTCTATGTGTGGTGTGTTTACCATGTTGTGTGCTTCTTCTCGATAGTTCCCGTTTCGTTGCGATCGTGAGGATTCGTTCGTCTACTCTTGGTTCGACTTCATCCGTTCGTCTTCTTCATGGACTCATTCTTCTTCCTAGCGGGATTTCAGGCAAGATGACTGTCACCCTGGATCTCATTACTATCATTGCTATGCTAGTTGCTCCGTTCTATCGCTATGCTGCGCTACCTATCTTTTGCTCTTCAAGCCTCCCAATTTGCCATGTCAGCCTCTAACCTTTTTCCCCCTTCCTAGCAAACCGTTGCTTGGCTATGTTACCGCTTTTGCTCAGCCCCTCTTATAGCGTTGTTAGTTGCAGGTGAAGTTGAAGATTGCTCCATGATGGACAGGATTATGTTGGGATATCACAATATCTCTTATATTATTAATGCATCTATATACTTGGTAAAGGGTGGAAGGCTTGGCCTTATGCCTGGTGTTTTGTTCCACTCTTGCCGCCCTAGTTTCTGTCATACCGGTGTTATGTTCCCGGATTTTGCGCTCCTTCCGCGGTTGGGTGATTTATGGGACCCCCTTGACAGTTCGCTTTGAATAAAACTCCTCCAGCAAGGCCCAACCTTGGTTTTACCATTTGTCTCACCTAGCCCTTTTTCCCTTTGGTTTCCGGAGCCCGAGGGTCATCTTTATTTACCCCCCCCCCCCACCCGGGCCAGTGCTCGTCGTGAGTGTTGGTCCAACCTGTCAGCCGCCGGTGGCCACCAGGGGCAACTCTAGGATGGCCTACCGGAAGTTTGGAAAATCCGGTGTGCCCTGAGAACGAGATATGTGCAGCTCCTATCAGGATTTGTCGGCACATTCGGGCAGCTTTGCTAGTCTTGTTTTACCATTGTCGAAATGTCTTGTAAACCGGGATTCCGAGACTGATCGGGTCTTCCTGGGAGAAGGTATATCCTTCGTTGATCGCGAGAGCTTATCATGGGCTAAGTTGGGACACCCCTGCAGGGTATTATCTTTCGAAAGTCGTGCCCGTGGTTATGTGGCAGATGGGAATTTGTTAATGTACGATTGTAGATAACTTGACACCAGATTCGAATTAAAACACATAAACCGCGTGTGTAGCCGTGATGGTCTCTTTTCGGCGGAGTCCGGGAAGTGAACACAGTTTCTGTGTTATGATTGACGTAAGTAGGAGCTCAGGATCACTTCTTGATCATTACTAGTTAACGACCGTTCCTTTGCTTCTCTTCTCGCTCTTATTTGCGTATGTTAGCCACCATATCATGCTTAGTCGCTGCTGCAACCTCACCACATATCCTTTCCATACCCATTAAGCTTTGCTAGTCTTGATACCCATGGTAATGGGATTGCTGAGTCCTCGTGGCTCACAGATTACTACAACAACAGTTGCAGGTACAGGTTATGCGATGATCATGATGCGAGAGCGATGTTTACTTGTTTTGGAGTTCTTCTTCTGCTTCTTCTTCGATCAGGGGATAGGTTCCAGGTCGGCAGCCTGGGCTAGCAGGGTGGATGTTGTTTGAGTTTCTGTTTGTGTTTATCCGTAGTCGGATGGTGCTCTTATATATGATGATGTTTTATTCGTGTGGCATTGTATGCCTCTTGTATGTATCCCCATCTATTATGTAATGTTGATGTAATGATATCCACCTTGCAAAAGCGTATCAATATGCGGTTCTATCCTTGTTGGGACCTTCTTGTCTCTTTAGGATAGTATCGCATATTGGGTGTGACAACTTAACCCCTACTCTGGAGGAGGACGGCGGCTTATATAGAGTGTGCTGCAGCCTCCTTCACGCCCATGTCGCCAAGATGATTAATGCCCATAACTATGGCAGTTACAGGTGTGAATAGTCACAACTACGGCAGTTACAAGTAACCGTAGCTATGACTCTACTTAAAGCTCGACTTAAGACTACTCGACCGTTGCAGCTCCCACGTCGTCCCTCCACCTTCCCTGTCCGGGTGGGGGTGGTCATGCCGATCGGAGGGTAGACATCCGAGTGTTGTGGATGTGTCCCAGTGGACATGCTGTTATACGCATCCGAGTGCTCCTATGGTCCAGAGACCTATCGATGATGGTGTGGGGCCCTAGGTGGGTCCCAGATGACAGATCCTTGACCCCACCTATAGTAGGCGACCTCATCACATGTGATCGCGACATCCGTTGTTGATGCGCGTGTAGTCGCGCCATGCACGCAGAGAAAGAAGTCGGCTGCGGACATGGACAAGGTGGCGGCCAGCACGTCCGTGCCTGCCGCCATCATCAAGGAGAACTAGAACACGGGAGGCCGCCGCCGCTTGGGTCCCAGGAAGGGCACTGCCGGTTACCCGACTGGTTCTCCTTATCTCATACCATCCTGGGCACCCGCCTAAACTCCATGGAAGCACCCTTCTCCTTTGGCTGAAGCACCCTCTTTGCCGCTCTGATGAGCGGCCCAATCAGACATAGGGAAGATACAGGGGAAGAACATGCCTCTGGGCTCCTGGCAATCCGGTTAGTGGGTTTCCGGACATGGGGAAGACAAAGGGATCAGCCGCGGTCGTCCATAGACTAGTGTAGTGTATCGGTTCGTGGGAGTGGAGCTCCATGCGACCATACGTGCGCATAGTTTTAAATTTTTAGTTAAAAATATGTCCAAAATGTAACCGTTTTTGTCCCGTTTGTATGAAGTCCATCATGTTGTATGAAATTCGGCCGTGTTTGCATGAATTCATCCAGTTTGTTAAAAAAGAGTTTGAAATGTCGACCTTGTCCGCGGACTGGTCCCTCCTTGTCCGCGGACGAATGCGGGAGGTTTTTTGCGGGTTGCTGTTGAAGATGCCCGAAGGATGGGAGTAGTTAGAGAATCTATAGTCGGGTATCACAAACCCGCCTCAAACGCCCGGCGGAGGGCCCGGTCACTCATCGGTCATAAAAATACTACCCAGACGGGTGCCCCAGATGCCCGGCCTGATGGCACCCCTCATATCCCACCCAAATATGGGGCGCCTGGGCACGCCCGAGCGCATCCGCTATGTCGGACCTGGCCTACGCTGGCCCACCCGACCCCACATATATTCCTTCCCATCCGCTTGCTAGACAAAACCCTAGGCACTCCACTCTAGTCCACTCCACTCTTTCACCCAACCTCTCTACCTGCAATCTGTGGCATGGCGGGCAGCCGATCTGACTTCAACTAGTCCGTATCCGCAGACTGGGGTGTCATCCCATGCGGTTCTCAACTTGGATGAACTAATCCATCCGAGCACAAGCAGTTCCACCTTGTTAGGAGCTTCAGCACCACCTGCCACCGCCACCACCACATTGCTGCTGAAGGTACTCACTCGTCCTGCCCCCCAAATCTCCTCTCTTAACCTCCTTTTTCCCGTAGGTTCCCAAGCATCAGCCAGGTGAGATGCATCATGTGTCTTGGCTCCAGTGCTTGATTATCACGGACAAGGGGCATTTGTCCCTAGCCTACTTGTTGAACACCATAGTTTGAAAACACAGCTTGTCTTTGAGAGGTTAAAACTGATTCCTATTCTTCATTTGTGAATTTCATGTAAACTATTATAATGAGAAACATCATTTCTTCACTCTGCAAAAGCTGGTCCTGATGAATCTTCTTTTGAATCCTTTAATGCTTATACTGGAATGTTTATTCTTGTTCCATGTAAATTTGGCAACCGTTGGATGTGGTTGGCCATTATTCTTGCTTCAGAGTTTAGAGGAAATTAATCTTATTTGTGGGCTCAACTTCAATTTTGTTTTCCCCCATTACTATTTAGAAACCAAACTGGTTGTTTCTCATGTTTCATGGCCTAGTTGTTTAGTTCTGCAGTTTTGTTTATAGAAACAATCATCATGATGTAAATGTAGTTGGTTGGTTCACATCTAGCAGCGAGGAATGCAATATTATAAATTCAAAGTTGTCCTGAGCGAATCGTTGACGGAATACACCACTTTAGTTAGTATCTTTCTCGGTGGTAGTATTCCTTTTTTATTCAAACTTCTTGTTGAGTTGATCCCAGTCTAACTGATTCTGGAACTAAATGAAGCGGCAAAATTCCATCTGTTTTTAGATTCCCTGGAACGAATACGTGTGTACCATGCCCGGTGTCATTAATGGATATTTGTGTGATTTGCCTGCTGTTTTAGATATCTCCTACTTACTCGTGTGATTTACTTTCCCTTTTAGATAAGCATGCTGCTCCTCTGTTTTGATAAGTAGCACTCTGCATTATATGGGAAGGAAGTAATTTAAATTATTCCATTGATTTAAATGAGAATAAGGATGCACCATGAGTGTATACATGACCTGAAATTTCAGGTATCTCTTTATTCAATAGTATATAAGGTTGAGCCTAACATCCAAGCTATAACTAAAGACGTAATTGCATACAAGGTCTCAGCTTCATCGCATCAACCATAAGGGGTACTATGCATCGATCAGACAATGTTGATGGCAAAATCTGGGCGCGAGCTTCCGATAAATTTAATCGTGTGCCACCACCATTGCCCAAGGTGCTAACTCGCCCGTCTCCTTCACCTTCTCTCCCTGCCCCCAGACCTCCTCTCTTAACCTCCTTTTTCCAGCAGGTTCGTAAGCATCAGTTGGGTTAGATACATCATGTGGATTGGCTCCACTACTTTACAAAAACTATTAAGGACAAGGTGCATTTGTTCCCTAGCCTGCTTGTTGAATTTTATAGTTTCAAAACATAGAGTTGTCTTTGACAGGTTAAAACTTATTCTCATTCTTCATTTTTGAATTTCCTATAAATTGTTATGAGAAGCACCATCTCTTAAATCTGCATATGTACATGCAAAACCTGGTCCTTCTATGCTTAGAAATAAATATGCTGAAGTTCCATGTAAATTCGGTAATCTTCAACTGTCAATCTTTTAGTGTTGGATGTAGTAGACCATTCTTGCTTCAGACCTTAGAAGAAGTCAAACTTATTTGCGTGCCCCACTTCATTTTTTGTTTTGACCCATTATGGTTCAGAAATCAAACTAGTTGTTTCTCATGTTTTACGGCCTAGTTGTTTAGTTCTGCAGTTGATCACAGACTTGTCTTCCTGGTTAACATGATTACACCATCAAGTGTCTATGCATGTGTCTTCTTTCCATTCTCCATGTTTTGAATTTCCTGTTATCTGTTTAGAAAAACAACTAATCTGATGTTGCAAATGTAGTTGATTGCTATATAAATTCAAAGATGTATTGCCGCGTTCTTGATGGAATATGCCACCGTAGTTAATATGTTTCTGTGTAGTAGAATTACTTTACATATTCAATCCAATGTTCAGTTTATCCAAGTCTTAACTGATTGTGCAACTAAATGATGCTTAAAGCATTCATATGATTCAGTTACTAGATAGCGAAGGAATTATGCTCTTCAAAGTGTCGAGTGACCTAGTATTCATTTGAATATGATTTCATTTGCATGCAAACCATATAATTTTCTAGTTCAAAAATATCATCACCACTTTATTATGGTTATCTTCACACTAAAATTTACTCTTGTTTTTAACGTTCAGAATCTGAACCAAAGTTCTACGCACCAGCCGCTATATCATTATCGAATGAGCTTGTCCCTTTGGCAACCTGAAATTGGACTACTCTAATCCATCTGAGCACAAGCACTTAAAGCTCGCTGACTCCTGGAATAACTGATAGAGATCTAAAACGAAGCTCAAATTCTTGAAATTCAGTTCATGCGACACTTCGTTTTCTTTCTTTTCCTCTATGTTTTCCTGCCACTTTGCGAACTCCGGTTTTGGTTTCATGGAATAGAAAGTCTCAAAGTCAAATCACGGTGACTGATGCTACTTTCTATGGTTGCTAGTCCATTATGTTATTGACATGAATTATGAGGCATACCATAACATTTATCACCCAATAGTGGTCGTAACATTCTAAGCCAGTCATAATTTTCAATCCATGCTAATTTGCTAATTAATCTGAATACATTACATTAATGTATTATGCCTATTGAATGCTGTCATGCTATATTGCTGTGCCTATGACTACAAGCTGTAGACTTTTTCTTTAACGAGACAGTCATGTGCAAGTTTGAATCTTTATTAAACCATTGCTCATGTCGTTGTCCTCTATGTTAGTCAAAACCTCCATTGTGTTGGTCATTATGGTTTTTGGTTTGATGTTGTAGTAGCACTCCTAGAATACAATGTCAATTCATCATTTGCTTGTCAGTTGCTTGAATCAAGAGGGTCAAGAATCAGAACTCAATTTTGTCACTCGACAGTGATGTACACTTGTGATTTTCTAGCTGAATAAATTTTCGTGTAGATCACTTCAAAGAATCAGCAGCAGCACCGAGTCGTCGATGGCGGGGTTTGGCGCTAAGATGAAGAAGAACCTGGTACAATATTCGTATGATAAGCTGACTGTGATCGAGTCTTCTCATGAGCTCCTGGCTTTCCTCTGTCCTGCCATCTATTGCTTTGGGAACTATCCTTCAAGATATGGCCTCTCCGTGTGTTGGTCATCGAGCTGATGGTTGATTTCTTGCTATGATGTGTTCATGCCCTGGTTGGGGTTTGGTTTTGCCTTCCTGCGTAAGCCTATGACATGGTGAATTTTGCTTGGTTGATATATCCTTGTCTGCTAACTGAAATGATATAATAGTTCACTTTAACTAAAAAGCTCTTAGTATCTCAAATTGTGTTGTTGGAATTATCTTTTTTGTTTTGCATTGGCGGTTTCTTAGAGTTTTTACTTATGCTGGTGCTTGCGATAGTTTCAGTCTTAGAGTGCATTGTATGGAGTGTTTGTGTATTTTTTTTCATTCTCCATGTTTTGAAATCCTGTTATTTGTTTAGGAAACAACCATCTCATGCTTCAAATGTAGTTGGCTGGTTCCCATCTAGCAGGAACCAGCGCTAATATAAATTCAAAACTGTGTTGACCGCGTCCTTGACGGGATATGCCACTGTAGTTAGTATCTTTTTGAGTGAAAGCTTGCCTTGGTATTTAACCTGATGTTCAGTTGATCTCAGTGTAACTGATTGTGCAACTAAATGATGCATAAAACTTTCATACAATTTCAATTGACCCTTTTTGGACATGTGCCAGAAAAACTGGGCCTTACCAATGTGTTGAATCCCGTGTATTTTCTCTTGAAAATGTTAAGTAACATAGTAACATGATTTCGTTTACATGCAAACCATATCATTTTCTAGTTCAGAAATAACATTACCACTCAAATATGGTTATCTTCACAATAAAAATTACTCTGGATTTTAAAGCTCAGAATCTGAAGCAAGGTTCTACGCACCAGCGTTGTATCATTATCAAACAAGCTTCTCCCTTTGGGACCCTGAAATTGGACTGCCCTAACCCATCTGAGCATAAGCACTTAAAGCTTGCTGACTCATGTAACAATTGATGAGATACAAAACAAAGCTCAAATGAGTGAAATTGAGTTCATGCTACAGTTCATTTTCTTTCTTTCCTTCTTTGTTTTCCTGTCACTCCGTGTCATCAGGTTTTGGTTTCATAGAACAAAAAGTCTGAAAGTCAAATCATGGTGGCTGATGCTACTTTCTATTGTTGCTAGTCTCTTATGTTTTTAATATGAATTTATAAGGTATACCATGACATATATCACCTGCTAGTGGGTCGTAACATTCTGAGCAAGTCATTACATTATAATTTTCAAGCGTAGTCAACCCGTCATTACATACAGTACAATAATGTATTATGCATTGTAGAATGCTGACATGCCTATGACTACATGCTATAGACTTTCTCTTCAAGGAGACATAGTCATGTACATGTTTGAATCTTTACTAAACCATTGCTTTAATTGATGCCCTTGTCCTCTGTGTTAGTCAGTCCCTCTAATGTGCTGGTCATGATGGGTTTTGTTTCATGCTGTAGTAGAACTCCTAGAATAGGAATTCAATTCATCATTTGCTTGTCAGCTGCATGAATCAGAAGGGTCAAGAAGCAAAACTCAGTTGTGTCGCTCGACAGATTATGTACACTTGTATTTTTCTAGCTGAATAGTTTTTGCTCTGTGTCTAGGTCACTTCAAAGAAACATCAATTTTTCTCCTACACATGCTATACAGGCGGAGGGGAAATTGGTGTTGGAAATTCTGTTCCTATTTGATGTCTGAGATGAAAGCATCCCACGGTATCTTTTTATGTGCAAGCATCCCACGATGTCCTTGGAAGGAATATGCCACTATAGTTAGTATCTTTTTATGTGCAAGCATCCCACAGTATTTGACATGTTGTTCAGTCGATCCCATTCCAACAGATTGTGCAACTAAACGATGCTTAAAACTTCCATACAATTTCAATCGCTCCTTTCTGGATGCGTGCTAAAAAAATGGTCCTAACCAATCCTTCGAATCCTATGTAGTTTCTCTGGTGACTGTTCGTAGCCATAGCTATAGGAGGAGTTCTTCTCTTGAAAATGTCGAGTACCACAGTATTCATTTGAACATGATTTGGTTTGCATGAAAATCATATCATTTTCCAGTTCAGAAATAGCATTACCACTTTAGTATGACTATCCTCGTGATAAATTTGACTCTGGTTTTAAAGGTTCACAATCTAAAGCGAATTTTTGTGCGCTAGTAGCATCTGTATAAATATCGAACAGACTTGTCCCTTTGTGGGACCCTGAAATTGGACTACTCTTATCCATTGGAGCACAAGCAGTTAACGCTTGCTGACTCATGGAACTATTGATAGAGATCTCAAATGAGTGAAATTGAGTTGATGGATTAAGAGTACAAACACCAGTGTGTTGGTTTTTTCTTTTCGGGGTCTGATATTTTTTCGGTGTTTGGGCGTGATTGGTTGTTTTGGTTGATTGTCTTGTCTTAGATTTTTGACCTGACGAGCTCCCTCTCCGCTGTAGTGTAATATTGTTCTTGTTAAAGACTTCATTTCCATGAAACCTGCCTTCTCTTAGGTTTTGCTTTCTTGTAGGTCTCCAGGCTCCAAACAACTAATTGATGGTTGTTGTTTTGTCCAGGTTGTCGGTGTACTAGAGTAGGGGTACCCTAGTATCCTGAACTTATGCACGGGCGGTCGCAGCACCCCGCGGCAAGGCTTGCCAGGTGACCGCCAAGGTCCTCCGTGGTTCCTTTGGAGCCATTCAAGAACAAAGTGTTTAAGCCAAGGAGACAAGACCCCGGCAAGAGGAGCTTGCTGGGAAGGCCAACCAAGGCATTTCAAGGAACTTGCCGCGAGGCGCCTCGCGTCCCGGCAAGGCCCGGTGAGCGACAAACTTCCGGACGCGACAAGACAACGACCACGGCAAGGCGCTTGCCGCGGCAAGCTACCACTCTGTACCTACGCTCCAGTACATCCACCAACATGTCGCCCTGGGACCGTTCCAGGCGCGCGTGGCAAGAGGTTGTGCAGCCAGCGGTGCGAGGTGGCAAGCGGCGCTGACAAGATTGTCATCGTGGCAAGCGGTGGCGCCCCTGACGGTCACTGTTCTGCACTGTTTGGGCGACACAGACGGGCATTTAATGCCTTTGTCCCCTGCTGTCAGGGTTAGGTATGATGCACTGTACAAGTAGGTGTACCAACCGCACCTCTTTTCCTTTTTTACCCTTGCCTGTGTTGCCACTTGTCGGTGACCCCTTGAGCATATAAAAGGAGGCCCATGCGCAACGTAGAGGGGGGTTCGAAACCAGAAAACACTCACGCTCGGTCTCGTTAGCAGCTAGTGTGTACTGTAGCACTCAGCGCTCCCGAGCAAAAACTCAATACGATCAGACATGCAGCAGTAGGAGTATTATCTCTCTGAAGAGCTCCGAAGCTGGGTAAATCGCTCGTGTGCTTCGCCTCGATCCGCTCTTCGTGCGATCTCCCCCCCCCCCCCCCCCGCCCCCCGCCGAACCGAAAGGGGCCCTGCCCCATAGGTGTTCGTTCCCACGACATCTTTGGCGCGCCAGGTAGGGGGCGTCGAGGCTGCGTGAGCCTGATCCGGCGTTCACATGGGCTAGATCTTCATTTTCTTCATCAACATGCCACCGAAGAAGAAGGCTTCGGAGGTGGCTGCTCTGTCCGCGTCGAACCCACCACCACCGGAGCAGACAGGTGGTGGGGTAGATGCCGGCAGAGGAACGGGCGTCGACGAGGGAGCTCACGGTGCCGCCAGGTCCAAGGACAAGGCTGCACAGACCTCGGCGTCCGTACAGGCACCGCGCCCATCTCAGGAGGCGCGGGACCGACAGCGTCATGGTACCCGCGGTACCATACGTTCGTTGGACCAAGGCCAAACTGGTGGATCTCGGGGTGCTCAAGACCAGCATGCACGCCAACATGCTGGCACGAGCGCGGCACGGTCGCCTGGACGAGATGCTGCTCCTTCTAACATAGTTAGAAGTTCGAGCATATCCCGCTCCTCGCACCGTTCGCCACCGCCACCCAAAACTCCAGCAGAAGCTTTGGCACGAGCTCAACTGCTCCTGGATTACCCTCTAATGGCAGACAAGATCGACGATTGGAGGGCCACCATTCAGAGCCTCATCGGCTTCGCCAACAGCGACGCTCCACGGCAGCCAGGTACATCGCAGCCGCGGCAAGATTGCCAGGCACAAGCCGGTGGCGACAAGACCGGTGGGGGTGCAACCACCGTGCACTCTCCACCCCGAAGGCCAAGATTACCGACTCGCCAGGTCAACCCCGACAGCGACTCCACCGCATCGTCAGATCCGCGAGCTCGTCGCGATCAGCGCCAAGTTCTTCACGAACGACAGCAAGAAGACGCTCGTACTCGCATCGAGCGCCGAAGAGAAGCGCGGCGTCAATCAGACCAGCGCGCGGGGCCCACCATCGACATGCATGCGCCAGGGGAACCAGGCGACTTGCCGTACGCGGTAGGTTGCCCTGCATTCACTCGTGAGCTGCGGCAAGTCCAGTGGCCCAGTACGAAGAATTTCAAGCCAGATGTACCAGAGAAGTACGACGGCAAGTTGCATCCGTCGGAGTTCCTCAGCATCTACACCATCGCGGTGCAAGCTGCCGGGGGGCGCGACGACAAGATCCTTGCCAACTACTTCCCTCTGGTGCTCAAGCCCAATGCCAGGTCCTGGCTCATGCACTTGCCAGACAACTCCATATCCTCCTGGGCAGATCTATGCCATCAGTTTGTCGGCGCCTTTACAGGCGGCCACAAGCCTCATGGCCAAGAGAGCGATCTTCATCTGCTCGCCCAGAAGGAAGGAGAGCCCCTGCGCAAGTACATTCAGAGATTCACCCAAGTACAGCGCAACATCCCGGATGTCCACCCTGCCGTGGTCATCAGCGCGTTCCATCAGAACGTGCGAAACCGTAGGATGCGGGAGGAGATGGCGATCTGCAAGATCAGGAACGTCAGTGAGCTATATGCCCTTGGCCGACAAGTGTGCGCGTGCTGAGGAAGGGAGGAAACTCCCCGGAGAGAATACAGGAGCAGGAGGATCTGACAGCGAGGATGCCGCCCCGGCAAGGAAAACCCGGCGGCGGAACAACAGGAAGAAAAAAGGCAAAGATGTGCTAGTCGTTGAGCAGCCCGGCAACGGAGGTGGCGCCAAGGAAGCCGAAGCTGTGGCGGCCGCCGACAAGCAGGACGGCACCGGCAAGCAGTACTGCAAGATCCACCGCACCAAGGGCCATGACCTCCAGAGTTGCAAGAAGGTTGAGCAGCTTGTCGAGCAGCAAAAGGCTGAGTACAAGCGACGCGACAAGGAGAAGGCTCAAGAAGGTACTGGAGGATCCGGCAAGAAACGTCCCGCCCGAGGAGGACGCCGCGGCAAGGCCAAGCAGCGGCAAGGAGACAGATCTCCCCGCGGCCACGACAAGGATGAAGATGACGACGAAGATGAAGATATGGATGATGATGAGGCCGATGAGCAGGAGTTCCAGAAAGCAACAGAGGTCTTGTGCGTTGACGGTGGTGCTTCTCTGCATACTTCACACCGCTAGCTCAAGCAGTGGGTGCGGGAAGTCAATGTGCCAGAACCACCCGTCGAGTCACGCAAGCCTCTGAAATGGTCCAGCACGCCTATCATCTTTGATATTGAGGACCACCCTGATCGCATAACTGCGGTCGGGTGCTTGCCGATGTTGGTTTCACCAACTATCCGCAACCTCAAGGTCACTAAGATGCTAGTTGATGGCGGGGCCGTCTTGAACCTGATCTCCTCCGCGGTACTCCAGAAACTCCAGATCCCTGACAGCGAGCTCAAAGAGACTGGCACATTCCAAGGAATCAATCCGGGAAGGAGCAAGCCGAAGGGGAAGATCACGTTGCCGGTGACATTTGGCGACGAGTTGAACTTCAGGACTGAGAGGGTCACTTTTGACGTTGCTGACTTTCCATTGCCTTACAATGGAATACTCGGCCGTCCAGCACTCGCAAAATTCATGGCAGCCTCTCATTATGAATACAACATGCTGAAGATGCCAGGCCCGATAAGTGTCATCTCTGTCCCTGGCGACAAGAAGGATGCTCATATCTGCGCCGACAAGATCTACCGGGATCCAGCAGCCGCAGCAGATCGCAAGACACTTGCCGCTGAAGCTCCCGGGGGGAAGAAGAATACCAAGTCCGGTAAGAGTTCTGATGCCCACTCCGGCAAGCGCACCTCTTCGGAGTGCTGCGCTACCGTCGAGGACGCACCATCGAGCTCCACCAACAAGTGTAAGAAGACGATGACAACTTCACCAGAAACCAAGAAGGTGTCTGCCAAGGAGGACGACACTAGTGGTACCTTCACCATCAGTGCCACGCTCGACCCTAAATAGGAAAGCACGCTCGTTGCTTTCCTGCGGGCGAACGTCGACGTGTTTGCATGGCAACCGTCTTACATCCCCGGTGTTCCCAGGAAAGTAATCGAGCACCATCTTGCCGTTTGTCCTCATGCGCGGCCCGTCAAGCAGAAAGTCAGGAAACAAGCAGTGGAGCGCCAAGAATTCATCGCAGAAGAAATCAAGAAGTTGGAAGCAGCAGGCCTTGTCAGAGGAGTGCTCCATCCTACGTGGCTGGCCAATCCTGTAGTCGTGCGCAAGGCAAACGAGAAATGGAGGCTTTGTATCGACTTTATCGATGTTAATAAAGCCTGTCCCAAATATCTATTTCCCTTCCCGCGCATTGACCAGATTGTTGACTCCACGGCTGGATGTGACTTGCTTTCATTTCTTGACGCATACTCAGGATACCATCAGATCTTCATGGCAGAAGAGGATGAGGAGAAGACCGCATTCATCACTCCATGTGGCACATACTGTTTTGTATGGATGCCTTTCGGATTAAAGAATGCTGGTTCAACATTTGCAAGGGTAGTCCATGACGCTTTTGAACCACAAATACACAGAAGTGTAGAAGCATACATGGATGACATAGTGGTCAAGAGCAAGGACAAGGCAGCTCTGATACAAGATTTAGACAAAACCTTTGCAAATCTGCGCAAGATCAACCTCAAGCTTAACCCCGAGAAGTGTGTGTTTGGAGTCCCCTCCAGCAAGCTTCTCGGGTTCTTCGTGTCTCAGCGGGGAATTGAAGCCAATCCCGACAAGATCAAGGCCATTGAGCAGATCGAAGCACCAAAGCGCGTCAAGGATGTACGAAGACTTGCCGGTTGCATGGCTGCTCTCAGCAGGTTTATCTCTAAGTCTGCTGAGCGCGCCCTGCCATTTTTCAAAATATTGAAAAAGGCAGGTCCAATGAAATGGACTCCGGAAGCGGAGGCTGCGCTGCAGGACTTGAAGAGATACCTGTCCTCCACTCCAACACTTGTCGCACCTAAGCCACAAGAGAAGTTGCTGCAGTATATAGCGGCAACCAATCAAGTGGTTAGTGCTGCGTTAGTAGCGGAGAGGGAGGCGGATGATGAGCCAGCAACCACGGCAGATGCATCCAGCGACAAGCAGGGGGCTTCACCGACAAGCTCTGGTCCCGACAAGGGTGGATCTGCGCAGGCGCGCGAGGAGATGTAGAAGAAAGTGATGCAGCGCCCAGTTTACTTTGTCAGTTCCCTTCTGCAGGGGGCTAGATCGAGGTACTCTGGTGTGCAGAAATTGCTTTTCTGCCTTCTCATGGCCTCGAGAAAGCTGCGCCATTACTTCCAAGCACATGAAATCACAGTTGTCACTCGTTTTCCGCTGAAGAGGATACTGCAGAATCCAGAAGTAACAGGCAGGATTGTCGAGTGAGAACTGGAATTGTCAAGCTTTGGCCTCAAGTTTGAGAGCACTTCAACTATCTAGAGCAGAGCATTGGCAGAGTTCATAGCAGAGTGGACGCCAACACCAGATGAAGAAATTCCAGAAACGAGCATCCCTGTCAAGGAAGCAAGCAAAGAGTGGCTCATTTACTTTGATGGTGCCTTTTCGCTACAAGGCGCCGGTGCGGGCGTGCTGCTTGTCGCACCCACCGGAGAGCACCTCAAGTACGTAGTCCAGATGCACTTTCCCAAGGAGCAAGCAACAAACAATATCGCAGAGTATGAAGGTTTCTTGCCGTTCTCAGGATCGCGGCAGACCTTGGGATCGAGAAGCTCATTGTCAGGGGTGACTCGCAGCTTGTCGTCCGCCAAGTGAACAAGAATTATCAGAGTCCGTTGATGGAAGCTTACGTTGATGAAGTGAGAAAGTTAGAAGAGCACTTTGACGGCCTACAGATGGAACATGTTCCGAGAGCTCAGAACGACATTGCTGATTGCCTGTCAAAGTGCGCTGCACTAAAGTTACCTGTGGAACCAGGGATCTTTGTGCTCAAACTGACTCAAACATCCGTGACGCCATCAACTGGACAGAGCAAGAAGAGGAAGTTGATTTCTGGTGACTATTTTCCGGCAGAGCTTCCCGAAGCCGCCGCCAAGAAGGTCCCCAAGATCAACACCAAGAGTGCTGAGGAGCAGTCTGCTCCGGCAAGCCCTAGGGTTTGTTCCGTTGAAGCAGACGCTCCCGACAAGTTTTGCTCCGGCAAGCTTGCCGGGGAATGTCAAGCTCCGGCTGAGCCGCAGGTTCTCGCCGTAGAAGCGGATGTTCCTGCAGCAGCATATGTGCCTTTAGTCCTTGTTGTCGAGCCGCAAGCTCCAGCATGGGCACAACAGATCGTCCGTTTCCTTCAGACAGGAGAACTTCCCGAAGAGCAAGAAGAAGCGGAAAGAGTAGCCCGGCAGTCAAGTATGTACCAGTTTGTCGACAACACACTGTACAGAAGAAGACTCAACGGTGTGAAATTGAAGTGTATTCACCGGGAAGACGGACAACAGCTGTTGGCGGAGATACATGGAGGCATATGTGGTCACCACATTGGCGCAAGAGCACTTGCCGGCAAAGCATTCCGGCAAGGTTTCTTTTGGCCGACAACCCTCCAAGATGCAACTGCACAAGTAACCAAGTGTGAAGCGTGCTAGTTCCATTCCAAGCAGATACACCAGCCAGCTCAAGCTCTCCAGACGATCCCTTTATCCTGGCCATTTTCGGTTTGGGGGCTCGACATCCTCGGCCCCTTTCCCGAGCTGTCGGGGGCTTTGAGTACTTGTACGTTGCAATCGACAAGTTCACAAAGTGGCCGGAAGTGGAAGCAGTGAGGAAGGTGACAGCACAGTCAGCAGTCAAGTTCTTCAGGTCGATTGTTTGCCGTTTCGGGGTCCCTAACAGGATCATCACTGACAACGGCACGCAGTTCACGAGCCGCACCTTCATGGAGTATGTCCAAGACCTTCACTTCTGTTGCTCATCCGAGAAGCAACGGTCAAGCGGAGAGGGCAAATGCTGAAGTGCTGCGCGGGCTCAAGACAAGGACTTTCGACAGGCTGCACAAGTGCGGAAAGAACTGGATCGAGGAGCTGCCAGTGGTTCTTTGGTCGATCAGGACGATGCCAAATCGAGCCACTGGCCAGACACCTTTCGCTCTAGTCTATGGAGCAGAGGCAGTTCTCCCCACGGAACTCGTATACGGGTCGCCTCGAGTGCTCGCTTATGATGAGCTTGAGCAAGAGCAGCTGTGACAAGATGACGCGCTGCTCCTTGAGGAAGACCGTCTTCAGGCTGTTGTACGAGCTGCTCGCTACCAGTAAGCTTTGCGCCGCTACCATAGCCGCAAAGTTAATGCCAAAAGTCTCGAGGAAGGCGACCTTGTTCTTCGGCGCGTTCATTCCGCCAAGAATTCCAAGAAGTTGACGCCGAAGTGGGAAGGCCCTTACCGGGTGAAACGAGTCACTAGGCCCGGCGTTGTCCGCCTTGAGACCGAAGATAGCTTTCCGGTGAGCAACTCCTGGAACATTGAGCATCTTCGTAAGTTTTACCCATAAGGTGCGGTTGCCGGAACCTGTGCCGGCAACGACCTTTTGTACAGGTCTTGCCGCTGTTGCATGTAATCCTTTGTACAAAGTCGGGCGCAGACCCCGTGCATAAATAAAGCTCATGTGCTCCGCACATCTTGTCAATTTCATGCTTTCTATTTTTTGCATGTGTTATCTGACACTTTGTGCAGCACCTACCCCCGGTAAGCCATAACGAGCCGTAAGGCTCCATATCTTTATTTTCTCTTCTTTCTTTTTCTCAAAGAAAGGGAAGGTTCCCTTGCCCACAAGTTTGCCGGGGGGAAGGAGAAGATAATGGTGTAGACCAGGCGTCGTTCAAGAAAGTTTCGCCTTACCGGGAAGCAAACGACAGAAAAGCTAAGTGCCAAAATTTGAGCAATCAGTTTTAAAAATTTTAAGTTATCTTCCTTGAACGACCGTACTTTGTATGGAAAACCTCTGCGCGGAGGAACCAACTCGTAGCTAGTTGCGCCCTTACTTTGTTTCGAGTCCGCTCAACAACTTAAGTGAGCTGCGACTAGTTGCGACAAGGTTTCTTGTCGGTAGCGGCACCACCAGCAGGCTGCTGACGTCCCGCACTCAGCGCTCGCGGCTAAGGTGCCTGCACCGGCAAGTTCCCCAAAAGCATAGGGCAAAAACATACAAAGGGAGGGATCAAGTAAATGAAATAACATAGCAATCGATACCCAAAATAAAGTTATATTACAAGATAGCTTGTCGCAGCTCTAATAGATAGTTCCCGTAACATGACTAGCAGCGATAAGAAAAGGAGGAAACGGGCGGCCTAATCTACACGATCGCCCTCAACCCTATTGATCTCGTTCACCTTGTCCACAATGGGTGCGGCAAGGGTCTTGAGCGCTTCCAGATCAGCATCCGGCGGCAGCTTCTTGAGGACATTAGTGAGGTTGAGGCCCGGGTTCCGGAAGGCCACCTTCACCAACACTTTTTGAAGAACTCCCGCGCAGATCATGCGCGACTCGTCGGCCAGCTGCTTTGGGATCCTTTCCCGGAGTCGCTGGAGGGCCGTCGCCACGCCTTTGAAGAACAGAGTGAGCTTGGCGCTGGGTTGGAGGTTCTCATCGGAGGAGTACCCGAAATCCTCCATCCCCAGCTGCGCCAGCTCACTGTCGATGACTGCGGCGATGTTCACGAGACCCTCTGTCCAGAGTTCCACAGTCTCCCTAAAAGTGTTCTGGGTTTCGGCGGCCCTCGTCAGCAGCGCTTCATTGGCCTTGATCTCCTATTTCAAGGCCACCTCCTGCTCCCTGGCACCGTCCAGTGTCTGGGTCAAAGTAGCCAGCTTCAGCTCAAGATCTGCTTTGGAGTCCTTGGCGGCGCTAAGCTCCTTGCCCTTCTCGATGAGACGACCCTGCAGCTCGCCATGAGCGTAGGCGTCCTTCTCGCGCTCACGCTTGAGCGCGGCAAGCTCTTCGCCGCTCGTCTTGAGATCGGCCTCCAGCTGCGCCACCTGCGTCTCCAGCTCCTTCTTGGCGGCCTCGGCAGCTGCGGCCGCGTCCTTTGCTTCCTTGAGAGCCCCGCCAAATGTTTGCTCGCGCGCGGCGAGCTCCTCCTCGTGGCTGTCAAGATTAACCTTCCGCTGCGCCAACCCGCCTTCCCGCGCAAACAGCTCCTCGGCGGCAAGCCGCTGTTGCTCTTCAGCTTCGGCTTTCTCGAGGAAGAAGGCCTTCCGCTCCTCGGCGAGTTGCGCCCGTTCCTCTGCCAGGGACCGGAAAGCTTCCTGGTTACGACTCCGGAGCTCCTCCGCGCGCTTCTTGATGTCCACTCCCGCCTGCGCGACAAGCGCTTCCCCGGATTCCACCTTGGCTTGTCGGGCGCGGTAGAGCGACACCAGCTTCCGCAGCAGCTGCTCCTCCTCAGACTCGCTGATGTTGCTGCTCGGCGCGTCAACTAGCGTCAGCCCAGCGGAGGCGAGCACCTCTCCGTCAAAAGTTTCTCCTTCGACCGGCGCCCTGGAGCTTGACGCCCAGGGGAGCTTGATGAAGACGCCATCGCCGGCCTTCAAGTAGGCACCGAGCTGGGGCTCCTCGGAGCCTGGCGCTGCAGTAGCGGCAGAGGGATCAGCGGTCGGCGTAGCGCCT
Source organism: Triticum timopheevii (assembly GCA_963921465.1). Lineage (NCBI taxonomy): Eukaryota > Viridiplantae > Streptophyta > Magnoliopsida > Poales > Poaceae > Triticum > Triticum timopheevii. The sequence goes on from OY997271.1 coordinate 10,133,540, forward strand.
GTCGCTCTTGCGGCCTCAGGGCCGTCAGTGCGATCGCCAGACCCTTCGCCGGCTTCTGCGGCAGCAGCTTTGGCAGCTTCTTTGTCGGCAGGATCATCAGCGCCGGCCTCTTCTTCGGTGGCGGCGGCGTCGTCGGTGTTGCCGCGCGCGTTCTCATCGCCGGTGGCCTCGGTCTCCATCGGCTCCGTGGAAGGTGCATCTGAAGGCCGGAAGAGGGAGAAAAGTCAAGAAAATATCCAAAAAGAAAATCAGAAGAAGAAGAACCCAAGGGAAGTTTTCAAGCAAGAAGGGTTACCTGGATTGGGATCTGCAGTCATGGGCTCCACCACTGGTGGTCGCTGGTACCGTCCCTTGCCGGAGACTTCTCCCTTGCCGGAGAACGCTCCCTTGCCGAGGAATCCTCCCTTGGCGGTGTAGTCGAAGCAGATAACATCTCGGGGGCGGCTTCCGGATGCTCCTGGTGAGGCTGCTCTGCTCCTACACAAACCAAGAATCAGATATCAGCAAAGAAAGAGCACCCATGCGAGCCTAACAGTGGGAAGTAAACCATATACTTACGCTGGGGGCTACGCTGGGGGCTGCTTCGGGGAGTAGTTGCCGGGTCCGGCAAGGTGGTCTTGGGCGCACCCCCTGCCGTCGCGGTGGGCTCGTCCTCGATGACAACCACCGGAGCCTTGGCTCTCTTCGCCGCTCTCTGGGCCAGGGTCGTGAAAAGGAATAGGTTCGGAGTCAAGCAAGTCAGATACAAGACAAAACAACAAGAATTGAAGAACTACAAGTACAACAAAGAATCTTACTCTTCTTCTTCCTCGTCGGAGCTGAGCGCGGAGAGGTCGAAGTCCGGCCCACCCTCGGCGCGACGAAGCGGAGGAGTAGGTTCCCTTAGCCGCTTGGCGGGGGCAGTGGCGGTGGTCCGGGAAGAGCCCGCTCCAGTTGCCGCAGCGGTGCGAGGCGCTCCCGCGGCAACATTGCTTGTCGCGATGGAGCGCGTCGCGCGGCACAACGGATGTTGACTCGCCTGCCGCCCTGCTACGTCCCCGGCCTTGCAGAGACACCTTCTTGGTGGAGATGGGGGCTGCGCTGGGGGCTCCGCTTGCGGCAAGCTGCCTGGAGATGGCGGGCCGCTCACACCCTCGGCGGGCTCGCTCGACTCGGCGTCAGGCCCGGCAAGCTCTTCCTCGCCGGCAAGCCACTCTCGCTCGGCAAGGCTTGCCACCTCTGCTGCCTCTGCCTCCTCCACGGTGAATCCAAACTCACCCGCGGCAACGGTTGCCGCCGCCTCTTCCGCCCTAGTGGCGATGTGCTGCATCTCCGCATCAGTGGTGTCGCGGGTGAGGCTCTTCTGTTCGTCAGAGCGGACCGCCACCTCCACCAGGCCGTCGAAGAACTCCTGCACAACGTCGTCCGCAGGCTCTTGCCAAGTTGGAACAATTCCATGCGAATCGCACAGAGGCATCATTGCACGGATGCGATCGAGCGAGGAATTGTTGCACAGCGGGACGACGCCCTTCGGCAGCCTGAACCATTCGGGATGTTGAGGGTCGTGCTTGAACAACTCCTTGAGCATCGCATCCAGTTCCAGGACGGTGAAGTTGAAGTTGAGGCCCGGGCGCAGCCTCATGATGTCCGCCGGACCCCCGAACTCCCAGGCGGGTCTCCTCCTCTCCTGCAGAGGGGCGATGCGGCGGCGAAGAAAATCTGCTCCTACGGCGCCTACAGTGAGACCGGCAAGCCTGAGGCGCAAGATCCGGGTAATGGCAATCTTTAGCCTATCATCCTCCGGGGCCACGTTGCTCCAATCGTTGCCGTGCACTGCTGGGGCTTGGCGCTAGGTGGTGAATGGCTGCGGGTTCTCCTCGACAATCCAGCACCAGTCTGCTCTCCACTCCTCCCATTTGCTGCGGAGCTCCCCCTCCAGATAAGCTTCCTTCTTGCCGGCCCTCGAGATCCAGGCGATCCCTCCGGATAGAGGCTCTCCTCTCCCAACTCTGGGCATAAAGAAGTGGCGGAAAAGAGCTACGTTTGGGTGGACTCCGACAAAGTTTTCGCAGAGATGTGCGAAAACTGCCATGGTCAGAATGGCATTGGGGGTGAAGTCAAGGAGGTGGAACCCGTAGGTGTTCATGATATCGCAGAAGAATTCAGAGAAGGGCGGGCAGAGCCCGCAGTAGAAGAACAACGCGAAGAAGGTATCCACTTGGAGCCCGTTCCAAAGCGGCGGCAGAGAGTACCTTCGTGCGCGGATGCGCTCGCGTCTCCGTCGACCAGAAGAGGTAGTAGTACTCCCTCAGCTCCTTCGCGGCGATCTCGGGGAGGAAGATTGCCCGCTCCTTTCGCAGCGCCTCGAGCCGCAGCGCCTCGGCCGACTTCACGGCCTTCCCAGCTTTCGGAGCCATGGCGGAGGTGGTGGAGATCGACGGCGTTGGTGGCGCTGGTGGCGATGGGGGACGGAGCGCTGCTCTCTTTCTGCTCTGGGAAGGAAGGGGGGAGCGGCGGAGATTTCTGAGATGGGAACAGCAACTGGCGAGATGGGGGAACTGCCCCTGTTTCCCCTGCTTATAAAGAGGGAGGAGGCGAACGTTACGCTTTTTCCAAATAAAGAAACCACCCACGATCTCTCCCACGACGCCGCATTCGACGCGTGCCGTTAAGGGAGGGCGCGGTGGATACGGAGTGAGATACAGCGTAACCCAGGCCGCGCGTGCCCGTGCCCTGTTTTGGGCCTGGCCCAACAACGCTCGGCACCGTGTGTGGCCCAGGCCCGGGGGCTCCTGTTGGTGTACTAGAGTAGGGGTACCCTAGTATCCCGAACTTGTGCACGGGCGGTCGCAGCACCCCGCGGCAAGGCTTGTCGGTTGAGCGCCAAGGTCCTCTGTGGTTCCTTTGGAGCCATTCAAGAACAAAGTGTTTAAGCCAAGGAGACAAGACCCCGGCAAGAGGAGCTTGCCGGGAAGGCCAACCAAGGTGAGGGAGTCCTGGACTAGGGGGTGTCCGGACAGCCGGACTATCATCGTCCGCCGGACTCCAAGACTATGAAGATACAAGATTGAAGACTCCGTCCCGTGTCCGGATGGGACTTTCCTTGGCGTGGAAGGCAAGCTTGGCGATACGGATATGTAGATCTCCTACCATTGTAACCGACTCTGTGTAACCCTAGCCTCCTCCGGTGTCTATATAAACCGGAGGGCTTTAGTCCGTAGGACACAACATACATTACAACAATCATACCATAGGCTAGCTTTAGGGTTTAGCCTCCTTGATCTCGTGGTAGATCCACTCTTGTACTACCCATACCATCAATATTAATCAAGCAGGACGTAGGGTTTTACCTCCATCGAGAGGGCCCGAACCTGGGTAAAACATCGTGTCCCTTGTCTCCTGTTACCATCCGCCTAGACGCACAGTTCGGGACCCCCTACCCGAGATCCACCGGTTTTGACACCGACATTGGTGCTTTCATTGAGAGTTCCTCTATGTCGTCACCGATAGGTTCGATGGCATCTTCAACCAACAACGCTGTTCAGGGTGAGACTTTTTTCCCCGGACAAATCTTCGTATTCGGCGGCTTCGCACTGCGGGCTAATTTGCTTGGCCATCTAGAGCACATCGAAAGCTACGCCCCTGGCCGTCAGGTCAGATTCGGAAGTCTAAACTTCACGGCCAACATCCGCGGAGACTTGACCTTCGACGGGCTCGAGCCACAGCCAAGCGCGCCGCACTGTTACGATGGGCATGAACTAGCTCTGCCGCCGAACAGTGCCTTGGTGGCAGCACTCGAATCCGCTTCGGCCCTTAGTCTGGAGTCAATCGCCCAGATCGAGGATCGGTGGGTGGACGCCACCTTGGGGGCTTCAACTTCCATGGCGATGTAGGCGAATACTAACCTTGTCCCTCGTGAAACTCGTGATTCTGAGGTGCCGGACTCCTTGCCGAACTCTGGACCTCCCCCGCCCCTACCAATCGAATCTGATTGGGCGCCGGTTATGGAATTCACCGCCACGAACATCTTCCAACACTCGCCCTTTGGCGACATCCTAAATTCGCTAAAGCATCTCTCGCTATCAGGAGAGTCCTGGCCGGACTATGGCCAGGATGGTTGGGATACGGACGACGAAGAAATTCAGAGCCCACCCACCACCCACTTTGTAGCCACTATCGACGATCTAACCGACATGCTAGACTACGACTCCGAAGACATCGACGCTATAGATGACGACACCGGAGACGAACAAGAACCAGTGCCTACAGGGCATGGGAGGACCACCTCGTCATATGACGTATATATGGTGGATACCCCAAAAGAGAGCGATAACGAGGACCAACGGGCCGCGACAGAAGATAACCCCGCCGACAAACAACCAAAACGGCGGCGCAGACGCCGCCCTAAGTCCCGCCTCGACAACAACAGCGCTCCTAAGGACCCTGCAATACAGCAGGGCACACAAGTGGACGACGAACATGCAGATAAGCAACCGTCCGAACAGGACGAGTCAGATAATCAGTCCAGGCCCGGCGAATACAACAGTCCGGACGACCTCATGCCGGACACACCGCCGGAGAGTAAAAACCTTCGGAAAAGACTCGTCACCACCGCAAGAAGCTTGAAGAAGGAAAAACGGAAGCTCAAAACAGCGGAAGACACACTCAGAATGAGGTGGAGCAAAGTGCTCAAAACCGCGGATAAATACGGCAACGGCCACCAATCAAAGAGCTACCCGAAGCGCAAGCTGCTGCCAGAATTTGACGAGGAGGCCATAGAGCCCCCACAGTCAAAAAATAAAGAGGCTTCCTGGCTGGATAGACGGCCAGATGATAGGCCAAATTCTGAAAGTGGCGCTGCACATAAACCGACTAATGAACCTGGAAAGACAGATGGCCCAATCAGGTCCATTTACGGGCCAAAGAAGAAGGCCCCAGGAAGCAATGCAACACGTCAAGTGTCTGAAGATAGTGGCACACCCAAATACAGGGGCGCCGCACACCCATTATGTTTCACCAATGAGGTGCTGGACCATGAATTCCCAGCAGGATTTAAACCCATAAACATAGAGGCCTATGATGGAACAACAGACCCTAGAGTCTGGATAGAAGATTATATACTACACATACACATGGCCAGAGGAGATGATCTCCACGCCATAAAATACCTACCCATCAAGCTCAAAGGGCCAGCCCGTCATTGGCTTAAAAGCCTCCCAGAAAACACTGTTGGAAGTTGGGAAGAGCTCGAGGACGCGTTTAGAGCAAATTTTCAAAGGGACTTATGTCCGCCCTCCGGATGCAGATGATCTAAGTCATATAACTCAACAGCCCGGAGAGTCAGCGCGCAAATTCTGGAACAAGTTCCTCACCAAAAAGAACCAAATAGTCGACTGTCCGGATGCCGAAGCCTTAGCAGCTTTTAAACACAACGTCCGAGACGAATGGCTTGCCAGACACCTCGGCCAAGAGAAACCGAGGACAATGTCCGCGCTAACAAGCCTCATGACCCGCTTCTGTGCGGGAGAAGATAGCTGGCTAGCAAGATGCAGCACCAGCGACCCAAGTACATCTGAGATAAGAGATGGAAACGGAAAATCACGGCGCAGAAAAGAGCAGCGCCAGAACAAAGAGAAAAGCCCAAAGAGCAAAGCAGTCAACGCCGGATTCAAAAGCTCGCGGCCAAACAACAAAACGTCGCCTCTTAAGGATGACAGCGACGAGCTGTCCAACTTAAACAAGATTTTGGGTCGGATATGTCAAATCCACAGTACCCCCGGAAGGCCTGCAAACCACACCCATCGAGATTGTTGGGTTTTCAAACAGTCCGGCCGACTAAACGCCGAACACAAGGGGCTCGACGTGTCAAGCGAAGACGATAAACCTCACCAGCAGAGCACCGGAAAGCAAAAGACTTTCCCACAAGAGGTCAAAGCAGTAAACTCACTTCATGTGATAATACGGAAAAATAGTGCGGCACCCTCCAAAAAGAGCCTCGCACGGTCCAATCCAGCAGACCATAGAAATTGGATATCAAAACCAATAACTTTCGACCACCTGGATTATTCCAGAAGCGTTCGAAACGCAGGACGGACTGCCCTGATATTGGATCCTATAATCGACGAACTACAATTTACTCAAGTCCTGATGGACGGAGGCAGCGACTTAAACCTGCTGTATCTAAACACAATCCGCAAGTTGGGGATAGACCCTACTAAAATTCGACACAGCCACACTTCCTTCAATGGAGTGACGCCAGGCCCTTACGCCAAGTGCACAGGCTCCCTATTACTAGAAGTTCTTTTCGGATCACCGAACAACTTTCGACGCGAAAAACTAATCTTTCATATCGTCCCAATTAAAAGTGGATATCAAGCACTCTTGGGACGAGAGGCTTTTGTCCGTTTCAACGCCATACCACATTACGCGTCTCTTACACTCAAGATGCCCGGTCCACGTGGCATCATTTCAGTGCGAGGGTTACTTAAAGACCCCAGACACGGATAGACGAGTCCGGCATAAGTAGGCTAGGGGCTCCCTAGCCGCACATCCCTTCACAAGGGGCTGCACGCACAAACAACAGCGAGTCCATACAGACCCCTCTTTACTTATTTATATTTCTTCTTTCACATATAATTTTTTCGCACGAGTTCTTTTCAAACTAAGTTCCTCTCTTTTTACAGATGAACGATGTGCACACCCGTCCAGGATAACGGCACAACGGAGACACAGACGCAGACGTGTAGTAGGGACCCGTTGCGAGGATTCTTTTCAGATTAAGACCCTGCGTAAACCTTTTTTACTGTCTCTTGTTGTTATACTCCCTTGGTTTCTTCTTATAACCAAAGCAGAGCCTGACGTTTTGGCATCGGCCGCGTCAGAGGACCATGCCCGTACCTGGACACTTGGGGCTTAGGGCATTGTTCTGCCCATTATTATAAAGACCGAACACCTTAGGGAGTGTTCGGCGTCTTGAGTTAGGCATTATATGCATCAGCTCCGAATCATGTCTTTGGTCAAATGTTGGGTTTGCCCGGCTCCTGTGTTCTGCTGCCTTACGTTCCGTATCATCGGCTAACGCGGCACCAGGAGAACTACTGCGATTGTGCCCTAGTTCGGCTGGGCGAGCACCTCAGTAGAGAAAGCCAAAAACTGACTATCATGATATAGCGAGAGACTGGTCAACCACTCGATCGACTACCGCAATGTTTAGAATTCCCCACTTTGACGAAGGACCGTTTCCCGGTCAGGCACACACGCGCCCCGAACTCGGAGAAGCGCGGTGCCCCAAGGGGCTATATCGTAGCCCCACCCTCGAACTCCACTGGCTAAGTGAAAGTGATAAAGCATTATAGTCCGGATTGCCTCGTTTGCTACGCTACCACCTCCTTAACAGGACCGAGACGTCGGAGTAAGTGTGAAAACGCGCTATTTTTGCGAACACCCCCGCACCTTGTGCGTGGGGGCTGAAGCCGAAGACTGCAATCTTTCAGGTTATACAAATGTATACGTAAACGGCCGCAAAGGAGATATTTTACTACTTGGGACACACAAGTATAAAAAGCAGTTATAGCATAATCATCGTTTTACAAGATAAAACGTTCATTTGAACGTGACATTTTTTGAGCACTGCGACTCTATTACACGAGCACCACGCATAACTTCCCCAAAATAGTGCTCGGCAGGTAACCGGCTTTCGTCCGAACCCTGGGCGGCAATAGCGGTGGCATCCATCTCTGTCCAATGTGTCTTCACACGGGCAAGAGCCATCCGCGTGCCTTTGATGCAGGCCGACCGCTTCATCTCCTTGATATGCGGCACCGCTCCAAGAAATTGCTGCAATAAGCCGAAATAGCTCATCGCCTTGGGCCTCTCTAGCCAGACATGAGCCACGATGTCAGTCATGGCAAGTCCGAACAATCTATTTAGCTCGGCCCATTCGGCCAACCGATCGGTCAACGGAAGTGAACGATCCGGACTATGGAATTGAGACCAAAATAGCTCTTCCATCTTGTGATCCTTCTGGCTCCGGAAGTGCTCAACGACATCAGCCGCACTTGCCGCTAAGTCCATATACGGATCCTCCGGACCCCACAGCTGGCCAAGTTGAGCATACTTTTGATCCGTAAACTGGCGACGCAACAGAAAAGGCTTGCCAGCCACAATATCTCCGGCCTGGCGCAGCTCCTCCTTCATAGCCCGCATTGCAGAACGGGCATCCTTGGCCTCGGCGGTGGCCTTCCCCAGGTCTTCCCGCTCCGATAAGCGCTCCTTTTCAAGAGCCTCATTACGGTCGGCAGCATCTTTTAATTTCACGGCCAATTCGGCCATCTTTTCCCTGCTTAGGTAGTGGGCAGCCTTTTCGGCTTTCAACTCCTCGGCCGCCCTCGAGGCAGCCGCATCACTCCTTCGGGCTTGCTCCTTAGCTTGAGGAAGTTCGGCCCGAAGGCTCTCCACAGCAGCAGCACCGTCTGTATCACAGCATATATATTATCAGAGGCGGGCTTTGACCCAGTAAATAAAGCGACTGTGGAGAACTCATTTACCTTGCGACTCATCAAGTCGCCGGTTGACAAGTGCGATGTCCGCATCTGCCACGTCAAGTTGCCGCATTAACTCGGCAACTCCACTAGTCCGGCTAGCCCTCGTACTATCCGCCACCTGCATAGGAACGGCGACATACATTACTTGCGATTTTAATCCTCGGCACGCTGTCGCTTTCGACAACCTACCGAGTCTCAGGGGCTACTATCTATACAGGGCGCACTTTTATGTGCAAAACTGTCAAAAAAAAGGTGCGTCATTCTTGCGTACCTCAAATCCCGCCAGCAAACTCCTGGCGGCATTATGCAATCCGCTCTCGGCGGACGAAATCCTTCCAATCACCATATGCATCAAAGCGCGGTGATCTTCTGAGATGGACGCCCTCTCAAGCAGATTCTTCAGCTCTCCCGGACGGATACTAGTGGGAGCCGAACTCTCCGGCCCCTCCGGACTCTGGGATACCCTCCGTGACGATACTTCAGGCTCGTCTGCCCTATCCGACGGCGCAGCAGACGGAGGCGTTTCGCTCTCCATCATCTCCGGAAGAAGATCCCCCGAAGACGAACTCATCTGAGAAGGCTGCAAATCCGAACTACAAGATAAAAATTTCGGTCATCCAAAGAAGCACAAATAGGGGTATTTTCTCATCAATGAACCCCCCCTCCATTTTTTTACTCACGGCTCGCTGGAGGGTTGATCCTTTAAAGACGATTGTACGTCCGGACTTTCCCCGAACGCAGGACCCTCCGGTAAGGATTTCTTCCCCCGCTTAGGGGCTTTGGCCTCCGGGTCTTCGGAGGCGGTCCTCTTCTCCCCCTGGAAGGAGGGATTGTTGATCCCCCCCCCCTCTTCAGGCTCACCTTTGGGCGAGGTATTAACTCTATTTTCCCCATCGCCCCTTTCTTCGGGTGTGACCTCCAACATTCTGACCAGCACGGGCTCCAATGCGGTCTCTGGGAGGGGGACCGGACACCTTATCAGCTTCGATCGCGCTACCCACTCCTGACGAAAAGTAATGGGTCAGGAAGTGAATTCTAGAAAAGCAGATAAACAGAACGTCTGGACTCTGAGCTATTTACCTGACTATCCGGGCGATTGCAGCTTAGGCCTGCGTCCTCGGTCAATTCCGGACACGCCACCTGCGGTCCGAAGAACAACTTGTACATCTCCACGGGTGTCGTACCCATGAAGTGTTGGAGAATTCATGGTCCCTCCGAATTTAACTCCCATAACCGGAGAGGACGGCGTTTGCAGGGCAGAAGACGCCTGATTAGCATAACCTGCATCACCACCACCAGATCGATCTCCCTCGCCTGGAGGTCTCGAATCCGGCCCTGCAATGAAGGCACCTCTTCGGACGGCCCCCAATTGAGCACAACATCAGTCGGCGTGGGGGTCCCGGGCGGAATGAAGGTGGCGGCTTTTGCTTGCTGCCCTTCGGAGCGGTGATATAAAACCACTCCTGCGGCCACAAGCCGAGCTCCTCTTGGAAGGAGCCCTCGGGCCACGGGGCATCGGCCCTCCTGCTTATGGCCGCCCCGCCGCACTCTGCTTGACGCCCCCCGATCATCTTCGGCTCCACATTAAAGGTCTTCAGCCATAGGCCGAAGTGGAGAGTGACGCAGAGGAAGGCTTCGTAGACAATAATGAATGCGGAGATATGGAGGATGGACTCCGGAGCCAAGTCGTGAAAATCCAGCCCGTAGTAGAACATGAGCCCTCTCACGAAGGGGTCCGTCGGGAAGCCTAAACCCCGACGGAGGTGGGATACGACGACAACATACTCACCGGGCTCGGGAGCGGGCACGGCCTGCCCTTGGGCAGGCAACCTGTGCGAAATCTCGTAGGACAGGTACTTGGCCTCACGCAGCTTTAACACGTCCTCCTCCATGACGGAGGAGGGCATCAACCGACCCTGGAGGTCGGAGCCGGACATGGTTGAGAATCCGAAGCGCTCGAATCTGGGGCTCTGGGTGTTGGAACTGGGAGCAAGGAGGAGATTCGATGCGAGATTGAAGAAAAGAAACGAGCCTTGGTCCTCTTATAAAGGGGAAAAATACCAAGAGCCGTCTCCGTGACCGTTCGGGATTCACCTTCGATAGAGGAGGCGTGGCGACGGGCACGGTTGGGTTACCCACACACGTATTGATGAGAATCCCGGAATAAGGGGAACACGATCTCTGCTTCGACAAGACGTGCCAAGGAAACCGCTTCGCTAAACGTGCGGAGGTGGTATAATAAAAAACGATTCAAGTAAAAGCCTGGTAGCGATGTGATGTCATGCCGCATAATACGTCAGTAGATTGACTTGTGTACATTTTATTCTTTCTACGGTGGAATGTGGAATTTATTTTGCAGAGCCGGACACTATCCTGGTGTTCATGATCTTCTCTGGATTATTCAAGGGAGGAACCCGCCTTGCAATGCCGAACATTATGCGTGCCGGACTTATAGTCATTGAAGCCTGGTTCAGGGGCTACTGAGGGAGTCCTGGACTAGGGGGTGTCCGGACAGCCGGACTATCATCGTCCACCGGACTCCAAGACTACGAAGATACAAGATTGAAGACTCCATCCCGTGTCCGGATGGGACTTTCCTTGGCGTGGAAGGCAAGCTTGGCGATACGGATATGTAGATCTCCTACCATTGTAACCGACTCTGTGTAACCCTAGCCTCCTCCGGTGTCTATATAAACCGGAGGGCTTTAGTCCGTAGGACACAACATACATTACAACAATCATACCATAGGCTAGCTTTAGGGTTTAGCCTCCTTGATCTCGTGGTAGATCCACTCTTGTAGTACCCATACCATCAATATTAATCAAGCAGGACGTAGGGTTTTACCTCCATCGAGAGGGCCTGAACCTGGGTAAAACATCGTGTCCCTTGTCTCCTGTTACCATCCGCCTAGACGCACAGTTCGGGACCCCCTACCCGAGATCCGCCGGTTTTGACACCGACACAAGGCATTTCAAGGAACTTGCCGCGACGCGCCTCGCGTCTCGGCAAGGCCCGGTGAGCGACAAGCTTCCGGACGCGACAAGACAACGACCGCGGCAAGGCGCTTGCCGCGGCAAGCTACCACTCTATACCTACGCTCCAGCACATCCACCAACGTGTCGCCCTGGGACCATTCCAGGCGCGCGTGGCAAGAGGCTATGCAGCCAGCGGTGCGAGGTGGCAAGCGGCGCTGACAAGATTGCCATCGTGGCAAGCGGTGGCGCCCCTGACGGTCACTTTTCTGCACTGTTTGGGCGACACAGACGGGCATTTAATGCCTTTGTCCCCTGCCATCAGGGTTAGGTATGATGCACTGTACAAGTAGGTGTACCAACCGCACCTCTTTTCCATTTTTACCCTTGCTTGTGTTGCCACCTGTCGGTGACCCCTTGAGCATATAAAAGGAGGCCCATGCGCAACGTAGAGGGGGGTTCGAAACCAGAAAACACTCACGCTCGGTCTCGTTAGCAGCTAGTGTGTACTGTAGCACTCAGCGCTCCCAAGCAAAAACTCAATACAATCAGACATGCAGCAGTAGGAGTATTATCTCTCCGGAGAGCTCCGAAGCTGGGTAAATCGCTCGTGTGCTTTGCCTCGATCCGCTCTTCGTGCGATCTCCACCCCCTCGCCGAACCGAAAGGGGCTCTGCCCCATAGGTGTTCGTTCCCACGACAAGGTGAAGATCTAGTTGGTCGAGGGCTCTGCAACTACCGTCACCAAGAAGATGTTTGCTAATGAGGAAGTTGGTTCCTTTTACAAGGTGTGTCCTTCGTGAAGGAAATATTCCCTAGTGGCAATAATAATAAAGTTGTTATTTTATATTTCCTTATTCATGATAAATGTTTATTATTCATGCTAGAATTTTATTAACCGGAAACTTGATACATGTGTGAATACATAGACAAAACACCATGTCCCTAGTATGCCTCTACTAGACTAGCTCGTTGATCAAAGATGGTTAAGTTTCCTAGCCATGGACATGAGTTGTCATTTGATAACAAGATCACATCATTATTGGAATGATTTGATGGACAAGACCCGTCCGTTAGCTTAGCATAATGATCATTCAGTTTTATTGCTACTGCTTTCTTCGTGTCAAATATATATTCCTCTGACTATGAGATTATGCAGCTCTCGGGCACCGGAGAGGAATGCCTTGTGTGCTATCAAACGTCACAACGTAACTGGGTGATTATAAAGATGCTCTACAGGTATCTCTGAAGGTGTTTGTTGGGTTGGCATAGATCGAGATTAGGATTTGTCACTCCGAGTATCGACAAGGTATCTCTGGGCCCTCTCGGTAATGCACATCATATGAAGCCTTGCAAGCAATGTGACTAATGAGTTAGTTGCGGGATGTTGCACAACAGAACGAGTAAAGAGACTTGATGGTAACGAGGTTGAACTAGGTATGAAGATACCGACGATCGAATCTCGGGCAAGTAACATACCGATGACAAAGGTAATAACTATATTGACATCGCGGTTCGACCGATAAAGATCTTCGTAGAATATGTGGGCACCAATATGAGCATCTAGGTTCCGCTATTGGTTATTTACCGGAGAGGTGTCTCGGTCATGTCTACACAGTTCTCGAACCAAGTAGGGTCCGCACGCTTAACGTTCGATGACGATAGGTATTAAATGAGCTATGTGTTTTGGTGGCCGAAGGTTGTTCGGAGTCCCGGATGAGATCACGGACATGACGAGGAGTCTTGAAATGGTCGAGAGGTAAAGATTGATATATTGGAAGGTTATATTCGAACACCGGAATGGTTTCGGGAAGGTTCAGATATTTTTCGGAGTACCGGGAAGTTACCGGAACCCCCCGGGGGATAGTTGGGCCTACATGGGCCATAGGAGAGAGGGGAGGCAGCTCACAAGGGGTGTCCGTGCCCCCTCCCATAGGGAGTCCGAATTGGACTAGGGGAGGGGGCGCGCACCCCTTTCCATCACCTATTCCCTCTCCCTTTCCCCTTTTCCCCTTCTAGAAGAATGAAAGAGAGGGGGGGCCGAATCCTACTAGGAGTGGAGTCCTAGTAGGACTCCTCCTTTATATACGGGGGCAGGGTGGTGGGGGGCAACCCAAAGGCACACCAATTGTTTAGCCGTGTGCGGTGCCCCCCTCCACCGTTTACTCCTCCGGTCATATTGTCGTAGTGCCTAGGCGAATCCCTGCGCGGATCACTTCACCAACACCGTCATCACGACGTCGTGCTGATGGAACTCATCGACTCCTTCGTGCCTCTACTGGATCAAGAGTTCGAGGGACGTCATCGAGTTGAACGTGTGCAGAACTCGGAGGTGTCATACGTTCGGTACTTGATCGGTTGATTCGAGAAGATGTTCGACTACATCAACCGCGTTAAGTTAACACTTCTGATTTCGGTCTACGAGGGTACGTGGACACACTCTCCCCTCTCATTTCTATGCATCTCCTAGATAGATCTTGTGTGAGCGTAGGAAATATTTTGAAATTGCATGCTACGTTTCCCTAAAGTGGCATCAGAGCCAGGTCTATGCGTAGATGATATGCACGAGTAGAACACAAAGAGTTGTGGGCGGTGATCGTCATACTGCTTACCACCAATGTCTTATTTTGATTCGGTGGTATTGTTGGATGAAGTGGCCCGGACCAACCTACATGACCGCATTCATGAGACCGGTTCCACCGACAGACATGCAACTAGTTTTGCATAAAGGTGGTTGGCGGGTGTCTGTTTCTCCAACTTCAGTTGAATCAAATTTGACTGCGGCCGGTCCTTGTGAAGGTTAAAACAACAAAATTGATAAATCACCGTTGTGGTTTTTGTGCCGTAGGTATATGCAGTTCATGCTAGCAGCCCGTAGCAGCCACATATAACTTGCAACAAACAAAGTAGAGGACGTCTAACTTGTTTTTGCAGGGCATGTTGTGATGTGATATGGTCAAGACATGATGTGATATAATTATTGTTGTATGATATGATCATGTTTTTTAAAAGTTATCGGCAACTGGTAGGAGCCATATGGTTGTCGCTTTTGTGTATGAAATACAAGCGCTATCTAATTGCTTTACTTTATCACTAAGCGGTAGCGATAGTCATAGAAGCAATGGTTGGCAAGACAACCACGATGCTACGATGGAGATCATGACGTTGCTTCAGTGATGGAGATCATGAGCACAGGATGACGATGGCCATATCATGTCACATATTTTGATTGCATGTGATGTTTATCTTTTATGCATCTTTTTTTGCTTAGTATGGCGGTAGCATTATAAGACGATTCCTTACTAAATTTCAAGGTATAAGTGTTCTCCCTGAGTATGCACCGTTGCGAAAGTTCTTCGTGCTGAGGCACCACGTGATGATCGGGTGTGATAAGCTCAATGTTCAAATACAACGGGTGCAAGCCAGATTTGCACACGCGGAATACTCGGGTTAAATTTGACGAGCCTAGCATATACAGATATGGCCTCGGAACACTGGAGAACGAAAGGTCGAACATGAATCATATAGTAGATATGATCAGCATAGTGATGTTCACCATTGAAGACTAATCCATCTCACGTGATGATCGGACATGGTTTAGTTGATTTGGATCACATGTCATTTAGATGACTAGAGGAATGTATATCTAAGTGGGAGTTCTTTAGTAATATGATTAATTGAATTTAAATTTACAATGAACTTAGTCCTGATAGTTTTTTGCATATCTATGTTGTAGATCAATGCCCTGTGCTACCGTTCCTTTGAATTTTAATGCATTCCTAGAGAAAGCTAAGTTGAAAGATGATGACAACAACTACACGGACTGGGTTCATAACTTGATGTTTATCCTCATTGCTGCACAGAAGAATTATGTCCTTGATGCACCGCTAGGTGTACCACCTACCCCAGCAACTGCAGACATTGTGAATGCCTGGCAGTTGCGTGTTGATGACTACTCGTTAGTTCAGTTTGCCATGCTTTAAGGCTTGGAATCGGGACTTCAAAGACGTTTTGAACGTCATGGACCATATGAGATGTTCTAGGAGTTAAAGTTAATATTTCAAGCAAATGCCCGAGTTGAGTGATATGAAGTCTCCAACAAGTTCTATAGCTGCAAGATAGAGGGGAACAGTTATGTTATTGAGCACATACTCAGAATGTTTGGGTACCATAATCACTTGACTCAGCTGGAGCTAATCTTCCAGATGATTGTGTCATTGATAGAGTTCTTCAATCACTGCTACCAAGCTACAAAGGCTTCCTGATGAACTACAATATTCAAGGGATGGAAAAGACTATTCTCGAGCTCTTTGCGATGCTAAAGGCCGCGGAGGTAGAAATCAAGAAGGAGCATCAAGTATTGATTGTAAGCAAGACCACTAGTTTCAAGAAGAAGGGCAAGGGTAAAAAGAAGGGGAACTTCAAAAAGACTGACAAGCAAGTTGTCACTCCCGGGAAGAAACCCAAGTTTGGACCAAAGCCTGAAACTGAGTGCTTCTACTACAAAGGGACTTGTCACTTGAAGCGGAATTGCCCCAAGTATTTAGTGGATAAGAAGGATGGCAATGTGAACAAAGGTATATTTGATATACATGTTATTGATGTGTACCTTACTAATTCTCGTAGTAGTGCATGTGTATTTGATACCGGTTTGGTTGCTCATATTTGTAACTCGAAGCAGGGACTATGGATTAAATGAAGACTGGCTAAGGACGAGGTAACGATGCACATGGGAAATGGTTCCAAGGTTGATGTGATCCTTGTCGACATGCTACCTCTACATCTACCTTCGGGATTAGTTTTAGACCTGAATAATTGTTATTTGGTGCCAGCGTTGAGCGTGAACAATATATCTGGATCTTGTTTAGTGCGAGACGGTTATTCATTTAAATCAGACAATAATGGTTGTTCTATTTATATGAGTAATATATTTTATGGTCATGCACCCGTGAAGAGTGGTCTATATTTCTGTTGAATCTTGATTGTGATGATACACATATTCATAATATTGATACCAAAAGATACAAAGTTGATAATGATAGTGCAACTTATTTGTGGCACCGCCGTTTGGGTCATTGATACGTCTCCGTCGTATCTACTTTTCCAAACACTTTTGCCCTTGTTTTGGACTCTAATTTGTATGATTTGAATGGAACTAACCCGGACTGATGCTGTTTTCAGCAGAATTGCCATGGTGTTGTTTTATATGCAGAAAATAAAAGTTCTCGGAATGACCTGAAACTCCACGGAACACCTTAGAAAAAACAATAAAAAATCCTCGCAAAAGATGAAGACCAGGGGGCCCACACCCTGCTCACGAGGGTGGCCCCCCAGGGCGCGCCCCCCTACCTCGTGGGCCCCCTGGTGGCCCTCCGACGCCAACTCCAACTCCATATATTGGCTTTCGGGGAGAAAGAAATCAGAGAGAAGAAATAATCGCGTTTTATGATACGGAGCCGCCGCCAAGCCCTAATCTCTCTTGGGAGGGCTGATCTGGAGTCCGTTCGGGGCTCCGGAGAGGGGGATTCGTCGCCGTCGTCATCATCAACCATCCTCCATCACCAATTTCATGATGCTCACCGCTGTGTGTGAGTAATTGCATCGTAGGCTTGCTGGACGGTGATAGGTTGGATGAGATTTATCATGTAATCGAGTTAGTTTTGTTAGGGTTTGATCCCTAGTATCCACTATGTTCTGAGATTGATGTTGCTATGACTTTGCTATGCTTAATACTTGTCACTAGGGCCCGAGTGCCATGATTTCAGATCTGAACCTATTATGTTTTCATGAATATATGTTTGTTCTTGATCCTATCTTGCAAGTCTATAGTCACCTACTATGTGTTATGATCCGGCAACCCCGAAGTGACAATAATCGGGACCACTCCCGGTGATGACCATAGTTTGAGGAGTTCATGTATTCACTATGTGCTAATGCTTTGTTCCCGTTCTCTATTAAAAGGAGGCCTTAATATCCCTTAGTTTCCAATAGGACCCCGCTGCCACGGGAGGGTAGGACAAAAGATGTCATGCAAGTTCTTTTCCATAAGCACGTATGACTATATACGGAATACATGCCTACATTACATTGATGAACTGGAGCTAGTTCTGTGTCACCCTATGTTACAACAGTTACATAACAAACCACATCCGGCATAATTATCCATCACTAATCTGGTGCCTACAAGTTTTCCATATACTGGTTCTCGCTTATTTACTTTTCCGTTGCTACTGTTACAATCACTACAAAATACCAAAAACATTACTTTTGTTGTCTTTACTTTTGTTACCGTTACCACCACTATCATATTACTTTGCTACTAAACACTTTTCTTCAGATACTAAGTTTCAGGTGTGGTTGAATTGACAACTCAGCTGCTAATACTTGAGAATATTCTTTGGCTCACCTTGTGTCGAATCAATAAATTTGGGTTGAATACTCTACCCTCGAAAACTGTTGCGATCCCCTATACTTGTGGGTTATCAAGACCTTTTTCTGGCACCGTTGTCGGGGAGCATAGCTCTATTCTTTGAGTCACTTGGGATTTATATCTCCTGGACAGTATGAAGAACTTGAAAGATGATCGAACTACTATTTTACCCTCAACTACGAGGGGAGGTAAGGGACTGCCATCTAGCCTTGCACTAGATTCTCCTTCTGATATGAGTAAGTTTGCGACACCTAAACCTACTACTGCTGTGAATTCTGATATGTCGCACGTTATTGATGATGCCACTTCTGCTATGCATGATACTTATGATACAACTACTTCTATGCTTGATACTATTGTGCCCCTTGGTGAATTTCTTGATGAGCAAATTGCTAGGTCTAGAGAAAGAGAAATTATTGAACCCGAACGCGATGATGTTAGTGATGATGAAACTATGCCTGCTATTCCTGAGGGTTATCTTTTTGATGCTGAATCTTCTGCAGCTATTCTTGCTTGCCAGGATAGACTTGAACTTAAGAGGTTGCTAGTTAAATGGAGTAAAGAATCTTTTAGAGATAGAATGAAACCCGACCCTGCTTTTGCTACTTCACCTATCTATGTTCCTGATCAGGATTATTATGATTTTTTTGTTGATCCAGATATAATAACTTTGGTTGAATCTGATCCTTTTTATGGATATGAATCTGAAACTGTTGTGGCACATCTTACTAAGTTAAATGATATAGCTGCCCTGTTTACTAACAATGAGAGATCGCGCTACCTTTATTTACTCAAAATATTTCCGTTCTCATTAAAGGGTGATGCTAAGATATGGTTTAATTCTCTTGATCCTGGTTGTGTGCAAAGTCCCCAGGATATGATTTATTATTTCTCTGCTAAATATTTCCCTGCTCATAAGAAACAAGCTGCTTTGAGGGAAATATACAACTTTGTGCAAATTGAAAAAGAGAGTCTCCCACAAGCTTGGGGGAGGCTTCTCAAGTTACTTAATGCTTTGCCTGATCATCCTCTTAAGAAACCTGAAATATTTGATATCTTTTATAATGGACTAACTGATGCTTCCAAAGATTACCTGGATAGTTGTGCTGGTTCTCTTTTTAGGGAAAGAACACCGGATGACGCTGAAATTCTATTGAATAATATGTTCGCAAATGAAAATAATTGGGCACCTCCTGAGCCACCTCCTGAGCCAGTTCTAGAGCCAATTACTGAGCCTATTCCTAAACCAACTCCGAAGAAGAGAGGTGTTCTATTTCTCAGTCCTGAAGATATGCAAGAGGCAAAGAAATCTATGAAAGAAAAAGGTATTAAAGCTGAAGATGTTAAGAATTTACCTCCTATTGAAGAAATACATGGTCTTAATTTACCGCCTGCTGAAGAAGTATATGATATCAATTACTTATTCACTGAAGAACCTCCCGATATCCCGACACACTAGTAAAGGTAAATTCTCTCTATAGATATGATAAAGCTGAAGTCCCTCCTACTAAAATTGCTAGTCAGTGCTTGGATGAGTTTGATGACTTTATGTTTAAGCAAGATGACTTTAATGCTTATTTTGGTAGACAATTAAAATAGAATACTTTTATGATTAAATGCTTGGGTGATTATATGGCTGATATTAGAGGCGAACTTAAACTTGTTAGCAAACATGCTTCTATGGTTACCACTCAAGTAGAACAAGTACTTAAAGCTCAGAAAGAAGCGCTTGATGAAATGAATAGTAAGAAAAATGATTATGTTGTTAGAGTGGCTACTAGAACTGGTAGAATGACTCAGGAACCTTTGTATCCTGAAGGCCACCCTAAGAGAATCGAGCATGATTCTCAAAGAAATAATATTGATGTACCTAGTTCTTCTAAGAGGAAGAAAAAGAAAAATGATAGGACTTTGCAAACTTCTAGTGAACCTATTGCTGAACCACCTGAGAATCCAAATGATACCTCTATTTCTGATGCTGAAACACAATCAGGTGATGAACATGAACCTAGTGATAATGTTAATGATAATGTTCATGTTGATACTCAACCTAGTAATGATAATGATGTAGAAGTTGAACCTGCTGTTGATCTTGATAACCCACGATCAAAGAATCAACGTTATGATAAAAGAGACTTCGTTACTAGGAAACATGGTAAAGAAAGGGAACCATGGGTTCAGAAACCCATGCCTTTTCCTCCGAATCCATCCAAGAAAAAGGATGATGAGGATTTTGAGCGCTTTGCTAAAATGATTAGACTCATCTTTTTGCGTATGCGATTAACTGATGTGCTCAAAACAAATCCTTATGCTAAGTATATGAAGGATATTATTACTAATAAAAGAAAGATACCTGAAGCTGAAATTTCCACCATGCTTGCTAATTACACTTTTAAGGGTGGAATACCAAAGAAACTTGGAGATCCAGGAGTGCCTACTATACCATGCTCCATTAAGAGAAATTATGTTAAAACCGCTTTATGCGATCTTGGAGCCGGTGTTAGTGTTATGCCTCTCTCTTTATATCGTAGACTTGACTTGAATAAGTTGACACCTACTGAAATATCTTTGCAAATGGCTGACAAATCAACTGCTATACCTGTTGGTATTTGTGAGGATGTGCCTGTTGTGGTTGCAAAGGTTACTATTTTAACGGACTTTGTTATTCTTGATATTCCTGAGGATGATAGTATGTCTATTATTCTTGGAAGACCTTTCCTTAATACTGCAGGGGCCGTTATTGATTGCACCAAAGGCAATGTCACTTTTCATGTTAATGGCAATGAGCACACGGTACACTTTCCGAGAAAACAACCTCAAGTTTATAGTATCAACTCTATTGGAAAAATTCCATCAATTATATTTGGAGGTTTTGAATTTCCTCTCCATATTGTCAAGAAAAAGTATGATATTCTTATTGTTGGGGATTTTCATATCCCCGTTGAGGTAACTTAGTGTTATTCGAAATTTCTCCGGTTCCGTGATTATTCGGAATGAGTTTGTTAACAAGACTTGATCAACCTTGTTAGTGGGTTCATTTTGATGATCACGAGATGGATGAAACTAGAAGCACAAACTTCTGTACCCTCTTTTTATTTTATGTTATTTAGTAGAAATAAAGTAAAATAATATTTTTCTGTCCGTCTCCTGACTTATCCGTGGAGTATAAAAATATCCCGAAAATAAAAGTCCTCAGAATGCCATGCCAATTTAATATGATTTTTTCGGGAATATTTGAGGATTTACTGTGCAAAAATTACCGCGGGTGGAGCTGCCACCTGGCCACGAGGGTGGAGGGCGCGCCCTACCCCCCTGGGCGCGCCCCCCTGCCTCGTGGGCCCACGATGGCCCTTCTCCACATATTCCTGCACCCATCTTCTTCCTTTGCCTCACACAAACACGAAAAACCATCTCAAGCACGAGTTCCAGCCCCCGTTGCTGTGATTTTCGATCTCCTTGCTCAAAGCACCTCTCGCAAAACTGCTTGGGGAGATTGTTCCTTGAAATAATGAAGAAATTTTTTAGGGGCCCGTCGAGCCGAAGCTCTAAGGAAAAACAAAAGGAAGAAGAACAGAAGCCCAAATTTAATCTGCCCCGCACCACGGAGGTCCGGCCGTGTGAATGGCCTTCCGATGACTTCTTGAGGAGAGCCGGGATTTATGAGGATTTCTATTTATTGATTGAGAACGCCGGCCTCACCAACTTCCTCCACGACCAACATCATCAGTATCTCTTACTCACAAATACTTTTGTGCAAAACTTCTACTTTTTTCCCTAAGAAATCACCTCCGACAGTAGAGTTTCATTTATATGACGTTGTTAAAGAGATGACATTAGCTGAATTCTGCGAGGTTTGCAGAATACCCTTTGAGGGCACCTTAGATGAAGCCCACCGTAACGAAGTATAAGCTTTCATTAACACTATCACTGTGGGAGAAACCAGGAAGGTTTCTGATGCAAGGATCACTAGCATACATCTTCCTGTTTTACGTTACTTTGCCTTATTTGCTAGTCGTTGCTTAAATGGACGCGGGAACTGTGGGAACCTTAGTGTTCCTGATATTATTATTTTGCTCCATGGTTTATACCACAATAACTCTGTTAGTATGGGTGGAATTGTTGCTAGACGGTTAAGTCTGAACCGTACTAAGGGCCCCATCTTTGGAGGCATCTATGCTTCACGCCTAGCTGAACATTTTGAAATACCTATTAGGCATGAGGAGAAAGAAGAAACAGCGCTGCCCCGTGTTTATTTAGATTATAAGAGTATGATAGTGCATGACTTTCTTGTTAAGAATCGCGAAGGGGAGCTCAAATATAAATTATACTTTGATAAACACCACCCTGGAACTATTACTTTGCCTGCTCCTTCTTTGTTTAACTTGTCTGCAGAACCTCACATCGTTCCGTGGTCGGCTGTTCAAGCCTATCGGAATCCTGCACCAGCCCCGGAACCAAAGCCACAAGATGAGCCTCCACGACTATCTGTTTATTCTTGGGATCCAGAGGAGGCTGCCAGCCAGTGGCAGTCAGTATCTTCTTCGTCACAGTATGACCCCAGCTTCACCTACGGGAATCCGCCAGGCTATCCCTGGCATTAGACTAACTTAGGTCAAAAGCCTAAGCTTGGGGGAGTACGTATTTCCCACCGACAGTACATTCATGTTCACACACACACTCATTGCTAGATGTCGGTGCTCATACTTTTTCACTGTAATATCCATGCTAGTTTACTTTCTTTTTCTAGCTTTCTTCTTGTGTGTTTGATAAACCTTAAGAAAAACCAAAAAAAAATTAGTTAGTTTACTTTCCATGCTTGTAGTAGAATTAAAAAGAAAACCCCAAAAAATATTTCTTGTTCTTCTTTTACTTGTTGGGAGCTTTCCTGTGTAAATAGTTTTTATTTTCTTTTCTTTCTTTTGGGGGTTGAGAAGACCATATTGAAAATGCTTAGTGGCTCTTATATGCATGATTGTTTATTTAACTTAGAGCCCATATTACTTGTCTTCTCTCTTGAGTTGAATGCTTGCAGATTCCAGCTTAGTCCAATGCACATGCACTCTTATTATTATGCACACGGTTCGGTCATGCAAGTGAAAGGCAATAATGATGATATATGATGGACTTATTGGAATGAGAAAAGCTGGTATGAACTCGACCTCTCTTGTTTTTGTAAATATGATGATTCATCGTTCCTGCTTCAGCTATTATGAAGTAAACATATTTGCAATGACATTTAGAGATTATAGTTGCTTGTGCCATGCTTGATTAGCTATGAGTTATAATGTTTTACCTTGCGTGCCAACATGCTATTAGAATGATTATGATGTGGTATGATGGGATGGTATCCTCCATTAAATGTATTGAGTGACTCGACTTGGCACATGTTCACGCATGTAGTTGAATCAAATCAACATAGCCTTCATGATATTTATGTTCATGGTGGATTATATCCTACTCATGCTTGTATTCGGTGTAAATTAATTTTAATGCATGTTTACGACTCTTGTCGCTCTCTCAGTTGGTCGCTTCCCAGTCTTTTGCTAGCCTTCACCTGTACTAAGCGGGAATACTGCTTGTGCATCCAAACTCCTTAAACCCCAAAGTTATTCCATATGAGTCCACTATACCTACCTATTTGCGGTACTTACCTGTCGTTCCAAGTAAATTTGTATGTGCCAAACTCTAAACCTTCAACTAAACATTCTGTTTTGCATGCTAGAATAGCTCATATGTCAACTAGAGCTGCCCTTATCTTTTGTGTTAGGTGGGTTATTCTCAAGAGGAGTGGACTCCGCTCCTCATTCATGAGAAAATGGCTGGTATCCGGGATGCCCAGTCCCATGCTTTAGGCAAACTAAATCAAAATAACTGCAAACAGAACTCCCCTTGGGACCCGTTGAATGTTGGAGGCACTCATTGTTTCGAGCAAGCCATGGATTGATGCTTGTGGAGGAAGGGGAGTATAAACTTTACCATTCTGTTTGGGAACCGCCTATACTCTGTTTAGCATGGAAGATATCGTCGTCTTTTAGTTGTTATGTTGACAATGAAAGTATGCCGCTCAAAATATAATTTATCTCTATTTCAAAACCGAGCTCTGGCACCTCTACAAATCCCTGCTTCCCTCTGCGAAGGGCCTGTCTATTTACTTTTATGTTGAGTCATCACCCTTCTTATTAAAAGCACCCGCTGGAGAGCACACTGTCGTTTGCATTCATTATTATTGGATTATATTGGGTATGACTTGACTGGATCTCTTTTACCATGGATTACAATGTTTAGTCAGTCCTTGATCTTTAAAGGTGCTCCGCATTTATGTTTTGCAGTCTCGGAAAGGGCTAGCGAGATACCATTTTGTTATATCATGTTATGATTGTTTTAAGAAAGTGTTGTCATCCGAGTTTTATTATTATGGCTCGCTAGCTGATTATGCTATTGATATGAGTAATTGTGAGACCTACATGTTATTGTGAGTATGATTAGTTCATAATAATTGTTGAAACTTGAATGCTGGCTTTTCATGTTTACAACAACAAGAGCAAACATGGTTTGTAAAAGTTTTTCTTTTTCTCTTTCAGTTTATCAACTGAATTGCTTGAGGACAAGCAAGGGTTTAAGCTTGGGGGAGTTGATACGTCTCCGTCATATCTACTTTTCCAAACACTTTTGCCCTTGTTTTGGACTCTAATTTGTATGATTTGAATGGAACTAACCCGGACTAACGCTGTTTTCAGCAGAATTGCCATGGTGTTGTTTTATGTGCAGAAAATAAAAGTTCTCGGAATGACCTGAAACTCCATCGAACACCTTAGAAAAAACAATAAAAAATCCTCGCAAAAGATGAAGACCAGGGGGCCCACACCCTGCTCACGACGGTGGGGGGCGCCCCCCTAGGCGCGCCCCCCTACCTTGTGGCCCCCCTAGTGGCCCTCCGACGCCAACTCCAACTCCATATATTGGCTTTCGGGGAGAAAAAAATCAGAGAGAAGAAATAATCATGTTTTACGATATGGAGCCGCCGCCAAGCCCTAATCTCTCTCGGGAGGGCTGATCTGGAGTCCGTTCGGGGCTCCAGAGAGGGGGATTCGTCGCCGTCATCATCATCAACCATCCTCCATCACCAATTTCATGATGCTCACGGCCGTGTGTGAGTAATTGCATCGTAGGCTTGCTGGACGGTGATGGGTTGGATGAGATTTATCATGTAATCGAGTTAGTTTTGTTAGGGTTTGATCCATAGTATCTGTTGGAAATATGCCCTAGAGGCAATAATAAAAGCATTATTATTATATTTCTTTGTTCATGATAATTGTCTTTATTCATGCTATAATTGTGTTATCCGGAAATCGTAATACATGTGTGAATAACAGACACCAACATGTCCCTAGTGAGCCTCTAGTTGACTAGCTCGTTGATCAATAGATAGTCATGGTTTCCTGGCTATGGACATTGGATGCCATTGATAACGGGATCACATCATTAGGATAATGATGTGATGGACAAGACCCAATCCTAAGCATAGCGTGAGATCGTGTAGTTCGTTTGCTAGAGCTTTTCTAATGTCAAGTATCTTTTCCTTTGACCATGAGATCGTGTAACTCCCGGATACCGTAGGAGTGCTTTGGGTGTATCAAACGTCACAACGTAACTGGGTGACTATAAAGGTGCATTACAGGTATCTCCGAAAGTGTCTGTTGGGTTGACACGGATCGAGACTGGGATTTGTCACTCCGTGTGACGGAGAGATATCACTGGGCCCACTCGGTAATGCATCATCATAATGAGCTCAAAGTGACCAAGTGTCTGGTCATGGGATCATGCATTACGGTACGAGTAAAGTGACTTGCCGGTAACGAGATTGAACGAGGTATTGGGATACCGACGATCGAATCTCGGGCAAGTAACATATCGATTGACAAAGGGAATTGCATACGGGGTTGATTAAATCCTCGACATCGTGGTTCATCCGATGAGATCATCGTGGAGCATGTGGGAGCCAACATGGGTATCCAGATCCCGCTGTTGGTTATTGACCGGAGAGCGATCTCGGTCATGTCTACATGTCTCCCAAACCCGTAGGGTCTACACACTTAAGGTTCAGTGACGCTAGGGTTGTAGGGATATGTATATGAAGTAACCCGAATGTTGTTCAGAGTCCCGGATGAGATCCCGGACGTCACGAGGAGTTCCAGAATGGTCCGGAGGTAAAGATTTATATATGGGAAGTCCTGTTTCGGGCATCGGGACAAGTTTCGGGGTTATCGGTATTGTACCGGGACCACCGGAAGGGTCCCGCGGGTCCACCGGGTGAGTCCACCTGTCCCGGGGGGCCACATGGGCTGTAGGGGGTGCGCCTTGGCCTACATGGGCCAAGGACACCAGCCCCACATAGGCCCATGCGCCTAGGGTTTGAGGGGGGAAGAGTCCTAGGAGGGGAAGGCACCTCCTAGGTGCCTTGGGGGGGAGGGAAACCCCCCTTGGCCGCCGCCCCCCTAGGACATTGGATCTCCTAGGGCCATCCACCCCCCCCCCTTGGCCCTCCTATATATAGTGGGGGAGAGGAGGGACTTCATACCTTGGCCTTTGGTTGCCTCCTTCTCCCTCTCCAACATCTCCTCCTCCTCCATAGTGCTTAGCGAAGCTCTGCCGGAGTACTGCAGCTCCATCAACACCACGCCGTCATGCTGCTGCTGGTGCCATCTCCCTCAACCTCTCCTCCCTCCCTTGCTGGATCAAGAAGGAGGAGACGTGCCTGTTCCGTACGTGTGTTGAACGCGGAGGTGCCGTCCGTTCGGTGCTAGGATCTCCGGTGATTTGGATCACGTCGTGTTCGACTACATCATCCCCGTTCTTTGAACGCTTCTGCTCGCGATCTACAAGGTATGTAGATGCATCTAATCACTCGTTGCTAGATGAACTCATAGATGGATCTTGGTGAAACCATAGGAAAATTTTTGTTTTCTGCAACGTTCCCCAAAAGTGGCATCATGAGCTAGGTCTATGCGTAGTTCTCTTGCACGAGTAGAACACAATTTGTTGTGGGCGTAGATTTGTCTACTTTCTTGTCGCTACTAGTCTTATCTTGCTTCAGCGGTATTGTGGGATGAAGCGGCCCGGACCAACCTTACACGTACGCTTACGTGAGACCGGTTCCACCGACTAACATGCACTAGTTGCAAAAGGTGGCTGGCGGGTGTCTGTCTCTCCTACTTTAGTTGAAGCGGATTCGATGAAAAGGTTCCTTATAAAGGGTAAATAGAAGTTGACAAATCACGTTGTGGCTTTCACGTAGGTAAGAAAACGTTCTTGCTAGAGCCCTACTTCAGCCACGTAAAACTTGCAAACAACAATTAGAGGACGTCTAACTTGTTTTTGCGGCAAGTGCTTTGTGATATGATATGGCCAAAGTTGTGATGAATGATGAATGATCTATATGTCATGTATGAGATGTTCATGCTATTGTAATAGGAATCACCACTTGCATGTCGATGAGTATGACAACCGGCAGGAGCCATAGGAGTTGTCTTTATTTTTTGTATGACCTGCGTGTCATTGAAGAACGCCATGTAAACTACTTTACTTTATTACTAAACGCGTTAGTCATAGAAGTAGAAGTAGTCGTTGGCGTGACAACTTCATGAAGACACGATGATGGAGATCATGATGATGGAGATCATGGTGTCATGCCGGTGACAAGATGATCATGGAGCCCCGAAGATGAAGATCAAAGGAGCTATATGATATTGGCCATATCATGTCACTACTTTATATAATTGCATGTGATGTTTATTATGTTTTATGCATCTTGTTTACTTAGGAAGACGGTAGTAAATAAGATGATCCCTTACAAAATTTCAAGAAGTGTTCTCCCCTAACTGTGCACCGTTGCTACAGTTCGTCGTTTCGAAGCACCACGTGATGATCGGGTGTGATAGATTCTTACGTTCACATACAATGGGTGTAAGACAGTTTTACACAGCGAAAACACTTAGGGTTAACTTGACGAGCCTAGCATGTAGAGACATGGCCTCGGAACACGGAGACCGAAAGGTCGAACACGAGTCGTATGGAAGATACGATCAACATGAGAATGTTCACCGACGATGACTAGTCCGTCTCACGTGATGATCGGACACGGCCTAGTCGACTTGGATCGTGTAACACTTAGATGACCAAAGGGATGTCAAATATGAGTGGGAGTTCATTATAATTTGATTAGATGAACTTAATTATCATGAACTTAGTCTAAATATTTTACAATATGTCTTGTAGATCAAATGGCCAACGTAGTCCTCAACTTCAACGCGTTCCTAGAGAAAACCAAGCTGAAATACGATGGCAGCAACTATACGGACTGGGTCCGGAACCTGAGGATCATCCTCATAGCTGCCAAGAAAGATTATGTCCTACAAGCACCGCTAGGTGATGCACCTATTCTCCCTGCAGAACAAGACGTTATGAACGCTTGGCAGGCACGTTCCGATGACTACTCCCTCGTTCAGTGCGGCATGCTTTACAGCCTAGAGCCAGGGCTCCAAAAGCGTTTTGAGAGACATGGAGCATATGAGATGTTCGAAGAGCTGAAAATGGTTTTCCAAGATCATGCCCGGGTCGAGAGATATGAAGTCTCCGACAAATTCTTCAGTTGTAAGATGGAGGAAAATAGTTCTGTCAGTGAGCACATACTCACTATGTCTAGGTTACATAACCGCTTGACTCAGCTGGGAGTTAATCTCCCGGATGATGCGGTCATTGACAGAATCCTCCAGTCGCTTCCACCAAGCTACAAGAGCTTTGTGATGAACTTCAATATGCAGGGGATGGAAAAGACCATTCCTGAAGTATTTGCTATGCTGAAATCAGCAGAGGTAGAAGTCAAGAAGGAACATCAAGTGTTGATGGTCAATAAAACCACTAAGTTCAAGAAGGGCAAGGGTAAAAAGAACTTCAAGAAGGACGGCAAGGTAGTTGCCGCGCCCAGCAAGCAAGCTGCCGGGAAGAAGCCAAAGAATGGACCCAAGCCCGAGACTGAGTGCTTTTATTGCAAGGAAAGTGGTCACTGGAAGCGGAACTGCCCCAAATACTTAGCGGACAAGAAGGCCGGCAAAACCAAAGGTATATTTGATATACATGTAATTGATGTGTACCTTACTAGTAATCGTAGTGACTCCTGGGTATTTGATACCGGTGCCGTTGCTCATATTTGTAACACACAGCAGGAGCTGCGGAATAAACGGAGACTGGCGAAGGACGAGGTGACGATGCGCGTCGGGAATGGTTCCAAGGTCAATGTGATCGCCGTCGGCACGCTACCTCTACATTTACCTACGGGATTAGTTTTGAACCTCAATAATTGTTATTTAGTGCCAAGTTTGAGCATGAACATTGTATCAGGATCTCGTTTAATTCGAGATGGCTACTCATTTAAATCCGAGAATAATGGTTGTTCTATTTATATGAGAGATATGTTTTATGGTCATGCTCCGATGGTGAATGGTTTATTCTTTATGAATCTCGAGCGTAATGCTACGCATATTCATAGTGTAAGTACCAAAAGATGTAAGATTGATAGTGATAGTCCCACATACTTGTGGCACTGCCGCCTTGGTCACATAGGTGTCAAACGCATGAAGAAGCTCCATGCTGATGGACTTTTAGAGTCTCTTGATTACGAATCATTTGACACGTGCGAACCATGCCTCATGGGTAAAATGACCAAGACTCCATTCTCAGGAACAATGGAGCGAGCAACCAACTTATTGGAAATCATACATACTGATGTGTGCGGTCCAATGAGTGTTGAGGCTCGCGGTGGCTATCGTTATGTTCTCACCCTCACTGATGACTTGAGTAGATATGGGTATGTCTACTTAATGAAACACAAGTCTGAGACCTTTGAAAAGTTCAAGGAATTTCAGAGTGAAGTTGAGAATCAACGTGACAGGAAAATCAAGTTTCTACGATCAGATCGTGGAGGAGAATACTTGAGTCACGAGTTTGGTACACACTTAAGAAAATGTGGAATAGTTTCACAACTCACGCCGCCTGTAACACCTCAGCGCAATGGTGTGTCCGAAGGTCGTAATCGCACTCTATTAGATATGGTGCGATCTATGATGTCTCTTGCCGATTTACCACTATCTTTTTGGGGCTATGCTTTAGAGACTGACGCATTCACTTTAAATAGGGCACCGTCGAAATCCGTTGAGACGACACCGTATGAATTATGGTTTGGGAAGAAACCTAAGCTGTCGTTTCTAAAAGTTTGCGGATGCGATGCTTATGTCAGGAAACTTCAACCTGAAAAGCTCGAACCCAAATCGGAAAAATGCGTCTTCATAGGATACCCTAAAGAAATTGTTGGGTATATCTTCTACTTCAGATCCGAAGGCAAGATCTTTGTTGCCAAGAATGGGTCCTTTCTGGAGAAAGAGTTTCTCTCGAAAGAAGTAAGTGGGAGGAAAGTAGAGCTTGATGAAGTATTACCTCTTGAACCGGAAAATGGCGCAACTCAAGAAAATGTTCCTGACGTGTCTGCACCGACTAGAGAGGAAGTTAATGATGATGATCAAGATACTTCTGATCAAGCTCCTACTGAAATTCGAAGGTCCACAAGGACACGTTCCGCACCGGAGTGGTACGGCAACCCTGTCTTGGAAATCATGTTGTTAGACAACAGTGAACCTTCTAACTATGAAGAAGCGATGGCGGGCCTGGATTCCGACAGATGGCTAGAAGCCATGAAATCCGAGATAGGATCCATGTATGAAAACGAAGTATGGACTTTGACTAACTTGCCCGTTGAGCGGCGAGCCATAGAAAATAAATGGATCTTTAAGAGGAAGACAGACGCGGATGGTAATGTGACCATCTATAAAGCTCGGCTTGTCGCTAAGGGTTATCGACAAGTTCAAGGGGTTGACTACGATGAGACTTTCTCACCGGTAGCGAAGCTGAAGTCCGTCCGAATCATGTTATCAATTGCCGCATTTTATGATTATGAAATTTGGAAAATGGACGTCAAAACGGCATTCCTTAATGGTTTCCTTAAGGAAGAATTGTATATGATGCAGCCGGAAGGTTTTGTCGATCCTAAGAATGCTGACAAGGTGTGCAAGCTCCAACGCTCGATTTATGGGCTGGTGCAAGCATCTCGGAGTTGGAACATTCGTTTTGATGATCAAAGCGTTTGGGTTCACACAGACTTATGGAGAAGCCTGTGTTTACAAGAAAGTGAGTGGGAGCTCTATAGCATTTCTCATACTATATGTAGATGACATACTTCTGATGGGAAATGATATAGAACTTTTGGACAGCATCAAGGCCTATTTGAATAAGAGTTTTTCAATGAAGGACCTTGGAGAAGCTGCTTATATATTAGGCATCAAGATCTATAGGGATAGATCGAGACGCCTCATAGGTCTTTCACAAAGCACATATCTTGATAAGATTTTGAAGAAGTTCAAAATGGATTAGTCCAAGAAAGGGTTCTTGCCTGTTTTACAAGGTGTGATATTGAGCTCAGCTCAATGTCCGACCACGACAGAAGATATAGAAGAGATGAGTGTCATCCCCTATGCCTCAGCCATAGGTTCTATTATGTATGCCATGCTGTGTACCAGACCTTATGTAAACCTTGTCGTAAGTTTGGTAGGAAGGTACCAAAGTAATCCAGGCAAGCAACACTGGACAGCGGTCAAGAATGTCCTGAAGTACCTGAAAAGGACTAAGGAAATGTTTCTCGTTTATGGAGGTGACGAAGAGCTCGTCGTAAAGGGTTACGTCGACGCTAGCTTCGACACAGATCTGGATGACTCTAAGTCACAGACCAGATACGTGTATATTTTGAATGGTGGGGCAGTAAGCTGGTGCAGTTGCAAGCAGAGCGTCGTGGCGGGATCTACATGTGAAGCGGAGTACATGGCAGCCTCGGAGGCAGCACATGAAGCAATATGGGTGAAGGAGTTCATCACTGACCTAGGAGTCATACCCAATGCGTCAGGGCCGATCAAGCTCTTCTGTGACAACACTGGAGCTATTGCACTTGACAAGGAGCCCAGGTTTCACAAGAAGACAAGGCACATCAAGCGTCGCTTCAACTCCATTCGTGAAAATGTTCAAGATGGAGACATAGAGATTTGTAAAATACATACGGACCTGAATGTAGCGGATCCGTTGACTAAACCTCTCCCTAGAGCAAAACATGATCAACACCAGAATTCCATGGGTGTTCGATTCATCGCAATGAAACTAGATTATTGACTCTAGTGCAAGTGGGAGACTGTTGGAAATATGCCCTAGAGGCAATAATAAAAGCATTATTATTATATTTCTTTGTTCATGATAATTGCCTTTATTCATGCTATAATTGTATTATCCGGAAATCGTAATACATGTGTGAATAACAGACACCAACATGTCCCTAGTGAGCCTCTAGTTGACTAGCTCGTTGATCAATAGATAGTCATGGTTTCCTGGCTATGGACATTGGATGCCATTGATAACGGGATCACATCATTAGGATAATGATGTGATGGACAAGACCCAATCCTAAGCATAGCGTGAGATCGTGTAGTTCGTTTGCTAGAGCTTTTCTAGTGTCAAGTATCTTTTCCTTTAACCATGAGATCGTGTAACTCCCGGATACCGTATGAGTGCTTTGGGTGTATCAAACGTCACAACGTAACTGGGTGACTATAAAGGTGCATTACAGGTATCTCCGAAAGTGTCTGTTGGGTTGACACGGATCGACACTGGGATTTGTCACTCCGTATGACGGAGAGATATCACTGGGCCCACTCGGTAATGCATCATCATAATGAGCTCAAAGTGACCAAGTGTCTGGTCACGGGATCATGCATTACGGTACGAGTAAAGTGACTTGCCGGTAACGAGATTGAACGAGGTATTGGGATACCGACGATCGAATCTCGGGCAAGTAACATATCGATTGACAAAGGGAATTGCATACGGGGTTGATTAAATCCTCAACATCGTGGTTCATCCGATGAGATCATCGTGGAGCATGTGGGAGCCAACATGGGTATCCAGATCCCGCTGTTGGTTATTGACCGGAGAGCGATCTCGGTCATGTCTACATGTCTCCCGAACCCGTAGGGTCTACACACTTAAGGTTCAGTGACGCTAGGGTTGTAGGGATATGTATATGCAGTAACCCGAATGTTGTTCGGAGTCCCGGATGAGATCCCGGACGTCACGAGGAGTTTCGGAATGGTCCGGAGGTAAAGATTTATATATGGGAAGTCCTGTTTCGGGCATCGGGACAAGTTTCGGGGTTATCGGTATTGTACCGGGACCACCGGAAGGGTCCCGGGGTCCACCGGGTGGGTCCACCTATCCCGGGGGGGCACATGGGCTGTAGGGGGTGCGCCTTGGCCTACATGGGCCAAGGGCACCAGCCCCACATAGGCCCATGCGCCTAGGGTTTGAGGGGGGAAGAGTCCTAGGAGGGGAAGGCACCTCCTAGGTGCCTTGGGGGGGGAGGGAAACCCCCCTTGGCCGCCGCCCCCCTAGGAGATTGGATCTCCTAGGGCCATCCACCCCCCCCCTTGGCCCTCCTATATATAGTGGGGGAGAGGAGGGACTTCATACCTTGGCCTTTGGTTGCCTCCTTCTCCCTCTCCAACGTCTCCTCCTCCTCCATAGTGCTTAGCGAAGCTCTGCCGGAGTACTGCAGCTCCATCAACACCACGCCGTCATGCTGCTGCTGGTGCCATCTCCCTCAACCTCTCCTCCCTCCCTTGCTGGATCAAGAAGGAGGAGACGTGCCTGTTCCGTACGTGTGTTGAACGCGGAGGTGCCGTCCGTTCGGTGCTAGGATCTCCGGTGATTTGGATCACGTCGTGTTCGACTACATCATCCCCGTTCTTTGAACGCTTCCGCTCGCGATCTACAAGGTATGTAGATGCATCTAATCACTCGTTGCTAGATGAACTCATAGATGGATCTTGGTGAAACCGTAGGAAAATTTTTGTTTTCTGCAACGTTCCCCAACAGTGGCATCATGAGCTAGGTCTATGCGTAGTTCTCTTGCACGAGTAGAACACAATTTGTTGTGGGCATAGATTTGTCAACTTTCTTGCCGCTACTAGTCTTATCTTGCTTCAGCGGTATTGTGGGATGAAGCGGCCCGGACCAACCTTACACGTACGCTTACGTGAGACCGGTTCCACCGACTAACATGCACTAGTGGCATAAGGTGGCTGGCGGGTGTCTGTCTCTCCTACTTTAGTTGAAGCGGATTCGATGAAAAGGGTCCCTATGAAGGGTAAATAGAAGTTGACAAATCACGTGTGGCTTTCACGTAGGTAAGAAAACGTTCTTGCTAGAACCCTACTTCAGCCACGTAAAACTTGCAAACAACAATTAGAGGACGTCTAACTTGTTTTTGCAGCAAGTGCTTTGTGATATGATATGGCCAAAGTTGTGATGAATGATGAATGATCTATATGTCATGTATGAGATGTTCATGCTATTGTAATAGGAATCACGACTTGCATGTCGATGAGTATGACAACCGGCAGGAGCCATAGGAGTTGTCTTTATTTTTTGTATGACCTACGTGTCATTGAAGAACGCCATGTAAACTACTTTAATTTATTACTAAACGCGTTAGTCATAGAAGTAGAAGTAGTCGTTGGCGTGACAACTTCATGAAGACACGATGATGGAGATCATGATGATGGAGATCATGGTGTCATGCCGGTGACAAGATGATCATGGAGCCCCGAAAATGAAGATCAAAGGAGCTATATGATATTGGCCATATCATGTCACTACTTTATATAATTGCATGTGATGTTTATTATGTTTTATGCATCTTGTTTACTTAGGACGACGGTAGTAAATAAGATGATCCCTTACAAAATTTCAAGAAGTGTTCTCCCCTAACTGTGCACCGTTGCTACAGTTCGTCGTTTCGAAGCACCACGTGATGATCGGGTGTGATAGATTCTTACGTTCACATACAATGGGTGTAAGACAGTTTTACATAGCGAAAACACTTAGGGTTAACTTGACGAGCCTAGCATGTAGAGACATGGCCTCGGAACACGGAGACCGAAAGGTCGAACACGAGTCGTATGGAAGATACGATCAACATGACAATGTTCACCGACGATGACTAGTCCGTCTCACGTGATGATCGGACACGGCCTAGTCGACTCGGATCGTGTAACACTTAGATGACCAAAGGGATGTCAAATATTAGTGGGAGTTCATTATAATTTGATTAGATGAACTTAATTATCATGAACTTAGTCTAAATATTTTACAATATGTCTTGTAGATCAAATGGCCAACGTAGTCCTCAACTTCAACGCGTTCCTAGAGAAAACCAAGCTGAAATACGATGGCAGCAACTATACGGACTGGGTCCGGAACCTGAGGATCATCCTCATAGCTGCCAAGAAAGATTATGTCCTACAAGCACCGCTAGGTGATGCACCTGTTCTCCCTGCAGAACAAGACGTTATGAACGCTTGGCAGGCACGTTCCGATGACTACTCCCTCGTTCAGTGCGGCATGCTTTACAGCCTAGAGCCGGGGCTCCAAAAGCGTTTTGAGAGACATGGAGCATATGAGATGTTCGAAGAGCTGAAAATGGTTTTCCAAGATCATGCCCGGGTCGAGAGATATGAAGTCTCCGACAAATTCTTCAGCTGTAAGATGGAGGAAAATAGTTCTGTCAGTGAGCACATACTCACTATGTCTGGGTTACATAACCGCTTGACTCAGATGGGAGTTAATCTCCCGGATGATGCGGTCATTGACAGAATCCTCCAGTCGCTTCCACCAAGCTACAAGAGCTTTGTGATGAACTTCAATATGCAGGGGATGGAAAAGACCATTCCTGAAGTATTCGCTATGCTGAAATCAGCAGAGGTAGAAGTCAAGAAGGAACATCAAGTGTTGATGGTCAATAAAACTACTAAGTTCAAGAAGGGCAAGGGTAAAAAGAACTTCAAGAAGGACGGCAAGGTAGTTGCCGCGCCCAGCAAGCAAGCTGCCGGGAAGAAGCCAAAGAATGGACCCAAGCCCGAGACTGAGTACTTTTATTGCAAGGAAAGTGGTCACTGGAAGCGGAACTGCCCCAAATACTTAGCAGACAAGAAGGCCGGCAAAACCAAAGGTATATTTGATATACATGTAATTGATGTGTACCTTACCAGTAATCGTAGTGACTCCTGGGTATTTGATACCGGTGCCGTTGCTCATATTTGTAAAACACAACAGGAGCTGCGGAATAAACGGAGACTGGCGAAGGACGAGGTGACGATGCGCGTCGGGAATGGTTCCAAGGTCAATGTGATCGCCGTCGGCACGCTACCTCTACATTTACCTACGGGATTAGTTTTGAACCTCAATAATTGTTATTTAGTGCCAAGTTTGAGCATGAACATTGTATCAGGATCTCGTTTAATTCGAGATGGCTACTCATTTAAATCCGAGAATAATGGTTGTTCTATTTATATGAGAGATATGTTTTATGGTCATGCTCCGATGGTGAATGGTTTATTCTTTATGAATCTCGAGCGTAATGCTACGCATATTCATAGTGTAAGTACCAAAAGATGTAAGATTGATAGTGATAGTCCCACATACTTGTGGCACTGCCGCCTTGGTCACATAGGTGTCAAACGCATGAAGAAGCTCCATGCTGATGGACTTTTAGAGTCTCTTGATTACGAATCATTTGACACGTGCGAACCATGCCTCATGGGTAAAATGACCAAGACTCCATTCTCAGGAACAATGGAGCGACCAACCAACTTATTGGAAATCATACATACTGATGTGTGCGGTCCAATGAGTGTTGAGGCTCGCGGTGGCTATCGTTATGTTCTCACCCTCACTGATGACTTGAGTAGATATGGGTATGTCTACTTAATGAAACACAAGTCTGAGACCTTTGAAAAGTTCAAGGAATTTCAGAGTGAAGTTGAGAATCAACGTGACAGGAAAATCAAGTTTCTACGATCAGATCGTGGAGGAGAATACTTGAGTCACGAGTTTGGTACACACTTAAGAAAATGTGGAATAGTTTCACAACTCACGCCGCCTGTGACACCTCAGCGTAATGGTGTGTCCGAACGTCGTAATCGCACTCTATTAGATATGGTGCGATCTATGATGTCTCTTGCCGATTTACCACTATCTTTTTGGGGCTATGCTTTAGAGACTGCCGCATTCACTTTAAATAGGGCACCGTCGAAATCCGTTGAGACGACACCGTATGAATTATGGTTTGGGAAGAAACCTAAGCTGT
Organism: Triticum timopheevii; assembly: GCA_963921465.1. Lineage (NCBI taxonomy): Eukaryota > Viridiplantae > Streptophyta > Magnoliopsida > Poales > Poaceae > Triticum > Triticum timopheevii. The sequence goes on from OY997271.1 coordinate 10,170,756, forward strand.
CGTTTCTAAAAGTTTGGGGATGCGATGCTTATGTCAGGAAACTTCAACCTGAAAAGCTCGAACCCAAATCGGAAAAATGCGTCTTCATAGGATACCCTAAAGAAACTGTTGGGTATATCTTCTACTTCAGATCCGAAGGCAAGATCTTTGTTGCCAAGAATGGGTCCTTTCTGGAGAAAGAGTTTCTCTCGAAAGAAGTAAGTGGGAGGAAAGTAGAGCTTGATGAAGTATTACCTCTTGAACCGGAAAATGGCGCAACTCAAGAAAATGTTCCTGAGGTGTCTGCACCGACTAGAGAGGAAGTTAATGATGATGATCAAGATACTTCTAATCAAGCTCCTACTGAAATTCGAAGGTCCACAAGGACACGTTCCGCACCGGAGTGGTACGGCAACCCTGTCTTGGAAATCATGTTGTTAGACAACAGTGAACCTTCTAACTATGAAGACGCGATGGCGGGCCCGGATTCCGACAGATGGCTAGAAGCCATGAAATCCGAGATAGGATCCATGTATGAAAACGAAGTATGGACTTTGACTAACTTGCCCGTTGAGCGGCGAGCCATAGAAAATAAATGGATCTTTAAGAGGAAGACAGACGCGGATGGTAATGTGACCATCTATAAAGCTCGGCTTGTCGCTAAGGGTTATCGACAAGTTCAAGGGGTTGACTACGATGAGACTTTCTCACCGGTAGCGAAGCTGAAGTCCGTCCGAATCATGTTATCAATTGCCGCATTTTATGATTATGAAATTTGGAAAATGGACGTCAAAACGGCATTCCTTAATGGTTTCCTTAAGGAAGAATTGTATATGATGCAGCCGGAAGGTTTTGTCGATCCTAAGAATGCTGACAAGGTGTGCAAGCTCCAACGCTCGATTTATGGGCTGGTGCAAGCATCTCGGAGTTGGAACATTCGTTTTGATGATCAAAGCGTTTGGGTTCACACAGACTTATGGAGAAGCCTGTGTTTACAAGAAAGTGAGTGGGAGCTCTATAGCATTTCTCATACTATATGTAGATGACATACTTCTGATGGGAAATGATATAGAACTTTTGGACAGCATCAAGGCCTATTTGAATAAGAGTTTTTCAATGAAGTACCTTGGAGAAGCTGCTTATATATTAGGCATCAAGATCTATAGGGATAGATCGAGACGCCTCATAGGTCTTTCACAAAGCACATATCTTGATAAAATTTTGAAGAAGTTCAAAATGGATCAGTCCAAGAAAGGGTTCTTGCCTGTTTTACAAGGTGTGATATTGAGCTCAGCTCAATGTCCGACCACGGCAGAAGATATAGAAGAGATGAGTGTCATCCCCTATGCCTCAGCCATAGGTTCTATTATGTATGCCATGCTGTGTACCAGACCTTATGTAAACCTTGCCGTAAGTTTGGTAGGAAGGTACCAAAGTAATCCCGGCAAGGAACACTGGAAAACGGTCAAGAATGTCCTGAAGTACCTGAAAAGGACTAAGGAAATGTTTCTCGTTTATGGAGGTGACGAAGAGCTCGTCGTAAAGGGTTACGTCGACGCTAGCTTCGACACAGATCTGGATGACTCTAAGTCACAGACCGGATACGTGTATATTTTGAATGGTGGGGCAGTAAGCTGGTGCAGTTGCAAGCAGAGCGTCGTGGCGGGATCTACATGTGAAGCGGAGTACATGGCAGCCTCGGAGGCAGCACATGAAGCAATATGGGTGAAGGAGTTCATCACCTACCTAGGAGTCATACCCAATGCGTCAGGGCTGATCAAGCTCTTCTGTGACAACACTGGAGCTATTGCACTTGCCAAGGAGCCCAGGTTTCACAAGAAGACAAGGCACATCAAGCGTCGCTTCAACTCCATTCGTGAAAATGTTCAAGATGGAGACATAGAGATTTGTAAAATACATACGGACCTGAATGTAGCGGATCCATTGACTAAACCTCTCCCTAGAGCAAAACATGATCAACACCAGAATTCCATGGGTGTTCGATTCATCGCAATGTAACTAGATTATTGACTCTAGTGCAAGTGAGAGACTGTTGGAAATATGCCCTAGAGGCAATAATAAAAGCATTATTATTATATTTCTTTGTTCATGATACTTTATTCATGCTATAATTGTGTTATCCGGAAATCGTAATACATGTGTGAATAACAGACACCAACATGTCCCTAGTGAGCCTCTAGTTGACTAGCTCGTTGATCAATAGATAGTCATGGTTTCCTGGCTATGGACATTGGATGCCATTGATAACGGGATCACATCATTAGGATAATGATGTGATGGACAAGACCCAATCCTAAGCATAGCGTGAGATCGTGTAGTTCGTTTGCTAGAGCTTTTCTAATGTCAAGTATCTTTTCCTTTGACCATGAGATCGTGTAACTCCCGGATACCGTAGGAGTGCTTTGGGTGTATCAAATGTCACAACGTAACTGGGTGACTATAAAGGTGCATTACAGGTATCTCCGAAAGTGTCTGTTGGGTTGACACGGATCGAGACTGGGATTTGTCACTCCGTACGACGGAGAGATATCACTGGGCCCACTCGGTAATGCATCATCATAATGAGCTCAAAGTGACCAAGTGTCTGGTCACGGGATCATGCATTACGGTACGAGTAAAGTGACTTGCCGGTAATGAGATTGAACGAGGTATTGGGATACCGACGATCGAATCTCGGGCAAGTAACATATCGATTGACAAAGGGAATTGCATACGGGGTTGATTAAATCCTCGACATCATGGTTCATCCGATGAGATCATCGTGGAGCATGTGGGAGCCAACATGGGTATCCAGATACCGCTGTTGGTTATTGACCGGAGAGCGATCTCGGTCATGTCTACATGTCTCCCGAACCCGTAGGGTCTACACACTTAAGGTTCAGTGACGCTAGGGTTATAGGGATATGTATATGCAGTAACCTGAATGTTGTTCGGAGTCCCGGATGAGATCCCGGACGTCACGAGGAGTTCCGGAATGGTCCGGAGGTAAAGATTTATATATGGGAAGTCCTGTTTCGGGCATCGGGACAAGTTTCGGGGTTATCGGTATTGTACCGGGACCACCGGAAGGGTCCCGGGGGTCCACCGGGTGGGTCCACCTGTCCCGGGGGGCCACATGGGCTGTAGGGGGTGCGCCTTGGCCTACATGGGCCAAGGACACCAGCCCCACATAGGCCCATGCGCCTAGGGTTTGAGGGGGGAAGAGTCCTAGGAGGGGAAGGCACCTCCTAGGTGCCTTGGGGGGGAGGGAAACCCCCCTTGGCTGCCGCCCCCCTAGGAGATTGGATCTCCTAGGGCCGGCCACCCCCCCTTGGCCCTCCTATATATAGTGGGGGAGAGGAGGGACTTCATACCTTGGCCTTTGGTTGCCTCCTTCTCCCTCTCCAACATCTCCTCCTCCTCCATAGTGCTTAGCGAAGCTCTGCCGGAGTACTGCAGCTCCATCAACACCACGCCGTCATGCTGCTGCTGGTGCCATCTCCCTCAACCTCTCCTCCCTCCCTTGCTGGATCAAGAAGGAGGAGACGTGGCTGTTCCGTACGTGTGTTGAACGCGGAGGTGCCGTCCGTTCGGTGCTAGGATCTCCGGTGATTTGGATCACGTCGTGTTCAACTACATCATCCCCGTTCTTTGAACGCTTCCGCTCGCGATCTACAAGGTATGTAGATGCATCTAATGACTCGTTGCTAGATGAACTCATAGATGGATCTTGGTGAAACCGTAGGAAAATTTTTGTTTTCTGCAACGTTCCCCAACAGTATCCACTATGTTCTGAGATTGATGTTGCTATGACTTTGCTATGCTTAATGCTTTTCACTAGGGCCCGAGTGTCATGATTTCAGATCTGAACCTATTATGTTTTCATGAATATATGTGTGTTCTTGATCCTATCTTGCAAGTCTATAGTCACCTACTATGTGTTATGATCCGGCAATCCCGAAGTGACAATAAGCGGGACCACTCCCGGTGATGACCATAGTTTGAGGAGTTCATGTATTCACTATGTGCTAATGCTTTGTTCCAGTTCTCTATTAAAAGGAGGCATTAATATCCCTTAGTTTCCAATAGGACCCCGCTGCCACAGGAGGGTAGGACAAAAGATGTCATGCAAGTTCTTTTCCATAAGCACATATGACTATATACGGAATACATGCCTACATTACATTTATGAACTGGAGCTAGTTCTGTGTCACCCTATGTTAGGACTGTTAAATGACGAACCACATTCGGCATAATTATCCATCACTAATCTGGTGCCTACGAGTTTTCCATATACTGGTTCTCGCTTATTTACTTTTCCGTTGCTACTGTTACAATCACTACAAAATACCAAAAACATTACTTTTGATGTCTTTACTTTTGTTACCGTTACCACCACTATCATATTACTTTGCTACTAAACACTTTGCTGCAGATACTAAGTTTCAGGTGTGGTTGAATTGACAACTCAGCTGCTAATGCTTGAGAATATTCTTTGGATCCCCTTGTGTTGAATCAATAAATTTGGGTTGAATACTCTACCCTCGAAAACTGTTGCGATCCCCTATACTTGTGGGTTATCAGTCATATCGATGTAAAGTGCATGAAGAAACTCCATAAAGATGGACTTTTGGAATCACTTCATTATGAATCATTTGATACTTGCGAACCGTGCCTTATGGGCAAGATGACTAAAACTCCGTTCTCCAAAACAATGGAACGAGCTAGTGACTTATTGGAAATAATACATACCGATGTATGCGGTCCAATGAGTGTTGATGCTCGTGGCGGGTATCGTTATTTTCTAACCTTCACACATTATTTGAGTAGATACGGGTATATCTACTTAATGAAACACAAGTCTGAAACGTCTGAAAAGTTCAAAGAATTTCAGAGAGAAGTGGAGAATCATCATAACAAGAAAATAAAATTTTTGCGATCTGATCGTGGAGGAGAATATTTAAGTTACGAGTTTGGCCTTCATTTAAAACAATGTGGAATAGTTTCACAACTCACGCCACCTGGAACACCACAGCGTAATGGTGTGTCCAAATGTCATAACTGCACTTTGTTGGATATGGTGCGATCTATGATGTCTCTTACCGATTTACCACTATCATTTTGGGGTTATGCATTAGAGACAGCTGCATTCACTTTAAACAGGGCATCATAAAAGTCCGTTGAGATGACACCGTATGAACTGTGGTTTGGCAACAAACCAAAGCTGTCGTTTCTTAAAGTTTGGGGATGCGATGCTTATGTCAAAAGGCTTCAGCCTGATAAGCTCGAACCCAAATCGAAGAAATGTGTCTTCATAGGATACCTAAGGAAACAATTGGGTACACCTTCTACCACAAGTCCGAAGGCAAGATTTTTGTTGCTAAGAATGTAACCTTTCTAGAGAAGGAGTTTCTCTCGAAAGAAGTGAGTGGGAGGAAAGTAGAAATTGATGAGATAATTGTACCTGCTCTCAATTTGTAAAGTAGCTCATCCGAGAAATCTGTTCCCGTGATGCCTACACCAACTATAGAGAAAGATAATGAAACTATAGATCAAGTTGCTACACAACCTCGTAGGTCTGGCAGAGCACGATCCGCACCAGAGCTGTACGGAAATCCTGTTCTGCAGGTCATGTTACTTGACCATGACGAACCTACGAACTATGAAGAAGCTATGATGAGCCCAGATTCCGATAAATGTCTTGAGGCCATGAAATCTGAGTCAGAATCCATGTATGAGAACAAAGTGTGGACTTTGGTGGATCTACCCGATGATCAGTGACCCATAGAGAATAAATGGATCTTCAAGAAGAAGACTGACGCTGATGGTAATGTTACTATCTATAAAGCTCGACTTGTTGCAAAGGGTTTTCGACAAGTTCAAGGAATTGACTACGATGAGACGTTCTCACCCGTAGCGATGCTTAAGTCTGTCTGAATCATGTTAGCAATTGCCGCATTTTATGATTATGAAATCTGGCAAATGGATGTCAAAACTGCATTCCTTAATGGATTTCTTAAAGAAGAGTTGTATATGATGCAACCAGAAGGTTTTGTCGATCCTAAAGGTGCTAACAAAGTGTGCAAGCTGCAGCGATCCATTTATGGACTGGTGCAAGCATCTCAGAGTTGGAATATACGCTTTGATGAGGTGATCAAAGCATATGGTTTTATACAGACTTTTGGAGAAGCCTGTGTTTACAAGAAAGTGAGTGGGAGCTCTATAGCATTTCTAATATTATATGTGGATGACATATTGTTGATTGGAAATGATGTAGAATTTCTGAATAGCATAAAAGGATACTTGAACAAGAGTTTTTCAATGAAAGACCTCGGTGCAGCTGCTTACATATTAGGCATCAAGATCTATAGAGATAGATCAAGACGCTTGATAGGACTTTCACAAAGCACATACCTTGATAAAGTTTTGAAGAAGTTCAAAATGATTCAGTCAAAGAAAGGGTTCTTGCATGTGTTACAAGGTGTGAAGTTGAATCAGACTCAATGCCCGACCACTGCAGAATATAGAGAGAAAATGAAAGTCATTCCCTATGCTTCAGCCATAGGTTCTATCATGTATGCTATGTTGTGTACCAGACTGCCTTGCTATAAGTTTAGCAGGGAGGTACCAAAGTAATCCAGGAGTGGATCACTGAACAGCGATCAAGAACATCCTAAAGTACCTGAAAAGGACTAGGGATATGTTTATCATTTATGGAGGTGACAAAGAGCTTGTCGTAAATGGTTACGTCGATGCTAGCTTTGACACTGATTCAGATACGTATTTTTATTGAATGGTGGAGCTGTCAGTTGGTGCAGTTCCAAGCAGAGCTTCGTGGCAGGATCTACGTGTGAAGCGGAGTACATAGTTGTTTCAGAAGCAGCAAATGAAGGAGTCTAGATGAAGGAGTTCATATCCGATCTAGGTTTAATACCTAGTGCATCGGGTCCAATGAAAATCTTTTGTGACAATACTGGAGCAATTGCTTTGGTGAAGGAATCCAGATTTCACAAAAAGACCAAACACATCAAGAGAAGCTTCAACTCCATCCAAGATTTGGTCAAGGAGGGACACATAGAGATTTGCAAAATACATACGGATCTGAATGTTGCAGCCCCGTTTACTAAGCCTCTTCCACGAGCAAAACATGATCAGCACCAAGACTCCATGGGTGTTAGATTCATTACAATGAAACTAGATTATTGACTCTAGTGCAAGTGGGAGACTGAAGGAAATATGCCCTAAAGGCAATAATAAAGTTGTTATTTTATATTTCCTTATTCATGATAAATATTTAATTCATGCTAGAATTGTATTAACAGGAAACTTGATACATGTGTGAATACATAGACAAAACATCGTGTCCCTAGTATGCATCTAATAGACTAGCTCGTTGATCAAAGATGGTTAAGTTTCCTAGACATGGACATGAGTTGTCATTTGATAATGGGATCACATCATTAGTGGAATGATGTGATGGACAAGACCCATCCGTTAGCTTAGCATAATGATCATTCAGTTTTGCTACTGCTTTCTTCGTGTCAAATATATATTCCTCCGACTATGAGATTATGCAACTCCCGGACACCGGAGGAATGCCTTGCGTGCTATCAAACGTCACAACGTAACTAGGTGATTATAAAGATGCTCTACAGTTATCTCCGAAGGTGTTCGTTGGGTTGGCATAGATCGAGATTAGGATTTGTCACTCCGAGTATCGGCAAGGTATCTCTGGGCCCTCTCGGTAATGCACATCATATGAAGCCTTTCAAGAAATGTGACTAAAGAGTTAGTTGCGGGATGTTGCACTACAGAACGAGTAAAGAGATCTGCCGGTAACAAGGTTGAACTAGGTATGAAGATACCAACGATCGAATCTCGGGCAAGTAACATACCGATGACAAAGGGAATAACTATATTGACTTTACGGTTCAACCGATAAAGATCTTCGTAGAATATGTGGGAACCAATATGAGAAACTAGGTTCCGCTATTGGTTATTGACCGGAGAGGAGTCTCGGTCATGTCTACATAGTTCTCGAACCCGTAGGGTCCACACGCTAAACGTTCGATGACGATAGGTATTAAAAGAGTTATGTGTTTTGGTGACCGAAGGTTGTTCGGAGTCCCGGATGACATCACGGCCATGACGAGGAGTCTCGAAATGGTCGAGAGGTAAATATTGATATATTGGAAGGTTATTTTCGGACACCGGAATGGTTTCGGAAAGGTTCGGATATTTTTCGAAGTACCAGGAGGTTACCTGAACCCCCGGGGATTGTTGGGCCTACATGGGCCAGAGGAGAGAGGGAAGGCAGCCCACAAGGGGTGGTCGTGCCCCCCTCCCATAGGGATTCCGAATTGGACTAGGGGAGTGGGCGCGCCCCCTTTTCCTTCTCATATTCCCTCTCCCTTCCCCCTTTTCCCCCTCCGAAAGAAGGAAAAAGAGGGGAGTTGCCGAATCCTACTAGGAGTGGAGTCCTCGTAGGCCTCCCCCTCCCTTGGCATGCCCTGGTGTCCGGCCTCCTCCCCTCCTCCTTTATATACGGGGGCGGGGGCACACCAATTGTTTAGCCGTGTGCGGTGCCCCCCTCCACCGTTTACTCCTCCGGTCATATTGTCGTAGTGCTTAGGTGAAGCCCTGCACGGATCACTTCACCAATATCGTCATCATGCTGTCGTGCTAACGAAACTCATCGACTCATTCGTGCCTCTACTGGAAAAAGAGTTCGAGGGACGTCATCGAGCTGAACGTGTGCAGAACTCGGAGGTGTCGTACATTCGGTACTTGATCGGTTGATTCGAGGAGATGTTCGACTACATCAACCGCGTTAAGTTAACGCTTCCGCTTTCGGTCTTTGAAGGTATGTGGACACACTCTCCCCTCTCGTTGCAATGCATCTCCTAGATAGATCTTGCGTGAGCGTAGGAATTTTTTTGAAATTGCATGCTATGTTTCCCTGCACTTTGAGCTCTTCCGCATTATAGATTCTTCTTATCGTGTCAATATTGAATTATTCGTGACGAAGGTATGCTCCTATCGCGCTTGTAGCTAGAGATTTAATCTTCTAGTCTTGTTGCCAGCCAGCATGCCCGGCGTCCTGAATTAATTGACTCAGATTTGTCTAGATACAAATCTAAGTCAACTAATTTGTGACCGAGGTTGTATATTATTAAGAAAGCTCTGTAGTTTTAACTGAGTTGAGTTGATCTATCTTACATGTTTGGTACCACTATGTTTCTCTCGAATATCACTATTTCGATCCTTATCGAATGGTTTAAGATGACTGACTGAAAGCTATTTTTTGTGTGCATACTAGTGGACGCATGCATTACAATTTCATGTAGCTTAGTCACAACTGGACATTGCTTGCTTATGTGGAATAAGAAGAAGGATCTGCACAGTTTCTTGCTTCTAGTAGATGTGTTGGCATGCAAAATAACTCATATGTGTTGGTTTTAAGTTGTTCTCTTTGTTTTGCTGAGACGAAGAGCTGCTAGATGTGAAAGGCAGGGAAGATATTTGAGCTAACCTATCTAGGCTTAAGGGAAGAGAAACCAAGAGCAAGCAACTAGCCTGTCCACAACAAGCAAGGGACATGGGCCTTGTTGGAGCTGCCCATATGCAGTCTGTAAATAGATGGTTGTTGCATTAGGCGGCAACCCGCCTCTCTCTATAATATATATAGTGGTCAAGTGTAATCAAGGAGGTCATGGCAGCAAGGTTGTTTTTCCTTGCGTGTGAAATACAAAATGGCCATGTTGTGCCCTTGTGCATTTCTTTCTTCTTTATTATTTCTAGCAGATAACATCCTGTGACAGTCTGGTTTTTGCCCTCTCTTCTTTGCCTGGTTTTTAGTTGATTTGGATTTGAGTTTGGAGTTTTTGAATCATTTCATTTGGACTTAACCACTTGGGTACCTTTTGACTATCACCCAAGTGCTTCCACCCCTTCTCAAACCATCACTTCACCTCTAGATCATCTCAAAATATTCATTTTGCCCTCCTAAACCCTAGCCAGCCCTTTCTGCTCCAAAGCAACCCTAATTTTCTTGCCCCCTAAAATCCTGAGAAAAATCCCAATTATTCTTTGAACCCTAGGGCACCTTTCTGAGCAAAAATATTTCATCACTCTTTGGAATATTTTGGCTACAGAAAATATTTTCATTTCTGGACAGAAATGGTAGTTTCTACAGCAACTACCATTTTACTAGCTCCATTGAAGCTGGTTTTTCTTGTGCATCTTTACCTTAGTAAGTGTTGGCTAGCCTCCAAAGCCCAGCCCTCAACTCCCAGTGGTTTGACCATAGTAAACCTCCAAAGTTACTGTCCAGAAACTTACTTGGAGTACAAATTCATTTCTACTGCACCTGGAACCAAACCCAACCGTAGTAACACTCCAAACCACCAAGGATTACACGCCAGACATGAAGTTAGCGCTTAGGTTGGCCTGATGTCATAGTTCACGCGGTGACCGCGTTCGTCCAGGCGTGCTGCATGCAAAACAAGCGCTCTGAGTGCCACCGAGCGCTCTGTTGCGCGCGTGCTCGCTGTCCAGCCGGCCCGAGCGTGCCAAACCGCACCACCATCTCCGTCTCCACTCCCTTAACTCCTCCTTGGCGCTCGCCGATGCCAGAGCTCACCGCAGCGGGCATGGGCACGGTCCGGCCAACGACATAGTGCGTGGTGCACTGTGCTCGTCGTCTTCCCCCTCGCCCCTGTGCTCGTCCGCGCTCGCCAATAGTTCCCGCGTGAACTCTGTCCTCTTCCCCCTCTCTCTCTAGCGCCATTCGTTGCCGGGCGCCGTGGATAGGTGTCCTCCGGCGGAGCCCGAACCCCCCTCGCCGCTCGCCTATAAATGCCGCCACCCCCAGCCTCCTCGAGCACCCACAGCCACTCCCACATTCACCACAACCTAGTAGAAAGCCGCAGCCCGGCCGGGCAGGCTGTGGGCTACCGTCCCCGAGCTCGAGCTCGCCAGCGATCCCCTCAGATCGTCCCCGCAGCTCCAGCCCCTCCCAGGCTAGGGCAACCCTACCAGGGCCTCCGCCACTCTTCGGTGAAGCCGTTCCGCCATGTTGGAGCCCTTGGAGCCGCCCCTAGCCGCCGTCGTCTTCGTCTCCGGCGACCACTGCCCTCGGCCTCCGCTGGAGAGGATGTTTCCGATGCTGCCCGACCACCCCTAGCCACACTACGGGTACGGGTAGGTGCGTCATCTTCTTCTCCTTCGATCCCCCCTCTTGTTTGGTCCCAAGAGCCCTCGCCGCCGGCGTGTGCTCCGGCGAAGCTCCGCCGCTCTCTGTTTCCCTCTCCCCCTCCTCCTCACCTGACTAGCGGGGCCCGCTAGTCAGCCACTCTGTGCACGCACGAAGCGGTACGAGTGGTGGCGCCCTAGGCTTTTATGCCTTCGACGTCACACCCCCCCAGTCTGTTTTATTTTTAATTCAAATTCATTTAAATCCAGAGAACTTCAAACATCCATAACTTTTTATCTATAAGTCCAAATGCATTGATTCTTTTTGCATTGTGTTCTTTGTCCAAAAATCTAGCAGCTCCCAAAAGATGGGATTTTTCCTTGCTGTCTAGATTTTCTGGTGAATTTCAGAAGGTTTCTTGACGTTTTGTTTTTGTGGTTTTATTTATTTTCAGAAGAGCAGGCTTGTCTTGAGGATCACCAGGAGGCTTGTGAACCTCATCTGCACTAAGGCAAGCCACAGCAACATTTTCATAGTGCCACTTCAATATTTGTGATTTTTCTACTTGAACTTAGGATTATTCATGAATTTAAATTATTAATATGATAATTATATTCTGTTAGGTGCTTGTTATATTAAATATGCTTGATTTACAGAAAGTTTGAAGTGAATCTTGTTGATAAGCTAACAAGGATTTAGTTATGAGTAATGATAAGATAATATGGTCATGGGGATAAATAATTAGTGAAATTATTTTTGCATGATGAAAAATGATGAGTTTGCTAGAAAAGATTCTGGTTTAAGTGAGGTTTGATCTTAACCAGAGGAGTATCATGAGTTGATGATTGCTCCGTGAGAGCGTAGTTGACTTAGTTATTTTCTTGATATGTGATGCATATGTTGGTGATGCATGTCATGGCATTATGACACCGGTTACTTTCACTTTAAGTTGAAACTGATAAATAACTCAACTTGAATATGTTGTTGACCGGGTCATGGTGCCGCTGAAACGAGTCTTTCCTAGTGCAACCACATTTTCCAGTATGGGACGGCCTTAATTCGTTTCATTGTCGTGCCTCTGGTCGGTGCCTCCATCTAGGGAAGGTTATGGACGTGCTGTACCCTGGCCCGGTAAGCAGGCATAACCTTGTGAGCCCATTGTTCAGTTTTTGGTACCGGGTCCCAAAGTGGATCGTGGCCACGACGGTGGTCGATGTGTCTTAAGGTAGACACGGGGCCACCCAGGACTAGCCCGATCGGGATTGAGTCGGAGTGGCCGGGAGAGTGTCATGGCAATGAAGTGGTTTCGTCGGAATGTCGTTGGTCCACCCAAATGGAAGTGCGAGGCCATGGGTTCCGTAGTGTGGTTCCAGTGCGCTACCTCTGCAGAGTGTATTAATCTATCGATAGCCGAGTCCATGGTTACGGACACGCTCGAAAGTAGGGTACACCATGGGTCAACACTTAATAAATATGCACACTAAAGTATGCACTGAGGTGATGGCAGAAAGGCCATCGTGTTGAGTTGGACCAGATGTGGTCGTGGTTGTGATCGCCGTAAGGATCACGGGCCATTTATTGGTCGGGTTGTGATCGACGTAAGGATCACGGGCCATTTATTGGTCAGGTTGTGATCGCCATAAGGATCACGGGCCATTTATTGGTCGGGTTGTGGTCGCTATAAGGATCACGGGCCATTTATTGGTCGGGTTGTGATCGCCGTAAGTGTAAGTGCATCTAGTGCCCCTTAGTGATTTTGGTGTATTGAAGACTTATAGGTTAAGGGACTGATGCGTATGTGAGTGTACACAAGTCTATAAGTCTATGAGGAGTTTGATATTTACAGAGAAAGGCGACCCCTAAAAATGAAGTTCTTCGACTGAAGACTTTGATATTCTGAAGACTTTCTGAAGACTTTGAAAGTGAAGAATTTGGTGTGACCTTGAAGACTTGGTATTCATTCGAGGAACATGAAGCGTGAAGACTTTTGTTTTCGTAGTTTCATTTTCTCTTTCTTGAGTCATAGGAAACACCATACTGTTAAAGGGGGTCGAGGAAATACTAAGGAAAAATTTCCATGTGATGCTCAACTCAAAATCCTACACCTACCAATCCCTTCGAGTGAAGCCATTGGAAATCTCATACAGTTCAGTCAATTTCTTCAGTGACAGAGAAGCAGTTCTTCTGGTCACTGAGGACTTTGCTCTGACTGAGGAGTTAGGAATTCGCCAGTGCGAATTGCCTACACAGTGAGGAACATGATAGCCCTGAGGAATTTGAGAGTCAAATTTCCGACCGTTGTTGTGCTGCGCGCCGGCTGTCCCAAATATCGTATCCATCTAACGGTCATATCATTGAAGGGCATTTATGTCTTATCATGTCGGGCTGCTCCCTAGGCTATAAATAGCCGCCCCCTACAACCACTAGTTGGTTTGCTGCTCCGAGAGAACTTGACACTTGTCATTTGAGAGCAACCCATCCTCCGAGGACTTTGAGCGAAAATCATCAAGTGATGAAAATCCCAAAACCAAACCCCCACAAGCCCAAAGTGATTGAGCATCACTTAAGAAATTGATCCTGCGTGGATCCGACGCTTGTTACCTTTGAAGACTGTGCTTCTTCCAGACGGTTAGGCGTCAAGGTCTAGAGCATCCAAGAGGAATTGTGGATCGCCGAGTGACTAAGTCTGTGAAGGTTTGGAAGTCACATGAAGACTTACCACGAGTGATTGGACGAGGCCTGCGTGGTCTTAGTTCAAGGAGAATACGGTGAGGACTGGGTGTCCTGAGTTGCGGCTTAGTGACTGGGTGTCCGGGACTGCGTGTCCTCGAGTTTAAATACTCAGCCGCTCCAACCAGACGTACAACTGAGACAACAGTTGGAACTGGTTTACCAAATCATTGTCTTCACCAACTAACTGGTTCTATTTCCTCAACCCTTTCATTTCCTCATTACTGTGTTGAGTGTTTGTTCATATCTGTGATTGAAGACTTTGACTGAAGGCTTTCTCAATTTCCTCAGTTCAATTTCTTCAGTCTGTTTGTCTTCATCTTGTGTTATCTTGTGATTATGTTGTGCTTGTCTTCATTTCATCATGATGACCATGCTTGTATTCTGTTATGCTTACTTCTGAGTACTTATTCCGCTGCAAGTAGTTCTTCGCCAAGTAATTTCCTCACCAGCAAATTCCTCAGTGAAGAATTCATAAAAATCGCCTATTCACCCCCCCTCTAGTCGATATAACTCACTTTCAATTGGTATCAGAGCAAGTTACTCCCTTGTTCTGTGTGATTTTAGTTTAACCGCCTGGAGTTTTAGTTATGTCGACCGCAGGTATCATCAAGGTCTCGGCTGGGTGTCCTACCTTTGATGGGACGGACTACCCCTACTGGAAGAACAAGATGCGAATGCATCTTGAGGCAATTGACAACGATCTCTGGTATGTTGTGGAAAATGGTCTCCCCTCTGTCACACCCTCACTGAACACTACCGATGTGAAGAGATTCAAGCAACTCGATTCTCAAGCGAAAAATATCATATGTGGCCATCTGAGTAAATGACAGTATGGAAGAGTGAGTGCTTTGGAAACTGCTAAGCTTATCTGGGATACGCTGTCCAAAGTAAATGAAGGAGTCTCAACTCAGCGTGACTCTCGAGTTGATGTTCTTCGGACTCTCTTCAACTGCTTCAAAAGACTCGACAATGAAAATGTTCAACAAACCTTTGATTGCCTCACTGACATCTCAAATGAGCTTCAAGCCCTCGGTGCCACTGACATCACTGATCATGAGGTGGTGAAGAAACTGTTGAGATCGCTTGATTCCTCATTTGATACTCTCGGACTGATGATACAAGAACGTGCTGACTACAAGTCTCTTGATCCTGCCGATATCATCGAAAGGCTAAATACTCACGAGTTCCAGCTTGCTGAAAAGAGAGATCTCTATGGTTAAAACTATGGCAAACCACGTGCCCTGAAGGCCAAGGCTGTGTCTGACTCTGAATGTGAGGATTCTGGTAGTAGCCTTGGTGATCCTGAAGAATTGAGCCAGGAGCTTGCACTGCTCGTGAAGAAATTCCAGAAGTTCTCAAGACATGGTCGCTTTGGAAAATCCTCAAGAGGCAGTGATTCCTCATCCAGTGACTATAAGAGAAGGCTGTGCCACAAATGCAAGAAACCTGGTCACTATATTCAAGATTGTCCTCAGTGGGAAAAGGAAATGAAGAAGAAGAAATACAAGGATTACAGTTTTGATGATGCAAAGAAGAAGAATAAATCGTCAAAATCTTCGTCATCAAAATCCTCGAAGTCTTCATCTCACAAGAAGAGCAGTTCCAAGAAGGCTCGGGCATTCATTGGCAAGGAAATGGACTCTGAAGCTGAATCTGAGGAAAATGATGAAGAGGAGGCATCTAAAGAATTTGAATCTGGTGTGGCGAGTCCGGCCTTCACTACTGCTTTCGTCAGCAAGTCCATCTTCAACACTGAAGAAACTGACCCCACCGACAAGCCTGATGAAGATAATGATGGCTACGCTCCCACCTATTGCTTCATGGCGAAGGGTGCAAAGGTACTCAAATACAACTCCTCTGAATCTAGTGAAAATGAATCAGATGAGGATCTCAAGCCCAGCTACTCTAAACTTGCTAAGATTGCTGTAAAACAACAACGGGCTTTTGAAAAGGTTCAAAAAATGATAGACAAAAGTGATGATATGTTGGGTGAAGAAATGGATCGCACTAAAGCCCTGACTAAAAATCTTCAGGGACTTCAGTCTAGGTTTGATAACCTTCAAAGTCATCATAACACTCTCTTATCTGATCATGAGAAACTTTCTTATGAATTTCTTCAAGAAAAGCAAGATCACGAGAAGCTTTCTTCTGAATCTCTTCAAAGAAAGGAAGATCTTGAAAAGCTAAGAGTGTGTTATGAAGATCTTCAGAAGGAGCGCGATTCATTACTAGCTCAACAAATCAGCACTTCTCAGGAAGAATTTGTTCCTCCATGCTTAAAGTGCATTGAACATGAATCTGCTAATTCTTCACATGAATGTTCAAATGCTTCAACTGTTACAAATTCTTCATCTGACTCTGCTATCACTAATTCCTCATATGAGGACATTGCTAGTATCACTGACAATGGAGGGCTGAAGGAATTGTACATGACAGGCATGTACAAAAGCCTCAAAGGGCATCAGACTCTTTGTGATGTGCTTAAAAAGCATATCCTCAACAGAAACCCTAGGAAAGAGGGTATTGCCTTTGAGAGGAAACTCAATGCTGATGGAACATATTGGAAGCCTGAGCAGTACCCCAAAACCTCATGGGTTGCTGCAAAGGGACCTCCAGTTGATCCATCTAACTTATCTGGCTTTACATGTGAATCTCCTCATTCTTCTAATGAGTCATTTGACTCCAACTATAAACAGTTCAAAAATCAGAATGGTGAAGTATTTGCTAGATATGTTGGAACTAACTGCAGGAACGGTTCCCCTATGAAGAAAATCTGGGTTCCCAAAAGTTATGTTGAAAGTCTTCAGGTGAATGTCCTCATGACACCACCTGTGAAGAACAGGAACCCCAGATCAAATTCTTCATATGGACCAAACTCTTCATATGGATCCAAGTCCTCATACGGACCAAATTCCTCACATGGATCAAATTCCTCAAAAGGATCAAAGTCCTCATATGATTATCATCGTGCTAACAACTCTGCCTCGCAGGGTAGAGCTAAGGGCTATGAATATGTGCATCATTCTTCAAACCATTATGTTCATAAGTCCTCGAAGAATTACTCTGCTTATTCATATGCTTACCCTAACCCCTCTTATGTGAAACGAAACGGTTTGGCATCTCTGCCGCCTTTCTCATATGGTGCTCGCAGAGTGATGAATTCTTTGCCACCCCTCTAGATGTGGGTGGTGAAGAAAAAGAACTAATCTCTTCTGCAGGGTCAGGTCTCCAGACATGCCCTAACGTCTGAAGAATTTGTTGGGGACCTGACAAAATGCCTGAAAGGATGCAGGCAAATCATGATGAAATGAACCTTCATTTCACACGTCCTCATACTGCTATATCTATTTACTGCTTTATGAAATTCATCTGATGAACTTGATATCATATTCTTCACTGATGAAGCATATGAGATTGTAAGCTACACTAATTCATCTGCAGGATGATCAACCCAAAACCACTGAATGGGTCCTCGATAGTGGATGTACGAATCACATGACTGGTGACAAGAATCTATTGGTGGATGCTCCCTTATCACCGTCACCTCTGAAGCATATCATCTTTGCTGACAAAGGCAAAAGTCAGGTATTGGGTCTTTGTAAGGTTGCAATCTCTAAGGATAAACACATGCACAAAGTCATGCTTGTTGAGTCCTTAGGATACAACCTCATGTCAGTCTCAATGCTTTGTGATCTTGATATGGTTGTTGTCTTTGGCAAGTATCGTTGTGTTGTGATTATGGAAGCTGACAATTCCAAAGTCTTTGAAGGCTTTAGGAGAGGAGATTTGTATATTGTTGATTTTTCTACAGGACCACAACCAGTCGTGTGTCTACTTGCAAAAGCTTCAGAAGGCTGGCTATGGCATCGACGACTTGGTCATGTAGGCATGAGGAATTTGAACACGCTTGCGAAGAAGAAGCATGTCATTGGCATTGAGAATGTCAAATTCCTCAAGGATCACTTGTGCGGAGCCTGTGAAGCTGGAAAAATGACCAAGGCCAAGCATCCAGCGAAGACTATCATGACCACTACTCGTCCATTCGAATTGCTTCACATGGACCTCTTCGGACCTAACCATTACTCAGCAGTCACTAATGATGCATCTCTATATGGTTTCGTCATTGTTGATGATTATTCTCGATATACATGGGTACACATTGTTACTTACAAACATGAAGTGCAGGAAGTCTTCAAACGATTTTCCTCGAGGGCTTCAACCAACTTTGGTGTGAAGATCAAGCATATCAGAAGTGACAATGGAACTGAGTTCAAGAATTCCGGTCTTGATGCCTATCTTGATGAACTTGGTATTACTCATGAGTTATCTGCTCCCTATACTCCTCAGCAGAATGGCATCGTGGAGCGCAAGAACAGAACTCTTGTTGAGATGGCTCGCAGTATGCTTGATGAATACAAAACGCCTCAGTGTTTTTGGATTGATGCAATTGATACTGCGTGCCACATCATCAATAGAGTATATCTTCACAAAATCTTCAAGAAGACGGCCTATGAACTCCTCACTGACAAGAAACCCAATGTGAGTTATTTCAAAGTCTTCGGTGCAAAATGCTGGATTAGAGATCCTCACCACAAATCTAAATTTGCACCGAAAGCACATGAAGGTTTTATGCTTGGTTACGGAAAGGACTCGCACACCTACAGAGTCTTCAACATTGTTCTTCACAAGATTGTTGACACTGTAGATGTGCGGTTCGATGAAACTAATGGCTCGCAAAGAGAGCACCTACCTTCTGTGTTAGATGAACCAGCACCTGAGGATGCTATCAAGCTCAAGGCAACTGAGGATGTCATTCCTACTGAAGAATCTGCTGAAGAATTCATTCCTGTTCATGAAGAACGTCGAGCTGATGCACCTGAAGAACTTGATGAGGAAAATGGTGCTGAAGAAAATGCTGATCAAAATCCTCAGCGACAACCAGCTCATCCTCGCGTTGCAAAAGAAGTGCAAGTGGAGAAGATCATCGATGACATTCGCGCACCAGGTCCTCTCACATGCTCAAAAGCTTCACATTTATCTAACTTTTGTGGGCACTATGCTTTTGTCTCTATCACAGAGCCCACTAAGGTAGATGAAGCATTTCTGGAGCCGGAGTGGATTCAGGCTATGCAAGAAGAATTACATCAGTTCGAGCTTAACAATGTCTGGGAGTTGGTCAATCGCCCATATCCTCGCAAGCATAATATCATTGGCACAAAGTGGATCTACCGCAACAAGCAAGATGAAAATGGCCTTGTGGTGAGGAATAAGGCACGACTAGTAGCTCAAGGCTACACACAGGTTGAAGGAATTGATTTCGATGAAACTTTTGCACCTGTTGCCAGACTTGAGGCTATTCGCATATTACTTGCCTATGCTAACCATCATGATATCATCTTATATCAAATGGATGTGAAAAGTGCATTCCTCAATGGTAAGCTTGAGGAAGAAGTATATGTTGCTCAACCCCCAGGTTTTGAAGATCCAAAGAATCCTGACAAAGTCTTCAGACTCAATAAGGCCCTCTATGGCCTCAAGCAAGCCCCTCGGGCGTGGTATGATACATTGAAGGAATTCTTCGTGAAGAATGGCTTCACACCCGGTTCACTTGACCCTACTCTCTTTACTAAATCTTATGATGGTGAACTGTTTGTGTGCCAAATATATGTTGATGATATTATCTTTGGCTGTACTGACCAACATTATAGTGATGAATTTGCCTATATGATGAGTGAAGAATATCAAATGTCTATGATGGGAGACTTGAAATTCTTCTTCGGTCTTCAAATTTGTCAGCAGCGCAATGGCATATTCATATCTCAGGAGAAATACCTCAAAGATGTACTGAGGAAATTCGGCATGCAAGATTGCAAAGGCGTCAAAATTCTTATGCCCACAAATGGCCATCTATGCACTGATGAAAATGGTATTGACTTCGATCACAAGGTATACCGCTCCATGATTGGTTCTTTATTGTACTTATGTGCATCTAGGCCAGATATAATGCTTAGTGTTTGCATGTGTGCCCGATTTCAAGCTGCACCGAAGGAATCACACCATAAGGCTGTGAAGCATATTCTTCAATATCTAGCTCACACACCAACACTAGGATTATGGTACCCCAAGGGCTCTGCTTTTGATCTCATTGGATATTCTGACTCTGACTATGCTGGTGATCGTGTGGACCGCAAGTCAACATCTGGTACTTGTCATTTCCTCGGACGATCTTTGGTCTGTTGATCCTCAAAAAAACAGAACTGCGTATCACTGTCTACTGCTGAAGCTGAATACATTGCTGCTGGCTCATGCTGTGCTCAACTGCTTTGGATGAAGCAAACCCTCAAGGACTATGGCGTCAACGTGAAGAATGTGCCTCTCCTATGTGACAATGAGAGTGCCATCAAGATTGCTCACAACCCAGTTCAGCACTCGAAGACAAAGCACATTCAAATTCGTCATCATTTTCTTTGTGATCATGTGTTGAAGGGCGACATCTCCATTGAGCACGTGAAGACTGAAGAACAGCTAGCTGATATCTTCACTAAGCCCTTGGATGAAAAGAGATTTAGCAAGTTGCGGTGTGAGCTAAATATCTTAGAGTCTTCGAATGTTCTTTGAAAAGGACACACATCCTAACCCTTATGCAGAATTGATGACTTAGATGTGCAACACATGAAGAAACGTTTTTCTTCAATCAATGAAGAATAACACTCTAAGTGTGAAGAAATTAATGAAGAATTTGATTCTCAGAACCCTACGACAATTGTACGCGGTGTCTGAAATCATCATTCTTATACGGTGGGTCACGCCACCACAAAAGATGAAAATCTTCAATCTGAGTTTTTCCTCATTTTTGAAATTCTTCAGTTTTTCAAATTCTTCAACTTTGCAAAATCTTCACTGTTTTCGTCGTTTTTCTTCGTTGGCTATATATGAGTTTATGTCCTCTACAGCATTCACTTATGGCTATTTCTTCAAGTTGTGTTTTCTACTAAGTGAATGTGATCGGACCCTTCCCCCTCTATGCTATACTCAATCCAATTTATTCACAAATTCTTCATGTGCGTTCTATTTGAAACTCGTTCAAAGTCTTCACTGTGTCCTTGTCAGCTGAAGAAATTGCGAACGAAACTTTAAAACAAATCTTATCTAGATTTTCGGTTTTACCGCTCAAACCATTCCGCATCCCACGATGCATTAGTTTATTCACCCACGATCTTATACGATCTCATCTGCACAGTACGTGGGTGACACATGTCGCGTGAAGGAGAAAGGGCAGGGGCATGTTCGTCCCAAAATCTTCGGGCGAACAGTTTTTACCGTGGCTATAAATACCCCTCTCCCCTTCCTCACTTCATTTACACCGCTCGGCCGCTGTCTCTCGCTCGAGCTCCTCAAACCCTAGAGCCGCCGCTATTCCATCATCGCCGGTGAGGAAGAGCTTCACCGCCTCGACCTCGTCGCCGTCGTACTCGCGCCGGTTGCGGAAATCTTCACTCCGCCGCTGCCGTAGTTGTTTCCCTCTGCCAAGTTAGGGCGTGGGAGATCGAACCTGACGAACTTCACATCTGTTCATCTCAGTTCGTCGTGTTCTTCGGTTCGGGTAATTAAAAGTTACTTTTATTACTCACTTTGATTCTCAAACTTTCCTGAAAATCTTCAAAGGTGTTTTATTCTTCAAATCTTCACACATATGAACACCTCACACACTATATGCTCTTGATCCATTTCTCTAAGCAATCATTTTTCTTCAAGATTCCTCAACTGTGTGGATCTTCGATCTGTACAACTCTGGAACCTAAGACAATAATGCTTAGTGAAATTCCTCAAGGCTCAATTGGTCAAATTCCTCAAAACATGTCTTTTTGAAAAACCCGTCTGAGAACGCATATGACCTCTTCAAATTCCTCACACCTACACTTTGTTCACAGGTACTCATGACCGCTGCTGAATCACTAGGTTCTCATCAACTTAACTCATTTGCAGCGTTCCTCGAAGAAAAACTGCATACTTCTTGAGAGTGTTCAGTTGTTCAAATTCCTCATCTGAAGAATATGGCTGAAGGAAAGAGACCGCAGAAAGGAGGAAAGAGGCCTGAGGTCATGACTGCTTTCGAAATCCCTGATGAACTCTATAAGGATTATTGCACACTTGATGAAGCCAAATTTGGCAAAGAGAATAAAAATCAGCGCAAAGTGCGCATTCAGAGGATTGAACGGAGATGGGCCAGAGAATGGAGAGAATATCGATATGTTACTCCAAAGTACATGAACAAATTCGCCCTCAATCCTCCGTGCCCAAGAGCTCCATTGGCACCTGGCCAAGTAGCTGATCCCACTAGCATCAAAAGTGGTGAAGACTTTCCTAACGAATGGGCTCAACGCCAAGCTAAATTGGCAAGACAAGCCAAGGAGGCAGTGAGAAAATTTAATGAGGATTCTGCTGCTGCCGCTGAGACCTCGGTCAGACCGAGGAAATCAATGCCAAAGAAGCCTGCTCGCAAGCCAAGTGCTTCACCGACAGCGCCCTCACGGCCAAGTTCCTCAGCTATGCCCTCACGGCAAATTCCTCAGACCGCTACTGCTCCACCAAAGTCCTCAACTCCTCTGCATCTGGCTACATGCCAAAGGACTACTGGTTTTTCAATTGCTTCTGGTGTCTCAGCAAGTTCCTCAGCTGCACCAATGTCCTCATCAGGCCCCACACTATTGAAGACTAAAGCAACAGCTGGACGCGGTCCTCGGCCAAGTCCAAGGAAGAAACAGGTTGCATTCCATGTGCCCTCTGATGATGAAGCTTCTGATGAAGAACTTGCAGAAATCATCAGAGACAGACAAGTGAAGGCCGCTGGAGCCAAAGGCACATCTGTGCCACTGCTTTTGGATCCGAAGAAGATCCTCGATTACATTGATCTCTGGCACAAGGATCCAAACACTCCAATGCCTGATCTGCCTCTTACTCCTGGTCAAAGTCACATGCTGACCCATTTCATCATTCAAGAGAAATGGAAATTTGAAAAGGCACGTGAGATCAAGAAGGCTCAATCTAGAAAGGAGAAGCTCCTGAAGAAGAATCTTGTCAGACTGACACCTGAAGAACTTCTCAAGGCTCAATCTGAAATCCAAGCCCTCAGCAAAGATTTCGATGCATACAATGCCGATTGGCAAGGAGCCAGAGTGAGATTCATCAGTCTGATGAAGAAAATGACAACTGTTGCTGCCCCATCGCAACAAGAAAATCCTCAGGCTGCAGACTCTGCTCAGCCTGCTGAAGAACATGCCAGCACCGCTGATGACTTTCAGCCTGCTGATGAAAATACAAGTTCCAGGGCTGATGACTCCATCCCAGCCGCTGAAGAAATTGCCAGGGCATCCACTAGTGGTGCGCCTGAAGAAACTGAAGAGATCAGAGCAACTGCACAAGTTGCGCCTGAAGAAAATCAACCAGATTCCTCAGCTCCTCCTGCGCCTACACCAACTCCAATTCTTCCTTCTGCCTATGAAGTGAAGAAAAGCAAGGCTGCAGAGCGAGCTGCAGTCAAGAAAAGGAAGGCATCAGTTGCGTCAAATTCTTCGGCTGTGAAGAAAATGAAGCCAATAACCAGCTCTCTTGAAAATCCTATTGATGCCGTTCCAATTTCCTCCATGTCATCAAAGGAGATTGTTCCTTATGGAGAAGACTATAAGATCCCAAGCAGATCGGATGAAGAAAATCATTCTGCTGCTACGTCAGAGCAGCTTGATGAAGAAATTGAAGTGGAAGCAATCCCTTCAACGCCAGTCATTTCCTCACCTATGCCTCAGTTCACAGCTGAAGAGGCTGGTGTTGAGGAAATTGAAATTGAAGATGAAGATGTGGATATTGGATGCACTACACCAGTGATGAATGATGACTTTTGGGAAAGTCAGTGAGGGAGTCCTGGACTAGGGGGTGTCCGGACAGCCGGACTATCATCGTCCGCCGGACTCCAAGACTACAAAGATACAAGATTGAAGACTCCGTCCCGTGTCCGGATGGGACTTTCCTTGGCGTGGAAGGCAAGCTTGGCGATATGGATATGTAGATCTCCTACCATTGTAACCGACTCTGTGTAACCCTAGCCTCCTCCGGTGTCTATATAAACTGGAGGGCATTAGTCCGTAGGACACAACATACATTACAACAATCATACCATAGGCTAGCTTCTAGGGTTTAGCCTCCTTGATCTCGTGGTAGATCCACTCTTGTACTACCCATATCATCAATATTAATCAAGCAGGATGTAGGGTTTTACCTCCATTGAGAGGGCCCGAACCTGGGTAAAACATCGTGTCCCTCGTCTCCTGTTACCATCCACCTAGACGCACAGTTCGGGACCCCCTACCCGAGATCCGCCGGTTTTGACACCGACAATGGTGCTTTCATTGAGAGTTCCTCTGTGTCGTCACCGATAGGGCGGATGCCTCCACCCGTCTTCAAAGACGGTGTTTTCGCCGAAGGGGCCTTGGCCGCCGGCCAAACTATCCGGCTAGGTGGTTTTCTTATGACCGCCTGTCCGGCCGCCGCTTCGACAATGACTACTCAAGTCATCAGAAGCAATCTTCGCGTCAGCCCGAAAGCTGCCGAACAGTTGGATCCAATAGAGCTCTCGTTTGTTAACGAGCTCTTGGATCGCATCACCGCCCTGGGAGTCGCTATGGACTACAACCAGATTGGGCTTAAAACCGATCTGAGAGAGATTAACTCTCCCCAGGCCACCCACCACGTCGCAGTGGTAGAGGAGCAATACGGCAACTCTTTGCCTGTATTGAAAACTATTCATGTCCGGATTCCCGAACCCTCCACGCCGGATTTCCGCGGAGGGACGGACTTCGATCGAGCATTGAACTTAAAATCATGCATCACTCCGGACTCGCTGGATTGTGTCCAGCAACCTAAGCTTCCGAATTCGGAAGCTCTTCGGCCTTTAAGCCCCAAGATGGGCAAGGATCCGGATTTTAATCCACCCACCCGCCCAGACATATGTGATCTATCTCTAATACGGCAAGAGCCCGCTGAAACAGTACATCACTACTGGGCCAGATTCCTCCTGGTTATGGACAGGATAAAGGACTGCCGAGAGGAAAACGCAATCTCAATCTTCTGCAATAATTGCACGGACAAGGTAATACTAAACGCCATTGATCGTCGCAAAATTACGCGCTTCACCGATCTGGCATCTATAGTACGAAAGTACTATGCGATGGAAAGTTTCCGGAAAACCAAAAATCAATTTTGGGATAATCCGGCCCCAAACCCAGTCCGCAGCAAAAGGGCGCCTTACACTCAGGCCCCAGATGCAAAAACAAAAAAACAAAAACCCAATAAGGGAAACGGAATCGTACTGGAGGGATGGCTCAATGGACCCTGTAAGCTTCATAGTACAGAGGGAGCCGTCCCAACTCATAGCCTTCGAGCATGTTGGATATTACGGCAAGTGGCCAAAAGTGGCGAGGAGCTTCTAGCCCCGCAAAACAACTCCAACAATACCGGTACGGTATCAACAGTCTTTGAGACTTTCGTGTCAAACAATATGCGAAAGCGAACAATCCGCGGACTCGCCGAAGTCTACCAAATAGCAACAGCAAATCCATGGAGTGACACAGCTATCAACTTCGGTGCCAGCGACGAGCCTAAGTTCCGAACAGCCAGAGCACCAGCCGCACTGGTGCTTAGTCCCATAGTGGATGGCTTTCGACTGACAAAAGTCCTCATGGATGGCGGCAGCGGATTAAACCTCATCTACGAGGAAACTCTGCGGAAAATGGAAACCGATTGGAGCCGTATTGAGCGAAGCAGCACAACCTTCAGAGGAATAATCCCTAGCCGGGAGGCACGCTGCACCGGACAAATCACACTCGATGTGGTGTTCGGCTCGCCGGACAATTACAGATCCGAAGAAGTCACGTTCCAAGTGGCCCCGTTCAACAGCGGATATCACGCTATATTAGGACGAGAGGCATTCACAATTTTTCAAGCAGTACCTCATTACGGGTACATGAAGCTCAAAATGCCTGGGCCCGGCGGAATAATCACCCTCGCTAGTGATCCGGACATGGCACTCCGCGCCGAAAATAAGACAGCTGCACTAGCCCTGGAGGCACTATCCGAAGCCTTAGCAGCAAAAGAACTCACCGCGCTGCGCTCTATGGAGAACAGGGACGATGTGATACTCGATAAAAGATCCAAGTCCACCTCCTTCAAACCAGCAGATGAAATAATAAAATTCCAGGTCCATCCAACGGACCCAACAAAGACGGCCTCCATTGGGGCACAATTGAACCCCGAAGTAGACGCCGCACTGCGTGAATTCCTTCGGGAAAATTGGGACATCTTCGCCTGGCATCCTTCGGATATGCCCGGAATCCCACACAGGTTGGCAGAACACAGCCTAAACATCCTAAAAGGATTTAAGCCAGTCAAACAGGCTCTTCGACGATTTTCTGAACCCAAAAGACAGGCAATGGGAGAAGAGCTAGCCAAACTATTGGAAGCCGGATTCATTAGAGATATCAAACATCCGGACTGGCTAGCAAATCTGGTAATGGTACCAAAGAAGGATAAATCCTGGCGCCTCTGTGTCGATTTTGACGCAAAGGATCCCTTCCCTCTCCCCCGCATCAAACATCCACATAGGTTGACCTCAATAAGGCTTGCCCAAAGGATCCCTTCCCTCTCCCCCGCATCGACCAAATTATCGATGCTACCGCAGGGCACGATTCGTTGTGCTTCCTGGACGCATACTCTGGCTATCATCAAATCAAGATGGCGGAAGCAGACCAAGCCGCAACGGCATTCATCACTCCATACGGACCATTCTGCTTCAACACGATGCCCTTAGGACTTAAAAATGCCGGCGCAACATATCAGCGCATGATTCAAACATGTCTGGCTACCCAGATCGGCAAAACAGTTGAGGCATACGTAGATGACGTAGTCGTCAAAACAAAACACGTTGAAACTCTAATAGACGATTTGAGGCTCACATTCGACAACCTCAGAGCATATGACATCAAGCTGAATCCGGAAAAATGCGTTTTCGGCGTACCAGCCGGAAAGCTGCTGGGCTTCATTGTATCCGGTAGAGGAATTGAAGCAAACCCGGCTAAAATCCGAGCTCTGTCACAGTTGGATATTCCAAAAGACCTCAAACAAATACAAAAATTAACAGGATGCGTGGCAGCCTTAAGCCACTTTATCTCCCGTCTAGGAGAAAAGGCGTTGCCCCTCTATCGCCTCCTCAGGCGCACCGAACACTTTGAGTGGACGGATGCTGCCACTGCCGGACTCGAAGAAATAAAGGCCATATTGGCAACAAATCCGGTCCTGTCTGCGCCCACTCTAGGTGAACCAATGTTGTTATACATCGCAGCAACGCATCAAGTTGTAAGCGCGGTCCTCGTCGTCGAACGAGTGACGGAAGGGCAGAAATTCCCTCTTCAAAAACCAGTGTATTATGTATCCACTGTGTTAACCCCCTGCAAGTCCCGTTACCCGCACTATCAGAAAATAGCATATGCGGTGTTCATGGCGTCCCGGAAGCTCCGACACTACTTTCAAGAGTGTTCGATAACAGTGGCCTCTGAAGTACCACTCAATGACATTATAAATAACCGCGACGCAACGGGCAGGATTGCAAAATGGGCCATTGAGCTCTTACCATTCGATATAACTTACAAACCTCGGCGAGAAGTCACAAGTTTTGGCTGACTTCGTCGCTGAATGGACCGAAGCCGAACTCCCTAAAGAGTACGGCGCATACTCCAATTGGGTTATGCATTTTGACGGCTCTAAAATGTTGGCCGGACTGGGGGTTGGCGTCGTATTGACGTCCCCAACCGGGGACATAGTCCAGTACGTACTTCAAATAATGTACACGGACTTCAACAACGCAGCCGAATATGAGGCCCTATTACATGGTCTCCGGATGGCAGTCTCCATGGGTATTCAACGCCTAGAAGTGCGCGGGGATTCAAACCTTGCAATATCCCAAATAAATGGAGACTTTGACGCCAAGGATCCGAAAATGGCAGCATATCGCAACGCCATCCTAAAAATGTCAGCTCGGTTTGAAGGACTCAAATTCCATCACATAACCCGAGATAATAACCAACCGGCCGACGTACTGGCACGCATCGGTGCGAAACATGATGCTGTCCCTCCAAATATTTTCCTGGAACGGCTCTTCAAGCCATCCGTACTATGGGAAGAGGAGCCCGGATGTGACAAACTGGAAAAAACCGAGCCAATCGGCGATTCAGCTGATGACATAACACCGTCAGCCCACGACATAATGGCAGTAATCGCCCCGTGGACAGAACCATTCCTAGCCTACTTGCTTAGGCAGGAACTTCCCGAAGACCAAAACGAGGCCCGCTGCATAGTCCGGCGATCGAAAGCCTACAAGGTCCATGAGGGAGAACTTTATAAGAAAAGCACAACCGGAGTCCTTCAAAGATGTATCTCCGAAGAGGAAGGGCGCAACCTCCTGGCTGAAATTCATGCCGGACTAGGCGGACACCACGCAGTAGCCCGGGCCCTTGTAGGAAAGGCATTCCGTACAGGGTTTTATTGGCCGACGGCCCGGGAAGATGCCCAGGACTTAGTCCAGAGATGCGTTGGTTGTCAGCTCTTTGCTAATCAGAGCCATATGCCGCCTACCGCCCTGAAAACTATACCCATTACCTGGCCGTTCACGGTCTGGGGGCTTGATATGGTTGGACCCCTTAAAGGGGGAACCCACAAGCAAAGGTACCTATTGGTCATGGTGGATAAATTCACCAAATGGATAGAGGCCAAGCCGGTCAAAACGGCAGAGTCCGGACCAGTGATAGACTTTATATCCGGGGTAGTACACCATTACGGAGTCCCCCACAGCATCATCACCGACAATGGCACGAACTTCACAGCCGACGAGGTTAAGTCATGGTGCAAGAATATGGGCATCAAGCTCGACTATGCTTCAGTCTATCACCCTCAAACCAACGGCCAAGTGGAACGAGCAAATGGTCTAATAATGAGCGGCATTAAACCCAGACTAGTGCGGTCACTTACTAAATCTGACATGCACTGGGTCGAGGAGCTCGACTCCATACTCTGGGGGCTGCGGACAACGCCTAACCGTACTACCGGATTCACACCATTTTTTATGGTATACGGCGTAGAGGCAGTCTTACCCTGCGACATTATTCATGACTCACCTCGAGTGCGCATGTACGAGGAAAGAGAGGCCGAGCTGGATCGGCAGGACAGCTTGGACACATTGGAGGAAGAACGCGACGTCGCGAAGGCTCGTTCCGCATTCTATCAGCAGCAGGCCCGAAGATATCAAAGCAGAGAAGTACGGGCCAAGACTTACAATGTTGGTGAACTAGTTCTACGCCTGCCGGACAAGAAAAAGGACAAGCTCAAGCCCAAATGGGAGGGCCCCTTCATTATCGATCAAGTCCTGACTGGTGGAGCATACCGTCTACGAAATGCATCGGATAACCGACTCGAGCCGAACCCATGGAACGCAGCCCGCCTCCGACGATTCTACGCCTAGCGCCGGACTAAGAGTTCGTCCCCTTCCCCCGTCCAAACTTTTACACTTCGGCTGTCTTTTGTTTCTCTTTTCATGCCTTTTTATTCAAAAGCCCTTGCGGGCATATTTTTGCATTTTTCGCATACGCATGATGTGCCATCCGCACTCATTATTCCTGGGGGCTTCTTTTACAGAAGCTCAATTATACGGGTTTCATACCCAGCACATGTGTCAAGCTTCCACATGTACCTTTTACTCGCCATTATATGCATCGATATGACTTAAGTTTTGGCCAAGCTGGGTTGCCTGGCTCCTGTGCTTACCCCTACGTTCCCGATTGTTCGGCTAGGAGGTAAAGGGAGCACCTCTGCGATTGTTACTGCCGGGTCAGCCGGATGTGTACCTCAGACTGGGTGAAGCCGAAAGCTAGCGTTCTTAAGGGAATATTCGGTCGGTGACTTAAAAGATGACTTTTTACCTATTTATCTATCTGCCCCCAGATGTTTACTGCTTTCTTTGCAGTCCGGACATGCACTTTAGGGCATGCCTCCCAGCGAAAGGAAACCTTAACGGAACTATTCTCCCTGGAAGATGTTTCTTACTAACCATGTAATATAACATAACTAGTTGGGCACTTGTCTGATAAAGCACTAATGACCCCTACGCCTGGTCTCCATGCATACCACGGTTGTTTCTTAACCAAAAAGGTATTCGGACACACTCCGGACTCTAGGGTCCCGAGGTTGAAGCGAAAAGGTCGGCAAAGACAAACGATCTACAATCCGGCTAGAAGGCATTTCACATGTCACTTTAAAGGTAAACATACATTGTCAAATTTACTGATTGTATTCCTCCTCAATCCCGTCTAACAGGCTGTCTAATTTACAGTCCCGTTGGGAAAATTTAGCAGCCAACTCTACTTGGCTGTATACTAAACTCACAGGGATCTCCTTCCCATCGGGCCCCACCGGTCCAACTTCGGCCATGTGGTTGGGATCCGCCTTCTTGTAACGCATCTTCACCATGGCCCAAGCCTCCTTGGCACCTTGACGGCAAGCCGAAATCTTCCACAAACGGAAGCGCTGCCGCACTCCCTGTAGCTTCTCCGAAAGCTCCCCAAGGCCCTCGGGTAGGGAGAGGGCTGGCCATAAAGCCTGGACGACGCTGCTCATTGCCTGCCGAACTCGTTCGAGCAGTTGCAATAGCTCGGGAAGTTGATCACCCATTGATATGGGCATCTCCTCGGCCGGGCGACCTGTGAGTATACCTACAAGACATACTATGTCAATTTGCTTCTTCGCCGAACTCTTCTTTTAAAAGGAGTCCGCTCAAGCACTTACTATAAATGCCGCGACGAAGCCGCTGATTCTCCTTAACGGAGCCGGACAGCTCGGCTCGAGCGCCTTTCAGCTCTTCTCCGAGCTTGGCGTTGGCATCCTGGAGCCTGTTCCTTTCTTGCTGAACCCTATTCAGCACACTCTCGCCGGCCTTTAGCTGGCGCAGCAATGCTTGCCTGTCCGGATCTTGTCCGGCGGAACCTACAATGTCATTATTAGACTCACGCGCACGCCGCACAACGCTTATATTTATTAATAAAAATGTGTTACCAGGAGGGGTCTCTGCGTCTCCTCCTGCGGCAGCAAGTGCGGCCTCAAGTTGGGCCTTGCAATCTTGCAGCTCCCGAGACAGCTGGGCATTCTTCTCGGTAAGAGCCTGCGTTTTCAAATGATCCTTAAATCAGTTAACATAACTACTTTAAGTCTCGGGGGCTACTGGTATATATAACCATTAAAATTCCTTTACCCGCATGTCTTTCACATACTGCTCCGTGGCTCTGGTAAAACCATCTTGAGCGGCACGGAGATGCACGTCCCCTGCGTTAAAGGCATCCAATGCCTCAGGGGAGAAGCACGCTTCACGAAATACTGTCCGGCGGCGCCTATGGTTCATGGCACTCTCCACCTCAGACTTGGTGGCGGACAGTCTGTCGGTATCCTCCGTTGGAGAAGGATCCGGCCCGCGTCTTGCGCTTGCCTCCCCCTCCAGGCCGGGC
Organism: Triticum timopheevii; assembly: GCA_963921465.1. Lineage (NCBI taxonomy): Eukaryota > Viridiplantae > Streptophyta > Magnoliopsida > Poales > Poaceae > Triticum > Triticum timopheevii. Next base: position 10,202,256 of record OY997271.1, read on the forward strand.
GCTGGAGCCTGGCCGATGTGGGTTGGATCAGCAACTTCCGCGCCCGCAGTCCGGCGAGCGTTTTATCTCCTATAAAGATCATGAGCACTCAGATGCTTCCTACGAACGTCGCTCTGAAAATTCAAATACGAGCTATACCTTTGCGGCGACGTTTCTGTCCGCACCGCGCTCCTTTTCCGCCTGCTGGTCCGGACTGACCTCTGTAGGTCAGCCGCCGCGGGCTCGGCTTCCCGCCGTGAAGGCGCTTCCTGCAAAATACCATCGTTCGCGAAGGTTAGAAATGGGCAGGGAAGAGATAATGGTGTCCGGACTTCGGTCGCGGTCACCTGGGAAGCCGGACACAGTCCGGGGTAGTCCGCCGTAATGGCAACCAAAGCATTGTCTATGCTGAGCTGGTGTAACACCCCGCCGATCAGCTCCACCTCGATGTCCGGATCCTCTTCGGAGGCCGGATCTAGGGATCTTTCCGGATCCTCGGGTTGCGGAGCAGGACTTGCCATGTCCTCCACAGTCCGGCGTAGATCCTGCGCCGAAGACATAATGTAAGAAGCCTAAACTTCGAAAGCATGGGTTGAGCCCTTAAAGGTGTTCACTTACCCATCCTCTAGGGTTGTTCATGGAAAACCCATTCAAAGGGTTCGTTCAAAGGAAGTCCTCCTTCTCCCCCTTGTACAGGCTGGACAGGATCTCCACCAGATCCTCGGTCGAATCCGGCCCTTTGCAGCCATGACGGGTGGCATCGTCTTCCCCGTTGAAATCCCACATGGGGTGGCCTCTGTATTGCAATGGCTGTACCCCCCGCATGATGCATGTCGCCATGACTCCGATCATGGTCAAGCCAGAATGGGCCATTAATCTTATTCGGCCCATCAAGTAATGGACGCTCTTGTCTTCCTCCAATCGGGGGCTCCGTGGGCGCCAGCTGAGGCGTTTCTTCAAGGGAGCAGCACTAAACTCCGGGAGGCTGATCCGGACTGGGTCCGGCAGCGGAGCGTCTCCTATATAAAACCACTCTGAAGGCCAGTCTTCGGACGCCTTCTTGGGAGTACCGGATGGGTATCCGGTCCCGGCAATGCGCCATATTTTGGCGCCGCCCACTTGATATATGGACCCCTCGTGAGAACGGGGTACGAGGAAGAACAGCCTCTTCCACAATGCAAAATGGGGCTCAATGCCCAGGAATAGCTCACAAAGAGCTATGCAGCCCGCGATATGCAGGACAGAGGCGGGCGTGAGGTGGTGGAGCTGGAGTCCGTAGAACTCCAGGAGCCCGCGGAGGAACGGATGTATTGGGAATCCGAGTCCCCTTATCAGATAAGGGACGAAGCATACTCGCTCCCCTTTATTGGGGCTTGGGGTAGCCTCCGCTTGCCTCCCACCTTGATAAGTAACCAGTCCGGCCCGGACTGGGACCATGAAGGCTGGAGGGAGATATCCCCACGCTTGGAGCTTCGCTAGCTCATTGTGCGAAACCGAGCACCTCCCCCAATACCCTGGCGGTGGGCTGGGAGCGCGAGAAGAGGAGCCGCGTCGACGGTCCATGATGGAATGGATTTTTAGGTCAAGGGCGCTCCGATGAACTATTCGCGGAAGGAAGATGGTGTGATTTGGATCTGGATTTTTGCCTCTTTTGTAGGCGGACGACTCGCACAACTAGGGGGTGAAACGTAAAAGACGCCCTGGCTTTTCGCATTCGTGCGACGCATGGAAAAGGGTCATTATTTGGCGTAGAAGCCGAGGAACACAGTATTTAAGGTGAAGCCAGACACTGTTCGGCAGGTACATGGAATTTGAAGGGAGAACTCGCCTTGCAACGCCGAAGACTATAAACGCGCTGGACTTATCGTCATTGAAGCCTGGTACGGGGGCTACTGAGGGAGTCCTGGACTAGGGGGTGTCCGGACAGCCGGACTATCATCGTCCGCCGGACTCCAAGACTACGAAGATACAAGATTGAAGACTCCGTCCCATGTCCGGATGGGACTTTCCTTGGCGTGGAAGGCAAGCTTGGCGATACGGATATGTAGATCTCCTACCATTGTAACCGACTCTGTGTAACCCTAGCCTCCTCCGGTGTCTATATAAACCGGAGGGCATTAGTCCGTAGGACACAACATACATTACAACAATCATACCATAGGCTAGCTTCTAGGGTTTAGCCTCCTTGATCTCGTGGTAGATCCACTCTTGTACTACCCATATCATCAATATTAATCAAGCAGGACGTAGGGTTTTACCTCCATCGAGAGGGCCCGAACCTGGGTAAAACATCGTGTCCCTCGTCTCCTGTTACCATCCGCCTAGACGCACAGTTCGGGACCCCCTACCCGAGATCCGCCGGTTTTGACACCGACAGTCAGCATCCCAATACTCCTCCATTCACTCCTATCCAACAAATTCCTCAGTCCCCGACAACCACAGTTCAGATGGGCTCTGAAGAAACTCATCCCACTCCTTCTGTTCATGAAGAAATTCCAGCCGCTAGTGCTGAAGAACCTGCTGCTGCTGATCCTCAAGTTGCAAATTCCTGAGGTTGTGCTGCGATTGTCGATTCCTCAGCCTGAAGAACCTGAGCTCGCGATTCCTGAGGTTGTGCTGCAAATCACTGACACTCCTCTGCCCAAGCCGAAGAATCCGTTCTCAAGACAGCAAAAATTCAAGGCTGAAGACTTCTTCTCTGAGCATGTGTTCTTCACTGATTATAATCCATATGACTCTGCTCGCATAAGGAAGAGGCGTTTCTGGACTGCAAGTCAAGCCAACTTCTATTCCTCAGTGCTATTTGACAAGGACAAAATCTTCGATCATGAACATATTCCTCATGTGGATATGGAATCTCTGCCGTGCTTCGAGCCAGTCCTCAGTGTTATTCACGATGCAGGACTACTGAACTTCTGCACTGATATCTGTGATTGGAATGAAGAACTCATTCTTCAGTTCTACGCTACACTGCATATCACCGGAGATGCTGAAGATGTCAATTCATGGGTGCTGGATTGGATGACTGAAAACACTCATTATAAGGCACCAGCAACTGAATTGCTTCGTGTCCTTCCTCTTGATCCTCCCCACGACAGTGCAAGTTGCATCTACAATGACCCTGAACTGACAAATCGTTATATGCAAGTGCTCATGAAGCCTTTGAAGCCAGGGCAGGCCCCACGAACCAAATTCCCCGTCAAGGAATTGCTCTATGTGCCTCGGACTGTCTATCACATTCTGACGAAGACAATGAGTCCCATCAAAGGCCACGACTCAAATGATGAAGAAGTCGTCGGCATCATGAAGAACATGCTTTTCAACATCATTCATGGCGTTCCCGTCAACTTCCATGATTTCTTCATGAGGACTCTTGCAAATGTTGCAATGTCACCATTCGAGCTGAAGCCCTATGCGCCTTGGATTATGAGATTCATAAGGGCAAGATCTTCACTGAATTATAAGGCTGACACTCTCAACCATCGTAGCTACTTGCCTCCCATTGAAGTCCTCAAGCGACCAGTTTCATCATCTGATGATAAAGGCAAGGCAGCTGCTGTGATCGATGAAGGCACTCGTCCATTGGATGGTCAATTTCGTTTGCCTACATCTTATTCTACCAATGATGACTCTGCCACACATGACACTGCCGCAAATACATCAGCTAAGCAAAATCCTCAAGCCACAGCTCCCAGGGTGATGGCTGATCGTGAGTTACTCCTCAGTCTTCATCAGAAGGTTGATCGCAATCACAAATGGGTGAAGCGATAGTTTGCTGCTGTTCTTCACAATATGACCTCAACACATAATGCAGTGAAGAAGAACCATTATCACCTTCATGAAACCCTCAACCGCACCTGGGCTGTTCTCACTCATGTTTATAGCGCGGAAGAACTGAAGACTATGGGTCTTAAGGAAGAATTTGACTGGTCTGCACCTCCTCCGAAGAAATTCAAGAGGGTCAAAGTTCCTCCACTAGTGGCCAGATCTTATTCTTCATCGCGCGACACTGATGAGTACGAAGATTTGTACGACACTGCGGCAGGCCGTACTACAACAAACAACCCCAACAATGCTGGCGCTCTTCCATCAACTTGAAATTCTTCAGGGGCGTTAGTCCTCAGTTTCGATCCTTTTGGTCATTTGATGACAAAGGGGGAGAAATCTGAGTTAGTCTTCAAGAGGGTCTATACTAAGGGCGTTTCTTTAAAGTTACAACTCTCGTTCTTCTGAAACTTTTATTGGATCGAGTTGTAATCTTAAACCCGATGGTGCCTTGATACTTTTGAACGGTGCTCTGATGCTTTTGATGCACTGAGCTTTGATACTTTTGATGTGCTATTCTGCATGCTTAATTCCTCGTTAATATTATTGCACGCATGCTGAATCTCATCAGGCACCATATTTCATCATGCATTTCAAATTCTTCATATTCTATATCAAATGCGTGTATGAATTACAAGATATAGGGGGAGATCTCCATGATTCAATTCTTCAAATGTGCATTGCCTCAAACGCAAATTCCTCACTATGCACATCTTCAGGGGGAGTTCTTATATATCTTCCAATCAAATTCCTCAATATCAGTATTTACACTTCATATGTTTATCCCCGTTGAAAACTTAACCTATGTTGTCATCAATCACCAAAAAGGGGGAGATTGTAAGTGCATCTAGTGCCCCTTAGTGATTTTGGTGTATTGAAGACTTATAGGTTAAGGAACTGATGCGTTTGTGAGTGTACACAGGTCTATAAGTCTATGAGGAGTTTGATATTTACAGAGAAAGTCGACCCCTAAAAATGAAGTTCTTCGACTGAAGACTTTGATATTCTGAAGACTTTCTGAAGACTTTGAAAGTGAAGAATTTGGTGTGACCTTGAAGACTTGGTATTCATTCGAGGAACATAAAGCGTGAAGACTTTTGTTTTCGTAGTTTCATTTTCTCTTTCTTGAGTCATAGGAAACACCATACTGTTAAAGGGGGTCGAGGAAATACTAAGGAAAAATTTCCATGTGATGCTCAACTCAAAATCCTACACCTACCAATCCCTTCGAGTGAAGCCATTGGAAATCTCATACAGTTCAGTCAATTTCTTCAGTGACAGAGACGCAGTTCTTCTGGTCACTGAGGACTTTGCTCTGACTGAGGAGTTAGGAATTCGCCAGTGCGAATTCCTACACAGTGAGGAACATGATAGCCCTGAGGAATTTGAGAGTCAAATTTTCGACCGTTGCTGTGCTGCGCGCCGGCTGTCCCAAATATCTTATCCATCTAACAGTCATATCATTGAAGGGCATTTATGTCTTATCATGTCGGGCTGCTCCCTAGGCTATAAATAGCCGCCCCCTACAACCACTAGTTGGTTGGCTGCTACAGATAACTTGACACTTGTCATTTGAGAGCAACCCATCCTCCAAGGACTTTGAGCGAAAATCATCAAGTGAGGAAAATCCCAAAACCAAACCCCCACAAGCCCAAAGTGATTGAGCATCACTGAAGAAATTGATCCTGCGTGGATCCGATGCTTGTTACCTTTGAAGACTGTGCTTCTTCCAGACGGTTAGGCGTCAAGGTCTAGAGCATCCAAGAGGAATTGTGGATCGCCGAGTGACTAAGTCTGTGAAGGTTTGGAAGTCACTTGAAGACTTACCACGAGTGATTGGACGAGGCCTGCGTGGTCTTAGTTCAAGGAGAATACGGTGAGGACTGGGTGTCCTGAGTTGCGGCTCAGTGACTGGGTGTCCGGGACTGCGTGTCCTCGAGTTTAAATACTCAGCCGCTCCAACCAGATGTACAACTGAGACAACAGTTGGAACTGGTTTGCCAAATCATTATCTTCACCAACTAACTGGTTCTATTTCCTCAACCCTTTCATTTCCTCATTACAGTGTTGAGTGTTTGTTCATATCTGTGCTTGAAGACTTTGACTGAAGACTTTCTCAATTTCCTCAGTTCAATTTCTTCAGTCTGTTTGTCTTCATCTTGTGTTATCCTGTGATTATGCTTTCTGTACTCTGTGCTTGTCTTCACTTCATCATGATGACCATGCTTGTATTCTGTTATGCTTACTTCTGAGTACTTATTCCGCTGCAAGTAGTTCTTCGCCAAGGAATTTCCTCACCAGCAAATTCCTCAGTGAAGAATTCATAAAAATCGCCTATTCACCCCCCTCTAGTCGATATAACGCACTTTCAGTAAGGATCACGAGTTTGTCTCTGTGTTCATCACGTTTGTGATCTGGAAATGATCATCCCGGTTAGCCAGTCCAAGGGGCGAGTACCACTTGAGCATAGTCACAACATGTTGGATACATTGTTGCATTGTTATTAATTGGTTAAATATCATGATATTATTTGTCATTATGTTTATGCTTGTTGTGAGCTTGCAAGTACATTCAATATACTGACTTGGCGTGTCATGCCAGATTTCAGGGAAAGTCTCATTGGAAAGGAGAGCTGTCCGAGTCTAGATCGTGTCCACATCGGTGTCCCTGTGCTATGGAGTTCCGCTACGACGTTGTTCCGCTGCCGCATAGTTGTCATGATCGAGGCCCCTTTATGTTCACTAAATAATGTACATATTGTTCAGCCGCACCGTGTGTGCCGCTTGGCCTCACTAACTGTTGTAATATCAACTCTGATCCGCTAGCATCAATAAAGCGGTTGCTTTTCTGTACCAAGTTGTTGTGTGTTGCCAGAAGACAAGGTCTCTGGGTTGGCAATGCATGGTAAACCGGTTGCTCTGAGCCGGGGTGCCACACATCCATCCTGGTATTGGTATTGGTATTGATGAATGGTGTAGGAGGAGGCAAAGCACACAAGTTGTTGTGTTTCTACTGTCAAGAATATGTTTTGATATACACTTATTGCATTGTTACAAGAGAGAGAAAGCTTGTCAAGATTCCGGCAAGCTGGACCAAGATCCGGAGAAATATTGATGTATTTCTCAGCCTTTATTTGATTGATTGATTGAGACTGTGACCAAATAAAATCATGTCCTGTCTCTCCTTTTGTGCCTTTTAGTCTGGCTGTTGTTGTTGTTGTTGTTGTTGTTGTTGTTGTTGTTGTTGTTGTTGTTGTTGTTGTTGTTGTTTTTGTTGTTGTTGTTGTTGTTTGTGTGTGTGTGTGTGTGTGTGTGTGTGTGTGTGTGTGTGTGTGTGTGTGTGTGTGTGTGTGTGTGTGTGTGTGTGTGTGTGTGTGTGTGGAGGGAAAGCAAAAAACCAGGAAATGTGACTTAGTATTAAGCTCGTATTTTTGGAGGAAATGTGAACATGAACAAATTTTGATTTTTTTTCAAACGTTATTTGAAAATAGTAAAAAAAGTAAAAATTTTGAAATTTGAAAAAGGGGGAAATGAAGAAAAAATGAATTTGTTTTGTGAATTTCACCAAAGTATTATTTATTTGTCCTTTTTGAAAACAGGAACATTTCTTAAATTCTAAACAAATTTTGAAAGTGCAAACATTATGTGAAACCCCCAGAACATTTTTTGACTCTCTGAACAATTTCGAAAAAAGGAACAATTTTTTAATATTTTAACGACTTTTGATAAGAGGGACATTTTTTAATTGATGAAGTTTTTTCAAATCCGCAAACGCTTGGGCCGGCCTAACAGGCTCCTGCCAGAGCGATGTCGTCGCCTAGTTTGGCCATGGCCTAAGTTTTTTTTGTCTTTTTTTAGTTTTCTTCTTTTTTCGTTAATTAATTTTTCTATTTTTTAACTTTATTATTCTTTTTGAAACCTATTCAAGTAATAATAATATTGTTTGGAACAACCAAATTACAGTTTAAAATAACTATTTTAAACTCTTTTTTCTTCAAATATTTATTAAATGCTTATAAAAAAGCATTTAGTATTTATAATTTTTTACCCTTTGTATTTGTTAGTTATGTTTAAAACTTATAAATCAGTTTTAAGTATTTATAAGAATTATGATTTTTTTTGTTTCAAACCTGGCATGGATGCCTACCATGAGTATGCCCACATGCCCGCAAAAGTTGGGATCATTTGAAGAATGTCCAAAAAGACACCATGTTCAACATAGGGTGTTCAGGTAGGCCATATGGCCCTATTTGAGAGGATGTTGTCGATATGTGTCGAATGACCTAATTTTTTCATTGGCTTGTATGACTAATTCAAGGCACTATGCCAAATTTTTAGTTTCTGAACTTTTCTCTGTCAAAAAAGGTCGATGAATGGCCGAATGTGCCGCAACTTGTGCATGGATGCCTACCATGGGCATGCCCACATGCTTGCAAAAGTTTGGGTCGTTTCAAAAAAAAATTCAAAAAATAGATCATGTTCAGTGGAGGGTGTTTAGGTAGGCCGGAAGGCTCCCGCGCTAAGAGCGCATTGTTTCTCAACATCTTTGCAATGACCTCAATTTTTTATGGCCTTGTATGACCAATTAAAAGCACCATGCCTAGTTGTCTGGATTTTCGACAAGTTTTGCATTTTCTGAAGTTTTATCAGCCAAAAAAGGTCGATAAACGGTCGGACATGTAGCAACGATCATATGGTGTCGGAAGTCATTCAGAACTGGCATGGATACCTACCATGGGCATGCCCACCTGCTTGTAAAATTTGGCGTCATTTCAAAGATGTCCAAAAATAGACCATGTTTATCGTAGGGTGTTCGGGTAGGTCAGAAGGCCCCGTCCGAGAGCACATTGCTTCTCGACATCCTTGAAATGATCCCAATTTTTTCATGGGCTTGTATGACCAGTTCAAGGCATCATGCCATGTTTTTTGAGTTTTCAACAAGTTTTAGATTTTTTGGACTTTCCTGGTGGAAAAGGACCGACAAATGGCCAGATGGGTCGCAAGGTGCAAACAGTGTCGGAATTCGTTCAAACCTGGCATAGATGCCTACCATGTGCATGCCCGCTTGGTTGCAAAAGTTGGGTCATTTATCCACAGTCAGATAAAACCACCAATTGAGAGGGGTGTGCCAGACTAGGCCACACAGGTGCATTAGTGAGCAAGTTGTTTTTTCTAATTTGAATGTTTCTATGATTTGCAATTTCCGTCATTATCAATCAATATGAAAATTTCTCACGTCCTAAACATTTCTTGAAATTTGTCAATAATTTACAAATTTAAAACTCTGCATGAAAATTTTACAAATTTGACCATTTTTTGAAAAATGTCAACAAATTCTAACAATTGGTGAAAATTTTGAAATCAGATTGCGAACCACATATTTTTTTTTGAAATTTATCAACCTTTTTTCGAAAAATAAACATTTATGAATAAAAATAAAAATAGCAACATTTCATTGAAACTCGAGAATATTTTTATTAAAACTCTAAACAATATTTGAAACAAGAACATTTTTGGTATTCCTAACAAAATTTCAATTCGAATTGGTTTCAAAGGAATAATAAAGTTCCAAAAGGAAAGAAAGTTAATGAAAAATAGAACAAAACAAAAAAATAGAAAAACAAAACGGTTAGCCCAACTAGGCGACGACATATCGCCTAGTTGGGCTGGCCAAAGGGTTCACGGATTTAAAAAAGGTTTGTATATTTAATTTGAATTGGTTACATTTGCCACATAAAAAGCGAAAAAGAAAACAAGTGGGCATAATAAGGTACCAATAATGGCCATGTGTTGGGGCCACCCCTATTTCTCGTTTGTAGTGAGACGTAAGGAAGCCTCCCGTTAATCCGAGCGCTAGATGGGCCGGACCAAACGTGCGGGAGGGAACAACCTCGTATTTTCTTCACATTTAGGTTTTGGTTATTTATTTTATCATTATTTTTTGTTTACGATTCCAAATATTCTGAATGAATATATTAATAGAACTTTTCATATAAGAGATTTGTAAAATGTTGAGCAAACATTTGAAAAATGTGAAATATGTATAGTGAACATGTTTCTCATGTATAAGGGAGATGTATACAAAAAATAGATAATATGTCTGAAAAAGTTGAACATGTATTTCAAAGGATTAGTCAAAGCATTTGAAAAACTAAATTAAACAAGCATTACAAAATGTTAAACTGGCATTTGAAAATGTTAAATGTGTAGAAAATATGTTAACCATGTAAAAAATATTAAACTTCTATTTGAATTTTTTGATCCAAGTATTTGGGGCTTCCTTTCCCCGAGGGGAGAAGGCATAAAGGGATATTTGAAACGACACAAGCGGCATTAAGTAGAAGACTTGCGTGTTCCATTATGTTAATGAAAAAGGAGTTACAGTGGGTTTTTCCCCCCACTGTGTTTGCTCAAAAATAACCGTAGAAGACTTGTTGACTGAGTGCGAAATACATGTCATCAGGTAGCAAAGAGCGGTTAATTAAAGCAGTGTTTCAAGCCATCGCCACATATGTGATAAGCGTTACTCGTCCTATCGACATCGGTTTGTGATGATCTCACGACGCTTGTGTAATATTATTGGTGGGGAGAGAGAATATAAAAACATAAGATGGCATTCTTGAGTTGGAACAAGATGATGCTTCCTTGGGTAAAGGAGGTATGGGTTTCCGCGACAAGAGAGTTTTTAACCAAGTTCCCCTCGCAAAGCAGCCACAAGGTGGTTACTTGACACCCCTCACATTTTACGCGTCTGCTTGCTATGGGAAAAATATTATCCCGGTGGTAATAATATCTTTGATATAACTCGACTCAAGGGAGGTTTTGATGCAAGGAATGGCCTTGGCCATACAACACACATCCCTTCCGGTGATTGTTAAGTCTGATTCCAGGGAGGCTTTATATATTAACCTTAACATGGACTGGTTTGGATCGTTCGGCATATGGACAATAGGTTACGAAGATTAATTAGATCGTTGATGTCCAATAGGGAAGTTTATATGGTCTAAGATCCGACAAGAAGAGAAGGCAGGGGCAAACTATATTCGCACGATGGTGTGGCTTCACCTAAGCTCATGCTGCAAGGTATTTTGCGGCAACAAATCGGATTCCACGCTCGTTTGTATTTTATATACTTGATTCTGTCGCACTGGAAAGCCATGATCCAGGCATCATCCCTTTTTTTGCGGGCATCACTTTGATGGAAGGTGTTTTTCTGACGGCACCAATGAATTTGCGAACATGATTCATGGATGGTGATGGACAAAGTATTTGTCGACCGATAAAATAGATCAAGAAGAAGAGAATTGGGGGGCGGAGAAGCGCGCCGCGGGTTGTTGCATCATGTTGGTCATCGTAGTTTTGCAGAGCTCCCTCTCATGAAATTAGTTCAATCTCTTAATTTTTGTGGATCGTCTCACTTGGGTGTCCCTCTTTCGGCGATGTGGGTCAATCTAGCACGACGGTGTGTTGACAGACTAGGCCACACAGGTGCATCAGTGAGCATGTTGTTTTTTCTAGTTTGAATGTTTCTATGATTTGCAATTTCCGTCATTATCAATCAATATGAAAATCTCTCACGTCCTAAACATTTCTTGAAATTTGTCGGTAATTTAGGAATTTAGAACTCTGCATGAAAATTTTACAAATTTGACCATTTTTTAAAAAATGTCAACAAATTCCAACAATTGATGAAAATTTTGAACTCAGATTGCGAACCACATATTTTTTTTGAAATTTATCAACCTTTTTTCGAAACATAAACATTTATGAAATTTATGAATAAAAATAAAAATAGGAAAATTTTATTGAAACTTGAGAATATTTTTATTAAAACTCTAAACAATATTTGAAACAAGAACATTTTTTGGTATTCCTGACAAAATTTCAATTTTCGAACTGGTTTCAAAGGAATAATAAAGTTCCAAAAGGAGAAAAAATTAATGAAAAATAGAACAAAACAAAAAAATAGAAAAAGAAATGGTTAGCCCAACTAGGCAATGACATATCGCCTAGTTGGGCTGGCCCAGGGTTCACGGATTTAAAAAAGGTTTGTTGATTTAATTTGAATTGGTTACATTTGCCACATAAAAAGCGAAAAAGAAAACAAGTGGGCATAATATGGTACCAACAAAGGCGATGTGTTGGGGGCACCCCTATGTCTCGTTTGTAGCCAGACGTAGGGAAGCCTCCCGTTAAGCCGAGCGCTAGATGGGCCGGACCAAACGTGCGGGATTGCACAACCTCGTATTTTTTTCATGTTTAGGTTTTGGTTATTTATTTTATTATTATTTTTTGTTTACGATTCCAAATATTCTGAATTAATATATTAACAAAACTTTTCCTATAAAGATTCGAAAAATGTTGACCAAACATTTGAAAAATGTGAAATATGTATAGTGAACATGTTTCTCATGTATAAGAGAGATGTATACACAAAATAGATAATATGTGTGAAAAAATTTGAACATGTATTTCAAAGGATTAGTCAAAGCATTTGAAAAACTAAATTAAACAAGCATTACAAAATTGTTAATCTGGCATTTGAAAATGTTAAATGTGTAGAAAATATGTTAACCATGTAAAAAATATTAAACTTCTATTTGAATTTTTTGATCCAAGTATTTGGGGCTTCCTTTCCCCGAGGGGAGAAGGCATAAAGGGGTATTTGAAACGACACAAGCAGCATTAAGTAGAAGACTTGCTTGTTCCATTATATTAATGAAAAAGGAGTTACAATGGGTTTTCTTCCCACTATGTTTGCTCAAAAATAACCGTAGAAGACTTGTTGACTGAGTGAGAAATACATGTCTTCAGGTAGCAAAGAGCAGTTAATTAAAGCAGTGGCTCAAGCCATTGCCACATATGTGATAAGCGTTACTCGTCCTACCGACATCAGTTTGTGATGATCTCACAATGCTTGTGTAATATTATTGGTGGGGAGAGAGAAAATAAAAACATAAGATGGCATGCTTGAGTTAGAACAAGATGATGCTTCCCTGGGTAAGTTCCCCTCGCAAAGCAGGCACAAGGTGGTTACTTGACACCCCTCACAAATTATGCCTCTGCTTGCTATGGGAAAAATATTATCCCGGTGGTAATAATATCTTTGATATAACTCGACTCAAGGGATGGCCTTGGCCATACAACACACATTCCTTCCGGTGATTGTTTAGTCTAATTCCAGGGAGGCTTTATATATTAACCTTAACATGGACTGGTTTGGATCGTTCGGCATATGGACAATAGGTTATGAAGATTAATTAGATCGTTGATGTCCAATAGGGAAGTTTATATGGTTTAAGATCCGACAAGAAGAGAAGGCAGGGGCAAACTATATTCGCACGATGGTGTGGCTTCACTTAAGCTCATGCTGCAAGGTATTTTGCGGCAACAAATCGGATTCCGCGCTCGTTTGTATTTTATACATGAAAAAATTGAACATCCCACGCTCGTTTGTATTTTATATACTTGATGCTGTCGCACCGGAAAGCCATGATCCATGCATCATCACTTCTTTTTGCGGGCATCACTTTGATCGAAGGTCTTTTTCTGACGGCACTGATGAATTTGCCAACATGATTCATGGATGGTGATGGACAAAGTATTTGTCGACCGATAAAATAGATCAAGAAGAAGGGAGAAGCGCGCCACGGGTTGTTGCATCATGTTGGTCATCGTAGTTTTGTGGAGCTCCCACTCATGAAATTGGTTCAATCTCTTAATTTTTGTGGATCGTCTCACTTGGTTGTCGCTCTTTCGGCGATGTGGGTCAATCTAGCACGACGGTGTGTTGATGTGTCGTGCCGCAATGGTTCTTTTGGCGATTTCATTGCGGGCAACACGTCTCGACGGAAATGCTTGTGCATAGGAGCACAAAATGCTCAGAATGTCAAAACAGGATATTTTTCAAAAGAGCGAACAAAAAATTCAAACATGAACATTTTTTTAAACATTATTTGTAAATAGGGAAATATAAAAAATTTGAAATTTGAAAAAAGGGAAAATATGAAAAAAATTGCATTTGTTTTGTAAATTTCACGAAAGTATTTTTTATTTGTGCTTTTTGAAAACAGGAACATTTTTGAAATCTAAACAAATTTTGAAAGCGCAAACATTATGTGAAATTCCCAGAACATTTTTTGACTCTCTGAACAATTTCGAAAAAAGGAACATTTTTTCAATTTATTAACGAATTTTGATACCAGGGACATCTTTTGAATCGATGAAGTTTTTTTTAATCCACAATTGCTTCGGCCGGCCTAACAGGCTCTCGACCGAGCGATACCGTTGCCTAGTTGGGTCATGGCCTAATTTTTCTTTCTTTTATTGTTAATTTATTTTTGTACTTTTTTAACTTTGTTATTCTTTTTGAAACATATTCAAGTAATCGTAATATTGTTTGGAACACCCAAATTACAGTTTTAAATAACTATTTTAAATTCTTTTTTCCTTTAAAGTTTTATTAAATGCTTGTAGAAAAAATTTACTATCTATCATTTTTTACCCTTTATATTAGTAGTTATGTTAAAAACTTATAAATCAATTTTAAGTATTTATTTGAATTATGATTTTAATTTTTTTTCTTCCAAACCTAGCATAGATGCCTACCATGGACATGCCCACCTGCTTGTAAAAATTTGCGTCATTTCAGAGATGTAGAAAAATAGACCATGTGTTATCGTAGGGTGTTTGGGTAGGTCAAAAGGCCCTGTATGAGAGCACGTTGCTTCTCGACATCCTTGAAATGATATCAATTTTTCCATGGCCTTGTATGACTAGTTCAAGGCATCATGCCATGTTTTTTGGGTTTTCAACAAGTTTTACATTTTCTGGATTTTCCTGGTGGAAAAAAGACAGACAAATTGCCAGATGTGTCACAACATGCAAACAGTGTCGGAATACGTTCAAACCTGGCATAGATGTCTACCATGTGCATGCCCACCTGGTTGCAAAAGTTGGATCATTTATCCATAGTAAAAAAACCACCAGTTGAGGGGTGTGCCAGACTAGGCCACACAGGTGCATTAGTGAGCATGTAATTTTTTCTAATTTTAATGTTTCTGTTATTTGCAATTTCCGTCATTATCAATCAATATGAAAATTTTTCTCATGTCCTAACCATTTCTTAAAATTTGTCAATATCTTAGGAATTAAAAAGTCTGCATGAAAATTTTACAAATTTGACCATTTTTTGAATAATGTCAACAAATTCCAACAATAAAATAAAAATTTGAACCCAGATTGCAAAATACTTTTTTTTTGAAATTTATCAACTTTTTACCAAAAGATAATCATATATGAAATTTATGAACATAAACATTTATGAATAAATATATGAAATTTATCAAACATAAAGATTGACTCTTTATTTATTATTGTTTATGATTCCAATATTCTGAATGAATATATTAATAAACAATTTCATATAAAGGATTTGAAAAATGTGAGATATGTATAGAGAACATGTTTCTCATGTATAAGAGAAATGTGTACAAAAATGTATAATATGTGTGAAAAATTTTGAGCATGTATTTCAAAAGATTAATTAAAGCATTTGAAAAATAATTTTAACAAGAATTTCAAAATTGTTAATCTATCATTTAAAAATGTTAAATCTATATAGGAAATATGTTAACCATGTATTAAAAATATTAAATAAGTACTTCAAAAAGTTTAATCAAGCATTTGAAATCTAATGTTAAAGAAGTATTTCAAAAAAAAGAATTTAAAAAATATTAAATGTCTATAGAAAAATGTTGACCATATATTCAAAGAATGTTAAATTGTATTTGAAAAGTGTTAATCGAGCATTAGAATTGTGTTGTGTATACAGTTAATTGGATGATATATAAAAAATTAATCTTGTATTACGAGAATGTTAATTATGCATTTAAAAAAAATATTAAATGTGAATGGAAAAAAAATTGACCGTTTATTAAAAAATGTTAATCTTTGATATAAAAAAGTTAAACATGTATTAAAAATATATTAGATATATAACAAAAATGCGTGATGCATAGATTAAACTCGCATCCTCATAGTAGAACGATCAACCTGAGATTATTTTGTCGCCTCTCGTAAGGGTGGAGTCATTAATCTGGCCTCCTTGTGAGGGACGAAATCAACACAACAATTTGTCTCGTCTCCTCGTAAGGGGTGGATGTAGGGATTAATCTCGCCTCCTCGTAAGGGGTGAAATCAATGTTGTAATCAGCCTGCCACCTCGTAAGGGGCGGGACCAATTCTAGTGTTATAGAGCTCGCCTCCTTGTGAGGGGCTACACGAGAACGATATTGTATTGACCCCTTTGTATTTGGCTTGGCTTCATACGCTACTGTCGTCAAGTTTTGTAGGAACCAACGGTCGGCTATCCTTGTAGGAGTAGGCATCCTGTGCTGGTTTGTATTTTATATACTTCATTCCCTCGCACTGAAAAGCCAATGATCCGGGCATCACTTTGATGGAAGGTCTTTTTGTGACGGCACCGATGAATTTCCCAAAGTGTTTCTTGACTGATAAAATAGATCAAGAAGAAGAAGAAGAAGAAGAAGAAGAAGAAGAGCGCCACAGGTTGTTGCATCATGTTGATCATCGTAGTTTTTCGGAGCTCCCTCTCATCAAATGCCAAGTGCTAGATGGGCCGGACCAAATGTGCGGGAGGGCACAACCTCGTATTTTCTTCACGTTTAGGTTTAGGTTATTTATTTATTATTTTTTGTGGAAAATTTATTATTGTTTAGGATTCCAAATATTTTGAATGAATATATTAATTTTAAAATATTAAACTTGTATTTTAATTTTTTAATCAAGGAATTTGAAATCCAATGTTAAACAAGTATTTAAAAAATGTAATCAAGCATTTGAGAATGTATATACAAAAAAAGTGGACCATGTATTCAAGAAATGTTAAAACTTGTATTATATACTTTGATGGAAGGTCTTTTTTCTGACGGCTTCGACGAATTTGGCAACATATATGATTCATGGATGGTGATGGACAAAGTATTTGTCAACCTATAAAATAGATCAAGAAGAAGAGATTTGGGTTGTTGCATCATGTTGGCCATTATAGTTTTGCAGAGCTACCTCTCATGAAATTGAAATTGGTTCAATGTTCATCACCATCATCGATGAATCATGTTGGGAACACAAAATGCCTCCCTCTCATGAAACAGAAATGCTTGTGTGTAGGAGCACAAAATGGGCAGGGGGTGTGGTTGTTGCAACCGTCTCTGCGCGGCGCGAAAGAGGAGTGAAGGGGAGTTGGCCGGATCAATTAGATTAGAAAGAGAGAATAGTTTCTTTGCAACGGGTGAGGTGCATTCTTTGCAAGCTTCTACTCCCTCCGTCTCATAATGTAAGATGTTTTTTGGCACTAGAGGGAGTAATTCTAACAATGGGATGCATGCAACCGCCTGGACCTGGAGCGGGCATACCGAAGGAATCATGTGTGGCGGTGCACAAACAAGAAGCACCGTCGCTGGTCACCAAGCTGCTCGTCCCTGTGACCTTCAGGGAGGCCTACACGGCTTCATTGGCGCTTTCGAGAAGGGCGTGTACACAACGAGGTTGACCATCGTCGTCGGGCACATTGTCCTCAAGGAGAAGCACCTGCTGGTGCCGCGGCGCTTTGGCACTGCTTCAAGGGCAAGGAGGCGACGCTGCCAGGCACACCGATGGCGCTCTCTCATGGGGGACTACGACCAGCTGCTGACCAGCTACCAAGACCTCGCCAACATACCGATCAACAGCAGCCTCCCGTACAACTACCTGGCGCAATACCGGGACCGGTACGTCGACGACACGACGCTCAAGCCCAGCCTCGCCTTTTACGTCCTCGCTGTCGCGGAGGCCCGACGCTTCCCCGGCATTGGGGACGCCGTCGCCCAACGCATCGCCTTCACACAGTGACGTAGTTTGAGCAAAATTTAAGAGGGGGACATGACTCAAGGGGAACAAATTAGTAGGCCAGGAGGGGCTAATCATTTGTTGAAACACTAATTAGCCCTAAAAGCTAGCATGCTCCTCAATGAATGCCAAAACTAAGGAGGGGGGGGGGGGGGGGGGCATGGCCCCCCTTGGTCTACACTAAGCTCCGCCAGTGCAGCCTACCTCCACAATGCAGAATCTCTCTTATGTGAACCCTCCGCTTCAAAATGTAAGGTGTAGTATTTTTTTTAAGTCAAAACATGTGCATGTTTGACCTTGTTTTTAGAGGGGGAAAAGATACCGAGATCTATAGTACCAAATTTGTATCATTGGATCCTCACAAAAAATATTTTCATATTTTATTTATTTTGTATTGTAGATGTAGATATTTTATTCTATAAACTTGGTCAAACATACACAAGTTTGATCACTTGCACGAAAATCGAAACACCATATATTCTAGAACGGAGGGACTATATGGTAATATACTAGGTGATTTTCCCACGAGTTGCAGCCAAAATAAAGATTAATTTCAGATGTACCATGTATGAAGAAAATGACCTAAATCAAGAGCTACTATTATTAACGTAAATGTTTCATACTTCCACTATGCGTGAACAAAGAGTATGCATGTGGTTTGCCTGCGGTTGCAAAATAGTGTTAGTGGATGCTGACATGGCACATTTGGTGAGATGGGAGGCCGCATGTTGAGAGAATTAGACTTATTGGGGATCAACTATTTAATAATAGTAGATTCCCCCTTGGTAATATATTAAGCTCTCTTTCTTTCAAAAAAAAAAAGATATTCGGCATTGCTGAATTGTGAGCTGTTGTACACGCACATGGTAATTATGCTACTTATTAGCTTGATGTTAATTTCGTTGAGTTGTGTATGAGACCTCTTTACCTTACTGCTTATTGTAATTTGATGTTTCAAATTGTATGCAAGATACATTTGCAGTAGTTCTTAATTATATGGAACCTCTGAACAGAGGAGAGTTTGATTGAGTAGCTCCAGTTGTACTGGGCGCAGCGAAGCGCGCCATTCCATGTAGTGCATCTGACGTTTAGCTAGCTCCCTGGCAAAGAAGTACGTTGCATGCCAATGCCATGAGAAAAGTGTGCACGAGCTCATACATGTGAGTCTACCACGTGCATGGACCATATAAGAAAGTATATAATGCACTGGGTATTTGATATGTTACCGTTGCACCTAATTTATACTCCTTCCATTCCTAAATATAAGTCTTCTTAGAGACTTCAATAAAGACTACATAAGAATGTACTCATTCCAAAACGGTGAGCTATGGGCCTACGAAACGGTTCCGAATTGACAAGAAATGTGAGTTTTGGCATCTTCCCTCTATTAGTTGTTTGACGGCTGCCGAACATGATAATCTCCCCGGGGCCCCAAAAATGTGAGCTATAGGCCACGAAATGGGTCCGAGTCAGGCAAAAACGTCGAGTTTTGGCATCCTCCCTCTTAACCGTACATTCAGGTTTGTGGGCTATAGAATTTTCTTTGCTAGAAGGCCTCACGCAGCGGCACTCCACGATCATTCTACGGTGGTATAAACTGCCATCTCCTGCTCAGTTCTGGCCTGTGACTGCAAATATGTTTCCTCCTTATTGCATTCTGTAGTCTTACAATAAAAAAGACAATGTGCATTAAAACTGAGAACAACTATTACAATGAAAATAGATGATCGGAAAACAGAGAAGTCATACAAAAGCACATGGCCACAACTATGTCTTCAGTGCCACAGATCTGCTTTCTGTCCCATCTTGTTTCCAGAGTATAGGATTAAATCAGAGTCACTTTGTGATGCATCCACAGGTATTCTCTGGTTATCTGATATGGCTTCACCTTGGCATTTCCTTGAACAAAATCCTGTTCATCATCATGGTCTGGATCGGGTTCAACTTGTGCGCCTTATACATTACATCGCACTCCATAGATGTAACACAACTCTATCATGGGAACACTTTGAATTTCTCTACATCGACGCATTCAAGAGCAGCTACTAACAACACAAGGACAATTGCTAGCCAAACTGCAGGTGACCGACAACATCAGCGGTCATCTGGCTCCCGGAAAGAAGATTCTTCTGCCCCTCAGCACATGACCTCTTGACTTGGTCTAGTCCAAGGAAGCAGCTTCCTCATTCAACCGAATTGATAATAAATGTATCATGAGAATCGCAGAAAAATGAATCTGAAGAGATAACAACCAAACAGAAAAATCTGAGGTACCTAAAAAACCCTGCTTATTAAGAGCAAAAAACGTTGGTATCATGGCCAGAGTGCACCATATCTTTGTGCCTGAAATAAATAAATAATGATATGGATAAAAATATATTCGCAAGCATGTAACTATATAGCGAAAACCGTAAAAGATGATCGCAATTCTGCACAAGAAATTTCTACCTTATGGAAAAACAAATAACCTTCCAAGTTGACCAAGTAGAAGAAATTTACTTATAGTTCCATATTTCCTAAATAATTCCAGGTGATCAGTTCCACATTTTCCAAACGAGAAAATTTTTATATGCATGGTGTGGAAAAGAAAAACAGTTTATATTCACCTTAATAAAGCCTAGAATGCACTTCGGACTAGCACCTCCATATCCTACTGGTGTCATTTCAGCACAACATTGAAATTCAAGATGCCATTATTGGCTTATTCAGCATTATACAAATCACACGGAGATTTGAAAATACCTGGCAATTGTACAACCGATGTTTTGCTTGATCATATCAACCCATATCTTTCAGACCTGACATCTTCCTACTTGCAGAACTGCAGCAACTGTTGTAGTTTTATTGTGAGCAGTTTGAAAAACAATTATTTAACTAGCAATTCTCAAGTTCCCATCCCAGGTCTAAGAAGAACAAAACATACACATATCTTAATCTATGCCATATTTCGCTACAATGATTGCTTATTATTTATAAATGCATTAAAACACCTAAATAAGTGACAACTAATTAGCAACTGCAAGCTTGCCTTCCTTTATTCCTTCCTGTCCACATTACAACTTATAAGAGAATTTGCTGAAATTAACAAAGACTAGTACTATCGGCAAAAAAATTCTTACAATGAAGTTGCAGCACCAGATTATTCCGCTATAGCTGCAAGCAGTCTTGGCATTGGGGGCACATCAATCTCCTGTAGACCCTCGAGAACCCGGACTACTTCACCCATGGTCGGCCGAACCAGCTCATTATCTTGGATGCACCAACATGCAACTTTGCAAATCCTTTCAGCCTCTCCCAAGTTGATGTCACCATGTAACTGTGGATCCACCAAACTCTTCAAATCTCCATCGTGAAGCTTGTTGATGGCTTGCACAGGGAAGTACTCAATATTCTAGTTACTGTTGTTGCTGCTTGTGTTGTATGATGTTTCAGGTGAAGAATTCCTCCTTCCTGATATGATTTCCAATAGCACCATGCCGAAGCCGTAAATGTCAACTTTCGGTGTGATAGCCACTCTAGTAAGCCACTCAGGGGCAAGATAACCCACAGTTCCTCTGAATGAAGTCAGAATTCGGCTGAAATCCCTTCCCACAAACGCTGCCAACCCAAAGTCTGCCACTTTAGGAACAAGTGATGCATCCAGAAGTATGTTCTCTGGCTTAATATCGCAGTGTATGATGCACTCACGACAACCCTGATGCAGGTAGCACAATCCTCTAGCAATTCCTTGGGATATCTGATATCTGATGTTCCAATTCAGGACGACAACATTTGGATTGCTCTTCTTAAATAGATGACCATCAAGAGATCCATTTAACATATGCTCATACACAAGTAATCTGTGATCACCTTCGCAGCAGAAACCTATCAATTTGACTAGGTTTATGTGCTGGATAAGTCCAACTGAGCTCACCTCGGCCCTGAATTGCTTCTCTCCTTGACGGGCACCATCAAGCCATTTCACTGCTACAATAGTCTTCGAATCACTTAACACTCCCTTGTATACAGAACCAAAACTTCCAACACCTAACGTTTCAGAGAAGTTTTTGGTACCACGAACTAAATCAGTATATTTGAAGGCTATAATCCCGCCAACACTTCCTTGATTATCATAGAATAATGGCAGCCGACCACACCACATGAATTTGTTCCTCCGATTCTAACAACCATAGAAGAATGAGTAACCCAAACCCAGTAATGCTTGTAGCAATAACAACTCCAACGTTTGGCTTTTTTTTGTTTTTTCTCAAACTTGGCAAGAAATCTTTGGCAGAAAGACGGAGATAAAGAACATCTTTAGAAGTGATAGTAATGCCGTTGTTCATATTTACACTAAGCAATTCCCCATTCCAGACATAGCATCTGCTATTGTTATAGGAATAAGCAGTGCAGGAGCAGGAATTGAGACAAGCTTCTTCGCATTTGCCCTGAGTCGAAGTAACGACTATGCTCTGCGGGTTGTAGGGCAATGTAACTTGAGAAATGGGATGGAACATGTCCGTTGAACTTATGGTGTTGCTGTCACTAGTGCAATGTAATGGTGTATTTCTAATGCATCCTCCTGTTCTGTCCTCAAATTCCCAATCTTGCGGTGACTTCTGAGAGAAGCTCTTCATACAGTCACATGATGGATGTGGATTGCCATTGCAGACCGTGTAAGGTCCACATGTAGCAGGAGGAATGCAGGGATCATCGGGTATGGCATATATGGTTTGCCAAGATTGATTATCTTGTGACCAAAGATTAAGCTTTATCTGACCAGAGATATCTAGTAAGATAAAAAAGGAAGACGACTCATTAAGTGAAGTGTACATGTAGTACTCCTCTTGGTCGTTATTAACATATGTTGGGTTCATCAAGCTTTTGGTGCGTGGATCCATATCTAGCACTGCCTTGAGCATTGGTACAAGATTGAATGATGATTTTGTGGAGGATGCATAAAGCCAATATTCTACCAAGGGATCGAGACGCTTAAGGACGAGCCCCTTGGTCTGTTCTAGTTCATAGCTGTATGAGCCGGGACCCGGATCAATGAGGCTCTTCTTTGAGATGGCCTGGTGACTGAAACCAGTGACTTTGTCCCGGCCAAACATTGCACCAGGAAGTATAACATCTGTTGGGTAGTCGAAGCTCTGCCACACCGGTAGGTCGGATGACGGGCTCTTTTTGAGCGCAAGGTTTCCGCTGTTCAAGAGAACGGCGGTACTAGTGTTGTTTCTGCTCAGGTATGTCCTATTATTTACGACGCGGGTGGACCAAACAATGGATTCATTGTTGGCAGCATGGTTTACAATGATAAGATTGCCATCACTTGATATCTTGAACCGTGTTTGGTTGATGATGGGGTCAGCGATGGGCTGATCCCTATTAGCAACCCATACAGAAGTGCAAACTGGGATCTTATTGAACCATATGCCAAGGTACCACAAGCTGGGGCTGGGAGATTCGGTGTTCTGAGACGACTTACTGATGGTGCTTGCTGGCTGGAACTGAAAGAAGCCAAGCGCGAACTTGCCATTTCTTGAGACGATCCTGCCCCCGACGGCGAGCAGTTGGCCTGCCACGAGAGTATCATTGTTTGCAGCTACAAAGGAAGATGACCAAGGAGTAGTGTGGAAGAGGAGAAGCCCGAGTGATAATATGTAGAGCGGAGGCATGGAGAACATTGGTGCTCTGCTATGATATTTGGAGAAAGAAGGTGTTGTATACATAGATAGAATGTAAGACGTTGAGCTGAACAAGTATGTTCAGCTGACTGACCAGAGGAGTCGCTACAATCCATTTTGGACTCATTCAATTCAAACTGGGAAGTGGACCTTTGAAGCTTCTACCAGGTGGATTGCTTTTACAGTAGGAGAATGCACTTATCGTCCACTGATGGCTATTTTCTTCGAGGGGTCTGGATGTAATAACCTCATGATTACTGAACCATATACCAAGGTACCAGCTGGAGCTGGGGGAGGTGGCATTGCGGGACGACTTACTGATGCTGCTTGCTGCTGGCTGGAAGAAGCCGAGGGCGAACTTCCCGTTTATTAGTGTGTGCTACTAAAAACTTCTCAGAAAAGCTGGGGGAGGTGGCCTGCCGCGAGAATGTCATCATTTGCAGCTGCAGAGGCGCACCAAGGATCAGTGTGCAAGAGGAGAAGCCCAAGTAGTACGCACTCCCTCTGTTTCTAAATATAAGTCATTCTAGGATTTCAATACAAAGTACATACGAATGTATGTAGACATATTTTAAAGTGTAGATTCACTTATTTTGCTCTGTATGTAGTCCGTAGTGGAATCTGTAAAAAGACTTATATTTGGGGACAGTTAGTGTTCAGCCAACAATGCAATGGCCTGAATGATCATAGTATGAGGGTTATATCCTACAAATACAAATTCCAAATATATAAAAGAAGCTCGCTAGAAAGACAAACAAAAGTATGACTACAGAAATACGACATACGCTGTAAGCTGCAGTTGGCAAACTTAAAACAATATGAGCTACAGAAGATTTAGAGTGATCTACAGCTTCAGCGATTTCGAGTGAAGCCTTCTCTAGTTCAACCCCTGTTTTTTTTCCGGGGATAGTTCAACCCCTGTTAGACTGGTTAATTCATCTTTTCTTTTTAGTCCCTTGTTTAAAACTTCTTATTTGATTCTATTTCGCCTAAGGACATGTAAACCATGTGCACCTTTTCTATCTATCATGTAAAAAGAGCAGCCTGGGGGCGAACCGGCGTTTATTGGCGCGTTGGGGGCGATTACGTTCCCAGTCGTCGCCCCAAGGCCGCCCCAAGAATGCGCAAACTAGGCGAATTTTCATGCAAATTTGTGCAACCTCTCCGATATTTCGTAGAAATTTGTACAAACATGCAAAAATACGCCTAAACTACGCCTAGAACTACGCCTAAACATGCAAACTACTGCTACTGCTACGCCGCGGCCGCGGCCTGCCTTTTACATGCCAAGGAGCTTGTAGAATCGGGTGTAGTCGTCGTCATCGTCGAGCGCCCCGCCGGAGCCGCTGCCATCCCTGCTGGAACCCTGGCCAGGGTCGCCGACCCGCGCGAGGTTGGACGGACCGGCCTCGTCCTCCTCCTCCTCGTAGCTGTCGAGGACGACGACGCCGCCCTCCTCGCATGGTCCGGTCGCGCGGCGCGCGGCCTAGTGCCGGGCCTGGAGCTCTGCGTATGCCCGGCACTGGCGGAGCACCTGCTTGCGAACGTAGTCCTCCCTCGCCCACTTGAGGGCGGCCTCATCGTCGGCGGCCATCTCCATGTGCTCCGGCTTCACGGAGCAGCCCCGACTCGGTCTTCGGCCGGGCCAGGCGGAGAGAGCGCAGGGAGGGGCGGGCGTCCTCGTGGATAATGAGGGCACCGCTACCGGTGCGGCGACGTAGCGGCGTCTCCTCCTCCGGCTCTAGCTTGACGGGGCGGAGAGCCGGCGAGCTGAAGCCCGACAAGGAGGACGTCCCCAGCTCCATTCGCCGCGGCGTCCAAGAGCTGCCGCGGCGGCTTGAGAACGACGGGCGCGGCAGGTACTCGAGGCGCGGTGTGTTGCCAGTCTCGATGTGGTCGAGGACGGCCTCGAGGGTGCGGCCCAGCACGCCCCACCACTTGCGCAGCCCGTCGGTGTTGAGGCGGCAGCGGGGGATGGTGCCGTTGTCAGAGGCGATCTGCTCCTCGCGGCGCCGCTCGAAGAACATCGTCCATAGCGTGTGGCTGTCGACGGCGTATCTCGGCTTGTTCCGCTGCGCCTCCGGCAGTGACGAGCGGATGCGGGCGATCTTGGCCCGCCGCGCAGCCCCTTCGGGCACCGGCGGTACCGGGACGCCGCCGGCGCTGAGCTTCAACGAGCCCATCACCCGCATGTCCGGGGGCGCCGGATAGTCGGCCTCGTAGAGGAGGCGCGCCTCGTCCTCGTGGAGATGGCATCGGCCGAAGCCGTTCGCCACCGCGGCATCGCCAGAGTACCTCTCAGCCATTGCTCGTCGGTGGGGAAGAGGGGGGAGAGTTGCTTTGAGGAGGGAGGGAAGGCGAGCTTTGCTGATTGTGGCATCCACCGGCGGGGAGGACGACTTTTATAGCCGAAGCGGGGGGCAGTGAGCTTGCATGCCGGGCGACGCGTGGCGGGAGCGGGCCGAATGCGCGTTTGTGGCGCCTTCAGTGCGCCGCCCTTGAGGCATCAATGGAGGCTGACTGGCGCTGCCGCGCCGCAGCCTTGGCATTGATTCCCGCAGGAACCAAGGCGATCAGGACGACGAAGCGGCGTCTCGCTGACTAGGCGGGCCCATCCCCGTTCGCGTGAAAATTGCTTTCCCCGGCGCCCCCAGGCGCCCCAGCGCGTCGGGTTTGGCCTGGGTCCGCCGATGCCAGTTTCTGTCTGAACCGGCAAAAAACGGAGTCTTGGGGATGCGACTAGGCCTTTTTTTTGGCGCCGGTGACAAAAAAAGGCTGGGGGCAGCCTGTTGGGGCCGCGGCTGAAGATGCTCTAATATAGGAATACATGGGCTGCCCAATATTTTGGTATAAGCCAAGTGTTATTTCACGTGTACTTGGCTTAGCAAAGAAAAAGCCTAGTACCATTGAAAGAAAAACACGGCAACAGACGAGTACCATTAAAGGGAACACGACAACAGCCAAGTGTCGTCCAACGTCATACTAGGCTTACCTTATTTTTGGGTGTTTAACTTGTGTTTAAATGTTCATTGTATAAAAATGTTCAATATGCATTTTATAAATGTTTAACATGTACTCCCTCCATCCGAAAATACTTGTCATCAAAATGGACAAAAAGGGATGTATCTAATACTAAAATGCATCTAGATACATCCCCTTTTATTCATTTTGATGATAAGTATTTCCGGACGGAGGGAATATTTAGAAAAATGTTTATCGCATGTTTAAAAAAAGTTAAACATTTATCTGACAAATAGTTTGCTTTTTTTAGCAGTTGAAAAATAGTTTGCTAATGGTAAAAAGCACCTTCACAAGTGTGTTCTTCAATAGCGGGCCGGCCATGTACAGGCCACAACATTAAGGTTTATGCTATTGGGGACACTCCGCAATACTCTTTGAGCTGGGCTTTTTTTGGTGTCTTGTCTAATGGTTTTGATTGTTTTCATTTCCTTTTTTTGTTTTAGTTTCTTTTTTTTAGTTTTTTTTGTTCTTTTCCTTTATGCTATTGGGAACCAAATTCGTGATTTTTTTAATAAATTCATAAACAGTTTCAATTTATGAACAACTTTCAAATCTGTGAACATTTTTCAGAAAAATAAAGAACCATGAATATTTTTAAACTACTATTTCTATTCACCAACTTTTTGAAATCACCAAATCTGATAGCCGTTTTTTTCCCATTCCATTAGAATCATATATTTTTTGCCTAAGCCAACACAAGAGGAGCGAGTTTAAAAAAAGGAGCCGAGCACTAGCGAACGAGAGAGTTCCTGGGCTGCAACCCACTATGTATTTTATTCGATATTCCCCCCAAAAGGCGACGATAATACACGCGACCACACGCTTTATATATAGTGTGGCTTTCAATTTGTCACTCCATACATGCCCTAACATTTGATGTGGCCCATTCAACATATGTTTTGTTTTTCATTTATATATCAATTTTAACAACTATTTATTTATTTTACCTATTTACTTAATTGATTTAACGATAAGATAAGAATTTATGTGTCACCAATAAAATAATTTACATGATGTAGTCATGTCAAGTGCTTTAATATTTTTTTAAAATATTCTTGTACGTGAATAAAGTAAACTATTGATGTGTGTTGCCAAAAATTGTGCACGTACACAAGAATAAAATGTTCATGTATTTGATACACATTTTTAACTGTACTTATATATGAAGAATAAATATTTACCATGTTATGTGATACAATCTTTAAGTTTGCAGCAACTAAAAGAAGCGAGTATGTATTTTCTCGAAGACTATAAATATTTGCAATACCAAAACAATAACATTGGATTCATTATAAAATATACCCTTATATTATATTTATCTGGTGTTATAGATGTTTATGTTTGTTCCTATAAACTTGGTCAAACAGCATGAAGGCTAACATACTGATATGAAGGATATGCTATATTGGAAGCGTCCAAACACCTCATGGACTGCGCTACTCAAACGGTAGGTAGGTCACATGCATGCATATGCAGATGGAGCAACTTGATTTGTTCTTTTACTGTGTGCAGAGCCACTTGGCCGCCACTGTATATATATATGTATGGAGCAGGCGTCTAAACTATAGTAGTTGCGCCAGTACAAATGGATGTACATATGAGTATGGAGTAGAGATATACTGATGCCATGTACAACGCTAGATGCTTAGAAAAATAAACCGGATTTTTCTGAAGCACCAGTGGCTATTATTAAAGGAGAGATGCCTAATTAAGCGTTCACCCTATACAAATAAGCACCGGTGCTTAAGAAAAGTCTGGTTTATTGTCCGAGCACCTCTCCTAAGCGGCTTGCATTATACTCCTACCAGGCCTGATAACGAGGGCCATGCATCCACGTCCACCTCCATATGCATCCATTTAAACAAACTTGATATTACTAAGCTTGCTCGTGCTCACCCGCAAATATCGGATCGGGGAGATGCACACATGCATGCATGTGAGCATGCCCTCATCCTCCATCGATGGTGGTTGTACCATCGGAGCAGTTGTACTATAAATACCACACACCAGTGTTGTTCGTAGCCACTACTACTAGTATAGCTAGCTTGCAATGGTGGTCATGGGCATGGGTTCGAACAAGCGTAGCGTTGCGTGGTGCGTAGGCCTGCTCGTCGTCGGGCTCCTCCTGGCCACGGCGGTGGGCCGCGATAGCGAGCCCGTCCGCCTCATCAACGACAAGCCTCGGCAGGAGGCCGCCGCCGTCGAGGTCCAGCTTGGGGCGACGATGGTGGCGGGTGTGGTCCCTGACTGCTTCAAGGTCTGTCATAACAGCAAGGACCACGAAGCCTGCATGCGGAAGTGTCAAGGCCACCTCGTCATCCAGCTTGGGACGAGCAAGGCGGCCAAGGAGACACAAGGAGGAGCAGCAAGAGGAGGAGGAGCCGCCGCGACGTCCTGACTCAGGCGGTGGTGGAGGAGGCGCGGCGCGTGAGCCGTGAAATGACGTGCTCGGAGTTTCTGCGTGAGGAACGCATGGAGATTTCCAGGCAAATACGACGGCTGCATGGTGGTTTGGTGTGAAGCAGGCTCCTCCCAAGTCGACAAGCATATCAACACCAACGTCGACAAGCATGGCACCGATGGCTGTCTTCTTTTGTAGAATAGCCATTTGTGATTTGTCCTAGTGAGCTGAGCTCGTTTCTAACTTTTTTTTGCTCTTTTGTAATATTTGCTATGAATAAAACATTGTGGATTTGCAGATCTATATATGTACGATGCTTCTTCTTGATCGATCATTGCTGAATGTTGATCCCGCGCTTAATGTGTTTGTTTATACAGCAAACAAATACCCCCTCCATCTCAAAATATAATGCGTGTTTGATTCTTTTAAAGTTAAATTTTATTCAAATTTATAGAACATGAGCATCCATATATACCATAGAGATTAGTTCATGGATGCTAATGGAACTGGAGTGATCTTGGTCTTGTCTATTTCAGAACAACTGGAATGGTCTTGTCTGACAAGCTCCAATGCCAATGGTGTGCTGAAGTATATCCAACAAGCCTGTCCATTGCTTTATGCCGGAACAAGGCGCCTTCCTTTTCCCCATGGCCACCAAAAGAACGCGAAAACATTGACGCCTTCCAACCAAGGTAGACCCAGCCTTCAAGATTGGTCTGGAGGTCCACAACAGAGGTGGTTGGGAGTCTGTGGAACGGATAGACTTCTTATAGCATTTGATGACCTTTCCCTGGTCGAACATATTTTCACAAGTATTTTTTATTTGAAAAGGAGGATATTTTCACAAGCCCGAGTCGACCACATCGCACTTTAAGTTGCTGCACTGACAGAAAACAATTGTTTTGAAGAACAAGAGGGATCAGCGATTCTCTGGTCTCATCAAGGACCAAAAGGAGACGCTGAAGAATCGCGCCAACAAATTGACGAAGGTTAGCCTCGCCTCTGACATATCTCTGAAATCTTATTAGGTCAGAGAAATTTAGAGTTTAACATGCCCGCGCTCCTTTTTGTTGTCTTTCTCTGATTTCGTGCGATGAATGTCAGCTGCTACGGTGGTACTTTAGATGCTGGTGAAACTGATGGCGTACAACTGCAAATCGTTCAGGGTGGACGTGCAAATTGTTTAGGGTGGATGGCATAGAAGGCGAGTTGGAAAAAAGAGCGAGTAAATTGCAGATGACCATCACATTTGTGGACCCTAAATCAAAAACCATCGTTTTACTTTATTTTTGCAAAAAAAAAAATCTAATTTCTAGGTGACAGTTTGCAGAAAGCACTAATAACATGAATAAACAGCTATTGATACTCAATCTGACCGGGGGAACCACTTTTTTGCTGTGTGGCACCTGGTAACGTTCCTGAAAAGACAGATGTTCATTTAAACAAAATGAAATCAAAGTAGAAGGAGAGAGGAACGGAAGAGTGATTGCAATAGCGACGACGGCACGCAGGCCTGAGAGCCTAAGAGCATCTCTAGCAGACCTCACAAAATCCCAACCCGCATAAGTCTTTTACAGTTTGCGGAAAAGCGTGTATTCGGTGAATATGCTTTTTTATGGGTCGGCTACGCGGGGTCTGCTCGGGCACCGCCGCGTCGACCCGCAAACAAAAAACCCCAATAAGCGAATTTCACAGTGATTCCGACAAATGAGTTCAAATTCAAACGTTAAAACATAGTTCGCGCGCAAATAAAAACATAGTTTTGGTAGGACAAACGCAATAGAACTTGCAAAAGTGACGACCACACTCAGCATCATGTTGGTCGATCTACACTCCGCCCCATCGAGTCCATGGAGATCATCGGAACCAGCGAATCCACCTCCGGCGCTTGTTCCAACTCCCGCACCGAAATCATCGGCTGGTTCACTGAACGCATCGGCGACATTGGGTCCAAACCCCGCACCGAATCCACCTCTGGCAGTGTAACACACTGGCCGATGCAACTATTCTCTTCTTCAACATTTTTCTTCTTGTCATATCATGCCATTCTTTGGTGAGGTCGTTCATGCCATTGCGGTTCATTGTCATGATCTTGTTTTCTTCGGCAAGCAACATGGACATGGCTTTGTTCTCAGCGGCACGTACTCTTCTTTCCTCAATGGCCACTTTGCGCAGCCCCTCTTCCTTGAGCAATTGCCACTTCTCTTGCTTCTCCCGTGCCTTTTTCTCGGCCAACTCATTCTTGATCTCCAACGTCTTCAATAACATCAATCATTTGATTGCACCATGGCATCAATCTTCTCCCTCAAGCTCGACGCTTCGTGCTCTCTCTTCATTTTCTCCTTAGTCTTCTTGTCGCCATCAGGCTTGTTCAAGTTTCTTGGGCCATCATCATCCGATCCTCATCTTCATCCATGTTTGTAAGTGAACCTCTCTTTGGTGGGGATTCTTTCTCAATCAACTTCCACTTCTCAGAATTCTTGAGCAAGTCCCAACAATGCTCTAGTTTGAAGAATCTGCCTTCCGAAGCTTCCATGTCTTTGTATCTTTGTTGGGCAATTTTGTCCTACACAACTAGAACGATGCAAACATTTCATACGAGCAATCATTTTTATAGGATGCAATATGATGTGCACAACTTGAACAAAGGTAAAATGAACTCACATAGTCGGACTCCACGGTTCCACTTGGATGTGCATTGCGTACTTGCTCCAAGCAAGCTGCCCAACGGCTGCAAATGGGCTTGATTACGTCCCAACGCCCTTGGAGCGACGAAAGGCGCGTGGAGTCCTATTGGGATACTTTGCCATCATGCGGAAGTATTGATCTTCGATCCTTTGCCAATACCTCTTGGTGGTTTGAGAAGTACCAGTGCATGCATCAAGAGACACCGCACTCCATGCCTTGATCAAGATTTGATTTTCCAAGATCGTGTAGTTCTTCGATCTTTGGCTTTTTCCACTTCTTGCTTGCGATTGCTCATACGCCATCTCATCGATCTCCTCCAATTCTTCTTCACCCCCATGATCATCCAGGCCACCCTCCATTTCATTGTAATCAAATGCGGCGAATGGAGCCTCATCGATGTCAACGGCGTTAGTGTCCAACAAGTTCACGAACTCGGCAGTTGCACTGTTCGAACCACCGCTATAGTGAATGACAACATGTCACGAGCTATCGGCAAAGCAAAAGAAAATTTTCATGGCCGAAGAGGCATACCTTCCGGCCATTTCGTCGAACACCTTGCTTGCGGTGGGAGCAACACCATTGAGCGGGATCGCCGGGGAACCTCTTTCCGGCGCGGAGGGAGTGGATGACGGAGCCGGCCTCTTTGTAGCTGGAATCTTCCTTCGCTTCATGCCCGAGACCTTGCCAACCTTCTCTGCCGCCGGCCGGGATCGCGCATCGGTGTTGGCGCCTGGAGCGCGGGCCTTCCCGATGGGGGCAGCTGGATTCCCGCCCTGCACGACCACGTTGCCCTGCCGCTTGCGGACAGATGCTGTGGCGACTTGGGCGACATCGGGGCCAACATGGGCGGCGAAGAGATCCTCCCGAGGGGATGTAGCATGCGCAACCTTGACGGTGACGGGGGACAACAAGGTGTCATCCATGGCAGTGAAGGACTGCCGAGGAAGATGCAACATAGAAGGAGGTGGCGGGGGCAATGGTGGTGGAGGGTGGGAGGAGCGGAACGGCCACGTGGAAATGTCCCTCCCGCCAAATCTCGCTGCACATAGGGGCCGAGCTCGGGTCGTGCTCCCACCCCGTGAAAATAGAGGTCGGGGCAGATATTTTGCTGCGCCCCGGATAAAATGTTGCGGGCCGGACACGGGTGCGTGGTCTATTCTGGCGGGATTTTCCGTGCCGACCCGCATTTTGGCAGTTATTTTGTGTGTCGGGGCCTTTTGCGGGATCTGCTAGAGTTGCTCTAAGAGCATAGTGCCTCCTGCCAGAAGGGCTTGCCACCGGCTGCCCTGTGGGGAGGAGCGCCGCATCGGGAGGTCGACGCCGCGCCGCCCCGGAGGGCGGATACGTTTACGGTGTGCGCCGGTGCTCCCTGAGGACGGCGAGAGCAGGACCGAGGTCTCCCCGAGGGAGCCGTTGAGGTTGGACGTACGGCGAGCACAAGCAGCGGTAGCGAGTAGCAGCAGTAGGTACCCTTGGGGCAGCGGTTATATGTGGCAGCAATAGCAACACGAGTGGCGCAAGCTCGGGGAGGCGCGTGCCAAGATGGTTGTGGTGCGCTGGGCGGTGGCTGCCGGGGAGGAGGGTGGCCTAGGGCATGCACCGGCCTGCGATCCTGGTGCGCCTGTTGCGTGTTTTGGGAAAATACCAAGGAGGCAGATGAGAGGTTGACTGGTCGTTTAACACTAGTCTCAGTTATGCTATGATTAAAGATAAAGGCTAAGAACTTGTTGTATAAAGACCCTGCGTCGCTCCGCACGAGCGACACAGGTGGCGAACTAGTCACCGCCGACTGCCGTCGTCTCGCCGTCTTCCCTGCTCGCCGCTGCCGGGCAAAGCCCGTGTGGCAGCGGCGGCGGTGCGGATTCTTCCTCTAGGTGCGGTCATTCCCGTGGCTGGCGCGTGTGGGCGCCGGCACGTCGGTTATCGCGTGGGTTGAGCCGGTGGTCCGGAGCACCTCTCCTCCGCCAGAGCGGCTGATTTGGGACCCTTGCACCCGGATCTGCTGGGCGGGCGGCCGTCGGACTGGGGTAGCGGCCCTCGTGGCATCGGACTCGTGCTGCTGTGGCCACTCTGGTCAGGTACGGACTTGGGCGCATGGAGCTCTGGAACTTGCGGGATTTGGTGTTTATGTGGCGTGCGGGGCTGGAAGGCTACAGGCCGCGCAGATTTTGGGCGGAGCGGTGCATGGTGACCGTGGACGGTTCGCAAGCGCAGGCGGTGGTGGCGGTTCTGCAGGAGGTCACCATGGTGGGAGTGGTGCGCTGGGCATCTGTGCGTGGTTTCCGACGGTGGGTTGGAGCTGGCATGTCGTATGTGGCTGGTGGCCCAGGAGGGGCACTACCGGCTGCTGGTGGTGCCCGAATGCCGCTTGATGGATGCGGGGTGTAGGACCCGAACTGGTCTCTGCAAGCCTATCGTCGAGAAGGCTAGCTGGTGGCCCTACACAGCGGTGGTGTGCTCGTTGTGTGGGGGTGCGCGGTCCAGCGGAGGTACGGGTCGACCTCAGCCTGCTGTGTGCGAGTGGCTGCACCGGGCGAAAGTCCGGCCGGTGTTGACAGGCCGGCGGCGACGGCGTCTGTGGGCGTTGCTATCCTCCTTGGAGGCGTCGTCGGGAATCTTAACAAACTCTACTGCCGGATCAAGTTCTTCGGGTGAAAGCCTAGATCATGCTGTGGGTTCGAGTGGTGGCATCGTCTTCAACGTCGTTCCCCTCTTTAGGGCGTCGTCTTGAAGACATTGATCCCTCTAGTGCTTCCTAGAACGGGACGTGCACGGTGGCTTCTATGGCAACGATGACGGTGGCGAGCAATGTCAGAGGCATGGTTTTGGTCGTAGTAGTCGGCTCTTCTTCTCCGGCGTGTACATGGGTTGCCTCGACTGTCTTGTTGCTATGAAGTCGAAGCCACGATGGCGTGGCCCCAGCGGTATACGATGACGTGTGACAGGTGGTTCGTTCGGTGATCCTCCGTGATGCCAACCTTGCGTAGTTTCTTCATAGTTCACCTTCGGAGTCGGAGCTGCTTTGTCTTTTATGGATTGTATGGGGTGTTGTGTTGTAGCTTTTACAGCCACTGTTTTTTGTTTTCTTTGATCTTCGGGTCTCCTGGTCCTAGGACCTTTACCAACTTGTTGTTTTTCGTTGCTCTCTGCTATTATCACTGAATGCCAACGGTACTTGATCTTTCAAAAAAGAAGATAAAGGCTAACTTCTGACGAGCGAGCGGAGCGAGGCCTGTCGCTGGTAGGCTTGGGCCCTGTGTTATATATGTCCTTTGTAAGGCGCCTCATGGGATGAGTTGATCAGTTGTAAATCCCCGGAGTGTCTAACTCCCTCGATATAGTGAAGATTTGTTGGCTGGCGCCCGTGTTTTTTTCCTTCGTGTTGGAGGGATTTTCCATGTTAAATCTTGTGTCTCCTGCTTGTTTTTGTTCTTCATCGTGTAGATTTGCTTGTCGTATCTCTATCTGTCTCTGCCGTCCATTTCCCCCGGCCATGTGGCACCTTACGATGGGACCCATCCGTCAGATTTAGCACTAAACGGCTCTAATCATCCAACGAACATTTTTCGCAAATTGTTAGCACAATGATGATGGGCTTTTGCAAAAGAAAACCAAATGGTGGTGTTTATTTTTATTTAGGGTCCATAATTCCTCCAACTGGACCCTTTCCTCTTTTCCCTCCCACAAGTGACAAGGGGGAACCCTAACTCGTCATCGATCCACCCTCCGTCCCCCCTCCACCTCCGCTCAACACCAGCGGCTGGCGTGGGATGGTTGGTTGAGCGGCAGCACTTGGAGGGACGGTTGAGCAGCGACACTAGGATGACCGGTTGAGCAGTGGCGCTGGGATGATGAAGGGATCTACGACACGGCGGCAGGTGCTACTGCCGACAACATGGGTAGGCCGTGTCAGAGTGGCGACATCCTGGGTGCTCATGTGCAGCACGACGATAGCCGGTTTCGGCCAAATCAGGCGATGGTGACTCTCCTCCCTCGGTCTACGACATTTCCTTCCCCATCCTCTGCATGGATCAAGTTGGTTGGTCTTTGTTCTAGCGCTCCTAGCGGCCAGAGGTGAAGGTGGTGCCGACATCGGATGGGGGTGGCCAGGGGCTCCACACATCCAGGTGACATGCCCTAGGGTAGGGGGGTGGCCAGGCCACCAGACCGTGTGGCCACCTGGCGGCCCCTCTTGACTATCTTCGCTCCAAAAATTATATGTTCCACAAATATTCTCCAGAAATCCCCGTCCAATGTCGAGCAATTTTTTATATGCGCAAAAACAACGCCATGATAGTTCTACCGAAAATAGCATCAGTCCAGGTTAGTTTCATTGTCATCATGCAAATTAGAGATTGAAAAATAGCAAAAGTGTTTGAGAAAATAGATACATTGGAGATATATTAAGGTGCGGTCTTGCGGAAGCATTGGCGGACGTACAGACGGGATTTTGAGATGGCCTATATACTTATAGATTTTAATTGGGTCAGAAAAAAACCCAGCCCAATAAGCACACCCATGAGTCCAGTACGAACGCAGCCAGCTGCTCAGACCCAGTCGTCGTCGTCCCGACGCTCTCGCATTCTTGCAATGCCGCCTGATCCCGACCCCAAGCCGACAGTCGACTCACCGTTCCTCGCTGCCGGTCGCGCCCCCATCGTTGTCCAGGAAGCTCCCTCCCGCCCGCCCGGTCCTCGGGTCTAGCCGACGCCTCCTTGCGTGCGGCCCTGCTCCAACGCGCGGCTGTTCCCCTGCCGCTAGCCGGCTGCCGGGACTTCTGGCGCCCCTGCTGCAAATCTGGCCAAAACCAGAATACCCTGCCTGATTTAAGGTACCGAAATACACAAATTTCTGATTTAGGGTTTGCTTTTATGAACTATGCTATCCACTACATGAAGAATATGTACATAATTCTGCAAATCAATTAAGCTTCAATTAGCTTTATTGATATAAAGTCGTTTTCTTGCAGATTTGTTGTAAAATGAAGAGGGCCGGAGATCACTTTGGAAGAGAAGATTTTCTTGGAGTCATTGATCAAATTAGTCAAGAGCTTGAAAATTGGTTTGATGAGATCAATATGGAGTTGTTATCTTGGATGTCTGCTTTGAATCCTGCCAACTCATTTGCTGCTTTTGATGCACAAAAGGTATGCAAACTTTATTCTAAAATTTGTATTGCTTTTAACATTGGTACTGAATCCCTTCAAATCATTTGTTCCTTTTGATGCACGCAAGGTACGAAGACTTGTTGAGTTTTATCCCAAAGATTTTTCAAGTGCTGACTCGATACACCTTGAACTACAACTTGATAACCATATAGATGACATGAGAAAGATGAGAAATTTCGAGGCCTTGGAAATCTTGTTGATCTCTCGGTTAAGCTTGTGCAAACAGGGGGACATATAGTTCATCATTGGTGTACTTGCTTCTAAAATTTGTATTTATTCTACCGGTGGCAACAACAGGGATGCTTTATCCTAGGTGAATGAAGATGATATAATGGATACCTTCATCACAATTGAAAAGCGTAGGATGGAAACATGGTCTTTTTGAACTTCTCAAGGTATGTCTATGGTCAATGTAGTATCTACTATGTAGGTTTCTTAATGCAAAACCTAGTCTTAATTGAGAAGTTTGTAAGACCATATGGATCTATTTCTATGTGATATTGAGAACTAGTTAGAACGTTCACATGTCATATTTCTTTAAAAAAGTTTGGGGGCGGACCACCCTGATGTGAAAAGCTAGCTCTGCCACTGTGCGGAAGGATACAATAGAGATTTTGATGGCTGCAGCACGTCCCCTTCAAGATCGAAGGGCCACTTGATATGATGAATCACAGTAAGAGCTCAATGCATTCACACGAAATCAAAAGTGGGATTAGAAGGTATCTCAAAAAGCAAGTTCTTAAAATAAAATAGCATTAAATTAGTACATTACTTTAATTGGTCTTATGATAACAACAACTCAAATTAGTTTTAGAGAAAAACATCAGCTACACATGAAGTAGGATCCTTCAGGTGGCACATCTTTTTAAGCCACCCAAGTCTTCCTCGAGGGGTCTTTAGGGTAAGAAACATTTCTCGATGTTCAGGTCTAATAAATAATTGAGTAGCAATGAAATGTTCGTCACTGCCCTCCTCAGCTCCAGCACCTACAACCAACTCCATGATATCAGAAATATTGCTTCCTACTCGATTGATCCTCATAGGCGCTGCCAAATTGCTTGGGTTCAGATTTCCATCAAAGTTAACACGATCATTGAGTCCTGCGTGCACATAATTTGTCTTGACTTTCATCAAGTTGGGTTCTTTTTCATAAGATTGTTGTAGCATTGCCTCTTTAGATTGCTCATTAACATACTTATCAATGATGCCTACATCATTTCCATCACCAGCACCTTGCTCACTTCTGATAGTTGTATTGACTGCCAAATCAGCTTCAGGTGCTGTTGGACGTAAATCTACCATATCCTCGAACATTATATTTAGAAGATTAACATTCTCGAGTGGCGCAAAACAGAACTTTTCGCAATCTGGGATTTCCTGAATAAAATATGAAAGGATAATATGTTTGAGTAAAAACAGACATACATCCGTAAATGAAATGTAAGTTATACCTCCATCTTTTTTGCACGCCATTCTAGACTTACAGATATTGTATTCATTTTAGTACCCTGCCCTAGATCATCTTCACTCTCCATCAATGCCTTCCATGTCTGGTAGTCTTTCTTCAATGACTCCCACTTACTTTCAAATTGCTTGTGATTGTAGCCTTTTTTTGTTTTTTCATTGAACTTGGCGCATAAGTTCTTATACCCAATACCATTCAAATGGTCGGTTGGTCGATTGCCAGATAAAACCTCATCGGTACAAATATCACAAAAAACTTTAGTAGTGAAAGGATCCCAATCTGATTTTCCTTGCCTGTTTTCATCCATCTACAATTACACAATTTCATATAGTTACAAACTAAACGCGAAGCTCTTATATATCACTTGCTAACTTGCGGATCCTATAAGTGGAATATGTAACACTACTATAAGATTGATGATGTTTAATCTAGAGAGAAATGAAGGAGATAATTGAGCAAATCAGAACCATCCATGTGTACTATGAGTTTTTATTTGCTGTTCTCTATGTATTTGTGTTAGGATATGAAGGGGGGCAGGTTAGTATTTTCTACAATAAATAACTTATGAGAGCGGTTTCACCGACACACTCTATTTGTACGGTCCACTTGTAATAAGGCAGAGGAACAATAAATATTGCAGGGCTAGTACAAGAAAATGTCAATGAATTATTTTTGGAGTAAGAATTGCCATTTTTTCTCTGCCTTAAGTACATTGAATTTAAATTGGAAATTTGGTACATGTTAGGTTGAATGTATGTCTACCTACCCCCCCCCCCCCCCCCCCCCAAAAAAAATCAAAAATTTCCATAGAAATATAATATGTAATTGTGCCTTCTTTTGGGGCTAATATCATTGTAGCAAAATCTCAATCACTTCGAACAATAATAAGAATCCAATTTCCAAGAAGCAGAACAAAATGTTTTGAATATCAAATATTGTTTCAGTTTTGCTAATTCTTGGCCACCTGATATTTTTTGTGAATCTTAGTCATCTAAGATTGCACAGTACAAAGACTAAAATTTGCAATCCAGAGAAATATGCAATTTAAGAAAAATGTTACTCCCACCGATTCATATTACTTGTCACAGCTTTAGTATAACTTTAATACAGACTTGTACTAAAGCTGCGATAGGTAATATCGATCTGAGGGAGTACTACACTTTTTAGTATTTTCAGTTTAAAATCAGGGTTCAACCTTTCCAATAATTATTTCTAAGTATTATTTATTTTTATCTTTCTATTTTTTATCAGGGTTGATCAATTCCTCAAATTCTATCTTACATAGATTAATTCCATAAATGGAATGGGATGGGAATGGTGATGGTATGATATTGATCCAAAGGTTAAGAAATATGACTGAGATTTATGAAAAATTCAGACAACATAGAAATGAATAATCCCATATTGTATACCTGATATTCACTCCATTCTGGACATGTATTGACTCCTTGAGTTAGAATAATTTCCGATGTTCCAATAGTTGGTGATGTAACTAAGGGAACAGAATGCCCATTCAGTGCTCGTTGGACATGCTTTGTTGAAAGGTTCATTTGATATGATCCTTGAGTAGTATGCTGCGAAGCATTCCAAATCGCGTCTTCTGATATTGGATCTGGATGGTGAAACTTACAGCTGGTGCCAAATTTGCAGGTTCCGCGATTCATATAGTACGAACATAGTTTTGTACCCTGTAGGATTTCACCCCCCAAAAGCGTAATTTATGCAAAATAGGAGTGTTAAAAGCATTATATATTTACAGTGCAAGGAAAGGGTATATAAAAGAAAACCAAGAAATGATTAGACCGACAAAACTTCGGTGGACAAGGAACTCGACAACAGGAACTCGAATTGCAGAAAGACTTACTGGACGAAGTGGAAGCCCAAGGAAATTCAGCTTCACTTGCTTGACTTTGGTTTTTCCTTCATGGCGGTTGTAGGTGCATGCTTTGTCGAAAATATACTGAAAAGTGTTTGTATTAAAAATAAGATTTTTCTAAACAACATAACACATCACTTTTTAAGGTAACAATTTGGTCCTGTTCTACCAGCTGACAGGGATGGAGTCCAACGGATGCACATATATCATGGCGCAAACAATTTGCGAGTAGTGCTTAGAATCATATAGGGCCTAGTGGATCACCCTAGTCCATGTGTGCATCAGCAACTCATGAAGGCCCGTGAGGTAGCCCCAACAGTCGTGTGCCGGACTGCAATGCGATTGAGGCCTCAAAGGAAATATCGGTTGCTGGTTGACAAACCACGTAGGCTTAGTTGGGCAATTTTTGTTTTTTGAAAAGGAGGAAGACCCCCGGCCTCTGCATCTGGGTGATGCATGCAACCACTTTATTAATTATTCACAAAGACCTTACAAAATGATACATCAGTAACCCTGAAGCCACCGTCTTAGCAACATTTGTCGCTACTCCTATCCAGGTGATAAAGGGATGCTGATAGTCCGAGTCTAATATAAAACGGACCTCGCAACAAAGCCTAACATCTAAGACCGGAGGCCCCAACCAAGCCACTTGCGGGTATGGGGCACACACCGGTCTGGTGTACTGTCAGAGGCCGCCGCCGCCAACTGCCCCCGATCCCTCTTCAGAGCTGTACTGACGCATCAACCTTGCCTGGCCTAGCTGCCGTCAACGCCATCATGATGCCAGACAACGCCACCATCCCGCGCTCGTCCATCATCACACGCCCAACGGCGAGACCCCGCTGCTCCATGCCGCTGAGACCCGCCGTTGTCGATGTGCCAGATGCCACGCCACTCCTCCTTCACGAACACCACCTGCTGCCATTGGTCCCATCCCCTCCGCCTGCAGTTCCTCTGCACTCCCAACCGAGTCCCAAGGCCCCTGACGATGCCTCCAGGAAGGTCACGACGCGAACAGCGCCGCCGCCGCCAGATTCGAAGAGGATTCAAGGTTTTCACCTGGGCAGGGGATCAGGATGGGTAGTTTGGGACCTCAGTTGCGCCTCCATGAAGGAAAGCGGCACCCTTGGGCGTCGCCGCCGTCGTGCCGGCCAGACCGGCCAAGGTTTCCCCCGGACCCCAAGTACACCACCAGGGCTCACCATCACCGGAGCCAGCAGACGCAAGCCACCGAGACGTCGAGAGAGGTAGCAAAACAGAGGGGAACCTCAAGATCTGATACAATAGAGCACCGCGCCGCAGCCGGACTCTACCAGCGACCCGCCACCCACGCGGCCGAGTACACTGGCAAACGTCGCCAGTCGCCGGACGATGATGCCTCGCCAGTAAGGCCGCCGCCCTAGGTACCGCAGGCCTCCGATGCAATCTGGTCTGCAGGGCGACGAGATCGATCTGAGCGCCGAGATGCCCGCCGCCACCTTCCCCGGCACCCACATGGGCTTTCTCGGCGGCCGTCTCCGGTGGCAGCGAGGAGGGAAGGGGTGGCTCGGTAGCGATCCCTAATTTCCCCCGTAACTCGGTCCGTTCGAGCAACTGACAACCCACCGGTCGCCTTCGTCCCGTGTCGACACATTACTAGTAGTCTCATGCCAAAGGTCATTCTAAAATCCAATCAGAAAAAGGTCATCCTAGGAAAATAAAGGGTAATTAAATTTTTGATGATTTGTTCAATATACATGATAAGTTAGCTTATGTCCATCAAAGCTGCTTTTATATTCAGCTAAGAAAAAACTACTATTAGGAGTACAAATCCAATTGAAGTACTCCCTCTATAAAGAAATACAAGAGCGTTTAGATCACTAAAGTAGTTTTTGCAGTGATCTAAATGCTCTTATATTTCTTTCAGGAGGGTGTACTCCTTAAATTGTATATGGGGTATCTAATTGCCCTCATTTTTCGGACCTATGACCCAACTTGTAGTATGCAAAAAATGAATAGGTTAGGGTAGTCTTACGGATTTTATACTTATCTAGTTGACCGTGCAGATATTCATGTGTCATTGTCAAATATAAATGCAGTACACTATAGACAAGTGTCTTCTTCTTCTTTTTTGCGGGGAGACAAATGTCTTCTCGAAAGAAATAAAATAATCCCAAAGTGGTGCAGCAGGGTCACATTATTACACCATTGTAATGCTATACGCACTACAATTCAGTACACTTTATTATACCATTGTGGTTTAAATTTTGGCGTCTCTTTAAAGTGGTGCAGCAGGGTCACATTTTCTCATGCAT
Source organism: Triticum timopheevii (assembly GCA_963921465.1). Taxonomy (NCBI): domain Eukaryota; kingdom Viridiplantae; phylum Streptophyta; class Magnoliopsida; order Poales; family Poaceae; genus Triticum; species Triticum timopheevii. The sequence continues at coordinate 10,244,545 of OY997271.1, forward strand.
GCTCCGCCGGCCCCTACTGATTGATATGCTTATGAATATTGATCAAATGTACTACATCCGTAAAGAAATATAAGAGCGTTTAGATCACTACACTACTAAGGGAGTCAATGAATAATTACCGATGAGGGGTCATGAACTCATGATCCTGATAGCTAACAGGGACATCGACGAGGCAGAGAGAGAACGCACCTGCTTGTACTCGGATGAGTTAGATGCTCGGCTGCTGTACCTTCCAACCCCACGGCTACCATGCATGTAGAGAGGATGATTGAACCAGCAATTCATCCCGTACCGGCAGCTTCCGAACTTGACGTAGTACGAGCAGTCGCTCTTCCCAGGCCGCAGCGGGTACCCCGGCTCCGGCTGGTTCTCGCCGGTCTCCGAATCGGGCGGCGGTGCGGAAGAGCCATCGGAGGAGAGGTCACCCGTCGGAGCGGTGACGATTTTCTTCATTACTTTTCTTTTGTTTTCTGATGAAGGAGGAGTGGTGATGCTTACAGACGACAAGGAGGAGGAGTCGCTCATCGGGCAGTCGGCCTCGCCGGGCCGCCCCGGGTGCTTGATCTTGCCGGTCTCCGAATTGGCAAGATTCAGCAAGGAGGGCGGTGTGGCAGAAGCGACGGAGGAGGGGGCGACCGGAGAAGCGCCAATCGTGCAGTCCGGCTCGCTGGGCCGCGGCTGGTACTCCGGCGCCAGCTGCTTGATCTCGCCGACCTCCGAATTGGACGTGCAGCTCCCGAACTTGAGGTAGTAGAAGCGGTCGGGCTGGCCGGGCCACCGCGGGTACTCCGGCTGCAGCTGTTTGATCTCGCCAGCCTTCGAGTTGGCGAGATTCATCGAGGAGGATGGTGTGGCAGAACCAGCGGAGTCACCCATCGGGCAGTCCGGATCACCCGGCCGCCGCGGGCACTCCGGTTCCAGCTGTTTGAGCTCGCCAGTCTCCGAACTGAACCTGCGGCTCCCGAACTTGACGTAGCAGAAGGAGTCGGGCTGGCCGGGCCGGCGCGGGTACTCCGGCTCTAGCTGCTTGATCTCGCCGGAGTTGCCCATCGGAGCGTTGATTGAGAGGAGAAAGAATGATGACACACCAACAAACTCTCTCTGTGTTGCTTATGGGGTCGAGGTCGCGGAGCATTGGCCTGAAAAAAGTACACAAGGAAAGAAGACCCCACAGGCCAAGACAAAGGGAAAGAAACGAAACCGTACGAACAATTTCTTTTGACACACTTCCTTAACACAGAGGAACTTCTTTAGCTTTTTGCATTATTGCTGCTTCGCTAGTGAACATACTCACTTTGTGATGCTGGTGAACATGACAAGTAGAAATTCAGAGGCGGAAAGGAAGAGCGAGCATTCATCACACACACACACACACACACACACACACACACACACACACACACACACACACACACACATACACACACAAAGAATACCGATCACCCCCGGTTTGCAAACCCTTCTTCAAATTCACAAACATTGTTTGGAATATACAAATATATTAAAAATTTGTTAACATGTTTACAAAATTTATGATATTCTAAATTTGTAACATTTTTAATACGCAATTTATTGACTTTTTAAAATAAAATACATTTTTTTTTGAGTTAGTAGTGAGCAAGCGGAAAAAAAAGGCTAAGCAAGCGAGCTGTATAGGAAGGCGGGCGAGCGAATAAGAGCTTCATGGCTAACTTATCAGAGCGTTATAGTAACAATTCCACGGTTTCACCATGGAACAAGAGCTTTCATGGGGCTCAGACAACCACCACCGCTTAAAACCGAGGGTGGAAGGACCATTGGTGAAGCCCGAGAGCGAGCGAAAGAAATCGCCCTCCCGCGATGCTGCCACGGGCATCCGAGAGGCAAACCCTAGCGCCGCCGCTGAGCCCCCCTCCTAACCTCCCTCCTTCCTTGCCGCCGCCAGAGGGCGCGAGCGGGCGACGCCAAGTCGGCGCCGGCGCTGGCGGGGCCTCTTCTCCAATAGTATTATCTCAAAACACAGCCCAACACAATACACACATGAAATAAAAGCCAAAACATAATTAAAATCCAAGCCAACATAGATAAAACTAAAACAAGTAAAACCAAAATAAGCTGTTAAAGAAAGAAGAAGTTAATTCCATGAATGAAGAACGATGCGGCAAAGCGTGATTCGATGAAAAAGGGTTTCTCCCACTTTATATTATAAAACAAAGCGTGATTTAGCCTCTAGTTACAACTTATAGCTAGCTAAAGCGAAAGCCAAGTAATGTGTGAGAGGTGGAGTCTATCCACATGGGACTGTGCGGCCATTATTTGAGCTAGGAGGGCAATGCGATCCAGAAAGGATTTTTATTCGATCGGAAAGCTAGCACACTGAAAAGTAGGCGGACAAATCCACCCCCCACCCACCGAGAAAAGGGACTGAATAGAAAATTGTACGAACAATGTCTTTTTGTTGTTGTTGACTCACTTGCTTAACACAGAGAACTTTGCATTTTTGCTAGTGAACATGCTCCCTTTGTGCTACTTCCTCAACGCAGAGGAACTTGCTTAATTAGTTCCTTACTCATTTTTCATTTTTGCAACTGGAACTTGTTTAGTTCTTTGCATAGCTACTATAACATGAAAATAAAATAAAATAAAATGCAGAAGCGGAAAGGATGCCATAAGGTCTGTTTGGCCAATATTTTCTCAATCGCCTACTGCATTTATTATATTTTTTTCTCTCGATTGAGTTTCATGGTCCAACCAACCAGTTTAAAGAAAATCTAAACTGCTGGGAAAATGTGGCCGATATATTTTAACACTCCTAAGATGTTTAGGAAAAGTGCACGATATATAGTGTCGCCGGCGTTTACCAAGAGATAAGAGATTGACAATGGTAACTTATTTAGAAATGGAACGATAAACCTTCGGGGCCTCTGCATACTTGGATGCATGTATGCATAATTTATTAAAGTTGATGTAAGAGCTGCAAGGAGTCTTGGTATAGGGGGCATATCGATCTCCTGTAGACAGAGACAGACACGGACCACTTGAACCATCATCGGCCCTGGCATATAGAGAATGGAAGAGTGAGGTTGAATCAAGTGAATTGCACAAAACCACCACATTGAAGCATAGATTTGCAGAAAACACTGGTTTACGAATTTGGGTCAGAAACCACTGATTTTTTTGCCTAGTCTTTTGCAAAGAGCACTGATTAATGACTTAGACCATTTTAATGACAATTATGACATGTGGGTCCCACATGTGATGACTGGTCTTCTTTCAAAAGAAACCTCCCTTCCAAAAACAACTCCCCCTCGACACCCAGATCCAGAGAGAAGAGGAGGTGCGCCCTCGACGCCGGTGAGGTCCAGCCGTCGCCGCATGTCCTCGCCCTTGTGGTCGTCGGGATCCAGGGCCTGCACCGTAGCAAGAAGTAGTGGCGGCGCGCAGCATGGGCGTGAGCAACGGCACGGCGGCACGGAACACCGGTGCAAGCAGCGGCGCGGCAGCCCGCAGCACGTGCGTGAGCAACGGCGCGGTGGCGCGCCAGCAGCAGCAGCGGAGCAAGCAGCAACGACGCGGCGTCGCGGAAGCAGCAGCAACGACGGTGCGGCGACGCGGAAGCAGAGCAACGGCGGCACGGCGATGCGGAAGCAGCGGCGGCGGCGCGCAAGCAGGAGCAGCGGAGCAACAAAATGGGAGGAAGCAGCAGCAGCGGGCGCCAGGGAAGCAGCAGCGGCGGCGCGGCAACTGAGCAATAGTAGCGAAGCAAGCAGCAGCCGTGCGGCGGCGCCCAAACAGCAGCTACGGCTTGGCAGGAGCTGATTGCGTTTTGATTTTTCCCTCAAGGATGCCTATGCAAAAATACCAGTGACCAACAATTATGCCACATCAACTTTTACGGGACCCACATGTCATGATCGTGGTTAAAATGTCTATAAAGAGACCGGTTAGTGTTTTCTGCAAAAGATTAGTCTAAAAATTAGTGATTTCTGGCACAAATTCGTAAACCAGTGTTTTCTGCAAATCTATGCTTCAATGTGGTGGTTTTTTGCAATTCACTCGGTTAAATCCACTGATGGGAAAGGCGTTACTATCCACTTGGATCAATTAAATTCAGATATGGCTTACTCCCTCTGATCCAAAGTAAGTGTTCAAAACTGTGACATTTATTTTAGATCGGAGGGAGTATGTGCAAGCAGGATCATGCAATGGTATATGAGATCCAAAGCACACGAGGAGGACTCTGAAGAATTGAAGTGGTGGACCATGGTCAAGTCAATCACCGAGTCTTCCACTCAGGCTACCTGCAGGGAACTTATATTAGATCTTTCAGTATTTCAGTGAGCTTTGGGATGTGCTCACCGGACCACTCACCGACCCTCCTCACGGCAATCACCTGAATGATCCATGTTTTTCTTCGAAAATGAGGATGTTTTCACAGGCCCGAGTCGACCACATCGCACTTTGAAATGCATTTACAGAAAGCTATTGGTTCCGAAGAAGAAGAGGGGTAAGCATTTTTGTGGTCTCAACCAGGACCAAAAGGATGCACTGGAGAATCTGACGAAGGTTAGACTCATACACCTGAACTGCCATCTTGAACTTGCTCTCCTTTTCGTTGTCTTCCTCTGATTTCGTGCGACGAACATACACTCGAGAGCCACGGTGGTATTTAGATGCTGACAAAACTGATGGCGTACGTCGCCAAATCGTTCAGGGTGGACGGTTTCAAAGACGGGCTCGATGGAGCCGCAAATCCAACCGGATCAATGGACTGCTTAACACAAATCAGGGAGTTGGTTCTGGGAGAAGGAATGCTAGGGGTTAATTTTTGGGTATTCATCATGGAAAGAACAACCTGAAGAAATGTAGTCACTTTTTATCTTGTGTCTGCCTTGTAATTGATTATAGAAAGGAAACGGGTTTTCTGATGTGATGCTGGCAAGTGGCTTCTATGTTGGAGAATGTAGTGTAGTATTTTCGTTACCAGATGGCCTTTCACGGTGCCACACCGCACTCACCATGGGATGGTACAAACTGTCATCTTCTCGTTTAGTTTGGGCCTGTGACTTTCTTTTTGCTTCTTATTGCATTCTTTGGTGCTTATAATAAAATATATAGTGTGCATAAAAACGCTAAACAACCATTCATGGAAAGAGTAGGGGTACAAAGCAGTACCTTAACATGACTACATTCATGTCTTCAGTTCCATCTTGTTTCCAGATCACCGGCACCATCACGGGGATCAGGCTCTTTGTGACACATCCACAAGCATGGCATTCTGGTATGGTTTATGGGAATCAAATATTTTGTGCCCTCGGACTTTGTACAGTCAAAGGTAGCAGCTTCGTCATTCAACTGAATCCATAGGACCTAAATAAACCTGCTTACTGACAGAAAAAAAAGTTGACATCACGGTCAGAGTGCACCATATGTGCCTGAAATAAGAAAATGATAGAGTGAATGAATATATAAAAGCCCCTCCCAAAGATGATCTGCACAAGAAATTCCTATTCTATGAGAAAGAAAACAAATAACCTTGCAACTTCATGAAGTAGAGGAGATTTATTGATAGTTCCATATTTCAAGTCATCAATTCCTGAGCAAAGGCATATCGTCTTCCATGTTCTATATGAATAATGTGACACACACTATATTCGCATAGACCAGAATTGGCTGCATATATAGGGGGAAAACACCTACATATCCTACCGGTGTCATTTCATGATTCCCACTCGCCACATGTGCTGAAAAAACCCAAGAAACTGCACAAACATACATGCTGCAATGAAGATTGTTAACTTGTTCATGATCATGACTATACTAAGGTCACATGAAAGCATTTGCATTCTTTTCAGAGTCTCCGAAGGTTCTCTTGGTTCAGCTGGCACCCCACAAAGGGCAAGATCAACACTGAAATCCAAGATGCCATCATTGGCTTAGCCAGGATCTGATATCTTCCTACTCGCAGAACTGCATAAACTGCTCCACTTTGATTAGGCACAGTTTGAAAACAATTATTTAAACCATTGCTCGTATCTTGCCTAGGCATGCTAATAGTAACCCTATTCCTGCACTGCGAAGTTCCCAGCCTAGCTCTGAACAAACCATACACATATTTCTATCTCTTGCTGCAATGACTGCTTACCATACATAATTGACATTAAAATAAGTAAATAATAAGAGACATCTAGCTGCCACAAGCTTGCCATCCTTTTATTCCTTCCTCTCCACATTACAACTTTTAAGAAAATTGCTGAAATTAACAAAGATTACATTGGGCTGGAAATTATTATTACATTGAAGTTGCAGCACCAGATTGTTCTGTTATAGCTCTGCAAGCAATCTTGGCATTGGAGGAACATCAATGTCCTGTTGACCATCGATAACCCGGACACCTTCACCCATTCTTGGCCGATTGAATTCATTATCTTGGATGCACCAACATGCAACTTTGCAAACCCTTTCAGCCTCTTCCAAATTGAGAACACCATGTAACTCTGGATCCACCAAACTCTTCAAGTATCCACCGTGAAGCTTGCTGATGGCTTGCACAGGGAAGTATTCAATATTCTGGTCACTGTAGTTGCTGCAAGTGTTGTACGATGTTTCAGGTGAAGAATTCCTCCTTCCTGATATGATTTCAAATAACACCATACCAAAGCCGTAAACGTCGACTTTCGGTGTGATCGCCACTCCAGTAAGCCACTCTGAGGCAAGATAACCCACAGTTCCTCTGAATGAAGTTAGAATTCGGCTGAAATCCCATCCCACAAACGCTGCCAACCCAAAGTCTGCAACTTTAGGAACAAACGATGCATCCAGAAGTATGTTCTCTGGCTTAATATCACAGTGTATGATGCACTTGCGACAACCCTGATGCAAGTAGGACAATCCTCTAGCAACTCCTAGCGCTATCTGATAGCTGATGTTCCAATTTAGGATGACAACATTTGCATTGCTTGTCTTAAATAGATGACCATCAAGAGACCCATTTAACATGTGTTCGTACACAAGTAATCTGTGATCACCTTCACAGCAGAAACCAATCAATTTGACTAGGTTTATGTGTTGGATCAGTCCATTTGAGCTCACCTCGGTCCTGAATTGCTTCTCTCCTTGACGGGCACCATCTAGCCTTTTCACTGCTATACTAGTCGAGTCATTTAAGACTCTTTTGTATACAGAACCAAAACCACCTCCTCCAAGCTTTTTTGAGAAGCTTTTAGTAGCAGGAACCAAGTCGGTGTATTTGAAGGCTACAATTCCACCAGCACTACCTAGATTGTCATACACAGGCAAACCACAACACTTGAATTTGTTCCTCCAAATCAGTGACAACAGCATGACGATTATTAACCAAAACCAATAATACTTACAATAGTAACAACTCCGACCTTTGGTTTTCTTTTCCTTTTTCTGGAACCCGGTAGCGAATCTTTGGCAGCAAGGCAAAGGTAAAGAACATCTTTAGAATTATTTTCAATGCCATCATTCAGATTTACACTAAGCAATTCCCCATGTCAGACAGAGCATCTACTATTGTTATAGGAATAAGCAGTTCAGGAGCAAGAACCGAGACGTGCTTCTTCACATTTGCTCTGAGTGGTAGCAACTTCTATAATTTGTGGGTCGTAGGGCAATGCAACTTGAGCAATGGGGTGGAACATGTCTATTGAACTTGTCATGTTTTTCTTGTTACCACTAGTGCTGCAATGTAACGGTGTGTTTCTAATGCACCCTCGTGTTCGAGGCTCAAACTCCCAATCATGCGGTGACTTATGGGAGAAGCCCTCCATAAAGACACATGACGGATGTGCAATGCCGTTGCAGACTGTGAAAGGTCCGCACGTAGCAGGAGGGCTGCAGGGTCGGCAGGCTCGGAATATATGGTTTGCCAAGACTGGTTGGCTTGTGACCAAATATTCAGCTTAACCTGACCAGAGATGTCTAGTGAGACAAATATGTAAGACGATGATTCATCCAGTAAAGTGTACGTGTAGTACTCCTCTAGGTTGTTATTGACATATGTTAGGTTAATCAAACCTTTGGTCCGAGGATCTAAATCTAGAAGTGACTTGAGCATTTATATCAAAGATGATGATCCCGAGGTTGCATAAATCAGATACTTTACCAAGGGGTTGTTGTGGCGCTTGAGGACGATCTCGCTGGTGTCTTCTACATCCATGTTGTATGAGCCAAGACCCAGATCAATGAGGTCTTTTTTTGATATGAACTTGCGACTGAAACCAGTGATCTTGTTCCGGCCAACTTGGCACTAGGAAGCCCGACTCAAGGTCAGATGATGGGCTATCTGTGACTTTGAAGGCAAGGTTTCCACTGTTCAAGAGAACAACGACACTAGAGGTGGTGGTGTTTATGCTACTGGATTGTGTCCTATTCACAATATGAGTGGACCAAACAAGTGATTCAGTGACGGCATCAGCACGGCTTGTGACAATGACAAGCTGGCCATCACTTGAGAACTTGAGTTTGTTGAGTTCATGTTGAGGTGGGGGATGGGCTTCTCCCGATTAGCAACCCACACAACAGTAAAAATCGGGATCTTATTGAACCATATGCCAAGGTACCAGCTGGAGCCGGTGGAGTTCTCGGACTTACTGACGGTGCTCGCTGCTAGCTGGAAGAACCCGAGCGCGAACTTTCCGTTCGTCGAGACGAGCTTGTCGCTGACGGCAAGCACTTGGCCTTCAGTGAGGGTATCTCCTGCACGTGCAGAAGAGCAGCAGCAAGGAGTGTGTGAGAGGAGAAGCCCAAGCAATAATATGTACTCCCTCCGTCTGAAAAAACTTGTCCCAAGCTTGTTCCTCAAATGGATGTATCTAGCACTAACTTGGTGCTAGATACATCTATTTGAGGGACAAGTTTTTCCGGACGGAGGGAGTAGAGGAGAGTCATAGGGAAGAGTGTGAATGTGCTTTGCTCTGCTTTTCGAAGAAGGAAGAAGAGGATGTATATATAGACTTGAATAGGAAGAAGAGGAGTGTGAATGTGAATGTGCTCCGGTCCTATTCATTGGAAGAAGAGGATGCATAAATAGACTGGGACAAATCAAATTTAGATTAGGAAGGCATGTGCAGCTGACCGTCTCATGCGGAATTTCATTACGATCCATTTGGGACCAACTAAATTCAGACTAGGACAGCAGCGGCCCAATTCAGATGAGGGATGCAGATTGGGACCACTATCTCTCTCTCTCTCTCTCTCTCTCTCTCTCTCTGCAGATTGGCCTTGTTACCATGAAAATTACGATGTGTGCTAGTCGGCAGGGCTGACAAGCTTTCACTTGCACACCGAAGTGGACTTCAGATGATGCTTTCCACCACTACCAAGTGGCCATGGACCTGGGTCAAGTCATCCATGAATTAGGCTTCCACAATAGCTGCCGTGGGCCATGGGCAAGTCAATCATGGGTCTTCCACCAAGCTTGCTTACCAGGAAAGCTGTATTTTTGGAATGTTGCACTATGAAAGTGATCTCTAGGGAGTGATGACCAACAAATATCTCTTCATGGCATGCTAACTGCCAAAAGGTCAGTCAACAAGGTAGTGACCTGAATGATTATGGCATTGACCTAAGCCAACCCACAAATATTTGATTCAATGGTCGAATGCTACAATTGCGAATAATATGCTAATGGAAAAGAGAGCTGCATTTTGGAAATTTCTGCTGTAGCTTCCAACAGCACATGTCAACTAGAGAAAGAAATACTCTGCAGCAAAATCCAACAAGTTGACCAAGATTCAGACTTGTGCAGTAGCATGACCACCGTATGAATCTACTAATGTGGTTCAACTAATTGCGCACGATGCGCGCCTGCAGACCAAACATCGCTCGCGGGTGCGACGGGGAAGGGGTGGGAGGAGACCTCCTATTCCTCGCGTAGGGCGCGAGATAGGAGCTGCAACGCTCACTCCACGCCCTGTGGGGCACGGCCCATATAGGAAATGTTTTTACTCCTTTTTTTGTATCACCAAGTTTTATTGCTCAATCCACATGTTGTGGGTACAAAATGGATCAAGTGGTTGGACAAACCACACGTGTCGCCCCTAATCGAGTGAATGCGAGAACTTGGCTAACCTACCGGCGTCGCTATTAGCAGCTCGGCTTTCAAAGAAAAGAGTACAATTAAACATTTGAGACCTCCTATTAATCTCGCAAATGATGTTCCCATAAGCTCCCAGACTTCCTTTCTCTATATTCTTAACAATCTGTTTCGAATCTGTGGCTACAGCAAAATTGTGAATCATGAGATCCTCTGCAAGAGATAATGACTCTCAACATGCAATAGCTTCCAATGTTGCTTCGTCATTTATGCCATACATTACCAGTGAGGAGCTACCCATAGTTTCCTTCATCATCTCGGCATACAGCCGCTGGCGAACCACATTTATTTTCATAAACCCTGGCAGGGGTGCCTTTGGTCTTGCCATGTTTTTACTCTATTTTGCAGTTTAGTAGGGCTGCCCTTACCGGCTTTCATCACATTGCTTCATGAGTTTCACATCATAGCCCAAAGTGTCGGCCTGTCCCCCACCACCCCAGTAGGATTTATTTTCTCCATTAATTTTTGCTTATCAGAACTGAAGAAAAGTGTGAAATGTGGAATATATAATACAAAAATAGTATAACTAATAAAACAGAAAAAATAATTCTAAATGGTTAGAAATGATACCTAAAAGAATTATTCCAAAATGGAAAACATATTGTAGCAAAATAAAAAGTGTTCACATGTTCATTGCATATTTCAGATAATGTTCATCTCATATTTAGAAAATGTTAGTCACGTATTTAGAAAAGTGGTTCCACACTAATTTTATAATTTTGTATCACATATTATAGAAAATGTTCACGTGTACTAAAAACATTTTCACAGCATATTTCAAAAGTAATGATCATTGTGTCATTGAAAAAGTCAATCATTATGTAAAAAGGGCATGTATTTTCAAATTAGCCTTAAGTTTAGAAAAAGTTCACTGTGTATTTAAAATATGTGCTCTTGTACATAAAATATGCGTGTACTTGAAAAAAAATGTTCATCGTGTATTAGAAATATGATCAGCACATATTTAAATAATACCCATCACTTATTTTAAAAATATCCATCACATATTTGGAATGTTAGAATAATTTGAGGCACATAATTCATCATTGAAGGACAAAGCAATCAAACGAGGCATGACACCGAGATTTGTCAACGAGGCTCACTGAACATCGGCTACATCCCTGAGGCATGACTATAGAGACTCCTTCCTGTCACACCGCCCACAGGTGCGCCGGCACACGCCGCCGGCTCCCCCTACGTGTCTATGCTATTGTGTTGTAATAGGTTATATCGTGTGCCTGCTCTCACCTTATATAGGAGTCCTAATATACAAGTGTAATAGGTTATGACATTTCACCATACTCTGTCAAAATACAATACGATTTAAAGTCCAACTGCAACCTACATTGTACACAATATTCGACACAACTCCAACATGCAAAACTATCATCACGTGTTTAAATTATATTCATCACATATTAAAAAAATTATCATGTATTTAAAAAACCAGTATTTAAACAGATTCATGGTGTATTTCAAAATGTTTGACATGTATTTAGAAAAAAGTTCATGTGTAAAAAGAGAGAAACATAGTAAAAAGATTGAAAAGGGAAATTGGGGAAAGGAAACAAAAGGACCAGAAAATTCAAAAGAACCGGTAAAATGAGAAGAAAAAAGACAGAACTAAAAAATAACAAAAAAAAGGAAAGCCAAATAATTATGGAAAACTCTGCTAAACCAAAAATGAACCGAACAGACCCAGAAAATGATCGAAATTTGGGAAACCAAATAAACAAAAAAAAAACAGGAAGTAGGGGACAAGTGAATAACTAGGCCGGACACATACGCGGTCATAATTAGATGGTTTGCAGGGTTGAGCTGACTAGGGCCCACCCAACAGCTATGTATGTATGTATGTATGTATGTATGTATGTATGTATAGGGACATTGCCGATGTACATGCTCTTACCTTCTCCCGCGAGGTGCTCCATCTCCTCTACATAAGCCTATGTCGGTGATCTCTACCTACCTCCGCCGCACTCTCATTGTGGCCACATTCTTCTCCCTCCTCTCACTCTCGCCATCATTTGAGTTAATATAGCTAGGCATGATGGCATTTGCCTAAAAAATAACATGTCCCTAATCAGTTCCATTTATTTCTGTAATAGAATCAAGTGCAATAATAGGGAGAAAGATGTCGCTCTTCTCTTGAAGACTACGAGGTTCATGCCTTTAGTTGGTTGATTTTGCTGACTCATAACGAAATCCTTTTGTTTTATTGTATTGACCGCCTTTGGAAAGTATTTGTTTTCCTTCAAGGTATTTAAAATTACCATTTTAATATATTTATCCTAATTTAATTTTGACTTGAAGTGCTCTTATCCATAGGTGCATAATGTGTTAATTTATGTTGATTGGACACAAGCTTCGTTAACCTTTAGATTTTTTATTAGGTTAGCTGCGCATGCGTGTTTTAATCACCACAGACTATACTTTTTTTAATCTTCTTCGGTAGGACTAGTTGTAAACTGTGGATTGAAGCACCAAGCACAACTGACCGGGCAAAGAAGGAACCGATATGGCTCAAAAATAATCCAGGACTGGAAAATAGGGGTGAAGGAGAACATCTGAAACTGTCGCTCAATCGAATTGTAAGTTTGCTGATATATTCTCTCCTTTATGTTGAAGTTGCTCCCCATCTCACGTCTCGAATTGGCCAATTATATTTTTAATTAGATTAGCTTTAAAGTTGCTCCAGGATCTCAAGCTAATGCGGAACCAGGTGTCTAAGATGATGGATACGCGCCAATGTCAGTTTTATCTGGAGTTCGGTCTTATTTAATGGACCAGTTCATGATTTAACTGCCTAATCAAAAAAGAAGTTGAACGTAGCAACATATTTTATTTTCCTTTTTTTCTCTCGGTTGCGCCAAATTTTTCAATCAATTCAATAAAAGTTCCGTGCAGGTTGGCTTCCCCTGCCGTGGTTCCGGTCAAACAAAAAAAGATTGCAAACGTTGCTACAAATTTTTCTTACTCGATGTATTTATGCAGTTATGCCATACTTTTGCTACAATGCTGTGCAAGGAAACTTTTCAGTGGTGGACCTTGCTTACCGACTACTCCAAATCATTCACATCACTACTCCAAATTTGCTGAAACAAGAATCAATAACATTGACGGACTACGAATTATTATTACATTGAAGTTGCAGCATCAGATGATTGATTCTCTTAGGGCTGCACTTCACTCATCGTCGGGAGCACTAGTGCAGAACCGGGCAATAGCACCGGTTCATAAGGCCCTTTAGTGCCGGTTCCATAACCGGCACTAAAGTGTGGGCACTAAAAGCCCCCTCCCCCTTTAGTACCGGTTCAGCACGAACCGGTGCTAAAGGGCAACCACGTGGCACGAGTCAGCTCCGGGGGCCTGGAGCCCTTTAGTACCGGTTGGTAAGGTTTGGGGGTTTTTAGTTTTATGATTTCTTTTTCATTTAATTTTGTGTTTTCATTTTAATTCTTTTTCGTTTGCTGGTATTTTACGATACTACACATTGTACACGTTATATATATATATATATATATATATATATATATATATATATATATATATATATATATATAAAATTTCTAGTAGAACCAATCATGCATATATATATCATCAATGTCTCACAAACCACCATATTAATTAATTCACACATACACACATGTATAGCTATATACAATTTCTCATACATATGCATGTTGCCTTCGGAGCCAGTGGTATTAGCCTAATTGGTGCCTTCGGAGCACGATGACAATTGGAAGTGGTTCATGGTAGCGGGTAATAGTATTCTCCCTTCGGATTTATGACCTGGTCGAGCAAAAATCCCGTTATTTCCTCTTGAAGTGCTTGTACGCGCTCCGTTTATAGGAGCTTCTCCCGCACCTCTTTGAACTATTAAGAAGGAGATCAATATGCATGTGTATTAGTTGTGTGACTAGATATCGATAATGGTGTAAAAATTGTGAATAGTGTTCTGACAAGCGTACACATTCCTGTCTTTGAGATCTGCTCCTTTCGGACGCCATCCTGCGAATGTTCTCGCAAACGCAGAATGCACACAGATCAGTCCGCTGCGCCTGCTTCAGGGCCTTTACGAGAATGGAATTTGATCAGATAATAATTAATCAAGCATGATAATTAAAGAGATGGCAGCTAGCTAGCTAGCTAGTACTACTTAATTACTTACCTTGGGTCGAAACCATTTAAGCTTTTTTTCCATTCGCCTTCCGTGACGCTGATGAACCTTGCCCAAGCCCTGCCCGCCGACAAATAAAATGAATAAAGGGGTTATTAAATAGTTCATATCATGAAATGACGAACTAAATAGGCCGAGATATATAGTTAATAATGATTGAAATTACCTGTTGACTATCCCAAACAAGATGTTATAGTCAGTATTTGATTTGAGTAGTGAGTCCAGTATTTCAACTGTTCCGGCGTCAACTTTAATGATACACAAGATCCAGTGAAATCTGCATGCACACACGTTTGCATGTCTTAATTAAGCGGGCATATGTAAGCAAAAACATGTAGCTAGCTAGTAGGCAAAAATAGAGAATGTGTAGTACAAGACAGTGTGACTCACTGGAAGTTGTAAGGAAGTAGTATATCTTCATTGTATTTGAGGCGCTTCAAGAACTCTAGCATGTTGTCCTCTACGTCCTTTTCATGATGTGGATTTATTAGCCATGTGTATTCATTAACGGTGTTTGGGTCAATGAACCCAATGCCAAAGCGTCCACCTTTTTTCATTTCATACATCTTTATCCTGCATAATACCACAGAAAAGAATATAGTGAGGATAATTACAGGTAATGATTGATCAAAAGGATCACTACAGCTAGCTTGAGACTTAAATTACAGAAAAAAATCACTTACAGACAATAGCAACTGACGATAGATTTGTCGAGTGCGTCTTGATTGTATAACTGAAACAGTTCAGAATACTCAACGGACAGAGCTTTCTCATGGAAGTAATGCTCCTCCTTGACATTCACCATGAGGGACTCTCGATTGAAAATCTTGGTAATGTTCATGTACCATTGATGCAATTCATACATTCTCGTTGGGAGGTTCTTGACCTTGTCTGGCTCGACCAAAGGTTGGCCCCGGACATATTTCCGTTTTATTTCATCATCTGTAAGCACAGGCATGGGCTCGATCTCGAGGAGTTGTCCAACAGTGATGTTGAGAACTTCAGCCTGCATTATATGGTCCTTGGTTATTACCACATTGCCCACCTCGGGAACGTAAACTGTTTGCCCACAATAATATTGGGCGCGCATACGGTCACGTGTTGTTGGCACAACAAGCGAGGGGATCGATTGCGCCGCCTGTTCTCCCAGCTGGGGAATGGTTTTCCTGCATTTTTTGACAGCTGCTTGTTGTTTGCTCGATCCCGAGCTCGCCTCCTTACGTAGGCATGCTCGATTTAACTTCCTGATGTGGCGCTCATAGTCTGTGTCAACAGGCTTGGGAGCTGGTGGTTGAGCCATACGAATGAAGTGGTCAATCGTTTCCTCAGGCACTTTCTCCCTTGGCGGCGGTGGCGGTTTCGGTGCAAAATGGGCTTCCACCTCGGCCTTCGATATGGCTGCGTTTTCCTCCTCGGACTTGTCATAAGGCCTCTGTGGAAGAGGCGTGAGGCTTGGACCATATTTATATCGCTTGCCTCCGCCTGTACTTCCTGTACTACCTCGACTCGTACCGCTACGCACCATAGCTGCGGGGTGTCTCTTCTGCGATTGCTGAAGCGGCGGAGACGGCTGGCGGGGCTGAGTTGGACGAGGAGGAGTGGCCTGAAGCTGTGCCAGACTTGGAGGAGGAGTGGCCTGAGGTTGTGCCGGACTTGGAGGAGGAGTGGACGTCTGACGCTATGGCGGACTTGGAGGAGGAGGAGTGGCCTGACACTTTGCCGGACTTGGAGGAGGAGTGGCCTGACATTTTGCCGGACTTGGTGGACTTGCAGGAGCGGGAGTTTGCTGACTCGGTGGCGGACTTCGACGAGGAGTCGGCTGACGCGGTGTCGGTGGCCTTCGAAAGATGATGCAATCCTTTTTCCATAGGATGATACGATGTTTGGCCTCTCCGAGAAAGTGCTCATCGTCACCTCCAGGAATGTCAAGCTGTAGCTCCGAATATGGGTCCACCACCACATCAACCAAGACACAAGCATAGCCCGCTGGAATCGGATTGCAATGGAAGGTTGCCTCGGGGGGATTTGTAAAAGCAACGGCGTCCCCACCTTCATGGATATGTTCTTCATTTTGACGTGTAGCTCGCAGTTAGTGTTCTCCGTGATGTCATCCACGGGGTATCTACCCAGCATTGCGTCGTCCGGGGCGGAACCCACGCTGCTTCTCGGCATGGATGGGGCGGTGCTATCCAATGCTGGATCATTCGCTAGCTGCTGCAGCTACTGAGACCCCCTTTGCTGGGTAAGTGAGTCGATCTGCTCCTGCTGCCGCTGGAATTTGACTGCCAATTCCACTTGACTTGCTTCTAGGCCTTGAAGGCGTTCATAGTCCTGCTTCCTCTGCTCCTCCTCCATCTTCCTCTTCTTCTCCTCCACAATCTTCTTTCTTGCACGGGTTTTGTAGTCGATGTTCCAGTCTGAAAACCCCTCATACCATGGAATAGCGCCCTTGCCTCGTGTTCTTCCCGGGTGTTCAGGATTTCCCAGGGCACGCGTAAGCTCGTCGTTCTCTCTGTTGGGATGGAACACCCCCGATCGTGCCTCTTTTATTGCAACAAGTATCGCATCGTTGGCTCCCTTCAGACTTTCCTTCGTCGAAACATTGCCTGTCTTCGGGTCCAACTCCCCCCCATGCGCATAGAACCAAGTCCTGCACCTGGGGGGCAAGCTCTTAGTAACCGGAGTGACACCTGCATCCTCCATCTCTTTCTCAGACTTATCCCACTTAGGCATTGCCACCGCATAGCCACCTGGCCCCAGCTTATGGAACTTATCCTTTTTTCGGCATTCTTCTTGTTTATTCTCGACCATTCCTTAGCTAATTCCGAATCCTTGAATTTCACGAAATCGTCCCAATGAGCACGTTGGTTCTCTAGTATTCCCTCGAATACTGGAGTCTTCCTTCCTTCCTTGACGTACTTGTCCCATTCACGATTCTTGTGGTTCTTGAATGCAACCGCCATCTTTCTAAGAGCAGCGTCCTTGACTTTCTGCACATCTGCTTCTGTGAAATGATCTGATAGGGTGAAATGTTCCATGAGAGTATCCCAAAGCAGACCTTTTTGTTTCTTGTCGACAAAAGTAACATCTGGACGTGGCTTTGCTGGCTCTCTCCATTCTTGAAGTTTGATCGGGAGTTGGTCCTTCACAAGAACTCCGCACTGACAAACGAACTTGTCCGCAATCTTCTTAGGCGCTAATGGTTCGCCATTAGGTCTGATTGCCTCGATATTGTACTTTACGCCCTCCTTCAACTTTTTGTTCGGGCCTCGTTTCGTCCTTTTGCCTGAAGATTTGCTCGATCCGGATGGCTGAAAGAACAAAGATCGATTCATTAATATATCTTCAAGTCATTTAAAACATGTGATGATCACCAGATGCCTGCTTATATAAATATATATACCTCGCCGGTCTTTGTTGTTTCAAGATCAACATTTTCTTCGTCATCATCATAATCATAGTTCATGACTTCATCAATTCGGTCGTCGCGATCGAATATCATATCACCCTCTCCGGTGTTGTTTAGAAATTCGGAGCCGTCATAATCTTCTTCATTCTGATCATCATCTGGCCCGTGAGGATGGCGTATCATATCGAACATGGCCTATTCTCCCTCTCTGCCGGTATTGTCCGCCATAGCTTTTATTTAACTAATCCAAAAGAAATATAAAACAATTTAGTATTCAAATTACATCGTCTCGAATAATAGATATAATCTCGAATACATCGTCTCGAATAATAGATATAATCTCGAAAACATCGTCTCGAATAATAGATATAATCTCGAATACATCGTCTCGAACAATAAATATAATCTCGAATACATCGTCTCGAATAATAGATATAATATCGAATACATCACTGGCTAGGTAGCTAATAAAGATCGAATACTACAGAAGAATCTAGAACACTCGCGGTTCCTGCGGCGCGGGCGGTGGACACCCAAAGAGAAGGAACCCTCACAGGATCATAGCTGAAGTGAGATCCCTAAAGAAACTGCCAGGTATTGGAGAACCTGCCGCCCTCTAACGCAACCATGTAGCGATGGACGTGCTCGTCCTCCTCCCTGACACGGCGACGTACCACCTCCGGCTGGGCCGGCTCCCTCCGCGCCGAAACTGGCCCATGCGAACGCCACCAAACGAGATCAGGGTCGACGACGGGACCCGGGGCCGGGTTCCTCATCAAGCGGCGCGCCCCTCCAGGCAGCACCTCCCAGTGCCAGCACGGCGGAGCCCAATCCCGGACATGGGTCAGCCGGACGTCGTCGCGGACGTGTCAACGGCGAGGATGTGGGTCGGGCATCGTCGAGAACAAATACTAGCTATATGCCCGCAAAAAGTAACATTTTTTTAATGATTGGATTTTGATAACTATAATTTCTAACATTTCTATAACATTTCTAACAATGCTATATATAACTAACATTTCTATAACATTTCTAATATTTCTATGACTAAAAAACAGAAAAAAAATTATAACATTTCTATATATATAACTAACATTTTTATAACTATTTCTATAACTAAAAGACAGAAAAAATTTCTAACAATTCTAACTTTTTTATAACTATTTCTATAACTAAAAAACAGAAAAATTTCTAACAATTCTAACATTTCTAACTATTTGTATAACTAAAAAACAAAAAATGTATGTGTGTGTGTGTGCGCGCGCGCTCACCGACGAGGCGAGGGACGACGGGGGCGCGGTGACGGGGGGCGCGCGGCGACGGGAACGGCGACGGGCGCGGCGACGACGGGGATGACGACGACGGGGACAGGGACGGGGCGGCGACGACGGGGACGGGGACGGACTGGCCGGGGCGGCAACGACGACGGGGACGTACAGGGCGGCGCCGACGACGGGGATGGGGACGACGTGGGACGGGCCGGGACGGGGCGGCGGTGACGACGGGGACGACGGGGATGGGGACGACGGGGCAGCGACGACGGGGACGGGGCGGCGACGGGGGCGGCGACGAGGGATGGAGACGTACGGGGGCGGCGGGCGACGGTGCAGAGGAGAAGAAGCCAGATGAGAAACTGAAATTTTCGTAAGTGTTGTTTATATAGGAGGGGCCTTTAGTACCGGTTTGTGCCACCAACCGGTACTAAAGGCCAGTTTTGGCCAGCCCAAGCGGCGGGAAGCGACCCCCTTTAGTACCGGGTGGTGGCACAAACCGGTACTAAAGGACCCCCCTTTAGTACCGGTTTGTGCCACGACCCGGTACTAAAGTGGGTGCGCTGGCGCAGGTGCGGTGCGGCAAGTTTAGTCCCACCTCGCTAGCCGAGGGGCGACCGCACTAGTTTATAAACCCCCGTGCGGTCTCTCTCTCGAGCTCCTCTCCAAAGCAGGCCTACTGGGCCTACGTGTTCTTTGCTGCCCTGTGGGCCCACTTGGCCTTTGCGGGCCAGCATCCTGGCCCAACAACAGGTTGGGTTTCTAGTCGTATGCAGGCCGCTCTGGCCTAGTAGGTGGGCTTTTTTTTGCTTTATTTATTTTTGTGTTTTTTTTGTGTATTTAGAGTTTCTTTGTGAATATTTTTGCTTTAGGTACAAAAAATTACAAACTTTCTGTTAGTGCCCGTAGTTTTCAAATTTGAATAGTTTAAATTTTGAATTATTTGAAATTAGTATGAATCACTAGTTTGTGAATAACTTAACTTTAAAAATCACTAAAGGCATGAAAGAATTTGTTTGCACATAAAATTTCTTCGCGTTTCAAATGCCAAAACACATAACTACCCTAACTATAACAGAGATTCCCCTCTGGGTGTGAAACACAGAAGAAAGTGATGATAGTGAAGCCGATCACATCCCAGATCTTTGGGTGTGAAACTTTTTCTTCGCATGTGTCCCTTTGCGCCGTAACCATGGAAAATCTTCATCATTTAACGGGATGCTCGGGTCAATATTCACTGTGAATGGAGCAATTTCATCAAACTTTTCATAATCTTCTGACTTGTCTGTCTTGTCATCCACTCCCACGATGTTTCTCTTCCCAGAAAGAACTATGTGCCGCTTTGTCTCATCGTACGATGCATTCGCTTCCTTATCTTTTCTTTTTCTTGGCTTGGTAGACATGTCCTTCACATAGAAAACCTGTGCCACATCATTGGCTAGGACGAATGGTTCGTCTGCATACGCAAGATTTTTGAGATCCACTGTTGTCATTCCGTACTGCGGGTCTTCCGTTACCCCGCCTCGTGTCATATTGACCCATTTGCACCGAAACAAAGGGACCTTTAAACCACGTCGATAGTCAAGTTCCCATATGTCCTGTATATAACCATAATATGTTTTCTTTCCCGTCTTGGTTTCCTGCATCAAAGCGGACACCACTGTGTTGGTTGGTGCTCTTCTTATCTTGGGCGATCGTGTAAAATATATTACCATTTATCTCGTACCCTTTGAAAGTCATTATATTCGAAGATGGTAACTGGGACAGCAAGTACAGGTCATCTTCAATAGAGGTGTCATGCATGGTACGTGTCTGCAACCAGCTGGCGGAACTCCTGGTTTGTTCACGTGTAATCCAGTCATCAGACCGCTCCGGGTGTTTGGAGCGTAGAAAATTCTTGTGTTCATCCATATATGGAGCCACCAAGGCGGAATTCTGTAGAACTGTGTAGTGTGCTTCAGTAAGAGAATGTCCGTCCATACATATTATTTGTTCCCCTCCTAGCGTGCCTTTTCCATCCAGTCTGCCCTTATGCCGCGATTCAGGAAGACCAATCGGCTTAAGGTCAGGAATAAAGTCAATACAAAACTCAATGACCTCCTCATTTTGATGGCCCTTGGAGATGCTTCCTTCTGGCCTAGCACGGTTATGAACATATTTCTTTAAGACTCCCATGAACCTCTCAAAGGGGAACATATTGTGTAGAAATACCGAACCCAAAACGTTAATCTCTTCGCATAGGTGAGACTTTAAGTTCTGGAACTTTTTCTCTGCCATGTTTATTATTTCCTTTATATTCAACGAGAAGCAAGACGGTACCTTAATACTGAGCAGACATTCAAAAAAGATTTCCTTCTCTTCTTTGGTAAGAGTGTAGCTTGCATGACCCTGATGTATGCCGTCTTCTCCGTGCATACGTTGCTGGTCCTCCCGTGCCTCAGGTGTATCTTTTGTCTTCCCATACACGCCCAAGAAGCCAAGCAGGGTCACGCAAAGATTCTTCGTCACGTGCATCACGTCGATTGCGGAGCGGACCTCTAGGTCTTTCTAATATGGCAGGTCCCAAAATATAGATTTCTTCTTCCACATGGGTGCGCGTCCGTCAGCGTCCTTCGGAACAGGTTGTCCGCCAGGACCCTTTCCAAATATCACCTTCAAATCCTTGACCATATCATGTACATCAGCACCAGTACGGTGGTGAGGCTTCGTCCGGTGATCCGCCTCATCTTTGAAATGCTTGCCTTTCTATCTTACGGGATGCCTGCTCGGAAGAAATCGACGATGTCCCAGGTACACATTCTTCTTACAACTATTCAAATATATACTGTCGGTATCATCCAAAGAGTGCGTGCATCCGCGGTATCCCTTGTTTGTTTGTCCTGAAAGGTTACTGAGAGCAGGCCAATAATTGATGGTCACGAACAGCAACGCCTTTAGGTCAAATTCTTCCCCCATGTGCTCATCCCACGCACGTACACCTGTTCCATTCCACAGTTGTAAGAGTTCTTCAACTAATGGCCTTAGGTACACATCAATGTCGTTGCCGGGTTGCTTAGGGCCTTGGATGAGCACTGGCATCATAATGAACTTCCGCTTCATGCACAACCAAGGAGGAAGGTTATACAAACATAGAGTCATAGGCCAGGTGCTATGGTTGCTGATCTGCTCCCCAAAAGGATTAATGTCATCTGCGCTTAGACCAAACCATACGCTCCTTGCGTCATCTGCAAACTCCTTCCCGTACTTTCTTTCGATTTTTCTCCACTGCGACCCGTCAGCGGGTACTCTCAACTTTCCGTCTTTCTTACGGTCTTCTCTGTGCCATCGCATCGCCTTGGCATGCTCTTTGTTTTGGAACAAACGTTTCAACCGTGGTATTATAGGAGAATACCACATCACCTTGGCAGGAATCTTCTTCCTGGGGCGCTCGCCCTCGACATCACCAGGCTCATCGTGGCTGATCTTATAGCGCAATGGACCACATATCGGGCAAGCGTTCAAATCCTCGTACTCACCGCGGTAGAGGATGCAATCATTAGGGCATGCATGTATCTTCTGCACCTCTAACCATAGAGGGCAGACAGCCTTCTTTGCTTCGTACGTACTCTCGGGCAATTCGTTGTCCTTTGGAAGCATATCCTTTATCATTACCAGCAACTTTCCAAATCCCTTGTCAGATACACCATTCTCTGCCTTCCATTGCAGCAATTCCAGTGTGGTGCCCAGCTTTTTCTTATCGCCTACGCAATTCGGGTACAACAATTTTTTGTGATCCTCTAACATGCGCTGCAACTTCTTCTTCTCCAAATCACTTGCGCAGTTTCTCTTTGCATCGGCAATGGCCCGACCTAGATCATCAACGGGCTCATCTAATGCCTCTTCTTCAGCTTCTTCCCGCATTGCCGGCTCAGCTTCTTCCCGCATTACCGGCTCAGCTTCTTCCCCCATTGTTGTATCATCGTATTCAGGGAACCCATGGCCAGGATAGCTGTCGTCGTCCTCTTCTTCTTCATTGTCTTCCATCATAATCCCTCTTTCTCCGTGCTTGGTCCAAACATTATAGTGGGGCATGAAACCGGACTCAAACAGGTGGACGTGAATGGTTCTTGACGTAGAGTAATTGTGACCATTCTTACAGCCAGCACATGGACAAGGCATAAAACCATCCGCCCGCTTGTTTGCCTCAGCCACAAGCAGAAAAGTATGCACGCCCTCAACGAACTGGGGAGAGCATCGGTCATCGTACATCCATTGCCGGCTCATCTTCATTACACAACACCGAATAGACCAAATTAATACAAGTTTATACATAAAGTTCATACAACACTTAAATGCAACAAACAAGTAACTCTCTAGCTAAAGCATTTAAATGCAACAACAAATGCGATCAAGATCGCAACTAAGGTAACAATTGATCCAACAGCATAATGATACCAAGCCTCACTATCGATGGCATATTTTCTAATCTTTCTAATCTTTAAGCGCATTTTCTCCATCTTGATCTTGTGATCATCGACGACATCGGCAACATGCAACTCCAATTCCATCTTCTCCCCCTCAATTCTTTTCAATTTTTCTTTCAAGTACTCGTTTTTTCTTTCAACTAAATTTAACCTCTCGACAATAGGGTCGGTTGGAATTTCCGGTTCACATACCTCCTAGATAAAAATATCTATGTCAACTTGATGGGCATAATTTGTCACAAACAAGAAATGCAACAAATAGTTTTAAAAGAGAATATACCACATCCGAATCATAACAAGAACGAGGGCCGACGGGGACGGATATCAAAACCATGGCACTATGTATAACAAACAACGTACGAGTAAGATAATTATACGAGTAACTATATATCCAAATCACACAAACATCAATTTTTTACATAAAATTTCATGAACAAGAGGCTCACCACAAGGTGGTGCCGGCGACGGGATGGTGCGGGCGATCGACGGTGGTTACGACGGAGATTTAGAAGGCACTAAGTAAACCACACCTACATATGCAAACTAAGTGTTATTTTGACCTCAAATTGCATATAAATCAAATACTACCACATATAATTCCTCCCAAATTACTAAAACCCACAATTAATCACTATATAAACCAATGCAAGAGCTAATCTAGCAATGAGAGATGAAAGGACAAAGTTGCTAACCTTGGTGATCATTTGAATGGATGGGGGCCTGCAAATCATGACAAATTTTGGGCAAATTTTGTGATGAACTCTAAGAAGGGAAGAACAGAGGAGAGGGAGAGGGGAAAGGGGGAAGAATAGAGTGCGGGTGGACGAAGGGTTTATATAGGATGACCTTTAGTACCGGTTCGTGCCACGAACCGGTACTAAAGATGCTGGAAGGGCCCCACTCTGACAACATCCTGCCACCACTTCTTTTAGTACCGGTTCGTGGCACGAACCGGTGCTAAAGGTTCGCCACGAACCGGTACTAAAGAGCTCCTCCCGCCTAGCCGTTGGAACCGGCACTAATGGACACATTAGTGCCGGTTCTGTTACAAACCGGGACTAATGTGTCTCACATTTGACCCTTTTTCTACTAGTGAGATCAAACTCGTCGTTTTCCGCTTCACTCAGAGAACCCAAACTATATCACTCATCGTTGGCAGATCAAACTTATTGTTCTTCGGGTGAAAATCTAGTCTGTCCGTCTGGACTCGACAGTAGCGTCGCTTCGCGTCGTCACCCTCTTGGGGGCGTTGTCGTGGTGCTCAGGTGTCTTTGGTCGTGCCTAGGCTAGGTGTTTGGCATGTTCTAATTTCATGTGTACTTTTGATCTGCTTTGTAAGTGGGTCTTCTGGTGAGTAGGAGACGCTCCTCCTCTCGCGCGACCGCGTCGCCCCCGCGGGCGACCGACCACGCCCCAGCCCCTCTTCCCCCAGCACCCCCTCTCCCCTCCTTCCCCGCCATTGGGCCTGGCCCGAGTGAAGCTGGCGGCGGCGGCCTCCTGGCCTTTCCCCTCTCGGATGCTCTCCGGCGCGGGGCGGAGCGGCTCCGGGGGATGTTCCTCGGCGGCGACGGTCCGGCGTGGCGCTGGGGCTTCCTTGCGCGACGCGGGAGATCAACTGGACGGCGACAGCGGCGTTGGCGACGGGGTGGCGCGGCGGGCAGAGGCAGAGCTTAGTTGAAACAAAACATGGCCGTGGCCCGCCCAATCCACGACCAAAACAGTGAATAATGAAGGCAAAAGTTGGGTCATGTGGGAGAAAAACAATGCGTTCCTTCAGCTTGGCCTGTCAATAAAACTTGTGTAGCTCCGCTACTGGCGGCGGGGTGGCTTGGCAGCGCCCGCTCGGCCCAGATCTGGGCCCTTTGGGGCCCATCTGGGTCTGGGCGGGCCGACGGCAAGGCAGGTCTGCGACGCGATTTTCGAGAGGCGGGGGACCGGTGATGGGCGGCGGGGTGCTGGCGGCGCTGCTGCTGCCCTGCTGCAGCGGGCCGACACGACTTAGCGGCCCCGAGTCGGGCCTGGCCGGGCCAGGGGTGGCCTGGTATGCCCTGCCACCGCGTCCGGACGGCGACTGCGATGGTGCCGAAGGCACGGGCCTCCCGTATGATGGCGGTGGAGGTGGTTCCCTCCCGCGCATCTCCGGTGCTGCTGCTCCCATCGCCCAATGCTTCTCTCCTAGTCCTCTTGGCCTCATGGTGGTGATCTCAGTGAGGCGGCATGGGTGGCGTCGCAACCGTGTTGGCGCATGTTGGTGGACGGCGTGTTGGCTGGCTGGCTCCGATCCGGTTGGGCGGTGTGGTATGGAGTACGGGAGAAATCCTTGCCGGATCTTCTGGCTCCGATGCGGTGACGTTTGCGGGTGCCGCCAGTCCTTCCTGGAGGGTGTAGGTGGTATCCATCCGCCACTCCCCTCCGCGTGCCGGGGGAAACCGTAGGACTCGTCCGGGTAGCAGCATCGTCGGTGTCGTATTCCTTCTTGGAGGAACTGCTTGGTACGCGGCGGATCGGAGCCTTGTATCGTGGTGGGTCGATTCCGAAGGGTGCTGCGGTGGCGGGTCATCCTCGCTTTATCGAGCTGTCATTGTTGGCATTTGTTTTCTCTTCCTGTTTTTCTTTTGGGCTTGTTGTGCTGCTCGCCCCAGCATTGCTGTGTATCGGTGTTGGTTGCTTTCGAATACAAAGCGGGGGCAAACCCTTTTTCGGTAAGTGGGTCTTCCCACCATATTGTATCGTTCGGGTGTGTACTCTTTTTGTTGGTGCTTTATATTTAAACCGGGGCAAAAGCCTGTTTAGAGATTGTTTTCCAGTTCAGCCACAGTCCATGCTAGCACAGAAACGTTATAGTTGCAACTAGGCGGACATACATTTGCACAGCTTCAAGGCCGTTTAAGTTTGAGCATTCTGGCATTTCCCAGACATGTTTGACATGCTCCCTTTTTCTTTCTTTCCCTGCAACAAACAGACACTCGAGAACTGTTGCTAGGATGTCGCAAGCAGTCATGGTGGTATCTCGAAGCTGGCGAAACGGACCGTGTACATTGGCAAATCGTTTAAGATGGAAAGCTTCGAAGGAGAGTTCAGGGAAACCATCCTTAGACTATGTATAAGCAGCAACAAATGGAGCAAGATCCCAGACTACTGTCGGTTCAGCTCTTCAATCGCAAGTGGCGAATTCGACCGGGCAATGGACTGCAGGTTCAGAGCCGGCTTGGTTCTGGGAGGCAATGTTTCAGATGAATGGCAGCAGTAACAAGACCTGAAGCTTGAAGAAATGTAAAGCAAGACCTGAAGAAATGTAATACGTAACATTTTATCTTATTGATACAAAAAGGAAATGGAATTTTCCTCAGAATGTAGTGCATCATTTCCTTTATAAGTTGTCTGAGAAGATGCATCTTTTTGTTCCTGGTGGTTGTGAAAACTTATTTACTTGGATGATTTGGGAATATAAGCAGCTTACAAGTGACACATCAACAGAAAATTTCTACAGGCCATATTTTGCTAAAATGCTTGCGTAACATAAAAAATGCAAACAGATGATTTGCAAATGCAAGGTTGCCTCCTTTCTTTATTCCTTCTGCTCCACATTACAACTTTACAAAAAATGCTGAAACAAAGCGAACTACTCTACGAATTATTATTATTACACTGAAGTTGCAGCATCAGTGTTCTGTTAGAGCTGCAAGTAGCCTTATCATGGGGGGCATATCGATCTTCTGCAGACCCTCAAGAACCCGGACCACTTCACCCATAGTCGGCCGATCAAACTCATTATCTTGGATGCACCAACACGCAACTTTGCAAACTCTTTCAGCCTCTTCCAAATTGAAGTCGTCATGTAATTCTGGATCCACCAAACTCTTCACATCTCCACCGTGAAGCTTGCTGATGGCTTGTACAGGGAAATACTCGACATTGTGGTTACTGCTGCTGCTAGTGTAGTATGATGTTTCAAATGAGGAATTCCTCCTTCCTGATATGATTTCCAGCAGTACCATGCCGAAGCTGTAAACATCGATCTTCGGTGTGATTGCAACTCCACTAAGCCACTCCGGGGCAAGATAACCCGCAGTGCCCCTGATCGTAGTCAAAACTCGGCTAAAATCCCTTCCCACAAACGCCGCCAACCCAAAGTCTGCAACTTTTGGAGCAAATGATGCGTCCAATAGTATGTTTCCTGGCTTAATGTCACAATGTATGATGCATTTGTGACAACTCTGATGTAAGTAGGACAATCCTTTGGCAACTCCTAGGGCTATTTGATATCTATTGTTCCAATTTAGGACAGCAGTGGCATCATTTCTCTTAAATAGATGACCATCAAGAGACCCATTTAACATGTGTTCATACACAAGTAACCTGCGATCACCTTCGCAGCAGAAACCAATCAATTTTACTAGGTTGATATGTTGTATCAGTCCAACTGAGCTGACCTCAGCCCTAAACTGCTTCTCTCCTTGATGGGCACCATCAAGCCTTTTCACTGCTATGGTAGTCTTTGGGTCACTTAACACTCCCTTGTATACTGAACCAAAACCCCCTCCTCCCAGCTTTTCCGAGAAGTTTTTAGTAGCACGAACTAAATCAGTGTATCTAAAGGCTATAATTCCACCAGCACTATCTTGATTGCCGTAGTATATCGGCAGGAAACCACATGACTTGATTTTGATCCTCCAAATCAGTAACAACAACATGAACATGAGTAACCCAATACCAGCAATGCTTGCCGCAGCAACAATTCCAACATTTGGTTTTCTTTTGGTTTTTCTCAAACTTGGCAAGAAATCTTTGGCAGCAAGACGGAGATAAAGAATATCTTTAGAAGTGTAAACAACGCCATCATCCAGACTCACACTAAGCAATTCCCCATTCCATATAGAGCATCTGCTAGCATTATAGGAATAAGCAGTGCAAGAGCATGTTCTGAGACAAGCTTCTTCGCATTGGCTCTGAGTGGCAGCAACTATGCTTTGTGGGTTGTAGGGCAATGTAACTTGAGAAATGGGCTGGAACATGTCCGTTGAACTTGTGATGTTTTTGTCACTAGTACAGTGTAACGGTGTATTTCTGATGCATCCTCCTGTTCGATCCTGAAACTCCCAATCCTGCGGTGACTTCTGAGAGAAGTTCGGCATGCAGTCACAGGATGGATGTGGATTGCCACTGCAGACCGTGAAAGGTCCGCAAGTAGCAGGCGGAAGGCAGGGATGAGTAGGCTCGGTATATACGGTTTGCCAAGACTGGTTGGACTGTGACCACACATTCACCTTTATCAGACCAGAGATATCTAGTGAGACAAACGTGGAAGACGGTGATTCATCCGGCGAAGTGTACATGTAGTACTCCTCTTGGTCATTGTCAACATATGTTGGGTTAATCAAGCCTCTGGTCCGTGGATCCATATCTAGAATCGTCTTGAGCACTGGTATAATACTCATTGACAATGTTTTGGAGGATGCCCAATGCCAAAACACTACAGCAGGGTTTTTGCGACGCTCGAGGATGGCGAGGCCTGTTGTGTCTAGTCCAAGGCTGTATGAGCCAAGACTCATATCAATGACGCTCTTCTTTGAGATGATATGGCGATTCAAACCGGTAACCTTGTTCCAGCCAAGCTTGCCACCAGGAAGCACAACATCTGCTGGGTAGTCGAAGCTCTGCCACAACGGCAGGTCCAATAATGGGCTATCTGTGACTTTCACAGCAAGGTTTCCGGTGTTCAAGAGAATGGCAGCACTAGTGGTGGTGGTGGTGTTTATGCTGCTATTTTGTGTCCTATTGACGATGTGAGTGGACCAAACAAGGGATTCAGTGCTGGCATCATCATGTTTTACGACAATGACAAGATTGCCATCACTTGAGATCTTGAGCTGTGTTGAGTTAATGTTGGGGTGGGCAATGGGCTCCTCTCTATTAGCAACCCACACGGTAGTGAAAACTGGAATCTTATTGAACCATATGCCAAGGTACCAGCTGTTGTTGGACGACTTACTGATGGTGCTTGCTGCTGGCTGGAAGAAGCCGAGTGCGAACTTGCCGTTTCTTGAGACGAGCTTATCACCGACGGTGAGCGCTTGGCCCGCCATGAGAGTATCATTTGCGGGCGCAGGCGAGGAGCAGCAACATGTGGGAAAGAGGAGAAGCCCAAGGGCTAATATGTAGAGGGGATGCATGGAGAAGAGTGTGGATGTGCTCTGCTCTGCTATTCGAAATAGGAAGAAGAGGATGTATATATAGGCTGAACTGTCACCACGATTCATTTGGGACCAATCAAATTCTGATTAGGACAGCAGTGGCCCAATTCCGAGCAGGATTCTGATTGGTACCACTATCTCTCCGTATAATACAAGGCTGGCACTATTTTCATGAAAACTACGTGCTAGTCGGCAGGGGTTACAAGCTCTCCAGCACACCAAGGAGGACTTTCAATGATGCTTTCCACCAAGTGTCCAAGTCAGTCATGAGGCTTCCACTAAGTGGCCGTAGACATTGGTCAAGTCAGTCGTGAGATTTCCACAAAAGCTGCCGTGCGCCATGCTCAAGTCAATCATGGGGCTTCCACCAAACTATACCATGAAAGCTGTATTTTTTGGAGTCTTCCATTATGTTAGTGAGCTCTGGAAAGTGCTAACCATACCCCTCACGGCATGCTAATTGTCAAAACGTCAGCCAACAAGACAATGGCCTGAATGATCATCGTATTTGTTAGGAGCTAGGGTTCTGCCCGGTCTTGGCTGTAGGCAGTAGGGGAAGGAGGGGGCTGGGCGTGGCGATGAGCAGCCGCGCCGGCGGCTGGGCGCGTCGCGGGAAAGGAAGGTGGTGGCGGCAGCGCAAGAGGCAGGGGGCGGCTAGGGTTCCGGCTTCTCTGGGAGCCGGGCAATAGAGATAATCTTGTTATTGCTTAATTCCAAAAAGAGTCTTGCAGCCTATATTTATAACCTAGATAACTTGCATAAGAATTAACCTAAGATAATTTGCATAAGAATTAACCTAAGATAACTTGTGGGCTAAGATTGCCCGGTGGGCCTCTACGGCCGTAACACTTCTCCCCGCCTGCACAAACAGCTCGTGCTCGAGCTGTAAGGTGGGGAAGCGCTTGCGGAACTCCTCGAGACGATCAACCAGCATCAAACACCTTCTCGACAGCTGGGACGGCCAGGTCGGCGGCGACGGCGTCCTCCGGAATGTAGTCTGCAACCTCGAGGTAGAAGAGTCGCGGGCAGGCATGGCCGGGCGTGTAGGGCTCGTCGCAGTTGAAGCACAACCCTTGGCGGCGACACTCGAGGAGCTCGGCTGAGGTGAGCCGGCGGAACGGGCGTCCCGCGGTCGCGGCGAGGGGTGCCGCAAAAGCCTGCGCAGGCCGACCCTGCGCGGAATCCGGCCCGGGTAGCGACTCAGCGGTCCGGGACGGTGATTCCTGCTGGATGGCCACCGCGCGACGCTCGAACGCGCGGTCGTAGTACATGGCCGACTGGAGATCCTTGGGTCCGCGAAGCTCCACGTCGACGCAAATGTGATCCGAAAGGCCACCGACAAAGAGGTCGGCCCACTGCTGCGCCGTTACACCCGACGCATGGCATGCCAGGGCCTGGAAATGGTCGGCGTAGTCCTGCACCGTGGAGGTGAAGGGCAGGCGGCCGAGCTCCGCCAGGCGGCTCCCGCGTACTGGTGGCCCGAAACGGAGAAGACACAGCTCGCGGAAACGATCCCACTGGGGCATGCCGCCCTCGTCCTGCTCGAGGGCGTAGTTCCATGTCTGGGCGGCCCCGCGGAGATGGTAGGAAGCCAGCCACGTGCGCTCCGACACGGGCGTGCGCTGTCCGCGGAAGAACTGGTCACACTGGTTGAGCCAGTTAAACGGGTCGTCCGAACCGTCGTACGTGGCGAAGTCGATCTTGGCGAACCGGGGCGGCTGCTGGTGCGGCGTGCCATGGCCTACTGCCTCGGCAGTGCGGAGCGCTGAGGACGGCGCTTGGTCCATGGTGGGAAGGCCGGCGTAGTTCCCTGTGGAGCCAGCCGGGAAGCAGAGATGGTGACGAAGGAAAGCGAACCTCCTGGATCGGGAGTCCGCTCGGCGAGGACCGGCCCAGGCTAGGGCTGGGCGGGGGTAGTGGTGGCACCTGGGTGCAGCCGGGAGTGACGGCGCGGCGTGGGACGGCGCGGCCCAGGTCGGCCACTGCGGGCCTTGGGCGGCGGCTAGCGGCGCGGGTGGCGCCGCAAGTGTCGGCGTCGGCCACTGTGGCCAAGGCGGCACCGATGCCGCCGGTGAGGGAAGCGCCGGATAGCCTCCGGTAATGGCCGTAGGTACGGAGTACCATGACAGTGCCTGCTGGCCCGCGGCCACGGCCGGATGGAGCGGCGGGAACGGCCCGTACGGGCTAGCCAAGTATAGGCGGATGCCCTGGACCGCGACGACCAAGTCGTTGAGCACGCCGGCCATGGCTTCCGGCCTAAACTGCTGCAGCACAGGTCGAGGCGACGGCGGCTGTTGTTGGACGGGGGGTGGCGGTTGGCCCTGGCCCGGCGTGGTGCCGGGTGTGGGGGAGATCGGCGCCGACAGCGAGGCCGTGGCGCCCGACGATGAAGCGGCGGCGGTGGTGTAGTCGGTGGCAGCGGCGGTGGGGGAGTTGGCGGGCAGCGGCGGTGGTGGTGGTGGCTAGTTTGGCGGCGGCGAAGACATGGTCGAAATCCGGGTACCTGATACCAAGGTGTTAGGAGCTAGGGTTCTACCCGGTCTTGGCCATAGGCAGTAGGGGAAGGAGGGTGCTGGGCGTGGCGATGAGCGGCCGCGCCGACGGCTGGGCGCCGTCGCGGGAGAGGAAGATAGCGGCGGCAGCGCAAGAGGCAGGGGGCGGCTAGGGTTCCGGCTCCTCTGGAAGCCAGGCAATAGAGATAACCGTCTTATTTCTTAATTCCAAAAAATGTCTTACAGCCTATATTTATAACCTAGATAACTTGCATAAGAATTAACTTAAGATAACTTGCATAAGAATTATCCTAAGATAATTTATGGACTAAGATTGCCCGGTGGGCCTCTTCGGCCGTAACAGTATTGATCTAGACCAGAAAAGGTACCACACATATCCTAGGGTTATCTTTCATATACAATTTAAACTAATCATTTTACTAACCAACCCAGAAATATCTGCTTCGGTGGTCGAATACCACAAAAGCAAAAGTAACACCTAAGACCAGTACTAAGAAAATGCGACCACAGACAGAAATATAACAAATGTCGTAAGCTAATAAAGCTGGCAAACTTAAAACACATAAGAGTGAGCTAGAAAAAAAACACAAAATAACCAAAAGGGGTGGTACTATTGCCCATATTAGACTCACATGTTCAGTACTGTAATTCAACTTAGGCCTGCTATGGTACCATCACAGGTTGGCGGAATTGGATAAATGGCAACACACAGAACAACAAGGAAGCTGTCATCAACCCACCACCGGCTGCGTCGGCTGGAACTCCGGTGCCCCTTTATGAGGGACAAACCAACTTAAAGGCAACAGCGCGTGGTAGCTCCCATTACTCCAGGGTGTGTTGTCAGTCACTGTCTGCGATAACATTTACTCTCTCATTTCATTTATATAGGGCATAATGCGTTTTTCGAGGCTAACTTTGACCAAATATTAGAGCAATAATATATGACATGCAACTTACACAAAGCACACCGTTAAATTCGTGTGTAAAAGGAGCTTTCAATCATATGATTTTCATGCATGTCATTTACTATTAATCCTGTCAATAGTCAAAGGCGGTCTTAAAAACGCATTAGGCCCTATATAGATGGAAGGACGGAGTACAAGGTTACATATGTAAATATATGTCAAGAATCATTACAAAATGAGAAGCATTGTGCTTTCCCCTGGAAGCAAATGCCCACATTTCCTAACATATGGTGACGGATCCTTCCCCGGCACATTCCTTTACAGCCTCTCATACAAGTGGGGCGACGGCGTGCAATCCGACACCGGCCATGGCGCGTAAGGACCAATCCAGGACCGGACTAATGGGTTTACGTCTGATAAAATCCTTGTGGAATGTGTTATTTGAAAAAGTGAGCTTTGTATTGGCGCCCGCGGCAGTACCGAGGAAATTTCTGCTGTCACTTCCAACAGCACATGTCAACTACAGATACAGAAAGAAATTACATCCGAGCCTGCGTGCTCTTTAGTTCCGGCTGGATATGCCATGTAATAGACTCTATTTTCGTCGGTGCTTGTCTTTTATCGTGTGACTGGCCATCTGAAACTATGTGGATGTGTACGCTGCCTAAGTTTGTGGGCTTTATTAATTTAAAGCCGGACATCCCTAACGTCTATATTCTAAAAAAAAAATTACATTCTTCAAAATTCAACTGGTTGACCAATATTCAGACTTACGCACTAGCATGACCATATGAATCGGATTGAAGCAGCAGTAATTCTAGTGGGATTCTATTTAGTTACTCTGATGTGGTTCGACTAATCGCATGCAGGCAGGAAGAAATGCAAGTATAGATGGAGGAGGTTCTCTATCTCCGGTGACTGTGGCGCCATCCACCTGCGCTGCACGCCCGAACTCTGCGCTGCACGTACCTTGTAGGTGACATGGGGGGCGACAAGGGGGGGGGGGGGGGGGGGGGGGGAGGGGGGGCGACGCGGGGTGCCGTCCGGCGACCACCGGGCTAGTGCCCTCGGGGGCGGTGGGTCGTCCGCGTGTTGGCGGCCGGTTTTGGGCGCTAGCCGGATCCGATGAAGACGAGGCGGACGGCGACGGCGACGATCCGGTGGCTTCTCCACCTACGCCGACTCCATCAGATCTTTTTTGATCTTGCCGGTGGACGATCCGGCGAGGGTTGGGCTTCACGCGGGCGAGAGGAAGGAGATGGTGCGGCGCGTCATGCACGGGAGAACGGTGGCGACGGCGGTCAGGCCATGGAAGGGACCCCTTCCGAAGGTTAGTCTTGCAAACCACTAGTAGAAAAGGGGGCAATGCTCCAGGCCAGGTCAGCCCATTAGTCCCGGTTCAATCCAGAACCGGGACCAATGGGGGCATTGGACCCGGTTCGTGAGCCACGGGGGCCGGCCGGGCCACATGGGCCATTGGTCCCGGTTGGTGGGACGAACCGGGACCAATGGGCCTCGCTCCTGGCCCACCACCATTGGTCCCGGTTGGTGGCTTGAACCGGGACCAAAGGCTGCCCTTTAGTCCCGGTTCTGGCCACGAACCGGGACCAATTAGTTGCCTATATATACCCCTCGCCCGCGAGCAGAGCACTCCCACTGCTCTGTTTTTCGTGGCCGGCGAGGGGAGAGCTTTGTGGTGCTCTAGCTCACCTCCTATGCACACGAGGTGTTCGATGAAATGTCCGAGCCACACTACTTAAGCTTTCTCCTCTCCAAGCTCGACCTCCAAGATCCATTTTCCTCAATATTTGTCTACATTTAGCGGTCCGTCACGTCCCGTCCCCGTCTTCACCGCCGTCGATCGGCCGCGCCGATCTCGTCGCCGGCACCACCGTGGTGAGCCTCTTGTTCTTATCTTCTTTCTGAAAGGAAAAAAAATCTTACTTGTATGTTTATATAGATACTTGTATAATTTTCTTACTTTTATTATTGCATATTATATAGTGCGATGGTTTTGGTATCCGCCCCCGTCGGCCCGTCTTTGATTCAAATGTGGTATATATTATCTTTTCATAACTATTGGTTCATTTATTGTTTATGACAATTATGCCGACCAACGTGACATAGATTTTATTTATCTAGGAGGTTGTTGAACCGGAAATTCCAACCGACCCTATTGTCGAGAGGCTAAATTTAGTTGAAGAAGAAAACAATTTGTTGAAGGAAAAAATTAGAAAAATTGAGGAGGAGAAGATGATATTGGAGTTGCATGTTGCGGATGTCGTCGATGATCACAAGATCAAGATGGATGCAATGCGCTTGAAGATTAGAAAGATTAGAAAATATGTCATTCATACCGAGACTTGGTATCATTATGCCGTTGGATCAGTTGTTACATTGGTTGCGATTATGATCACATTTGTTTTCGCATTGAAATGTTTTACATAGTTTCAGTGTATGGTTTAATTAATTTAGATGCTCTGCAGAGCTTTATGTTGTTAGATGAGAACTATGTATGTACTTTGATTTTAATATGATGATGAATTTCTATTAATTTGGTCACTTAATTATCTATTCATGATGTTCTGTAATGATTTTTGACACACTTAATTATATATAATGCACGCAGATGAACCGGCAATGGATGTACGGTTCAAGACACACCTCCGAGTACATTAAGGGCGTGCATGATTTTCTCGAAGTGGTTGAGGCAAACAAGCAGAATGGTTTTATGTGTTGTCCATGCCCTATATGTGGGAATACGAAGTCTTACTCTGACCGGAAAATCCTTCACACCCACCTGCTTTACAAGGGTTTCATGCCACACTATAATGTTTGGACGAGGCACGGAGAAATAGGGGTTATGATGGAAGACGGCGAAGAAGAAGAGTACGATGACAACTATGTGCCCCCTGAATACGGTGATGCTACTGAACATCAAGAGGAACCAGGCGATGTGCACGATGATGCTGCAACGGGCAAAGCTACTGAAGATCAAGAGGAACCAGACGATGTGCCCGATGATGATGATCTCCGCCGGGTCATTGTCGATGCAAGGACGCAATGCAAAAGTCAAAAGGAGAAGCTGAAGTTCGATCGCATGTTAGAGGACCACAAAAAAGGGTTGTACCCCAATTGCAAAGATGGCAACACAAAGCTCGGTACCGTACTGGAATTGCTGCAGTGGAAGGCATAGAATGCTGTGCCTGACAAAGGATATGAGAAGCTACTGAAAATATTGAAGAAGAAGCTTCCAAAGGATAACGAATTGCCCGACAGTACATACGCAGCAAAGAAGGTCGTATGCCCTCTAGGATTGGAGGTGCAGAAGATACATGCATGCCCTAATGACTGCATCCTCTACCGCAGTGCGTACCAGGATCTGAACGCATGCCCGGTATGCGGTGTATTACGGTATAAGATCAGACGAGATGACCCTAGTGATGTTGACGGCGAGCCCCCCAGGAAGAGGGTTCCTGCGAAGGTGATGTGGTATGCTCCTATAATACCACGGTTGAAACGTCTGTTTAGAAATGGAGAGCATGCCAAGTTGATGCGATGGCACAGTGAGGACCGTAAGAAAGACGGGAAGTTGAGAGCACCCGCTGACGGGTCACAGTGGAGAAAAATCGAGAGAAAGTACTAGGATGAGTTTGCAAGTGAGCCAATGAACGTATGGTTTGCTTTAAGCGCGGATGGCATTAATCCTTTCGGGGAGCAGAGCAGCAATCACAGCACCTAGCCCGTGACTCTATGTATGTATAACCTTCCTCCTTGGATGTGCATGAAGCGAAAGTTCATTATGATGCCAGTTCTCATCCAAGGCCCTAAGCAAGCCGGCAACGACATTGATGTGTACCTAAGGCCATTAGTTGAAGAACTTTTACAGTTGTGGAATGGAAACGGTGTACGTACATGGGATGAGCACAAACAGGAGGAATTTAACCTAAAGGCGTTGCTGTTCGTGACCATCAACGATTGGCCCGCTCTCAGTAACCTTTCAGGACAGACAAACAAGGGATACCACGCATGCACGCACTGTTTACTTGACACCGATAGTATATACCTGGCAAGCTGCAGGAAGAATGTGTACCTGGGCCATCGTCGATTTCTTCCGACCAACCATCAATGTCGAAAGAAAGGCAAGCATTTCAAAGGCGAGGTAGATCACCGGAAGAAGCCCACCATGTGTACCGGTGATCACGTACTTGCTATGGTCAATGATTTACACGTAATCTTTGGAAAGGGTCCCGGTGGACTAGCTGTTCTGAGTGACGCTAGGGGACACGCACCCATGTGGAAGAAGAAATCTATATTTTGGGACCTACCCTACTGGAAAGACCTAGAGGTCCGCTCTTCGATCGACGTGATGCACGTGATGAAGAACCTTTGCGTGAACCTGCTAGGCTTCTTGGGCGTGTATGGGAAGACAAAAGATACAACTGAGGCACGGGAGAACCTGCAACGTTTGCACGAAAAAGATGGCATGCCTTCAAAGCAGTATGAAGGTCCTGCCAGCTATGCTCTTACCAAAGAAGAGAAGGAAATCTTTTTTGAATGCCTGCTTAGTATGAAGGTCCCGACTGGCTTCTCGTCGAATATAAAAGGAATAACAAATATGGCAAAGAAAAAGTTTCAGAATCTAAAGTCTCATGACTGCCATGTGATTATGGCGCAACTGCTTCCGGTTGCATTGAGGGGGCTTCTACCGGAAAATGTCCGATTAGCCATTGTGAAGCTATGTGCATTCCTCAATGCAATCTCTCAGAAGGTGATCGATCCAGAAATCATACCAAGGCTAAGGAGTGATGTGGTGCAATGTCTTGTCAGTTTCGAGCTGGTGTTCCCACCATCCTTCTTCAATATCATGACGCACGTCCTAGTTCATCTAGTTGACGAGATTGTCATTCTAGGCCCCGTATTTCTACACAATATGTACCCTTTGAGAGGTTCATGGGAGTCCTAAAGAAATATGTCCGTAACCGCGCTAGGCCAGAAGGAAGCATCTCCATGGGCCATCAAACAGAGGATGTCATCGGGTTTTGTGTTGACTTCATTCCTGGCCTTAAGAAGATAGGTCTCCCTAAATCGCGGTTTGAGGGGAGACTGACTGGAAAGGCACGCTTGGAAGGGACTCAATAATATGCAGGGACTGTATTGATTTGAAAAGGATATGAGATAAATGAGAATACATTTTACATGATTGACCAAGACCAAAAGAGCACCAACCAAAACAGTGGTGTCCGCTTTGATGCAACAACCGAGAGGGGAAAGGACACATATTATGGTTACATAGTGTACATATGCACTACGGGAAACTGCTAATTTGCCGTCAGGGAGCGTCTTTGCCGTCAACTTTTCGTCGGGGCAGACGGCAAAGAAATGGTTTGCCGTCATCAGCAGACGGCAAAGAAAATCTAACGGTAAAATAGACTTTGCCGTCTCCCAAAAAAATTACAGACGACAAAGAGCTCACTTTGCCGTCTGCGAAAAAAAGACAGACGGCAAAGAATCTTTGACGTCTGCTTTTTTTTCTACAGACGGCGAAGTGAGAGATTTGCCGTCTGTGTTTTTTTTTGGGGACGGCAAAGTCTTTGCCGTCTGCGTTTATATTTACAGACGGCAAAGTCGGGACTTTGCCGTCTGTAAATATAAACGCAAACGGCAAAGAGAAAACACACGCCACGGATCGATCCCACGGATCGATGACATGGCGTGATCCGGGCCGCCCGCCTCTCTCACCACGCGCGCGATCCACTGTGTCTGCCTCTCTCTCACCATGCGCGCCTGACACACCCACCCGCTGGCCCACCACCCGTCCATTATCCTCACTCCCGAGACCCCACCCACCCACCCACGATCCCATCTCCTGCGGCCCTGCCTCCCTTCTCTCGATCCCCACCGCACCACCACTCGCCTCTGCTTCGCCGGACACCGACGCCGCGTCCTCTCGCCGGACCCCGGCGCCGCGTCCTCTCGCCGGACCCCGCCGCCGCGTCCCCGGGCGCCCCCGCCTCCGCCTGCATCCCGGCGCCGTGTCCACTCGCCGGACCCCGCCGCCGCGTCCCCTGGCGCCCCCGCCTCTGGGCGCCCCCGCCTCCGCCTGCATCCCGACACCGCGTCCTATCGCCAGACCCCGCCGACGCA
Organism: Triticum timopheevii; assembly: GCA_963921465.1. Lineage (NCBI taxonomy): Eukaryota > Viridiplantae > Streptophyta > Magnoliopsida > Poales > Poaceae > Triticum > Triticum timopheevii. The sequence goes on from OY997271.1 coordinate 10,283,729, forward strand.
TCCCCGGGCGCCCCCGCCTCTGGGCGCCCCTGCCTCTGCCTGCATCCACCTGCCGAAGCTTGCCTCCGCCTGCACCACCGGGCGCCGCATTGGACAAGGAGGTACAGCGCCAGCAAGCCTCCGACCGCCCCTTCCTCTGCTTTGCCGGTCTCTGAATCCTTCCTCTTTCCTTCTCCAGGAACCACCAAGGCGGGCGGCACGAGCAGGGCACGACCACTGCAGGGCGGCGCTAGCAGGGCAGCCGGTGCGGGAGGCCAGGGCGACGCTCGGGCGGGAGGTGCTAGCAGGGCGCGGTTGAGCAGGCCCGTGCGGCTAGGCGGCAAGCATGGACAAGCGAGCAGGGCAAGGCGGCGGCAGTGCATCCCCGGCCAGAAGAACGGCCGGCGGTCAAGTCCCTGTTCCTGCAGTGGAGAAGGACTTGATTGCTTTTTTTACTTTCTAGGGTCCTTTTTGTAAATTTTCAGTACAGCTGTGTAACTTCTCTGTAACTCCACCTACAATGAATGAAAGATAGTACGGCCGTGTCGAATGAATGAAAGGTAGCACGGCGAACCTGCTCTCTTTGATTTGAAGTTCATGTGTCCAGCGAGATTATTTGCATTGACGTCATTTAAAAAAAATTCAAAACAATCTTTGTCGTCTGTAATTTAGTCTAGATGACAGCAAAGAACAAGTTTTGACTGACGGCAAAGAACGTGGTTTTGCCGTCTGTTATTTTTGCGGTAGACGGCAAATCTATATTTGGCTGTCGGCAAAGTCTTTGCCATCTTCCCGACAAAAAGCTGATGGCAAAGTATTCTTTGCCGACTTATCTTTGCCGTCTGAGTTTGCCGTCTGCTTCCTGATGGCAAACTCTTTGCCGTCTGGATTTAGGTCTTTGCCGTCTGTGATCCACAGACGGCAAATTATCTGTTTCCCGTAGTGATGGGAGCTTGACTATGGACATGATTTTAAGGTCCCTTTGTTTAAGTGCAAATGGGTCAATCTGTCAGGAGGCGGGGTACAGGTAGACCCACAGTACGGAATGACAACAGTGGATCTGAAAAATCTTGGGTACACTGACGAACCGTTCGTCCTAGCCAATGATGTGGCATAGGTTATCTATGTGAAGGACATGTCTACCAGACCGAGAAAGAGAAAAGATAAGGAAGCATATACATCATACGATGAGCCAAAGCGCGACATAGTTCTTTCAGGAAAAAGGGACATCGTGGGAGTGGAGGGCAAGACAGACATGTCTGAAGATTATGAAAAGTTTCATGAAATTCCTCCCTTCAAAGTCAAGGCTGACCCCAGCATCCTGATAAACGATGAAGATTATCCATGGTTACAGCGCAATAAGCAAATGACACAAGCGAAGAAAAGGTGAAGATTTTCTCCCGCAACTATTATGATGATACCATGCCAACTTTGTAACTGACGAGTATGATACCATTGTCCGTTTTGTACATGCACATGCTATGTGGGTCAATTTATGATACCATGCCAACTTTCAACTTTTTCAGAGTTCATTTGAAATGCTTTAATGTCTTATGGTTCGACCCTCGTAATAATTAAAAATAGAAACAATAAATATTTTGTTGTAAGTAGAAACAAAATAAAATAAATCAAGCAAGAAAGAAAACAAAAAACAAAAAAGTGTTTTCAAATTTGAAAACTAATGGCACTAACAGAAAGTTTATAATTTTCCTAAAACTAAAAGCAAAGAGAATTAAAAAATAAAGCAAAAAAACAAAAGAAAAATAAATAATGCAGAAAACAAAACAAAAAAACTGGGGAAAAAATAAAAATAGCAACAATAAGTAAAAAAAACAAAAAAACAAAAAAATGCCTCCTACTGGGCCCCCACGGCCTGAATACGACTAGAAACCCTACTATGGGCCAGGATTCAGGCCCGTAGTAGGCCCAGAAGGCCCATCAGGCAAAGCAATAGCAAGTAGGCCCGAAAGCCTGCGGTGGAGAGGAGCTCAAGAGGGGTGCGGCAGTGGGGCTTATGAACCACTGCGCGCCCCTCTCAACTAGCAAGGTGGGACTAAACTTTGGCCCTGACGCGGGCAGCACAGGGGCCTTTGGTCCCGGTTTGTGGCACCAACCGGGACTAAAGGGGGGGCATTGGTCCTGGTTGGTGGCACCAACCGGGAATAAAGGGTGCATTAGTCCCGGTTGGTTTCACGAACCGGGACCAATGGCTTTGCTATATAAGCAAACACTTTGCAAAAATTCAGAATTTCATCGCCAGTTGCCCCCGACGACGCCGACCTCCTCGACGCCGCCAGGCTGCTCCACCTCGCCGTCTCCGCCGCCGCTGCCAAGGCCGTCGCCTTCCCGAGCCCGCGCCGTCCTCGTCGCCGGCCTCCCTGAGCCCGCGCCGTCCTCGTCGCCGGCCTTCCCGAGCCCGCGCCGTCCTCGTCCCCGTCGCTGCGTGCCTCCTCGAGCCCACCCTCCTCATCCCTGTCGCCGTGTGCCGCCTGAGACCGCCGTCCCCGTCACCGCGTGCCGCCCCGAGCCCCTGCCCTGTCGCGCCCCCGTGCGCCGGCGCCCTCGCCGCCCCCACCGTCGCCATCCTCATCGCTAGCCGCCCCCACTGTGAGCCGCCGCGCCGCCCCGGCCCTGTTTTTTCATTTTTATTAGTTTAAATTTTTTTTGTTCATATATATATATATATATATATATATATATATATATATATATATATATATATAATGTATATGTGTATGTATGTGGCTATGCAGCTATTTTTTCATTTTTATTAGTTTAGTTTTTTGGTTCATATATATATATAATGTATATGTGTATGTATGTGGCTATGTGTATGTAGATGTTCAAAATGTATAAAAAAATTATTCAGAGCATGTTTTTGTTCATATATGTATTTTTTGTTCATATGTGTATTAATGTTTTCATATATGTAAAAGATAGATTTTTAGAAAAGTTAGGATTTTTTTCTGTTCATAGATTTTTTTGGTGATATTAACTATTGTAGAATATGCAAATGTTTGTATATTCATATGAACAATGCATTAGGCAAAACCTTTGTTTTTTTCGAAATTTTCTATTTGAACATTTTTTTAAAACAAGCAATACTAAAAGAATGAGAGGAAAAAGGAAAATAAGAAGAGGAAGAAAGGAGAAGAAGAGGAGAGGAAGAAGAGGAGAAATAAATAAGAAGAGGAAAAAAGAAGAAAAAGAAGAGGAGAAGAAGAAAGGAATAGAGGAGAAGAAGAAAAAATAGAAATTTTCTATTTTTCTTCTTCTCCTCTATTCCTTTCTTCTTCTCTTCTTTTTTTTTCTTTTTTTTTCTTCTTCTTCCTTCTTCCTTCTTCCTCTTTTCTTCCTTTTCCTTATTTCCCTTTCTCGAGGGAGAAGAAGAAAAAGAAGAGGAGAAGAAGAAGAAAGGAATAGAGGAGAAAGAAGAAACTTCAACACGAGGGGGGGTACCGATACCCCCTCCCTGATAACATTATTTTCCCATGTATATGTATGTCGCGTCGTTGTCGATATAACCCCCTCGAGAAAACTTCGACATGAGGGACGGTCGATATATATACCCCCTCTCGACCGTGATAACTTATACCACGACAGCACCCCCCTCAGCCCTCTCGCTCGACCAAAACTCTCGAGGACACCCAAACCCTAGAGAGAAAATGATGTTGGTCTCCTACCCCCTCCCGCCGTGCCCCTACCCGACAAATTAACTCTCTCGAGGACACCCAAATTTACCAAGTTAAAAGAGCTTGTCGTCAAGGCCACCCCAAACCCTTGAAGCGTTGTGTCGAGGCGACCCCAAACCCTAGAGAAGCAGCGTCGAGGCCACTAACATGATTAATTATTGTAATTAGCTAGCTAGTTCTACGTTTGCCACTAATATATATAATATATCCATCTGTACCATGTTTGAATAATAATTGACATGTTGTAAATATTTGCAGAAACTATGGAGCACTCCCGAGACGAAGAAACAGAAGCGATGTTGGGGGACATAATCGCACAAGGAAGTGATGAAGTTGCGTCATTTCTCAACGACACCGATGGTCAGGAAGGACTGGGTGAAGAAGAGGGCTATGTTCATGATGGCTTCAGCCCATTAATGCCGGTACAAGAAGAGGACTATGTTCATGATGGCTCCGATGACACAATGGAGGTACAAGAAGGAGACCGTGCTGACTACTCCGGTGACCGAACCGAGTCCGGCCAGGTATATATATATTAGTTAAGCCCGTGCTGACTAGTTAATTGATGCATCCATTGTTTTGGTATATGTACACATATTAATTACCTCGTCTTTCTTCCTTATAATTTCTAGCCCTCCGGATCGAGCACAACTTCGGTAAGGAGACGAGGCCCGAAGAAAAAGTTGAGCTCGGATGAAAAGTTTGAGATCATAGAAATCGCGCCCGACGGCGAACCGATTGAACCCATCCGGACAAAGCGCACATTTTCTGCTCAGTGCGGGGTTCTTGTTAGGGACAAGATCCCGATCAGCATCCAACAATGGTATAAGCCTAAGGAGGAAGACCCTGAGGTGTCTTATGTCAATGATATGCAGAAAGAAGATCTTTGGACTCAGCTGAAGGCAAATTTCACCCTACCACCAGAGGAGGATCCGGAGAAGCCAGTTAAAGAGCAATTAATCAAGTCTTGTGCTCTTTAGAAGATGGCAACCCTATTCAGGAGGTGGAGGAAAGAGCTGAACAAGTTTGTCGACAAAAAAAAGACACCAGAATTCATCGGCAAATATGAGAAGATCAAAGATCACTGGCCCGCATTTGTGGCCCATAAGACATCGGAAAAGAGTAAGAAGATATCGGCGACAAACAAGCAAAATGCTGCAAAGAAGATGCTTCACCATCGCACGGGGTCAGGTGGCTACCTCAAAGCCCGGCCTACGTGGTCCAAGGCTAAGCATGATCTGCTTGAAAAAGGGATCGAACCAGAGACAATGTACTGGCCAGACCGTTGCCGGACTTGGTTCTTCGGGGCTGGCGGAACCTTGGACCCTGTATCAGGGAAGTGCCATTGGACGGACGAGCAACTGCAAATACCAGTCAAGAACCTTCGGCACTATATTGATGCAGTGCAACAAGGGACGTTCGTTCCAGACAGGGAGAAGGACGAGCTCACAATGGCCCTCGGGAATCCTGAGCACCCTGGACGGACACGAGGCACGCCAGGCTCCATTCGGTGGAAGGTTGGTTTTCCGGACGCAAGGGGTTACAAAACCCATGAGAGGAGGAAGAAACTGGAGCAGGGCCAACTGCACGCGCTGCACGAAAGGTTAATGGGGCTAGAGGAACGAGAAGGGGAACGAGAAGTAGCAGATCGCAGCAACCGACCTGCCAAAGCTTCCCCCAAAGCTACCCCGCCATCTCAGCGGAGAAGCAGCGTGGCTTCCACCGAGCTGCTTCAGCCGGAGCATGTCTTGACGGCTCCTGCCAGCTATCCGGTGGAAGATATCACGGAGTCTCAAAATTTCCACATTATGGCGCGATGGATGAATTTGAAGGTCAAGGCGGCTGTTGGCTCTGTTTATCCTAGTGGACCCGGCGTAACTTATCACTGCCAGCCGATTCCAGAAGGATATGCTAAGGTGATGGTGGATGAAATAACGAAGGGATTTGAGGACCTCCTGCTTGACCACCCTACCGGTGAAGGGGAGACTAGGCTGGGTTCTGCTATGAAGACTCCATGCCTATGGCGGAAGGAGCTCATCAACCTTCCGAACTGGACGCCTCCGCCTCCTCCTCCTCCTCTGGCGAGTCAGGGCACTCTGCTTCCTCCACCGCCTCCTCCTCCGGCGAGTGACGATCAGGGCATGCGTGGCGGCACTCCGCCTCCTTCTCTTGCGCGTGGCGGCACTCCGCCTCCTTCTCCGCCCGCGTCGGCGCTCCCGAGCAGCCAGCAGCCTCCTCCTTCTCCGCCTCGCCAGCAAGGGCGGAAGAGACACACCGCCGCCCCGGCTGCTCCGGCGCGTCGTAGTCCTTCCCCTCCGCCTCGTAAGCAAGCACGAAAGAAGACAGACGCCGCAGCCGCTTCGTCTGCTCTGGCATCTAGCAGCACAACCAGAGGCGGGAGGCAATACAGATACGGTCCACCTCTCAAGCCTCTAGAGTAGTTACCGTACGAGAGGACCGAGGAGGAAAACGATACGATCGTGCGGACGCACATGAAGGAGTTCTTTGAAGGGGTGTGTCGGTGTCAAAACCGGCGGATCTCGGGTAGGGGGTCCCGAACTGTGCGTCTAGGCGGATGGTAACAGGAGATGAGGGACATGATGTTTTACCCAGGTTCGGGCCCTCTTGATGGAGGTAAAACCCTACGTCCTGCTTGATTAATATTGATGATGTGTATTACAAGAGTGGATCTACCACGAGATCAAGGAGGCTAAACCCTAGAAGCTAGCCTATGGTATGATTGTTGTAATGGATGTTGTGTCCTACGGACTAAAACCACCGGTTTATATAGACACCGGAGAGGGCTAGGGTTACACAGAGTTGGTTACAATGGTAGGAGATCTACATATCCGTATCGCCAAGCTTTCCTTCCACGCCAAGGAAAGTCCCATCCGGACACGGGACAGAGTCTTCAATCTTGTACCTTCGTAGTCTTGGAGTCCGGCGGACGATGATAGTCCGGCTGTTCGGACACCCCCTAGTCCAGGACTCACTCAGTAGCCCCTGAACCTAACTTCAATGACGATGAGTCCGGCGCGCATAATGTTCGGCATTGCAAGGCGGGTTCCTCCTTTGAATAATCCAGAGAAGATTGTGAACACCAGGATAGTGTCCGGCTCTGCAAAATAAGTTCCACATTCCACCGTAGAGAGAATAATATGTGCACAAGTTCAATCTGCTGACGTATTCTGCGGCATGACGTCACACCACTACCAAGTTTTTACTTGAATCGTTTTTTACTATACCACCTCAGCGCATTTAGCGAAGCGGTTTCCTTGGCACGTCTTGTCGAAGCAGAGATCGTGTTCCCCTTATTCCGGGATTCTCATCAATACGGACGTGGGTAACCCAACCGCGCCCATCGCCACGCCCCTCTATCGAAGGAGAGTCCCGAACGGTCACGGAGACGGCTCTTGGTATTCTCCCTCTTTATAATAGGACCAAGGCTTGTTCCTTTTCTTCAATCCTCCATCGAATCTTCTCCTCGCTCCAAGTTCCAACACCCAGAGCCCCAGATTCGTGTCCTTCGGACCTTCAACAATGTCCGGTTCCGACCTTCAGGGCCGGTGGATGCCCTCCTCCGTCACGGAGGAGGACGTGCTAAAGCTGCGAGAGGCCAAGTACCTGTCTTATGAGATTTCGCACAGGCTACCCACCAAAGGGCAGGCCATACCCACCCCCGAGCCTGGTGAGTACGTCGTCTTTGTATCTCACCTCCGTCGGGGTTTAGGCTTCCCGACGGATCCTTTCGTGAGAGGGCTCATGTTCTACTACGGGCTGGATTTCCATGACTTGGCTCCGGAGTCCATCCTCCATATTTCCGCATTTATCGTCGTCTGCGAAGCCTTCCTCCGCGTCACCTCCCACTTCGGCCTGTGGCTGAAGACCTTCAATGTGGAGCCGAAGATGATTGGGGGGCGTCAAGCAGAGTGCGGCGGGGCGGCCATAAGCAGGAGGGCCAATGCCCCGTGACCCGAGGGCTCCTTCCAAGAGGAGCTCAGTTTTTGGCAGCAGGAGTGGTTCTATATCACCGCTCCGAAGGGCAGCAGGCAAAAGCCGCCGCTCATATTCCGCCCGGGACCTCCTCGACGGTTGATGTCGTGGGTCAACCAAGGGCTCAACTGGGGGCCGTCAAAAGACGTGCCCCTATTGCAGGGCCGGATTCGAGACCTCCAGGTGAGGGAGATCGATCTGGTCATGGTGATGTAGGTTATGCTGATTAGGCGTCTCCTGCCCTGCAAACGCCGTCCTCTCCGGCTATGGGAGTTTAATCCGAAGGGACCACGGATTCTCCAACACTTTATGGGTACGACACCCGTGGAGATGTACAAGTTGACCGAGGATGCAGGCCTAAGCTGCAATCGCCCGGATACTCAGGTAAGTAGCCCAGTGTTCGGACCTACCATTTGTTTGCTTTTCTACAATTCGCCTTTTAACCTGTTATCCTGCAACAGGAGTGGATAGCGGAAGCAAAGCTGATACGGTGTCCGGCCCCCCTCCCAGAGACCACGCCGGATCCCGTGCTGGTTAGGATGTTGGAGGTTGCGCCTTCAGAAGAAGGCGAAGGGGAAAATAGAGGAGCTACCGCCTCGCCCAAGGGGGCGATTGAAGAAGGGGGGATTGAGAATCCCTCCCTACAGGGGGAGAAGAGGACCGCCTCCGAAGACCCGGAGGCCAAAGCCCCTAAGCGGGGGAAGAAATCTTCACCAGAGGGTCCTGCGTCCAGGGAGGTCCCGTCTGCACAGTCTTCTCTAAAGAATCAGCCCTCCAGCGAGCCGTGAGTGGAAAAAAGGGGGGAGTTCATTAATAAGAAACATCCCTATTTCTTCTTCTGAGGATAATCGAAATTTTTACCTTGTAGTTCGGATCTGCGACCTTCTCAGATGAGCTCGTCTTCGGGGGATCTTCGTCCAGAGATGATGGAGAGCGAGATGCCTCCGTCTGCTGCGCCGTCGGATAGGGCGAACGAGCCTGAAGTGTCGTCGCGGAGGGTATCCCCGAGCCCGGCAGAGCCGAAGAGTTCGGCGCCGACTAGTGTTCGGCCGGGGGAGCTGAAGGTTCTGCTTGAGAGGGCGTCCATCTCAGAAGACCACCGTGCATTGATGAGTACGGTGATTAGAAGGATTTCCTCCGCCGAAAGCGGATTGCATAATGCCGTCAGGAGTTTGCTGGCGGGATTTGAGGTATGTAAAAATGACACCCCTTTTTGACAGGTTTACACATAAAGTGCGCCCTGTATAGATAGTAGCCCCTGAGACTCGGTAGGTTGTCGAAAGCGACAGCGTGCCAAGGATCAAAATCGTAGGTATTGAGTGTCGCCTTTCCTATGCAGGTGGCGGATAGTCCGGGGGCTAGCCGGACTGATGGAGTTGCTGAATTAATGCGGCAACTCGATGTTGCGGATGCAGACATCGCGCTAGTCAACAAGCGACTTGACGAGTCGCAAGGTAAATTGTTTCTCCGCAGTCACCTACTAAGGGAGTTAAAGCCCACCTCTTACAATATTTATGCTTGACGCAGATGGTGTTGCTGCTGTGGAGAGCCTTCGGGCAGAACTTGCTCAAGCCAAGGAGCAAGCCAGAAGGAGTGATGCGGCTGCCTCGAGGGCGGCCGGGGAGTTAGAAGCCGAAAGGGCTGCACACTGCCGAAGCAGGGAAGAGATGGCCGAATTGGCCGTTAAATTGAAGGATGCTACTGACTGCAATGAGGCTCTTGAAAAGGAGCGCCTATCGAAGCGGGAAGACCTGGGGAAGGCCACCGCCGAAGCCAAGGATGCCCGTTCTGCAATGCGGGCTATGAAGGAGGAGCTGCGTCAGGCCGGAGACATTGTGGCTGGCAAGCCTTTTCTGCTACGCCGCAGGTTTAAGGATCCAAAGTATGCCCAGCTTGGCCATCTGTGGGGTCCGGAGGATCCATATATGGACTTAGCGGCAAGTGCGGCGGATGCCGTTGTGCACTTCCGAAGTCAGAAGGATCACAAGACGGAAGAGCTATTTTGGTCTCAATTCCATAGTCCGGATCGTTCACTTCCGCTGACCGATCGGTTGGCTGAATGGGCTGAGCTGAATAGGTTGTCCGGACTTGCCATGACGGATATCGTGACTCATGTCTGGCCGGAGAGGCCCAAGCCGACGAGCTATTTTGGCTTATTGCAGGAGTTTCTTGGGGCGGTGCCGCATATCAAGGAGATGAGGCGGTCGGCCTGCATAGAGGGTGCGCGGATGGCTCTTGCCCGTGTGAAGACACATTGGACAGAGATGGATGCCACCGCTGTTGCAACCCAGGGTTCGGACGAAAGCCGGTTACCAGCCGAGCACTGTTTTGGGGAAGTTATGCGTGGTGCTCGTGTAATAGAGTCGCAGTGCTCGAAAAATGTCACGTTCAAATGAACGTTTTATTTTGTAAAACAATGGTTATGATGTAATCGCTTTTTATACTTGTGCGTTCCAAGTATTGAAATATCTCCTATGCGGCCGTTTATGTATACGTGTGTATAACCTGAAAGATGGCAGTCTTCGGCTTCAGCCCCCACGCACAAGGTGCGGGGGTGTTCGCAAAAATAGCGCATTTTCACACTTAATCCGATGTCTCGGTCCTGTTGAGGAGGTGGTAGCGTAGCAAACGAGGCAACCGGACTATGATGCTTTATCACTTTCACTTAGCCATTGGAGTTCGAGGGTGGGGCTACGATATAGCCCCTGGGGGCACCGCGCTCTCCGAATTCGGGGCGCGTGTGTGCCTGACCGGGAAATGGTCCTTCATCAAAGCGGAGGAATTCTAAACATTCTGGTGGTCGATCGAGTGGTTGACCAGTCTCTCGCTGTATCATGACAGTCAGTTTTCGGCTTTCTCTACTGAGGTGCTCGCCCAGCCGAACTGGGGCACAATCGCAGTAGTTCTCCTGGTGCCGCGTTAGCCGATGATACGGAACGTAACGCAGCAAAACACAGGAGCCGGGCAAACCCAACATTTGACCAAAGACATGATTCGGAGCTGATGCATATAAGGCCTAACTCGAGACGCCGAACACTCCCTAAGGTGTTCGGTCTTTTATAATAACGGGCGAAACAATTCCCTAAGCCCCTTGTGTCCAGGTACGGGCGAGGTCCTCTGACACGGCCGATGCCAAAACGTCAGTATCCTCTCTGGGTATCATGAAAAACCAAGGGATTATAGCAACAAGAGACAGTAAAAAAGGTTTACGCAGGGTCTTAATCTGAAAAGAATCCTAGCAACGTGTCCCTACTGCACATCTGCGCCTGTGTCTCCGTTGTGTCGTTATCCTGGACGGGTGTGCACGGTGTTCATCTGTAAAAAGAGAGGAACTTAGTTTGAAAGGAAATCGTGCGAAAAAGTGTATGAAAAATATCAATAAATAAATAAAGCGGAGTCTATATTAGCTCATTATTGCTTATATGCACATCCCCTTGTGAAGGGGTGCGCAGCTAGGGAGCCCCTAGCTTATTTATGCCGGACTCGTCTAGCCGTGTCCGGGGTCTTTAGATGACCCTCTTAATGAAATGATGCCGCGTGGACCGGGCATTTTAAGTGTAAGAGACGCGTAATGTGGTATTGCGTTAAAGCGGACAAAAGTTTCGCGTCCCAGTAGTGCTTGATAGCTACTTTTGAATGGGGCGACATGGAAGATTAGCTTTTCGCGTCGGAAGTTGTCCGGTGACCCCGAACACAACTTCTAGTAATAAGGAGCCTGTGCACTTGGCGTAGGGGCCTGGCGTCACTCCTTTAAAGGAAGTGCGGCTATGTCAAATTTTAGTAAGGTCTATCCCCAACTTGCGGATTGTGTTCGGATATAGCAGGTTTAAATCGCTGCCGCCGTCCATCAGGACTTGTGTAAATTGTAGTCCGTCGATTGTAGGATCCAATATCAGAGCAGTCCATCCTGCATTTCGAACACTTCTGGAATAATCCAGGTGGTCAAAAGTGATTGGTTTTGACATCCAATCTCGGGGTTCCGCTGGGGTGGACCGTGCGAGACCCGTCTTAGCGAGTTTACTGCTTTGACTTCTTGTGGGAAAGTCTTTTGTTTTCCGGTGCCCTGCTGGTGGGGTTCGTCGTCGTCCTCGCTTGGTGCGTCAAGCCCCTTGTGTTCGGCGTTGAGTTGGCCGGACTGTTTGAAAACCCAACAATCTCGGTGGGTGTGGTTTGCAGGCCTTCCGGAGGTACTGTGGATTTGACATATCCGATCCAAGATTTTGTTTAAGTTGAATAGCTCGTCACTGCTGTCCTTAAGAGGCAGTGTTTTGTAGTTTGGCCGCGAGCTTTTGAATCTGGCGTTGACCGCCGTGTTCTTTGGGGTTTTCTCTTTATTCCGGCGTTGATCTTTTCTGCGCCGTGATTTTCCGTTTCCATCTCTGATCTCGGATGTACTTGGGTCGCTGGTGCTGCATCTTGCTAGTCGGCTATCTTCCCCCGCGCAAAAGCAGGTCATGAGGCTTGTTAGCGCGGACATTGTCCTCGGCTTCTCTTGGCCGAGGTGTCTGGCGAGCCATTCGTCTCGGACGTTGTGTTTAAAAGCTGCTAAGGCTTCAGCGTCCGGACAGTCAACTATTTGGTTCTTTTTAGTAAGGAACCTATTCCAGAATTTGCGCGCTGACTCTCCGGGCTTTTGAGTTATATGACTTAGATCATCTGCATCCGGAGGGCGGACATAAGTCCCTTGAAAATTTGCTCTAAACGCGTCCTCAAGCTCTTCCCAACTTCCAACAGTGTTTTCTGGGAGGCTTTTGAGCCAATGCCGAGCTGGCCCCTTGAGCTTGAGGGGTAGGTATTTTATGGCGTGGAGGTCATCTCCTCTAGCCATGTGTATGTGTAGTATATAATCCTCTATCCAGACTGCAGGGTCTGTTGTTCCGTCGTAAGCCTCTATGTTTATGGGTTTAAACCCTGCTGGGAATTCATGATCCAGCACCTCATTGGTGAAACATAGTGGGTGTGTGGCGCCCCTGTATTTGGGTGTACCGCTGTCTTCGAACACTTGACGTGTTGTGTTGCTTCCTGGGGCCCTCTTTTTTGGCCCGTAAATGGACCTGGCTGGGCCATCTGTTTTCCCAGGGTCATGAGTCAGCTTGTGTGTGGCGCCGCTTGTAGATTTTGGCCTATCCTCTGGCCGTCTATCCGCCAGGCGGCCTCTTTGTTTTTTAACTGTGGAGGCTCTATGGCTTCCTCGTCAAATTCTGGCAGCAGCTTGCGCTTCGGGTAGCTCTTTGATTGATGGCCATTGCCGTATTTGTCTGAGGTTTTGAGCACTTTGCTCCACCTCATTCTGAGTATGTCTTCCGCTGTTTTGAACTTCCGTTTTTCCTTCTTCAAACTTCTTGCAGTGGCGACGAGTCTTTTCCGAAGGCTCTTATTCTCCGGTGGTGTGTCTGGCGTGAGGTCGTCTGGACTGTTGGTTTCGCCGGGCATGGATTGATTATCCGACTCGTCCTGTTCGGACAGATGCTTGGCTGCATGTTCGTCGTCCACTAGTTTGCCCTGCTCTATTGCTGGGTCATTAGGAGCGCTGTCGTTGTCGAGGCGGGACTTAGGGCGGTGTCTGCGTCGCCGTTTTGGTTGTTTATCGGCGGGATTATCCTTTGCCGCGCCCCATTGGTCCTCGTTATCGCTTCCTTTTGGGGTATCCACCATATATACATCATGGGTTGGGGTGACCTTCCAGTGCTCTGTGAGCGCTGGTTCTTGATCGTCTCCGGCATCGTCGTCCATACCGTCGATCTCTTCGGAGTCATAGTCTAGCATGTCGGTTAGATCGTCGACCGTGGCTACAAAGTGGGTGGTGGGTGGGCTTTGAATTTCTTCGTCGTCCGCATCCCAACCATCCTGGCCATAATCCGGCCAGGGCTCTCCGGATAGCGAGAGATGTTTTAGCAAATTTAAGATGTCGCCAAAGGGTGAGTGCTGAAAGATATCAGCAGTGGTGAACTCCATGATCAGCGCCCAATCGGATTCGATTGGCAGGGTCGCAGGAGGTCCAGAGTCCGGCAGGGAGTCCGGTACCTCGGAGTCACGAGCTTTATAGGGAACAAGGTCAGTGTTCGGCTCCATCGCCGTGGAAGTCGCAGCTCCCGAGGAGGTGTCCAACCATCCGTCCTCGATCTGCGCGATCGGCTCCGGACTATGGGTCGGAGCGGATTCGTGTGCGGCCTCCAAGGTGCTGTCCGGTGGCAGAGTTAGATCATGCCCATCGTGACAGTGCGGCACGCTCGGTTGCGGATCGGATCCATTGAAGATCAAGTCTCCGCGGATGTCCGCCGTGAAGTTTAGGCTTCCAAATCTAACCTGACGGCCAGGGGCGTAGCTTTCGATCTGCTCCAGATGGCCAAGTGAATTAGCCCGTAGAGCGAAGCCGCCGAATACAAAGATCTGTCCGGGGAGAAAAGTCTCACCCTGGACAGCGTTGCTGTTGATTGAAGAATCCATCGAGCCTATCGGTGACGACACAGAGGAACTCTCAATGAAAGCACCAATGTCGGTGTCAAAACCGGCGGATCTCGGGTAGGGGGTCCCGAACTGTGCGTCTAGGCGGATGGTAACAGGAGACGAGGGACATGATGTTTTACCCAGGTTCGGGCCCTCTTGATGGAGGTAAAACCCTACGTCCTGCTTGATTAATATTGATGATGTGTATTACAAGAGTGGATCTACCACGAGATCAAGGAGGCTAAACCCTAGAAGCTAGCCTATGGTATGATTGTTGTAATGGATGTTGTGTCCTACGGACTAAAACCCTCCGGTTTATATAGACACTGGAGTGGGCTAGGGTTACATAGAGTCGGTTACAATGGTAGGAGATCTACATATCCGTATCGCCAAGCTTGCCTTCCACGCCAAGGAAAGTCCCATCCGGACACGGGACGGAGTCTTCAATCTTGTATCTTCGTAGTCTTGGAGTCCGGCGGACGATGATAGTCCGGCTGTTCGGACACCCCCTAGTCCAGGACTCCCTCAGGGTGAAAGCAAAGAGACATCCACCTCCATAGGAGAAGGTAGATCCGGTGAAAGCAAAGCGCACTCTCGATGCCCTGAGGAAACCGGCAAAGTCTCCACCGAGAACCAACTATGAGCGCATTACTGAACAGACATATCGCCAAGCGGAGCGGTCGGGAAATACTGTCAGACATCAAAGGTCAAGAGAACGAGCAGCTGCGAAAAAATTGACCAGCTCGGCGAACAATCAAACCAATCGTGCCCCCCACTCAATGTGTCTAGCGGCGACATCGTCGCGAATGCTCCGGGGATGGTGGCCGGTTATGGCAATCTACAAGATCACCTGCCTGACGATGCACTTCCTAATTTCATGGAGGTGGACGAACACAGATACGAGTACGGGAAGCCTCTCGTCAAAGATGAAAAATCTCTAACAACGATGATGCGAAGATTCCATACTTGGTACATGAAAACCTGCAGAGAGTCTAGGGGGACGAATAGTTTGTATCTGAACATTAAAGAGGAGCACGACCTCGTTGGAACTAATCTGTTGTGTGTTCCATTTGAGGAGTTCTTCGCGTTCTTCAATCAAAAGGCCCTCGATAAATTAACGGTCTTTTGCTACTGCCTGTAGGTTTTCTGTCATTAAGTCTCTCTATATATAGCTCGGCTCTTTCATTGCATGTATTTATAATTAATTATCCTCAATATATATGCAGATTGAAGATCGTCGAGTGCAAAAAACAAGAAATTTATGATATTGGGTTCATTAACACAAATATCACAAATGAATTTCTGGTTAAAAAGCACGTCGAAGAGGCCGAGGACAACTTGCTACGATCATTGATCAAAAATCAAAACAAAGATACCATACTCTTTCCTTACAAGGGCAAGGGAGTGTTAATATCGTGTGCATATTCGGTTTCCCTTATTACTCGAGCGAGGTTATAGTAATGTAATTGATGAGTTATGCATGCGTGCGCAGGTACCACTATGTTCTTCTGGAGATTAAGCTTGAGCGGGGACTAGTAACCGTCTTAGACTCGAGACGGGAAGATCCCAAAACCTATGCGGATATGACTGAAATGCTCAACAAGTAAGTTCAATCGATCATTATTGCACCATATTGGCAACTTTTTGTTCATTTCCTGATATCTCAAGTAATAATAATTATTTTCGTTGTCTTGCAGGGTTTGGAAACAGTTCACCGCAGAAGCTTCGGGACTGCCGAAGGAGCTACGATATACATACCCGAAAGTAAGTACTATTGGCTAGCTAGTTGCGCGCATCTCCCGTTGATTCTATAGCTATACTTTCATCAATGCCATTTATAATGCTTCATTATCAGTTTGATTGAACTCTATTTCTTGTAAAGTGCTTTTGGCAGGAACAAGGGAATGATTTCTGTGGATACTACGTGTGCGAGTTCATCCACAACGCGACTTTGAAAAACAAGCGGGGCTACTCTCAAAGACAATATGAAGTGCGTAAGCAATAATATTCACAATTTCATTTTATTACACCATCATTTCTGTTGAGTTTCATTCATATATATGTATTAATTAACCCCCTTCTTCAAATTAGACATGGCAGATGCGGAATGAACTCCTAGAACCAGATCGCATGAAAGCAATTCAAGAGGAATTGGCGGGATTCTTTCTTGACCACGTCATCAATAAAGCCGAAGAATACCATGTGGAAGTTGATTTCAATTGCTTGGGGATTGTAATTAAGAGATCTTACATATTGTACATGTATGTAGCCAGTAGCGTCGGATACATGATACGAAAACTTGTTGTTCGACCAATCTCTCGGAGAAGGAGAGGTCGATCGATCACTTCTCTCGGTATGCATGGCAAACTTCTGTACTCAATAATGGTTCTCTCGATCACTTATGTATATAGTACGTAGCATCGACCAAGCACGGACATAAGAGAGGACACTTCTCTCTATTAATTAGCTAGCTAACACAATATATGAAACACCTAAATTAACCCCCCAAAACCCCCAAACCTCCCTCCCTTTCAAAAAAATAAAATAAAAACCCCAGCCACTGGAATGCTGACGCGTGGACGCCTTTTGGTCCCGATTGGTGCCACTAACCGGGACCAAAGGCCCCCCTGCCTGGGCTTGGCGCACCGGCCACGTGGAGGACCATCTGTCCCGGTTCGTGTTTCAACCGGGACTAATGGGGTGAGGTATTAGTAACGACCCATTAGTCCCGGTTCATGAACCGAGACTAAAGGCCCTTACGAACCGGGACAAATGCCCTATTTTCTACCGGTGAACCTAACTCTTTTCGATCTGATCCGGCCGAAATCTTGGACTAAAGTTCAGAGGAAGAAGAAGGCGGTCCATTCCAGTGGTCAGTCCTGGCGGCCGGCGGCGGCCATGGCATTGTCGCCGGCGGGAGGGGGGGGGGCGATCGGGATTGCACAGATGTGGGAGAGGCGTTTGAATGCACTCCTGGGCCGCGGGCTCAGTGCCCCTGGGGTTGGGCCGGATCTGAGTGAGCCGGGCCCGATCGAGTGTCGGCCTGTTTTACCTGCGTATGAGGCCCGGTTTAACCATGCACGTACGTCCGGGTCGTTTCCTACACCCCCTGCACGATCGACAAGACTGCTGAGGGGTTTCGTTCGAGACAATCTAGGGTTATTCGAGTTCTGCACCGATCGAGCTTCAACGAACGTGGTGCGGGGCGAGCTAGGAGCATTCCTCCCCTCCGCGACATGGCTGGTCGTGGTCCGCCCCCTGCTAAGTCCGGCGCCCCGGGCGGCGCGGGACGCGGAGGGCCGGTGCCGCCGGCGGGAAGCGGGCGAGGCGGGGTGGCTTTGCCGGGCCGGGATGCTTTGCCGGCTGGTGGTGGTCATGGCAGTGATGGACTGTCGCTCGAGGCGGGCCGTGCTGGCGCTACCCCGTCCCCGGGCGCTGGGTCCGGCTGGGCAGCTCAGGAGGCCGGCGGCCCTAGGCCGCCACTGCATGGTGGCGCACTCGGGTCTGGCGCGGTTGGCCGCGGCGCGCTGCCTGCGGGCACAAGGCCACCTTCGCCGGCTGTGGGACGGGGTGGCCCTCGGCCACCGGTGCCAATCCCTGTGGTCGTCGCGGGCTGCGACACCCGGCTCCAAGGCCGCCTCCTCCGGCCTCAGGTGGCCAGCTCCGACCCGTGGCGATGCAGACCAGAGCCAGGCGGCTGCATTTCATGGCCCGGCAGACACCGAATTTGACGACACCGGTGTTGAAGCAGGCTTAGTTGCCGCAGGGTTCGGCTGGGGGGAGAGTCATCGTTGCCTCGTGGTCAGTGGGGTGACGATCGGCTGAACGCCTATGGTGATGGACAGCACCGGGGATCCTCGTCCACAGGTGGTGGGCGGGGGTATGCCTGGCAGAGTGATGGCTCGATCGAGAGGCCATTCCTGGAGCCGACGGGAGAATTCGTCGAAGGAGCGTCTGGACCGGCTAATCGTAACCGCGGTGGCCGAGGTGGCCGCTATCGTCCAAGGCAGCATCCTGTTGTCGTTGACCAGACGGCGGTTGACGTGGCTATTGAGGAGACCGGGTTGTCTTGCCAGGCTATGGAGGTGGTGACGACACTGGAGGACATGGTTGTTCCTGGTAATGGTGAGTTCGATGTTATGTCGGTGGAGGGCTCTGACAGGGTTGAGCTGGACAGGGCTGCAAGTATGCGCGCAAGAAGGAAAGAATGTTATGCTACCGCTGTGGTAATAAGGCCCATTTCATTGCTGAGTGTGTGGCAGTTTTATGCGATACGTGTGGTAAGCCAGCCCATGAGTTAGGGGCATGCCCGCTTTTGAGAGAGCAGTTACCGAATCTTATGAAGTACGGCGTGTACTGTTCGGAGCTCATGTTTTTCGAGTCTGCGACCGAGAGGGAGGTTCCTGATGAGGTGCGCACTATGACAACTGGGGTTGTTAAAGTGACTAAAGGTGAAGTCTCTGAGGCACAGATTGTACAACGGCTCCGGGAGCTGGCTCCAGAAGACTTCCTCTGGGAGCTTGTCAATATTGAGCCAAACTTGTTCAGGGTTGAGTTTCTGACGGTGGAGGATTTACAGAGGTTGCTGAGCTTTGGGATGTGTAAGGTGCCAGGTACGGAGGGCATTCTTGAGTTCCACGAGTGGAAGCTGATTGAGCCTCAGGGTAAACCTCTTACCCAGGCCTGGTTGCGTTTTTCGGGAGCTCCTTCCAAGCCTTTGCAGGATGCCAGGGACTTTGCTAGTCTGGGTATCTTGGTGGGAAAGACCAAGCGAGTGGATATGGCCTTCACTAGAGCTCATGGGGTGGCTCGCTTACTGGTCAGTATTTTGGACATTGAGTTTGTGCCTGATGTGGTTAAGTGGGCTTACCGAGGCCAGATGTATAACTTTCAGGTTGAGTTTGAGGATGACAGCCTGTTTGCTGAGGCACCTGCTGCCACTGATGTTGATATGCACGAGAGCGATGATGGCACGGGAGGCAAGGAGACTCCTGCCGCTGATCCTGGGCGAGAGATGGCCGTGGGACCGGGGTGAGTTGCTCAGACGACCGGAGGTGGGCCGGCGCCGCCCTCTTCTATGCCGTCGACCACTCTGAGATTTGGATCCATTGAGCCTGCTTCTGCGCCTTCGCGCCTATGGAGCGAGCGGGTGGAGTCGCAGGAGGAGTTTGAGCACTCTTTGCCTGAGTTGGACTTTGAGGGCCCAGGCGTGGAGGGTTCTGGCATGGAGGGGGGTTTGGAGATTGTGTTCTCACCTCCCTCGGATACTGTTCAGTCGGCTGAGCTGCGGGTGCTGGTTCCGAGCTTGGCTGGGGGTTCGAGGCAGGTGGCCTCGGTGCCCCCTTCTCCTCTTGCTCTGGTCGGGGCGACCGGGAAGGAGGAGCTACCTTCGGGAGGGGGGTCGGGGCAGGTGGCCTCGGCACCCTCTTCACCTTTCGCTGGGCCGGTACTGTAGGTGGCAGGACCGGTCGTTGAAGGGGGATTGGGGCAGGTGGCCCCGAGTCCCTCTTCACCTTCTGCGGCACTGCTGAGCATTCCGGGCCTGCGGTCCGGGGTGGATGGGGAGCGGGGGCAGGTGGCCCTTGGTTCCCCATCATCTGACTCGGCGCCCTCTCCCGGTCATGGGGACCGATTGAGTGTTCGGAGGGTGACAGGCGGTCACTCCCTGGGCAACTTCACGCGGGAGGAGGTTATTCAGTTCGGCAGGATTCCGGACCAGGAGTCTGAGGGTCGACGGTTGAGCTGTCGGCTTCAGGGCCGTCCGGAGGTGGATGACATGCAGCAGCGCTGCGCCGTGAGGGTGGCCAAGCTTCGTGACATCCAGGTCACTACTGGTATGTCGGTGAATACTTCGAATACTATCTTGCATTTTTCGAATGATGAGATTGTTGATAATGCAAACCAAATAGGAATTTCACTAGGTAGTAATGAGGGTGAAGTTTCTAATTCTATTAATGATTTGCTTGATCTGGAAGCCGAGAGGGCTCTAGAATTGATTCGTAACTTAGCCGCCGTAAAACCCGTGAATGATTCCGAGATTGATGCTTTGGGAGTCCGGGTGCTCGACGAGTTTTATGCTGATCTCGCGCCTCCCCTTCCAGAGCCAGATGATGAGGATGAGAACGTCAAGATGGTACTAGGTGGTCCCCCAGAAACAGGGAGAGAGGACCGGGTGGCCACGAGGACCAGCCCTAAGCGCAAATGGAAGCGCAAGATATACCTGATGTCCGTGGTACGTAGGAGTGCTAGGATCCGCACGGCTAAAAAAAATTCCATGATGAGATATGAGAGGCATCTTTTGGAATAGCAGAGGTCTTAAGGACTTGGCTAAAAGGAGGTTCCTTGCAGAAGCGTCCATCGAGCATAGATTGGACTTTATTGCGTTGTCCGAAACGGGTAGAGAAAATTTCTCACCATAGTTTCTCAATACTTTATCGGGGGGTATTGATTTTGACTGGCATTGTCTGCCACCGAGAGGAAGATCGGGAGGGATCTTACTTGGTGTTAGATGCGACTCTCTCGAAGTTAGAAGTGTGATCATGGGTGATTTTGATGTTAAGTTCAGGGTGCGGTCCAAGGTTGATGGATTTGACTGGGCTCTGGTGGCGGTGTATGGTGCCGCACAGGCAGAATTCAAGCCCGATTTTCTGGCCGACCTTGTTAGGGTTTGCTGGTCTGAGCAGCTCCCCATTCTGGATCGGGGAGACTTTAATATTATTAGGAGACGTGATGAGAAGAACAATGATAATTTCGATGGGAGATGGTCGTTCATGTTCAACACTATTATTGAAAGCTTGGATTTGAGGGAGATTGAGCTTTCAGGTAGGAAGTTCACATGGGCTAACGCTTTGCCCAATCCAATGTTTGAGAAGTTGGATCGGGTACTTGCTAGTGTCGATTGGGAACAGAAGTTTCCCTTTGTAATAGTTCAGGCTCTCTCTCGCGGGATTTCTGATCACACGCCACTGTTGCTTGATTCTGGTGGGGCTACCTACTCGGGCAATAAGAATTTGTTCTCGTTCGAGCTTGCGTGGTTCGAGAGAGACGGCTTCCTGGATCTCGTAGACAGAGAGTGGGCTAAGGATGCAGGCGGTAGGAATGCCTTGAGCGCTGGCAGAATAAGATTAGGCATTGGAGAAGTTTCCTACGTGGGTGGGCTAAACATCTTAGTGGGGTTTATAAGGCTGAAAAGGAACAGCTTCTGGCCCTTATTCAGGCCTTAGATGTAAAAGAAGAAAATACGGTTTTGCTAGCCACCGAGCTTCATACCAAGCTAGACGCTGAGATGAGGTTGAAAGAGCTACTTCGTGAAGAAGAATTAAAGTGGGCTTTGCGAGCCAAGGTTCGCAAAGTGGTCCAAGGGGATGCGAACACTCAATTCTTCCACTTGATTGCCAATGGCAAACATAGGAAGAAGAGAATCTTCCAGCTAGAACAAGATGAGGGTACAATTATCGGTTAGGATAATCTGAAGCTTTACATTACTGAGTATTACAAACGATTGTTTGGACCACCAGAGGAGAACTGTGTGTCGCTTGATGAGTCTAGGATCCAAGATGTACCTCAACTTACTGCTGTGGAGAACGATATCTTAACCGCCCCTTTCTCGGAAAAGGAGATTTTCGAGGCCATTTCCAAGATGGAAAATAATAAGGCACCAGGGCCGGATGGTTTCCCGGCTGAGTTTTATAAGAAGTGCTGGCATATTATTAAAGGGGTCCTGTTGCCGATGTTCCATGATTTGTTCTCGGGACATTTGCAGCTTTTCCATCTTAATTTTGGAACAATAACCCTACTCCCTAAGAAAACAGATGCCGTGAAAATCGAGCAATTTCGGCCTATCTGTCTTCTGAATGTGAGCTTCAAAATTTTCACCAAGGTTGGAACAATTCGGCTAACACAGATTGCGCATGCCCTTGTGCAGCCTTCTCAAACGGCTTTCATGCCGGACAGGAACATCCTGGAAAGGGTTGTGGTCCTTCATGAAACGCTTCATGAGATTCACACGAAAAAACTGGATGGAGTTATTTTCAAAGTGGATTTCGAGAAGGCATATGATAAAGTCAAATGGCCGTTCCTTCAATAGGCTTTGCGCATGAAGGGCTTTGATGAAGCTTGGCGATGCCAGGTGGAAGCATTCACGCAAAAAGGGAGTGTTGGAATTAAAGTGAATGATGACATAGGTCATTACTTGCAAACTCACAAGGGTCTGAGACAAGGCGATCCTATGTCTCCAATTTTGTTCAATATTGTGGTTGATATATTGGCGATCCTGATTGGGAGGGCCAAGGAGGCCGGTCAGGTGGGTGGCTTGGTGCCTCATCTGGTAGATGGTGGTTTGTCCATCCTGCAATACACTAATGATACAATCATTTTTAAGGAACATGATTTGGCAAAAGCGAGGAACATGAAGTTGGTGTTATGCTTATTTGAACAATTGTCGGGGCTGAAGATTAATTTCCATAAAAGCGAGTCGTTCTGTTTTGGTAGAGCCAAAGACGAACAAGAGGCTTATAGACAATTGTTTGGTTGTGAAGTTGGGGCTTTACCTTTCAGGTATCTTGGTATTCCCATTCACCATCTTAAGCTAATAAACAGTGAGTGGAAGTGCATCGAAGATCGGTTTGAGAAGAAACTGAGTTGCTGGAAAGGAAAACTCATGTCTTATGGAGGCCGGTTGATTCTTATTAACTCAGTGCTCACGAGTTTACCTATGTTCCTCTTATCCTTCTTTGAAGTCCCAGTTGGCATTAGGAAAAGGCTGGACTTCTATCGATCATGTTTCTTTTGGCAGAGTGATGAGGTTAAGAGAAAACACAGATTGGCCAAATGGGATAATATCTGTCGACCAAAGGACCAGGGGCGCCTTGGTATTGAAAATCTTGAACTTAAGAACAGATGCCTGCTTAGTAAGTGGCTGTTTAAGTTATCTTCTGAGACGGAGGCAACTTGGGCGCAGATTTTACGTAGTAAATATTTGCAGTCCAAGACCCTATCCCAGGTCACTCTGCGACCAACCGATTCGCCGTTCTGGAAGGGGCTTAACGAGGTGCATTGTCGGTAATGGCACCAACACTCGATTCTGGGAGGATAAGTGGCTTGGTGACACGCCTTTGGCGACCCAGTATCCGTCCCTATATCGCATCGTTCAGCGTCGTGAGGCTCTTGTTGCCACGGTTATGCAGTCCATTCCACTCAACATTCAGTTTAGGAGGGTGCTCGTGGGTGACCGATGGGAAGCATGGCTTCACCTAGTCTGTAGACTGATGGAGGTTCAGTTAACTCCTCAGCCCGATAAGTTGTGGTGGAAGCTTACTAGATCTGGGGAGTTCGCTGTTAAATCGATGTACATCGATATCATTAACACTAGTGTAATTCCTAGTTCCAAAGAGGTTTGGAAAGTTAAGGTCCCCTTGAAGATTAAAGTGTTTATGTGGTTTGTGCATAAACAAGTAATCTTAACAAAGGATAATTTAATTAAGCGCAACTGGACAGGTTCTACTAGGTGTAGTTTCTATGATCGGGATGAGACTATCAAGCATCTCTTTTTTGACTGCCCGTTGGCACGAGGGTTGTGGCGCTCTGTTCAAATTGCCTTTAACATTACTCCTCCGACTTCGGTCAACACGCTATTCGGGGCGTGGCTTGCTGGGATAGAGTCCGAAACAGCTAGACACATTCGTGTAGGAGTATGTGCGTTGTTATGGGCAATTTGGAATTGCAGAAATCATCTGCCTTTTAACAGAAAAACAACTATTCTTTTTTTGCAGGTTGTATTCCGAGCTACTGCACTGATCCGTATGTGGTCCTTACTCACTCTGACGGAGGCCAGGGAGCGTTTGGTTACTAGATCTGTCCGGTGGGAGACGGTAGCGCGGGATATCTTCAACCGGTTTGGATGGCGGTCATGTAATAGGATAGGCAATTAGTTTACCTATCTTTTATTTTGCCTGCCGGTTGTGGCTTATTGGGCTTATTGTGTTGGCTTTGAGGCTCTGTGTGAGCTAGCCTTTGCTTTTGTTTGCAGACTTTGAGACCTTGTTGAACCTTTTTATTATTTAATAAATGTGGCCGTATGCATCGTTCTGATGCAGAGGCCGGGGAGTCTCCCCTTTTCGAAAAAAACAGGCTACTAGACGAGATGATGGGGAAACCGAACCTACGGAGGAGAAAGTTCAATCCGGTGCTCAAACTCATCACATGCTTGCCTAACAAAAAACTCATAACATGCTCCGTTCACTCAAAAAATAAACTCATCACATGCTCCCATCTTCCTACCGCTCATGTTGAGGTGATATAACACAATACTGTTTTGTAATACAGAAGTACCGACGGAAAACAACATTCCATTTTTAATTGATTTGGTAAATGCAACACTTTTATTCACAATAGGAGAAGGGGAGGAAGTGGGCTCCTCGCATGCATAAAGTTATTTTTGGGGTTGCGTGCATGTATAATGTTAACAAGTTTGTTCTGGTATGTTTGGAGCATAAAGCAGAACGAAATTAAATGAGAATCAGATCCATTTGTATACGAAATTGCTTTGCAAACCACCTTTTTATGGGCGATGCATGCACAATCTGATGTGTCTCCACTGAACTGCATGCTCCATGTACGTATTACACAGTATGTTTGAAAATCGGCTTTGCTAAAAATCAGTCGACTGAGACTTCGCGAAGTCTCAGTCGATACTACAATCCTTTGATCTTGCATTGAGATTTGTGCAAACAATTTTTTTTCAGTTTTTTTTATTGCAGTGTGAAAGAAATGCACTACTATATGTTTATCCTTGCATTTATATAAAAGTGCATTTTTATTTGATTGTGTGCAAGTTGTTGTCATCATTTGTTTTAAGTTATTTTTTATTTTCTTTCTTCTTTAAGGGTAGTTCAATGTCACCGGTTCCACTAACTAATTCAATGTCTCCTTCATGGGGATGTTCGAGCAGGGTGTGGACCAGACAAGGGTGTACGTCGTTGCCGGGCAGTCCATCCTCGTAGAGCATCAGGTGCGCCTGCCGCCTGTGTATTGGCACAAGGTCCATCTCGTCGGCGTGAGCGGGCAAGCGCATGGTGGAGCTCTACTACAGGTCGGACAACCTGTATCTCGCCGCCTTCGAGAACGTCCACGGCCTCTTCAGCTTCGCAGGCCAGGAGGCGACTCTCCCACGCCAGCTGACACCGCTCACCTACACCGGCGACTACAACCAGCTCTTGAGCGGCCTCGAAGACCTCGGCCACATACCCATCAACTCCACCCTCGCCTACGACCACGCCCGCAACCTAGCGGACTAACAGGACCGGTAGATCAATGACAAGAAGCTCAAACCGAGCTTGGCATTCTACGTAATGGCGGTGGCCGAGGCCCAGCGATTCCCCGGGATTCAGGATGCCGTTGCCGACCGGATCGCCTCCACCGGCGGCTACGCACAGACGATCCCCGTCTTCCTCCCGCGGCTGGTCTTCAACTGGCGGCGGATTAGCTGCGCTGCCCTCTCGTGGTCACACCACGGGATGACCGCAGCCGCCTGGGAGAAGAAACAAAAAAGGCGACCAGCTCAAGTAAGGACGGTTGCGTGTCCTCAGGCCTATCAAAAATATTGGTGTATTTCCATACTAATAATTAATAGGTGAATTTCTGAATTTTCTATACTTTAAATAGCAAATATTGGTGTATCCAATAAATTGTTAATATCTTGATGTGTTCTGAAAATGAATAGCCCATGCAGGTGCACGGGTTGGCAACTATTACTTTTAATCATAACAGAGGGGGGAGCACCACCCCCCTACCCCTTGTGTTGAACTGGGCTCCTCAGATCCACAAAGTCCTAGGAAACAGCGACACAGAGGGGACAACCTTGGGTGCAACACGGATTGGCTGTGATGAGGCGAGCGTGGAGTGAGTTGCGTGGCGTGTTGGGGTTGGCCTGTGGGGCTATATGTGTATGATGTGTGTGTGCGTAAGGATCTATCGAATGTAACCGAACCTTGATGGCGAGATGAGCTGCTCTCTCTCTCGAATATTATCCCCTCCTTCCCCTCTACCTACCCTACCTCCTCCCTCGTTGCTCAGATCTGATCCAGCTACTAGAGGTATGTTACACTTGGTATCAAAGATCGGGCGATTTGGAGACGGGGTACCCGAAGCCACGCTACCTCACCACGGAAGCTATCAAGGCGGCGGCGATTGAGGAACAGTTGGCGGCACTCATCAAATATGTCAATGGCAGCCGGACGACCACGGACGCGCGTTTGGACGCGATCCAAACCTTCCTCGAGCTTTGGAGGCCGGTGGTGACTCACCTCCAGCAGCAGGTGGACGAGTTGCGCTCCCAGGTTGGGCTTATCGCGCTCCACCCTGTTCTGGTGGCGCCCACAGAGCCAGATCCAGGTTCTGTCAGCGACGCGGTGGTGCACAAGGCGCCTCCAACTCCATCAGGCGGCCTGGGGCACCCCGGGCCAGCGGGCCACGACGAGATCCACGACTCTGGAGGGCCGGCTCACGGGGTGGTCACCACCCTGCAACCGCCTCCGGCCAACGGTGCGTTTACATCCCACCGTCCCTCTCGTATGTACTCCGATCTGGATCTGGTAGAGCACAACAAGGGTGTAGAGAGTAGGGTGTAACAGCAGGGTGGGCACGCCAGTTGGGCGCTGCCTAAGATGGATTTTCCTCTGTTCGACGAAGACAATCCTCAGATTTGGAGGTCTCGATGTGAGAAGCACTTCGAAGTGTATGGAGTACAGCCCGAGCTCTGGGTTCGTTTGGCCACACTCCATTTCACGGGCAATGCGGCCGGTTGGCTGCAATTGCAGGAGGCGAAGAACACCCACCTCACTTGGGAGACATTGTGTGGAGGGCTCTGTGAGAAATTTGGACGTGAGCAGTATCAGGCACACATCCGGCAGTTTAACACACTGCAGCAGAGAGGGAGTGTGAGCGAGTACATGAATAAATTCAAAGAGGTTATATGCACCAAATTCTAGCTCACAATTGTGGTTTGACTTTGTTTATTTTAGTACGCAGTTCCTTGAAGACCTAAAGAAATATTTTTATTTTCTGTCTGCCTTGTTGATATAAAAAGGAAATGGAATTTATCTGATGTAATATTGGTGAGTGGCTTCTATTCCTGTTAACGTAGTGCGGCATCTCCTTTATAAGTTGTCTAAGAAGATGCATCCTTTTGTTCTTGGTGGTTATAAAAATCTTCTTTACTTGGATGATCTGGCAACCGTGCCCAAATTCGAGATGTAGTTGTGAATAAGCAGCGTACAAGTGACACAGCAACAGAAGAATTCTAGTAACGTCATATTTTGCTACAATGCTTGCTTACCATAGAAAGCGTAAATAGCAGATGATTTGGAAACCACACGCTTGCCTCCTTCCTTTATTCCTTCTACTTCACATTACAACTTTAGACAAAATGCTGAAACAAAGCGGACCTTCCCCTTCCCAGCTTCGTCGGGGGCAACTCGGTGAACGTTGCACCAGCACCTGCTCACGCAACCGCACCTGCTATGCTCCCGCACCTGCTCATAGCAGCCTGTCCTCTGTCTCTGGCGTGCTCGGTGGGGCTTCGTCTTTGGCTGAGCTCGACGCCCTCATGGTAACTACCTGTCACACCAACCCTCTTCAATATATATATAATCTACCGTTTCTGTTGCCTTTCGGATGTCTCACGTCGCAGACATGTCTTCGTAGGTCGATGAAACCCTGTGCACCATACTCTACACCATCAGCGGCCAGAAGGTGGGCATGGGAAAGGCGACGATAATGAAGCTGAAAGAACAATTATTCCACAGCCAGCCGATGCCCCTGGTGTCTTCAAGGTTTCCGTGACTAGTGTCAAAGCGGGCCACGAGAATTTCGCTCCTCCGGTACCACTAGGGGGAGATGACGACGAGACCCCGCCGCGACTTGGCGATTGCAAGAGTTGGGTCGTGTTGTGGCCGAAGAGTCTTCTTAGTCTAGAGGCGGCCGGGAGCACACCAACGACCAAGCAACCTCAGCAAGCTATGAACACCAACACCCCACCTACCCAATTAGCGGCGCTTGTCATGTCGCGTGATAGCGGACGACGTGAGGAAGAGGCTCCATTAGTGGCTAATGACGTCGCCGCCGAAGAAGAAGAAATGGATGATGCCATGGACGAGGATGATAACCCTCTACAGTATTTCAATACTGGCGGCGATGATGAAGGAGGATTGATGGCTCATTAGTATGACCTAGGGCTTGAGGTGATGAGTTGATTTCTGATTGCCGGAGCAGGAACGTTTTAAGGCTGATTGCAAGAAGTCTCTCTTCCTGCAATCCTTGCAAGACACGCCTCCAGATGCCGCCTGAACCCAGCAACAACAACGTTAGGGTCGTGCAATGCTGAGCCCAACAACACTGGGGCGGTGGTCAGGGACGGTATGATAGGCTCACTTCCGGTACCAAAGAAGCATAGGAAGAGACCGAAGAAAGGCCCTACTGGCGCCAAAGCTGCTTATATGAGCCAGCCGCCTCCGCAGCCTTGGGTTATAGACCATATACCTATCAAAGGTGCGGTGAAACACCATGTCCCTAATTTGTGGTGTACTTGTTTTGTGTAGCGAGGGGTGTGTCGTCCTCATCATTCTTTACCCCTGATTCTCCCACGACCTTTACTTGGACTCGTCGAAGAACATAAAGAAGGATTACACACACATCAAGGGTGTTCTTGACAGTGCTATCTTAACCTACGGCCACCGGGGTGGAGAGATCACAGTCAAGGGGACAAAGAACCGCGCACCCTGCTTCGGCCATAAGACTGACTTCTGTTGCATCCAGCAACCGAGAGGTACTCTCAGTGATGGATTCTATGTCGTCCACCACGTGCTGGAGTATAGAAGGGATTGCCAGAACCTTTGCATGTCAGCTAAATCCGGCGATTCCCATATTCTGCAATTGGCCAAGAAACTTGAAAATGTACCGGATCATAGACTCCGAGGGGAGTTCTATAACATTTAGCGTGAACTTTCCCAAGTCATCATGAAGGAGGTCGTCGAAAAAACAGGGATGTTCTACGAAGAAGGGCAAATGTCGCGGTAAGACGTCCGAACATGCGTAGCCGCTCAACGTCTCGACCTCAAGCCTTTCATGGAGCTCGGGTCTTTCCTCCCTGATTTGGATGGATGGCACGACATGTTGGAGTGATTAACGATTTATGACAATGTGTCTGTTTAGTCACTACTTTCTCTATGATGAAAATTTTGAATTTATGCATGACGAAACTTTGTGATGTAACTAAACCGTCCTCCTCAACTAGCATAGAAGACTCCAGTTAACCAGTTTGGGTACGATGAACTTTGTTATTTATGTTTATGATATGTTGCTTCTATTTTTGCTAACTCTAACTCTTCGTGTTGCTCAACTATATTATGTTGCATATTTCAGTATGTCATGATGTAGGTATATAGATCATCAATGGCGAAGAAGTGCTACACCATGTATGTAGGCAAGGTTCTAGGAGTATACAACGAGTGGCCAGAGTGTCAGGCCCAAGTGTCGGGGTTCTCAGGACGGCATCCAGAGAGGGTTTAAGAGCAGAGCCGAAGCAGAAGATAGTTTCTTGAGGTTCACTTTAGCGCGAGAGAGGTATCGGAACCGGCGTCTCAAGAACTACTACATTATCTCGCTCTTGCTCATAGTGATCGCTCTTCTCTTCTATATCTTTGTTTAGATATAGATGATGAAACATGTGTATGTGATGAACATGCAGTTGCTTGTATCCGAGACATGTCACTTAAATTGTATCGCTATATTGAGATTAGGATGAGAGACTGCATCATTTGTGTTCGATGATGTGATGATATGATGAGACTATTATGTGTATGACATGATGAGCATATTGTATGTTTATGATATGACTAGACTACTATATAAAACCTGTACAAATACATCGCAACTACGTAGCAGAAAAAAATACATATAATATTAGCAGTAGTGCTGGGCGACAAGAAGCAGTAGCGCTGGTCGACAAGAAGCAGTAGCGCGGGTGTATCAATAGCGTTGGCCAAAGAGCAGCGCTACAACTATCTAGTAGTAGCACTGGATCAACCCACGCTACTGCTAGGAAAGCATAGCAGTCTTGCGCGTCAGACCAACGTTACTGTTACAAGTTAGCTGTAGTGCCATAGTAGTAGCGTGGGTACCCATGCTACTGCTAGCCCAAAAACCAACGCTAATAGTAGGCTATTCCCTAGTAGTGTCCTCTAATCATATTGTGCATGATCACACAAGCAGTCATCACCTTCCACAACTTTTTGGTGCTCCAAGTTCTAGCAGGATACCGAACAACGATGCCTCATCGAGACTGCAGTACAACAAATGGCCGCTCTCTCGGTTGTGATTCAACGTCGGAGTGTGCCCGGGATCGAGCCCCGGAACAACAGTGGTTATGGATGACCAGCACAGCAGCCACCATCGCCTCATCATCGAATGAGGAATCATCCAAGTCGCAAATAAAATTGTTGAAAAAGAACTCGTTGGCGGAGTTAATTTGTACCTTGCGGGCAAACCGTTGAACAGCTTGCGGGCGTCGTTGAAGAAGCAGGTCGGGAAATCGCTGCGCACCTCCCCTGGACCAGGTAGCTGGCCTGGGGGAGTCCGGCGAGCGTGGCGGCGGCGTCGAAGGAGCTGGTTGGGGGTGCAGGGGCGAGGTGGTGTTGGCGGAGACATCGGGGGAAGCTGCGGTGTCTCGGCGACTAGGCGGTGGTGGCAGCGACGTTGAAGGTGGCGTGTTGCGGGGGAGGCATCTGGGTGCAGACGGCTGGAGAGGGCACCTGTACTGGGCGACGGCGGCGATGGGGTGGGCGGTCGGGTGCTTGTTGTCGATGGAAGGAAGAGAATGGCCTATGTGTGCCACTTACTGGCTGGCCAGGGGAATGAGTAGGCGGGCGTCGCGCACGTCAGCCTCGTGTCCGTGCCGATGCAAATGAGGCCCAAATTTGGGCCAGGAATGGATCGTGCGTCTGACGAAAAGCCGACGCGCGTCCGTTTGTGTTGGCGCATTGGGCCGACTTTTCTCTCCATTTTGACTCAAACGGACATGCGCGGATGAAATGGGTCGGTGCGTTGGAGCTGCTCTAAGCGACGCCAACCAGACGTGTGTTTTGTCCGGATTCTGTCCGTTTAGGTCGGCAAAACGGATGTCCATGTCTGGTTTTGGCTGTCCGTTTAGGTCGGCAAAACGGACGTCCATGTCTTGTTTTGGCTGTCTGTTTGTCGGTGCACCCAACTAGCGGTCACATCCCAAAATTTATGTCTATTTTAGACTTAAAAAATAAAACTTCATTGCAAAATAGTTTAAAACGGTAATATATTACAATAACTTAATTAAAAAGTATATGTTAGTCACGGCCGCACATAGAACTTGAGTTAAAAATTTAAAAAAAAGGTAGATCTGCCGTTCGCCGCCGTCATGGCCGCGAATGTCATGGTCGTCTTCAGGCGCCACCGTCCTCGTCCTCGTCATCCCTACTCAGGTCGATGTAGGGAAACGGCGTCCAGAGGTGGGGGCGGCGGCCCCCAAAATGAGGCAGGTGTGGCTTGTGTAGGCTACGGTGGTGGCGGCCCACAAAATGGTGCGGGCGCGACTTGTGTAAGCTGCAGTGGTGGTGGTGACCACGGCGCCAATGTGGCCAGTGGTGCTGGTGGTGGTGGCGACGGTGTCCTGTATGCCACCATGGTCATCCACGAGCACGACTGCCCATACACAACACCGGGTTCCACACAGGGGTGGGCAGCCAGTCCTCCATCACCTCCTCCTTCACCTCATGCTTCACGTCAAGCTCTGATACCTAGACATCTCCGGCGGCCAAGAGCGGCATCATCTCCTTCATCCCCTCCCATGGCTTCTCTTGATTGTGCCTGAACTCCCTCTCAGAGTCATCCATCACGGCCTGCACCAGCCGATCCTCCTTCTCGGCTATCATGATGTAAGGTGGCGATGGCGGGGGAGATGGAGAGGGAGAGGGCGTCGATGTCAGGCCGCGCACCTGCGTGCCGCTGCGCACTCTAGGTGGGCTCCGTGCACGCACGCGCAGGGTGGGCTACGAGCAAGCGCATGTCGTGGTCGTCCTCGGATCATGTGTCCCAGAGGGGCGAGTCTACAGCATAGCACCGGTCAACGAGGAACTGGTGCGGGATCCGTGCGCGTCGGCGGGTGATCTCCTGGTGGCGGGCCTAGACGCTCACCGGGACGGGGGAATGGGCACCCAATCCGGGCTCAGATGCCACCCATTGGGGAGGTGGACATCAGACCACGACAGCGGGGTGCTGGTCTCCTAGTCCCGGTGGCAGATGTCAAACTTCACGTACGGCCGGAAGCGTGGCCCGGCCACCGGAGATGAGATCGAGAACACTGCCGGCAAGGTGGAGTGGGTGGTCGCGCTTCTAGACGAGGCAGACGGACACCCCGCCTCATGGTCGTGCTTGGCCTTCTTGCTGGGCACCCACTTCCACAAGCCCATGGAGACGGGCTGCGAGGAGCGAGGAGAGCGGCGACGCTAGGCCAGGGTTTGTTGTCAGGGAGGGAGGGAGCAATGGCTTTGTGTGGACGCGGCGGGGAAGTGGATAGTCCAGTCCACAACTTCGTCATAAAAAAGGACGCGGCCGGGGGCGGCTGGATGGCTGACGTGCGGGCCCGCCCACGCGTGCGGATTAAATGGGGCCGGTGGAATATAGTTGGACGGCCGACAGGTGGGCCCGAGGCAGACGTCAGGAGGACCTGTACGCATCCGTTCGCTGTCCATCTGGCCGCAAAATCGGGCCAAATTTGCTCCCGGTTTGGTCGAGCCGGACATGAAACAGGCAGATTTTACAGATGGGATCGCGAGTTGGGCTGCCGCAGCTGTTCGTTTCGATCCAAACGTTCACCGTTGGACCATTTCGTGTCGTGCGCTGAAGTAGGCCCAAATGAACGACATAAGAAATTCCCGCAGACGGACACCCTCCCGTAGTACCTGGCACGCGGATGGCAGAGGTGGTCAAACATCCATGCGCCCCACCCTGCTGACGGAAATTGTAACGTCCGGCTAACGAGAGCCGATCGATCGAAGATCAGACGTAAACCCTGCTCCCCTCTCGCTCTCTCAGTTCCTTCCCCTCTCGCCGTAATCCAACACTCTCTGGATCTCGCCGGAATCCTCCAATTCGCGTGCTTGCTGCGCCGGCGGCCCTCCCCCTCCTTCCCCGGCTTGCAGCGCCGGCGGCCCTCATCCTTCGAGGCCCCTCCTCCAAGCCGTGTTCCCCTGGTAAGGAAAACCATGCGCGTGCGTACGTGCAGCAGATCTGGCTGTCTGCTAGGTCTAGCACGGCTCGATCTCTGTCTTATTCTTCTTGCTTCAGAGAGTAGAATTATTTGTCCACCTGGCTCGATCTCTGTCTTATTCTTCTTGCTTCAGAGAGTAGAATTATTTGTCCACCTAACTAATTCGACTAATTCGATGTTTTATAAGTTGTGTGCTGAGTTCGTACTGGGTGTTGTGGATCCCCTTCGTCCGGAAATACTTGTCCTAGAAATGGTCGAATCTAGACTTATTTTAGTTATAGATACATCAATCATATCAATTTTTAGGACAAGTATTGCTGGACGGAGGGAGTATATAAAGCGGTGTGAAAGCCTTTTTGGTAAACAAAACCAAATTGCTGACTTTGTATACTTATTGTTTTGATTTTATTTGTAAAATAGAGTTGTAGTCTATAAATCAAACCACTATTTCCCATATAAGAATCATTCGAAAGTTTTCTTATCAATGGACTCTATAAGGTTTTCATTCCAAAAAATGAATATGTATGCAATTGTATTTAATTTCCTCTCCGGTTATATTTCTAGGTGACCTGCATATTTGAGTGTGCTCTTTATGAGCATATTGCATATGTACATGTTATATTATTTTTTGTTAAGGGGGGTGCTTTATCAAAGAGGCAGTTTTTTACAGCCTAAAGCGCAAACTTTAGAACATGCTTTGGGACCTGTTTTTTGCGGGGGGAAAGCATTTCATTACTTAATTGATCATAGTGTTACAATCATTCATAACGACAATGCTAATCTCCTGAGGAACATTTGCGAGCCAACAAGCCCTCCTTTGCTGTCCACGCCCTATCGCTGCCATAGTGTGTCCAACCTTGTTCTGTGCATGAGTGATCTTTCAAACTTGGGAGTGTCGCTCCTTTAGCATCTCCGTGATTTCTGAAATAAGGTACATGCTACTAGATCGATCCAACGGTCCAGCCTTGATCATGGACACAAGTTCAGCACAGTCTGTTTCCACCAAGATGGGTTGTTGGGACCAATGTAGAGCTAAGTTAAGCCATTCAGCACATGCAGCAACCTCAGCCTCCAGTGGTCCAGGGCAATCATACAGCCACCTACACGCCACAAAAATTACTTGGCCCAAGTGATTGCGCAGTACCATGCCCGCTCCCACAGACCCATCAGCGACAACGAACGAGCCATTGAAATTCAGTTTGACATGACCGTCCGGTAGGGGTTCCCAAACGACAGGACTGGCCAAACATTTTGTACTGCTTGTGACAGGAACACAGTTGCTTAATTAACTCTGTCAGGACCGGCAGTTTCCCTTTGATAGTATCTGCATGTGGGTAGTGCTTGATTGTCAACAGGGATTGCACAGAATCACAAAGGAACCTCTTGGGCACCTCTACTGGAATCAGTGGCTTGTCATGAGTCAACTCGTTGTATATATGTCAAGCACGCCATAACACCATGAGCACAAGCATCCGTTGGGTCTCAGATAATTCGTGTAAGAGCAGCAGCAACCAATCTGGTTCTCTTCTACTAAGAACCTCCTCCGATGGCAGGTCCCAAACTAGCCTCATAACATTCCACGAGTTTCGAGCATGGGGGCAGCGTACGAGTGCATGATGATCTGACTCATCTTCCTATCCACAAATGGTGCACACTCCATCAACCTCCACATGGCGTTTCATCTTGTTCAGCCTAGTGGCCAGTGCTTCCCTAGCAGCTTTCCAAGCAAACACACAAACTTTGGGTGGCGCTCCACAACTCCATAGCATTTTCCACCCCGGCCTTGAGCCATCAGGCCGAGTACTACACGCAACAGTCCCCTTTCGAGCCAAGATCTCATCCCATGCAAAATTGTACGCCGACTTCACAGAGAAACGACCATGCTTGTCTGGTTGCCAAGCAATAGAATCAGCCTTCCCTCGGCGAGAGGTTTTTATTTTCAGAATCTCTATAGCATCAGCCGGATAGAAGTGTTGTCTGAGGAGTGAAACATTCCAAGATCCATCAAAATTCAGAAGGTCAGCCACCCATTTCAGTCGGCGCCGTCGTTTCGGCGTGATTGGCTTAAAGGGAGGCCCTCTCGGCAACCACGGGTCGCGCCAGATACGTATGTCAGTACCATTCCGCACCCACCAAACTTACCCCTGCTTCACTAACTGCAGGCCAGGCTCAATGGCGTTACATGTTGATGATCCATTCCCGGTAAAGACAGTGTCAAGAATGGACCCGTTCGGATAGTACTTGGCCCGCAGAACCTGTGCACAGAGACTTTTCGGAAACTGAATAAGACGCCAGGCTTGCTGTGCTAAGAGGGCTTGATTGAACATCCGAAGGTCTTTAAACCCCATTCCACCTTTTCCTTTAGGTCTCACCATAAAGTCCCAGCTGACCGAATGTGTTTTTCGTTTACCTTGTTCTGCTCCCCACCAGAAGCGACGAATCATTCTCATGAGTTCCTCACATAGCCCCGCTGGTACCTTGAAGACGCTCATAACATAAACCGGGAGGGCCTCGCCTTGATCTTTATTTGTTTTCCATCCATCGAGAGATAGTTGTCCTCCCATTCCATTAAGCATTTTACCAACCTCTCTTGTAGGCTTTTTAATTTACCCTTACTCATTCTGCCATCTGGTGTCAGGAGGCCAAGGTATTTAGCTTCAAAGGTTGCTTGCGTAATTTGTTGTGTACCCTTAATGCTCTTGGAACTGCCCATGCCATTTTATATTTGAACCTAAACATCTAATAAACTTATCAGTTTCATACACTACGGAGTTTTGCTCTCCCCCTGTTTTGTTGACGACACACTCCAGAATCAAAACGCTTATCTAGCATTGATGTCGTCGAATAATTTCTTTTTGCCGCGTTGTTGATTAATTATTAACATGATCTCAAGTGCACATTGTTGATCTTGACTACACAGTGCTGACCATTATTTTATAATAATGCACTTTATAAAATTATGTATTAAATTACAATAGGAAAATTCTGTGATAAATAAAATGAAGATGCTCATTCTGCTTTATTTCAGTCTTGATGGAGAACCCACAGAGGAAATATGAAGATTAACTTGCTGTTTATTTATGTTATTAATGACACCATCACACTGATTCAGGACATCCGAACCATACTTATATTTTTTTAATATTGAACCTGTTTGCTTCTCCAATGTTTTTGTTGTTAGAGTGGACTGTGGACCGATAGGTCCTGTTGAGTTGTGGGTTGGCCTGTTTAGGGTATCTAGGTTTTGCGGTTTGTCTTCTCTCCTGTTAAAATTCTAACGGGAAACCAATTCCATGTCCCCTTTTTTCCACGTAGAACACACATGAGGCTTCCTTTCCACATTCATTATTTTCCCTGGTTTGTCTACTTATTGTATTCTTAGCATGGATATCAAGAGGCAGGTGTTGATAAGTTTATTAGATGTTTAGGTTCAAACACCCAATAAGTGGTGGTTTGTCCCTCTAGTTGTGCATTTGTTCTATACTTATATTGTGCCTAACTTTTCGTCCCTCACTTACGAAATAATTAGGTTCGCCGGAGCAAAATAGCCACCCTGTTTTATGAGTGAATTCACACACTTCAGGCTAGTGTAGTAATCTTTGTAGTTATACTTCATGCCATACCAGGGATGCTTGTATACTAAGTTTATTTATCTTCAATTAGTCTTCTTCTATCCATCATATTTTGGCTTGTGTGTCGTCCATTGTGTTTTATATGAAGTTTCGAGTTTTATGGTAACATGAAGTTTTGAGTTCTAGGGATGCTTGTAATTCCAGTCATGCCTATGGTTATTATAACCTGAATTGCTCTTGTATCCCTCATGTTTTGGCACGCCTCCCATTTTGCTATGGCAGTGTTTGAAAGCCTGCATTCTCAGCGCAAGGGATAGTGGTTGTATTTCATGCTAAGTTTCGGCATGTCCAACTTGTCATTTATTCTTCCCATTTTCGCACCCCATCCATCCCACGCTAGGGCCATGTTTGAGTAGTTAATAATTCCAGTGATGATGGGATGGTTATTTATAATAAATTTATGTATCTGCAGATGATATTGTATGTTTCATATTTCCGCGCCACCTATTGCTTGCTAAGGTAGTGGCCGTTTACTGTGTAGATATAAATTCAGTAATTCTAGGGTTGTATGTATGTATGTTAAGTTCCAGTATCTTTAATTGGTCTTTTATCACTCATATTTTGGCGTGTTCTGCATCTTTGCAGTAAAGCAATATTTTGAGTTATCCATGGTTACAATTCAGGTCATGATGGGGGCATGATTATTTATGATAAGCTACTATAACTTTGATTTCGCGCCTAGCGCATTGCGTGCAGGGTTCTGTTTGTAAAAAAAAGATTTATATATCTAAAGTTGTTTGATGATTTTTGGTAACATTTATTTCCTTTTGATTATGGCTTTGCAGGTTATTGTATGGTCACGTGCCCAGTGCTGATTGGTGATAACATTGGAGTGCTCTGAGGTCAAGTATCTTTTTCCTAATCAATCGTTTGGTGTGTCTGTTTATACTTGCTGAGGTGTTGTGAAATGGAGTGCAACAAGGACGCGGCCCTTATAGGAAAGGAGGATGCAGAGAGGAAGTTTGTAACTCTAACTACCATCTTAAATGCAGCTTCCAGGGCAGGGAAAAGGAAGCAGAATGTAGGATCAGAAACATCTGCAGTGCACCATAACTGCCATAAGCCGTTCCAAGCAAACGAGACACCAATGCCACAAACTGAGAATGGCCGTGCAGTACAAACTGAGAATCAAGATGCAAGCAGTGCTATAAATTTTCAGTGGAGTCCACCATTTATGGGAGGTGGAAGTATTCTGGCTTCTAGCAACACTGGAGCCATGGAGTTTCAACATGTTATTGTTGGGCACAGCGGGAAAGTGCAACCTCCTACCAAAATTAGCCTGGCCAAGTCCATTGATAAGGATGAAAAGAGGAAAGTTTTGATTAAAAAGGCGAAGATCAGTTTGACCGAGAAGCTGAGGGAGATTAGAAGTAGCAATGGTTCTGGTAGTAACACAGATGCTGAAAAAGAAGATGAGTAGCCATCCACTTATATAGTTCCTGATCCTCATTTTCATGATTTTGATAAGGATCGTACCAAGGAATCTTTTCAGAGTGGTCAAGTTTGGGCTTCGTATGGTGACAAAGATGGCATGCCTCACAGTTATGTGCTCATTAGGAAACGTCTGTCCTTATCACCATTTAAGCTCGGGATAAATTTTCTCCACGGCGCAAGGACGAGCAATGAATTTGGGTCTTTCGATTGGGTTTCTTCTGATTTAAGAAAGACGTGTGGTGATTTCAGGATTGGCATGTATGAAACCTGCAGTGCATTGAACGCATTCTCTCACCAGATTACATGGGATAATGGTCCTCGTGGGATAATCAGCATTTATCCACGGAAAGGCGACATATGGGCCGTGTACCGGAACTGGTCACCTGATTGGAATGGAAATACTCCTGATAATGTGATGCAAGTCTATGATCTGGTTGAGGTTCTGGATGATTATGATGCTGACCACGGCATTTCTGTCGCCGCATTGATCAAGGTTGCTGGATTCAGAACGGTTTTTCGACGCTGCCCGGATCGGTATGCCATCAAGAGGATTATGAAAGAAGAGATGCTTCGGTTTTCACACCAGGTTCCTTTTTACAGGATGACAGGGGAAGAATCTCCAGATGTGCCCATGGGTTGCTATGAGATAGACCCAGCTGCTCTTTCTAAAGAGCTCCTTGAGGAGATCACAGAGGCAGTGGAGGAGGGTAACGAGATACCAGGGGAAGAAACTATTTAGTGCCCCCAAAGATGGTTGTGAGCTACTCCGAGCTGCCACCTCCGATCAAGTTCAAAGGAAAACTAAAACAGTGGAGAAAGGCAATGCTGATGAAAACATTGATTGATGCTGATCATTAGATGCCTTCTATGTTTCTTTATACCTGCCA
Source organism: Triticum timopheevii (assembly GCA_963921465.1). NCBI lineage: Eukaryota > Viridiplantae > Streptophyta > Magnoliopsida > Poales > Poaceae > Triticum > Triticum timopheevii. Next base: position 10,323,087 of record OY997271.1, read on the forward strand.
TCTGTACTGAATATTTGTTGGCATGTTGTACCCTGTATGTTTTCCTAGCTTTTATTTCTCTTGAACGTGAATCTTGTTGTAACTGAACTAGTACATATGGGGCTAGCCATTCTGTGTTGTAATTGGGTAGCTTGGACATGAATTTGCTGTGATGACTATGCCTTTTTAGTAGCTAGCCCTACTTTTTGTCGGTGGAGAACCAAAGTTAAGTTTGTGTGAGCTTCTCTGTGAATGATATTCTACCATGCATGGGACATCCTGTATATTTATCCACCATCTGTTGTTACTTTGATATTCATGCCAGACTTTCTAGGTTGTGACAAAAATTGTTTTGCTTCGTAGTGTTACATATTTCATTGTGGTATTTGTTTTCTCATTCCACAGTGTATATCATAATGTTTCATTATGTACAAACAAATAAGAGTACACTTGTTTAAGGTCGGATTTGCTGGTATAGAATGAAACATTACAATACACTTTGAAACATTGTAAAAAACATTCTGTGTTGTAATTGGGTAACTTGGATATGAATTTGCTGCGATGACTATGCCTTTTTATGGATATGAATTCTATGTTTAAGTGTATATCAGAATTTTATTGTAATTGAACTAGTATGGGGCTAGCATTCTATGTTGTAATTGGGTAACTTGGATATGAATTTGTTGCGATGACTATGCCTTTTTAGTAGCTAGCTCTACTTTTTATGGGTGGAGAACCAAAGTTAAGTTTGTGCGAGCTTCTCTGTGAATGATATTCTACCATGCACGGGATATCCTGTACATTTGTCCACCATCTGTTGTTACTTTGATATTTATGCCACGCTTTCTAGGTTGTGACAAAAATTGTTTTGTTTTTTTAGTGTTACATATTTCACTGTGGTATTTTTTTTCTCATTCCAAAGTGTATATCATAATGTTTCATTATGTACAAACAAATAAGATTACACTTGTTTAACATTGGATTTGCCTGTATAGAATGAAACATTACAATACACTTTGAAACATTCTAAAAAAATGCAACAATATGTAAGTACCCAAAGATGAATCTCGTCAGGTGATGTTTGTGGTTGACTATTAGCATTTTCTGGCTAAACGCTTCCGCCAGTTCATGAAGAGGTGGGGTGCCAACCCTGGTAGAGATCTCAAGGTCCGCAAGGCTGGCCTCCGCTTCGAGATTCAGCTCCTAGATCTTAAGTCCCATGGGGTAGGCTTATCTTTAGAAAATGGGCGATCCGCTGTAATCTCGAGGACGAGCTCCTCAAAATCTATTATAAAGAAGAGACCTATTGGAGCCAACGGGGCGCCGTAAACTGGGTACTTTTTGGGGCGCCAACAAGGCGTACTTTCAAGCTATTGCCAATTGAAATAGGCGTAGATGTACTATTCCCCTTTTATGGGATGGTGACCATTTAATCCAGGAACCCATGGATATTAGGGGGCATGTCGATGGGCTTTATACTCAGTTATTCTACAATGTCACTAGGGGTGGCACCTCCCTCGCCGAACATATTTGAACAGGGAATAGTCCGGTTTCTCCAGAGGAGAATAACTTATTAGTAGCCCCATTTGAGGAGGCCGAAGTCATGGCGATCATCAAGCCCATGAACCCGGCATCGGCTCTGGGTCCAAACGGCTTGCTAGTGCGCTTCTTCCAAGCTTTCTGGGGAATGATATCCTGGCTCTATTGCGAGAATTCTTCCATGGGGTGATGTACATTTCGCGCCTTAACTATGGGATAATATAGCTCATCCCAAAAATCCTCGGAGCGACCGATATCTGTCATTTCCGTCCGATAACAATCATTAATGTTATCTTTCATATCCTTGCTAAAGGATACGCCAGTAGGGCGGCCCTTATAGCAGATAGGATTACCCACCCGAATCTGACCGCCTTCATTAAAGGGTGATTCATTCTCGATGGGATCCTCATTATCCATGAGGTCATCCATGAAGTGAAGAGAAAACACCTCAAAGCGGTCTTTTTTTAAATTGATTTTCACAAAGCTTACAACACTGTTCATTGGTCCTTCCTAGGGGATGTCCTCATACGGAAAGATTTTGACACCCATTGGATTGTGAGGGTTATGCAACTTGTCTCTAGTGGTAGAACAACGGTTAACATGAATTGTGAAATCAGTCCATACTTCACCACCTCTTGTGGGGTCCGTCAGGGTGACCCCCTATCACCATTTCTGTTTAACTTGTTAGTTGCGTTTGCAGCTATCCTTGATGTGGCGAAGCGTGTGGGGCATATTAGGAGAATATGCTTCTATCTTATTAGGGGATGTGGAAATACACACCTCCAATATGCGGATGACACCATCCTTATGGTGGAGGGATCAGACGCGGATATCCGAAACATCAAATTTATGCTACTCTGTTTTCAGGAGATGTCGGGGCTGACCATCAACTTCACTAAAAGTGTGGTAGTGGTGATTGAATACTCTAACAAGGATAAGGAGAGAATTGCAAACCGACTAAATTGCCACATAGGGTCTTTCCCGACATATTATCTGGGGATGTCGATTAGTGACTCCAGGTTGTTAGTTAAGGACCTACGCCCGACGGTGGTGAAAGTTCAGAATAGGATGGCAGGGAAGATGGTTATCGAAAGCGGCCCATATTGTGCTCACTAACTCATCTATGATCAGCCTGCTTATGTACTTGATAGGATTCTATAGTCATCACGAATTCCTTCACCATGATATTGCGAAGTACCAATCTTGGTTCTTCTGGGTGGGAAAGGGAGACGAGTAAAAGTATCATTTGGTCAAACGGTCGGAAATTTGCAAACCCATAGACCAAGGGGGGCTAGGAATAATTTCCTCCAAGTGGATGAATATCACGCTGCTATCTAAATGGCTTCGGCGGATTGCAATCAAAGAAGGGGGTCTCTGGTTGGATATCATCTGAGCAAAATATTTGCAAGGCCAACCTCTAATGTTCCCTTTGCGAACTGGAGGATCTCAATTCTGGCAATTGACAATCCAGATGCTTCCGGTGCTCTGAATTGGATCATCCATCACGGTGGCCTCAGGGACAAATACCCTTTTTTGGTTGGACGGCTGGTCGGGCCAACGGCCTTTCACCTCTAGGTTCGCCAATACCTTCACTATATGCACACTCCCGCACATAATTGTAGAAGCTGTCCTCGTGAATCTCGATAATCTATCCTTTCGTCGGATGTTTGGCCCCGTAGAAAGGGGGCAATGGGAAGATCTTAGATTGTGTGGCCCTACACACGCCTACATTATACCAAGATGACATGGGTTGTCACCTAGAACCAAATGGTCTCTTCTTCTCTCGGTTCATCTATGATCCCTGGTGGCTAGTCCGGGACCAGAGGAACTGAATCTCATGCGAGCGATCAAACTGTCCCTCAAAATTCGCATCTTCCTTTGGCAATTAGTATGTGGACACCTCCCCTCGGGAATTGAGGTACGCAAGCGTAATGGCGCTGACGATGGTCAGTGCCCTTTGTTTGAGGTTCCAGAAGATTCGAATCACATCTTCTTCAATTTCCCCTCGGCTCGGTTTCTTTGGAGTTGCCTTCGCGAGGTGGTGGGTGCTAGGTGGTGCCATGACAACCTCCCAGACTTGTTTTGGGAGGTTCAAACCCACCAACCTTCCATCCGTCTGACCCTTTGGGTGGTATTTGGGGTGCTATAATCGACATTATGGACTGTGTGTGATAAGCTTGTGATTGAACATGTGATCGCACTTCGGGCGACTAATGCTATTAATAAATTGTGTGGATTTCTACAGTTATGGTGGGCGCTTAGCAAGCCGCACGCTCCGTAGGCCATCAACAAGATCTCCTTGGACCTTCAATCCATCGCCTCGCATCTTGCGCTGCCGCCCCCTTCACCGCTCTCACCGCCCGTCCACCGCCTCCCGAGCTGGATTAGCTACCCAGTTTTATTTCAGGGGATGTTGTCTTGAGCCCCTAGCAAGACTATTTATTTTATGCTCCCTCTTGCTACTTGAACTCCTCTCTCTATGAACCTTGTTGTTGGTTGTTGGTTGTTGCTTTATACTCCCTCCGTTCCCAAATATTTGTCTTTCTACACATTTCAAATGGAATACAACATACAGATGTATAAAGAGATATTTTAGAGTGTAAATTCACTCATTTTGCTTTGTATGTAGTCACTTGTTTTTTTTTTTTTTGAGGGAAGGCCATCATGGCTATCTTTATTAACTTAGATAGGAATTACACCATCCACAAGTTTTGAAACTAGACATCCTGGTGGTTCATTCGTCCAGGTAATAAAAGTCCTATTACAAAAACTATAATTGGCTGGCATATGAGCCACTTGATTTGAATTACGAAAACAATGCTTAAATTTGACCTTCCCAATCGAAACTGAAACATCCACACATTCAGCAAAAATTGCAGCAGCTTCATCCCACCATCTTGATTGCCCCTCACATGCTTCAATTATGATCAATGAATCTGATTCCGCCTCCACTTGTGGGAATCCCAAAGAGTTTGCAAAGTTTAGTCCATCCCTCATTGCTTGGGCTTTAGTGGTAACCATGCTAGAAGCATAAGGAATGAAAATACATTGTGCTACTAGAAAGACCCCTTTATCATCTCTAATCACCACTGTTGTTGCACCAGCACCTTCTGTAGCATAAAATGCAGCGTCTACATTCAGCTTTACAAATATGGGGTCAGGTTTCTTCCATCTCTCTTGCACAGCTGAACTCTTCTTTACGTTAGCCTGCAGAAAATTGTTAGCAATAGCAAGGATAGACATAGGCCATTTAAATGGTGGTGGAGGAGAGCCACCGTGAGTAAACTGGCGCCGGATCCACCATAGGTACCAGCCCCCGACCAGAACTACTTGCTTGATATTCAGACTTGGTTTCAGCGGGACCATGCTTGTTGGCGCTAGCAGAAGATGTTCTAGGATCACAGATCTTGAGCGATCTACAATCTTTGCCTCATTAATAACGTCTGAGATACCAAGACGACTCCAAAGCTCGGTCGCATGTACATCGGACATGATCCATCTGTACCCACATGCCTGTTGGCGAGTATAGACTTTAGGGGTAAAATTCCATGCAGAGCTCGCCAGCCAAAAATTTGAATTTTACGTGGTATTTGAAGCTTCCAAAGGATGCTCCATACTAGTGGGGTGCTGGACCTCCCTGGCTGCGATAATATATTCGCTTGTGCTCTGTAAGTATGTGTCCACTGTGTACGGTAAGCAGAACGAATAGAGAAAATTCCTTTTCGGTCCGGATGCCAAGCTATGAAGTTATCAAAAGCGCTGTAATTCAGTGGTATTTCCATGATCCTGCCTACATCTACAGGGTTGAAAATAGTTCTAAGCAATGCTTCATCCTAGTTACCACTCGTGGGATCAATTAGATCATTGACAGTATTTAGGATGGTATGACCTCGTGGAGATATAACCTTCCTATCAGCACTTGGGTCGCTCCAAATGTTTACATTTTCCAAACCATTCATGATACTTTGCCAAGTGAAAGAAGCACCATTTTTCAGAGTGGCTTGCAGTAAGCTTCCATTAGGATAATATTTTGCCTTTAGCACTCTTGCACACAATGATTCTGGGTTAGTAAGGAGTCTCCAACATTGTTTAGAAAGCATTGCCAAATTAAAAGAATATAGGTATCAAAAACCCATTCCACCTTCACTTTTAGGATAGCAGAGTTTCCACCAAGTGTACCAATGTATTCTTTTATGATCCTCATCGTCCCCCCACCAGAACTGGGAGATTATATCAGTAATATCCTTGCATATCCCCTTTGACAAACTGAATACAGACATAGCAAACACAGGAATAGCTTGAGCCATGGATTTAAGAAGGATCTCCTTTCCTCCTATGGATAACTGCTTTTCCATCCATCCTTTAAGCTTCTCTTTAATTCTTTCAACAAAATGTTTAAAACAATCACTTTTGTGTGCCCCAACCATAGCAGGTAATCCAAGATATTTATCTGATAAGGCTTCTGTGTCAATATGTAACTCTTGGCAAATTTCAGTCCAAGAAACAACAGGGGTGTTAGGACTAAAGAAAACACTGGATTTTGATAAACTCACCATTTGCCCCGAACTCTGACAATAGGTCTCCAGAACATGTTGTACGGAATCTGCATTAAGAGTGTCTGCCTTCATGAGAATTAGAGAATCATAAGCAAATAATAGGTGTGATACTGACGGTGCATTTCTGCACACTCTAATCCCTTGTATGCCACCAGCTTCTTCTTAAACTGCAATATACTAGAAAGACCTTCTGCACAGAGAAGGAAGAGGTAGGGGAGAGAGGATCTCCCTGACGAATACCTCTAGTCGGACTAAAACCATCTTTTTCTTGTGAATTAAACCTCACCTTATATGTAACGGATCTCACAAATTCCATGATTAGTTCAACCCATTGTTCATGGAATCCTAATGTGTCATCATATCTTGCAGGAAGGACCATTTGGCCCTATCATATGCCTTGTACATATCAAGTTTTACTGCACACAATCCAGTCCGGCTTGCCCTTTTGTTCTTTATTTTATGCACACACTCATATGCAATCAAGATATTGTCAGTAATCATCCTTCCAAGAACGAACGCACTTTGAGTGGGGGAAATAATTTCAGGAAGAATATTTTCCAATCGGAAGGCCAACATTTTAGAGATGATCTTGTACGGAACGTTACAAAGACTTGTGGGTCTGAATTGCGTTACCAAGTCTAGAGAATCTATTTTACGGCTCATCACGATTGTTGTATCATTCCATTCAGCTGGAATCTTCCTCGAGTTAATAGCCAGCAAGACCTCTTGAGTGAATTCTGTCAAAGATGGGAAAAGTGTCTCAACCCTCCTAGGAGAGCCCGCATGGTCTTATATTGATAGTACGAGAGAAACCCTCTCGTAGGTGACAGAATCGTGAATAACAGAAGAAAAGATAGGAAGTTAAAAGAGAGAGAAAACCTCCAACTAACTCTATCTAATCTAGAGATATAACTTGGCCTACAAGAGAGAATATTAAAGGGAGAGAGAGGCGTCACAACATGTCACGTTACAATGTGAAATATATTTAACACCCTCCCTTAATCTAAACTGCGCAAGTTAAGATTATGTCTAAATTCTTCAAACGGTCTTGTGGCCAAAGCTTTTGTGAACCCATCAGCAACTTAATCCTTTGAATGAACAAATCGAATTTCCAATTCTTTTCTTGCAACCCTTTCTCTAACAAAGTGATAATCAATCTCAATGTGTTTAGTCCTTGCATGAAAGACAGGACTAGCAGAAAAATAAGTGGCACCAAGATTATCACACCAAAGGCAGGGAGTTGGTGTGTGACATATCCCAAGCTCTCTAAGAATGGATTTAACCCAGATGATCTCTGTTGTGGCATTTGCCAATGCCTCGTATTCTGCCTCAGTACTGAACCTTGAAACTGTAGCCTATTTCTTTACACACCATGAGATCAAATTAGGTCCAAAGAAAATTGCAAAACCACCTGTTGATCTCCTGTCATCTAAGAAACATGCCCAGTTAGAATCAGAGAAAGCACTGACAGGTGTGGATGATGACCTGCTGAAAGTTAGGCCAACACTCAAGGTGTGTTTCACATATCTCAGTATGCGTTTGGCAGTAGTCCAATGATCTGTAGTTGGTGCATGAAGAAACTGACAAAACTTATTAATAGCAAAGGAAATGTCAGACCTGGTGAGTGTCAAATACTGAAGTGCACCTACAAAGCTTCTGTACTTGGTGCCATCCTCTTGACTCAAGGGTTGTCCTTCTGCAAGAGAAAGTTTTTCTGAACTAGACAATGGTGTGGGTGATGGTTTACAACCCTGCAAGCCAACTCTATTCAAAAGATCAGTTGCATATTTTTCTTGAGAAAGATGAAGACCACCTTCGTTGTTTCTCTTAACCACAATACCAAGGAAGAAATGCAAGTCGCCTAGATCCTTAAGAGCAAATTCTGAATTCAAAACTTTCAACAAGGCAGTGACTGCTTCATTTGATGAACTTGTGACAGTGATATCATCAACATAAATAAGCACAAATATAGATGTTTTGAACTTATTGTATATGAACAATGATGTATCAGACTTGGAGGGAACAAAACCCAGTGTTTGTAACTTAGAACTCAAGCGCGAGTACCATGCTCTAGGTGCTTGCTTCAAGCCATAAAAAGACTTATCCAGCCTGCAAACATGAAAAGGTTTGTTTTTGTCTTCAAACCCAGGAGGTTGTTTCATATACACTTCCTCTTCTAAAACACCATGAAGGAACGCGTTCTGTAGATCTAGCTGCCTGAGACTCCATCCTCTAGATACGGCAACAGACAAAACAAGACGTACACTAGCAGCTTTGACAACAGGGCTGAAAGTATCTTCATAATCGATGCCATACCTCTGTTTGAATCCTTTTGCAGCGAGTCTAGCCTTGTAACGATCGATGGTGCCATCTGCATTTTTTTATCCGGAACACCCATTTGCAATCAATTAAATTTTTACCTCGCTATGAAGGAACAAGATGCCACGTTTTATTTTTCTGAAGAGCTTGAAACTCTTCCTCCATAGCTTTCCTCCAGTTGATATTCGTACTTGCTTCCTGAAACGTGTTGGGTTCTCCGGTAGAACAGGTCAGACCATATTTAACTTTATAATTAACAGGTTGAATTACCCTGGCACAAAGCCTTGTAACTCGTGGCGTAACATGAGATGAGGGTACTATAGCAGGGAACCAGGAGACCCAGGCACGTCCCCAGAAGATCCCATGAGCTTCTGCTCCTGAACAGAGAATCCAGATGATCCCGAGGCTGATGCAGACCCCGGTGGTGACACCGGATCTTCTACAGCCAGATCGGGAGACGAGGAAGTTGTGGGCGGCGCAGAGAATCCAGCCGGACACGCGTGATCCGGATAGGCCCCTATCGTCTGTCGTCTAACGTAGACACGCGGGGTCGGGCCAAACCGCGTGGTTAGCTGGGCCCGCGAAGGCGACCCCCCCCCAGGTGGAGACGTGTCAAGCGAAGAGGGGCCGCCCGCGTCGCCTGGTGAGGATTCGGTGGCGCAGCGCGCCAGGCGCTGCTGCGATCCCGAAGTAGATGGCGGTTGTGCTATCGCCACCGATCCCGAGGGGGATTCGGCTGCAGCTTTGTCCCCAAGTGGCGCACACATGAAATAACGACTATGTAAGCCATTTTCTTCATTGTTTTGCATCAAATTTTGTTGTAGAGTTTCACCACTGAATCCTGCATCATCAGAAGCCTCAAAAACAAGGTCAGGAGAGTTAGTCACGTGGCCATTACAATTGTCATCCCCATGAGATATGCCAGATAGATGTGGTGGAAGGAGAAGGATTTCTTGGTGAAGAAGAGCACCGGCATTAGGGTGGAGATCTGCGAAAGGAAAAACAGTCTCATTAAAAACAACATCATGAGAGATATATACTCGACCGGTAGGAACATCAAGGCATTTGACACCTTTGTGTTGGGCACTATAACCCAAGAAAACACATTATTTTGACTGAAAACTAAGTTTGCGAGTATTATAAGGACGAAGATTAGGCCAGCAAGCACAGCCAAAAACACGAAGTGAATGATAGTTCGGTTGAGTATGAAGAAGGCATTGCATGGGTGTTTCATTTCTAATGACACGACTAGGAGCATATTAATAAGATGGAATGTTGAAAGGAATGCCTAGTCCCAAAATTTAAGAGGCATGGAAGCACCTGCAATAAGGGCAAGCCCGACTTCAACAATGTGCCTATGCTTCCGTTCGGCAGAGCCATTTTGTTGGTGCGCATGAGGGCATGAAACATGATGAGAAACACCCAACTTTTGACCCCTCAAAAGAGTAATTTATGCAAAATAGGAGTGTTAAAAGCATTATATATTTACAGTGATAGGAAAGGATATATAAAAGAAAATCAAGAAATGATTAGACCGAGGTGGACAAGGAACTCGACAACAGGAACTCGAATTGCAGAAAGACTTACTGGACGAAGTGGAAGCCCAAGGAAATTCAGCTTCACTTGCTTGACTTTGGTTTTTTCTTCATGGCGGTTGTAATTGCATGCTTTGTCGAAAATATACTGAAAAGTGTTTGTATTAAAAGATTTTTCTAAACAACATAACACATCACTTTTTTAAGGTAACAATTTGGTCCTGTTCTTCCAGCGGACAGAGATGGAGTCCAATGTGCTATCCTGGATGCACATATATCATGGCGCAAACAATTTGCAAGTGGTGCTTACTATCATATGGGGCCTAGTGAATCACCCTAGTCCATGTGTGCATCAGCAAACTGATGAAGCCCCGTGAGGTAGACCCAACAGTCATGTGCCGGGCTGCAATGCGATTGAGGCCTCAAAGGAAATATCGGTTGCTGGTTCACAAACCACGTAAGCTTAGTTGCCTTCGGCCCATGTCGACGCATTACTGGAAGTTTCATGCCAAAGGTCATTCTAAAATCCAATCAGAAAAGGTCATTAAAAAAAAAAGGGGGTAATTAAACTTTTGATGATCTGTTCCATATACATGGTAAGTTAACTTATGTCCATCAAAGCTGCTTTTACATTCAGCTAAGAAAAACCTACTTTTAGGTGTACAAATCCAATTGAAGTACTCACTCTATAAAGAAATATAAGAGTGTCTAGATCACTAAACTAGTTTTTGTAGTGATCTAAACGCTCTTATATTTCTTTCAGGAGGGAGTACTCCTTAAATTGTATATGTGGATATCTAATTACCTCTTATTATTCGGACCTATGACCCAACTTATAGTATGCAAAAGGTGAATAGATTAGGGTAGTCTTATGGATTTTATACTTATCTAGTTGATCGTGCAGATATTCATGTGTCATTGTCAAATATAAATACAATACACTATAGACAAGTGTCTTCTTCTTCTTTTGCCGGGAGACAAGTGTCTTCTCGAAAGAAATGAAATAATCCCAAAGGACAAAAGGTAAATGTTTGTGTGCGGCGCGCCGGCGCAACTTTCGGCCAACCGCGTCGCTTTCGTGCGCACAGCACGCACATGCACATGCACGCGCATCACACAGGTGATGGGCCGGGCGTCACGCTGGCTACTTAGGCCCACACAAAACTGCCTTACGTACGTGACGCCCTGCGTGACGGTTCTTTTTTTTCTTCTTAATTATCGTTTGCCTTATCTTCTACTCCCCCTGTCTCAAAATAAGTGTCTCAATTTTGTACTAGCTGTCTAGCTTTAGTATAAATTTATACCAAGCTCAAGACACTTATTTTGGGACGGAGGGAGTACCTTTCTTCTACCTCCCGCCTACATTGAGTACTACTCCTGCTATAAAATTGTTGCATCCGAATGTACATACACTGCAACCGATGAATCCAAAAGCTGGAACCGATGAATAAAAACAGAGGGGCGGCGGAGATGTTGAAACCACCGATACGGGTGTTACAACCATTGACAAAAAAAGCTTCAAGCCTAGATCGAAAAAGCTTCATTCATCGACGGCGGAAGCTTCAACCAGCCACGGCGAAACTGAAAAAGTTGCAACCGATTACTTAAAAAGCTTTAACCATAGGTGAAAAAAGCTTCAACCGGAAGATATACAAAGTTTCAATCGGGCACTGCAAAACGAAAGGAGTTGTAACCGTTTACAGAACAAGCTTCAATCATAGATGAAAAAAGCTTCAATCGGGACGGTGGAAATTAAAGCTTCAACTTGTGAAAAATGCTTCAACCGGCATGGAAATAGCTTCATCCGGTGTGAGAAAAACTTCAACTGAACGCGCCAATGGTGTGAGCGGTGACATTGAAAGCTGCGGCTGGCGGCACGCCGATGCAGTGACGGATGTGCTACGATGGCGGCTGCTAGGTCCTGCAACGAAATAGGTGTCGGCCTGTACAAGACGGCGGCGTTTTTCTACGGGGCGACTACATCCTGCTGGACTAGCAAGGGCGGATCTGCGAACGGCGACCACTGGCGAGGAGGGTGCCCGACCACTACGAAACCATGGGGAATGCTGCAACCTTGCTACGACAAGATGCAACCGTCCCACGATGGTGCTGCAACTGGTGACGCGACGGCCGCGACCAGTGATAGGGAAAGCTGCGACCGCGGTGAGGAAAGCTGCAACCGAGGCCAAAGAAAGAACAACGGGCATAAAAAAAGCTACAATTGGCAATAGAAAAAGCTTCAACCGGATATGGCAGGGTTGACCATGGTGCAAGTGGTGACGCCGAAGGAGCTGCGCGGTGGTGCATGGTGCTACTGGAACGACCGTGTGGCGTGCTACTACTGCAGCGACTAGGTGCTACAATGAGCGACGACTCCTGCGACACGCAATGCTCGAAGTTGTAAGATCATGGGACGGCTGGTTGGACGCCACCGACACCTATGCCGCGACGTACAAGCGGCCATGACTGGAGGCGTTGGGCCGGTGACGCACACAAGGGCCAGCGTCCAGCGTTGAGTGTGGGAGGAGTAAACGATCTCCTTATTTTCTGGCGTCGAGTACGGCAACGCATGGAGTATGGAGCAATAATGGTTTGTGGAGTTATTAATATAGTACGTATAAGCAAGAAAACAAGACGACCGGCCCACGTGACGTACGGATCAGACGAATTAAATTAGTTTGATCGAACGGTCATTAGCTCACCGGCGCGCGCTTCCGCCGGTCCGCCGGCGCCTAGCATCGGCCAGGACAAAATGATGCTAAACGCACTACAATTCAGTACACTTTATTACACTATTTTGGTTTAAGTTTTGGCATCACTTTAAAGTGGTGCAGCAGGGTCACATTTTCTCATGCATGCTCCGCCGGCCCCTACTGATTGATATGCTTATGAATATTCATCGAATGTACTACATCCGTAAAAAAATATAAAAGCGTTTAGATCACTACTAAGGGAGTCAATGAATAATTACCGATGAGGGGTCATGAACTCATGATCCTGATAGCTAACAGGGACATCGACGAGGCAGAGAGAGAACGCACCTGCTTGTACTCGGATGAGTTAGATGCTCGGCTGCTGTACCTTCCAACCCCACGGCTACCATGCATGTAGAGAGGATGATTGAACCAGCAATTCATCCCGTACCGGCAGCTTCCGAACTTGACGTAGTACGAGCAGTCGCTCTTGCCGGGACGCAGCGGGTACTCCGGCTCCGGCTGCTTCTGGCTGGCCTCCGAATCGGCCAGCGGTGCGGCGGAGCCATCGGAGGGGTCACCCAACGGAGCGGTGATGCTTTTCTTCTTTACTCTTCTTTTGTCTTCTGAAGGAGGAGTGGTGATGCTTATAGACGACAAGGAGGAGGAGTCGCTCATCGAGCAGTCGGCCTCGCCGGGCAGCCCCGGGTACTCCGAATTGGCAAGATTCAGCAAGGAGGACGGTGTGGCAGAAGCGACGGAGGAGGGGGCGATCGGAGAGGCGCCAATCGCGCAGTCCGGCTCGCTGGGCCGCTGCTGGTACTCCGGCGCCAGCTGCTTGATCTCGCCGATCTCCGAATTGGACGTGCAGCTCCCGAACTTGAGGTAGTAGAAGCGGTCGGGCTGGCCAGGCCACCGCGGGTACTCCGGCTGTAGCTGTTTGATCTCGCCGGCCTTCGAGTTGGCGAGATTCATTGAGGAGGACGGTGTGGCAGAACCAGCGGAGTCACCCATCGGGCAGTCCGGATCACCGGGCCGCCGCGGGCACTCCGGTTCCAGCTGTTTGAGCTCGCCGGTCTCTGAACTGAACCTCCGGCTCCGGAACTTGACGTAGCAGAAGGAGTCGGGCTGGCCGGGCCGCCGCGGGTACTCCGGCTCTAGGTGCTTGATCTCGCCGGAGTTGCCTATCGGAGCGTTGATTGAGAGGAGAAAGAATGAGGAGACACGAATGAACTCTCGCTGTTTTTGCTTATGGGGTCGAGGAGCATTGGACTGAAAAAAGTAGACAGAAGGAAAGAAGACCCATAGGCCTAGACAAAGGGAAAAGAAAAGAAACCGTACCGACAATTTCTTTTGACTCACTTCCTTAACGCAGAGGACCTCCTTTAGCTTTTTGCACTATTGCTACTTCGCCAGTGAACATGCTCACTTTGTGATACCGGTGAACATGCAAATAAGAAATTAAGAGGCGGAAAGGAAGAGCGAGCATTCACCACATACTTTGTGATGATGAGGAGTTCAAGTCGTGGCACCGATCTTGGCTCACGCGTGCCAGCTCCATGTGTAGGAAGAACATGGCCTTGACTTCTCCAAAGACCCGTTGTAATTTCTAATTTTAGGGTTGCCCTTATAGGGGCTGTACACTTTTAATATATGCCCAATGGTCTTTTAATATATGCCAAAGCTGCCACGCTGCCGCGCCGGTCAGCCTCCATTGATGCCTCACGGGCGGCGCAGTGAAGGCGCAGCGATGCGCGTCCCACCTGATGCCGCCACGAGTACACACGTCGGACGCCCTCCCACATCCCATGCCCGGCTATAAAAAGCTCCCTCGCCGGGGAGCACACACACACTCTCTCGACCGAGCTCCTCCTCTTGCCACCGACGCCCCTCTCGACCGAGCTCGCCTCTCCTCCCCTTTCTCCCCGCCGACGAGCATGACCGAGCATTACCCAGGCGCGGCACCTCTACCAGGCTGACTACCCGGCACCGCCAGACATGCGGGTACTGGGACGTGGAAGCTGAGCGCCGGCGGAGTCCCGGTGCCAACATCACGCCGAGATCGCGCGCATACGGTCCTCGCCGACGAAGGACGTGCGCAACCAGCCGAGGTACGCCCCCGACAGCAACATGTTGTGCAGGGCATACTTAAAACGCCGCCACGCCGAGCAGCTCGCCTCCTCGGCCTCGAGCCCCACATTCGCCACAACTCCAAGGGGCGGCGCCGATGGTGGATTACTGTGGTGTATGGCCCACAGCAAAACAACGAGAAAATTGAGTTCATGCAAGAACTGATAGATATTCGTGAGCTTATTGCGGTCCCGTGGACCGTCCTCGGAGACTTTAACCTCTTGGTAAATCCGGAGGATAAGAAAAATATGTTTGTCAACAGGAGAATGATGGCGATGTTTCGGGCAAAGCTAAATGCTCTAGAGCTAAAGGAGTTATACTTAAATGGCCTGAGGTATACATGGTCTAACGAAAGGACGGAGGTTACTTTCGAGAAGATTGATCATGTCTTTAGTACGGCATCATGGGAGGAGCTATATCCAACTTGTCATCTCACAGCTCTTGGCTCTGCCATCTCGGACCACTGTCCGTTACTTTTAGACCTGACAATGGACTTGTGCATGGGGAGGAGATTCAAGTTTGAATCATTTTGGACGAAAGCAGCCGGGTTTCAACAATTTGTGGAAGAGGCGTGGGCATCCATACCGCAGGGTGGAAATCCTTACGTGACCCTCGACCTGAAATTGAGGGCGACCGCAAAGAGTCTACAAAAATGGAGCGACAGGTGGATAGGGAACATCAAGTTGTTGATTGGCATCGGTATGGAAGTTATTTACCGTCTTGAGAAGGCAATGGATACACGGGTTCTCTCACCTCAGGAAACGAGTCTACGTCGAGCACTTTTTCGATAAAGAACATTTCATTCAATTGATATATCGAGGTGATACAACCGCATTGAAGAATGCCCGGCTTTTGCATAGCGTGATGCACACAGCCAACATGTCCAACAAGCCTAAAAATGAATATCGTTTTAGAGCAAAAGTAAATCAGTCCAGCCTATGATGGGGCAACGCCTATCCGGAGATTACACCGCCATCCATGTTGGGAGAAAACCTCCCTGGCTGTATGCTCCAGCCGTGTAGACGCCATCATAAAAAAGTCTCTGTCCTCCGGCCTCTGCAGGATAGACCACGTACGGAGCCATCGCGTACACGCATGGATAACCTGCACAGGAGATGAAACACATTTATTGTTAAAAATCACATCATTTCTGGTGAGCCACAGTGCCCAACATAAGGCAGCCGCTCCCACGAGTAGATGTGCAGAAAATTGTTTATCGATACCCCGCAACCAATTGCCGAACATGTTACGCGCACTACGTGGGGGATATAGATTTGAAGCTACTTGAACTATGGCCCAGACTACACGAGTAAACTTACACTCAAAAAATAAATGTTTGATGGACTCGTCATGTTGGCAAAAGACACATGTCTTGCTACCTTGCCAGTTGCGTCGTGCCAAGTTATCTCTAGTTAAGATGACCCCTCTGTTTAAAAACCAGAGGAATATCTTCACCCTTAGGGGAATTTTGAGCTTCCACAATTTCTTGTTATCAACGGGTACATCAGTGTGGGTCATTGCATCATACAAGGATTTGACTGAAAAGGTACCATTCTGATGCAAATTCCATCGGAACTTGTCTGGTTCGCCTGACAGCTGAATGGCCTCCAGACGATTGAGTAATTCATTCCATGCTACCAGACGAGGCCCAATAAGGTCCCTACGGAAAGAAATATCAGGGTTTTCTTGTCCCAATACTTGTTTGATCGTGACTAATTTATGTCTGACGATCCTATACAAGCTAGGATATTGCACCATAAGAGGAGTGGCCCCCAGCCAGGTGTCTTCCCAGAATCGAACCTGAGAACCATCCCTAACCGAGAAAGTAGCAAATTGAAAAAGGAATTCCTTGGCCTTCATCACGCCACTCCAAAAATGTGAATCGCCGGGTTTCCAATGAACTTGAGAAATGGCTTTAGACCCCACGTACTTGTTACGAATGATTTCCTGCCATACTACATTCTCAGTGAGTAGTTTGTATACCCATTTAAGCACTTAAGCAAAAACTTCTTGGGCTCTGCTCTCTAGAGCATACGATCGCAAGGCAACGGTCTAGGATTCTGGTACTTCGGCAAGGGGATGCAAATACCCGTTTCTTCCACCAGCACGCATGTCATAGGCAAAGGAGGAATATGATCACAGTGATCAGAAATGGGACTACAATTGCCACAACCAAAGATGAGATTTCAAAGGAAGTGGATAATTATTTTTCCAATATGTTTGGCACGGCCCCACGACAGGGTCATCCCATTAATCTAGACTCACTGCAATGGACAACCAGGGACCTGTCACACCTTGAGGCTCCATTCACAGAGGAAGAAGTGGAGCGTGTGGTTAAGAAGATGCCTCTTAACAAAGCACCTGGGCCCGACGGGTTTACTGTAAGGTTCTACTCTTCCAGCTGGCATATAATCAAAGGCAACTTAATGAGAGCTTTGCAAGACTTCTATGATGGAGATATGAGGGGCATGCCAGCTGTCGGTGTCAAAACCGGCGGATCTCGAGTAGGGGGCCCGAACTGTGTGTCTAGGCGGATGGTAACAGGAGACGAGGGACACGATGTTTTACCCAGGTTCGGGCCCTCTCGATGGAGGTAAAACCCTACGTCATGCTTGATTAATATTGATGATATGGGTAGTACAAGAGTGGATCTACCGCGAGATCAAGGAGGCTAAACCCTAAAGCTAGCCTATGGTATGATTGTTGTAATGTATGTTTTCCTACGGACTAAAGCCCTCCGGTTTATATAGACACCGGAGGAGGCTAGGGTTACACAGAGTCGGTTACAATGGTAGGAGATCTACATATCCGTATTGCCAAGCTTGCCTTCCACGCCAAGGAAAGTCCCATCCGGACACGGGACGGAGTCTTCAATCTTGTATCTTCGTAGTCTTGGAGTCCGGCGGACGATGATAGTCCGGCTGTCCGGACACCCCCTAGTCCAGGACTCCCTCAGTAGCCCCCGAACCAGGCTTCAATGACGATAAGTCCAGCGCGTATATAGTCTTCGGCGTTGCAAGGCGGGTTCTCCCTTCAAGTTCCATGTACCTGCTGAACAGTGTCCGGCCTCATCATAAATAATGTGTTCCTCGGCTTCTACGTCAAATAATGGCCCTTTACCACGCGTCGCACGAATGCGAAAAGCCAGGGTGTCTTTTACGTTTCACCCCCTAGTCGTGCGAGTCACCCGCCTACAAAAGAGGCAAAAATCCAGATCCAAATCACACCATCTTCCTCCCGCGAATACTTCATCGGAGCGCCTTTGACCTAAAAATCCATTCCATCATGGACTGTCGACGCAGCTCCTCTTCTCGCGCTCCCAGCCCACCGCCAGGGGATTGGAGGAGGTGCTCTGTTCCGCACAAGGAGCTAGTGAAGCTCCAAGCGGGGGGATACCTCCCTCCGGCCTTCATGGTCCCGGTTCGAGCCGGGCTGGTCACTTATCAAGGTGGGAGGCAAGCGGAGGCTACCCCAAGCCCCAATAAGGGGGAGCGAGTATGCTTCGTCCCTTATCTGATAAGGGGACTCGGATTCCCAATACATCCGTTCCTCCGCGGGCTCCTGGAGTTCTACGGACTCAAGCTCTACCACCTCACACCCGCCTCTGTCCTGCATATCGCGGGCTACGTAGCTCTTTGCAAGCTGTTCCTGGGCATTGAGCCCCATTTTGCATTGTGGAAGAGGTTGTTCTGCCTCGTACCCCGTTCTCACGAGGGTTCCATATATCAAGTGGGCGGCGCCGAAATATGGCGCATCGCCGGGACCGGATACCCATCCGGTACTCCCAAGAAGGCGTCCGAAGACTGGCCTTCAGAGTGGTTTTACATAGGAGACGCTCCGCTGCCGGACCCAGTCTGGATTGGCCTCCCGGAGTTTAGTGCTGCTCCTCTGAAGAAATGCCTCAGCTGGCGCCCACGGAGCCCCCGTTTGGAGGAAGACAAGAGCGTCCATTACTTGATGGGCCGAATAAGATTACTGGCCCATTCTGGGTTGACCATGATTGGAGTCATGGCGATATGCATCACGCGGGGGGTACAACCATTGCAATATAGAGGCCACCCTATGTGGGATTTCAACGGGGAAGACGATGCTACCCGTCATGGCCGCAAAGGGCCGGATTCGACCGAGGACCTGGTAAAGATCCTGTCCAGTCTGTACAAGGGGGAGAAGGAGGACTTCCTTCGAACGAACCCTTTAAATGGGTTCTCCATGAACAACCCTAGAGGATGGGTAAGCGAACACTTTTAACGGCTCAACCCATGCTTTCGAAGCTTAGGCTTCTTACATTATGTCTTCGGCGCAGGATCTATGCCGGACTGTGGAGGACATGGTAAGTCCTGCTCCGCAACCCGAGGATCCAGAAAGATCCCTGGATCCGGCCTCTGAAGAGGATCCGGACATCAAGGTGGAGCTGATCGACGAGGTATTTCACCAGCTCAGCATGGATAATGCTTTGGTTGCCATTACGGCGGACTACCCCGGACTGTATCCGGCTTCCCAGGTGACTGTGACCGAGGTCCGGACACCATTATCTCTTCCTTTCCCATTTCTAACCTTCGCGAACGATGGTATTTTACAGGAAGCGCCTTCACGGCGGGAAGCCGAGCCCACGGCGGCTGACCAACAGAGGTCAGTCCGGACCAGTAGGCGAAAAAGGAGCGCAGTGCGGACGGAAACGTCGCCGCAAAGGTATAGCTCGTATTTGAATTTTCAGAGCGACGTTCCTAGGAAGCGTCTGAGTGCTCATGATCTTTATAGGAGAAAAAGCGCTCGCTAGACTGCGGGCGCGGAAGTTGCTGATCCAACCTACACCGGCCAGGCTCCAGCGCCCGGCCTGGAGGGGGAGGCAAGCGCAAGACGCGGGCCGGATCCTTCTCCAACGGAGGACACCGACAGACTGTCCGCCACCAAGTCTGAGGTGGAGAGCGCCATGAACCATAGGCGCCGCCGGACAATATTTCGTGAAGCGTGCTTCTCCCCCGAGGCATTGGACGCCTTTAACACAGGGGACGCACATCTCCGTGCCGCTCAAGATGGTTTTACCAGAGCCACGGAGCAGTATGTGAAAGACATATGGGTAAAGGATTTTTAATGGTTATATATGCCAGTAGCCCCCGAGACTTAAAGTAGTTATGTTAACTGATTTAAGGATCATTTGAAACGCAGGCTCTTACCGAGAAGAATGCCCAGCTGTCTCAGGAGCTGCAAGAATGCAAGGCCCAACTGGAGGCCGCACTTGCTGCCGCAGGAGGAGACGCAGAGACCCCTCCTGGTAACACATTTTTATTAATAAATATAAGCGCTGTGCGGCCTGCGCGCAAGTCTAATAGTGACATTGCAGGTGCCGTCGGACAAGATCCGGACAGCTTAAGGCCGGCGAGAGGGTGCTGAATAGGGTGCAGCAAGAAAGGAACAAGCTCCAAGATGCCAACGCCAAGCTCGGAGAAGAGCTGAAAGGCGCTCAAGCCGGGCTGTCCAGCTCTGTTAAGGAGAATCAGCGGCTTCGTCGCGGCATTTATAGTAAGTGCTTAAGCGGACTCTTTTGAAAAGAAGAGTTTGGCGAGGAAGTCAATTGACATAATATGTCTTGTAGGTATACTCACAGGTTGCCCTGCGGAGGAGATGCCCATATCAACGGGTGATCAACTTCCCGAGCTGTTGCAACTGCTCGAACGAGTTCGGCAGGCAATGAGCGGCATCGTCCAGGCTTTATGGCCATCCCTCTCCCTACCCGAGGGCCTTGGGGAGCTTGCGGAGAAGCTTCGGGGAGTGCGGCAGCGCTTCCGTTTATGGAAGATTTCGGCTTGCCATCAAGGTGCCAGGGAGGCTTGGGCCATGGTGAAGACGCGTTACAAGAAGGCGGATCCCAACCACATGGCCGAAGTTGGACCGGTGGGGCCCGATGGGAAGGAGATCCCTGTGAGTTTAGTATATAGCCAAGTAGAGTTGGCTGCTAAATTTTCCCAACGGGACTGTAAGTTAGACAGCCTATTAGACGGGATTGAGGAGGAATACAATCAGTAAATTTGACAATGTATGTTTTCCTTTAAAGTGACATGTGAAATGCCTTCTAGCCGGATTGTAGATCGTTTGTCTTTGCCGACCTTTTCGCTTCAACCTCGGGACCCTAGAGTCCGGAGTGTGTCCGAATACCTCTTTGGTTAAGAAACAACCGTGGTATGCATGGAGACCAGGCGTAGGGGTCATTAGTGCTTTATCAGACAAGTGCCCAACTAGTTATGTTATATTACATGGTTAGTAAGAAACATCTTCCAGGGAGAATAGTTCCGTTAAGGGTTCCTTTCCCTGGGAGGCATGCCCTAAAGTGCATGTCCGGACTGCAAAGAAAGCAGAAAAACATCTGGGGGCGGATCAATAAATAGGTAAAAAGTCATATTTTAAGTCACCGACCGAATATTCCCTTAAGAACGCTAGCTTTCGGCTTCACCCAGTCTGAGGTACACATCCGGCTGACCCGGCAGTAAGAATTGCAGAGGTGCTCCCTTTACCTCCTAGCCGAACAATCGGGAACGTAGGGGTAAGCACAGGAGCCAGGCAACCCAGCTTGGCCAAAACTTAAGTCATATCGATGCATATAATGGTGAGTAAAAGGTACATGTGGAAGCTTGACACATGTGCTGGGTATGGAACCCTTATAATTAAGCTTCTGTAAAAGAAGCCCCCAGGAATAATGAGTGCGGATGGCACATCACGTGTATGCGAAAAATGCGAAAATAGGCCCGTAAGGGCTTGTGAATAAAAAGGTATGAAAAGAGAAACAAAAGACAGCCGAAGTGTAAAAGTTTGGACGGGGGAAGGGGACGAACTCTTAGTCCGGTGCTAGGCATAGAATCGTCGGAGGCGGGCTGCGTTCCATGGGTTCGGCTCGAGTCGGTTATCCGACGCATTTCGTAGACGGTACGCTCCGCCGGTCAGGACTTGATCGATAATGAAGGGACCCTCCCATTTGGGCTTGAGCTTGTCCTTTTTCTTGTCCGGCAGGCGTAGAACTAGTTCACCAACGTTGTAAGTCTTGGCCCGTACTTCTCTGCTTTGATATCTTCGGGCCTGTTGCTGATAGAATGCGGAACGAGCCTTGGCGACGTCGCGTTCTTCCTCCAGTGTGTCCAAGCTGTCCTGCCGATCAAGCTCGGCCTCTCTTTCCTCGTACATGCGCACTCGAGGTGAGTCATGAATAATGTCGCAGGGCAAGACTGCCTCTGCGCCGTATACCATAAAAAATGGTGTGAATCCGGTAGTGCGGTTAGGCATTGTCCGCAGCCCCCAGAGTACGGAGTCGAGCTCCTCGACCCAGTGCGTGTCAGATTTAGTAAGTGACCGCACTAGTCTGGGTTTAATGCCGCTCATTATTAGACCATTTGCTCGTTCCACTTGACCGTTGGTTTGAGGGTGATAGACTGAAGCGTAGTCTAGCTTGATGCCCATATTCTTGCACCGTGACTTAACCTCGTCGGCTGTGAAGTTCGTGCCGTTGTCGGTGATGATGCTGTGGGGGACTCCGTAACGGTGTACTACCCCGGATATAAAGTCTATCACTGGTCCGGACTCTGCCGTTTTGACTGGTTTGGCCTCTATCCATTTGGTGAATTTATCCACCATGACCAATAGGTATCTTTGCTTGTGGGTTCCCCCTTTAAGGGGTCCAACCATATCAAGCCCCCAGACCGCGAACGGCCAGGTAATGGGTATAGTTTTGAGGGCGGTGGGCGGCATGTTGCTCTGATTAGCAAAGAGCTGACAACCAACACATTTCTGGACTAAGTCCTGGGCATCTGCCCGGGCCGTCGACCAATAAAATCCTGTACGGGATGCCTTTCCTACAAGGGCCCGGGCTGCTGCGTGGTGTCCGCCTAGTCCGGCATGAATTTCAGCCAGGAGGTTTCGCCCTTGCTCTTCGGAGATACACCTTTGAAGGACTCCGGTTGTACTTTTCTTATAAAGTTCTCCCTCATGGACCTTGTAGGCTTTCGATCGCCGGACTATGCAGCGGGCCTCGTTTTGGTCTTCGGGAAGTTCCTGCCTAAGCAAGTAGGCTAGGAATGGTTCTGTCGACGGGGCGATTACTGCCATTATGATGTGGGCTGAAGGTGTTATGTCATCGGCTGGATCGCCGATTGGCGCGGTTTTTTCCGGTTTGTCACTTCCGGGCTCCTCTTCCCATAGAACGGATGGCTTGAAGAGCCGTTCCAGGAAGATATTTGGAGGGACAGCATCACGTTTGGCACCGATGCGTGTCAGTACGTCGGCCGCTTGGTTATTATCTCGGGCTATGTGATGGAATTCGAGTCCTTCAAACCGAGCTGACATTTTTAGGACAGCGTTGCGATATGCTGCCATTTTTGGATCCTTGGCGTCAAAGTCTCTGTTTATTTGGGATATTGCAAGGTTTGAATCCCCGCGCACCTCTAGGCGTTGAATGCCCGTGGAGACTGCCATCCGGAGACCATGTAACAGGGCCTCGTATTCGGCTGCATTGTTGGAGTCCGTGTACATTATTTGAAGTACATACTGGACTGTGTCTCCGGTTGGGGACGTCAATACGACGCCAGCCCCCAGTTCGGCCAACATTTTAGAGCCGTCGAAATGCATAGTCCAATTGGAGTATGTGCCGTACTCTTTAGGGAGTTCGGCTTCGGTCCATTCGGCGACAAAGTCCGCCAAAACTTGTGACCTTATAGCTCGCCGAGGTTTGTAAGTTATGTCGAATGGTAAGAGCTCAATGGCCCATTTTGCAATCCTGCCCGTTGCGTCGCGGTTATTTATAATGTCATTGAGTGGTACTTCAGAGGCCCCTGTTATCGAACACTCTTGAAAGTAGTGTCGGAGCTTCCGGGACGCCATGAACACCGCATATGCTATCTTCTGATAGTGCGGGTAACGGGAACTGCAGGGGGTCAACACAGTGGATACATAATACACTGGTTTTTGAAGAGGGAATTTGTTCCCTTCTGTCTCTCGTTCGACGACGAGGACCGCGCTTACAACTTGATGCATTGCTGCGATGTATAACAACATTGGTTCGCCCAGATTGGGCGCAGCTAGGACCGGATTTGTTGCCAATATGGCCTTTATTTCTTCGAGTCCGGCAGTGGCGGCATCCGTCCACTTGAAGTGTTCGGTGCGCCTGAGGAGGCGATAGAGGGGCAACGCCTTTTCTCCTAGACGGGAGATAAAGCGGCTTAGAGCTGCCACGCATCCTGTTAATTTTTGTATTTGTTTGAGGTCTTTTGGAATGTCCAACTGTGACAGAGCTCGGATTTTAGCTGGGTTTGCTTCGATTCCTCTACTGGACACGATGAAGCCCAGCAGCTTTCCGGCTGGTACGCCGAAAACACATTTTTCCGGATTCAACTTGATGTCATATGCTCTGAGGTTGTCGAACGTGAGCCTTAAATCGTCTACTAGAGTTTCGACGTGTTTTGTTTTGACGACTACGTCATCTACGTATGCCTCGACTGTTTTGCCGATCTGGGTAGCCAGACATGTTTGAATCATGCGCTGATATGTTGCGCCGGCGTTTTTAAGTCAGAAGGGCATCGTGTTGAAGCAGAATGGTCCGTAAGGGGTGATGAATGTTGTGGCGGCTTGGTCTGCTTCCGCCATCTTGATTTGATGGTAGCCAGAGTATGCGTCGAGGAAACACAATGAATCGTGCCCTGCGGTAGCATCGATAATTTGGTCGATGCGGGGGAGAGGGAAGGGATCCTTTGGGCAAGCCTTGTTGAGGTCTTTAAAATCGACACAAAGGCGCCAGGATTTGTCCTTCTTTGGTACCATTACCAGATTTGCTAGCCAATCCGGATGTTTGATATCTCTAATGAATCCGGCTTCCAATAGTTTGGCTAGCTCTTCTCCCATTGCCTGTCTTTTGGGTTCGGAAAATCGTCGAAGAGCCTGTTTGACTGGCTTGAATCCTTTTAGGATGTTTAGGCTGTGTTCTGCTAATCTGCGTGGGATTCTGGGCATGTCCGAAGGATGCCAGGCGAAAATGTCCCAATTTTCCCGAAGGAATTCGCGCAGTGCGGCGTCTACTTCGGGGTTCAATTGTGCCCCAATGGAGGCCGTCTTTGTTGGGTCCGTTGGATGGACCTGGAATTTTGTTATTTCATCTGCTGGTTTGAAGGAGGTGGACTTGGATCTTTTATCGAGTATCACATCGTCCCTGTTCACCGTAGAGCGCAGCGCGGTGAGTTCTTCTGCCGCTAAGGCTTCGGATAGTGCCTCGAGGGCTAGTGCGGCTGTCTTGTTTTCGGCGCGGAGTGCTATGTCTGGATCACTAACGAGAGTGATTATTCTGCTGGGCCCAGGCATTTTGAGCTTCATGTACCCGTAATGAGGTACTTCTTGAAAAATTGTGAATGCCTCTCGTCCTAATATAGCGTGATATCCGCTGCTGAACGGGGCCACTTGGAACGTGACTTCTTCGGATCTGTAATTGTCCAGCGAGCCGAACACCACATCGAGTGTGATTTTCCCGGTGCAGCGCGCTTCCCGGCTAGGGATTATTCCTCTGAAGGTTGTGCTGCTTCGCTCGATACGGCTCCAATCGATTTCCATTTTTCGCAAAGTTTCCTCATAAATGAGGTTTAGTCCGCTGCCGCCATCCATGAACACTTTTGTCAGTCGAAAGCCGTCCACTATGGGACTAAGCACCAGTGCGGCTGGTGCTCTGGCTGTTCGGACTTTAGGCTCGTCGCTGGCGTTGAAGGTAATAGCTGTGTCGCTCCATGGATTTGCTGTTGCTACTTGGTAGACTTCGGCGAGTTCGCAGATTGTTCGCTTTCGCATATTGTTTGATGCGAAGGTCTCGAAGACTGTTGATACCGTACTGGTGTTGTCGGGGTGGTTTTCCGGGGCTAGAAGCTCCTCGCCACTTTTGGCCACCTGCCGTAATACCCAACATGCTCGAAGGCTATGTGCTGGGACGGCTCCTCCTGTACTATGAAGCTTACAGGGTCCACTAAGCCATCCCTCCGGTACAGTTCCGTGCCCCTTATTGGGTTTTTTCTTTTTTGCATCTGGGGCCTGATTGTGAGGCACCCTTTTGTTGCGGACTGTGGTTGGGGCCGGATTATCCCAAAATTGGTTTTCGGTTTTCCAAAAACTCTCCATCGCACAGTACTTTTGTACTATGGACGCCAGATCGGCAAAACGTGTAATTTTGCGACGATCAATGGCGTTTAATATTCCCTTGTCCGTGCAATTATTGCAGAAGATTGAGATTGCGTTTTCCTCTCGGCAATCCTTTATCCTGTCCATAACCAGGAGGAATCTGGCCCAGTAGTGATGTACTGTTTCAGCGGGCTCTTGCCATATTAGAGATAGATCGCAAATGTCTGGGCGGGTGGGTGGACTAAAGTCCGGATCCCTGCCCCTCTTGTGGCTCAAAGGCCGAGGAGTTTCCGAATTTGGAAGCTTGGGTTGCTGGACACGATCCAGCGAGTCCAGAGCGATGCATGGTTTTAAGTTCAATGCTTCATCGAAGTCCGTCCCTCCGCGGGAATCCGGCATGGAGGGTTCGGGAATCCCGACATGAATAGTTTTCAATACAGGCAGAGAGTTGCCGTATTGGTCCTCTACCACTGCGACGTGGTGGGTGGCCTGGGGAGAGTTAATCTCTCTCAGATCGGTTTTAAGCCCAATCTGGTTGTAGTCCGTAGCGACTCCCAGGGCGGCGATGCGATCCAAGAGCTCGTTAACAGACGAGAGCTCTATTGGATCCAACTGTTCGGCAGCTTTCGAGCTGACGCGAAGATTGCTTCTGACGACTTGAGAGGTCATTGTCGAAGCGGCGGCCGGACAGGCGGTCATAAGAAAACCACCTAGCCGGATAGTTTGGACGGCGGCCAAGGCCCCTTCGGCGAAAACACCGTCTTTGAAGACGGGTGGAGGCATCCTCCCTATCGGTGACGACACAGAGGAACTCTCAATGAAAGCACCAATGTCGGTGTCAAAACCGGCGGATCTCGGGTAGGGGGTCCCGAACTGTGCCTCTAGGCGGATGGTAACAGGAGACAAGGGACACGATGTTTTACCCAGGTTCGGGCCCTCTCGATGGAGGTAAAACCCTACGTCCTGCTTGATTAATATTGATGATATGGGTAGTACAAGAGTGGATCTACCACGAGATCAAGGAGGCTAAACCCTAAAGCTAGCCTATGGTATGATTGTTGTAATGTATGTTGTCCTACGGACTAAAGCCCTCCGGTTTATATAGACACCGGAGGAGGCCAGGGTTACACAGAGTCGGTTACAATGGTAGGAGATCTACATATCCGTATTGCCAAGCTTGCCTTCCACGCCAAGGAAAGTCCCATCCGGACACGGGACGGAGTCTTCAATCTTGTATCTTCGTAGTCTTGGAGTCCGGCGGACGATGATAGTCCGGCTATCCGGACACCCCATAGTCCAGGACTCCCTCACCAGCCATAAATAAAACCATCATAACGTTGTTGCCCAAAAAAGATGGTGCAGTGGACGTCACGGACTATCACCCTCTGAGCTTGCAACATGGATCCAGTAAATCCTTGATAAGGTGCTTGCGACGAGGCTTGCGGTGGAGCTGCCGCAAATTGTGGCAAAGCGCAAAAGTGCATTTGTGAAGGGCCGGTCGATCCACGACAACTTTATGTTCGTACAATGCTCTGCACGAAGGTTACATGCGTTAAAAGCCCCGGGGGTGATGGTAAAATTGGATATCTCAAAGGCTTACGGCTCGGTGCAGTGGCCATTTCTTCTGGAGGTTCTCCATGTGCTTAGGTTTGGTCATCGGTGGAGATAATGGATATGCGGGGTTCTGGCAACTTCATGAACTAGAATCATGGTAAATGGAACACCTGGGAGGCCTATCCTCAACTGCATCGGCCTAAGGCAAGAGGATCCTATCTCCCCCATGCTCTTTGTCATGATTATGGAGCGACTTCAACGCATGTTCGAGTTAGCAATGGAGAGATGACTTCTGGCTCCGCTAGCGAACACAGGAATGAAACACCGACTCTCCATGTACGCAGACGATGTTATGGTCTTCGTGAAACCAAATGAAAGATACCTCCAAGTGTGTGTCGCTCTTTTGCATATCTTTGGAGAAGCCTCGGGAATGCACATCAACCTGGCAAAGAGCGCAGCCTATCTGATCCGGTGCATGGCTGAAATCATGGAGACGGTGCAGAGGATAACTGGATGCAAGGCTGCTACGTTTCCTTGCAAGTATTTGGGGATGCCACTCACCGCTCGGAAGCAGTCAGCGACTCAGCTCGTCGGGCTGGTGGACCAACTTGTTGGACCTCTTCCCAAGTGGAAGGCAACAAAGATGCCGAAGAGTGGATGGTTGCTCCTGATTAAGTCCATTTTATGCCAGATCTCGGTACACTATATGCTTGCAATTGATCTACCGAATCTGTTTTTGTTATTTTTCCTATGCCTCATTAGCATATATCCTTCATACGAAACATGTTAATAAAGACAAAAAAAGGTCTTTAATTAGAAAGTATCAAGTAGTACTTCTTGAACTACCGAATCTGTTTTTGTTATTTACAATGTATACATTTGCTAATTTTGAGCTTTTGACCATGTTTCCTTCATAGACATTAGAGTTCACAAAAAACTTTCTGATGAAACATGCCTGGGTTTATCAATAGGCCGTTGCAGACAATACAGTATATCTTGGGTTTATCAGTAGTTCACAAAGATCACCGACAATTAATATGGATCGGAGGGAGTAGCTTTTTAGCTTGTATTTGCCTTGTTGATATAAAAAGGAAATGGAATTTACTTGATGTAATATTGTCAAGTGGCTTCCGTTATTGAGAACGTAACACAGCGTTTGCTTTACCAGTTGTCTGAGTTCTGGATGTGGCACTAGTAAGAAAATCCCTATAGGCAACCACCTGATAGTGGCACTGGTCACTAGGGCCACGCTACTGCTACTGAGTAGTAGCACGGGTGAAAACAACGTGCTATTGATACAGAGTAGTAGTAGCGCAGGAGCAGCAGACCCGCGCTACTAATAAGTGGACCCCACCGTGCTCGCCCAGATAGGCCACAGTTGCAGCGTGTGACCAAAAACCCGCGTTGCCACTAACACTACTGGAATTAGCTTATTTGCCATCTGCCACTTCTTTGTCGTCTGCTGGCTGACAGCAAAGAAGGTTTTTGCGATGCAATGATCTCGAAACCTTATCCCCTCCCGCGTCGCTCCCGTGGGCGACGGGGAGGGCGACGTTACCACCGCCGCTAGCGCCCCCCCTCCTCCCGCCTCCTCCTCCCTCACCGCCGCCAAAGGCCGGGGCCGGGCGAAGCCCGGTCGCCGGCAGCGGCGGTGGGGGCCCATTCGTCCCTTCGTGCGGGGTGGCCGGCACGGGCCGACAGCTCCGGACTGGGTGGTGGCGCTCCCGTGGGGCTCCTCCGCGCGGCGTCGCATCAGCGCTGGTGGTGGCGCGCGGGTGCGGTGGTGGCGCGACGGGCCACGTCCTGGTGGTGCTCGGCCGCGTGGTGAAGGCTGGCGGCTGGATCCAGTCGCGGTGGGTGCGGGCGGCGGGCTGCGTGCGGTTGTCCTCATCGTGGTCTGGTGGCGGAGATGGCGGCGCAGCGGATGGATCTCGACTTGCCTCTCCTCTGTTTGGTCGGAGCCGGAGGTGGGCTGTGGCAGATGGAGGTGGGTGGCGGCGCGCTTGTCCTGGATCTGGCTAGGGATCGGGGTGGGCGGCGCGGGTTGGGTAGCAGCTTGGCGTGGTTGTTGCTCCGGCCGTGGGCGGCAGCGTGGCGAGGTCCGGCACATGGGCGGTGGCCTCTCGGTGCCGTGGCGGCTACACTGTGGCTTGGTGGCTCCGCCGCGGCGACGGCCGGCTCCCGGCGTCGTCTCGTCTGCGGTCGGACCGTGTCGACCTTCGCTTCATCTTCTCGGCGTCCGGGCTCTACTTCCGTCGAAGGGCTGGCCCGCTCCCAGCTACAGTCCATCGCTCGTCTCGCGTCCGGTGCGGCAGGACCGACCTCGTCTCGCGCACGGTGTTGTAGGACCGAGCTCGTCTCACGCACGATGCAGCAGGACCGATCTCGTCTCGCACATGGTGCCGCAGGACCTAGCTTGTCTCGCGCCCGGTGCTGCAGGACGAGTCTTTGGAGGCCCGGTTTGGCCGGCCTATTGTGTCTCGGTGCTAGAGCTGCCCAGGGGTGGGAAAGGCGTGATCTTCTCGCTCGTCTCTTTGGTTAGGGTAGCGGCGGATCTCGGTGAGGTGGTGTCAAGGTCTTGGATGCCGGGGTGGCGGCCCTGGGGGTGGTTTCGCGGTGCTCATGGGCAGAGCCCGTGGCTTGGTGATGCCCGGTGGCCATGGCCGTGTGGGCGGCGTGGTAGCCGGGGTGTGGCGATCGGTGGTGGTGAGTGTTGGCCGGGGTGAAAACCCGTTCTATCTTCGGACGGACCGACGATGGCAGAGCATGTTCCCTTCTTGAAGGCGTCATCGCGGCTCTCGCTGCCCTTCGTGTGGTTCTAGGGGAAACTCTGATCTTCGGATCGGGTGGTGGCGGCACACCGGTGCCGTATCCTTCCTGAAGGCACCGTCTTAGAGCCCATGGTTCGTCGTATGCGGCTTCGTCTCTTCGCGATAGTGCTAGGAGTGGTGTTGTTGCGCTCAGCGCCTATGTATTCTGCCTTGGGTGTGTGCGTGTGTTGTGGTGGCGTGCGTTTGTATCGGATGATGATGATCTTTGCTTTATATATAAAGCGGGGTGGAAGCCTTTTTCGGCAAGGTCTTTGCTGTCAGCCACAAGAAAACAGACGGCAAAGAATTGGCTGATGGCAAACAAGGTCTTTGCCATCAGTCAATTCTTTGCCGTTTGCTGGCTGACGGCAAAGAATCTTTGCCATCGGCCAGCAGACGTCAAAGTGGTGGGTGGGTCCAGATATTGTCTAATCGTATACGATCTACCGGCCCCACCTCTTTGTTGTCCGCCAGCGGCCAGCAAAGAATCTTTGCCAACCGTTGGCGGACGGCAAAGAGGTGGGCATGTTAACGGCCATCCCGCTCCCGTCCTCTCTCTCTTCTCTCACACTGTCTCTCATTCCCATCCCCACCCACACCCGTGATGCCGCCGCCGACTCCGTCTTAGCCGGCCGCCCCGCCGCCCTGCACCCCTCCCCTGCGGCGCCCCGACCTCCACCGCGCCCTCGCCGCCCCTTCCACGTCGGCCCGCCCCCTCCCCCCCGCCCCTCCCCTCCATCGCCATCCCCCACCCACACCCGCGCCGCCGCTGACCCCGTCCGTCGCCCCGCACCCCTCCCCTATGGCGCCCAGATCTCCACCGTGCCCCGGTTGCCCTTTCCATGTCGGCCAGCCGCACCGCGGCCGTCCCCGCCACGTCCCGCCGCGGCCGTCCCCGCCCTGTCGCCGTTCCCGCCCCGTCGCCGTCCTCGCCCCGTCCCGCCGCGGCCGTCCGGCCTCCACCTCCACCGGGTCGCTGCCTCCTCCAATGGCCACCGCGGCCGTTCGGTCTCCCCTCCACCGGGTCGCCGCCTGCTCCTATAGGTGAGCTCCTCCGACCCCCCCCCCCCCCCCCGTTTTTTTGTTTAATTAGTTTTTTTCCTTTACTTTAGTTTCTGTTTTAGTTATAGTTTTAGTTTAGTTTTAGTTTCAGTTTAGTTTTAGTTTTAGTTTTAGTTTATTTTAGTTTAATTTAGTTTATTTTAGATTAGTTTTAGTTTCAGTTTATTTTAGTTTAGTTTATTTTAGATTAGTTTTAGTTTTAGGTTAGAAGAAGAAGAAGAGTAGAAGGAGGAGGAGGAGGGAGGAACAGGAGGAGGGAGAAGAAGAAAGAAGAAGAAGAAGAAGAAGAAGAAGAAGAAGAAGAAGAAGAAGAAGAAGAAGAAGAAGAAGAAGAAGAAGAAGAAGAAGAAGAAGAAGAAGAAGAAGAAGAAGAAGAGGAGGAGGAGGAGGAGGAGGAGAAGAAGAAGAAGAGAAGAAGAAAAGGAAAAAAGAGACCCCGACCCCGACCCCCGACACCCCGGCACGACACCCCGACCCCGACTCTCGACCCCCGACACCCTGACACCACACCCCGACACCACACCCCGACCCCGACCCCGACCCGCGACGACCTCCGACACCCTGACACACACCCCGACCCACACCCCGACCCCGACCCCGACATCCTGACACCACACCCCGACCCACACCCCGACCCCGACCCCGACACCCTAACACCCCGACCCCGACACAACACCCCGACACCCCGGCACGACACCCCGACCCCGACCCCCGACCGCCGACACCCTGACACCACACACCGACCCCGACCCCCGACCCCCGACACCACACACCCCGACACCCTGACACCACACCTCGACCCCGAACCCCGATCCCCGACACCCTGACACCACACCCCAACACCCTGACACCACCCTGACCCCGACCCCGACACCCCGACACCCTGACACCCCGATCGACCCCGACATCCTGACACCACACCCCGACCCCGACCCCGACACCCTGACACCCCGATCGACCCCGACACCCTAACACCACACCCTAACCCTGACCCCGACCCTGACGGGGTCATATATTTGTGAATTATGAGTTAGGTCATATATTTTTGGATTTTGTTATGCAAAACATTATATATATATATATATATATATATATATATATATATATATATATATATATATTTGTGTTCATCTGGTGCATTTAAATGTGCAGTTGTTTCGTGGCTGCGAGAGTGTGGTGTTTGACGACCTCCCCGTGCGTTCGACGAGCTCCGCCCCTGCGTTCGTTGGTGAGAACAAATGACATCTCCTCCTCCCCCCTTCATTTGCTCTGTTCCGGTCTTCGTGCCGATGAAACTTGCTAGCTATAGGTGTCAATCTCAGTATGCCTAACCACTATGTGTCTCCCGTTTGAAAGGGTTACATCTATAAATATGCATGCATTTGCATATTTATAATTATGATTCTTTCGAATTATCCAACGTTATCCATGGACAGCTGAGTATATGTAGATTGGGTTCATTTTGCCATATGCTCAGCTCCGGATCCGATGCAGAATTTCGTCAGTGCCTCCTTGTTGTTCTCCGGGTACACATCATCTTTGCTTATTGCCGAGACGTGTATCAGGAGAACAGCGGGGAGGTGCTGCCAAAATTTTGCATCAGATCCGGAGCAGAGCATGGGAAAACAAACCCGATCTGCACATACTTGGGTGGGATTAGGACCTATCCTTACCTATTAGCGTGTAGGTTGCATGGACGTAATAAAACTGACAAACTCCATTAACTGATGGATATGGTTTGCTTAATCATGTATATATTTCTTGTGTGTCCAGTAGGAAGTCAATATGAGTGATCGTGCGTGGATGTACACCGGTTACACTAGTCAGTATGTTTGGACCAAGGAATGGTTAACAAAACCAAGGGGTTAGTTAGAGCCGCATTTGCAAATGGCCAGAAATTAAGCTGGTGCCCTGTGTCCGGTGCGACAACTATAATCAGAGGGACGAGCTTCAAATGAGTAAACACCTGCAGAAGTTTGGTTTTATGCCTGGTTACACGGTCTGGACATTACATGGTGAGTCTGCCCAACGTGCCAGAGCCGAGGTGGTCCGTCGTCGCACCGACGAGCATGGTACCGGGATGGAAGACATGGTGCAAGACCTTGACGATGCTCGGGACTCGGACGAGGAGATGGAGGAATCTGCAAAGGCCTTCACTGAAATGTTGGAGTCCCCAAAACGTCCTCTCCACGAGCACACCGAGATTTGTCAGCTGGACGCCATCTCACAAATAATGGCATTGAAGGCTCAATTCAACTTGGGTAGAGAATGCTACGACGCGATGATGATAGTATTCGGACGATTTCTACCGAAAGGCCATGTGCTACCTGCAAACCTGTACTAGTCAGACAAAATCATCTGTGCTCTTAAGATGCCCTATGAGAAGATACATGCATGTGAGAACGGATGTGTCTAATTTAGGCGTCAGTATGAGGACTTGTACTATTGTCCCATTTGCAAGTCTTCCAGGTATGTTGTGGTAGATAATGGTATGGGTGAGAAGACGCAGACCAAAATACCCATTAATGTTCTTCAGTATATGTCAATTGTACCAAGACTTCAACGTCTTTTCATGGTCAAAGAGACGGCCAGACAGATGACATGGCACAAAACGGGCAAAAGAACCGAACTAGATGCAGATGGGAATGTGATGATGGTGCACACATCGGATGGTCAAGCGTGGAAGCGCTTCGCTGTATTACATAAGGAAAAACGGCAGATCCAAGGCATCCTCGAGTCACCATCAGCACGCATGGGTTCAGTGTGTTTGGTCAGACAGCAGCCCAATACAGTTGTTGGCCCGTGTTTGTAATTCCACTAAATCTCCCCCCCCCCGGGGGGGTAGATTATGCAAAGAAAGAACATTTCCCTGACGTTGATAATTCCAGGGCCAAACTATCTGGGGAAGAATATGAATGTGCACATGCAGCCGCTTACGGACGAATCGCAAGAAGCTTGGGATAGTGGGTTCAAAACATATGATGCCTTTAGCAAACAGAACTTCATAATGCATGTCTTGTAGGAGATATTCCCTAGAGGCAATAATAAATGATATTATTTATCTCCGAGTTCATAATTATGTTTATGTTCCATGCTATAACTGCAATGATTCTCGAGTCTACAATACCCACGAGGCTCGGAGGAAGATTCATATGCACGTGTGGAATAATAAACGGTAAGAAGTATTCCTAGTTTGGCCTCTAAGACTAGCTCAAGTGTTGCATGATGGTTCCGTTTTCCTGATCATGGGCATGTCTATGCTAGCAACTTTGAGGGCACAATGTTAAGAAAACATTTGTGTTGAGTCGACCCGGTTTGATGTTATGCTATGAGATTCATTCGTCACAAGTTAATGGTAAATAACACAGAGATGGTTAACGTTTGCATGATTCCTTAGACCATGAGAGTATCGAGTTTCTTCATGCTTGCTTCATGAACTTTGGGGTTGGTTAAACGTCATCCGTAAATGGGTGGGTATTACGGTGGCTTACGGGTTCATGGAAAAGTGTGTCAAGTAACTTGATAGCTCAAGATTGGGATTTTCTCCTCCAACGATGGAGAGATATTCTCGGGCCCTCTCGGTGTTACGGTATCCATCATCGTCTGGCCAGACACAGTGTGATTTGATCACAGGGATGCCGGAACACGGAAACGAGAAAAGAGAACAAAACAAGGAACGAGGTAACTAGCATAGTGGACAATTTGTTGATCCACGGGGATGGAAGTAAATATCACCTCGGGTCTTTGTAACATATCACGTAGCAACGGGAATAGCACATGACAACTGGAGGTTCACTCGAATATTCATTCGTGTGGGTAGAGGGGTCAATATGGGTGTCCACGGCTCCGATGTTGATCATTGATCGGAAGGGGTTCCGGCTCATGTCTATACTTCACCGAACCTATAGGGTCACATGCTTAAGGGTCATCTATCTGCTGAATACTAGACAGGGAGTCTGAGAGAAAAGCACCGAAAAAAGTTTCGGACACCGGAATGGTTTCGGACACCGGAATCGCACCGCAGAGAGAGGTCATCAGATAAGTTTGATGATACCGAAAAGTTGTTTCGGGATATACCATTAAGTCAAATTGGTTTCGGCACATGCCTGATAATTCTTGGAGGGTGCCAGAATCATTCTGGAAGCTTTTTGGAATTTTCTGAGATAAAAACTGGAAATGTTCCGGAGCTGCCGGAGCCACTTCATATGCGTTTCGCATATGAAAATCACTAAAATGTAATTGTTCCAGAACACGTTGAAAATCATTATGGTGGGTATTGGAAATGTTCTAGGCCCACATAAATATTTTCGGTTCGAACGGACGCTGAAAAATGTCGTCGTGAATAGTGAAAGTGCTTTTTGGGATATTTATGGAAAGCCACCTTTTGGGGCTTTTCCCAAAAGGCTTTTAGAAGGACTTGGGGATCAAGGAACCCCCTTTGGGGGGCCCCCATGAAGGTGTGACGTTGGAGGGTGCAGCTCCTCCATGGGGCTCCACTTGACATCCCTTTATGCCCTTTATGCCCTTAATGTGTGACATAAAGTGTGGGCATTTTGGGGTTTTTCATGTGCCCCTACCCCTTGGGTTTTTCCTATAAATAGAGGTGGAGAGGCACTCTCCACACTCATCCCTTTGCTCTCATACAAGTGCCATGCAATGATTTGGCTTCTTCTCTCCCTCCCAGCGAAATAGTTTCGTAGAGCCGAAAGGTTGTCTGGGTTCCCGCAGGAACTAGTTCTGGACGGCGAAGCCCTGTCGGATAGATGACACCGTATGTGTGCAACTCTGTAGAGAGATCGTAGTTTCAGTCTTAGTTCGTGAGTGCCTCCCGAAGGTCTGTCCGTGTGACCGTCCGAATTTTGAAGGTCCTCCCGAAGGGCTGTCCGAGTGACCGTTCGAGTTTCGAAGGTCCTCCCGAAGGGCTGTCCGCGACACCGTCCGGGGGGCTGCTCGACCGCCTCCCGAAGGGCTGTCTGAGGAGCAGATGAGGGTTTACATCCTCGCGGTTAGGAGGTTGTAAATCCTAGCTGCAGGGATCTGCACCGCCGATCGTCATTGACTCTACTTCCCGCTGCGCTACGAGTCGGTAACGAAAAAGATCAAACCATGTATGCAGTTTCCATAGTGGTCCTGGGTTGGTGCGTAGGTTGGAAAATTTTTGTTTTCTTCTGCGTTCCCCTACAGTGGCATCAAGAGCCGTGCTATGCGTAGATGCAGGTTACAATCTAGAATACATGGAGATGTATGGGTATTGCATAATATAATTTTGGAGTAGATGAGATCTATTGCTGAAAATTATTTATGCGGGTGACAGATGAAATCTGTTACCCGACGTTCTTGTTGCTTCCCTAGAATTTGCGTTTGCTCAATCTCGAGACAGCATGGTGGAACTTGACAAAGTTCTGGCAATCCGTGATCAAGATTGATCATGGAAGTGCTATCAGTTCTTTGGTAGCTGCGGTTTAAGTCAAAACCTTAGAAGCCACGAAAAACCAGTTTTTGCATGAACCGATTAGAGGCGTCTAACTTGGTTTTGCAGGATGGTTTGCTTGTGATGTGGTATAGTAGTGCTCATAATAATCTGATTATGTATGAGATGTCTATATGATGTAAATTGATTAAACATGACCTGTGTGTCATGATTTGGCATGATGGCTGGAGCCATATGATTACACTTCAAATGACCTACATGTCAACCTTGTGTAATGCATTATTTTATTAGCTATAGAGATAGCGATATTATCTGGTGCACCGACAAGGTGGTGGCAATCTTCACGAAGGTGAACGCCGACGCGAATGCCGAAGACGAAGAAATGAAAGACTTCTCCGTCAGAAAGGGCTATACCATATCATGCTAATTATGAATTGCCTGAGATGTTTATCCCTTTAATGCACCCTTCTTGATTGCGCCATAGTCGCTTTTTATTAGGGTGATCTCTCACAAAAAAATATCAAGTAGTTAGTATTCTCCCAAGTGTAGCACGGTCACGGCACCTAACTTTTCGGGGTGCGCCATGTCCACATGGGTACGAACGATTAGGGATGTGTGAGGCGGGTGAGGTCAGACCTCGCAGCGTGATCACTTGATTGTCTTGACGTTCTAGCTTGATCGTCCTGAGCTCGGAACACAAGCATCGAAAGATGAACAAGAGTCACATAGAGATGTGATCGGCAGGTTTGCCCACCAATTGAAATTCTCGTCATCGGTGATGTCCACATCAATGGCGTTGAATTGAAATGTGGATCTTCAATCACTCACAATCAATTATGAGAGATATTGATTTGAGTGGGAGCGCACTGTAGAATTAACTTGTTTAATTCTCAGTGCAATTAATTCTGAACACTGTCAAGTGTGATTTGCTAATAGTTATAGAATAATTGCTCGCGTTTCCACCTTCCCTATTAAAATTGAATAGCTGTTAAATATCTGGTTAAAACTTTAGGGTTGGTAATGTAATGTGAGGATTGTCCTCAAGAGTGTCGATAAGGACTTTGTCCTATCGCATACTTTCGGTATTCTCCCGCTAATGCTATGGATCATGTGACTCTCGTCCTTCGATCCAAAAGCTAGAATTCCGTTTTCAGTCAAGTGCAATATGTTTGCTTCCATGAGACCCGAACTTCGAAAGTTTGGATAGTTATGTGATATTCATGGAATCTGAAAATCATTTTTAGACACAAACAAAGGCTAACAGATATGTGATATCCAAAGCAATGTTTGTTTTGCAAACTGTTAGTAAAAGTGTTTACTAGGCATTTGACTGATAAGAGAGGGATCCAGAAGAAAGCCTTTCATATGATGAAGTTGGATGCTTTTTCTTGAAGTAGGAGAAATACTAAAAGTTAAACTGTTGGAAGTAAAATGGCAAAAAGAAAAGAAGTCTGGAATATCCAGCTCATGTATGAATGTCATACAAGTTTTTGATGTATAGTAGGCTGGTCAAAGATATAGTTCTTGGGAATTTAATCACTAATTCTTGCGTATTGTGAGTTAATCACAAAGATACCCGCTCGATTGCATTCTGTTACGAATCAATGTAAGAGCTACTATGGCCTAAAAGGCTAGCCAGAAATGAGGTTAAGGTATACACAGGGAACATAGTAAATGTTACTATACCGGTGTATTGTCGTCTGTATTTATTTTCATAATTCATTTAGAGTTTTTCAAACTCTAGCCCATTGCATAAGGTATCTTGCAAGAAGGTTGTTCATAAGAGAACTTTTTATGTTCGATGTTATGAATAACACAAGGGCAATACTTTCATTATGAATGAGATGTATGTTATGAATATTGATAATAATACAATACCTCTGGGTTTACTTACATGATTCATTTTAGAGTTTCATACACTCTAGCCCACTGCATAATGTTTGTTGCAAAATAATTGTTCATAAAAACAACAATTGTTGTTAAGTATTATGAATAACATGAAGGGCCATGCTTCCATCCAAGATGGGATGTATGTTATGAATATTGATGGTAATATGATACATCCATAACACTGACGCTAAATGCCGCAAGACTAAAAGAATACCACACAAGTGTGGCACTACATTTTGTCACATTGGAGAAACCCGCATGGAAAATTCCATTATAATGGACTTTGAAGTCGTTTTATTTTTGAATCATCTGACACTTGCAACTTTCCTCCGAAAAGTGAAGTGACTAAAATGCCGTTCACAAGCCATAAGGAACGAACAACAAACTTATTGGTGATCATACATTTGATGTGTGTAGTCCGATAAGTGTTGTTAGTAGTGGATTTATCTATCTTCAGAAATGACTCAAGTAGATATATGGATATTTACTTGATGAGACGTAAGTCTGGATCTTTTGAAATCATTCGAAAGGTTTTCAAAAATGAAGTAGAAGTTATTGTAACAAGAAAATTACGTTTCTACAATTTGATTGCAGAAAGGAATATTTGAGTTACAAGTTTAGCGAATGTCTGATGAGTTGTGAAAGGGGTTTCATAAACTTGCACCTCCCGGAACACCACTGCAAGTGAAAAGGCCGTGGAGATGTAATCGAACCATTTATGACATGGTAAGATCAAAGATGACATAAATAAAATTGCCATTATCCCTTTTAAAGAGTGATGCTTTAGAGACTGCGGCTTTTACACTGAAAAGAGCTCCGTCGGGTCTGTTGAAATGACACCATGGTATGGTACGCCCAACCATGTTATATCTTTTCTTAAACATTTGGAATATGGGGTTTGTGTAAATGTTACAGACCTATTCCAAATCAGACAAGTGCTACTTTGTAGGTTATCCCAAGTCATTGGGTATTCCCCCACCACTATACCGAGGCAAATAGTTTTGCCACGAAATGGTATGCTTTTAAAGAGAATGGTTCTTTCAAAAAGGGTGAGTGGGAGGACAGTGCAAACTCGACGAGATAACAGTATCTTCGTCATCAGGTCAAAGGAAAGGAACCTTGGAAGTAATTCCAGAGTTTCCTACTGCGACTGATAAGTCTCTACAATAAAATGTATGAACTTCGGTCGAACTTGCAGCTGAACCACGTAGGCAAGGCTCGTGCAAACCTCTCAGGTGCGCAGACGAGATATTGTTGTTGAACAACAGTATACCTATGATACACAAGGAAGCGTTGATGGGCCCTAACTCCAGAATTGGTTAAATGCCAATACAACCGAGTTTGTTTCCATATAAGTTATTCAAGATTAAAACCTTGATACACCTTTCAGAAGACTTAGAGTCTAACGAATATTTATGGAACTTAAAACTGATACGGATCAAAGTGTTTATCCATAAAGCTCGACTTGTTGCAATAACAAGTTCAAGGAGTTGATTACGATGAGGTTGTTTCATCGTAGCAATGCTTAAAGTCAGTTCGGGTTGAACTAGCAATTAATACATATTTCAATCTTGAGATATGAAACATGGATGACAAAAGGATTTCCATCTGATGGAAATGAAACCTAGGACTTGTATGTGATACAATTCAAAGTAATTTGTCGATCCAGAGGATGCTAGTAAGGATGCAAACTTCAGAGTTCCAGCAATGGACAGAAGAGAGCAAAATGGACTTGGAATCTTCGTGTTTTGATGAAATGCTCAAAAGGGGTTTTGACTTCATCAATGGGTAACGAAGATTCTTGTAATTCAAGAAAGTAAGTGGGAGCGCAATAATATTTCTAAAAACCTTGTGTGCTTGACACATTGGTAATTGGAAATAAATTTCTTGACACGAATTAGGACTTCATTTGAAAATAGTTTTTTGATGAAGTGCTTAGGCTAAATAGCCTTGATATTAGGCATGATGATCTATGGAGAGAGATTTACCTAATGGGGCTAAGCTATGAATACATATTTACAAGATGCTAAGACCTTTTAGCATATGAAACGCCAAGGAGTGATTCTTGCCGAAGTGACATGGAATGAGTTTTTGCAAGACTCGGTGTCCAAAACACTGATGAGTAAAATACATGATGGAGATTCCACACACCTTCGTCTTTGGATTAATCGTGTATTCCATTGTATGTAAAAACAACCAGATATGTCCAATACTCCAAAGGTGTTGCGAGTATGGATACCAAAGTGATCAAAGTATTGATCATAGGACAACAGTGAAAGATGTCATTTAGTACCAGAGTAGTACTGATGACATGTTTTCTCGCAAGCAGAGATTTTGAAGAGCTAGTTGTAAGTAATTACATCGATACAGTCTTCATCAATGCTCCATGCGATTTTTGATTTAAATTAAGGGTTTTGTGTTGCACACAATGTGGTGGTACAGTTTGTTGGAAAATGTTCAAAACAAGTTACTGTGGCGAATTCTATAACAAAGGCTAAGTATGTTGACGCTTTAGAAGCGACAAAGAAGATGTTGAATCATATAGTTCATTCATGAACTTAGTATGGTTCCAAGATGACTTTTGTCAATGGGACACTACTGCGGGTAGTTGCTCCATAACTCAGTCTGAGGAATCCAGGTTCCACCTGCGATACACATACATACAAAACCAAGTCCACACAAAATATCAATTTTGTGAAAGCGTGAAGACGCGAGGGTATGCAAAGATACACACGGAGCTGAAGTCGTCAGATCCGTTGGACATCAGGCTATACCACAAGCGAAGCATATTTACACCAATGTGCCATAGGTGTGAAGTGCATTAGCATTGACTAGATTATTGACTCCAGTGCAAGTGGGAGTCTGTAGGAGATATGCCCTAGAGGCAATAATAAATGATATTATTTATATCCGAGTTCATAATTATGTTTATGTTCCATGCTATAACTGCAATGATTCTCGAGTCTACAATACCCACGAGGCTTGGAGGAAGACTCATATGCACGTGTGGAATAATAAACGGTAAGAAGTATTCCTAGTTTGGCCTCTAAGACTAGCTCAAGTGTTGCATGATGGTTCCATTTTCCTGATCATGGGCATGTCTATGCCAGGAACTTTGAGGGCACAATGTTAAGAAAACATTTGTGTTGAATCGACCCAGTTTGATGTTATGCTATGAGATTCATTCATCACAAGTTAATGGTAAATAACACAGAGATGGTTAACGTTTGCATGATTCCTTAGACCATGAGAGTATCGAGTTTCTTCATGCTTGCTTCATGAACTTTGGGGATTGTTAAACATCATCCGTAAATGGGTGGCTATTACGGCGGCTTACGGGTTCATGGAAAGTGTGTCAAGTAACTTGATAGCTCAAGATTGGGATTTGCTCCTCCAACGATGGAGAGATATTCTCGGGCCGTCTCGGTGTTACGTTATCCATCATCGTCTGGACAGACACAGTGCGATTTGATCACAGGGATGCCGGAACACAGAAATGAGAAAAGAGAACAAAACCAGTAACGAGGTAACTAGCATAGTGGACAAGTTGTTGATCCACGGGGATGCAAGTAAATCTCACCTCGGGTCTTTGTAACATATCGCGAAGCAACAGCAATAACACACGGCAACTGGAGGTTCACTCGAATATTCATTCGTGTGGGTATAGGGGTCAATATGGGTGTCCAGGGCTCCGATGGTGACCATTGATCGGAAGGGGTTCCGGGTCATGTCTATACTTCACCGAACCTATAGGGTCACATGCTTAAGGGTCATCTATCTGCTGAATACTAGACAGGGAGTCTGAGAGAAAAGCACCGAAAAAAGTTTCGGACACCGGAATGGTTTCTGACAGCGGAATTGTACCGCAGAGAGAGGTCATCGGATAAGTTTTGATGATACCGAATAGTTGTTTCGGGATATACCATTAAGTCCAATTGGTTTCGGCACATGCCTGATAATTCTTGGAGGGTGCCAGAATCATTCTGAAAGCTTTTTGGGATTTTCTGAGATAAAAACCGGAAATGTTCCGGAGCTGCCGGAGCCACTTCAGATGCGTTTCGCAGATGAAAATCACTAAAATGGAATTGTTCCAGAACGCGTTGAAAATCATTATGGTGGCTATTGGAAATTTTCTAAGCCCAAATAAATATTTTCAGTTCGAACGGACGCTGAAAAATGTCATCGTGAATCGTGAAAGTGCTTTTTGGGATATTTATGGAAAGCCACCTTTTGGGACTTTTCCCAAAAGGCTTCTAGAAGGACTTGGGGATCAAGGAACCCCCTTTGGGAGGCCCCCATGAAGGTGGGACGTTGGAGGGTGCATCTCCTCCATGGGGCTCCACTTGACATCCCTTTATGCCCTTTATGCCCTTTATGTGTGACATAAAGTGTGGGCATTTTGGGGTTTTTCATGTGCCCCTACCCCTTGGGTTTTTCCTATAAATAGAGGTGGAGAGGCACTCTCCACACTCATCCCTTTGCTCTCATACAAGTGCCATGCAATGATCTGGCTTCTTCTCTCCCTCCCAGCGAAATAGTTTCGTAGAGCCGAAAGGCTGTCTGGGTTCCGGCAGGAACTAGTTCTGGACGGTGAAGCCCTGTCGGATAGATGACACCATATGTGTGCAACTCTATAGAGAGATCGTAGTTTCAGTCTTAGTTCGTGAGTGTCTCCCGAAGGGCTGTCCGTGTGACCGTCCGAGTTTTGAAGGTCCTCCCGAAGGGCTGTCCGAGTGACCGTTCGAGTTTCGAAGGTCCTCCCGAAGGGCTGTCCGCGATACCGTCCGGGGGGCTGTTCCACCGGCCTCCCGGAGGCTGTCTGAGGAACAGATGAGTGTATACATCCTCGCGGTTGGGAGGTTGTAAATCCTAGCTGCGGGGATCTACACCGCCGATCGTCATCGACTCTACTTCCCGCTGCGCTACGAGTCGGTAACAAAAAAGTTCAAACCATGTATGCAGTCTCCATAGTGGTCCTGGGCTGGTGCGTAGGTTGGAAAATTTTTGTTTTCTGCTGCGTTCCCCTACATGTCTCGTACATGTACTCGACGCATGACTTGAGGGCGTATGCGTTATTCGTTGGCTGGTGTGCATGGAAGGTTCCTGTGTCCCACATGCAAGGGAGCTCTTGAGTTTCGTTGGCTAACGGTAGGGCACAAGTATACTTGCTTCAACTTGCATAGACCATTTCTAGATCCTCGCCATAAGTTCGGGAAAGACAAGAAGAACTTCATCAAAGGTAGAGTTGTCAAACACTCTGCACCACCTGCGTTGACAGGCCAACAGACCCTAGATCAGTTAAATGCTCTCGAGCCAGATCCAGAGCGTCTATGGTATTTCAAGGGGTATAATAAGGAACATGCCTGGTCTCACAAGACATGCTTCTGGGATCTGCATTACTTCAAAGACCTCCTTTTCCCTCACAACATTGACATGATGCACACTGGAAAGAATATCACCGAAGCCATTTTTGGTACATTGTTTGTCATAGAGGGGAAATCAAGGGATAATACTAAGGCTAGAGTCGATCAAGAGGAGCTCTGTGATAGACCGTTACAAAACATGCAAGAACCGAAAGGAAAGTAGAAGTGGACGGAGCCAAAGACATGGTTCAATCTTGGAAGGCCAGCTATGAGGGAAATTATTTTATGGGTCAAAATGCAGTTGATGTTCCCCGATGGGTATGCAGCAAATCTAAAGAGGGAAGTGAGTCTTGATAAATTGAAAATATTTGGTCTAAAAAGTCATGATTGGCACATATGGATTGAGCGGATAATGCCGGTGATGTTGCGTGGCTTCATCCCTGAGGATGAATGGCTAGTACTGGCAGAGCTGAACTATTTCTTCTGTGTTCTTTGTGCGAAAGAATTATTGCCTGGCCTCCTAGAAGAAATGGAATAGTTGGCGCCAGAGTTGATCTGCAAGTTAGAGATGATCTTTCCGCCAAGATTCTTTAATCCAATGCAACACTTGATTTTGCATCTCCCGACCGAGGCAAGATTGGGAGGGCATGCAAAATCGTTGGTGC
Source organism: Triticum timopheevii (assembly GCA_963921465.1). Lineage (NCBI taxonomy): Eukaryota > Viridiplantae > Streptophyta > Magnoliopsida > Poales > Poaceae > Triticum > Triticum timopheevii. The sequence continues at coordinate 10,367,746 of OY997271.1, forward strand.
TACTCAACTGAGAGGATGCAGAAGACGCTTCGAGCAAAATGTAAAAATAAATGTAGAATTGAAGCATCGATGGCCGAGGCATTCATCACCGAGGAGGCGGCAAACTTCGTGACAGCACACTACGAAGCCAAAAATCATAATTTGCATAATCCGAAGCCTCGGTACAATGTTGACGACCCTAAAAAGGGTCTATCCAACCTCAGCCTATTCAAAGGGAATCTAGCACCAGCCAGTGGTTGGAAACCAGTATCGTTGGATGTTGAAGAATGGCGTACCATTTCGCTATATCTCTTCAACAACCTAATAGAAGTGTGGCCATACATCGAGTAAGATCTCGGTACATTGTTTCACAACTTCTAATTTCTTTGAACTGCTCTTATTACTGGATATTTGATGCAGTCGATACGTCGCCATATTCTCGTATGGAGCAGTGATCCAAAAGGATTCCGTCGAAGAGTATGAGCTTCTGGCAAAGCAATGAGGCAAATATCCCGGTTTCATTTCTTGGTTCAAAAAATGGTAAATTCCATTAGACCATTTCATTTCTTTGGCTAATTTGTGACGAATTCAGAGATTATGGATGTGGAATTGAGACAAGTAGCTAATGGTTTTGACTATAAGGTCCGTTCATTTGACAAATACGACATCAACGAGTATTGCTTTCGTACCTATGGCAAGAGCTATCTATGGCCGACCGAAAGTCTACAAATTGTTGTGTCTCTGCTATTGGCGAAGGAGATATTGAGTATTATGGAAGAGTTGAAGCAATTTATGAACTTCAATTCTATGATGAAAACCCACCAAATGTCGTAGTCTTCAGATGTTATTGGTTCCAGCCGAGAGAGACTAGAAGGACTCATGAACATATAGTGCTAGTCGAAATCAAATAAAGCACCCATTTGGATGTTCCCGATGTCTATATTAAGGCTCAACAAGCAACCCAAGTATTCTATTTACCGTGGGCCTGTCAAAGTGATCCAAATATCAGTGGTTGGGATGTCGTTTATGAAGTGTCGCCACGTGTTAGACCACCTCCCCCCAATGAAGAGGATTATGAACCTCACATTAACCAAGACACATATGACGAAGGAGAATTCTTCCAAGAAACACATCTTTCCAAAAAACATTTCAAGAACCGATGTACTCCACCCCAGAACATTGAAGTAGACAACGATAGTGAATCCGACTTCACCCCTGAGCCGGAAAATGAAGAAGTTACTACTGCAGATGACCTGTCAATGCTTGAACGATTACGTAGAGGAGGCCTTCCACATGTTGATGCATTTATTGATGATGATGATGATGAGCATGTCAGTGATAGTGATGATGATGATGCATTTAATGATCACGAAGCATATATAGACGATTCAGAGTAATATTAGTAATGTGAGGTATTCAATTTTTTATTATGTTCATGATGATGATACACTTAAATTATATACATATTATTCATGTCAGGTATTCAATTTTTTATTATGTTTATGATGATGATACACTTAAATTATAGACATATTATTCATGTCAGGTATTCAAATTTTTTATGTTGTACTAATTTTGTTTACTTTTTGTCATTGCAGGTGTTGACAGGATGGTGGGCAAGGGTCCAGAGTGCCCCGAGCCTCTTGCGAGCGCTACTGGGAGGGGTGGTTCCATTATTCCACCCCAGCCCCTCCAGAGAGCGCTGCTAGACAGTATGCAGACATCAGCGGCGGGTGCTTCTTCTTCGGCTGGGAGAGGTCGGGGGAGGAAGAAGGCGTCTAGAGGTGGACCTGGCAGCGGGAGAGGTAGGAAGGCTGCTACGCCTTCCTCGCTGTCACTCCCAGCTGATTCACCCGACCACAGGACCGCTCCGTCTAACGTGGACCTGCCTCGGACTCCGGTCCATGAGCCTCCGGTCACCGATCCTTCGCCGCCCCACCAGACTCGGGTCACTGATCCTTCGCCCCACGTGAGTGCGCTCCCAGATTCTTCGTCCCAGAAGACTCCAGAGGCTAGTGGCCCTACTGATGGTAGCGAGGACACCTTTTCTGATGATAACTACAGCGACGGCGAGCTGGTTGAGAAGGGCAAGAAGGTGTACAAGCGTGGTTGTACAAAGCTCCCGCCCGTGCCGACGACCCCCGACCAGAGGTGGTTGATTGCGCCTAATGGGTTGAAGTAAGTGCATTTAATCTTTTTTAACCTTTTGCCTTCATGTTTCTTCAAATTAATATCTAATGTGTTGGCCTTGTCATACTGCAGGAGCTGGGTACACCCCCATGGTGTCCGCAGGCCCAACACGGTCCTAGGTGTGATTTGCCGGCAACACTTCCCTGGGTGGGTCACGTTGCCCGGTGAGGGTCAGATTCCATAGCTAGCACTGAGCTGGGAGCTGTACTCGGTTGCCCCGGCCCCTCCGGGGGAGATGTTTGCCGGTGTCGCGTGTGAGACGGTGGCTGACATTGTGTTCCGTCGGTTTTGGGTAATTTCTCCTTCACAGAATTAAAAATCAACACTGCCTAGGTAGTGATTGTACTAATCAGTGTTGTCTTGTTTGAATGCAGACCTTCTACAGGGTTTCAGAGGGAGAACAGGAGGCCGCGTCTATGGTTGTCTAAGCCGAGTGCAAGCGCCTACTTCAAAACTGACGGCACGAGACTCGGATGCAGGCCGTTCGAGACTACTATGCCTCGAAGGGTTTTAGGAGGGGCAAGAAGAAGTGTCGCGGCAAGTTTCTGAGTAGGGAGAAGTACTTGGCGGTAATTATACCTATTCTTAAGGCCTTGAACTTATTTTTCTTGATTTGATTCGTAGGCGTAGTGCTGTAATTTCTTTTGAATAACTTAGGTGCCCCGAGATGGTGTGCGGATAAGATGGACTGTTGGGAGGTGTTGGTGGATATGTGGTGCTCTCCCCAATGGCTAGTCGAACACCATAGGGCCAAGGATAAGCATAACCAAATGGTTGGTGTGCCACACCATCAAGGGAGCTCCAACCTGTTTGAGTACGGGGATCACTGGGTATGTGGTTTGCTATTTCATTCTTCATGCTAGCATTTTTTTCCCTTCTAAAATGACTTAGTATGCTTAGTTAGTTAAAAAAATGGCATAACCACCTTGGATATTACATTTATGACATAATTAGCTCTAAAATGACATACTAACCTTATATAGCTCTATAAAATAACTAAATATGCTTTAGTTAGTTAAAAAATGGCATAACTACCTTGGATAGTACATTTATGACATAATTAGCTCTAAAATGACATAATAACCTTAGATAGCTCTATAAAATAACTAAATATGCTTTAGTTAACTAAAAAATGGCATAACTACCTTGGATAGCTCAATAACGACCTAAACTACTCTTAGGTAGTTCATTCATGACATAATTAGCTCTAAAATGACATAATAACCTTAGATAGCTCTATAAAATGCCTAAATATGCTTTAGTTAGATAAAAAATGGCATAACTACCTTGGATAACTCAATAATGACATAATTAGCATACTTTCGTCAAAAATGGCATAATAATCTTGGTTACCTCCTAAATGACCTAAACTTAACTTATTTTCCTCGAAAATGACATAATAACCTTACTTAGCTCCAAAATGACCAATTTACATAGCAATATCATTCTTCATGCTGGCTTGAGCCCTTAACTAATATTTTGTTCCTCTCTGTCGGTGTCAAAACCGGCGGATCTCGGGTAGGGGGTCCCGGACTGTGCGTCTAGGCGGATGGTAACAGGAGACGAGGGACACGATGTTTTTACCCAGGTTCGGGCCCTCTCGATGGAGGTAAAACCCTACGTCCTGCTTGATTAATATTGATGATATGGGTAGTACAAGAGTAGATCTACCACGAGATCAAGGAGGCTAAACCCTAGAAGCTAGCCTATGGTATGATTGTTGTAATGTATGTTGTCCTACGGACTAAAGCGCTCCGGTTTATATAGATACCGGAGAGGGCTAGGGTTACACAGAGTCGGTTACAATGGTAGGAGATCTACGTATCCGTATCGCCAAGCTTGCCTTCCACGCCAAGGAAAGTACCTTCCGGACACGAGCCGGAGTCTTCAATCTTGTATCTTCGTAGTCTTGGAGTTCGGCGGACATTGATAGTCCGGCTGTCCGAACACCCCCTAGTCCAGGACTCCCTCAGTAGCCCCTGAACCAGTCTTCAATGACGATAAGTCCGGCGTGCATAATGTTCGGCATTGCAAGGCGGGTTCCTCCCTTGAATAATCCAGAGAAGATCATGAACACCAGGATAGTGTCCGGCTCTGCAAAATAAATTCCACATTCCACCGTAGAGAGAATAAAATGTACACTTAGTTCAATCTCCTGCCGTATTATGCGGCGTGACATCACACCGCCACCAGGCCTTTGTTTGAATCATTATACCACCTCAACATGTTTAGCGAAGCGGTTTCCTTGGCACGTCTTGTCGAAGCAGAGATCGTGTTCCCCTTATTCCGGGATTCTCATCAATACGTGCGTGGGTAACCCAACCGCGCCATTGATAGCGGCACTTGGGAGATAAGCGAGTTTTACCAGGCTGGTGGGGGACGCATAGTTTTGTCTGCCTATATATAAGGGATAAGGATTCACCTTCTCACCTACGCCTTCTTCCTCCTTTGCTTATCCATCCCCGCGAACTCAAGCTCCAACGCCCGAACCCGCGCATCTCTCCTCGACCTTCTCCGAATATGTTCGGAGCGGGAGGTAAATGGTTAGCCTCCACCGTCAAGGAGGAGGACATCACCAAACTGCGCAGCGCCGGATACCTTTCCGGTGATATCGCGCATCGGCTGCCCGACGAGGGGCAGCTCATCCCTACCCCCGGGCCTCATGAGAGGGTCATCTTTCTCCCGCACTTCCTCCGCGGACTGGGCTTTCCGCTCCATACATTTGTCCGGGGGCTCATGTTTTACTACGGCCTGGATTTCCACGATCTGGCGCCGAACTTTATCCTCAACATCTCGGTGTTTATCGTCGTGTGCGAGGCTTTCCTCTGCATCCGGCCCCACTTCGGCCTGTGGCTCAAGACCTTCAACGTCAAGCCGAAGGTTGTAAAGGGTACGCAAGCAGAATGCGGAGGCGCCATGTTGGGCAAATTGCCCAACGTCCCTTGGCTAGAAGGGACCTTCGTGGACTCCATCAAGGGGTGGCAATCGGGGTGGTTCTATATCACCGAGCCACGCAAATCCACATGGGCGGCGGCCCCCGAGTTTAGATCTGGCATCCCCACGCAGCTCACTTCCTGGAAACAGAAGGGCTTGCAGTGGGGGAATCCGGTGGAGGTGACGGGACTCCGAGCATGTATCAAGAAGATGGTGAGCAATGGGCTCAGGCTCGTCGACGTGGTCCAAGTCATGCTCATCTGGCGGATCCTCCCATGCCAAGAATGGGCATTTAATTTGTGGAAGTTCAATCCGGAACAGCACCAGGCGCTAAGGGCTCTTTGATACAACATACGAAGGCGCCTGGAGGGTGCTGTTCAAGGGCGCCGAAGCCCCCGCGTCCGCGACCGAAGACCGCGGATTCAGCTCGCAGCATCCAACTGACGAGGTAAGTGATTCAACCCCATTACGGGACACTTGTTATAATTAGATTGACTCTAGTGAGGCTTCATTCTGCCTCTTCCTTTGACAGGAATGGATGGAGAAGGCCAAGCTGCTCATCAGCCCGGCTCCCATGCCAGAAGACCCAGCGAACGCCCGCGTAACAGGGCTGCTGGTTCCGGCACTGCATGTGGTGCCGGAGAAGAAGGCCAAGAAGGTGGCCGCGGGGACTCGAAAGAGTTCCCGCAATCAGGCGTCTGACGACGACGAGGACTCCTCTCCCGAAGACGAGGAGGAGTACTCTCTCCCGGAGGAGGGAGAGAAGAAAAGAAAGGCTTCCCCCATCGGGGGGGCCGAAGGGTCCAAGAGGGGGAGAACTATCCCCCCGGACAGTTTCGCCAACATCAGCGTTGGTGAAGATGAGCGGCCTCCAAGGGCCAGGCGTCCGGCAAGATCGTAAGTATCCGGATCCTTGATGTGTAATTTCTTTTATGTCGCGTAGTATCCTTCTAACGCCGCATTCTGCCCGTAGTCCGGCCAATGATGATCTCCCCGACTCATCGAGCGGGTCATTGGCCTCGTCGGATGTGAATTCCATCCCGACTGCCTCCACCCCACGCGCCAACGAGGACGTTGAGGTGTGATCCCAGAGAGGGGCCCATCAGGAGGAGGCTCCGGAGGCGCCATCAGGCAGCCCCCCGGACTTTGTGCCGGACTCTACATCGGAACCTGCAGTGGTTCCAGAGTCCGGCAAGCGCCCCCTTCGAAAGATGGGCAGGACCGTGACGCCGGCGGCCTTCGTCCAACCGGAGGCGCCGGATAACCTGCTGGAGGCGCTTAAAGGCGCTTCCATCGAGGAAGAACACCGCACTATCATGAGTGCGGTGATTAAGAAGGTTCAGCTCGCTAAGAGCGGGCTGACCGAAGCCTGCAGCAGCCTTTTAACAGGCTTTGAGGAAAGAAGTTAAAATTATGTAATGTAATACCGCATAGACAGTAGCCCCTGCTGCTTGGTTCGGTGTTCGGAAAGAAAAGCCGGACTAGGGATCTATAACAAGATATACGCAGGGTTGCCTAAAATATGTCAATATGGGTTTGCAGGCTGCACTGCTGACCTCTGCCGCACTAACGGCGGAGATTGATGTGCTGAAAAAGAATCTCGAGCGGTCCGAGCAAGAGCTCGGCCATGCAAAGAAGCAGCTCGAGGAAAAAGAAAGTGAGTAACACCTCTTTGAATAAGTACCTTACAGAAAAGGATTTTGGTTGCAAATAAAATTAACAAGGATAATATGCATATTGCAGGGGCCACTAATGAGGTGGCAGCCCTGCGGAATGCTGTGTCCGCGGCCGAACGCAATGCGGCCGCGGAACGGGCTGAGCGAGAAAAGCAAGAGGCGCGTGTGGCGGAAGTTCGGCAAGAGCTCCAGGTTCTCATGGAAAAACATGAGAGTTTGGAGCGTGACTCCAAGACTCGAGAGTCCGAGCTTGCCTCGGCTCTCGAAAGTGCCAAGTCCGCCAAGGCCGAGGCCCATAAGGCCCTTCAGGAAGTTGAGGACATAAAGAAGATAGCGGCGGGTAAGGCGTTTTTCATGCAAAGCAGGCATGTTAATGTGAACTACCTGATACTTACCCGAATTCAGAGCTCTCCAGGGGCATTTGCAGATCTGCCGCGTAGTGCGTCTGATGCCGCCGCATTCTATCGTGGCGAGGAGGGGAGCTTGACGGAGAAGGTCTTCTGGTCTCAGTATACTGAGGCCGGCCATCCGGTGCCCCCAAGCGACCAGATGAAGCAGCTGGTCGAACTCCACAAGGTAGCTGAGGAGGCCATGAAGGGCCTCATAGTCCGGCTGTGGCCTGGACAGGCCATGCCTGGTAGCTACTTTGGCCTCGTGCGGCAGCTGGTGGATGCATGCCCTAGGCTGGATGTAGTCAAGCGCTCCGCCTGTATCGAAGGTGCTCGTCGGGCCCTTGCCCGCATAAAGGTGCAATGGGGCAAATTGGATGCGGAGAAGCTTCTCATGGACCCACCGCCACTGGGCAAGGAGTATCGCACGCCGGAGAAGTATTATAAAATTGTCCTGAAGGGAGCCTGCAGTATTGCAGATGAGTGCTCCGGAAATGTAATCTTTGAGTGAACTCGCTGTTTATTTATCCTGTGCGCTGAAAACTTCGTTCATATGCGCCATGAGCAACGCTTGTTTAATTTAAAATATTACCTTCTGTGCGGCCGTTTATAAAATCTGAGAGATGGCAAGTCGTTAGCTTCAGCCCCCAAGCCACAAGTGCTGGGGTGTTCGGTGATAAACTTGAGCACTCTTGTTCCCATTTTTGGGTCCATCTAGGGAGGCGCTCAACACGACGAACAAGGCGACCGGACTTATAATGCTTGAACACTCTCACTTAGCCATAGAATTCTATAATTTGAAATTTCGGCAAAGCCCCTGGTATTCGGAAGACCGAATCCGGGGCGCTATCCACGCCTTCATCGGACATAATCCGGAACTTCGCTCGAAGCGGCGTGAGTCTTTAAGGACCCGAGAAAACCTCTCGAACAGCGACCAGTCTCTCGCCTTATCATGCCAGTCAGTTTTAGCTTTCTCCACTGAGGCGTTAACCCGGCTCAACCGGGGCGCAATCGCAGTGGTTCTCCCAGTGCTACCTTAGCCGACAGAATGGAAACGTAAGGTGCCAAACATGGGAGCCGCGCAAACCCAACTATTGACCCAAGACATGATTCGGAGCCGATTCATATAATGCTATAAGTTCGGGGTGCCGCACTTGTGAAAGTGTTCGGACTTTATCACACCATAGAGTGGGGAACATAAGCCTCTGGTGTATTATGCCGTACCAAAATATACGGGTGCCAGATGTCATATAATGAACATATATATATATATATATATATATATATATATATATATATATATATATAATGTAATGCAATTGCGATCATAAAGGTGCTGCATTATTAATGAAAGAAAAGTCTGCTAGCAGAGCGGACTGATACAAATAGTGCGGTAAGCAAGGGATTTGGACTAAATAAACATGTCCCCCTCCAGGGATGAGCTGCGGATTTGGTGTATATAATTGAATTTAATGCTCGTAATTGAGACCACCTAAGTGTTCGACGCGGCCTTCTTTAGTCCCTGACTGTTGTATCATGAGTTCGGCTGGTTCACCGCCGGACAGGGCTTCTGGTTAACAGAGTCCTGTGTACAAAAAGAAGAAAAAATAATAATAAAAAAGAAGGGCACATTTGCGAGCCCCTGGTGTGGTCGAACCGCACTCTGGGTCCGTTGTGATCGTGCCCCCTCCCCTATGCCCATGGTATCTCCAAAGCGTAATGATGTACGCGGAGTGTTATTCTTGCGATCATACGCGGGCGAGGGTTGGGGCTGCATTGCTACGCGTGCTCTGATCGCGCCATATGGTCTTGGTTGACATTGCTCCGGATGCACTTTGCTGTATCCGGCCGTTGAACGGCCGGACTCGAGAATTGCCTTAGAAGGCTGCTCTGTACTTCTGCCGCGAGAGCCGCTGTATGTTCCTCCGTTCGGAGGGAGTGTTCCGTATTCCCATTGAACGTGATGACTCCACGAGGGCCTGGCATCTTGAGCTTTAGGTATGCATAGTGCGGCACCGCGTTGAATTTGGCAAACGCGGTTCGTCCGAGCAGAGCGTGATAGCCGCTGCGAAACGGGACTATATCGAAGATTAACTCTTTGCTCCGGAAATTATACGGGGATCCGAAGACCACTTCCAGTGTGACTGAGCCTGTACAGTTGGCTTCCACTCCTGGTATGACACCTTTAAAGGTTGTCTTTGTAGGTTTAATCCTTGATGGGTCTATGCCCATTTTGCGCACTGTATCCTGATAAAGCAGGTTCAGGCTACTGCCGCCGCCCATCAGGACTCTCGTGAGGTGAAACCCATCGACGATTGGGTCTAAGACCAATGCGGCGAATCCGCCATGGCGTATGCTGGTCGGATGGTCTCTTCGATCGAAACTGATCGGACAAGAGGACCATGGGTTGAACTTTGGGGCGACTGGCTCCATCGCATAAACGTCCCTTAGTGCGCGTTTCCTCTCCCTTTTGGGTATATGGGTCGCGTATATCATATTCACCGTCCATACTTGTGGGGGAAAACCCTTCTGTCCTTTGTTGTTCGGCGGCCGGGTCTCTTCCTCGTCGTCGCTATTTAGCCCCTTGTCATTGTTTTCGGCAATTAACTTGCCGGCCTGCTTGAACACCCAGCAATCTCTATTGGTGTGGTTAGCTGGCTTTTCAGGGGTGCCGTGTATCTGGCATGAGCGGTCGAGTATTCGGTCCAGGTTGGACGGACCCGGAATGGTTCTTTTAAATGGCTTCTTCCGTTGACCGGGTTTAGAGCCTCGGAATCCGGCATTGACCGCCGTATCCTCCTTATCGTCGCCGTTAATTCGGCGCTTGTTTTTGCTTCGACGTGACCTGCCGCTGTTGTGCTTAGTATCCGGACTGCCAGAATATTTACGGAGATTGTTGCTGCGGGCTAGCCAGCTGTCCTCTCCCGCACAAAAGCGGGTCATTAACGATGTGAGGTATGCCATGGATTTCGGCTTTTCCTGCCCCAGGTGCCGGGCTAGCCATTCGTCCCGGATGTTATGTTTGAAGGCTGCAAGGGCCTCTGCGTCCGGACAATCGACGATTTGATTTTTCTTCGTCAAGAACCGTGTCCAGAATTGTCTGGCCGATTCGTCTGGCTGCTGAATGATGTGGCTTAGGTCATCGGCGTCTGGTGGTCGCACATATGTGCCTTGGAAATTATCAAGGAATGCGGCCTCCAGGTCCTCCCAACACCCAATTGACTCTGCGGGCAAGCTGTTAAGCCAATGCCGAGCTGGTCCTCTAAGCTTGAGTGGGAGGTACTTTATGGCATGTAGATCGTCGCCGCGGGCCATATGGATGTGGAGAAGATAGTCTTCGATCCACACCGCGGGGTCTGTTGTGCCATCGTAAGATTCGATGTTTACGGGTTTAAACCCTTCAAGGATCTGATGATCCATTACTTCGTCAGTGAAGCATAACGGGTGTGCGGCGCCCCTGTATTGAGCGATATCGCGACGCAGCTCGAGAGAGCACTGTCTGCTGTGTTCGGCCTGGCCGGGGTTATTGTATCCGGCACGACGGTATTCTTCATGGGTCGTAGGGCGCCCACGTGATCCATAGATGGATTTGGATTGCCTTGCTTCGTCCTCCAATACGTCTCGCAAGTCTGGCGCGTTCCCTCTTGGCTTCGTACTTATGGAGCGATGCCGGGGTATGGTATTGGCTGGGGGCCTGGATGCCTCTCTGTCACGACCACGGGGTGGTCGGTCAGTCATATCATGCGCTGGTGATGGAGGTACGTATGCTTCCTCCTCTAATCGGGGGAGCAGCTTGCGTTTTGGGTAACTTTTGGAGGGACGTTCGAGTTTATACTCTTCGGCCGCGAGGACCTCGGTCCATCGATCGTCCAGCAGGTCCTAATCAGCTTGAAGCTGCTGCTGCTTTTTCTTTAGGCTGTTTGCTGTGGCGATAAGCCTGCGCTTGAAGCGCTCTTGTTCGACGGGATCCTCGGGTACGACGAATTCGTCATTGTTAAGGCTTGCTTCGTATTCGGAGGGAGGCATATAATTATGATCCTCAACCTCTTCGTTTGCCGCCCCCTTATGAGGGCTTGCTTCTGCATCCTCCTGCGCTGAGTCTTGCTGGAGGGGATTGTCTTCGGCACTCTCTGGAGTATTATTATCTCCTGTGCCGGAATCTCCGTTTTTGCTGTGGCGAGATTTAGAGCGGCGCCGCTGACGCCGGCGCTTGGGCTGTTTCTTTAGGGAATCTTCCTCCGTTGTTCCTTCGCCGTCCCCATCTTTTGGGGTATCCACCATGTATACGTCATATGACGAGGTGGCCTTCCAGTGCCCTGTGGGCGCTGGTTCCTGTTCGTCTCCGGCATCGTCGTCCATAGCGTCGATGTCTTCAGAGTCGTAATCTAGCATGTCGGTTAGGTCGTCGACAGTGGCTACAAAGTGGGTGGTGGGTGAGCTCTGAATTTCTTCGTCGTCCGCATCCCAACCATCCTGGCCATAATCCGGCCAGGACTCTCCTGATAACGAGAGATGCTTTAGTGAATTTAAGATATCGCCGAAAGGCGAGCATTGGAAGATGTCCGCGGCGGTGAATTCCATAACCGGCGCCCAATCCGGATCGATTGGCAGGGGCGCAGGAGGTTCGGAGTCCGGCGAGGAGTCCGGTGCCTCGGAATCACGAGTTTCGCAGGGGACAAGATTAGTGTTCGGCTCCATCGCCGTGGATGTTGAAGCCCCCGAGGCGACGTCTATCCGCCGGCCCTCGATCTGGGCGATCGGCTCCGGGCTAACGGCCGAAGCGGATCCGTGTGCGGCCACCAAAGCACTGTTCGGCGGCAGAGCTAGATCATGCCCATCGTCACAGTGCGGCGCGCTTGGCTATGGCTCGAGTCCATCGAGGATCAAGTCTCCTCGGACATCGGCCGTGAAGTTTAAGCTTCCAAATCTGACGTGACGGCCAGGGGCGTAGCTTTTGATCTGCTCCAGATGGCCAAGTGAATTGGCCCGCAGGGCGAAGCCGCCGAATACGAAGATCTGTCCGGGGAGAAAAGTCTCACCCTAGACGGCGTTGTAGGTTGAAGATGCCATCAAGCCTATCGGTGACGACACAGAGGAACTCTCAATGAAAGCACCAATGTCGGTGTCAAAACCGGCGGATCTCGGGTAGGGGGTCCCGGACTGTGCGTCTAGGCGGATGGTAACATGAGACGAGGGACACGATGTTTTTACCCAGGTTCGGGCCCTCTCGATGGAGGTAAAACCCTACGTCCTGCTTGATTAATATTGATGATATGGGTAGTACAAGAGTAGATCTACCACGAGATCAAGGAGGCTAAACCCTAGAAGCTAGCCTATGGTATGATTGTTGTAATGTATGTTGTCCTACGGACTAAAGCCCTCCGGTTTATATAGATACCGGAGAGGGCTAGGGTTACACAGAGTCGGTTACAATGGTAGGAGATCTACGTATCCGTATCGCCAAGCTTGCCTTCCACGCCAAGGAAAGTACCTTCCGGACACGAGCCGGAGTCTTCAATCTTGTATCTTCGTAGTCTTGGAGTCCGGCGGACATTGATAGTCCGGCTGTCCGAACACCCCCTAGTCCAGGACTCCCTCACTCTCTCTCAGGCGCACCACTACATGAAGCCTGTGCCAAGTCTGTTCGACCTCTATGGCTTGGACAATACTGCCCCTTACAAGAAGGCCAAGGCATTCTCGGAGTCTGACCTAGATCACACAAAGAGCTTCACCAACATCTCCTCCAACGACAAGATGGTGAAGTACAGAGACGAGGGGAAGGCGAGGAAAGGGGAGGACTTTAACCCGAGCCAGGATCCTTTTGATACAGAGCTAGTGATGATATCTGGTGGCGGGAGGTCCCATGGCTCCGTAGCCATTGGTGATGGCCTGATACGTTGTCCTATGACTCTCCCGTAGATCAAGAAGCGCTCTGCCCCTGAGATAATGCCTCGTGCATGGCCTGCGGAGCTCGCCATGGCGGTTAGTTATATAGGTTCTCTCACCTTTCCTCCATTACATTGTGTGTGCGTCCGTCGATGATTACAATACTAACGAGGAGTGGTGTGTTGCAGGCATTGGTTGAGAAAGAGAGATTGAAAACCCAGGCACTTTTGGAGGAGGAAAAAAGGGAGGCGGGGGAGAGGGAGAGGGAGATGGAGGAGAGGACGGCTAAGCTGTTGGAGGAGGAGAGGAACCGAAACGAGGCGTCTCACCGGGCCCTCTACGAGCTCCTCATGGTACATTTCTCGTGCATATTAGCCAAATCATGCACGTAATGTTCGCATTACTAACTAATATGACTGACTCGTGAGAACCAAATGTGCAGACCATGTGCGAGAAAAACGGTCAGACCCCTCCGTCGATGCCCCAGATAGCTCCGGCGACCACGGTGAGTTTGATTTGAATGGTCGTTAGTTACTAGTATTCACATTTCAGTTGGATCATGCTAACGAGACATTATTGGAAATGATCTTTGGTGCAGCATGCCTCCCGACAAGCATCGACCAATCCTTTTGCGTCTGGCAATGCCGCAACCCCGACTGGTCCTTCACCTACGTCTGCCACTGGCGCAGCCCCGAACGCTCCTTCACCTCCGTGATAATGGTATTTTTCTTCTTATTTAGCCTATTTAGTCCATTTATGACATAATTTAGCCTATTTAGTCCATTTATGACTAAGTTTACCTAGGTTAGCTCCAATATGATCCATTTAACCTACGTTAGCTACCTAATGATTCATTTTACCTACGTTAGCTCCAAAATGACCTATTTACATAGCTTAGCTCTAAATTGACCTACACACTTAGCATTTTACCTACCTTAGCCCAAAAATGGCATTTTTACCTACCTTAGACTATTTATTCTACAAATGACATAATAAGATGAAGAAAATCATGGAATAGGAAGAAAAGAAGGAATAGGAAGAAGAAGAAGAAGAAGAAGAAGAAGAAGACTTCTTCTTCTTCTTTTCCTCCTCTTACTTGTTTTTATTCGTAAATGGCATAATAACCTTGCTAACCTCATAAATGTCATATACTTAGCTTTTTTGTCCTCTAAAATGACACAATAAGCTTAGTTAGGTCAAAAATGCCATAATTAGCTAGATTAGCTCAAAAATGACCAAGTTTACCTAGGTTAGCTCCTATATGATCCATTTAACCTACGTTAGCTCCCAAATGATCCATTTAACCTACGTTAGCTCCAAAATGACCTATTTACCTAGCTTAGCTCTAAATTGACCTACACACTTAGCATTTTTACCTACCTTAGCCCAAACAATGGCATTTTTACCTACCTTAGCCTCTTTTGTCCACAAATGACATAATAAGATGAAGAAAATCAAGGAAGAGGAAGAAAAGATGGAATAGGAAGAAAAGAAGAAGAAGGAGAAGAAGAAGAATGGGAAGAAGAAGAAGAAGAAGAAGATCTTCTTGTTCTTCTTCTTCTTCTTCTTTTCCTCCTCTTATTTTTCTTCTAGCTAGTCTTTTTCTTCTTGTATTCTCACTTTCATGTTTCCCAATTTGCAGATTTGCTTTAGATCGATGAGGAAGCTTGCATTGATGGAGTGTCCTATTCTTCTCTTGCTTCCTTTTGTTTATGAAAACTTGTTGGATATGTACATATGTCTATATGGATGTGTTGTTGGAAACTTGTTTCTGGATATGTATGTACATATATGGATATGTTGGACTTTTATGTTGTTGGATATGTTGGATTAGATGAAATATGTTGTTGGACATGCTCTTATATTGTTGGATATGTTGGAGTTATATGTATATATGTATGTCTGTTATATATGTGTTATATGTTGCCAAATTAAATGGATTAAAAAACAGGGGATATATAGCCTCTTTGCCGTCTGCTAGCAGACGGCAAAGAGCTTTGCCAACTGCTAGCAGACGGCAAAGAGGCCACGTGGCAGCTTCCTGTGCAAACTGGGAACACTGGGCTTGCCTATTTGGTCACTTTGCCGTCTGCCAGCAGACGGCAAAGTGACCAAATAGAACTGGCAAACAGGGCCAGCTATGCCGTTTACCAGCGGATGGCAAAAATTCAAAGCTCTTTGCCGTCCGCTGGCTGACAGCATAGCTGGCCAGGTGGCAGCTTCTCAGCGCTGGTCCAACTGAGCTCTTTGCCGTCTGCTAGCGGACGACAAAGAACACGCTGTTAACCCTAACGGCTCTCACCCCACCCCACTGCCGTCCAAAATCTTTGTCGTCTGCTTGGCTACGACGGCAGACGGCACAACCCTTTGCCGGCCGCTTCTGTGAAGCAGACGGCAAAGAAGGCCTTTGTCGGCACTTGTTCGGCCGGACATTTTGCCGTCCGCCATCCATGGCTTTGCCATCCGCCATGGCAGACAGTAAAGAAGTTGATTCCTGTAGTGTAAGTTGGTAGCAGTAGCGTGTGTCTGCTTTCCCGCGCTGCTACTGTGCGTAGACGGGGTAGCTTGTGGGATGCACTTACTAGTAGTGTGGCCCCTTTAGCCTTGCGCTACTACTAAGTTCCACTTATTAATTACCAGCAGTCATCTATCCCTATCCCCATCCCCATCCCTCTGTCTTGCCCGTCCCCATCCCGCTGTCGCCCGCAGCTGCCTGTCGTTTATGTTGTCCCCGACGCTCCCTTCCCCCACCCTTCTGAGGTATGTCTCTCCCTCCTCCCTCCCTCATTCCTCCCTTCCAAAGCAGGCGCCGGCACTCTCCGGAGCGCTGCTGCGGGATGCTACCCGGCATTTGTGGGTCTAGTGAACATAGTGCAAACGAATTGGTTGTGTATGGCCGATGTTGGATGTGTCTCAAACGATGTTTGGATAGTGCTTTCATATTAGGTGGTTCCTACAAAATCTGAAACCATTTATGGATCTTGAGATTCTTATAAAGTAAGGACCAAGAAATCATCAAGCAATATATGCTCAACACCACAATGCTTAAAACATGAAAAAAAAAATATGTTTTCTTATGAAATTTTGTATGACACAAGCAGCCAAATTGTCTTCCATGAATTTTTGTTGCAGATAGGATCAACATTAATGTGAAAAGAAAATGGGTGCAAGGAAAGTTATAAAATTACAGTGTAAAAAATACTATTAATGTCATGTGAAAACATGTTGTAAATATTATAATAAAATAATTAAAAACCAGAGATAAAATAGACTCCTCGAGTCTTTTCTTTTGTGCAAAAATAAATTGCCATATTTTTTATTAAGTCTTGCGGATTCACAATCCAAAACTCCCTCAGTTTCTTCCTCCCTCATCAACCGATTTCTGTCGAGAGGAGTAGGGATTGTACCTTGACTACGTCGAGGTTATTGTAGCCATAGAAATTATGTGGTCTCCCGAAGTATTTAGTATTGTATGCATTAATAAAAATCTTCCGTTTATATGTATTTAAGCGTGGGGTTTGCAGTGAACCTACGAGTTCCTTTGTTTTGCCTGAATATTGACTAATTTCTATTCCGGAAAATTTTGGGCACTCGATATGTCCTATTTTTAGCACACGGTCATTAAAAATATTATGTGGATTTCGCCATGTCTTTTGCTAAAAAGTAGAACATATTAAGTGCCCAAAATTTGCAAATGGATGACGAGGGTTAAACATCTAGTAGTAGCGCAAGCACAATTATTAGATATATGTAATGTTGATCGACGCTTAGGGTTGACTTTCAATCTGATGAGGCTCCCTGCGTGATAGATTGATGTTCTTGGAGGAAGGATCCCAACTGTTGTCGTGGGGTCGCTTCTCCTTAATTTTCCTTGTGCTAGACCTTTTGCAAATGCACTAGGGAAAGGAGGAGTAGCGACCATCACCGACGGTCGAAATATTAGCGAGGCAGTGTACACCATATATACACCAACATTATTAGTACTAGTGTAGATCAATGTATTTGAGGGAATGTTCCCGACCGTTGTTGTGGTGTCGTTTCTCTTTCTTCTCATTGTGCTAGACCTTCTATTAATGCACTCAGGGAAGAAGGAGAAGCGACCATCACCGACTGTCAAAATATCAGCGAGGGAGTGCAGACCATATACACCACCACTTCAGAAACAAGAGTTGTTCAAGGAAGACTCGACAGACGAAAAGCCAACCTATGAAGAATAGTGATCTCTATGTTGACTTCATGAAATTTGTCATCAGTTTTTAATCTTTCAATTATGTACACAACAAAAGGATGACAATGATAGGATCCCCGAGAGTGATGACTGTATCGACGAGGGTGGGATGTGCGCAATCCTCATTTTGAAAACAATAGGTTCTTCTCCCTCACGCTTAAAGAGGCCTTCAAATATTATATGGTATATAACTTCAATGGTACGTATTTCTTCTTAATTAAGAAAGGGCTTCCCAGACATGCACGGACATCCCCATATCCTCCTCATATTTGGTGTAGATATGGCGACGTGCGAACAACTTGGTCATATGGGATAAAATGAGGGTTTGATTGAGTGGCTTTTTTTCTTCTCTCTTTTGTCCTTGTTGTCCTCCCGGACATAGGGGGAAGTTTGGGTTGTCTGGATTAACCAAAAAACAAATGGATGTGGTGGCAGTATCAAGGTACCGGACTCAGCCCTTCGGGAGTGAAATCCAACTTATACCAAGACTCTTAGAGTCTTCTTCTTCCATAGATTGTCCCACTCCAAAAAAATGTCTATTAACTGATTCCCCAATCCCCCTCTCATAAGGTCGACTGCTCACAGACCTTTGTGAAGGCATTCAATTCTCCGCAAGAGCGCATCACAAAGTCTTGTAAGTTGGAATGGTTAATCTGTAGAAGGTTAGACAGGAAGCAACTGCAAATAACAGCTAGGAAACTTTTCCTTTTTATAGTATTTCCATATTCATAGCATAGGAAATCCAACTTATACCAAGACAAGCTATGGTACTGCCCCTTAGAGTGCTCATTTGTCCAATGTCTTCTTATTAAAGACACACTGTTGTGAAGGCAGTCAATTATCCGGAATAGCGCATTGCAAAGTCCTATAAAATGGGATGGGTAAAGCATTTCCATGTTCAGGACTAATAAATAGATCATACATCAAAATCATAGCTAACAGAATAACCTGCCCCCTCATCAATGTATTGGGAAGAATTATGAAAATGGCAGCACATGAAACAATCAAGAAAGAAACACTATTTTTATTAGGAAGAGAGAGAAAAAAATCAACATTCTGATGTAGAACAGGCAAAGTTGTAGAGGAAGTGTGACTGAAGAAGAAATTGGAGCTGCAAATGCAAGCCTGCAGACTGGGCAATTAATTTTCATAGAGGAAAAGAGAGAGAAGAGAGCCCTATTCACTAGCAACAATCATTGCTCAGCTTGTAGGACCGAGTCAAGAAGGCTGCTGCCACCATGAACTAGTGAGGAAGTGAATGGATTCTGCATGACGGAAACTGGCTGAAGCTGCCTCTCTTCGCCCCTCACCGCCCTCTCCCTTGTGTCGCCATCACCCAAGACTTCAGAGCATTTGTACAACCAGGAAGCCACATTTTTACAAAGCATTTTGATGCTGCTACTACCGCGATTCCAGCCGAAGGAGCTAGCTCTGCCTTCAACCTCTTCAGTGGAGATTAATTCACCGAGTATGGCACCTCCAGAGGCTTTACTTGGCTAATAACGTCGACGTTTAGCTCCTAGCATGCCAAACCATCTTCAGACAACAAGGGACTCCTCGGTAGTATAGATGTGACCATTTCTCTACCTAGAACACTTGAGTGAGGTAGTTTACCCAACAGAGATTGATTCAGTGCACTGATGTCTACTATGCAACTTTATTCTTGTAAACTCTATTGGGCCTCCAAGCGCAAAATTTTGTAGGACAACAACAAATTTCCATCAAGTGGATGACCTAAGGTTTATCAATCCGTGGGAAGTTTAGGATGACGATGGTCTCTCTGAAACAACCCTGCAATCAAATACAAAGAGTCTCTTGTGTCCCCAACACATACAATACAATTGTCAGTTGTATAGGTGCACTAGTTCGGCGTAGAGATGGTGATACAAGCGTAATATGGATGGTAAAAATAGGTTTTTATAATCTGAACAATTAAAAACAGCAAGGTAGCAAGTAACAAAAATTAAGCAAAACAGCGTCTCAATGCTTAGAAACAAAGGCCTAGGGTTCATACTTTCACTAGTACAATCTCTCAATGTTACTAACATAATTGAATCATATGATAATCCCTCAAAGTGTGGTAAAGAATCACTCCAGAGTTTTTATTCCTATCGGAGAAAGTAGGATTAAATCAAGTTTATGTTTCAAACCAATCTATTGAACCACTCCAAAGTGTCATGAATAGCCCTAGAGATCGTACTACGACAACACCAGATGATACACATCAATCACCTCTTATGTCACCTGGATTACCCTAATGTCACCACAGGAATCGGCAAGTGAGACATGCATCAAGTGATCTCAAATCCAAAGTATTCAATCCTATAACAAAGAAACCTCAAAGGGCAAGACTCAATTCAGCACAAAAGAGATAGAGGGGAAGAACATCATAAGATCCAACTATATTGATAAAGCTCGTGATACATCAAGATTGTGCCAAATCAAGAACACGAGAGAGAGAGAGAGAGAGAGAGAGAGAGAGAGATCAAACACATAGCTGCTGGTGCAAACCCTTAGCCCTGGGGACGAACTACTCACGCATCACCATGGAGGCAGCAGGATAATGAAGATGGCCTCCGTGATTGCTTCCCCCTTTGGCATAGTACCAAAAAAAGCCTCCAGATGAGATCACCTCAGAACAGAGGCTTGCGGCAGTAGAGTAACATTTCTACATTACTTTTCGGAAGTTTCTGGATATATATAGGATTTTTTAGCGTTGGGTTCACGTCAAGGGTGGTCCCGAGGGCGCCACAAGCTCTCATGTGGCGCACCCTAGGTGGGCGCTCCTTGAGCTTGTGGGCCCCCTTGGCACCTTCCGGCTCCCCCCTTGTGGTTGCTAATGATTGACAATTTTTGCTGCCGGCATCACTCCTTGCCGAAACCAAGAGGGTTTTTTAGCTTTGCAAGAGAAAATGTTGGGAGACTTCCTAAGATATTCTTAGTTAACAAAGGTTTTCCAAATCTTACTATCATGTTTTTTGTATATATTAATCCAGATGCTAGGAGATACATGTTAAAATCTCTAAGATTGGGGAGCCCAGGCCCTCCAAATTCTTTCTTCGGGCAAACTAGATTCTAGTTGGCTAGGTGAAGCTTTCTATTGCCCTCAAAATCGTTCCAAAGTAAATGAGCTAACCGAGTGTTAATGAGATCTGGAGCCCATTTAACGAACTTCAAAAAAAGGAAAGCATGTACAATAGAATACTACTAAGGCAGGCTTCGAACAGGGTTAACCTGGCAGAGAAAGAGAAAAGCTTTCCCCTCCATCCAGCAATGCTCTTAACAATTTTATCTACAATAGGTTGTATATATCATATATTCTAAGTTTTTCATAACAAAGAGGGATAACTAAAAAATTAATGGGGAGGTTCCTTTAGAGCTACCAAAAATATTCAAGTAATCCGCTACATCCTCATCATTGACCACGTGAGGAATGACTTAACTCTTAGAGTAGTTCATCTTCATACCAGAAACATTCTCAAAACATGTAAGCACATTTTTCAGATTTTTAGCTTTGTCCTGAGCTTTGCTAACAAACATGATAGTGTCATCTGAATATTGAAGGCTCAAGGTAGATGATGCCTCCTGGATAGAATTCAGGACAGAGTTCTTGGATCAAAATTTGCTAAGTAGCTTTAAAGATCATCTTGGTAATCATCTTAATCCAATTAACCCAGAGGGAACCAAAATACCTTTTAGTAAGTATCTCTAAAAGGAAGTCCAGATTGACCTTGTGAAAAGCTTTTCCATAATCAAGCTTTAGAACCAGGTGAGGATCTCGAGATTGGTGGATAGGATGAAGCACCTCATGTGTTGTAACTACACTGTCTATGATGAAACTCCCCATATTAAAAGTAGTTTGGTTGCCAGCTGTCATCCAGTTCATAAGCCAAGCTAGCCTATTGGTCAGCACTTTAGTGAATATTTTAAAGGAGCGGTTTAGAAGACTAATTGGCCTGTATTTTATTCATGTAGGTGGAATAAGGGAAAGTACAACAAAATTGACTCCATCAATGTCTAGTTTACCAGTATAACAATCCTTAAATAGAGCCACTAAGTCATTCTTAATGACATCCCAAAAATTCTGGTAGAATAAGAAAGAGAGACCATGAGTTCTAGGAGCACCTTAAGAGCTAAGCACAACCTCTCTAACTTCTTCAAGTGAGGCCTCAAGGGAGGAATTGTTAAGGCTAGTGAGTTTTTCAACTTCAATTAAAAAATCATCACATAAACTAAACCTAGATCTATCTTCTTTCTTAAGAAGCCTTCATATAAAGAGGAGGCAGTATCAATCATCTAAGTGAGATCAGAGGTAACACTATTTGGTCCCTCTAGATAGTTAGAGTTTTTCCTCCTCCTTTGATTTGCTACTGCATGAAAGTATTTTGTATTTCTATCACCGTCTAAAATATCTCTTTCCCAAGACCTCTGTCTGCTTTCAATGTGCTATTGCCTGGACCTTCAGATTCAATAAGTTGTTTTCTATTGTAGGTCCTCACCCTACGCTTCAGCTTTTCTTGGTGGCAACGGTGGGGGAATAAGAAATGAAGCATGTATCTAGACTCACTGAAGTTTTCATTGACGTCGGATTCAACCAGGAGTTGCCAAATATGCATTATGCCACGTCGCTTTGTGGTGTCACATTGATCAATGTATCACTTCTTTAACTTCCGGTTCCTTGGTGAGTGACCCGATAATGAGGCATCACTCCGGCCAATGGGATTTCAAGGATTTAATTTTACCCCATCTCTCATTGCAGGTTTCTCTCACAGTTTTAGTAGCCGTGTGGGGCGCTTGGTTGTGATGTGGGTGTGGGATTGGCATGAAAAGTCACTATTCTCAATCCGTAGTTTGATTAGAAGTGACTACAATAAATCTCCTCCAAACAATGATATATACTACAGGCAGTGGTGAAGAACTTACATAACTTTATTGCTTACCATTTCGTGGTGCCACCCTTTTTGCAATTAACAGTGTGGTCGACACTGTTTTCTTTGGTTACTTAAATGCAAATACATGTAACTACAAATTTGCTTTGAAAATATAAGGCCCGTTTTTTAAATTAAAGAAATGAAAAGAGACTAAAAATGGCATATTTTGAACCGATAAGACCATAAGGTATCCCTCTAATAACAGGAAAATCATCTTAGGACGTGGCGATAAAATTCCATGACATGCATGCTTGATTCGAGCTCGTGCAACCTAGGACCCCCTCTGACTTCTGAGAAATGATTGTCTAGCAAACGGCTTTTTCTAGAATATGTCCTTTTACTGATTTTTAAATGAAAATCATAGTTGAAATAGTGTATCAAAGATTATAAACCTGAACAAGTCTTTTATTTTGGGAAGGATAGAGTGGTGCTTCTAAAAAAACTTGAATATATAGCTTCAACAATCACCACACAAAGTTTATTGCTCGATGAAATACAACACTACACATACATTTAATTATGACCACAATTAATTGCGTCGTCGAAGAAAGAGAAGTTACATCTAGATCATTCGAGGAAGGGGTAGTCGGTATAGCCGATGACGGGGTCAGGGGTGTAGAAGATCATCCTATCATACTTGTTCAGATCCACACCAACTTCAAACCGCTTTGGCAGGTCTGGGTTCGCTAGGAATAGTCTCCCAAAGGCCACTAGGTCAGTGTACCCCTCGACGATCACCTTGTCCCCTTCCTCACGGTCGTACCCACCATTGGCAATGAAGGTACCTTTGAACACCTCTCTATACGGCCGCAACCGCTTCGGCACCACCCGCCGGCCATCAACAATGGCCATCCTTGGCTCGATCATGTGGATGTAGAGGATGTCATGGTCGTTTAGCTTTGTAGATATGTAGAGCGCAAGAGAGTGGGGTCAGAGTCATGACAGTCCATGTAGTCAGTGAAAGGGGAGAGGCGGATTCCCACACGGTGGCCACCGACCTCCTTCACGACAGCATCGACCACCTCAAGACCGAAGCGACACCGGTTCTCAAGACTGCCATCATACTCGTCGGTGCGGTCATTGGCACTATCCTTGAGAAACTGCTCAATGATGTACCCGTTTGCAGCGTGGATCTCCACGCCGTCAAAACCTGCCACAACCAACAAGTGAATTGCTTTATCAATCTAGAATACATGACATATTAGATATCTTCGGCGCCCAACTTTCACTCTAGTATTTTATATAGACATGTTAGCAAATACTAAGGCTACGTTAAAAAAATGTGAAATTTTTACCTAACAAAGGTAAATAAATGTACAAATTCGGATTTTTGAAATATATTATCAAAGCTATCTAAATGCTACATTGTCTACTTCAAAAAATGCTTTGTTAGTTATTCCAACTGTAAAGAAATATAAGAGCGTTTAGATCATTTTTTTACGGAGGAAAGTAGTTGCCAAAGAAAGGAAAATTTTAGCTGAACTTGAACTTGTTTTTTTTTAAACAAACATGCTTCTCGTGTTGGCGCTATCAACAGCATATATACGTGGTACATACCGGCGTCGATGGCGTTCCTGGCAGCCTTCCTGAAGTCGTCGGCCATGGCAGGTATCTCCTCCACCGTGAGCCTCCTCGGCGGCGAGAACTCCTCTACGCGGCCGTCAAAGCTCATCTGCGGGCCAACCCCCTTCTCCATGCTCGACAGCGGCGCGGCTCCGCCGGGCTGCAGCTCGAACGTGGACACACGTCCGACATGCCAGATCTTGCAGAAGAAGAGCGCGTCCTTGGCATGCACGGCGGCGACGATGGGCTTCCACGCCTCGACGTGCTCCGCCGTCCAGATCCCTGGGGTGTCGGTGTAGCTCCGCCCCGTGTCGGAGACCACTGTGGCCTCGGTGATGAGCAGCCCGCCGGCGGTGGCGCGCTGGGAGTAGTACACGGCGGCGTGAGGCTGCGGCACGTTGGCATAGGAGCGCCGCCTCGTCAGCGGCGCCAGAACCACCCTGCAGCATTTGTTAGAGTTGTGTCGAATATAGTGTACAAGGTAGGTTACAGTTGGACTTGTAGTAGTATTGTGTTTAGATAGGATATGGAGTCGTGTCCTAGTAGGACACTTGTATCCTAGGCCTCTCATATATAACGGGGGTAGACACACGATGTGACCTATGCCAACATAATAGCACAGGCACGCAAGGGGGAGCCGGCGGTGTGTGCCGGCGCCCGGGTGGCCGTTGTGCGGTATTGTGACAGTGTCACGGGGAGGAGCGCCCGTAGTCAGGCCCCGGGGATGTAGCCATATCGGTGAACCTCGTTAACAAATCTCGGTGTCGTGCTCGTGTGATTGCTTGGTCCTCGGATGATCGACGGTATGCCTCAGATTTATTCTAACAAGTGGTATCAGAGCAAGGTTCAAAGAGGCCGTTGATGTTGATCTAGAGGAGATGAAGCTTGTTTGCTATTTTCGTCACGGCGGCGAACGGATCAGCTGACGGAAGCCTCGGTTAATAAGCAATCGGAGTCATCTGGATGTCGGTGAGATCGTAGCGAATCGGATTCGGCGGCATATGGGACAAGCAGGAGGATACACTACTAGGAAAAGGGTTATAGATAGGATTGATACTACCTGGTAAGCAGTGCGCCACTACTATATACTAATGGCGCACCGGTCGGAGGTGCGCCATTAGTGTGGAAGACACTAATGGCGCACCAAGCACACGGTGCGTCACTAGTATTGAATTTTTTTTCCATTTTTCCATACACTCTAATGGCACATGGTGCCAAAGTGCGCCATTACTAGTTCTACCAAGTAATGGCGCACCTTGTAAGCAGTGCGCCATTAGTATATAATTTTTTTTTACTTTTTTGCAAAACTGCTAATGGCGCACCGTGTATATTTTCATGGACACTTTTTGATCTCGATCTCGATCCCACCCGCACCCTCCCCCGCTAGCTCCACCGCCGCCGACGACCCACCGCAACCCTCCCCCGCTCCACCGCCACCGACGAGCACCCGGCCCCCCGCACCCTCCCCCGCTCCACCGCCGCCAACGGGCACCCCCTGCACCTCCCCCGCTAGCTCCACCGCCGCCGCCGACCCACCGCAACCCTCCCCCGCTCCACCGCCGCCGACGAGCACCCGGCCCCCCCGCACCCTCCCCCGTTCCACCGCCGCCAACGGGCACCCCCTGCACCCTCCCCCGCTCCACCGCCGCCGCTGATGATATTTCCAAGTAACAAATTTGAACATATTTTCTAAAAAATTATTACTGTTTTTATAAAAAAAATAGTACTGTTGTCATTTAAACAAGTTTGAACATATTTAAACACAAATAAATATAAAAAACAGCATTTAAAATGCATAAAAAATTATTGGGGAGCCTGGGAATCAAACCCAGGACCTCCTGGTGTGTGTGCTGCGTGCTGACCAGTCGGGCTAGTGGGTGGGTTCTGTTGAAGATAGGGTTAGGTTGTAGATAGGGCTAGTGGGCTAGATTAAAACAAAATTCTAATGGCGCACCCGGCGCTGGTGCTCCATTAGAATAGTCGTACTTATGGCGCACGAGATGGTGGTGCACCATTAGAATAGTCGTACACTAATTAAATCCCCAATCTCTCTAATCTCTCCCCTGCCTCATCGATCTCACCTGCTGCCCCCCGTGTTCGCCGTCCCCCTCGCCTCCTTCGCCGTCCCTGAGCCGAGCCCCGAAGCTGCGCCCCCGCCCGCCTCCTCCTCTCTTCTCCCGCGACCTCCCCCTACCCCCTCTCAACCGCCCCGTTCCCTCAGCGCCACCCACCGTCTCCCCGAACCCTAGCTCCACCGGCGTCGCGGACAACCACCTCGTCGGCCTCACCAGGCCGCAGGCCCTCAAGCCCCACGCCGTCCTCGGCCTCGCCCTCTCCACCGGCGGCGTCCCTTCCTCCGCCCCTGTAGCGTAGCAGCAGCAGTAAACATCCTGCAGGTAAGATGATGATGGTTTTCCATGAGGTTATCGAGGAGCTACCGGCCTGTGTTCATTCTGGTGGGGAGAATGCAGTAGATGATCTTTTTTTCGGCCTGCATTGTGCTCCGCTGCTATGAACTTTTGAAAGGACCGTGCGACGGAAGCCACTGCAAGCTATTGTGTGTTTCTCTGAATGTTGTGTTTCTTCAGTTCTTTATCCATTCTTCGTTCCTGTTGAATGTCATGCTAATTTAGTTTGTTTTTGTTTTGCACATCAGTAGGCAAAGCCTAGTGTTTGTTTCAGACATTTACTGAAACTGAACCAAGGAAATTTGGATTTCATAGTTACAGTTGCAGGAAAAGGTCATATTATGAGTGAAATATATTTAAAATGTCTATTTAGTTCTATTTTCAGATATAACCTTGTAAGTAGAAACATGTATAACTCAAGTAAACCATACATCTAGTTAATATTGCACAGGCAGCAATGTTAAGTCTTACTATGAACCTAGCAATAAAAATGATGAAGCTCCTGTCAATTTTTGACGTATCTTAAGTTCTTAACAAGACATGTTTGTCGTCTTTTAGCTAGTGTGATGAGATTTTGGTACCTGTACATTCCTTGTACCAACTTAGGCGAATAATAATTTATTTGTTTTTGTGACAGTTGGTTGAGCACATCTTCTAGCCTCTTGTGAAGACATCTGGGACAACGCTTCACATCAGTCAGGTATATACTGCTTTAGTTTTGAGTGAAATCCTCTGCCATAGCCCCTGCCCCAGATGAAGTGATCTATATATGTGTATGATGATCCTTCTTTCCTAAAAGTGAGATTGCCATATGTAGTTCAGAACTGACCTAGCTAGTAGTGCTATTCTCTTACTGCCAGTGACAGTCTATCGAGATCATTAACTCCAACTCAAGTGGGCATAATTCTCTGCAATAGTATAGCACTTGCAGTAGTATGGCACTTGCAGTAGTGCGGGACAACAGTAGTTTAGTGCAAGTTTCAGTTAATTAGCTGGACTAAAAAAGATGCTTGGTGATCTGCAGGAGTAGGACAAGCAAATCTGCTTGAATATTTGTTTATTCAAAGTAAATGAACATTTTACTGCTAGTGTACTGATAGTGTAGTCTAGCTATTGTCCTAATATTTCTGTTTCTTTGAACATTTTACTATCAATAAAAATGATGTACTGCTGCTTTCAGTTAATTCAAATTAGCTAAAACCTTTTACTGTCAAATAGTGCTAATGTTTACTCTATGAAATAAACTACTCCATGTCAAATAAACCTTGCTAGGTGAATCTTGTTTGCATTAGGAGTAGTTGCTGGAAATTTACTGAATTTTGTTATGTGCTTTGTGGTGCTAGTTTGCTGGGTTTTGTCTCCGACCATTGTGTCGTGATGAATTTGCAGGTACCCCGAGAGGCCCTTGAGTTTGCCGGAATGTCGATTAACTTCCGTTCCGGCAAATTCGGGTACTCCATATGTCCTATTTTCAGCAAAGGTAATGCTGAAATTTTCCGTGAATTTTAGCATTACTTTGCTAAAAATAGGACATATGGGGTACTTGCGACTAATGCCAGTTATCATGCATGGGTACTAATTGGTCTCTTCTGCTGCTTATCAGAGATGGCGGGAAGCAGCCACCGCCGATCTGCGACACCGCAGTACGAGTTGGATGCTTCTGAGTTCTTCACTATCATACTTGAGGCTTCAGTATCATCCATGACGCAGGTATATAAAATGAGAGATCTCCCCTTCACTCATCTCATTATGATATCTGTTATTTGCTACATCACTTATTGTCCCAAACTGCAGAGGCTGCCTGACAGTTTTATGAACATGCTGATGGGTGAAGATCCACCAAATAATGTGAAGCTGCGACAGGCCGGCAGCGGGTTTCGCAGGCCGTGGGATGTGCAGTTGGTGATCAAGAAGGGCCACATGTACTTGTCTCGTGGGTGGGAGAAGTTTTACCGTGCCTACGACCTGCAGCTGGGGTACTTCCTTCTCTTCAGGTACGACGACGACGCCAACATGCTCATGATGAAGGTGTTCAACAAGACTATGTGTCGCATGCGCTACGCTGCCGATGATGATGCCGGTACGTTCTGCCTCTTCTTATTCCTCTACATTTGGCTTTGTCTCACATCGATTGTTAACGGTCATTGTTGCATTTTCGACAGGTAATGGGAGCAGCAGCAGCGACACTGGCTACAGCCAAAGCAGCAGCGACTATGGCTGTAGCGAAAGCAGCAGCGATTCTGACTGTAGCGAAAGCAGCAGCGATTCTGGCAGCAGCATAGACAACAAGAAGGATGATCCGGACTGGAGTGCGGGAGAAGAGGAGCAGAGTGAGGATGAGGAGCTGCAGAATGACGATGGGCATCAGGCTGAGGATGACCTAGCGCTGGTGGTGGCTGACCAAGGGCAAGAGATGGTGGTGGCTGACCATGGGCAAGAGATGGAGGTGGCTGAGGATGACCTAGCGATGGTCATGCCTGAAGGTGGCCTCGCGATGGTGGTGGTGCCTGACAATGACCACGCACCGGTGGTGGCGCCGGCGATCCCACAGCTGGGCGACATGACCACGCCAATTGTGGTAGAAGACTACATCCCACTGCCTCCACTGCCTCCACCGCCTCGCCGCTCTAGGCGCATCAGGGAGAGAAAGGAGAAGAAGGAGAAGAACAATGCATGAGAACTGAACTTTGTCAGGTATGTCAGATCTCCTATAGGTTAGCTATCCAAAATGATATATATATATACTTAGTTACCTATGTTATCTCTAATATGCTTAGTTTCCTATAGGTTAGCTTCATTTTTACCTAAGTTGGCTCTAATATACAAACTTAGAGCTTATATGCTTAGTTTCCTATAGGTTAGCTCCAAAATAACTTATGTTAGCATAAAATGATCAAGTTTACATAATAAGCTTATAGTCTTTTTCTTATTATTCTTCTTTTCCAAAATGACATAGGTTAGCTTCATTTTTACCTAAGTTGGCTCTAATATACTAACTTAGAGCTTATATGCTTAGTTTCCTATAGGTTAGCTCCAAAATAACTTATGTTAGCACAAAATAATCACGTTTACATAATAAGCTTATAGTCTTTTTCTTATTCTTCTTCTTTTCCAAAATGACATAGGTTAGCTTCATTTTACCTAAGTTGGCTCTAATATACAAACTAAGAGATTATATGCTTAGTTTCCTATAGGTTAGCTCCAAAATAACTTATGTTAGCACAAAATGATCAAGTTTACATAATAAGCTTATAGTCTTTTTCTTATTCTTCTTCTTTTCCAAAATGACATAGGTTAGCTTCATTTTACCTAAGTTGGCTCTAATATACTAACTAAGAGCTTATATGCTAAGTTTCCTATAGGTTAGCTCCAAAATAACTTATGTTAGCACAAAATGATCAAGTTTACATAATAACCTTATAGTCTTTTTCTTATTCTTCTTCTTTTCCAAAATGACATAGGTTAACTTCATTTTACCTAAGTTACCTAAGTTCTTCTTCTTCTAACTTCTTGTTTATCATTTTGCAGATTTGATTTAATTGACGGAAGCTTGCGTGGATGGAGTGCTTCTTTTCCATTTGTGTTTTTATTTTGTATCAATGTGAAACTTTTGTGAATTGATGGATAACGGTGTTGGATGAACAATGTGAAACTTTTGTAATATGTAACGACGGAACTATGTGTTGGCTATGTATGTATATATGATGAAACTTGTTTGTTGGATATGATTGTTATATGGATGCTTGTTGTATATATATGTGTTGAATATCTCATATGTGAAATAGTGACCTGAGATTAAGAAAAAACAAAAAAATTAAAAAAATTGTTACTAATGGCGCACTACCATGTGGTGCACTATAAGTATAGCAGATAATAGTGGCACACTGTGGGCAATACTAATAGCGCACTAAGTGGTGCGCCATTAGAATACCAGATTCTAATGGCGCACCAGTGGTGCGCCATTAGTAAAAAATTCTAGTGGCGTAATACTAATGGCGCACTGGTAATGCGCCATTAGTAGGCAAAACCAGTGCGCCATTAGTAGGCCTTTTCCTAGAAGTGATATTGCGTGTGGTGCAGTGATCATGAAGCCCAGCTGAGCAGCGGCGCGGCTAAGGCCCAGCTGTGCGCACGCTTGGTAGGAAGGGCGCAAGGCTGCTCGAGCTGGCTTCTGGTGCACGGTCAACGGCTCTGGTCAACGGGCAAGGCCGAGGTGCTGCGTGGAAGTGTTGCTATGCAGATTCGATTGAGACTCCAGAGGCAAGGTACATGTATGAGATTTGTTTTGGACCAAAAGAGGACCAAGTCCTCGTATTCGTATACGACGCAAGGCAACAGATCAAACCGGCAGAATAGAGTATCCATCGTGATACGCATCCATCAGGGAGCTCTATTTGTGTAGGGCTTGAGGCAAAAAGCAATTAGCTTAGCATCAGAAGTTGAGCCAAGACAGGAGCAAAATTCACGTGAGGACCAGAAGGATTTTTTGGTTGGAATTGCTAGTAGTACGCAGAGGAACGGAGAGTCTGATTCTGTTCGTGTACTTGGGGCATCGCGTGGAAAGCTTAGATAATTTTTTTCATAGGGTCTGCTGTATAAAGAACTATGGCGTCAATGGGTACCAAGTTTGAGGTGGAGAAGATCGATGGAACTGGAAGCCTTGGGTTATGACAGACAAGAGTGAAAGATTTGTTGGCACAACAGAGATGCTTGAAGGCATTGCGGGAAGCCAAGTCAGTTAAGATGGAAATATTATGTGATGGATGGAAATTCGCGGGAGATGATTTGGGAGCCTGGGTCAGACTAGACAGTCTGACGGATCGACATGAGTTGGTTAGTATAGAAGACGGTGGTGGGATCGGCGATGATGACATAGGAGCATGATGCTGATGGTGACCGACTTCTGGGCGTGGACACACGTGGCGCAGGCCCGAGACTTGTGCGGCTTCGACAAGACTATGGCGCGGGGTTGATTCAAGACGGTGCGCACATGAGAGCTCGAAGTCGACGGGGCGCGGGGTGGACTGATCATCTATCATGGAGTCATGTTGAAGGTGGATCTGGATTGAGGGGCTACGGTGTAAGGATCCAGAGACTCGAAGCCTATTTCAGCGGGGGGAAAGCGAGTGACATACAGTTCGGACTGGAGCCCAGTGGTCTGATGGAAGCGTGAAACTCGTCATCGGTCGGTGATGATCGATGGTACTCTGCAGTGGGGGTTGAGTGGTGTGGGTTCGCGACCCTTGAGACTCGACCGGGACAGCGGAGGCTCGACGCGGTAATAGCGGCGAGGCGTGCGGTATGCACGGGACATGAAGACGGGCCAGGGCTCTGGTGGTCATACATGTGGTGAGACAACTGCGAATTTGACTTGGGATGACTACAAGCAATGATGAAATTCCTTTAAGTTTCAGACATGCAGTCAAGAAAGGAGCGGTGATGTTGAGTTCGGGTAACTCTCATGTGTGACACCCAATATGTGAGTTGTTCACTTTCACGCAGGTCAGTGATCAGTGTGTGATGGCGTGGACGGATACTCTGGAAGTTGGGAGCACAAACTAGAGTAAGGGGAACTTAGTTTCGCTCGAGTGTTGACTGTGGTCAAGAAAAGGAGGGACTACAAGTTGCAGGTGGAGTCGTATGGAGTCTTTGGAGTAGCAGCGGTGCTCATGGAATAAGCTCAAGTCCAATGTACATGGAAGTTTGACGCATGGACAAATTCAAGGTGGTGGAGAATATTCGCCAAGGTGAAGTTTGTTAGAGTTGTGTCGAATATAGTGTACAAGGTAGGTTACAGTTGGACTTGTAGTAGTATTGTGTTTAGATAGGATATGGAGTCGTGTCCTAGTAGGACACTTGTATCCTAGGCCTCTCATATATAGCGGGGGTAGACACACGATGTAACCTATGCCAACATAATAGCACAGGCGCGCAAGGGGGAGCCGGCAGCGTGTGCCGGCGCCCGGGTGGCCGTTGTGCGGTATTGTGACGGTGTCACGGGGAGGAGCGCCCGTAGTCAGGCCCCGGGGATGTAGCCATATCGGTGAACCTCGTTAACAAATCTCGGTGTCGTGCTCGTGTGATTGCTTGGTCTTCGGATGATCGACGATATGCCTCGAATTTATTCTAACAGCATCATTGCATCAGTATGGTCGCCGGCCGGCCATCGTTTCAGCCATCCATGTACATCAGGTGGTTGATGGTTGGTACGTAGCTGTGGGCGAGGTCGAACTGGCCCATCTTGTACGGCGTGAGGAGATGAATGGGCTCCATTGCTGATAGCTGAAGCTTTTCTTGATCAATTAACGGCGGAGAAGGAAGAAGAAGACTGATGAGTAGTGCGGGGTAGTGAGTGGTGAGTTGACAGGACATCCATTTATAGATGATTGATGTGCAGTCACATACTATTCTCCCGGCTGCTAATTGAGCCGTTCCGATCGTCCACATAGTACATCATGGGTGAGCTAAGCATGAAAGAAATAGTTTTAAATAAAGCGCTAAGCATCTTAGCGGCGGACCTCTTTCAAATGCTATAGCGTGCTATAGCACGCTAAAATGTTTGTTCATTCGTTTGGACCAAAATCTCTTAACGCAAGACCTTTTGTAAACTCTATAGCGGGCTATAGCGAAGCTATAGCGGGCTATATAAAACAGTGAGAAATAGGCATCTTCTTGGATGACCACACATTCAAGTTGATATGCACAGGCACGAGCATCATGGGTCCCGATCGTCCTGCTTCGACGTCTCTCCTGGCATCTATCGAAGTACCAAAGGCCGATCTTTATTAGAAGGAAAAAGACAGTACAAAGACAGCCATACAACACTACCAGAAGTCCAGGAGATCTGGGCCTGCTAGCAGAAGAGCAAAGGAAAGGATCGCCGGAGAGAGCGTCGGCTAATCAACTAAATCAGTCACACATCCGGCTGATCTCCACACTCCAATGTCTTCTCTGATAAGATCCAGGACCCTCTCTATATTACAAGCGGTGTGCTGAAAAATTCTCGCGTTCCGCTCCTTCCATATGCTCCAATGAATGAGAATGACAATGGTGTCAAAGTTCCGTCGCGTTTGCTTGGGGATTGTCCTCCTTGCCGCCAGCCACCAGTCTTCCGTGCTATCAAAGCTACTGTCCGGGATTGGAAAATTCATCGAAGACCATTGTTTGAAGAGGGTCCAAAGCTGCTGGGTAAATCTGCAGTGAGTAAAAAGGTGTATGCAGCTCTCTGGTTGCACAGAATAGAGCGCGCAATCCCGATTGGATGGCCAACCTCTTTTCTGAAGATTATCTGCCGTAAGGCACTTCCTATGTATGACAAGCCACATGAAGAACTTGCAACGCGGGGGCGCTTTGGATTTCCACAAGGGTTTGTAACAAGCAAACCTGATTCCAGCCATGAAGAACATCTTATAAGCACTGCTGACTGTGAATTGGTGATGTTCTGTCATCCTCCACTCAAGTCGATCCTGAGCCTCTGAATCGAGTACAGTAGCCTGTGCCATGTCCCAGACCCATAAGTATTGCGCCAAGGCTTGGACTGTCAAGCCACCTTGGATGTCCCTGAGCCATCTTCGATTGTGCAGCGCATCACGGACTGACAGTTTGGAATCTTTCACAAATGAAAACAAGGCTGGTGCCAACGAGGCAATGCTATGCCCTTCCGGTGTCCAGTTATCCGTCCAAAATCTGGCAGTGTCACCACTCCCTAGGGTCACTCGACCTGCAGCCGCAAGGATAGCAGCGGCATCCTTGTCTTGCTGCTCTGGGAATAACTGCCACGGACGCTCTTCCGCATCCCATCTTAGCCACTGCCATCGACACCAGAGCGCAACCCCGAAGACTTTCAGGTTCAAAAGACCGAGGCCTCCCCATTCCTTGGGTCTGCAAACCTGGGCCCAGGGAACCAGGCCTCCATTGATTTCCTCCTCGCCCCTCCATACAAAAGCTCTACATCTTCTGTCAATGATCTTTAGAGCCCACGCCGGTAAAGGTAAAATAGCCAAGAAATGCATCGGAAGAGCCAACAGAACCGAGCCCGTCAGCGTTACTCTGCCTGCTGGCGCCAACAGCTTGGGTTTCCACCCTTTCAACTTGCTGGAGAATTTGTCAATCAGGGGCAGAATATCTTGTCTCCTCAATTTGAAGATTGAGAGCGGGAGACCCAGGTACTTCGGGGGGAACTGCATGTGCCGACAGTTAAATAAAGCCGCAACCTCCCTGGCCTACTCATCCCCACACCGGATGCCCGTGACGGAGCTTTTCTCAAAGTTAATTTTTAGCCCGGAGGCCTCTCCAAACAGTTCCAGAATTGCAGAAACGACCTGAAGATCAGAAGCCACTGGAGAGAAAAAGATAATCGCATCATCCACAAAGATAGAGGCCCTTCGGGTTTTTGCGTCCACCCCCATCTCAACCAGCAGGTTTTGACTAGCCGCCCAACTAAGCATGGCCTGCAGCGCGTCAATGGCTAAAATAAAAAGGGCCGGCGAAATGGGATCGCCTTGCCTAACTCTCTTCTCCAGAGCGAACTGTGTGCTGGTCTCCCCATTTATGAGAACCGGCGATGAGGCTGAGCTTAGAAGGCCGCAAATCCAGGAGCACCATTTATTTCCAAAACCTCTGATCTTCAAGGTCTCCAAGAGGAATTCCCAGGACAAGGAATCAAAGGCCTTTGAAATATCTATCTTCATGAGCACAGATGGTTGCTTCTTCTGGTGCAGAGCTCTGGCCGCATTCCGGACAAATTTGAAATTCTCATGAATAGATCTCTTAGTGACAAAGGCACTCTGAGCTCTGGATATAATACTTGGGAGCAGCAAGGCCAAGCGAGTTGCCAACACCTTCGCAAAGATCTTTGCCACCCCATGTATAAGGTTTATAGGCCTAAAATCTGTTATCTGCATCGATCCCTCCTTTTTTGGCAAAAGCGTGATGATTGACGTGTTCAGCCCACTAAAGGAGGAGAAGTGACCCTGGTGGAGGGCATCCATGGCTGCCATAAAGTTGTCCGCGATGGTATCCCAACAAGACTTGTAGAACAGCCCAGAGAAACCATCGGGCCCAGGTGCCCTGTCAGACGGCATTTCATCCAGCACCTTCTTTATCTCCTCTCTAGAGAAAGGAGCCTCCAGCTCCCTAGACGAGCTCTCCGATATCTTGCCAAGGCCCAACTTCTCCAAGTCAATAACTTTGTGCCTCGCTGCTAGGGTTCCGATCGATTCCTTAAAGAACTCATGAGCCATACTTAATTTTTCTTCCATGGAGGTAGCTAAGCGCTCTCCAGATAGAAGGCAAGGAATAAGATGCTTCCTTCTGCGCCCGTTTGCTTTGAGATGAAAGTATTTCGATTTTGCATCTCCTTCCTTCAAATCTCTGATTTTTGCACTTTGCCTTAACCTAACTCTCTCCAAGGATGCCAAGGCCAAGCATTTACCTTTCAAAAAGCCCTTGAATTTTCTCTCCTCAGACGATAACGCTCTCAACTCTTGCGCTGTGTCCAGTCGGAGAATGATCTCGTTAGCTATCTGGAACTGCAGATGAATGGCACTATGTTTCCTCTGACCCCAGCTTCGTAATGCCTTAGCAGTGCGTTGGAGTTTAGTACTCAGGACATGCATTGGGTTTGAACTGGCTACCTCCTCTTCCCAAGCCTCTTTAACTACCTCCTGGAACCCTGGTAATTTGCACCAAAAATTTTCAAACCTGAATCTAAAAGCCCTCATACTGCCCGAGGAGCAGGATAGGAGCATTGGACAGTGATCCGAAACATTTGAACTCAAGGGCAGCAGGTCACTGATTGGAAATAAGCCTTCCCAGTCATTATTGAACAGAACTCTGTCCAATTTGGCCATAATGGTTCTTTCCTGCCCATTACACCAAGTGAATTTTCTACCCACCAGAGGCATGTCATGCAAACCCAGCTTGTTGATTGTGTGTCTGAACTTATTCATCAGCCTTCTGTTAGCTCTCCCTGTACTGCGCTCATCCTCACGCGTGACTATGTTGAAGTCACCATTTAGAATCCAAGGGAGCTGCACCCGCTCACCGTGTTGCTCAATCTCCTCCAGGAACCGCACCTTCTCTCCATCCTCTTGCGGTCCATAGACCGATGTTGAAGGAAATATGCCCTAGAGGCAATAATAAAGTTATTATTTATTTCCTTATTTCATGATAAATATTTATTATTCATGCTAGAATTGTATTAACTGGAAACATAATACATGTGTGAATACATAGACAAACAGAGTGTCACTAGTATGCCTCTACTTGACTAGCTCGTTAATTAAAGATGGTTATGTTTCCTAACCATAGACATGAGTTGTCATTTGATTAACGGGATCACATCATTAGGAGAATGATGTGATTGACTTGACCCATTCCGTTAGCTTAGCACTTGATCGTTTAGTATGTTGCTATTGCTTTCTTAATGACTTATACATGTTCCTATGACTATGAGATTATGGAACTCCCGTTTACCGGAGGAACACTTTGTGTGCTACCAAACGTCACAACGTAACTGGGTGATTATAAAGGTGCTCTACAGGTGTCTCCGAAGGTACATGTTGGGTTGGCGTAATTCGAGATTAGGTTTTGTCACTCCGATTGTCGGAGAGGTATCTCTGGGCCCTCTCGGTAATACACATCACTTAAGCCTTGCAAGCATTGTAACTAATGAGTTAGTTACGGGATAAAGTATTACGGAACGAGTAAAGAGACTTGCCAGTAACGAGATTGAACTAGGTATTGGATACCGACAATCGAATCTCGGGCAAGTAACACACCGATGACAAAGGGAACAACGTATGTTGTTATGCGGTTTGAGCGATAAAGATCTTCATAGAATATGTAGGAACCAATATGGGCATCCAGGTTCCGCTATTGGTTATTGACCGAGAATAGTTCTAGGTCATGTCTACATAGTTCTCGAACCCGTAGGGTCCGCATGCTTAACGTTATGATGACAGTTATATTATGAGTTTATGAGTTTTGATGTACCGAAGGAGTTCGGAGTCCCAGATGAGATCAGGGACATGACTAGGAGTCTCGAAATGGTTGAGACGTAAAGATCGATATATTGGACGACTATATTCGGAGTTCGGAAAGGTTCCGAGTGATTCGGGTATTTTCGGGGGTACCGGGGAGTTACGGGAATACGAGGAAGAAGCAATGGGCCTCATGGGCCAAGTGGTGGAAGAGAGGAGGAAGGGCGCGCGGCCCCCCTAGCCCAAACCGAATTGGACTAGGGGGCCGGCCCCCCTTTCCTTCTTCTCCTCCCTCTCCTTCCATCTCCTTCTCCTCCCCTTCCTTCCCTTCTCCTAGTAGGACTTGGAAAG
Organism: Triticum timopheevii; assembly: GCA_963921465.1. Taxonomy (NCBI): domain Eukaryota; kingdom Viridiplantae; phylum Streptophyta; class Magnoliopsida; order Poales; family Poaceae; genus Triticum; species Triticum timopheevii. The sequence goes on from OY997271.1 coordinate 10,405,263, forward strand.
AGGGGGGAATCCTACTTGGAGTAGGATTGCCCCCCTTGGGTGCGCCTCCTCCTCATTGGCCGGCCCTCTTCCCCTTGCTCCTTTATATATGGGGGCAGGGGGCACCCCATGACACACAAGTTGATCTACGGATCGTTCCTTAGCCGTGTGCGGTGCCCCCTCCACCATAATCCACCTCGGTCATATCGTCGCGGAGTTTAGGCGAAGCCCTGCGCCGGTAGAACATCATCATCGTCACCACGCCGTCGTGCTGACGGAACTCATCCCCAACGCTTCGCTGGATTGGAGCCCAGGGAACGTCATCGAGCTGGACGTGTGTTGAACACGGAGGTGCCATACGTTCGGTGCTTGGATCGGTCGGATCGTGAAGACGTACGACTACATCAACCGCGTTGTGCTAACGCTTCCGCTTACGGTCTACGAGGGTACGTGGACAACACTCTCCCCTCTCGTTGCTATGCCCTCTCGTTGCTATGCCATCACCATGATCTTGCGTGTGCGTAAGAAATTTTTTGAAATTACTACGTTCCCCAACAGTGGCATCCGAGCCTAGGTTTTATGGTTTGATGTTATATGCACGAGTAGAACACAAGTGAGTTGTGGGCGATATAAGTCATACTGATTACCAGCATGTCACACTTTGGTTCGGCGGTATTGTTGGATGAAGCGGCCCAGACCAACATTACGCGTATGCTTACGCGAGACTGGTTTTACCGCCATGCTTTGCACACAGGTGACTAGCGGGTGTCAGTTTCTCCAACTTTAGTTGAACCGAGTGTGGCTACGCCCGGTCCTTGCGAAGGTTAAAATAGCACCAACTTGACAAACTATCGTTGTGGTTTTGATGCGTAGGTAAGAACGATTCTTGCTCAGCCCGTAGCAGCCACGTAAAACTTGCAACAACAAAGTAGAGGACGTCTAACTTGTTTTTGCAGGGCATGTTGTGATGTGATATGGCCAAGACGTGATGCTATATTTTATTGTATGAGATGATCATGTTTTTCAACCGAAGTTATCGGCAATTGGCAGGAGCCATATGGTTGTCGCTTTATTGTATGAAATGCAAACGCCCTGTAATTGCTTTACTTTATCACTAAGCGGTAGCGATAGTCGTAGAAGCAATAGATGGCGTAAACGACAACGATGCTACGATGGAGATCAAGGTGTCGCGCCGGTGACGATGGTGATCACGATGGTGCTTCGGAGATGGAGATCACAGGCACAAGATGATGATGGCCATATCATATCACTTATATTGATTGCATGTGATGTTTATCCTTTATGCATCTTATCTTGCTTTGATTGACGGTAGCATTTTAAGATGATCTCTCACTAATTATCAAGAAGTGTTCTCCCTGAGTATGCACCGTTGCCAAAGTTCGTCGTGCCCAAACACCACGTGATGATCGGGTGTGATAAGCTCTACGTCCATCTACAACGGGTGCAAGCCAGTTTGGCACACGCGGAATACTCAGGTTAAACTTGACGAGCCTAGCATATGCAGATATGGCCTCGGAGCACGGAGACCGAAAGGTCGAGCTTGAATTATATAGTAGATATGATCAACATAGTGATGTTCACCATTGAAAACTACTCCATCTCACGTGATGATCGGTTATGGTTTAGTTGATTTGGATCACGTGATCACTTAGATGACTACAGAGATGTCTGTCTAAGTGGGAGTTCTTAAGTAATATGATTAATTGAACTTAAATTTATCATGAACTTAGTCCTGGTATTATTTTGCAAATTATGTTGTAAGATCAATAGCTTGCGTTGTTGCTTTCATATGTTTATTTTGATATGTTCCTAGAGAAAATTGTGTTGAAAAATGTTAGTAGCAATTATGCGGATTGGATCCGCGATCTGAGGTTTATCCTCATTGCTACACAGAAGAATTATGTCCTTAATGCACCGCTAGGTGACAGACCTATTGCAGGAGCAGATGCAGACGTTATGAACGTTTGGCTAGCTCAATATGATGACTACTTGATAGTTTTGTGCACCATGCTTTATGGCTTAGAATCGGGACTTCAAAGATGTTTTGAACATCATGGACCATATGAGATGTTCCAGGAATTGAAGTTAATATTTCAAGCAAATACCCGAGTTGAGAGATATGAAGTCTCCAACAAGTTCTATAGCTAAAAGATGGAGGAGAATCGCTCAACTAGTGAGCATGTGCTCAGATTGTCTGGATACTTCAATCGCTTGAATCAAGTGGGAGTTAATCTTCCAGATAAGATAGTGATTGACAGAATTCTCTAGTCACCATCACTAAGTTACTAGAACTTCGAGATGAACTATAGTATGAAAGGGATGACGAAAACGATTCCCGAGCTCTTCATGATGTTGAAATCAACGAAGGTAGAAATCAAGAAAGAGCATCAAGTGTTGATGATTGATAAGACCACTAGTTTCAAGAAAAGGGCAAAGGGAAAGAAAGGGAAACTTCAAGTAGAATGGCAAACAAGTTGTCACTCCCGTGAAGAAGACCAAAGCTGGACCAAAGCCTGAAACTGAGTGCTTACACTACAAAGGAAATAATCACAGGAAGCGGAAATGCCCTGAATATTTGGTGGATAAGAAGGATGGCAAAGTGAACAAGGGTATATTTGATATACAGGTTATTGATGTGTGCTTTACTAGTGTTTATAGTAGCCCCTGAGTATTTGATACTTGTTCGGTTGCTAAGATTAGTAACTCGAAACAGGAGTTACAGAATAAACAAAGACTAGTTGAAGGGGAAGTGACGACGAGTGTTGGAAGTAGTTCCAAGATTGATATGATCATCATCACACACGCCCTATACTTTCGGGATTAGTGTTAAACCTAAATAAATGTTATTTGGCGTTTGTGTTGAGCATGAATATGATTTGATCATGTTTATTGCAATACGGTTATTCATTTAAAATCAGAGAATAATTGTTGTTCTATTTAAATGAATAAAACCTTCAATGGTCATACACCCAACGAAAATAGTTTGTTGGCTCTCGATCGTAGTGATGCACATATTCATAATATTGATGCCAAAATATGCAAAGTTAATAATGATAGTGCACCTTATTTGTGGCACTGCCGTTTTGGTCATATCGGTGTAAAGCGCATGAAGAAACTCCATAAAGATGGATTTTCGGAATCACTTGGTTATGAATCATTTGATGCTTGCGAACCGTCCCTTTTGTGCAAGATGACTAAAACTCCATTCTCCGGAACAATGGAACAAGCTACTGACTTATTGGAAATAATACATACCGATGTATTTGATCCAATGAGTGTTGATGCTCATAGCAAGTATCGTTATTTTCTGACCTTCACAAGATGACTTGAGCAGATATGGGTATATCTACTCGATGAAACATAAGTCTGAAATAATTGAAAGGTTCAAAGAATTTCAGAGTGAAGTGGAAAAATCATCGTAACAAGAAAATAAAGTTTCTGCGATCTGATCGCGGAGACGAATATTTTTGAGTTATGAGTTTGGTCTTCAATTAAAACAATGTGGAATAGTTTCACAGCTCACGCCACCTGGAACACCACAACATTATGGTGTGTCCGAATGCCGTAACTGCACTTTATTGGATATGGTGCAATCTATGATGTTTCTTACTGATTTACCACTATTGTTTTGGGGTTATGCATTAGAGACATCTACATTCACGTTTAATAGGGCACCATCTAAATCCGTTGAGACGACACCGTATGAACTATGGTTTAGCAGTAAACCTAAGCTGTCGTTTCTTAAAGTTTGGAGTTGCGATGCTTATATGAAAAAGGTTTTCAACCTGATAAGCTCGAACCCAAATTGGAGAAGTGCGTCTTCATAGAATACACAAAGGAAACTGTTGGGTACACCTTCTATCACAGATCCGAAGGCAAAACATTCGTTGCTAATAATGGATCCTTTCGAGAGAAGGAGTTTCTCTCGAAAGAAGTGAGTGGGAGGAAAGTAGTGCTTGATAAGGTAATTTGTACCTTCTCCCGAATTGGAAAATAGTTCATCATAGAAATTTGTTCCTGTGACTACAACACCAATTAGTAAGGAAGCTAATGATGATGATCATGTAACTTCAGATCAAGTTACTACCGAACCTCATAGGTAAAACAGAGTGAGATCCGCACCAGAGTGGTACGGTAATCCTGTTCTGGAGATCATGTTACTTGACCATGACAAACCTACGAACTATGAGGAAGCGATGATGAGCCCAGATTCCGCGAAATGGCTTGAGGCCATGAAATCTGAGATATGATCCATGTATGAGAACAAAGTGTAGACTTTGATTGACTTGCCCGATGATCGGTGAGTCATTAAGAATAAATGGATCTTCAAGAGGAAGACGGACGTTGATAGTAGTGTGACTATCTACAAAGCTCGACTTGTCGCAAAAGGTTTTTGACAAGTTCAAAGTGTTGACTACAATGAGATTTTCTCAACTGTAGCGATGCTTAAGTCTGTCCGAATCATGTTAGCAATTGCCACATTTTATGAAATCTGGCAAATGGATGTCAAAACTGCATTCCTTAATGGTTTTCTTAAAGAAGAGTTGTATATGATGCAACCAGAAGGTTTTGTCAAATCTAAAGGTGCTAACAAAATGTGCAAGCTCCAGAGATCCATCTATGGACTGGTGCAAGCATCTCAGAGTTGGAATATACGCTTTGATAAGTTGATCAAAGCATATAGTTTTGTACAGACTTACGGTGAAGCCTGTATTTACAAGAAAGTGAGTGGGAGCACTACAACATTTCTGATAAGTATATGTGAATGACATATTGTTGATCGAAAATAATGTAGAATTATTCTGCAAAGCATAAAAGGAGTGTTTGAAAGGAGTTTTTCAAAGAAAGACCTCAGTGAAGCTTCTTACATATTGAGCATCAAGATCTATAGAGATAGATCAAGACGCTTGATAAGTTTTTCAATGAATACATACATTGACAAGATTTTGAAGTAGTTCAAAATGGAACAGTCAAAGAAAGAGTTCTTGCCTGTGTTACAAGGTGTGAAATTGAGTAAGACTCAAAGCCAGACCACGGCAGAAGATAGAAAGAGAATGAAAGTCATTCCCTATGCCTTGGCCATAGGTTCTATAAAGTATGCCATGCTGTGTACCAGATCTATTGCATACCCTACCACTGAGTTTGACAAGGGAGTACAATAGTGATCTAGGAGTAGATCACTGGACAGCGGTCAAACATTATCCTTAGTAGAATAAGGATATGTTTCTCAATTATGGAGGTGACAAAAGGATCGTCGTAAGGGGTTACTTTGATACAAGTTTTGGCACTGATCCAGATGACTCTAAGTCTTAATCTGGATACATATTGAAAGTGGGAGCAATTAGCTAGAGTAGCTCCATGCAGAGCATTATAGACATAAAATATTTGCAAAATACATACGGCTCTGAATGTGACAGACCCGTTGACTAAACTTCTCTCACGAGCAAAACATGATCATACCTTAGTACTCTTTGGGTGTTAATCACATAGCGATGTGAACTAGATTATTGACTCTAGTAAACCCTTGGGGTATTGATCACGTGACGATGTGAACTATGGGTATTAATCACATACATATGTGAATATTGGTGTTAAATCACATGGCGATGTGAACTAGATTATTGACTCTAGTGCAAGTGGGAGACTGAAGGAAATATGCCCTAAAGGCAATAATAAAGTTATTATTTATTTCCTTATTTCATGATAAATATTTATTATTCATGCTAGAATTGTATTAACCGGAAACATAATACATGTGTGAATACATAGACAAACAGAGTGTCACTAGTATGCCTCTACTTGACTAGCTCGTTAATTAAAGATGGTTATGTTTCCTAACCATAGACATGAGTTGTCATTTGATTAACGGGATCACATCATTAGGAGAATGATGTGATTGACTTGACCCATTCCGTTAGCTTAGCACTTGATCGTTTAGTATGTTGCTATTGCTTTCTTAATGACTTATACATGTTCCTATGACTATGAGATTATGCAACTCCCGTTTACCGGAGGAACACTTTGTGTGCTACCAAACGTCACAACATAAGTGATTATAAAGGTGCTCTACAGGTATCTCCGAAGGTACATGTTGGGTTGGCGTAATTCGAGATTAGGTTTTGTCACTCCGATTGTCGGAGAGGTATCTCTGGGCCCTCTCGGTAATACACATCACTTAAGCCTTGCAAGCATTGTAACTAATGAGTTAGTTATGGGATGAAGTATTACGGAACGAGTAAAGAGACTTGCTGGTAACGAGATTGAACTAGGTATTGGATACCGACGATCGAATCTCGGGCAAGTAACATACCGATGACAAAGGGAACAACGTATGTTGTTATGCGTTTTGACCGATAAAGATCTTCGTAGAATATGTAGGAACCAATATGGGCATCCAGGTTCCGCTATTGGTTATTGACCGAGAATAGTTCTAGGTCATGTCTACATAGTTCTCGAACCCATAGGGTCCGCACGCTTAACGTTACGATGATAGTTATATTATGAGTTTATGAGTTTTGATGTACCGAAGGAGTTCGGAGTCCCAGATGAGATCAGGGACATGACGAGGAGTCTCGAAATGGTCGAGACGTAAAGATCGATATATTGGACGACTATAGTCGGAGTTCGGAAAGATTCCGAGTGATTCGGGTATTTTCGGGGGTACCGGGGAGTTACGGGAATACGAGGAAGAAGCAATGGGCCTCATGGGCCAAGTGGTGGAAGAGAGGAGGAAGGGCGCGCGGCCCCCCTAGCCCAAACCGAATTGGACTAGGGGGCCGGCCCCCCTTTCCTTCTTCTCCTCCCTCTCCTTCCTTCTCCTTCTCCTCCCCTTCCTTCCCTTCTCCTAGTAGGACTTGGAAAGAGGGGGAATCCTACTTGGAGTAGGATTGCCTCCCTTGGGCGCGCCTCCTCCTCCTTGGCCGGCCCTCCTCCCCTTGCTCCTTTATATACGGGGGCAGGGGGCACCCCATGACACACAAGTTGATCTACGGATCGTTCCTTAGCCGTGTGCGGTGCCCCCCTTCACCATATCCACCTCGGTCATATCGTCGCAGAGTTTAGGCGAAGCCCTGCGCCGGTAGAACATCATCATCGTCACCACGCCGTCGTGCTGACGGAACTCATCTCCAACGCTTCGCTGGATTGGAGCCCGGGGAACGTCAACGAGCTGGACGTGTGCTGAACACAGAGGTGCCGTATGTTCGGTGCTTGGATCGGTCGGATCGTGAAGACGTACGACTACATCAACCGCGTTGTGCTAACGCTTCCGCTTACGGTCTACGAGGGTACGTGGACAACACTCTCCCCTCTCGTTGCTATGCCATCACCATAATCTTGCGTGTGCGTAGGAAATTTTTTGAAATTACTACGTTCCCCAACAGATGTGACCAGCCAGGTTTTCCCATCGGCCAGGGAGGTCATAGTAGCAGAGATAGAGAACTCCAGCTTCTGGACATTTGTGATCCGAAGACGATCTGATCTCCAGGCTAACAGAATTCCTCCTCTGGTGTCGTCCGCTGGCAAATCCTCAAACCTATCAAACTCTGGGCCAAGAGTCTGATTAACCACCAAAGTATCCAGGGCATTAAGCTTAGATTCTTGGAAGCAGACCATGGACACATCACAAGACTGCATAAATAAGCGGATAGAATTGCGCCTGGCTGGGTTATTCAGCCCTATGACATTCCACACAAGCAGTCTGACTGTCATGACTAACAGAAAAAAGCACACCCCCAGCGATTACATGAGCTCTAGCTTCGCACGGCTCAACATTCTCCGGCAAATTGAAGACTGCAAAATCATCATGCGCCGGTTCGTCGAAGGCTTGGTCGTCTGGATCAAAAAGGGCAGCCACCGCCTTGATATGATGTGGAGCCAGCGGCGCTTGAAAGAGCTTCAGATAGGCATCCATGGCCTCCGGAGACACGCGCTCTTCAGCCTTGATCACGCCTAGGCCATGAAGCAGAACATTTTGCGCCCTCTCGACCGGCCCCATGCGAGTCCCTCCATTCATCTTGTGTAGCCGTTCACTCCTGCGAGGGGTGAAGCCAGGCGGCAGAGTCTTCTTGCGCCGGACAAGGGCTGAGGCCGCCAGATGCTGCCCCAGGATAGACGGCCTGGGTGAGGCCCCGAGCCCTGCCAACAGCGTATCCTGCGCCGACAGGGGTCCAGCCGCCCCCGCACCTCCCGTTGACGCGGACAGCGGCGGAAGGAGCTGGTGCGGCATCAGCGGGACTGCAAATGGCGTGCTCACCGCGCCCTCCTGCTCACCAGCCCTCACCTCCTGCAAGTCCGGCATCTTGAGTGGTGGCAGAGCATCACCCAGGCCCAACGGAACTTCTTGATCCGAAGCCTGATTGTCTTCTGGCCGGCCATCCCCCTCGCTCTCCGCTGGACTGAACGAGAGACGACGAGGGGATGGGCCGCATCGCCCGTAGCCGAACCCATGATCCGTTGTTCGCCCCAGTGCCGCAGATCCCACCGCCGTGGACGCCGCCAGAGAGCGTCCGCAAGGAGTGTCGACCCACGCCGCCGAGCCGACCGCTGTGGAAGCCGCTGAAGAAGACCCAGAGGAGCGCGGGTCGACAGAGATAGCCGCGGGCCTGACCGGGCTCGATCCCATGGAGCGGCTCGCCCGCACCGGAGAGCCAGGTTCCAATCCTCCAGCCGGAACGAGGAGGCCGTTAATCCACCGGCCGCCCCAATCCCCAGCTATGCCGAGGCCGCCCGGGCCACCAAAGGGGTGACCACCCGAGCGAATAGCGTTGCCCCGGCCCTCACCGTCGATCCGCCCTCTGAAACAGCTTCTAGAGTAGTCATGTCTCCTTGTGAGGTCTTCATCGTCCTCCGGCTCGTAGTTCGGGCGAAGCGCCATGAACGGCACCGTGCGGTCCACCACATCCAGCACATGGATGGTAAGTGGATGAATCAGAGTGCGGCGCTCAATTGGTGGCGCTGGCGGCGGAGGCGCAAAAGGCCAGTCCTCGTCCACCACATTGGGCAAACCCACCGGCTCGGGGATCCCCAGATCATACACCTTCGGAATGCCGGATGGATTGCGCATCCAAGCAGTGACATCAACCTGCCAACGATCTTCTTGCAGCAGCACCTCCACCAGTTGGCCTTGAAGATTGTTGACGAGCTGGCTTAGCGTCTCCCGCTCCCAGCCACTCGCTGGCAGTCCCTCAATTCCTAGCTTGCAGAAGAACTCGAGCTTGCCACTGGATGCTTGGGCGCACCGGTGCCAGCGCTGGAACGCGATTGGCGCCCCCGCACACCGGATCCGGCCGGTCTGGCTGAAGACCCGGTCGCAATCTTCTGTGGAAGCAAAACAGATGAAAAAATCTGCAGGGTGCGTCACCTCCACCCGGACGAACCTCCTCTCGACCCCGCACTCTCGCCCCAAGGCTTGCACCAGCGCCTCCGGCGACACCGCACGCCGCCGCCCTTGCACCGAGGCCAGCAATGCGCGGTTGCGGAAATCCGCCTCGAGCGCATCCATGCCCGCGGAGCGAGAGATGATGCCGCCGCCGCGAGCCGGCCTCAGATCGGGATCCCCATGAGTGTACACCTCACCAGGGAAGCGCTCACGAGCCAGAGGGGGTAGTGCGCCATGGAGCCAGAGGGGGCGGTGGAGGCGGCGCGGAAGATCCCGCCGTCGGCGATCTGGGATGCGCGCGGGGATTCGGCGGAGCCCCGCGAGATCTGCCGGTGTGCTGCGAAGGGTGGGAGGAGCAGGAGCGAGCAACGTGTCCCGAGACCCAGCAGCGCTGGCAGCGAATATCACCGGACCACTCCGCCTTAAAGTGACCAGCCTCCAGACATTTAAAGCAGAGGCCTACCAGCCACCGGGGAATCCGAGGCTTGGATGCATCTGGGCGCTTGACGGCAGGAGCATCTTCACAACGGCGCCGGTGACGGCGATTCCGCACCTCGACCCATCCGTCGCCATCTGGCTCCAGATCCACCGAGGCGGGATGAGAGCGGCCCGGAAGCGGCACCGCGGATGAAGCAGACGAACGAGGGGCCGCAGCCGTCGCAAGGGCGTTATCTGGCCGTTGGGATTCGGAGCGAAAGCCCAGCGGGTGAGGCTGTGGTTGAGAGGATCGGCTGCGTGTCGGACCGTTGACGACGGCGGCGGCGTAGGAGCGAGCAGAAGGACGAGAGGACTGTTGGGAAGCCATCTCTTTTTCCCATATTTGCTGAGGAGTGTGCATATGCTGCGTGCGCTCGCTCGTCCTCTGCTCAGACACCGTCAAGGCTCTCGACCTCAGCCAACGATCTACTGAAGATAATGTGGCAACCACCAACTTGCTAAGCGTTCTCTCTCCCGGCATCTACTCTTGTTTTTCTCTTTTCATTTCCTATTGGCAAAGGCAAGGACATGCCAACAAAAGCGCCCGACTTTTCTCCATCATTTTTTCTTTCTTTCAAGCGTCCATGTTTTGAGTTCCTGCAGCTAGCAGCCAAAACAGTGAAAACTAGCAAACAAATTCTAGAAATACTGCTCAGTTTAGGTCAGAAAGATTGCCATTTGTTTCATAGGTACCAAGGACCCAAACACTAGACTGTTTTCTCACGTCACGCCGAGTCCTCCCCGGCAACATGAGTCCCGCTTCGGTATAACCCCCCTCACAAAACGTATAAAGGGTAGTATAGACCTTTCACAAGTCATATACATTTTATAATGGGTTGTCCAATATAAGCCGTACGGATACGAGGCTCTAATTGCCCACTGGGCCGGCCCAAGTCAAGTTCAGTAGTTATGTAGAAAATCTTTACCTAATAATAATAAAGAAAGTTTGGTTTCTGTCGTCCGTCACCGTGCACTATTTGCAAAAAGCCCCTTATGGTTTTAACCAATTAACCCGCAGTCCAACATATAAGTGAAAAAGAAGTGTTCCATATTTCAGATTCGTGACGCGTCCTCCACGCCGCCCGTACTGGGCTTAATATGCTGACAGGCTTTCTCCTTGCCTTCCTAGGATCATGCCGGAAAAATTATATGACTTGGCTAAGTAATAGTACCACATCATTTCTTTACACCTAATCTCACTGGTTCATATAGGTAGACATTCATGATTCAACAAGCGACCACAGAAATCAGGACACAGAGATGAGGATAATCACAAGGGAAGGATTCGGTCTATCAAATAATCGATCAAAGAAATGCAGATTGCAACACCACGAAATCAAAGAAATCGGATAGGTGGGGCATCAAATAACACGACGGGAGGAGCAAACTAGGCCGGGGACGGTCGAGGACAGCAGAATCCGGACGGAAGAGTCGCAGACGAGGCCGAGGGTGGTCGAGGGCATCCGGATCCGGACGGATCCGGTCCGGTGGAGGCAGATCCGTCGGCGGCGCATCAATCAGGCGATTGGAGGAGTAGATGAGGTCGAGGACGGTCGAGGGCAGCCGGATCCGGACGGATCTGGCCCGGTGGAGGCAGATCCGGCGGCGGCTGGATTTGGTAGGAGCGGCGGCGTCCTGCGTTCAGCAGCAAACAAGAGAGAGAGACAGATGTTAGGGGAAGGAGAACCACAGGGAAAAGAAGGAAGGAGAGGGGGAGACAGCGTAGCAGCATGGCCGGCGACGGGGACAGGGAACTCCTCGAGGGCAGTTGCTTGGGGACGAGCCGGGAGATGGAGGAGGCGCTCAGGAGGGGGGCGAGGGAGAGACGAGATGTGGAGGAGGCGCTCAGGGGTGAGGGAGAGGGAGGGACGAGATGTGGATGGATCAGTCTCCTCGCTCTAGGGGTTAACGGGGGTAGTTGGGCTGATCCATCTAGAAAGTTTAGGCTGGGCCGATGGTTTTGGGCTGGTTGGACTTCATCTCTCTTTGCTTTCTTCTTCTTTTTTTTTTGACTTGGAACCATTGGATTCCATTAATAAATAAACATAAATAAACTTGCTGAGTAAAATAAATAAAGATAGAAAAGGGATTTGGTGTTGCGCTGGTTAGACTCCCTTTCTCCTTTTTTAATTAACAAGAACCTTTTTTCTCAAAAAAAACCAGAACCTTTTTTTTAGAAATTAAACAGAAACTTGAATAGAATAAAGATAGAGAAGGGATTTAGACCAACATAGTTCTTGTAGGATCGGAGAAATATGGGGAATTTAAATAAAGTGCTTTGGGGACTTTAACATGGCAAAATTTGGTGTTCATCTGAAGATGACCAAAATTTGACCTACGCCAGCGGAGGCCATTCAGGTAGGAACAAATGACATGTCTAGAAGGACGTTTTTTTCGACATCCTTCCAATGGACCCAATATTGTTATATGACATTGTATCCACATGAGAAGCATGCACGCCAATTTTCAATTCATTTCGACACGGTATGCATTTTCTACGATTTTCTGGGCCGAAAAACCCTAAAACACTGCCCGGACATGACGCAACGTGCGTTTGGTGCCAGATTTCGTTTATTTTTGGTATGGGATACCGCGGTGGGGCCCACACGCACTGGCAAAAGTTGGATACATTCTGTGATTGCGCTCAGGTACTTCATGTGGAATATAACAGAACGAAAAATGGTTTTAAAAAGCAAAAAACCACCGACATGAATATTCACAAAGCTAGATTTGCCACATACGTAGCCAGAAAGAAAGCCGGTGTTCGAAATGTTAGTTCTTAAGTTTGCACGCTCCTCATATTTCTTTAAAATTGCTCAAAATGCACAAAATGTTGTTTCAAAAAATATTCTTAACAATTTAAACTGACATATCTCTTTAATTTTCTTTTGAAATGTTCATGGTTTTAAAAAATGTTGTTCATGCTTTTCAAGAAAATATTCATGATTTAAAAAAAACAATTTTCAAAAATTGTTCAAGTTGGTCGAAAAGTTGTTGAATTTTCGAACACTATACTATTTAAAATGTTCTTGTCTTTCAAAATTGCTCAGAATGTCAAAGCACGAATATTTTCTAAAAAGAGCAAACAAAATTTTGAAAGCACATTAAAAGACCAGAAGGTTTTGTTTGAAAGCATGTTGTTTTTCTACACCTCAATTTTTTCCAATGGCTTGTATGACCAATTCAGGTCTTCATGCCAATTAGTTGTTTGAATTATCAACAAGTTTTGCATTTTCTTGAGTCTTCCGGGCCCCAGAACTTTGCTGCATAAGTCAAGTTGAGTATACTCCATTACCTTCCCATGCCCAAGCAGTCACATCGTGCACTCCCTTCCGCAGCTGGGCATGCTCCGTCCGCTCCCAAAGAGTGAACACTTCGATAAGAGCCAGGTGATCAATATCTGGGCTAAAATCAGTGGCCCAGCTGTCGGTGTCAAAACCGGCGGATCTCGGGTAGAGGGTCCCGAACTGTGCGTCTAAGGCTAATGGTAACAGGAGGCGAGGGACACAATGTTTACCCAGGTTCGGACCCTCTCGATGGAGGTAATACCCTACTTCCTGCTTGATTGATCTTGATGATATGAGTGTTACAAGAGTTGATCTACCACGAGATCGTAGAGGCTAAACCCTAGAATCTAGCCTATGATTATGATTGTTTTTTGTCCTACGGACTAAACCCTCCGGTTTATATAGACACCGGAGGGGGCTAGGGTTACACGGAGTCGGTTACAGAGAAAGGAATATTCATATCAAAATCGCCAAGCTTGTCTTCCATGCAAAGGAGAGTCCCATCCGGACACGGGACGAAGTCTTCTATCTTGGACATCCAGACAGGCCGACCATGGGTTGAATTTGGGGGCGATGGGCTCTACAGCATATACATCTCGAAGTGCGTGTTTGTGCTCCTTCTTTGGGATATGAGTGACATAGATCATGTTCACTGTTTTTACCTCCGGTGGAAATTTCTTTTGTCCCCCCGTATTCAGCTGGCGAGATTCATCCTCGTCTTCGCTTTGCGGTCCCTTCCCCTTGTGTTCGGCGTTTAGCTTGCCGGCCTGCTTGAAGACCCAACATTCTCTATTGGTATGATTAGCTCACTACTAGAAAAAGGCTTATCCCCAATATCTCTACTTGTGGCATACCATGATGGTGGTGCACCACTGCTAAGTTGGGCAGAAGTTTAAAAGGGCGGCCAGCCACTTATCCCTTCATTCTTCTCCTCCTCTCCTCCACTCCATCTCCTCCTCTCCGGTGACCTCCTCCTCCTCACGGTGCTCCTCCTCCGGTGACCTCCTCCTCACGGTGCTCCTCCTCCGGCGACCTCCTCCTCACTCCTCTCCTCCTCACAGTGCTCCTCCTCCGGCGACCTCCTCCTCCCTCCTCTCCTCCTCACGGTGCTCCTCCTTCCTCTCCTGCTCACGGTCCTCCTCCCCCTCTCTGGCGACCTCCTCCTCACGCCTCTCCTGATCCTCACGGTCTCTCCTCCCTCCTCTCCTCTTCACGTTCTCTCCTCCCTCCTCCTCTACTTCCGGCCACATGTGGAGCTCCCCCGGCACAAAGAACGTACCAGATCCAGGTCAAGAACAAAATTTGAAAAAAATTCAAGCAAAAAACAAGCCAAAAAATGAGCCAGATCTAGATCCAGATCCAAATTCAAATTCAAAAATAGCAATGGCGCACGGTGGGGGTTAGACGGTGCGCCACTATTATTTTCCCGCCTTCAAAATTCAAAAATAATAAAAAAAAATAAAAAAAAAGTTACCAGTGGCGCACCTGTAGCAATAGTAATGGCGCACTACAAGGTGCGCCACTGTTACCTGCAATACTAATGGCACCATTAGTATTTGTTACTAGTGGCGTGGTAATAGTGGCGCACCTATAGTGCGCCGTTAATGGCAAAAATAGGTGCGCCACTAACAGTCCTTTTTCTAGTACTGGCTGGCTTGTCGGGGGTGCCATGAATCTGGCATGACCTGTCTAGAATTTTATCTAGGCCGGATGGACCATCTCTGCTGCTTTTAAGTGATTTTTTCCGTTGACCGGGTCTAGAGCCCCTGAATCCAGCGTTGACCACTGTGTTGTCTGGGCCTTCATAATTGACCAGGTGGCAGCTCCCCCCGTGGTAATTTTTGCACAGTAAATTCTCAAATATTCCCGAAAAATCATATTAAATTGGCATGGCATTCTGAGAACTTTTATTTTCGGGATATTTTTATATTGCACGGATAAGTCAGGAAACAGACAGAAAAATACTATTTTACTTTATTTCTACTGAATAACAGAAAATATAAAGAGGGTACAGAAGGTTGTGCTTCTAGTTTCATCCATCTCGTGATCATCAAAATGAACCCACTAACAAGGTTGATCAAGTCTTGTTAACAAACTCATTCCGAATAATCCCGAAACCGGAGAAATTTTGAATGACACTAAGTTACCTCAACGGGGATATGAAAATCCCCAACAATAAGAATATCATACTTTTTCTTGACAGTAGGGAGAGGAAATTCAAAACCTCCAAATATAATCGATGAAACTTTTCCAATAGAGTTGATACTATAAACTTGAGGTTGTTTCCTCGGAAAGTGTACCATATGCTCATTACCATTGACATGAAAAGTGACATTTCCTTTATTGCAATCAATAATAGCCCCTGCAGTATTAAGGAAAGGTCTTCCAAGAATAATAGACATACTATCATCCTCGGGAATATCAAGAATAACAAAGTCCGTTAAAATAGTAACGTTTGCAACCACAACAGGCACGTCCTCACAAATACCGACAGGTATAGCAGTTGATTTATCAGCCATTTGCAAAGATATTTCAGTAGGTGTCAACTTATTCAAGTCAAGTCTACGATATAAAGAGAGAGGCATAACACTAACACCGGCTCCAAGATCACATAAAGCAGTTTTAACATAATTTCTTTTAATGGAGCATGGTATAGTAGGAACTCCAGGATCTCCAAGTTTCTTTGGTATTCCACCCTTAAAGGTGTAATTAGCAAGCATGGTGGAAATTTCAGCTTCAGGTATCTTTCTTTTATTAGTAATAATATCCTTCATATACTTAGCATAAGGATTTGTTTTGAGCACATCAGTCAATCGCATACGCAAAAATATGGGTCTAATCATTTTAGCAAAGCGCTCAAAATCCTCATCATCCTTTTTCTTGGATGGTTTGGGAGGAAAAGGCATGGGTTTTTGAACCCATGGTTCTCTTTCTTTACCATGTTTCCTAGCAACAAAGTCTCTTTTATCATAACGTTGATTCTTTGATTGTGGGTTATCAAGATCAACAACAGGTTCAACTTCTACTTCATTATCATTACTAGGTTGAGCATCAACATGAACATTATCATTATCATTATCACTAGGTTCATGTTCATTACCTGATTGTGTTTCAGCATCAGACATAGAGATATCATTTGGATTATCAGGTGGTTCAGCAATAGGTTCACTAGAAGTTTGCACAGTCATATCATTTTTCTTTTTTTTCCTCTTAGAAGAACTAGGCATATCAATATTATTTCTCTGAGAATCTTGCTCGATTCTCTTAGGGTGGCCTTCAGGATACAAAGGTTCCTGAGTCATTCTACCAGTTCTAGTAGCCACTCTAACAGCATAATCATTTTTCTTACTATTCATTTCATCAAGCACTTCTTTCTGAGCTTTAAGTACTTGTTCTACTTGAGTGGTGAACATAGAAGCATGCTTGCTAACAACTTTAAGTTCACCTCTAATATCAGCCATATAATCACCCAAGCGTTTAATCATAAAGGTATTTTGTTTTAATTGTCTACCAAAATAAGCATTAAAGTCATCTTGCTTAAACATAAAGTCATCAAACTCATCCAAACACTGACTAGCAATTTTAGTAGGACGAACTTCAGCTTTATCATATCTATAGAGAGAATTTACCTATACTACCTGTGTCGGGATATTGGGAGGTTCTTCAGTAAATAAGTAATTGAGATCATATACTTCTTCAACAGGCGGTAAATTAAGACCATGTATTTCTTCAATAGGAGGTAGATTCTTAACATCTTCAGCTTTAATACCTTTTTCTTTCATAGATTTCTTTGCCTCTTGCATATCTTCGGGACTGAGAAATAGAACACCTCTCTTCCTCGGAGTTGGTTTAGGAATAGGCTCAGTAATTGGCTCAGGAGCTGGCTCAGGAGTTGGCTCAGGAGGTGCCCAATTATTTTCATTTGCCAACATATTATTCAATAAAATTTCAGCGTCATCCGGTGTTCTTTCTCTGAAAAGAGAACCAGCACAACTATCCAAGTAATCTCTAGAAGCATCAGTTAGTCCATTATAAAAGATATCAAATATTTTAGGTTTCTTAAGAGGATGATCAGGCAAAGCATTTAGTAACTTGAGAAGCCTCCCCCAAGCTTGTGGGGGACTCTCTTCTTCAATTTGCACAAAATTGTATATTTCCCTCAAAGCAGCTTGTTTCTTATGAGCAGGGAATTATTTAGCAGAGAAGTAATAAATCATATCCTGGGGACTTTGCACACAACCAGGATCAAGAGAATTAAACCATTTCTTAGCATCACCCTTTAATGAGAACAGAAATATTTTAAGTAAATAAAGTTGGCGCGATCTCAGATTATTAGTAAACAGGGCAGCTATATCATCTAACTTACGAAGATGTGCCACAACAGTTTCAGATTCATAGCCATAAAAAGGATCAGATTCAACCAAAGTAATTATATCTGGATCGACAAAAGTATCATAATAATCATAATCAGGAACACAGATAGGTGAAGTAGCAAAAGCAGGGTCGGGTCTCATCCTACCTCTAAAAGATTCTTTACTCCACTTAATTAGCAACCTCTTACGTTCAAGACTATCCTGGCAAGCAAGAACAGCTTCAAAAGATTCAGCACTAAAAAGATAACCCTCAGGAATAGCAGGCATAGGCTCATCATCACTAACATCATCGTGTTTAGGTTCAATAGTTTCTCTTTCTCTAGACCTAGCAATTTGCTCATCAAGAAATTCACCAAGTGGCACAGTAGTATCAAGCATAGAAGTAGTTTCATCATAAGTATCATGCATAGCAGAAGTGGCATCATCAATAATATGCGACATATCAGAATCAATAGCAATAGTAGGTTTAGGTGTCGCAAACTTACTCATAACAGAAGGAGAATCTAGTGCAGAGCTAGATGGCAGTTCCTTACCTCCCCTCGTAGTTGAGGTCAAAATAGTAGTTCGATCATCTTTCAAGTTCTTCATAATGTCTAGCAGATATAAATCCCAAGTGACTCAAAGAATAGAGCTATGCTCCCCGGCAACGGCGCCAGAAAAAGGTCTTGATAACCCACAAGTATAGGGGATCGCAACAGTTTTCGAGGGTAGAGTATTTGACCCAAATTTATTGATTCGACACAAGGGGAGCCAAAGAATATTATCAAGTATTAGCAGCTGAGTTGTCAATTCAACCACACCTGGAAACTTAATATCTGCAGCAAAGTGTTTAGTAGCAAAGTAATATGATAGTGGTGGTAACGGTAACAAAAGTAAAGACAGGAAAAGTAATGTTTTTTGTATTTTGTAGTGATTGTAACAGTAGCAACGAAAAAGTAAATAAGCGAGAACTAGTATATGGAAAACTCGTAGGCACCAGATTAGCGATGGATAATTATGCCGGATGCGGTTCATCATGTAACAGTCATAACATAGGGTGACACAGAACTAACTCCAGTTCATCAATGTAATGTAGGCATGTATTTCGTATATAGTCATACGTGCTTATGGAAAAGAACTTCCATGACATCTTTTGTCCTACCCTCCCGTGGCAGCGGGGTCCAATTGGAAACTAAGGGATATTAAGGCCTCCTTTTAATAGAGAACCGGAACAAAGCATTAGCACATAGTGAATACATGAACTCCTCAAACTACGGTCATCACTGGGAGTGGTCCCGATTATTGTCACTTCGGGGTTGCCGGATCATAACACATAGTAGGTGACTATAGACTTGCAAGATAGGATCTAGAACACACATATATTCAAGAAAACATAATAGGTTCAGATCTGAAATCATGGCAATCGGGCCCTAGTGACAAGCATTAAGCATAGCAAAGTCATAGCAACATCAATCTCAGAACATAGTGGATACTAGGGATCAAACCCTAACAAAACTAACTCGATTACAAGATAAATCTCATCCAACCCATCACCGTCCAGCAAGCCTACGATGCAATTACTCACGCACGGCGGTGAGCATCATGAAATTGGTGATGGAGGATGGTTGATGATGAAGACGGCGACGAATCCCCCTCTTCGAAGCCCCGAACGGACTCCAGATCAGCCCTCCCGAGAGAGATTAGGGCTTGGCGGCGGCTCCGTATCGTAAAACGCGATGAAACTTTCTCTCTGATTTTTTTCTCCCCGAGAGCCAATATATGGAGTTGGAGTAGGCGTCGGAGGGACACCAGGGGGCCCACGAGGTAGGGGGGCACGCCCAGGGGGAGGGGCGCGCCCCCCACCCTCGTGAACAGGGTGTGGGCCCCCTGGCCTTCATCTTTGGCGATGATTTTTTATTATTTATTCTAAGATATTTTGTGGAGTTTCAGGTCATTCCGAGAACTTTTGTTTTCTGCACATAAAATAACACCATGGCAATTCTGCTGAAAACAGCGTCAGTCCGGGTTAGTTCCATTCAAATCATACAAGTTAGAGTACAAAACAAGGGCAAAAGTGTTTGGAAAAGTAGATACGACGGAGACGTGTCAGCCGTCGTTGGCCTCACTTTTGCCACACTACAGGAAGCCTCTAAAGATTTTTTTTCAGTGGCCTTGATAGTTGCAGGCGGTAGGTTGAGCACGGGCATGGTATGCAAAGGGATGGAGCATAACACCGGCTGTATGAGGATTAGCCTACTTCTCTTGGGCAAGATCGCGCCCTTCCAATGTGGCAGTCTGTTCACCACTTGTAGCAGTAGATCTCTGAGCTGCACGGCTGTCAATTTGTGTATGCTAAGCAGGAGGCCAAGATACTTACAGGGGAAGCTCCCAATGTCGCATCCGGGGCAGTTTGCAATAAGGTTTGTGTGTTCTTCAAAGCATCAGATTGGCATTGCGGAGGTTTTATTTAGATTTACCCGCAGTCCTGAGGCATCACCAAATATCTAGAGCATGGACAAGCACAGTTCCAGTTCTTGTTCCACCGGTGTATGAAACTTCTACAATGTGGAACACTTTTTCCGAAAATTTTAACAATTTTGGAATAATTTATGAAAATTTTGAACACATATGAGAAACCACGTGCTTTTTAAATTTTTGTGAACATGTTTCAAACACAATCATTTCATAAATTTGGGAATAAAACAACGTTATCATGTTTTGAAAAATTCATGTTCAAATTCCTAAAAACATATTTAAAAAAGATCAACATCCATATTGATAAATTTTAGCATGTATTGAAAAAAATGTTCAGTGTGTAATAAAAAATCGAAATGTGTGTCTAAATAATTTGTATGTTTAAAAAGGATATTCAGAATATATTTAATTTCTTGGCGCAATTTTGAAAGAATGTTTTTTTGCGATACAATTTTGAAAGAATGTTCATTCCTGTTTTCACAAAGAAATGAGAAAAAAAATATTAAACCGAACATTAAAAAAACATGAACATTTTTTAACTTGAAATGTCATTTTGGGCCTTCGGATGAGCTCAAACTGTGAAGCTGGACGTCGACAAATCTGTATGCTTTTGATTTTCCGTTAATAAGGAGGAG
Organism: Triticum timopheevii; assembly: GCA_963921465.1. NCBI lineage: Eukaryota > Viridiplantae > Streptophyta > Magnoliopsida > Poales > Poaceae > Triticum > Triticum timopheevii. The sequence goes on from OY997271.1 coordinate 10,425,868, forward strand.
AGTAGTAAGGGCATGTACAATGGTTTTATCTTAGCAATGCCACGTAGGATAAATGATGAGGTGGAGGAGAGAGAAATCATAAAAGAAGACTTGTCTTCTCTTAATTATGAGAAGGCAAGAGATGACCTCTTAGCACAATATGTCTCGCCATGTTTTTAGGAATAACTAGTTTTTGAAGATAAGGCTAAGAGATGATCCATTGTAGACATGTTTTCTGTCATCTCTAAATTGCATGCAAGATTTAAGATAAAACTACCTTATCGACTATTGTACATGCCCTAAGGAAACAGTCACCCAATACAAAAGATCTTAAAACATCACGCTGCAAATTAGCCAAAATAGCTTGCTTGTTCTTGTGGTTCGGTCCGTGTGCAAGACAACAGTGGTGGAGACTATTTGCTGCTGGGTCGGCCCACCACTGTTTCCACTGTTTAACTTCTACGGAGACTATTTGCTGCTGGGTCGGCCCACCACTGTTTAACTTCTACGGAGACTATTTCCTGCTGGGTCGGCCCAGTTGAACTTGCATGTACGCCGGGCTGTGTACGGTACATACACAGGCTCTGTATAATTCTCAAAAAAAAAACGCAGATTGTGTATCGGCGTGGGTGTCAAAGACCATCCTACCCTTTATTATGAAGGGGTATGAAGAGATCTCGTTCATTTATGTGTGTGAGGGGTTGTACCGAAGTAGAAGCGACATATGTCTAGTAGCAGCTAGCAGGCACGATCATCACAATTTACTTCATGCGGGCTGATGCCCTCGCGGACGGCATGATGACAAGGATTGCCAAGGTGCAACTGTGCAAGTCACACCATTTACAGATGCTACTAAAATGATGCACGGGGTCGACCTGCCACTTGACAGGACGAGGGCGCAGGTACTAGAGTTAAAGAAATATAAGATCGTTTATATCACTACTTTAGTGATCTAAATGCTCTTATATTTCTTTATGGATGGAATATGTACTGGGTTAGCTTGTCTACAAGGAGAACCCTCTTCAATTAATCTTCCATCAAGTGGCTGGATGGAACCACCCATCTGCGACTATGATCAAGTGAACCACGAGGCTTCCATCAAAGCTTACCGTGCAGATCTTTCTACCATGTCAAAAAGAATGGACAGATCTTTCCTAATTTCAGTGACATCTGGCATTTGTGATACCAAACAATTTTTTAAAATCTAATGCGCAAAAAGTATTTGGTTCATTGAATAACACAAGTAAAAATTCAACTGATAGCAACACAAAAGACCGAGAAAAGCTGCCTACCGAAGTGTGACCACAGACAGGAATACTGTTTGACCAAATTTTGTAAATTGTGTGTTACCTATGTCAAGAAAATACTATTCAGGCGAAACTATTATTCGCCACTTCTTCCTCATGCTTGAATAATACTAGTACACTCTACAACCATGTGTACATTTTTTTTTGCGGTGAATAAACTTGCATTACTCAATCAATAAGTCCTTACAATCAAGAGATACCATCTCCATCACCTCATCCGGGCCAGCCCCTAACCAGGTCATGGTCCTGCCCTGCAGTCTAGCAAACGAAGCTAAAGCATCACTAGCCTTATTCTGAGCCCTAGCTATATGAATAATACGAGATTGTCTACGCGACAGTAGGTACTTTATTTCCTTTACAATGGAAGCATAGAGAGAACGGTCGACTACTTCACATGCGATCATGGTCACAGCTTCAAGGGAATCCATTTCCACCATTATCGGAAGATTGCTGCGTTGGAGGGCAAGTGAGAGACCTTCCATGCAAGCGCAGAGCTCCGCCTCCAAAGCATCTCTACAGCAGTACAGGACCCTGCACGCCGAGAAATTAACAGCCCCGTTATGATCTCGTAGGATCATTCCAGCCCCCGCATTACCAGCACTGAACGCCCCATCGGTATTGAGTTTACTCCATCCCATCTGCAGAGGCTTCCATGTTTTCTCCTCAGGAACCCGAAGGGCACCCACAGACTGCATCGGTCTCTCATAGACAATTGGGGATTTGCCTTTCGCTGGATCTGCTTGTGGATGAAGTTTGATTCCAATCAGGGTATCAACATAGCTACGTAAGAACCGAACAGATGCCTCCATGGGTGGTGCAGGCTTGCTATGTACCACTTCATTCCGCACATACCAACTTCTCCAGAATGTCATCAAGACCATCATTCGACCTACATCATTCAGCGGCTCTAGAACATGAAGCAGCCATTCCTTCCCATTATTTCTGATAGAGTCTATCTCTGGGATCGACCACACTTTGGCCATAGCAAGATACAGGTCTCGGCCAAATTGACAGTTGACGAAGGTATGGAAATTATCTTCTTCCTCCATTCCACAAACCGGACACATGCTCGTGATCTCTAGTCCGATTTTGTGTTTCCTTTGCCAAGTAGGGAGTGAATTCGTGGTTAATCTCCAAGCAAAGTTGCGGACCGCTGGCGGCGCCCAGCTTTTCCAAACATAGTCCCAACACTTTCTGTGGCCTGAAGGTGACGAACTGGAAGAAACACTCGTGGCCCTGTGCTCTTCTTCAAAGGCCAGATTGTAGGCCGATTTTACCGTAAACACACCATGCTTACCTGGTCCCCATGCTATGACATCTTCCTCCAGTCTCGGAGATGGTCTGATTTTTGCGATCTCTTGTATGTCCGCATTGACAAAATACTCATTCAGCAGATTAAAATTCCATGCACCGTTCTGATCTAGCAGTTCAGACACGAAACGAATGCGACACCTTCCCTATGGGGAGATCAATTTATAAGAAAAGGGCCTCGGGATCCAGTTGTCCCTCCATACACGTATACTCCTCCCATTGCCCACTCTCCAAACTAACCCCTTCTTCAAAAGCTCCAGGCCATAACTGATAGCTTGCCATGATGATGACGCATTACCCGTGAAAACTGTGTCATCCAGCCTGCCCCGCCGATAATACCTCGCTTTCAGAACTTGAGCACACAAACTTTCAGGATTAGTTATAAGTCTCCATGCTTGGCGCGCTAGCAAAGCTTGATTAAACATCCGAAAATCTCGGAAACCCACACCTCCCTTCGCCTTGGGTTGCATCAATAAATCCCACCTGCGCCAATGCACTTTTCTTTTGCCTTTCGCCGAACCCCAATAAAATTTTTTGACCATACGAGTCAGATCATCGCACACTGAAAAAGGCACTTTGAAGACACCCATAATGTATGTAGGTAGTGCCTGAGCTACAGACTTTATCAACACCTCACGCCCCGGCTGTGCTAGTTGACCGTCCCCCCATTGTATCAAGCGTTTTGTCAGCCGTGTCTGCAGGTTTTGGAAGCGGCCTTTGGACATCCTCCCCTCCGGTGTCGGTAAACCCAGGTACTTGTCCTCAAAAAACCGGCTAGTAACCAATAACGCTGCTCTAACTTCCTCCTGGATTATACTTGGGCATGCATCTCCAAAGAGTATGGAGCACTTATCATAGTTAAGGCTCTATCTAGCCGCGCCATAAACATCCAATAATGATTTAATCTTTTCCGCCTGGACTTTAGAAGCCTCAAAAAACAACAGAGTATCATCCGCGAATAGCAAGTGTGATATACCTGGCGCTCCTCTACACACTTTCACTGGAGTAATATCTCCCGACTCAACATTCTTCCTCAGAAGAGAGGAAAGTCCATCTGCCACTAGCAAAAATAAGAATGGCGATAAAGGGTCTCCTTGCCGAAGCCCACGCGACGGTGCAAACGAATCCAAGAGGGTTCCATTGAAATTCACCGAGTATCTCACCGACGTGACACAAACCATAATCCAGTCAACCCATCACTGAGAAAAACCCATCTTTTGCATCACTTGCCTCAAGAAGACCCAATCAACCCTGTCATAAGCCTTAGACAGATCTAGCTTGTACGCACAAAAGCTCTTTGTTGGATCCTTCTCTTGTTTGATATAGTGGATGCACTCAAAGGCCACAAGAGCATTATCCGTGATCAACCTACCAGGAATAAAGGCACTTTGCTCCGGTGAAATAAGATCGTCCAGTAAGGGTCTCAACCTATTAACCAAACACTTCGATATAACTTTGTAAATAACGTTACAAAGGCTTATGGGTCTATAGTCCGATATCTTGGTAGGATTTGTGATTTTCGGTATGAGCACGATGGATGTAGAATTGATCCCCTCCGGCATAACTCCCGTGTGGAAAAAGTCCTTGACTGCCTTCAAAACCCCATCCTTAAGCGTGCTCCAGTTGCGCTGAAAGAATCTAGCCGGGAGGCCATCTGGACCCGGCGCCTTAAGCGGGCCAATCTGAAACAGCGCATCCACTATCTCCTTATCCGAAAAGTCCTTGCACAGCTTCACATTATCAGCAGCCAAAACCCTTGCATCCAACAGATCCAAAACTGGTGAGGCATCAAGAGAAGTATCAGCCGAGAAAATATTATGAAAATAATCATTTGTTAACATTTCCAAAGTAGCGAGATCAGAATGCACAACTCCAATACTGTCAGTGAGCTCTCGTATCTTGTTTTTCCTCGCCCTCCACACAGCTTTACTCTGGAAATACTTGGTATTACGGTCGCCTTCTTTCAACCAAGTTATTCTTGATCTCTGGAGCCAAAGCATTTCTTCTTGGTAAAGTAGCTCGTTCATCTTATCTGTAATCCTTCTTATCTCCTGTCTATCCGCATTCATGTGCATGAGTTCATCCAGCTGAGAACGGGCCTTCGCAAGCTCCCGAGTTACATTACCGAACTTCCTACTCCACTTCCCCAGGGTTACCATTGTTTTTGATAGGGCCTCTCGGAGTTGTGCCAGATTCTCCACATTGCCTATCTCCTCCCACGCCTCTTTGATGACCTCAGGTAGCGCCTCATCTCTCTCCCAAAAAAGCTCGTAACGTCTCTGCTTCACTCTCAACGGTCCTTGATCAGGAGCTGTTTTTAACACCACCGCCACATGATCTGAGCACGGTGATGGTACATGGAATACTGACGTGAATGCAAACAAATTCCTCCATTCATTCGTAGCCACTGCTCTGTCCAGACGCACTTGAACATTACTTGCCCCTCCTCTCTTGTTATCATATGTGAATGGGATCCCCACAAAGCCCAAATCAACAAGGATACAGATTTCCAAAGTATCTCTAAATGCAATCATCTGCGGCTCGGCCCTGGGGACAGAGGACATATGTTCATAGCTCCACATTGCCTCGTTGAAATCACCCACCACAAGCCACGGTGCATCATTTGTATTCTTCAAACGCTGCAGCTTCTCCCACATTAGATGCCAGTTCTCAACTCTAGGTTCACCATACATGCATGTAATCCTTCATTGGGTTGCCCCCTCTGCCACTCGCACTAGGGCATCAATATATCGTTCCTCCTTGTCGAGTATTTCCACTTCATACGCCTCATGCCAAAACAAAGCAAGTCCACCACTCAACCCATTACTATCAACACCCGTAAAACCCTTCAGTCCAATCCAACGACGGATCCTCCTCATCTTATCTGCCTTTTGCCTCGTCTCACACAAAAAGACCAAGTTGGGGGAATGCGACTGTGAGATTGTCGCCAGCTCACGAACTGTCCGGGTATTCCCCCCTCCCCGACAGTTCCAACTTATAACATTCATTGGCCCCGACGGCCCTCCGTCTCGGAGGCCGCCATGGACGCCACATCCATTTCCATATTTCCATCATCGTCACCTTGCTTTCTTCTTTTAACAATTGGCACTTTCCCAGGAGTGGTAACAGAACCACCCTCTACCACCTCCGATGTAGATCCTCCCTCTAGTAACAGGACTGTGCTCGAGACTTTGCCTGCTAAGTTTGGTACCGGTTGCCCTCGAACGCTCACTGTGACATCGCTGTTAATCAACCGTTTACGGGCTGAGCGTATATCCTCCTCCATGCCAGCATACTCCTGATTTCCCCTTCCAACTCCTCCTGTCTCCGGGGATGGACCAACACCCCCACGGCCTCCGCTATTCATTGCGTCTCTCCCTCTGTTTCCCATACCTCCCCTACCTCCAGATCCTCCTCCAAACCCTCCTGCAGCTCCTCCTCTTCCTCTACCCCCCGCACCACCCGCTTCACCACCTCCCCCGCGTCCACTCCCTGCAGTCCCCATAGGTTGTTCATTACTCCAATGTAGCCAGTCCCCCCACTCACACTCCGATGGATCATGCACTCCATCTCCACATTCTTCCACCACATGCCCCATGCGCCCACAGAAGAAGCAAAAATCCGGTAGCTTCTCATAACTCACCGGGTATCGTTTGTACTCCTTCAATGTAATCGGGACAAATCTCACCAAGGGTTTATGAACGTCCACAAACACCCTAACTCTTAAAAAGCTCGAAGGGTTGATCCTTCCTTCGTTGACAGCCACAGTAAAGGGTGGCATGCCCACCTTCTTCGCAACCTTCTCCGCCAATTCCTTCTTCCTCGTTAACCCATCCGGCAATCCTTTTATTCTATCCCATAATGGGTACATGTCTAGGGCATATTCGGCAACGTTTGTGAATCCATCATACTCAACGATGACAACCGGATCTCTTCTGAATTGCCATGGCCCTCCTTCCATCACCCTCTTCCAATCCCCCAAGCAATGGCACTGTGCTAGGAACAAATTAGGCCCTTTGATATTGAAGGTGACTCCTTGTGCACACGACCATGCGTTCCTCAAAGAGTTTAGCACAGCCGCATGGCTAAACGGCCGCATAGTATGAACCCTAAACAGACATAACCATCTCACCTCCTTGATTAGATCATCTACTTCACCCGAGAGGTCTAAATCTTCCTCCTCTTCTCCATACAGCTTCAGCCCTTCAAACGCATCCTCCAGCTCTGGATCATGGCCAATATTGTCCCAATCCTCTTCGTTTTCGCGGCCTGGATCCACCTCCTCCTTTTCTCTCCTCACATCATCGCCTTTACCCGGGGTAGTGTTACTTGACGCCGGCACATCACCGCCGCTCCCTTCTACCTCTCCCTTCCCATCTGCAAACCCTAACCCTACCCGCCCTTCCTTCGTTCCCCTCAGATCCTCCGTCAAGGTCGGCTCCGCCATGGTGTTGAGCGGTCGTACTGTAGTCCCTAGGCCTCACGATCGCCGGGTAGGGACCAAGCAATCGGAGGTAGGGTTTAGTGGTGGACTCCGGCGTCGCCGCCAGAGGAACGGTTGGACTCTAGGGAAACCCTAGAGGAAAATCATGGAACGGTTAATAACCATGTGTACATGTAAAGCTTTAATTTCTCTCGAAAAATAGCTAGGATCATTGTTTGAGCCGGCAAGCAGGCATGCATGTATTTGGGCTCAAATTAACCTGCAGAAGATCAGAAAGCAAGCAACTCAAAGTTCAGCTGGGAAGCTTTTCCTCTGTAGCATTTCCAAGTTGAGGACTATTGAAACAAATCATGCATCAGCAGTATCAAATCTAAAATAATAGGCTGCCTCCTCTTCAATATATTGTCTGCATGGATGGCAGCACATAAACAAGCAAGAAACACAGAGAAGAAAAATCAACAGTCTGGTGTAGAACAGGGCAAAGTATAGTGATGTAGTCCAAATGTAGTCCAAGTGTGACGAGACGAAATTCGACAAATACAAGCCTGAACTGAAGTCTCTGAAGTTTAATTTTGGAGAGGAGAAGAGTGGGACAATAGAGACACGGACGACCGTCAACGACAGGGCATGCTGTGCTGGGCATTCTATGGGCCCGCCTAAGGCTACGGAGGTCACCGGCCCACCGCTCAGGATAAAGCCTAGCAGATTATATTATCCTAAAACAAACATGTTTTTCTCTAAAAAATCATGCTCTCATCTTTCAAAAACACAAATTTAAATGTTTTAAAAATATTCGATTCTTCTAAATGCCAACAAGCATGTATCTATAATCCCAAATCTCCTTGTGTATGTTGAGTTTGGATTTGTAAATTTGAAGGATTATAGACACAGTTGTTGTGAACATTTAAAAAACACAGAAATTGTTGAAGCATTTTGAGGGATTGTAGAGATTAACACGTTTTGTGCGGTTATAGAAACCTGGAGCCATGTTCCTGTGGCTGGTTGGCTCGTTGGCGTTGGCACGGTCAAGACCGGGAGGAGTTTCACTCGTGATTCATCCATGCATGTATGCCACAACGAAGCTAGCTACTTTTAGTCGTAAGTTTCGCAATAGGGAAGTACCGGCGGAACACATCATTTCATTTTTAATTGGTTTGATAAATGTAATACTTCTAGTCATACTGGAGGAGGGGGGAGGGTCCGCCCCCTACGGCCCTACCCCTTGTGGCCTTGTGTTGAAGTGGGCTCCTCGGATACACAAAGTGTTAGGCTAAGACTTGAACCTTATTGACGTCTCCCTCACTCATTTCTGTTCGTGGGGATGGTGCAACCATCTGCTTCTCTCTCGCAAGCAAGCCATCCCAAATCAAGGCCAGACCAACAAGAGAAGGTGGTGGACCAAATGAAGAGCGAAAGTCATAGAGGTTCCCCATACATGAGGCCGTTGCCGATCGGATCGGCGTCACCGACTACCCGTAGCGAATCCCGGGGTACCTCACGATGCTTGTCGTGAACTGGCCGTGCATAAGTTTTGCCGCGCTATCCTGGGCCCTGGACAGATGAACATGTGAGTAGGGCTGCAAGAAAAGCTCGAGGCTCGTGAGCTGCTCGAGATCGACTCGTATTTTGACTCGACTCGAGATCGACTCGAAAAGAAATGAGTTGAGTATGAATACTTTATGTAGCTCGATAGAAAAATGAGTTAATGTTGAGCCAACACTAGCTCGCTCGATTTTAGCTCGATAGCTCGATGTCATATAACAATATCAAATAATCTTGATGTATATTTAAAGAAAATAGGATAATTTATTGCCATATATGTCGTGTATAACTTTTCTCAGTTTTACCTAGTAGGAAACATGAAGGCCTAATTAAATAGGAGAAATTTAGCCTCAATTTGGTGCATGGTAAGTCACGTGTCAAATATCCTATTATTCTCAGCCAAAGTTTAAGAGTAGACGCACCTCCATTTTTCTATCTTTCTAGTTCATGGATTCCTATTTATCAAGTGGTAGTCTTTAATTGAGAAAGAATGAGTAAAATACTATAGTGGTTTTGTATGTTATGTTGTAGGCCATAATGTTTAAAAAATTTGCCTTAGATTAATTAGTCATAAAATCATCTTATTATTTAGCTCGAAAGTAGCTCGAGATCGGCTCGAGATCGATATAAGCTGAGCACGAGCCACTTTTTATGGCTCGACCTTGAACTTCACTCAGTTTGAGCTCGCTCGAGTTTTAGTATAATTTGAGCTGAGCCTAGTCCGGCTCGCTTGAACTCGACTCGTTTGCAGCCCTACATGTGAGTGCTGGGTGAACAACAATGAGGCCAAACAGCTCATGGTTAAAACGGCAGAGGAGGCCCTATCCTTCATCGTCATAACTCTACAGAGCACGGGCTGCTCATGGTCGTCGCCACTCACCCCACCCCCCCCCCCCCCCCCCCCCCCACCCACGCGTTTGGGTTGATTGGTGGATGAATGAATAAAATAAATATCACTCACTTTGTTATGTTGTTCTTTCTTTTTCCCTGTTGCACGTAACCTAGATTCACTGGTGGAATGTTCGGAAAGTGTTACGAATTTTCTTAAAAATATTCAAAAACTCAAAATGTTTAATATTTTTCATAAATTAAAAAAATGTTTGATATTTTCAAAAAATGTTGTGCTTTATTAAAATTGTTCGAGATATAAAAAATGTTCAAATGTTTCAAAAATGTTTTTAATCAATATTTAAAAAACGTGCTTTCAAATTTTGTTCATAAATTAAAAGAATGGGTATTTAAATAAAATTTGATGCTTTTGAAAACTGTTCATATTTTTTTTAAATGTTCCAATTTTCAAATTATTCTGGTGAACTCAAAAAAAGTTCACATATTCTAAAAATGTTCTGTATTTTCAAAATATGTTCTCCCTGTAGAAAGTTTTTTCAGAATTTCGAAAAATGTTCCGTTATCAAATTTTGTTCTCAAAATTTAAAAAATGTTCGCATTTTATAGAAAATGTTTGAGTTTTCAAAAAAAAATTGTTTTGAAGTGAATTTCAAACTGTTTTGACTTGTTCAAAGAATTGTCGGATTATCAAACATTGCTCACTTTTTAAAAATGTGTTCACATTTTCCAAGAAATGTTCGGAGAAAATACAAGAACTGACCGGATTCTGCATTCTTGTTAGTTCTTAAACTTGCGTGTTCCTCTTTGGTCTCCAACGGTTGTTAGCTCCACTGATTAGCTGCTCGCTGTCCTCTTTGGTCGAATCCTGCAAGGGCGCGCTGCCTTTTTTCTTACGACGCATTTCTGCACTACGGTATGGATAGGAACTCCCGCTAAGAGTACTTAGAAAGCTTGATTCACATATAACAAATGCCACTCACGAAGGAAATAATGCAGATTTTTCTTTTTGAACATAAAAATAATGCAGATATTTTCTCTCGAAGGGCCCTTGGCCGAATTTTATTAGAAAGGAGAGACAAAGCAGTACAACAGGGAAAGCAGTCTAAGCGAGTTAGACTGAAGTCCAAACGAAGCGAAGGCTCCGAAAAACAGAAAATAGCAGGCTAAACAACTAGTGAGCGTGGGTGCCAAGGTCGCTGACGCAGCCTGCAGCTCTCCAAACAGAAATGTCTTTCCTGAGCAGATCTAGGACCCTTTCAGGGCTGCTGTCAACCTTCTCAAAAATTCTGGAGTTCCGCTCCTTCCAAATCCTCCAGTGCAGAAGGATGACGATGGTGTCAAAGTTGCGCCGCACAGTTTTAGGGACTGCCCTCCTCGCTGTTAACGACCATTCCTCCGTGCTCCCAAAACGATCATCTGGAATAAGAAAATCGGCTCACGTCCAATTTCTGAAGATTAACCAAACCTGATGCGTGAAACGGCAGTGCACAAAGAGATGGGTGCAGTCTTCTGTCATCAAGAGACAGAGGCGGCATGAGCCATGGGAAGGCCAACCTCTGCGCTCTAGATTATCTGCCGTAAGGCACCTGTGGTGGATAACAAGCCACATGAAAAACTTGCATCTCGAAGGGGCCTTTGATTTCCAAATCGGCTTGCTGCAAGCGAACGGTATGTTTGCCATGAAGAACAGATTATAGGCACTCTTCACCGAAAACTGGTGGTCAGATGTAAGTTTCCAAACAGGGTGGTCGCGGGTGGCTGCCACGGGAGCCGTCGCTTGAGCAATGTCCCAGATCTGGAGATATTGGGCAATGGCCTGCATCGATATTCCTCCTGATATGTCACTGATCCAAGAGCGGCCTTCCAACGCATCTCTAACCGAACGCCCGGAATCTTTGACAAACGAGAACAGGGCAGGAGCCATGGCAGCAATCGAGCGCCCATCCGGCAACCAGTTATCCGTCCAGAATTTGGCCGTAGCATCGTCCCCAATACAAATCGAGCAGGCTGCACGGAATATGGCCTGGACCTCCTTCTCTGCATGGTCTGGCAGCAGACTCCAAGGCCGCTCCTCCGCATCCCATCGCAACCATGGCCACCGGCAACGCAGGGCCATCCCGAACCATCTAAGATTTAAGATGCCGAGGCCTCCATAATTCTTTGGCATGCAAACTCTTGCCCAGGGTAGCAGGCAGTGGCCGCCATTGATGTCCTCCTCTCCCTTCCATATGAAGCCTCTGCACTTCCTATTAATGGCTTCGATGGCCCAAGCCGGCAACGGCAACACCGACATGAAGTGTAGCGGTAGCGCCATAAGCACCGAGCTCGCTAGTGTCAGTCGTCCCGCCGGTGCCAACATCATAGGTTTCCAGCCCTTCATCTTAAAAGAATACTTGTCTATAAGAGGTATAATATCTTGACGTCGAAGTCTGAAGATGGATAAAGGCAGCCCCAAATACTGAATCGGAAAGCTTCTTAGCTGACAAGAAAAATGCTCCGCTACAGAAGCAGCCACGGTATGCTCACAACGGATGCAGATAATGGTGCTCTTTTGCAGGTTTATATGTAGACCTGTCGCCTCCCCAAAGAGCCACAAAATAGCCGAAATCACCTGTAAATCTCCCATCATCGGCCTGAAGAAAATGATCGCGTCGTCCACGAAAGTTGAGGCCCTTGGCACTCTTTGTCCAAGCCCAATACCCGATAGCAAGTTGTGTTGAGATGCCCATTGTAGCAAAGCCTGCAACATGTCCATGGCGAGGATGAAAAGAGCTGGGGATAGCGGGTCGCCTTGCCTCGCACCTCGGCCAAGGGCGAAAGGCATGCTGGTTTCTCCATTGACTAGCACCGAGGTAGTAGCAGTACTGAGCAACCCGCAGATCCAGGAGCGCTAACGCCGACCAAAACCCCTCCTGATTAACATTTCAAGCAAGAATTCCCAGGAGGGAGTATCGAACGCCTTCGATATGTCAATCTTCATAAGCACCGCTGGTATTTTACGTTGGTGAAGCAGCCGCGATGTATTCCGCACAAATTTGAAGTTTTCATGGATGCTTCTCCTGCTGATGAAGGCGCTCTGTGTTTGCGAGATCAAGGACGGCAAAAAAAAGCGCAAGGCGGACCGCCAACACTTTTGCAAAAAAATTTGCTGCACTATGGATCAGGTTGATAGGTCTGAAGTCGCTCATAGCAAGAGAGCTCTGTTTCTTGGGGAGCAGAGTGAGGATTGAAGAATTGGTCCAATTGAACGATGAGAAGTGGCCCTCGTGCAAACCATTCATGACTGCCATCAGATCTTTGCCAACGATCTCCCAACAAACTTTGTAGAAGAGACCGGAGAATCCGTCCGGGCCCGGCGCTTTATCAGATGGCATGTCCATGATAACCTGCTTAACCTCTTCCTCTGTGAAAGGCATATCTAGAGTACGTGCAGCCTCTGGGGAAAGCCTGTGTAAGTGGAGCTCGTCTAGTCTTAGCGAGTTGTCCCGTGACGCCGGCTTGCCCATCAAGGTACAGAAGAAGTTTCGAGCCATCTCCAATTTATCTTCAACGGAAGTAGCAGTACGGTCACCTTCCTGGAGGAGCGGAATCTGGTGCTTCCATATGAAAATATTTTGAATTTGCATCCCCTTCCTTAAGGTCACTCACACGCGCACTGGCGGAGCCACACTCTTTCCAACGACGCCAGAGCAAGGCATTTGCCTTTTAGAAAGGCTTTTAACCTCCTTTCGTCCTCTGACAATGTGCGGCTCTCTTGAGCATAATCCAAGCGCAAGATGAAACCGGATATGCATCTGGCTCTGTTTCCTTTGACCCCAACTCCTAAGCGCTTTGGCAGTTCTCTGAAGCTTGACACTGAAAACCTTTATAGGATCGTTTCCAGGAACCTCACCCTCCCATGCCAATTTAACAGTCTCAAAAAACCCGGGCAGCTTGCACCAGAAGTTCTCAAAACGAAATCTATGTGACCTCGGACGTGCAGCAGAGCAAGTCATCACGACCCGCATGCATCAGTTGACCAGTCCACCAGGGTGGTTTATATGATATACAGGAGTATCATGTAACACTAGGGTGGACAGGTCAACAATAGCATACGATAGTTTCTGGAGCAGATCACAACTACTTCGTCCGTTTCTAAATATAAGTCCTTTAAAGACTCCAATACGGACTACATACGGAGCAAAATGAATGAATGAACATTCTAAAATATATATATGTACATCCATATGTAGTTTGTATTGGATTCTCTAAAAGACTTGTATTTAGGAACGGAGGGAGTAGATGATAACCATAGGTTAGATACCAGTGATAAGCGGGGGCAGAGTGTTTAGGACACCCGACACCAGCCGCGTCATGCGTTGAACGAGGCCACGTGAAAGCCTTTACAGAAGAGTGACTTAGCAAAAACCACAAATTAAACCGATCGTGGGCCTTCTTAAAATCAAATTTTAAAGAGAAGACCTTTTCTTTACATAGCTTACCATGCTTGCCACCTGGTGACAGTGACAACCTTATGCTTTTTGATCTTGAATTTGTGGATGACTTTGTGGAGTGGCCGGATTCCTTCGGGGATATGTATACCTTTGACGAAAACGTACCGGTTGGGTTTGGTCAACGATATGATTGGCTAAAATAATATATACTCCCTCCGTAAGATAATATAAGAGCGTTTAGATCACTTGCAGTTTTTTTGATAAAAGAATTGAAGACTAAAAAATGCCTATTTAGAAATGACAAGGAATGAGATATCCGTCCGATAAAATTAATATTCTTGTAGACACAAAACAATTCCTTGTCATATTTGTTATGAGCTAGTACAACTTAAGATCTCCCTCCGACTTTTCGAGAAATGGTTGCCTTGAAAAAAAATAAAGAGATGTCCCTTTACCTGATTTTTAAATGGAAACCCTTCTTGAAACAGTGTATGTGAGACTTGAAAGAGAGAGTAACGTTTCTGTAAAAACTTGAGCAGCTTCAGCAATTATCGTGCGAAGTTTATTTGCTGGATGAAACATAAATTTCACACATACATTTCATTATAGAGCCAGCGGTAAGAAAGAAGCTCCTTCGATGATTATTCTAGGAATGGGTAGTCGGTGTAGCCGACGACGGGGTCGGAGGTGTAGAAGGTCATCCTATCATACTTGTTTAGCTCTGCGCCTACCTCAAACCGCTTTGGCAGGTCTGGGTTCGCCAGGAATAGCCGCCCAAAGGCCACTAGGTCCGTGTACCCCTCGGTGACCACCTTGCCCCCTTCCTCACGGTCGTATCCACCATTAGCGATAAAACTTCCCTTGAACGCCTCTCTGTATGGCAGCAACCGCTTCGGCACCACTCGCCGCCCATCCACGATGGCCATCCTCGGCTCGATCATGTGGATGTAGAGGATGCCATGGTCATTGAGCTTTGTGGACATGTAGAGTGCAAGGGAGTGGGGGTCAGAGTCATGGCAGTCCATGTAGTCGGTGAAAGGGGAGAGGCGGATGCCCACACGGTGGCCACCGACCTCCTTCACAATAGCATCGACCACCTCAAGAGCGAAGCGACACCGGTTCTCGAGACTGCCACCATACTCGTCGGTGCGGTCATTCGCACTATCCTTGAGAAACTGCTCAATGATGTACCCGTTTGCACCATGGATCTCCACACCGTCAAAACCTGTCACAGCCAACAAGTGAATTGCTTCATCAATTCTAGAATACATGACATCTTAGATATCTTTGCCACCCAGCTTTCACGGTTACATGTTAGTAAATACTAAGTCTATGGAGAAGATATATTTTAAAAAATCTGAAAAAATATCTACATGTGCAATTTGTACCCTAAAGGTAAATAAATGTATAAACTTTGTGTTTCAACTCAAAAAAATGTATAAATTTTCAATTTTGGAAAATAATCATGAAATATATCTAAAGGTACAATTTTTTGTTAATTAGTAGCCAAAGAAAGAAAAAGTTCAACTGAACTTTTATTTAGGAAAAAACATGCGCTAATTGTTTTGGCAAAAAGTTGTTGGCACAAAGTAATTGTTACTGTATATATTGACAGCACATATATGTGGTACATACCAGCGTCGATGGCGTTCCTGGCGGCCTTTCTGAAGTCGTCGATGATGGCAGGTATCTCCTCCACTGTCAGCCTCCTCGGCGGCGAGAACTCCTCTAGACGGCCGTCGAAGCTCATCTGCGGGCCGACCCCCTTCTCCGTGCTCGACAGCGGGGCGGCACCACCGGGCTGCAGCTCGAAGGTGGACACACGTCCAACGTGCCAGATCTGGCAGAAGAAGAGCGCGCCCTTGGCGTGCACTGCGGCAACTATGGGCTTCCATGCCTCGACGTGCTCCGCTGTCCATATCCCCGGGGTGTCGGTGTAGCCCTGCGCCGTGTCGGAGACCCCCGTGGCCTCGGCGATGAGCAGGCCGCCGGCGGTGGCGCGCTGACCGTAGTACACGGCGGCGTGTGGCTGTGGCATGTTGCCGTAGGAGCGCTGCCTTGTCAACGGCGCCATCACCACCCTGCAGCATGAACAAGGTCGCCGGCCGGCCGTCATGTTAGCCATGCGTGCATGATCCAAGAGTGATGGAGAATGTACAACAGGTGGGCGACGGTTCCAGTGGATGGTACGTACCTGTGGGCGAGATCGAAGTGGCCCATCTTGTACGGCGTGAGGAGAGGGATGGGCTCCATTGCTGATAGCTGAAGCTTTTCTTGATCAATTAATGGCGGAGGAGGAGGAAGAAGAAGACTGCTGAGTGGTGTCTGGTAGTGACTGGTGCGTAGTGGAGTTGACAGGACATCCATTTATAGATGATTGATGTGCATCATTTCACATGGTATTAAACTAAGGTGCCCGGCTGCTAATTGAGCCGACCCGATCGTCCACATACATCATGGGTGAGCTATGCACGGAAGAAATAGGCATCTTATTATAGTTTTAGTCGTGCTATCACAGCTCACAAGCACGCATCAAGTTCTGTGCCTTTTGTCTCCGCCAGAGACAGCGACCAATTATATGTACTCCTCCATCGCCTTCATCACTAACCATCTTTTGGGACCATGATGTCTATTATTGCAATCAAAACCAAGCTTTAATTTTTGTGATTATATTCTTAATTAGGAAAAGCCCCGCCCAAATTTTCTCATAGGCGGGAAAGGAAAAATGAAAGGAACCGTCCACAAGACTACATCCTCGCCCCTCTCGCTCTCCTCACTACCTACTTTCCCGACGTTGGTCAGACGGTGCAGTGGACCGCAACTGCTTGGTTTTTCACAGGGTTTTAGATTTCCTCTTTGCATTGTAGATGGCATGTCAAAGGAATAAGTCCCTCCTAGTCCCTGTCAATGGTGCTCACCATTGTATTGAAAGTCCCTCATTTAGGGGTTGGCGGTGAAAACGACGACCAGAGAAGAAACTTTTTGGGCTGCTGCTATGGCGGGGGCAATACATCACGGCTTGTGTCACTCACTCACTCACTCACTCACTCAGTCACGAAGATTCTAGCAAGGCGGTAATACGTCGTCGTTATCCCAAGGAGAAAAGGCATTTGTTCATGGATGCAACCATCAGTGCATGCATCATAGCATTCACGATGAACATGAATAATAACCTGATCTGCTTCTATATATACACACTGCCTTCCCATTGATCAGCTGCATACGTTGTCACTAGCTCAGTAAGCTCACACTCACTCACTAACCCACCGGTCATGGCTCGAGAAGAAGGTGAGACGGCGGCCGCGGCGGCGATCCCTCTGCTCACGCCGTACAGGACGGGCGGCGGCGAGCTGGAGCTGGCGCACAGGGTGGTGCTGGCGCCGATGACGAGGCAGCGGTCCCCGGGGAACCTCCCGCAGCCGCACGCCGCCGTCTACTACGCGCAGCGCGCCACGGCCGGCGGGATGCTCATCACGGAGGCCACGGGCGTGTCCGCCGCGGCGCAGGGCCACCGGCCCACCCCAGGCATCTGGACGGGCGAGCAGGTGGACGCGTGGCGGTCCGTCGTAGACGCCGTGCACGCCAAGGGCGCGGTGATCTTCTGCCAGCTCTGGCACGTCGGGCGCGTCGTGGGCAAGCTCCGGCCGAACCGGACGCCCGCGTGGCTGGTCCAGCCGGTTGTTGGCACAGGCCCAACGTACGTCGCTCGTAGACGAGTACTTTCCGTCGAGAGCTCACCCGTAGTCGTCGAATCAGCCGAGTTCTTTCCGGCCGTACGACTACACGTACGTAATATCACCTGAGACACACAAGTGCAGAAGCTGACTTGATGGATTATTCACCAGAGGTAAAACCCACCTAGCTAGCAACGTAGCAAAGCTAGCTAGCAAGCTGTTTGATCGATTCGCCGGATACGCAGACGTACGTATACACGAGAACAACACACGAGGCGCGAGAGTTTGATGGCCACGGGAGCGTGTCGCTCCCGTTGTTTACTTTGTATTGATCTGATCTTTTAAAATCTTACAGGGGTACAAGTATATATATAGGAACTAAGCTAGCCTAACCTAGTCCTACACCTATACGGGTTGGTGATTGCACCTGTCCGAGCCGGACAAGGCCACCGATCGTGGTTAATTCCAACAATCACCCCCCTAAACACGATGTCCTCACTTCACAGCTTGAACACCGATCCTTCGCCGCATCTTCACGAACTTCTGCCGTCCCAAAGATCTGGTTAGGATATCTGCAAGCTGGTCGTCGGTGCAAACGTAGTTGATGTCGATCTTGCTTTCTTCCACACACTCCCTTAGGTATCGATACCTCGTACCGATGTGCTTGCATCGAGCATGATGCACCGGATTCTTCCATAGAGAGAATGTAGAGTTGTCATCAACATTGAGCACCACTCGTTCCGGTTCCTTACCTGTGAGGTCACCGAGTAGCCTTCCAAGGCACACGCCTTGACACACCGCGGTCGTAGCTGCAACATACTCTGCTTCACGAGATGATAATGCGACCACCTTCTGTTTTTGTGATAGCCAACTCACTATGCTTCCTCCCAAGAAATATGCCACACCCGACGTACTTTTACGGTCGTCCACATTTCCTGCCATGTTGCTATCACTGTAGCCAAGTAGCTCCACCATCTCCTTCTTCTTCTCTCTCAAGTAGACACAACCGAAGTTTGTTGTCCCTTTGATGTACCTGAGTATATTTTCCACAGCTGCCCAATGCTCCATCGTGGGTGCTTCCATGAAGCGACTCACCATGCCAACGGAATAGGTCAAGTCCGGTCTTGTATTCGTGAGATACCTCAGCTTTCGGACCACACTTCTATACTCCGTTGCATCAACCGCGGGTGCTTCACTTTTCTTGCTTAGCATAAGACGAGGCTTCATTGGAACATGACTTGGATTGCAATCTTTCATGCCACTGCTTTCAAGTACCTTCTTTGCATATGCCTCCTGGCATATTGTGATCGCCTCCGGCTTTTGCTGTACCTCAATCCCAAGGTAGTAACTCAAGAGCCCTAGATCAGTCATCTTGAATAGCTCCTCCATTTGTAGCTTGAAGTTTGCAATCACCTCTTTGTCTGCTCCAGTTATCAATAGATCATCCACATAGATGCCCACTAAGAGACGATCCTTGCCTTTACCTCGTTTATACATCGTATGCTCCAGTGGGGCTTTCTCAAACCCAAGAGAAATCAATGTACGATCAAGCTTGATGTTCCATGCCTGAGGAGCTTGTCGTAGTCCGTACAATGCCTTGTGTAGCTTCAATACCTTGTGCTCCTCTCCTTCTTGGATGTACCCCGGTGGTTGCTTCACATACAACTTTTCTTCTAACTCCCCAGTCAACAACGCGGAGTTCACATCCATATGATGTATCCTCCAAGATTCTTGAGCCGCGAGAGCTATAAGTAGCCTCACCGTGTCCATCCTTGGAAGTGGAGCGAACACTTCGTCGAAGTCCACACTTTGCTCTTGCACGTTTTCTTTAGCCACGAGTCTTGCTTTATGCTTCACCAAGCTCCCTTCGGCATCCTTCTTGACTTTGTACATCCACTTGAGCTCCATGGCATTATGTCCGTTGGGAAGATCCGCGAGCTCCCATGTATCGTTGTCTCGGATCGAACCCAACTCTTCATCCATAGCACGACGCCAACACTCCTCCATATTTGCATCTTCAAAAATTTCCGGTTCCTCGATGTGCAAACTTTGTTGCCCTTTACTTTTCATCTTCACCGAATTTATCTGAAGCCCTGCTTCTGAAGAGAGATCCAACATGCGTCGCATGCGTACTGGTTTCGGTGGCTGTTCCATCGTCTCTTGTACTGTCAGAGGCGATGCCACTTTTTCTGGAGTTGCCAAACCTCCCGTTGCTGGCGTTTCTGGACCTCTTGGTCCGCTTCCTGGGTGCTTAGAACCACTCGTAGAGCCTGCAACAGCTGCACTGCTACTTGCTGGGCTGCTATATTCCTCTTCCCCGTCTCTTTTTCCTGAACGTTGCACACCGTCTAGCCCATCCATCACTAGAAATCCACGTGGTGGCGAGCTTCCTAGTGGAGCTGATGTACACTGCTTGTACATGCTGCTGTTGCGCTGGGTAGATCCTGGCCCATATGGCCAGCTAGTGCAGCCACCTGCATGTGCATTGCCTAGCGAGCTGCTGCTGCCTTTGGGCACGTCACCCGTTGCATCTCCGCTCGCATGCAACCCAGCAGCTACTAGTGACGCATCCTGCCTCGAACCGTGTTCTTCTGGCGACACGTATTCGCCATCTTCCTGCGCAACCACCATGTCACGCCCTGCAATGTGTTCTTCTGGCGACACATTTTCGCCGTCTTCTAGCGCGACCACACCATCACGCATTGTATCGTGGACTTCTGGCGCCACTTCTTCGCCTGCTTCTAGCATGACCATACCGTCACGCCTTGTGTCATGGACTTCTGGCCCCATCACTCCGCCTGGTTTTACTGGCATGACCACACCATCACACCTTATGTCATGGTCTTCTGGCGCCACAACATCGCCTGGGTTTAATGGCGCAGATGCACTGACCGGACCCATGTCCAGCTGACCAAGATCATCTGGATCCTCCTCGTCCACTAGCTCGCACATCAGCATCATATCCCCATCGTCTCCTTCCTCGGCCATGAGTGCCCGTTGCTTCGGTGCTTCCTCGCAGTTAGCCTTGAAGTGACCGAGGAGGCCACACTTATGACACCTCACTTTTCTGATGTCAAACTTCCTCCTCGGTGGTGCAGGCGCAGCCTCATCGTCTGAGTCGTCGTCCGAGTCGGCAAAGTTCTTTCTCGTCGAACGCTGCTTCCCCTTCTTCTTGCTACTGCTTATGGATCCGCCTCGCTTTTCCAAGGCGATCCACTGCGCCTTTGTGAGCATCACAAGCTCGTCGTTCTTCCCGTCCCCAAGACTGTACCGCATACGCTCATCGTGAGCCTTGTACCGTCCGACAAGATCGTCGATGGAGAGAGTCGCGAGATCGACGCACTGCTCGATCGCCGTGACAATTTGCAGGTACCTGGGAGGGGCCGCGCGCAAGAACCGCCGGACAACCGAGGCCTCCGTGAGGTTTTCTCCAAGCGCGCGGATCCGATTGACGAGAGTAGCCACCCGTGAAGCAAACGCATCCACGGACTCATTGTCGCCCATGACCAAAGTCTCGTAGTTCCTTAGCAGAGTTTGGAGATTGGCTTGCTTGACGCGGGTGTGTCCCTCGAACATGAGCTTCAAAGTATCCCACACCTCCTTCGCCGTTTCTTTGGCGATTAGGTGTTGGAGGACATCCATCGGCATCACCGAGTAAATCGCCGACGCCGCCTGCCGATCCTTCCGGTGCTCGGCTCCCTCCTTCTTGAACGCGTCGCCTCCGGGATCCACCGCGTCCCATAGCTCGTTGGCGCGGAGACCACACTCCATGAGGGCCTTCCAGACCCCGAAGTTCTCGCGATCAAACCGTGGATACGACGAACTCGCCGGAGCAGCAATTACTTTAGCTGCACCGGAGTACTCCACCAGCTGCTTGGTCTTGTCCTCGTCGTCCGACATGATCTCCCGTTACTAGAAGATCAACCTTGCTCTGATACCAATTGTTGGCACAGGCCCAACGTACGTCGCTCGTAGACGAGTACTTTCCGTCGAGAGCTCACCCGTAGTCGTCGAATCAGCCGAGTTCTTTCCGGCCGTACGACTACACGTACGTAATATCACCTGAGACACACAAGTGCAGAAGCTGACTTGATGGATTATTCACCAGAGGTAAAACCCACCTAGCTAGCAACGTAGCAAAGCTAGCTAGCAAGCTGTTTGATCGATTCGCCGGATACGCAGACGTACGTATACACGAGAACAACACACGAGGCGCGAGAGTTTGATGGCCACGGGAGCGTGTCGCTCCCGTTGTTTACTTTGTATTGATCTGATCTTTTAAAATCTTACAGGGGTACAAGTATATATATAGGAACTAAGCTAGCCTAACCTAGTCCTACACCTATACGGGTTGGTGATTGCACCTGTCCGAGCCGGACAAGGCCACCGATCGTGGTTAATTCCAACACCGGTGTCCAGCACAGCCAGGCGGATCGCCACCCCGCGGATGAACGACGGCGTCGAGGAGGAGTTCGCGACGCCCAGGCGGATGGCTGTCGAGGAGATCTCCGGCGTAGTCGACGACTTCACGAGAGCCGCGAGGAACGCCGTCGACGCCGGTACGTACGGACGAGCTCCGGCCTCTGCTCGGCATTACCACTTCAAACACCCTGTTCTGTTCGTCCTGCTCTGCTTTAGCTGCTCTGTTATGTTCATCGTGCTCTGCTTCCTTTAATTGCTCTGCCTGTCCATGTTCATATGGCCAATTGGATTGCAGGGTTCGACGGCGTGGAGATCCACGGCGCGCATGGGTATCTCGTGGAGCAGTTCCTCAAAGACAGCGCTAACGACCGGGATGACGAGTACGGTGGCAGCCTCGAGAACCGATGCCGATTCGCGCTCGAGGTGGTCACTGCCGTGGCCAGCGAAATCGGCAGCCGCCACGTGGGCGTCCGCCTCTCACCCTTCGCCGACTACATGGACTGCCATGACTCCGACCCGCATGCCCTGGCGCTCCACATGGCCACCAAGCTCAATGGCATCCCCGGTGGCATCCTCTACCTCCACATGGTGGAGCCAAGAATGGCGCGTGCCGATGGTCGGCGGGTGGTACCGAAGCGGTTGCGGCCTTACCGGGAGGCGTTCGGGGGCACATTCATTGCCGCCGGTGGGTACGACAGGGAGGAAGGGAATAAGGTGGTCGGACAGGGGTACGCTGACCTAGTGGCATTTGGGCGGCTTTTCCTAGCTAACCCGGACCTTCCGAAGAGGTTTGAGCTCGACACAGAGCTCAACAAGTACAACAGGGCCACCTTCTACACCTCCGACCCCGTCGTTGGCTACACCGACTATCCATTTTTGGGCTGACCACTCATCATCAATTTGTGGGGCTAATATGTGTGACTTCCAGTACGTATAGTTTCACCCAACATTTAAAATATGTACTCTGGCCGTTCCTAAATATAAGACCTTTCAGAGATTCTTATACCTTAATGTATGCATTTGTATGTGATTAGACCTTTTAGGGAGTATAGGTTTCCAAAAACAACATATTGTGTTGCTAGTGCGGAATTTCCTTCCCCTCAAAAGGATTGGATCAGAGCTGCTGTCTCCTTAATGTATGATATCTTCATTACCGAGGAGACTTTTTCACGAGCGCACGTCGCAACGCGCGATGGGCTGCGTGGAGTTTTTTCTAATCACTCCCCCCCCCCCCCCCCCCCACTTCCCCCTCCCCCCTCCCCCTCCGGAAAAAAATTCTATGAGACCAGGTCTCACGGATTAGCAGGTGAGACCCATTCTGATGGATGACACGTGGCATTCATAAATCACAAAGCATCCACCCCACCCCCCACCTGAAATCAGGGGGGGAGATTAGATGCTTTGTGATTTGTGAATGCCACATGTCATCCATCAGGGCGGGTCTCACCTAGTTTATATGAGACCTGGTCTCATATAATTCCCCCCCCCCCCCCTCTTCCTGATTTTACGTGGGGTCCGGTTAGATTTTCTCCTAATCTCTCTCCCCCATCCCTGATTTTACGTGGAGTGCTTCCTCTAATCCTTGTCTCCCCCCTGTGTTCTCCCTCTAATCTCTCCTCCTCCCCCCCCCCCCCCCCCCCCCCCCGGATTTTAAGGGGGTGGGTGGCTGCATGCAATATAAACAAAGGAAAGAAATAAAAAGGAAACAGCACATCGAACCTGATCGATCTAAGAACATACGTTGTCTGAAAATCGAGCGCGTCAACGCCCGCGCGAGATAGCCACGCCATTACATTCATTACTAGGAATGGGCGGAAGTTTAGCTATCTTTGAATTAATTTGACCTTTATTTAATTATTTGCAACCATCCAAATTACCAAAAACATTAATATCACTTTACATACATTTTGTGCGTATTCCCAGCTATTTTCCTTGCATTCAATTGCTTCTGCTCCTTGTTGGGTTTGATGCTCTTAGGCCCTGTTTGGTTTCAAATAAGTCACCAACTTATAAGTCGAAAAGTGAAAAAAGTGACTTATTTTGCCAAACAGACCCGACTTATAAGTCACCCTAGCTTATAAGTCATAAGTTGCTCCACCCCAACTTAAAACTTATAAGTCACTCCCTTTTGCGTGGGTTCTACCATCTGCATGATGTTGATTGGTGTGGGTAGGTGTGTCAGGTGACTTATAAGTCAGGTGACAACCAAACGAGCGTGACTTTTAAGTCACTGGTTTTAAGTCACCTGACTTATAAGTCGGGTGACTTATTGAAACCAAACAGGCCCTTACTTTTGAACAGTGCTATAACAAACTGACATCGGCCTGGACCATTGTATTAATAGATCATAGTACATTTACAGCGAAAGCCGGGAAGGGGCAGGAGAGTACAGAGAAAGTTTTGAAATTACAGTATCATAGAAAGGTGGAAGAACATGGAACTCTAGTCATGAAGGTGCATAGCTTGATCATTCGTGCATCTGTTAGACCGTAGCATGATGTTGTTAGCAGCCTAGTTCATGTTCGTCAACGTGAGTAAGATGAGGAGCAAGGTCTAGGTTCAGCGAAGAGGCGCTTAGAACCCTGGCAATGATGGTGGTGTGGTGAAGAGTAGGAGGTAAAATAGCAAGAAATTTGTTGCAAGATTTTCAATCGAGTTGCGAAACCATAGATGTTTCGGGAGAATTGGATCCCTTTTGCAATGGCATACAAACATAGGATTTCACAGGGTGGATGGAAACACTCTTATTTATTAAATATGATATAAATGATATCTATATTATGGCCATCGGTGATGCACACATGGCAGTATAGTCGGAGTGACTTTAGAAATGCCATAATAGGCATGTATGATGAACTTTTTTGGGGAAGATATTTAGGCTTATGTGTAGGAGATCGAGAGAAAGAATTCCACATATTTCAATGTACCAGTGAAGTATGCACTAAGTATCAATGTAAGGCAAGAAAATTAGGAGTACCGAAAGTGCTAGCAAAACGATGAAATGGAATATCAAAGCTCAGGGCAGATATTAACCCACGTAAAGCACAGAAGGGAGACGCTAATTTTGACATATCTAAAATTCTTTGCTATAATTGTTACTCAAGAGTTAATTACTAAAGCCAGGTTGCGTGAGATTTTGCTGCTGCCCGGCTTGAACGTGCGTTCGATTCGATCCCCGGGAAAGGCTCCGTACATGGGACTGAACGACCCACTCCAGCATTCAACTCCCTTCGTCTATAGCTTCTGGCAAGCGCCATTGTCAACGCCATGGCGCTACCGGATCGTCAATGGCTCCTCCTCCTCGTCGCGGTGATGGCGTTCTGTGCGGGCGGCGCCTCCAAGGACATCACCGGGGGATACTACCAGTACGACTGCACCGTGAGCACAGGGCCGTCCACCACCAGAGGCACCGCGTTCGGTGACAACCTGAGGTCGCTCATGGCGGACCTCCCGTCAGCGGCCGCGCCGACGGGCTTCGCCTCCCTCCGGGCCGGCCACGGCCGCGGGTTGGCCACGGCCCGGGGCCTCTGCTTCGGTGACTCACCCCCGCCGGAGTCCTGCCGCGACTGCCTGTCCCAGTCCGCCGGGATGGTCCTCGACGCCTGCGACGGCAACCGGAGCGCCGCCGTGTGGACCGACGGGTGCTTCCTGGCCTACACCGACGGCAACGCCTCAGCCTCAGCGACCAACGACGTCTTCACCGGCGCAGCCCCTTCGTCCAACGACGTCTCCTGCGAGGCGGAGGAGGTCGTCCGCCTGGCCCGGTCCCTGGTGGCCCGCGCCGCTCACGGCAGCTCCGGCCGGATGCTGGCCACGGCGTACACAACCTGCAGCCAGGCGAACGGCGACACGGTGCACGCGCTGGCCCAATGCCCGAGGGACGTCGCTCCGGCGGACTGCGCCCTCTGCCTGGACAAGTCGGCGCGGAGCTTGCCGGACAGCCTCCAATGGTCCCGAGGCATTCCACTAGGCGCGTCGTCGCTGCAACGCTACAACTGCACCATGCGGTTCCAGAGATCCCCTCCGGCGCCACCCATCGGAAGAGGAGCAAGGATCCGTATGTCAACTCTCTCCGGCCCCAGTTAATTTTTTTTCACGACCCTGTGCTAATGGTTTTTCTTTTTGGGTGTGACTAGCTCTCATCTATTTCCTCCGTTCCGAATTACTTGTCGCATGTATGGATGTATTTAGATGTATTTTAATTCTAGATACATCCATTTCAGCGACGAGTAATTTGGAACGGAGAGAGTAGTAGACGAGAGTTAACAATGTCACATCTAACTCCTACACCATTTTATTTTGCGTGAAGATCTGTGAGGATTATTCTTTTCTTTTTTATTAATTAAATGGCATTGGTGTTAGATATGACTTTGTTAACTCTCATTGTAGATGAGAATTAGCAAATTTGTTTTTTATAGTTTTTTGTGATCCTCTTATTATTAGTATTACTACTAGCATTTCCTAAATCATAGTGTGGTAGGATTAAGATGACAATTGCATGTGTGATCTTGATGGTGCATCTATATTTATATCCATATCTATATATATTCCCGTATACGAATAATTTTGAATATTGATTATTGGATAGAAGTATGAACAGAATCGACAATAAAGATGTGACACATCCAAGCATTTCGTCGAGAAAAACACAAATCAAATCATTGTTTTTTTAGGGAAATCCAAACATTGTTGGTCGTCGGCCACCTTGTTTTTCTTTTTGGGAACAAGGGAAGGGAAGTGACAGAGCCTGGCATTCAAATAACAGAAGGGTTCGAAACTTCATATACCCCAAAGAAAGGAAAACATCCAAGACCATTAGATTAACATTCAGGACCCTAGGATAAATTAGAAACGCAATTGAGTCCCGAGATCACCGGTGGCCTCACTAGAGATGCTATGGCCACCATATCTAGAGATAGCACCTTCCCTTGGCTCGTCGAATCTGCAAGGCATGAGCCAAAGTCATTGCCCCCCCCCCCCCCTGCCCTCAGTAGCAAAGAAAAAAGGGGGAAACAACCCAAAGAACCACTGGATGTGTCGCCCTCCTGAGCTTATCAATAAAACCATTGCCAGTTTTGCCTCCCTTAGCAACCATCCACCATGGATGACAACTAGAAGAAGTACATGCTCGCTGCCGCATGCCGCTCACTGGCGTTTGTGTCAAGCTTCTCCATGGAATATAAAGTTAGTCCCCTAAGGCATCCATAACTAAACAACTACTATGTACATGACCATCCTACTCCCTTCCCATCCCCTCTCCTGGCGGTGGTGTCACTGGAGGAGGAGGAGGAGGAGGAGGAGGGGAGACGTGAAGTGCAAGAGAACTCTTGGGGAGAGGGCATGGGGAGAAAAATGAGAGATGAGAGTCCATCTGGATATTTTGTTGACTCCATAGGGTTCTTCCACATGTCCTATTACATGTACCAGTGTAATGTTTTGATATATTTGGTTGTACTCTAGTTGTCTAAACTCACATGCAAGGCACTTATAACTTACTAGTACGTGTTGGTTTGCAGGGAAGAAACTAAAAGATAACATTGTCGTCGTGATAGTGGGTGTCGTCGCAATCGTGGCCATGATCGGTGTTGCAACTTTTCTACTAGTAAAACGGAAGATCAAGAAGGCTCAAGCTGCTCGACAACTCGATACTAGGTAGGACATATATGAAGGCTCCAAGCTACTGCACTAGTGGGGGAAGACTACAATAAAAGCTCGTCTTACGGTGTAAACATAGAAAAATTAAACACATGAGCCATCGGATCTTGGATGGATACTCTGAATTCACATGTGGGGGCTGGTGAAGAGCTCGGTTGATTTCATGAAAACCCCTCTGACTAACACTAACATACAAAAAGGGCACAATGTGAAAGTACCTATGCAATATACCATTATGTTGTTAATTTGTGCGATAAATACAACATTTTTAGTCTTAACATGGGGGAAGGCATCCCCCGCCCCTTATGTTGACGTGATTTAACACAATAGTGTTTATTAGTCCTAAGTGTACCACTAGTATTGGATTATTATAATTGTATATGTTTCACAGTACCGAAGTACCAATGGAATACATCATTCCATTTTAAAATGGTTTAATAAAGGCAAATACTTTTAGTCATAACAGAGAGGGGGGCGGTGGGCCCCTACCCTTGGTTAAAGTGGAGTGGGCTCTTCGGATGCACAAAGTGCAAGCAAGTCATCCCAGGACGAGACCTGACCAACCAAGTGAAGGTGATGGAGAAAATTAAGTGCGAGAATCATAGAGGGTCCCCAAGACACGCGAGGTTATCGCCGACCAGATCGTCACCGCCGGCTACACACAGCGATCCCGAGGACGCTCCTCGAGCTTGCCGGCATGCATAAGTTATGCAGTGTTGTCCTGTTTCCACCATGGACGGACCGATGACAGTTGGCGGCGCAATAAGAGGCCAAAGAGCTCTAGGGCGGTCCGCTGACCGTCAACACGCCCGCCGGCCCAACGTTCGTCGACATGGAGAGGGCCCTCGCCGTCGCCGTGCCCATCGTGAAAGGCACACAATGTAAATGGACGCTGCGCGCCAGACCACGGCGCCGCGCCACACCGCTGATCTCTCCGGTCACTCTCTCATGCCATGCGTTGATTGGTGGATGAATGAATAAAATAAATATCACTCTCTTGTTTTTTGTGGGGCACTCTCGTGTTATGATGTTCTTTCCTTGTGCCATGTTCCTCATGACCTAGATTGATTGGTGGAATGGAGGAATAAACTCATGACCTAAGATTGATTGGCGGAATGGAAGAATAAACAATTAACTTTGATTTGATTGAGGTTCCTCTCCTTGTTATTCTCACTGTTGCATCAATGTTGTACAACATAGAATGTTTTATTTGTCCTCAGTGTAGCGCTACTATTGAATTAATATAGTTGTATATGCTTTGTAGTATGGAAGTATGAGCAGAATACATCGTTCCATTTTAAAATTGTTTGATAAATGCAATACATTTAGTCAAAATAGGTGAGGAGGAGCCAGCCCTCCTACCCCTTGTATAGTAGTGGGTTCCTCAGATGCACAAAATATTGGGCTAGGACATGAACCTTATTGACGTTGACATGGTCTAGACCTAGGTGGCCCCTCAGTCCAAAAATCTTTTAGTAGTCACCTGTGAAGGACATGCCTGATGGTGTAATACACCGGGGGTGGCTTCTGTACAAGGAGCCTGGCAGCAGGCCTGCCAAGGGACCCGACAGGTGAACGTCAGGACAAAGGATGCAGGGAGCCACCTTATTCCCTTCATAATGACATTGAATATCTTAGCCATGTTGCTTGTCATGTGGTCGTACTTAGCTCCCCTTCGTCAAAGATGTGAGCCGACTTGTGCTTCACAGAAATGTGGTTGTCTATGAACTTCAAACCCTCTTTCGTCACCGCCTTCCCAACTTCAACCTGTGCTCGATTAAATAAGGCTCAAATTCACTATGCATAAGCTTTAGTGCGTCTGTGCAGTCTCAGTTTTCTACCCACGCGTAGGAGTATTATAGGAAATACGTCATGCACCATCTGTGAATCACATTCGGGTAACCTTATCTCCATAGCCACTGCGTTGATGATACCAGGGTGCCGATCCGATATGATGCATGGTGCCCTCTCAGCACCTAGAACATGCACCCGCAGAAGCTCCAAAAACCAGATCCAGTTGGATTTGCCTTCCTATTCCATGAGAGCGAAAGGAAGGGGTACAAGCTGATTATCAGTGTCATAGGTTATGGCCGCCAACAGCGTCCCATGGACCTTGCCAGCGAGGAACGTACCATCGACATAAAGAGCTGGCTTGCAATGACAGTATGCCTCGTTGCATGGTCTGAATGTCCAGAATGCCTCCCTAAAGATGGTGAATTTCCTATCCTAGCCGTCGAAGGTCTTATCTGGGTGGCCCCATGGGTATCCCTCCACCTTGTAGAACATTTCTGGATTGCGAGCTTTCATTGCCTGAAGTTGTTTTGAGAGCAGACCGTAATACTCTAGCCAGTCACCGTACACACCATCTTCGGGAGCGAGCTGCTTAGCCCTCCAGGCCTTTGCTTAGTTCACATTATACTCAAATATTATGCTTGTGTAATCCTCCAACTATGACGCGGATTGTGTTGGCTTCTTCGCTATGGCGTGTTTCAAACATTGTTCGATGAAGGAAGAAGTAAGCTTTCTTTGATGACCTTCAATGTGATCGCCCCCACATTGGTGCAATCCTACGCAACTAACAATCTTCCATCGCTCATCCAGTTTGCACTTTGCGCGCACAACTTCCAAGGACATCCATGATCCTTATTCGCACATAGCACCGCATATCTCTTACTTTTGTCTGACTTGTGGACGCGGTAATGTAGGCAGTGTCAGGCTGCGTACTCATGTATCCATATCTTATATGTATTATAGAGCTGAAAGCAAGCCCTGCGTACTCAAGGCTTGGACCGTGGATTTTTCTTTGCTTCTTTAGTATTTTTAGGCCTGGGAAGCACCAATGGCCCTAAATCATACATATCTTCCCCCGCTTCAACTGCCAGACCAACATCAGTTAAATCTCTAAACCCATGTGTGCTGATGTCCCTCTGGTATACAGTGTGGAAAATTATCTTTTCCAATAGGCTAAACTCGAATTCATCGGCTGGACATTCATCCTTGGAGTCCTCTGTGTGGCTCAAAAATTATTCCAACTCAGCCTCCTCCCCCTTCTTCGAAGCAGCGAAACTTGCATCGTTAAGCTCATCGGATGTGACTGCGATCTCCTGTGCACGTACCTTTGTGAATATTTCTATGAGTACAAGCTCCGGGGCCATTACTTCTAATGTTGCTTCTCTGCTTCCTCCACCTCTTCCCCCGCCCCTTCCTCCTCGCTGTCCATGTTTGTTGGCCGCCTCTCCAGCTGAGGTCTTTTTGGCAAACCCGTGTCATTGTCGGCCTTGGTGCCTTCTTCATCGTCCATTTCTGCCACTTAGTGGTTCAGATCAAACTCACCAAGCCTATGTCTATCAGCTTCTGCAATGTCCTTCTCCCGTCTAAGCGGGGTGCTAACTTCTAGCAACGGATGACTCCCGGTGAAGGTACCACAGATCTCTAGACTGGCTACGATGTGGCTGCCGGCTCCAGACTTATGTCGTTGCAGTCTACCGTCGTGCGATTGAGGTCTATGTCACAGAGGATATGACCTGACTCCACCACTACATATATAACAAGGATCTTGATGCAAGATTCACTAACCATTTTCTTGTAGTTCTCCCAAGCATAAGTTTTGCAGCACGACCTAGGCCCTGTGCTGGTGTCATACCTTTCTTCCAACCTTACTTTACAATTTTCTCCCACACCAAGCTCTAGTCTGACCTTATCAACCAGTTCACAAGAGTTTGAGCCGTAGGGAATGGTTTGGGGGTCGACGAACTCCACGATAGTGGTGCCAGATTGAATGTGAATAGTGCCACCATGATGTAAGTGCAAAACATTAAGGTACGCCATCCTACACAAAAAGGGAATATAGCTAGTATTAACCCGGTGCGGGTGATAGAGATTGGCCCTACCATGATAAAGGATATAAAGTTGGCTTGTACGCTCCTATTAGCTAAACTTTGCTAGAAATGGATATATCATATAGAACTTATCTACATCTTGTGGACTTGATTCATATGAACCTTACATTACTGACTAAGAAGAGTACATAACAATTTCAGTAGAAAGGGACGGGGCATGGGAAAGCGGAGAGGCCGGTTGCCGGTAGCACGGCTTCGTCGAAAGGGAAAGGGGAGAGGCCGCAAGGGATGTTTGGGACGGCGGTCGGCGATGATGCGACGAACACGCCGGCGAGGTGGTTAAACGACAACTATGGCTATGGATCTGAAAAGTAACACGTGGAAGGGGACGAACTGTTTCGGTGGTGGGGGGAGGAGGAGTAGCCGAAGCTCAAATACACAAATTCAACCGCGCCAAGTACAATCCAGACCGCCTAATTATTTGATGTCACAAACATGCCAGTTACGTACGCACAAATAACAAACCCACGACTAGAGCATGAGAAGAACATGCCCTTGCGATAGAAGAATAAAAAAACTTAAAATAGGCGCCTAATGGATAGGCGGCATAGGCGAGGACTTGACACGCCAAACCAGCGAGCGTGCAATCCTACAAGGGGCACCTCCTCAATTATGTGTAACTTTTTAATAATCCACCCCCCCCCCCCCCCCCCCAACCAAAAAGCAAAACACATTACTACCAGGAATGCCCAGCCCGTCCATTTTTTTTAGAACGAAGACGCTTAGACGCGTCCGACTTTAATTTAATAAAGCCCACAACAGGCAGCGTAACAGACATGGTCCCGAAACAGACGACACGAGCACGAGCACGGAGGCTCCCGGCCAGCGTTAACTGAAAGTTTACACGAGGAAGATCTGACCAGACAAAGTGCGAAACGAGTACATGGCTCATAGCCAAAGCTTAGAGCACGCAGGCTCGCTCAGACACGCAGCAAAAGGGCCACACTCACGACGGAGACGTGGCGGGGGGCTCCCTAGCCAAAATGTAGACGGCGTGCAGACGATCTTGGGCATGCTTCATCTTGTCAGCATCCTTGCGCCTCACCAACGGACTCCACTGCTGCAATAAGAGGTTGCATTTATAAATGATGTTATCCGGGTGCGTTGGGAAAATACCCTCGATCGCCAGTTTATTCCTAGTAAGCCAAAGAGACCAAGCTAGGGCTCCAATACAGCTCCACAGCATGCGATTATTGCCTCCCGAAGCCGAGGCAAATAAGCCCACGAGATTGGAGGTCGATCGCGGGTTCCAAGAGGTGTTAGCGGCTGCTCGGACCGCACTCCAAGCAAAACGAGCTAACGGGCAGCGGAAGAAAACATGATTCGCATCTTCCGCGACGTGACAAACCGCGCAAGTGCCCGTCGACGGATCGTTCCGTTTGGTCACATTTGCCGAAGTGGGCAGTCTATTGCGAAACAACTGCCAGAAGAACACTTTAATCTTGAGCGGGAGATGCGCGGTCCAAAGGCCTTTTGGCACTAGGCAGGCCTGGCTCTGACACATCTTTTGGTACAAAGATTTTACCGAGAACTTGCCTGAAGGGGTGAGAGACCACGACACTGTGTCCGCGTGCGTGGAAAGCGACACTGGTGCGATGAGCTCGCGCAACTCCGCTAGGTGGGCCAACTCCGTTCCCGAAAGCTCGCGTCTAAAACAGAGCGCAGGTGGAGAGGAGGCAAGTGCCGCGGCTACGGTCAAGTCCGGGTTGGCCGCCTGGATGTACAGGTCCTGGAAAACGGACCAGAGGGGCTGAGAACCTACCCAGTGATCCAACCAGAAACGGGCCGATCTACCATTGCCTATGGAGAACTTGGCTCCCAAGGCGAAGGCTGGCCGAACCGCTTGAAGGTCATTCCAAAACGGGGAACCCCTGGCCACTCCTTCGAAGAAATTCCCTGACGGGAAGTACTTAGCCCGAAGAAGATCAACCCGCAGGCCTGTCGCCCCCTGCGACAGCTTCCAGATCCACTTACACATGAGCGCAATGTTGAGGATTCTGGTGTTCGTGATCCCTAGCCCTCCCTGGGCCTTCGGACGACACACCGCATCCCAGCGAACCATGTGGTATTTGCGCTTAGGTCCCATTCCTTCCCAAAAGAAACGGGACCGGGGAGTGTCCATCCTGGCGTGCACCCCATCGGCCAAAAGGAACAGCCCCATTGCGAATTGGGGCAGCGAGGAGAGGCTCGAGTTTGTGAGCACCAACCTGGCTGCGGAGGAGAGAAACTTTCCCCTCCAAGGGCAAACCCGTCCACGCACCTTGGTCCACAGCGGGGCCCATTCATCAATCTTAATGCGCTTAGCATCTAACGGAAGACCCAAATAGGTAAACAGGAGTTTGCCCAACTTGCAATTAAGGAGTTCCGCGACTCGCCTACTGTCCTGCGCCTCCACGCCCATAGACATCACTTCGCTCTTATGGAAGTTTATCTTAAGACCCGACATAAGTTCAAAACTAATGAGCAGAGCTTTGACTGTGGCAATGCTGTGCAGGTCTGGTTGAAACAATAGGAGCGTATCATCCGCATATTGCAAGTGAGTGATCCCCCCTGGGATAAGGTGCCCCAACACCCCTTTGATGTGGCCAGCCACCGTGGCTTTCCGCAGCATGGCAGCCAATGCATCGGCGATAAAGTTGAATAGGAGAGGAGACATGGGGTCCCCTTGACGCAGACCATGTTTGTTCCTGAAGAAGTTCCCTACTTCTCCGTTTACCGAATTGCTGTCTGGCCCCCCGAGACCAATTGCATCACGCGGTGCACCCAAACAGGCGAGAAGCCCCTACTGGAGAGGACTTGCCGAAGAAAGGCCCAGTTGACGCGGTCATAAGCCTTCTCGAAATCTAATTTCAGGAGGATCGCCGGTTCATGAGAACGTTTAAGCTCGTGAAGGGTCTCCTACAAAGCTAATGGGCCCTCGAGGATGTTCCTACCGTGAATAAACGCCGACTGCGAGCGACTAATGATGCGGTGGGCGATCGGGGATAGCCTAGAGGCGCAACCTTTGGCACAAATTTTGAACGGGACATTAATGAGAGCAATGGGCCTGTACTGATGGATATTGTCCGCGCCCGGAACTTTCGGGATGAGCGAAAGCACACCGTAGTTTAGCCTAGCGATATCAACAAAGCCGCGCATAAAACCGTTGCACACGTCGAAGATAGGGCCACGTAACAGTTGCCAGAAATGTTTAAACATCGCCACCGGCCACCCGTCGGGGCCAGGTGCCGTGTCTGTTTTCATGCTATGCAGCGTGTCATCGATTTCCTTAGGGAGAAACGCAAGCCCCAGCTCCTCGTTCTCACTATCAAGCACCCGCTGAGACGGCAGCCACACATCAGCACGCAGGCGCGCGCGCTGTGCCTCATCCGTCCCCATCAAGCTAATGTAGAAGTCATAGATGTGGTTGGAGATCTCCGCTTGCTGAAGGAGCCCCTGCCCCGTCTGCAGCCTTAGGATAGAGCATTTCCTACGCCGGCCGTTCGTGTAAGCTTGGAAATACTTAGTGTCCGCGTCCCCTTTGAGCGTCCACTTCAGGCCACCTCTACGCCTCCAATATTCCTCCTTGGCCCGCAGCAAAGCTTCGAATTTCCCTTCCAAGGCGTAGCGCTGCGCCCATTCTATCTCCGAGAAAGGGCGCGTGTCCGCTTGGGCATCAAGGGAGGCGATATCTGCCAGAAGCCTTGCCCTGAGGACCTTCGCATCTCGCCCCTGGTTCGCGCCCCACCCCTTAAGGCTTGCGCGCAGGCGGGCCCCCACTGCAATCCAAAGCTCCATCGGGCCATGTTGCTGGCCAGATAGCTGGACACTTCGATGCCACCTCTCCCTAAAGATTGCGTCAAAGTCAGGGACCTCAAACCACGCGGTTTCGAAGAAAAACCGCGGGCTGCGCCATATTCTATCTTCCCCTGAAGATAAGATTAGAGGCACATGATCTGAACCGATCCTTGTTTCAGCAAGGAGCGAGCACAAAGGGAACAGAACTTCCCAGTCCGGAGACATGAAGGCATGATCCAGGACCGATCGCACCGGGGCTAGTTGCTTGTTGGTCCAAGTGTATCTCGCCCCCGTTCTAGCCACTTCCCTAAGTGCCATAGAAGCAATTGCATTGTTGAACATGGCCACCCTTGACCAGTTGACGTTGTCATTGTTCTTATCCGCCCCCGAGCGGATCAGGTTGAAATCCCCTCCCACCATGGTCGGGATCTGAGCCGCGGCCAGATCGAGCACCTTGGCTTCAAGTTATCCCAAGAACTCAGCCGAACGGGAGTGATCTGCCGGTCCGTAGACTTGCACGATCGCGAGTTCGCGAAGCAACGCTCGCACGCAGATTCTGGCCGCCATAAGGAAAGTGCCGACCTCCCAGGTCAGCACCTCATAGGTAGCACTACAGAAACCGAGCAACAAGCCACCCGAATGGCCCTGCGCTGGGCTATGTTGCCACACAAAGCGCTCTAAGGGGTCTATAGCTATGATATCTTGGTGTCGGAACTCAGTTTTGATCGTTTCCTGTAACCCAACAATATCGATCGCCTCCTTGCTGATGTACTCCTTCAGTTGGGTACGCCGCCCCGAGTGGCCGAAGCCACGGATGTTCCAAATAAGCGCGCGCATTTAAATTACACGATTCCAAAGGCGCACCCCCCTAGAGGTGATCGCCTTAGCCACGCGCCTCACCTTGCCGCAGCGAGGCGAGGGGGAAACAGCAACCCCTGTTGTTGTGTCCCCTTCGGACAGGATCGCTGGCACCTGCGAGGGCTCTGCCTCCAGTGCCAAGCGTTCCGTGTGTTGAGCAGCCGCCGCTGCGAGCGCGGCCTGCGCCTCCTCCTTAGCACGAATCAGCGAGATGAGCTCGTCCATCCCCCTTCGCCCATCGGCTCCACCCCACTCTCGCCCAGCACCTCGCCCAAATGCTCGTTCAAATATGAATCTAGAATCGTAAAACGTGGCAAGGGATTACCTGAAGTTTCCAGATTCTTCTGGTCTTGCAGCAGCTGTGCGCGTTGCAGCGAAGGCAGGTTGCCCTTGGCTCCCTTGGCGCACGTGCTGACCCGCACGGGCGGCACCTGCCCCTCCACCACGGCCTTGGAGCGCTTGGTCTTCGGGATGGGCACCGACTGGGACATCTCGTGCACAATTGGAGCATTGGCCGGCACGGCCAGGGCCATCACCGCCTGCCGCAGCATCACCGGAGCCCCCAAGTTCTCCGCAGCGCACGCCGCCTCCGCGCTCACCTTGCGCACCGCCACCTTCTTGAGCGTCTTCACCGCCCCCAGCTTGCTGTTGCTGCGACCGCCCAGTGCTGGCGAGGTCGAGGCGGGGGGCAGAGACTCCGCCGACACTGCGATGGGGGTGTGCGCCTCACCCAGCGGCTCAGCCGGTGTCGGGGTGGCCACGAACACCTCCATCCGAACCGGAGGAGATGTGACCGACCCCAGGTTGGAGCCGTACTGATTCGGGATGGAGAGATCCATCTCCGACGACCATTCGGCCCGGGGCAGCTCCTCCCTGGGCATCAGCGCACGAGCCCCCGCACCACCTTGCTCCGTGATACCCAACTTCTCCCACGCCGCCGTATCAATGGAGTCTGAAGGAAATATGCCCTAGAGGCAATAATAAAGTTATTATTTATTTCCTTATATTATGATAAATGTTTATTATTCATGCTAGAATTGTATTAATCGGAAACATAATACATGTGTGAATATATAGACAAACAGAGTGTCACTAGTATGCCTCTACTTGACTAGCTTGTTAATCAAAGATGGTTATGTTTCCTAACCATGAACAAGGAGTTGTTATTTGATTAACAAGGTCACATCATTAGTTGAATGATCTGATTGACATGACCCATTCCGTTAGCTTAGCACCCGATCGTTTAGTATGTTGCTATTGCTTCCTTCATGACTTATACATGTTCCTGTGACTATGAGATTATGCAACTCCCGTTTACCGGAGGAACACTTTGTGTGCTACCAAACGTCACAACGTAACTGGGTGATTATAAAGGTGCTCTACAGGTGTCTCCAAAGGTACTTGTTGAGTTGGCGTATTTCAAGATTAGGATTTGTCACTCCGAATGTCGGAGAGGTATCTCTGGGCCCTCTCGGTAATACACATCACTTAAGCCTTGCAAGAATTTTAACTAATGAGTTAGTTGCGAGATGATGTATTACGGAACGAGTAAAGAGACTTGCCGGTAACGAGATTGAACTAGGTATTGGATACCGACGATCGAATCTCGGGCAAGTAACATACCGATGACAAAGGGAACAACGTATGTTGTTATGCGGTTTGACCGATAAAGATCTTCGTAGAATATGTAGGAACCAATATGGGCATCCAGGTCCCGCTATTGGTTATTGACAGGAGACGTGTCTCGGTCATGTCTACATTGTTCTCGAACCGTAGGGTCCGCACGCTTAAGGTTTCGATGACAGTTATATTATGAGTTTATGTATTTTGATGTACCGAAGGTTGTTCGAAGTCCCGGATGTGATCACGGACATGACGAGGAGTCTCGAAATGGTCGAGACATAAAGATTGATATATTGGACGGATATATTTGGACACCGGAAAGGTTCCGGATGAGATTGGGATTATACCGGAGTTCCGGGAGGTTACCGGAACCCCCCGGTAAGTATATGGGCCTTATTGGGCCTTAGTGGAAGGGAGGGAGAAGGAGCAAAGGAGGGGGCGCCCCCCCCCCAAGCCCAATCCGAATTGGGAGGGGGGCCGGCCCCCCCTTTCCTTCTCTCCTCCCCCCTCTTCATTCCCTCTCCTACTCCTATTAGGAAAAAGAGGGGGGAAACCTACTTGGAGTAGGTTTCCCCCTCCTAGGGCGCGCCTCCCCTTAGGCCGGCCCCCTCCTCCCTCCCTCCTTTATATACGGGGGCGGGGGGCACCCCACAGACACACAAGTTGATCTTCGTGATCGTTCCTTAGCCGTGTGCGGTGCCCCCCTCCACGATATTACACCTCGGTCATATTGTAGCGGTGCTTAGGCGAAGCCCTGCGACAATTGAACATCAAGATCGTCACCACGCCGTCGTGCTGACAGAACTCCTCCCCGTACCTCTGCTGGATTGGAGTTCGGGGTGCGTCATCGAGCTGTACGTGTGTCAAGAACTCGGAGGTGCCAGAGTAACGGTGCTTGGATCGGTTGAACCGGGAAGACGTACGACTACTTCCTCTATGTTGCGTCAACGCTTCCGCTTCGGTCTACGAGGGTACGTAGATAACACTCTCCCCTCTCGTTGCTATGCATCACCATGATCTTGCGTGTGCGTAGGAAATTTTTTGAAATTACTACGTTCCCCAACAGTGGCATCCGAGCCTAGGTTTTATGGTTTGATGTTATATGCACGAGTAGAACACAAGTGAGTTGTGGGCGATATAAGTCATACTGCTTACCAGCATGTCATACTTTGGTTCGGCGGTATTGTTGGATGAAGCGGCCCGGACCGACATTACGCGTACGCTTACGCGAGACTGGTTTTACCGCCGTGCTTTGCACACAGGTGACTAGCGGGTGTCAGTTTCTCCAATTTTAGTTGAACCGAGTGTGGCTATGCCTGGTCCTTGCGAAGGTTAAAACAGCATCAACTTGACAAACTATCGTTGTGGTTTTGATGCGTAGGTGAGATTGGTTCTTGCTTAAGCCCGTAGCAGCCACGTAAAACTTGCAACAACAAAGTAGAGGACGTCTAACTTGTTTTTGCATGGCATGTTGTGATGTGATATGGCCAAGACATGATGCTATATTTTATTGTATGAGATGATCATGTTTTGTAACCGAAGTTATCAGCAACCGGCAAGAGCCATATGGTTGTCGCTTTATTGTATGAAATGCAAACGCCCTGTAATTGCTTTACTTTATCACTAAGCGGTAGCGATAGTCGTAGAAGCAATAGATGGCGTAAACGACAACGATGCTACGATGGAGATCAAGGTGTCGCGCCGGTGACGATGGTGATCATGATGGTGCTTCGGAGATGGAGATCACAAGCACAAGATGATGATGGCCATATCATATCACTTATATTGATTGCATGTGATGTTTATCCTTTATGCATCTTATCTTGCTTTGATTGACGGTAGCATTTTAAGATGATCTCTCACTAAAAATTATCAAGAAGTGTTCTCCCTGAGTATGCACCGTTGCCAAAGTTTGTCGTGCCCAAACACCACGTGATGATCGGGTGTGATAAGCTCTACGTCCATCTACAACGGGTGCAAGCCAGTTTTGCACAAGCAGAATACTCAGGTTAAACTTGACGAGCCTAGCATATGCAGATATGGCCTCGGAACACGGAGACCGAAAGGTCGAGCGTGAATCATATAGTAGATATGATCAACATAAGATGTTCACCATTGAAAACTACTCCATCTCACGTGATGATCGGTTATGGTTTTGTTGATTTGGGTCACGTGATCACTTAGATGACTAGAGAGATGTCTGTCTAAGTGGGAGTTCTTAAGTAATATGATTAATTGAACTTAAATTTATCATGAACTTAGTGCCTGATAGTATCTTGCTTGTCTATGTTGATTGTAGATAGATGGCCCGTGTTGTTGTTCCGTTGAATTTTAATGCGTTCCTTGAGAAAGCTAAGTTGAAAGATGATGGTAGCAACTACGCGGACTGGGTCCATAACTTGAGGATTATCCTCATTGCTGCACAGAAAAATTACGTCCACCGCTAGGTGCCAGGCCTGCTGCTGATGCAACTGACGACGTTAAGAACGTCTGGCAGAGCAAAGCTGATGACTACTCGATAGTTCAATGTGCCATGCTTTACGGCTTAGAACCGGGACTTCAACGACGATTTGAACGTCATGGAGCATGTGAGATGTTTCAGGAGTTGAAGTTAATATTCCAGAAGAATGCCCGGATTGAGAGATACGAAGTCTCCAATAAGTTCTATAGCTGCAAGATGGGGGAGAATAGTTCTGTCAGTGAGCACATACTCAAGATGTCTGGGTATTGTAATCACTTGATTCAACTGGGAGTTACTCTTCCGGATGATAGCGTCATTGACAGAATTCTCCAATCACTTCCATCAAGCTACAAGAGCTTCGTGATGAACTATAATATGCAAGGGATGGATAAGACGATTCCCGAGCTCTTCGCAATGCTAAAGGCTGCGGAGGTAGAAATCAAGAAGGAGCATCAAGTGTTGATGGTCAACAAGACCACTAGTTTCAAGAAAAAGGGCAAAGGGAAGAAGAAGGGGAACTTCAAGAAGAACAGCAAACAAGTTGCTGCTCAAGAAAAGAAATCCAAGTCTGGACCTAAGCCTGAAACTGAGTGCTTCTACTGCAAGCAGACTGGTCACTGGAAGCGGAACTGCCCCAAGTATTTGGAGGATAAGAAGGATGGCAAGGTGAAAAAAGGTATATGTGATATACATGTTATTGATGTGTACCTTACTAGAGCTCGCAGTAGCACCTGGGTATTTGATACTGGTTCTGTTGCTAATATTTGCAACTCGAAACAGGGACTACGGATTAAGCGAACATTGGCAAAGGACGAGGTGACGATGCGCGTGGGAAATGGTTCCAAAGTCGATGTGATCGCGGTCGGCACGCTACCTCTACATCTACCTTCGGGATTAGTATTAGACCTAAATAATTGTTATTTGGTGCCAGCGTTGAGCATGAACATTATATCTGGATCTTGTTTGATGCGAGATGGTTATTCATTTAAATCAGAGAATAATGGTTGTTCTATTTATATGAGTAATATCTTTTATGGTCATGCACCCTTGAAGAGTGGTCTATTTTTGATGAATCTCGATAGTAGTGATACACATATTCATAGTGTTGAAGCCAAAAGATGCAGAGTTGATAATAATAGTGCAACTTATTTGTGGCACTCTGTTTAGGTCATATCGGTGTAAAGCGCATGAAGAAACTCCATACTGATGGTCTTTTGGAACCACTTGATTATGAATCACTTGGTACTTGCGAACCGTGCCTCATGGGCAAGATGACCAAAACGCCGTTCTCCGGTACTATGGAAGAGCAACAGATTTGTTGGAAATCATATATACATATGTATGTGGTCCGATGAATGTTGAGGCTCGTGGCGGATATCGTTATTTTCTCACCTTCACGGATGATTTAAGCAGATATGGGTATATCTACTTAATGAAGCATAAGTCTGAAATATTTGAAAAGTTCAAAGAATTTCAGAGTGAAGTTGAAAATCATCGTAACAAGAAAATAAAGTTTCTACGATCTGATCGTGGAGGAGAATATTTGAGTTACGAGTTTGGTCTACACTTAAAACAATGTGGAATAGTTTCGCAACTCACGCCACCCGGAACACCACAGCGTAATGGTGTGTCCGAATGTCGTAATCGTACTTTACTTGATATAGTGCGATCTATGATGTCTCTTACAGATTTACCGCTATCGTTTTGGGGTTATGTTTTAGAGACGGCCACATTCACGTTAAATAGGGCACCGTCGAAATCCGTTGAGACGACACCTTATGAACTATGGCTTGGCAAGAAACCAAAGTTGTCGTTTCTTAAAGATTGGGGATGCGATGCTT
This sequence comes from Triticum timopheevii, assembly GCA_963921465.1. Classification (NCBI taxonomy): domain Eukaryota; kingdom Viridiplantae; phylum Streptophyta; class Magnoliopsida; order Poales; family Poaceae; genus Triticum; species Triticum timopheevii. The sequence goes on from OY997271.1 coordinate 10,467,943, forward strand.
ATGTGAAAAAGTTTCAACCTGATAAGCTCGAACCCAAATTGGAGAAATGTGTCTTCATAGGATACCCAAAGGAGACAGTTGGGTACACCTTCTATCACAGATCCGAAGGCAAGACATTCGTTGCTAAGAATGGATCCTTTCTAGAGAAGGAGTTTCTCTCGAAAGAAGTGAGTGGGAGGAAAGTAGAACTTGATGAGGTAACTGTACCTACTCCCTTGTTGGAAAATAATACATCACAGGAACCGGTTTCTGTGACGTCAAAACCAACTAGTGAGGAAGTTGATGATGATGATCATAGAACTTCAGATCAAGTTAATACAGAACCTCGTAGGTCAAACAGAGTAAGATCCGCACCAGAGTGGTACGGTAATCCTATTCTGGAAGTCATGCTACTAGATCATGATGAACCTACGAACTATGAAGAAGCGATGGTGAGCTCAGATTCGCAAAATGGCTTGAAGCCATGAAATCTGAGATGGGATCCATGTATGAGAACAAAGTATGGACTTTGGTTGACTTGCCCGATGGTCGGCAAGCAATTGAGAATAAATGTATCTTCAAGAAGAAGACTGACGCTGACGGTAATGTTACTGTCTACAAAGCTCGACTTGTTGCAAAAGGTTTTCGACAAGTTCAAGGGGTTGACTACGATGAGACCTTCTCACCCGTAGCGATGCTTAAGTCTGTCCGAATCATGTTAGCAATTGCCGCATTTTATGATTATGAAATTTGGCAAATGGATGTAAAAACTGCATTCCTGAATGGATTTCTGGAGGAAGAGCTGTATATGATGCAACCAGAAGGTTTTATCGATCCAAAGGGAGCTAACAAAGTGTGCAAGCTCCAGCGATCCATTTATGGACTGGTGCAAGCCTCTCGGAGTTGGAATAAACGTTTTGATAGTGTGATCAAAGCATTTGGGTTTATACAGACTTTTGGAGAAGCCTGTATTTACAAGAAAGTGAGTGGGAGCTCTGTAGCATTTCTAATATTATATGTGGATGACATATTATTAATTGGAAATGATATAGAATTTCTGGACAGCATAAAGGGATACTTGAATAAAAGTTTTTCAATGAAAGACCTCGGTGAAGCTGCTTACATATTGGGCATTAAGATCTATAGAGATAGATCAAAACGCTTAATTGGACTTTCACAAAGCACATACCTTGACAAAGTTTTGAAGAAGTTCAAAATGGATCAAGCAAAGAAAGGGTTCTTGCCTGTATTGCAAGGTGTGAAGTTGAGTAAGACTCAAAGCCCGACCACTGCAGAAGATAGAGAGAAAATGAAAAATGTTCACTATGCTTCAGCCATAGGCTCTATCATGTATGCAATGCTGTGTACCAGACCAGATGTGTGCCTTGCTATAAGTCTAGCAGGGAGATACCAAGGTAATCCAGGAGTGGATCACTGGACAGCGGTCAAGAACATCCTGAAGTACCTGAAAAGGACTAAGGATATGTTTCTCGTATATGGAGGTGACAAAGAGCTCATCGTAAATGGTTATGTTGATGAAAGCTTTGACACTGATCCAGATGATTCTAAATCGCAAACCGGATACGTATTTACATTAAACGGTGGAGCTGTCAGTTGGTGCAGTTCAAAGCAAAGCGTCGTGGCGGGATCTACGTGTGAAGTGGAATACATAGCTGCTTCGGAAGCAGCCAATGAAGGAGTCTGGATGAAGGAGTTCATATCCGATCTAGGTGTCATACCTAGTGCATCGGGTCCAATGAAAATCTTTTGTGACAATACTGGAGCGATTGCCTTAGCGAAGGAATCCAGATTTCACAAGAGAACCAAGCACATCAAGAGACGCTTCAATTCCATCCGGGATCTAGTCCAGGTGGGAGACATAGAGATTTGCAAGATACATACGGATCTGAATGTTGCAGACCCGTTGACTAAGCCTCTTCCACGAGCAAAACATGATCAACACCAAGACTCCATGGGTGTTAGAATCATTACTATGTAATCTAGATTATTGACTCTAGTGCAAGTGGGAGACTGAAGGAAATATGCCCTAGAGGCAATAATAAAGTTATTATTTATTTCCTTATATCATGATAAATGTTTATTATTCATCCTAGAATTGTATTAACCGGAAACATAATACATGTGTGAATATATAGACAAACAGAGTGTCACTAGTATGCCTCTATTTGACTAGCTTGTTAATCAAAGATGGTTATGTTTCCTAACCATGAACAAGGAGTTGTTATTTGATTAACAAGGTCACATCATTAGTTGAATGATCTGATTGACATGACCCATTCCGTTAGCTTAGCACCCGATCGTTTAGTATGTTACTATTGCTTCCTTCATGACTTATACATGTTCCTGTGACTATGAGATTATGCAACTCCCGTTTACCGGAGGAACACTTTGTGTGCTACCAAACGTCACAACGTAACTGGGTGATTATAAAGGTGCTCTACAGGTGTCTCCAAAGGTACTTGTTGAGTTGGCATACTTCAATATTAGGATTTGTCACTCCGAATGTCGGAGAGGTATCTCTGGGCCCTCTCGGTAATACACATCACTTAAGCCTTGCAAGCATTTCAACTAATGAGTTAGTTGCGAGATGATGTATTACGGAACGAGTAAAGAGACTTGCCGGTAACGAGATTGAACTAGGTATTGGATACCGACGATCGAATCTCGGGCAAGTAACATACCGATGACAAAGGGAACAACGTATGTTGTTATGCGGTTTGACCGATAAAGATCTTCGTAGAATATGTAGGAACCAATATGGGCATCCAGGTCCCGCTATTGGTTATTGACAGGAGACGTGTCTCGGTCATGTCTACATTGTTCTCGAACCGTGGGGTCCGCACGCTTAAGGTTTCGATGACAGTTATATTACGAGTTTATGTATTTTGATGTACCGAAGGTTGTTCGGAGTCCCGGATGTGATCACGGACATGACGAGGAGTCTCGAAATGGTCGAGACATAAATATTGATATATTGGATGGATATATTTGGACACCGGAAAGGTTCCGGATGAGATTGGGATTATACCGGAGTTCCGGGAGGTTACCGGAACCCCCCGGTAAGTATATGGGCCTTATTGGGCCTTAGTGGAAGGGAGGGAGAAGGAGCAAAGGAGGGGGCGCCCCCCCCCAAAGCCCAATCCGAATTGGGAGGGGGCCCGGCCCCCCCTTTCCTTCTCTCCTCCCCCCTCTTCCTTCCCTCTCCTACTCCTATTAGGAAAAAGACGGGGGAAACCTACTTGGAGTAGGTTTCCCCCTCCTAGGGCGCGCCTCCCCTTAGGCCGGCCCCCTCCTCCCTCCCTCCTTTATATATGGGGGCGGGGGGGCACCCCACAGACACACAAGTTGATCTTCGTGATCGTTCCTTAGCCGTGTGCGGTGCCCCCTCCACGATATTACACCTCGGTCATATTGTAGCAGTGCTTAGGCGAAGCCCTGCGATAGTTGAACATCAAGATCGTCACCACGCTGTCGTGCTGACAGAACTCCTCCCCGTACCTCTGCTGGATCGGAGTTCGGGGTGCGTCATCGAGCTGTACGTGTGTCAAGAACTCGGAGGTGCCGGAGTAACGGTGCTTGGATCGGTTGAACCGGGAAGATGTACGACTACTTCCTCTACGTTGCGTTAACGCTTCCGCTTCGGTCTACGAGGGTACGTAGATAACACTCTCCCCTCTCGTTGCTATGCATCACCATGATCTTGCATGTGCGTAGGAATTTTTTTGAAATTACTACGTTCCCCAACAGAGTCGTCCTCCATGCTTGCGTCGGGCTCCTTGTTGTCATCGTGACCACCTTCGCGCCCCTTCCCGTCCGGGCCCTTGCCATGAGGAGGAGGTGGAGGGAAAGGGAGGGCGGGAGTCGCTTGTTGCACTGGGGGAAGCTCGGGCTCGACGGAGATGTTGAAGCCTTCGTTGTTGAAACAGATCTGGACCATCCCCCGGAGCTTGCGAGGGTTGCGGCAGGCAAAACGCATGCGCACCGGCCCAGGGCAAAGAAGGGACTCCTCATCAACCTGCAGGGGATGGCCAAGCATGGTGGTGGCCGCCATGAGTCGGTCGGAGCGTCGCTGCATCGGAGGGACACCACCCAGCTTGACCCACACCTCCGGCATCTCCAGACCTTTGGGCGCAACAAGAATCGCATCACGAATATCCACCATGAGGTTATTGAGGGACAGAAAGAGCTTGCCGCTCCTAGTAGCCATCCGGAGCATCACCGGGTCAGGAAACACCACAGAAAATGTGCCACCATCCATGGGAGTGATCTGCCAATCCCAAGCACCCTCGAACAGGTGCTGCAGCTCCCTCTCCAAGATCTCCCTTGAGAGCACACCCGAAGCCGAGGAGAGCACGGCCGTGTTGGCCCCCAGCAGGATCGGTGTCGCCTCCCTCGCATCATCCGGGAACTGGAGACAGAAGAAGCCTTCGCCGGCGATGGCGTGCCCCATGGTTTGCAGAAGCAGAGGCTTGCCGCGGGTTGGACACTGCGCCGAGGTGTGCCCCTCCTTGCTGCACACCACGCACAGCGGCTGGATGGAGCAGGTGTTCTGGAAATGCCCAGAACGACCGCACTTGAAGCACTCGGGGCCATCAGCGTCTTCGACAGGGATCGGCGCCTCCTCAGAGCCCTTGGAGGAGCCTGGCATCATGGATCTGGGCGGGAGGGGAGGCTTGGAAGCCGCCGCCCCCGCAGGCTTGAGCTTCGGCTTCTTCACTTGCAGGTCGACGGCGCGGTCGCTGCCCTGAGCAGACAGCTGCCCCTTGCGCTTGAGCTCAAGGCCCTTCTTCCTATACTCTTCCTTCTTCTTCTTCTTTCTCTCCTGTTCCTTGAGCCATCATGCAGGCGGCGGCCCCCAACCGCCCTCGTCGTTGTCGCGGCCATGGGCGCGGTCCCGCGGCGGCTCCATGGGCGGCTTCTCCCCCCTCTGGTCGGACTTGGATCCCATCTTCACAGCCTCCGCAAAGGAACGAAGCAGAGGCGGGGGGGTGGGGTGGGGAGGAGGAAACGAGCGGAGTGGCCGAAGCGCCGCACCTCCGAATCAATGGCAGGAAAACCTAGATGGGGATCTAGGGTTCCACGGGGAAGCCACAACCATTTATATGTCTGCCCGCCGCGGACAGGCCTGGGCTGGGTTGCCGCCTATGGGCCGGGCTGAGCTGCGAGTTGGGCCCCCTGCCCCACAGGAGTGGCGCCGGGCTGGGCCGTCACCAACGCCAGCCCACCAGCCCGTCCGTCCATAGTAAGAAAATCGATCCACAGACGTTCTAATGGTGTGTAACTTTTTTATCGCCACGTCCACGTAAACTTAAGGGAAGTGTTTGGGGACGGTGCGCCGGCCGAAGCGCTCGGCCGGTCTCTTCCTTTTTTTCACGCGCGGGACACGCTGGCACGCGCGCGCTTAGTTGACCCAAACGTTTTTCTTTCTTTTTTTCTTTTTCTTTGCTTCTTCTTCCTTCCGCCTCCGCCTGATCCCATCTCGCCTCCTCCATTGTAGCGCGTGGAGCAGCTCGCCGTCGCCCATGAATGTAGAGGTTGCAGCCCCGCTCTCATTCCCACCTCCTTTTTCTTCCTTCTCCCTCTCTTCCCTCTTCCACCTCCTCTCTTCCCCTTTTGTTGCAACCGGCGACAGGCAAAACGCCGGGAGGACCGAGGTGCCCGTGCTACAACCATGGCCACGGGGGAGGAGCTGCAACCGCGGTACTGGGAGAGTTGCAAACGGCGTTTCCCCGTGCTACAACCATGGACACAAAAGCTACATCTAGTAGATAAAAAAGCTTCAACCAGACAACGAAATGCAGGAAAAGTTACAACCGTTTTGACAAAAAGCTTCAACCCGCAGATGAAAAAGCTTCAAACAGAGATTGAGAAAATCCTCCTCGACGACGACAACGACGTCTCTCTGTGTGTTTTGTTGCAACTGCAGAGTAAAAAGCTGCAACCCTTTGTGAAAAAAGCTTCAAGCTCAGGTGAAAAAAGCTTCAATTGGCATGGTGGAAAGCTTCAATCGACGAGAAAAGCTTCAACAGGCATAGAGAAAAGCTTCAACCGATGAGATAAAAAGCTTCAACCTGACTCGTCAATGGCAGCGAGCGGCGACGTTGAGAGCTGCATCGGCGACACGACAGTGCAGCGACGATGGCGGCTGCTAGGTGTTGCAACGACAGGGGGTGCCGGTGTGCTTCAAGACGGCGCCATTTTTTGCTACAAGGGGGGCTTACTGCTGGACCGGGGGGTGAGTATGGATGATGCGAAAGCGACGGGGACGGCGACTGGCGGCGACGGAGAGCGCATCCAGCAGCGTGGGACTAGGGGGGAGGTCTAGGTGAGGGGGCTAGTCACCAGCGGCAGGAGCGGCTGGGATGGGGGCGCGGTGAAGAAGAAGGAGAGGAAGAAGAAGTCAACGCGGGGGAAGGGGGCGCGAGGAAACAGATCTGACGGCTCGAGCTCGCGGATCGGGCGGCTGGGGCTTGACCGGACCAACGATTGGGCCGGTGCACCGGCGCAGATCGTTGCCCTAAACTTAATGGCACCGGTTTGCACGCATATTTTGCTTTTAGTTTGAGTTTGACCCTCGCCTTGACTGTTGGTCACGCCCGTCACTGTGCAGCGGCTTCATCTTGTAAGTTATGCACCTAGCCGTTAGACACGAAAGAAGGCTATTTTTTTTATAAAAAAAACAGTTTTTTTATTAAATTTCAGAAATATTACGGCATAATTATTATTTTTTAAATAATACCCAGTCGGCCCATCCAGTCATCCTACTTGTGGCCGATTGGCCCCCAATCGGCCCACTGTCAACCGATTGGATCTAGTCAGCCCACTGCTGGCCGATTGGCCCCTAGTCTGCTTCCTCTAGACCGACAGGTGCATGCACCCATTTTTTTGTTGAATAGGTATTTGAAAAACGTTGAAGAAGTATTTGTAAAAATGTTGATCATGTATATACAAATGATAATCAAGCATTTGAAAAAAATGTCGAACAAGTATTTGAAGAAATATTGATCATGGATATAAAAATGTTGAACAAGTATTTGTAGAAATATTTATCATGTATATAAAAATGTTGAATAAGTTTTTGAAAAAATATTGAACAAGTATTTAAAAAATTTTAAACAAGTATTTAATTTTTTTGAACAAGTATTTGAAAAAATGCTTAACATGTGTATAAGAATGTAGAATGAAAAACAAACCGGAGAGGAAAAAAGAAGTTTGAACAAGTATTTGAAAAAAATTGATCATGTATATAAGAATATAGAATGAGAAACAAAAAATAAGAAACAAAAGAATATATAGAGGGAAAAGAAGAAAGAAAATACAGAAAGAAAAGAAAAAAGAAAGAAATAATGGAGAAGACCGGCTCAGTCACCTCTAGTTGGCCGCGATCTTTTCTAACCAGCAACTAGAAGTTGTTGGTGGTGGTTAGCTACGTTGGTGATTGCCATGGAGACGAGGGATCGATCCCCGTATTGCCTTTCTTTTAATGTACGCGCGATGGGCCGGTCCAATTGGATCGGGGTCAATCGGCCAGCAGTGGACCGACTGGGTATTATTTTTCATAAAATTATAATTACAGTGTAATATTCTAAAATTTAATTTAAAAATGTATAATTTAAAAAGAATTAGCCGGAAGAAGAGGGGTAGAGGGCGAAAAAAAACTAGAGGAAGTGGACAAATTAAGTTTCTCAAAGGGTAATCCAGTAAAAATAGCACTGAGGGAGTAGAGTGAGGTACAGCCATCCAGCCAGCCAGCAGAGCAGATCCAGCCAGCTGCAAGATGTACTGGCACTTGACTGGAGCCAGTAGAGTACAGCACAGTAGATCAGTAGAGAAGTAAAGAGTACGCTGTCTCCCTCCCTCCCTTGTCTCTTCTCACTCCAGTAACAGAGAGAGCAGAGCTCTTGCTTACCGGAGAAGAGATCCCAGAGGGGAGGAGGAAGCAGAGGTGATTGAGAAATGGCGGGCGGCGGCGGTCGTGGTCGCGGGGAGGAGGAGTACGACTACCTGTTCAAGGTGGTGCTGATCGGCGACTCCGGGGTGGGGAAATCCAACCTGCTCTCCCGCTTCACCCGCAACGAGTTCTGCCTCGAGTCCAAGTCCACCATCGGCGTCGAGTTCGCCACCCGCACCCTCCACGTGAGTTCGTCCTCACCCCCCTTCCACTAATCGATTTCATTCCTTGCTTTGCTTGCTTGCCGCTAGATCCGACGGGATCAATCGGATCCGCGGCTTATTTCCTTCCTCCCTGCGCTCCAGATCCATATCGTTGCTGCCAAATAGTAGCAAATCCATCGCCGCGGGGACGGATTCAGAGGCGAGGATTGATTTCTCAGCTTTCATGATTTCCACTGTGCCTAGGCAGCCAGTAGCCAGATCTACCATAGCGCCTTGTTTCACTTCACTGCTACTTACTAGTTTCCACGCCATAGCTCCTGCTCGCTCGCTTGCTTGCTACAGTGCTCAGCCTCACAGCAATTAACTAGCTACGATTTCCTTTACTAATTCCAAAGTTTCAGTTTCACAACCAGCTCAACGCTGGCTACATACTGCTACCAGTAATAGCTTTTCGTTTAGAGACTACTGTACTGTACTTTCTCATATTAAAACATACTAGAAAGGGGAAAAGCGTCCATCTTGGAAGGCTAGCATTGCAAAGGGGAAAATGACAGTTGACAGGCATGTATGTAGTAAAGCTCATGTCTGTCTTTCCTGCTGAGATCCTAACAACCCGGCCGGTTTGCTTGCTTCGGGCGGAAATCAGCCGTGCGTGCGACATGTAGTATGATCGGCGGTGTCGTGCCTATCCTTGTGCTTGCTGGGGTTGGATTTAGATGGTGACTAGATGCCAGCTGCGTGCTCGCGCATCTGATCGAAACATGCAGGTGCAGCACCATTAGTTAGTGTTAACTCTGGTACTATAATCAACTTCAGAGAGTGTCACACTCAGTTCAGCAGCTGGCAGACCAAGTGACGCTGTCAACCTGTCTTTATCTCCATTTTTAAGCACACACCTATTATGTAGTATCATGTATGTAGTAGCAACATGCTGAGGTGCAGCAGGATCATGACAAAATGTGCTGCTATCTTATTCCAGGATGCACATTTTCTCTGAAACTGACATGTTCTTAATATGGACTTTGTTTGATGATAGAGGTGTAGCAGGACCATGACAAAATGTGTTGTTATCTTATTCCAAGATGCACATTTCCTCTGAAACTGACTGAACTGTTCTTAATTTTGCAGGTGGAGGGCAAGATAATCAAGGCGCAGATCTGGGACACGGCGGGGCAGGAGCGGTACCGGGCCATCACGAGCGCCTACTACCGGGGCGCGCTCGGGGCGGTGCTCGTCTACGACGTCACCAAGCCCACCACCTTCGAGAACATCGCCCGGTGGCTCAAGGAGCTGCGCGACCACGCCGACGCAAACATCCGGATCATGCTCGTCGGCAACAAGACCGACCTCAAGGACCTCCGGGCCGTCCCCACCGATGACGCGGGGGGATACGCCGAGGCCGAGGGGCTGTCCTACATCGAGACTTCCGCGCTCGAGGCCATGAACGTCGAGGAGGCCTTCCAGCTCATCCTCGGCGACATCTACCGCACCGTTAGCAAGAAGGCCGTGGCCTCCGAGGAGGACAGGGCAGGGGCTGCTGGGGTCAAGGAAGGTAAGACCATCAATGTCGCTGCCACCGCCGACAATGGCGGCGAAAAGAAGCAATGCTGCTCAGCTTAGGAAGGATGATGCCCACCGAATGTATGTTATGTGCTGGTTGTTTTTTGAGTTTTACAAGCCTTGTTGATTCATTTTGTCAGATATCCTCCTACCTTGCTAGACCTGAAACTCACATATATTCAGTTACTATATGATATATCAAGTTCATTGGTTTACATGTCAGCAAAAGAAAAAGCCCATTGTCTGTATGATATGGTTCTTCTGGCCTCTTGTCCATTTTGAGTTACATCAGTCAGCTGCCAAGCTTCCAGAAATGTGCCAAAAAGAAAAACTCCACCGGATCAACAAAAAGAAGATGACAAGATGATTGACAAAGTTGAGGCCATATTTTCATACAATTTCTGTTACCTAAAGCTCAATTTGAACTGCAAAAACGTCTTATATTTTGGCATAGAGGTAGTTCTCAATGACTGAAGCAGCCCGCTAGCGGCTTTTGTTTTCAAATCCAATTGGCATATTTATATATAGGTAAAATAATACTAGATGTGCATATTTTAAATCTGAATGCTCAATGGCATGCACATTTGCATAACTAGATTTAATACTGTATTAGTAAATGACGTCGTACTTGCTAAAAAATTTCACTTCCAGTAATTGTCCGTGCGACAACCTGCTCCTCAATTAAGTTCTTGCTAAAAATTAATTATTGCAGAATGTCAACCAAATTATATGAAAAGGGTTGTCGCAAAACGTTACATGCCGGGAACCATATTTGAATTTTCTACTGAGAGTAACCTGCAAAAAAAATAAAGAACTTTCTATTGAGAGTATCTCAGAGCACGTAAGGGCCCTTAGCTAGCTCATGAGTAACTTACACTTCCCAAACTTTTTTTTTTTGCGAAAACACTTCCCAAACTTTTTTTTTTGCGAAAACACTTCCCAAACTTAGTTAGCTCATGAGCAACCATATTCAATTCTCTAACACAATGTTCAATAGAAACCTTCCCCAATGCTTCAAATAAGCTTAGACATTCATCAAGTATAGGAGCTGCCACCACCGAATGTCCTGCGTTGAGTTCGCCTCCGTCTGTTACATCGTCCCCATGAATAAGAACTTGATGGCTGCGCGAATAAGAACAAGATTTCAAATAATATTCTTAATTTTAAAAACTGTTCATGAACTTGATTTTCTTTCACGAATTTGCAAACTGTTTGGCATTTCATGGAATGTTCATGAATTAAAAAAATATTCACCAATATTTTAAAAAATCGAATTAAAATGTTCATGAATTACAATTTTTTATACCAAAATTCATAGAAAATTTGATTTAAAAAATGTTCGCCAATTTTAAAAATATTTTGAATTTTAAAAAATTCATGATTTTGGAAAATGTCCGTGATTTTAAAAATTGATCACGATTTTGAGAAATATTTTAATTTTTCACAAATGTCCCAGATTTCAAATAGTTGTCACGAATTTTAAAAATAGAAAAATGGAAAACAAAAATGAAAAATGAAAAGGAAAGGGAAAAAGAGAAAAAAAGTAGAAAAATCTCGATAGAAAAAACACACAAAAAACGTTCTGAGAGGGTTCTAGACCCTTCACAAAAAGTGAAAAAGGAGAGCTAGTTGGGGTGGCCCAAGTGTGCGTAGCTGGAGTGCAAGGGTACGCCGACTATGCGCTAAATATGGTTTTCTGTTGTATGCTCATCCTGTCGGTCACAGCGGAGAACAACGACGACTCTGATGCCAAGTTGTCACGGGCGTGTTGGACATGAGGGGTTATGATTGATCTGAGGTAGTAGTTGTGCGAGATCCATGGGCGTCACCTGTAGTCACGTCGACCTATTGCTAGGGTTACTAAAAAGAACCTATCACTGGGAACTAGGAATAATAGCGTGTTTGGTTGGCGGGAATTAGTGATAGTTAATGGGAGTTTAAGGGGTATGAGCGTATAATCCACAGTTTGGTCAGTTCAGATGGGATGAAGCTTCTTCTCAATTCCTGTTGTAAAAAAAAAAGCTTCTTCTCAATTCCCATCGGTAATTCCCATTACACATCAAACAGGAGATTGGGACTAAGAATTTACTTTCTAAACCTAATCTTATCCCTTTCTCTCAGTCTGCCAAACAAACTAGAAGGTGAGTCCCCCTGTTCGACGCCCACAGGCGTCAAGGAGACGCGCGGACGCACAGGGCGTAGCGCTAAATCGGCCGGCCCAGTAAGCAGTATTGTACAGACCAACGCACTGTAGCAGATCTACTACTGTAGCAATCTGTACACTGTAGCCCGCGGTTTTGTAGACAAAAATTTCCTTCCGAAACTGGTTTTTCAATTTTTTATTACCTTTTATTTTTATATAGTTTTACGTACTAAGTTAATAATATATGATGAACTTTTTCCAAACTACACACTGAACATTTTTTAATATACGTTGAACATTATTCAAATACACATTGAACATGTTTGAAACAATATGGTGAGCCTCTTTTCAAATGCAAGCTGAACAAAATCTCTATACATGATGAACATTTGTTTGTACATAGTGAACATCTTTTCAATATACGGTGAACTTTTTTCAATACAATGAATTTTTTTTCAGAAAGGCGATTGTTTTTGGAAAAAGTTGAACAGTTTTTTAAATCATGAAAAACATTTAGAATTTGGAACGAAATTTAAAATTCTATTTTTTTAATAATTTATGAAAATAAAAAACAAGAAAAGGAAAAATAAAAAAACAGAAAAGAAAAATCCTGAAGAAAACCTAAAAACCCATAAAAAAACAAAACAGGAAGAAAACCTGCTCAGGGAACACTCTAGAAGGTTCCCAAAACCAGCTGCTGGCTTGAAGTGGGCCGGCCTGTGCGAATCGCTCCCCAGGTTCGCTTTCAGCGAAGCCGCGTCTACTTGCCGCTCACGGGCGGCAAATAGGATTCGCCCTAGAAGGTATGAGATGGAGGCGTTGGGCGGAGGAGCATACATGCACGAGGAGAAAAAGCCCAACAGACAATGTCTTACTCGTTCGGCCCATCTCAGCCGGCTAGGCCCAATGAACAACGCATGTATGGACAATGGGAGGTTTTATTTGGGGGGACAGAAGCACCCAGCCCCTACTCATCCCCGACCTCGGCCGCTTGGCTCCCGATCTCGCTGGGCCTACCTCGCCAGACGTCGTCGCCCGTCGCTCCCGCCCAGCGCTTGGCGCAACTACTCCCACCACCACCGCACCGGCGCCCCTGCAAGTCGGCACCGGCCCCCAGTCCGCTCTCCGCCGACTCTGGCACTCGGCCGGGAGGAAGCATTTAGCTTGATCTGATGACTTGAGGTGAGTTGTCCAATGCGACAGTGCCCACTCCCCAATTTCTTTCTTATTTAGGGTTTGCTCTTTGTTGTATTTTGTTGCATCGGTCAGGTGGAACAGTCAAGTCTGTTAAAGCAACTCCACTCGTCCCCCCCCCCCCCACAGCGCACCCACCGGTGCTATTTTGGCCCTGGGGGCGATCTAGTTCCCAGCCACACCCCCAGGGGTCGGCCCCAAGACGTTAATAAATTCAAACATGACATTTCCCGCCACAAGTCCGGCGATCAGCTGCTACCACAAACGTTCGACGATCACCATGCCACAGTTTGGTGATCAATCACTCGAAAGTTTAGCGTTCAAAAGGAAAGACGCGTAGGCAATGCATCAAATGGCGGCGTTGTCCTCCAGCATCGGACTGGCGGGGGTCGGCGTCAGCGCGGGATCATCAGCGTCGGTGCTGGGTGATAACCCACAAGTGTAGGGGATCGCAACAGTTTTCGATAAGTAAGAGTGTCGAACCCAACAAGGAGCTAAAGGTAGAATAAACATTCCCTCAAGTTCTATCGACCACCGATACAACTCTATGCACGCTTGACATTTTCTTTACCTAGAATAAGTATGAAACTAGAAGTACTTTGTAGGTGTGATAGGATAGGTTTGCAAGATAATAAAGAACGCGCAAATAAAAACTAGGGGCTGTTTAGATAAAGATGCAATAAAGTAAATAAAGTGAGTGTGGAAAAGTGGTGGTAGGAGTTGTGGAATTGTCCCTAAGCAATTGACTACGTTACTAGACCGGTAATCACTATTGCAATTCTATTTGAGGGAGATGCATAAGCTAACATACTTTCTCTACTTGGATCATATGCACTTATGATTGGAACTCTAGCAAGCATCCGCAAATACTAAAGATTCATTAAGGTAAAACCCAACCATAGCATTAAAGTATCAAGTCCCCTTTTATCCCATATGCAAACAACCTACTTACTCGGGTCTGTGCTTCTGTCACTCATGCCACCCACCATAAGCAAATCACAAACATATTGCAAACCCTACAGCGGGAATCCCTCATGCTTGCGTGACACGGAGGGCACAATAGGACAGCACTAATAATAAAACATGCAACTCAAACCAATCATAGCAATTCATCAATCACCTGTAGGACAACGAAAATCTACTCAGACATCATAGGATGGCAACACATCATTGGAAAATAATATGAAGCATAAAGCACCATGTTCAAGTAGAGGGTACAGCGGGTTGCGGGAGAGTGGACCGCTGAATATAGATGGGGGAAGGTGTCGTGGAATTAACACGTCAGATGTCCTCATGAAAGGACTTAGTCGTGGAGCCATCGCAACGGGTTAGCTTGAAGGGGTTAAACCGGACAAGGGACACGAGAGTTTATACTAGTTCGGCCCCTTCGATGAAGGTAAAAGCCTACATCTAGTTGTGATGGGATTGATTGGGTTTCGATGACCAGGGAGCAAGTACGCTTGCCTGAGTCTCAAGTTGTTGTCTGTTGTTCCTGAACCGCCGCCGGGTCGTCCCTTTATATACACAGGTTGACGCCCGGCCTGTCTACAGAGTCCCGAGGCCGACTCATACAAGGGTCCGGCTCGGTCTCTCCTTTCCTAACTTACAACACAAGTTTACATAACGATGGCGGTTTACCACTACGGGCCCTAATCCGCCTTTAGGCCTTATGCCTCTAAGCTTCTTTTAATAACTGCGCCATTTTCTGGATCTTCATGGGCTTCATCATAGTCGAGGGTGAACCGGGCCCTCCTGGCCGGTTTACACTCAGTAGCTATATCCCCAACAGAAGGTGATGGAGATGTTGGTGAAGATGGCGGAGGTGTTGGTGAAGATCGCGGTGATGATGATGGCCCCCGGCAGCGCTCCGGTGCCACTGGAAGCAAGGGGGAGAGAGCCCCCCTTCTTCTTCTTCTTCCTTGACCTCCTCCCTAGATGGGAGAAGGGTTTCCCCTCTGGTCCTTGGCTCCCATGGCTTGGGAGGGGCGAGAGCTCCTCTGAGATTGGATCTATCTCTCTGTTTCTGCCTTCTCAGATACTGCCCCTTCACCGTTTCTTTTATATCTGGAGATCCTTAACTCTGACTGGGGTGAATCTTTCGCCTAGATCTTTCTCATAAAATTAGCTTTCTTGCGCCAAAAGAAGAGCGTCAACCGCCTTACGGGGGGCCCAGGAGAGTCCAGGGCGCGCCTGCCTCCCTGGGGCGCGCCCCCTATCTCCTGGCCCCCTCGGGCACCGTCTCGCGTTGATTTTACTTCCCAAAAATCACAAATATTCCAAAATAATTCTCCATCCGTTTTTATCCCGTTTGGACTCTATTTGATATGGGGTTTCTGCAAAACATAAAACATGCAACAGATAGGAACTGGCACTGGGCACTAGATCAATATGTTAGTCCCAAAAGAATATGAAAGTTGTAGAATATTGGCATGGAACAATAAAAAATTATAGATACGGCGGAGACGTATCAGCATCCCCAAGCTTAATTCCTGCTCGTCCTCGAGTAGGTAAATGATAAAAAGATAATTTTTGGTGTGGAATGCTACCTAGCATAATCTTGATCATATGTCTAATCATGGCATGAATATTAAGACACGAGTGATTCAAAGCAATAGTCTATCATTTGACATAAAAACAATAATACTTCGAGCGTATCAATAAAGCAATCATGTCTTTTCAAAACAACATGGCCAAAGCAAGCTTATCCCTACAAAATCATATAGTTTGGCCATGCTTCATTTTCGTCACACAAAATGCTCCCATCATGCACAACCCTGATGAGAAGCCGAGCAATTGGTTCATACTTTTTAACGCGCTTCAGCTTTTTCAACCCTCACGCAATACATGAGCGCAAGCCATGGATATAGCACTATGGGTGGAATAGAATATAATGATGGAGGTTATGTGGAGAAGACAAAAAAAAGAGAAAGTCTCACATCGACGCGGCTAATCAACGGGCTATGGAGATGCCCATCAATTGATGTCAATGCGAGGAGTAGGGATTGCCATGCAACGGATGCACTAAGAGCTATAAGTGTATGAAAGCTCAACAAAATAAACTAAGTGGGTGTGCATCCAACTTGCTTGCTCGTGAAGACCTAGGGCATTTGAGGAAGCCCATCGTTGGAATATACAAGCCAAGTTCTATAATGAAAATTCCCACTAGTATATGAAAGTGACAATATAGGAGACTCTCTATATGAAGAACATGGTGCTACTTTGAAGCACAAGTGTGGAAAAAGGATAGTAACATTGCCCCTTTTCTTTTTCTTTTTTTTTCTTTTTTTTCTTTTTTTATTTTTGGGTGGGCTTCTTTGGCCCCCTTTTTTATTTAGGCTTCTTTGGCCTTTCCTTTTTTTTTCTTTTTTTTATGGGGCAATGCTCGATCATCACACTTTTCTTTACTTACTACTCAACATTACAACTCGATACTAGAACAAAGATATGACTCTATATGAATGCTTCCGGCGGTATACCGGGATGTGCAATGATGTAGCGTAGCAATGACAACAAAAAACGGACAAGCCATGAAAACATCATGCTAGCTATCTTATGATGATGCAAAGCAATATGACAATGAATGCTCAAGTCATGTATATGATGATGATGGAAGTTGCATGGCAATATATCTCGGAATGGCTATGGAAATGCCATGATAGGTAGGTATGGTGGCTATTTTGAGAAAGATATAATGAGGCTTATGTGTGATAGAGCGTATCGTATCACGGGGTTTGGATGCACCGGCAAAGTTTGCACCAACTCTCGAGGTGAGAAAGGCAATGCACGGTACCAAAGAGGCTAGCAATGATGGAAAGGTAAAAGTGCGTATAATCCATGGACTCACATTAGTCATAAAGAACTCATATACTTATTGCAAAAGTTTATTAGCCCTCGAAGCAAAGTACTACTACGCATGCCCCTAGTGGGTTAGATTGGTAGGAAAAGACCATCGCTCGTCCCCGACCGCCACTCATAAGGAAGACAATCAAAGAAACACCCCATGCTTTAAATTTGTCACACAACGGTTACCATACGTGCATGCTACGGGACTTGCAAACCTCGACACAAGTGTCTCTACAATCCACAACCACCCACTAGCATGAATATAATATCACCATCTTTATATCGCAAAACTATTGCAAGGAATCAAACATATCATATTCAGCGATCTACAAGTTTATGTAGGATTTTATGGCTAACCATGTGAATGACCAATTCCCGTCATCTCTCTAAATTGATATAAGTGAGGCGAGAGAGTTTGATTCTTTCTACAAAAGATATGTCCACGCTCTAACAAATATAAGTGAAGCAAAAGAGCATTCTACAAATGGCGGTTTTCTATGTAAAGAGAAACAGGCAATCCAACTTCAAATGATATAAGTGAAGCACATGAAGCATTCTATAAAGCCACACTCAAAAGATTTAAGTGAAGTGCAATGAGCATTCTATAAATCAACCAAGGACTATCTCATACCAGCATGGTGCATAAAAGAAAAATGAAAACTAAATACAAAAGACGCTCCAAGACTTGCACATATCGCATGAACAAAACGAATACGAAAACATACCGATACTTGTAGAAGAAAGAGGGGATCCCTTCCGGGGCATCCCCAAGCTTAGACGGTTGAGTCTCCTTGAATATTTACTTGGGGTGCCTCGGGCATCCCCAAGCTTGAGCTCGGGCTGCTCCACTTGACGCGCGGCTCGCCGGTCCTGGCCGGCCGCCTCTTGTTTTTCCCTTTCCTCGCCGGAGCAGGCTCCTCGTCGTCCTCCTCCTCATCCTCCTCCTCCTCTGGCTCCTCCTCACCGTAGTCGAGCCTGCCGTCCATGTCACCGTTGAGGTCTATTGCCTCTTCTTGGGCATTGAACCCATCAGAAGCGGTGGCGGCGGCCAAGCCGCTTGTCATGATGTCGTCCATGTTGGCCTCCGTGCCGTTGGGGTTGCCGAGATGCGACGACGAGGCTTGTGAGAAGAGCAGCGCGCCACGGCACAGAGGTGGCATCAGGGAAGATGCGTAAGCCGGTGGCGAGTAGGTGTACGGGGGATGTCGGTTCAATATCCGGTGTATCTCGTAGTAGGGGTCCTAAGCTAGGGGTCTTGGAACGATGGTAACATGGACACGGGGTTTTACCCAGCTTCGGGCCCTCTCGATGGAGGTAATACCCTACATGCTGCTTTTGATTGTATTCATATGGGTGTAGTACAGAGTACACGTATCTACCACGAGATTGTAGTAATGAATATGAGATTGTCTATTGACTAGCCTGGCCTCGGTTTATATAAGACACCGGAGGCCTAGGGATTAGGAGAGTCCTTGTCTTGGGCGCCAAGTCTTGTGGAGTCTTCCTTGTATGCGGCAGGGGTTGTCCGAACAGGCCCATGAGTATACGGCCATGAGGGTCCTTGGCCCAATCCAACTGATCGGGAGATGACATGGTGAGTACCCCCTAGTCCAGGACACCGTCAGTAGCCCCCTGAACCGGTCTTCAAGTTGGGGACGCTCCTCGATTCTTCCGAATTGTTCTTCATCTTCGGTCGTCGGTCTTGAAAACTGGTTCAACAAATCTTTCCATCTTTGATCTTGAGGATCGCCAAAGTGAATCCGAAGAGTTTACACGTCGAGTATCCGAGGAGCCCCTTTAAGTTTCCGGCCTTTTTCAATGCCTTGTTATTTTTATGCCACGCCTCGGGTTTGAAGTTGTCCCCGAGCGGCAATGTCCTCTTGCGTCCGAGCTCCAACGCCGGACTGCATTCGAGGTATCTTTGCAGGCGAGCACCAACGCCGAACCGCTTCCGAGCTCCAACGCGGAATGTATCCGAGCTCCACCGCCGGACTGTATCTGAGGAGTATTGTTACAGCCGAGCTCTAACACTGAACTGCATCCGAGCTCCAACGCCGGACTATGTCCAAGCCCCAACGCCGGACTATATCCAAGGCGTCATAGTTCACCTTGGTTCAAAAAAGTTGAAGGAGTTTAGCCGAGCTTAATGCCGGAAATGCCCTCTATGGAGCCAGCCATTGGCGCCCGAGTTTTATGCCGGACTACTTCCGAGGTGGTGCACCACCCCCACTGCAGGCTGATTTTTTGATCAGTGCAGTTTAGCCAGTAGCCCTCAAGGTGTGTGTATCGGTCTAAAACCCGAGATGTACCTGAAGGATGACATAAGACCGCTGATCCCAGTAGCCCCTGAGACTCAGGTTGATTCGCAAAATCAGCCTGAGGATCAAGTCCTAGCTCGGCAGCATACTTCGGGACACAAAAAGCGGCATGCTCAGTCCTCAAGACTCCGGTTGGGTGCGGCCGACCAACCCGTGGATTATAATCTCCTCGGAAACTGTATTGCACTTAAAATTTTCTGCATTGAATAGGCAATGCAGTAGCCCCCAAGACACTGGTCGGGTGGCAACACTAGATCAGGGGATCGATGTGCCTCTTTAATATTTATAAGTAATGATAAGCCCGAAGCCCAGTAGCCCCCGAGCCTTAATGCAGACACGGGTGGCCAAATTAAGGATCGATATCCATAGTAAAATCATAAATTATGTGTAATGACGCTATGTATCCAAGTACTTTACGTCATTAATGTTTGGATCTGCATTGTACAAAACTTTGTTGACCGACCATCAACTTCAACCTCCTCCGCCAGCAGTCGAGGATTGTTTGTCCTACTTTATAAAGCCTTTATGAGGGCAAAGATTTATGGCAAACAAGGCAATCCGGCCATACGGTTTTATAAACAAAGGTACACAGAGAGGCATGTTATATTATTGTTTAACATAAGGAAGTGGTTAACACTTCGGCCAATGTTATGAACGGCCCGTCATTTAACATAGTCATCGGATCGCTGACCAGTTCACCGTTATTGTGACAGTCAGTTTTCGGCTTTCTCCACCGAGGTGCTTAATCATGCGAGCTGGAAGAAAAATCGCAGTGGTTCTCCCCTTGCACACCTAGCCAAACAAAGCGGAACGTCGGACGCAAGCACAGGAGCCGGGCAACCGAACTATTGACCGAAGACACAATTCGAAACTGATGCATATATAGCAATATCCGAGAATTTTTGCCGTATCTCTAAAGGTGTCCGACGTTGCACTGCGGGACTTGTGCGGAAAACACATAAATAGTTGAAAAGTGCCATAGGATTGAAAAACCAAAAAAAAGTCAGTAAAAACTCGACGTCCGAACTAGATCAATTGTTCGGTGCCAATCAGAAAATTGGTCTTAGAAAAGAAAAAGAAAAAAATGTGCTTCTGTCGTGCTTTAACATGACACATCCTATCTCAAGACTTCAAGCGGGTCAGCCTATGGCTTCAACCTCCTATCCCGAAGGTGGAGTACTTCTCGTTAGGCCAGTTTAGCAAACTTTAGCGGCTTTGAGAGAGAAATTAGGCTCCTCGGCTATTGACCACACACTCGCGTCGAAAAAAGGAGTGATAGAAAAAAAGACTTTGCAATGACTAAGAAGAACACTTATTATAAAATAGCTCACCTAAATTTAAGAGCCCCTGAGTGATTTGGATAAAAGAGTGTATAATGATTGTACGTACCGAAGTACTTATATCATATATTTGTTCACCCGAACTTTAAACGCGTCTTAACCGACCGTCGGCTTCTCCCTCTTCGGCCAAGGGCCGAAAAGTGTTATGTACTCCACCTGTCGAGAATATCGACGGTGTTTCCTATAACAAGGCAATCAGGCCATAAGGCTGTAATAGACAAAGCGCGCTCAAGGAACTTATGCTATACTAGTAGAACGCCCGTGCGTTGCAACGGGCTGCATTGGCGACTTCTTTTTTTCTTTCTTCCTTCCATCCACTAAAAATGTTTCTTGAGGTGATATGCGGATGGATAAATTTACAATCATACTAAAATATCACTGGTTAAAATATATTTATCAAAAAAAATTCTACAACACATTCAACATTAAGGTTACAGTATAGGGAACAAACACAATGATGACTTACCATCAAATCTCATATATATTTCAAAACATATTTTTCCTACCAATGTGTAGGTGCAAGATCTCTCTCCCAATTCCCCCTTCCCTCCATCCCTCGATCTCCCCCCTCTCTCTCGCTCACTCTCTCCCGATCTCTCTCGATCATAGGTGTGTTGCCTTCTCAAGAAGGCTCCAACGCTCTAGCAGCGGTCTCATGACCTGGATGTCACTATTCGGTGGTGACAACAACGATGAGGAGGAACACCGCAAGATGTTGCTGATGTTCTTGATCTCTTCCATGTGGTCACTGTCGCTATTGCATGGGGTGTCGTTCATCAAGAGGGCTTCAAGCAAGAACCATAATTTGATTTTCTACCCACAAAAATTAGAACTATTCTTTACAACTTTCTAAAAATCTAAATTTAATTCAAAAATAATTATGAAGAGAGGTTAGTAAATAAAAATAGAAGTCGTGACTAAAATATTAAAGTGAGAAAATGATTATTTTTTACCTCATAATAGATACTGTGGCATATTATCTTCTAATATTCCTTATTTAGTGCCAACATAAATTCCATACATTAAATGTCTAGATCATCTGAAATGGCAATGAAATTACAAAGTGGAAAGGTGGAACAACATTTACACAAGTATAGCTTGCAAAATCAGCAACATATGTGTAGTCTACAGCTTCATCAGGGCAAGTAAACAAAAATCAGTCCGGCCTATAAGTTGTACATAAAATACTGAAGTTATACCAATGGACAATTGGAATGGATGGTGCCTACCATCGCTCTGAACCAGCAAGGTTGCACTTGTAGATCATCATTTTCTGTGCAAGGAATATCTTCTCAACTGGAATCTCCATCCAAAACCACCTCTGGCCATGAAGTAATTGGTTTCCCACAAAGTGTCATCAAAGTTTACAATGCCCTCTTGGTTTCAACCTACAAATTCAAGAAAGAATAACAACATAACTGACATGGGCACGGGCAAGCACATATATTTATAGGCACAGTAGATTTAGTCAACATGGCAGTTGAACAAAGCTAAGTAATCTGAACAATTTTAGAAGTACCAGGAAATAAAACTTACCACGGGAGATGCAAGAAATAAAATAGGCAAAACTTGTTCAACTAATTATGCTAAGGCTTTTGTGAACCAAGTGTATTCATTCAGGAAAGCACATAGAAAAGAAGCAATTATGTATTTTTTGCCTATACAGCACATAATAGACTATAATGTTTTTTTACAAACATGAGTAGATGTGAAACATGTCCTCTGGGAGAGACAAAGAGTTCATGGGTTCCAGAATCAAGTGTGTATATCAAAAAGAAGTTGGCCGTTATAACAATAAGTTGTCGAGTGTGTATATTAACAAAAAGTTGGACGGATAACAATAAGGCAACTCAATGAAAGGAAGGAACATCATTTGTGGTTGCCCTGGTACTTAACTAACATGCAAAAACATGCAGAGAGTATCAAAAGTTCAGGAAGGACTGGAAAAAATCATTAACAAAGCTCGATAACAGTGTACCATAATAACAACACAAAACAAGGATATTTGAATCAGATTTGTAATTCAGGCTCAAAAATGTATATACTATAATAATAACACAACCATCAAGTCTTAGTTGTTGAGTATAATGTTTATTAGGAAAGACGAGATAGACTAGGATTTGTTCTGGTTTGTCTTGTACTCCAAGTAGATGATTGTACTCCTATATATATGCCCACGAGGCTCAAGCAATATAACAACTATTCCACCAATCCTCTCTCTCCCTTCTAACATGGTATCTATCGCAAGTCGATCCTAAACCCTAGCCGCCGTTGCTTCCGCACCTGCGCGCTGCCCCCGGGGCGGTCGACCTCCATGACCGCCGCCGGGGGCCGCGCCGCCCGTACCTAGGGTTCGTTCGCCGGCCGTGTTGGCCGGCTGCCCTAGAGAGTCTTTTTTCCGATCCTTTGATCCGGGTTTTCTCTCTCTCGCCGGTCGCTTTGATTGGCGTCTACTTTTTTGGTTTTCCGGTCTTTGTGATCCGGTTTGCGTCGCCCACCGCCGCCGTCGACCCCGTGCGCCTCTACTCCGACTTCGGCGTCGACTCCACCGGCGTCTTCACCGACCCGGCGGCCTCGCGCATCGTCCGCGCGTTTGCCCGCCTCGCGCGTTAGCTTGACGGCCCGCTCATCGATCTACGTCGGCCGTCACCGCCCTGCTCCGACCGGGACTCCTGCATCACCTCGACTCGGCGGCCTCGTGCCATGCGGCGGCCAATCATAGCCGTCCTGCCGCCCGCCGCCGCCGGCTTCATCTGGGACTCCGCCGCCACCACGCCTTCACCGAGCGGCGTCCCCGACCTCGCGCGCGATCGGCTTGCTCACCCGCTCGCCGCCGCGATCCGCCTCATGTACGCCGCGCGACCGACCTGGCCTGTCGGTTACGCGCGCATCCGCGGGTCCCGTGAAGATCGTCCCCGAGTTCAGCGCGTCTCTCCACCGATCGAGCATCGGGCTGCCGCCGCGTCTCCCCGTCGGGCCGCAGCACCGCCGCCCCGTGGTTCTTCTCCCGACTGCACCGACCCGCGTCACCGCTACGTCGCCCCTTCGGGCCGTAGTGCCGCGGCCCGCGGTCCACCGCCGCTCCGGGGCCGTCTGCTCAAGGCCGTCCCCGTGGCTGCACCGACCCTCGCGCCGCCGCTGCGTCGCCCCGTCGGGCCGTAGCGAGCGTGGCACGAGGTCCACGCCGCCGTCCCGAGGCCCTCGGCGCGGTTGCACCGACTCGCGAACCGCCGTTGCGTCGCCCCTTCGGGCCGCAGCGTCGCGGCCCGCGGTCCCCGCCGCCGCCCCGAGGTCTTCCGCCGTCGCCCCGACCCGCCTACCGCCGCTGCGTCGCCCCTTCGGGCCGTAGCGCCGCGGCCCGCGGTCCGCTCCGCCGTCACCCCGCGTCGACCTCACGTGGTATGCGTCGCGCCGTCTTCCTTGGAGCGGGAACGCCACCGTCCACGCCAGCCTTCGTCACGCTGTCAGGGTTCTTCGCCTACTTCGAGCACCGCCACCGCACTTCTAACCTAGCCGCCGCCGCCGTCGTCAGGCCGCCGCTGCCACTCTTCTTTGGCTGCCGCCGCCTCTACCTTTGTAGCCGCCGCCGCCGCCCGTCCACCCCTCTTCGTCTTCATCCAGCACCAGCTCGTCGCCAGCGTCGCCGTCATCTACCCCGACCGCTTCATCTACTCCGACAACCGCGGGCGACATTGGCCCCGCGCCGATTGGCGCCGCAACCGTCGTCGAGTTCTTCTCTGCTGGCCCCTCCGACTTCTCCGACATGGTGTACAGCTCGTGCAGGTCCCTCGTCTACGCATGCCCGGTGCTGGCAACACCGAAGCGTGCCTTCATCCACGACGTGTCCCCGGGCCTGGCAAGCCTGGTCGGCGCTTCGTCAACTTCGTCATCGTCCGTCTACGCATGCCCGGTGCTGGCAACACCGGTGCATGCCTTCGTCCACGATGTATCCCCGGGCTTGGCAAACCCGTCGCGACACGTCGTCAACAACATCTTCCTCCCGGCGCACCACTACTTCGACACCAATGCGCCCATGCTAACTCGGCGCCTCCTTGCGCCCGCGGCTCCACGGCGACTTCCTCGACACCGGCTACCCCGACTCGACATCGACCACGACATTCTTCGCACGGCTACCTCGACCACGGCTCCACCACCTATGCTCTCAGCTACTACATCGACAAACGGCACAAAGGGCTACCGCCTTGCTTGAGCAACCTCGTTGGTTGCCACTCCAGCCACGACTCCGTGATGCGTCGACCGTTATGACTGTGGGGGGGGGGGGGGGTCCGTCGGCTTGCCTTCGGATTCTTCTCCAGTCTCACCGTCTGCGTCACTACCGTTGTGACTGCGGGGGGATGTTGAGTATAATGTTTATTAGGAAAGACGAGATAGACTAGGATTTGTTCTGGCTTGTCTTGTACTCCAAGTAGATGATTGTACTCCTATATATATGCCCACGAGGCTCAAGCAATATAACAACTATTCCACCAATCCTCTCTCTCCCTTCTAACATTAGTGAATTCATAAAGAGCTGATTGTTTTTAGATGTTTCAGTCCGCTGCTTCTGTATAACAGTTAAAGAAAATAAAGAACCACTGCCAACAAATTTCAGTTAACTAACCGACGAGTGGATACATATCAAAACAACTAAATCTATAAGTAATGTAGACTAACAAATACGCATGACCATGAATGCATCACTAATTGCAGAAAATCAATACCTAGATAAGGTTAAGGATTCAGGCCAAAAATGCATACTACACTGATAACACACAACCAAAAAAATCAGCAAGGTTCAGAATTCAGGCCCAAAAAAGGTATACTATACTAATAACAAGCAACCAGGACTTCTCAGTTTGCTTCACAATTCAGGCCCAAAATACATATTGTACCAATTAACACACAACCAGCAAGTCTCAGTTCGTTTACTTAAGAACTAATTGTATTTCAACGATTCCATCCCCTGCTACTCTTTAGCAGTTAAAACCAGGCTTCACCATGAAAACAGAAAAGATTCCATCCCCTGCTACTCTAAAGACGCCATGTATATGTTCTATTAGGCTCCATTGCCATTAATTCTTTACATGGCCTTCTGTTCACCAATAAATAAATTGCGCTCAGAGGAACTCAATTCCTTTTAATTCACAGTAAAGCCTGCGATACTGAGAAAAAAAAGCAAGCAAGCAAGCAGACACCTTAATTTATTAGTAGGGCCTCAATCTGGCGCTTACAAGCTTTCATACTACGACAAAATAATTCAGCGAGCATGTTGTAGGCACAAGAAGAAAGCAAACGGCTAGCTTAATTGAACAGTAGGACCTTGATCGCTTAGACTTTTTCTATTGCAGCTGGAAGACACAAGACCAATTACCTACAGGCTGCAGGTCCGTTGTTGCAGAGACATTTAAAGCTCTCTTCAACATCATTTACAGATTTGCATCTCGCGACATTGTCCTCATTTACAAAGTTCTGTCTTGAACATCAGAGACATTGTCTGCTAAAGTTCATCATGAGCTTCTTTAACTTTAGCAAGTCTATCGAAGCTTGACCATGGATGCCTCATTCCGCATATGTTCCGGGCTTCCGGCATGGCCACCAATACCCCTAGATGGACAACTAAGCTACACAAAAAGAGTATATGAATAAGAGATTAGCAAGTGTTTTATCGCTCAACTCGAAAACATATCAAGCATTTTTTCTTCAAAGTAGGTATACCCTCTTTTTTGTACAAAAAAGGGGCAGACACCTTCATGTCTAATAAAAAGTTCTATAGCAAATCAATCGAACCAATCAGGCTTCTATTAACATGCTTATATGCATGATAGTATATTCCAAATTGGAACTAAAACCGACTTCAATATACATAAGAGTTCAGTAAACTGCATCTTTGCCAAATTACTCAATATACACAAGGATTGAGAGATCATCATGCAACATAAATGGTGCACTGAAACAAGATTTGTGGATATCTGATTAGGAGCATGAACTGCTAATCCTTAATTTGCAAATATAGTCTGGTTACATCGTCTCAATATACTTGATAAGCCTTTTGTGTGAGAAGTATATAAAAAAAAGATGCATGCCCATTGAAAACTTCGAGTCTTCTGAAATCACAATTTCCACCCTTGCTTTCCTAGATATCCGCTCAAAGAAAAATGATATTATATACACTTGCATGTATTTTTTTGCTCATGATCTTTCTATATAACAATGTTTTATGCAACTACATATCTAAGGGGAAAGGCATTCCTAGCACCGCGTAGGAATACCATACATTTTGAAGTAGCCACTATTCACTACTGGTTGTTGTAATCTATGTTGCTACGTTAGGTCAGCAGTTATAAACATGGGAATGCCAGACTACAAGTTCAGTACAAGGGTGATCTAAATATAGTTATGTTACAGCTTAGTCACAACTGACTGGGTTAAGCATCTTTGACGGTTCTAGCGCAAGAAGAAAAATACCTTGACCAATATGAAAGGAAGGCGGATGCCATTAACATTCTCTAACAGTTGTAACTGAAGGAGATATCAAATACACCAGTATATATATAATAGTAAGAGACAACAAAACCAAAGACAAGTTGCTGCATAGTGTAAGCAACTTGCCTGTTTTCGATTTCCTGGAGGAGTGCCTTCTTGCTCCTAATCTTGTTGACGAGTCCTCTCCGAAATTCCTTCAAAGAACAAGATGGTAGAATTCAACTCATAATCATAATTGTAACTTGAAAGGCCCATCCGCCGTATCTCCTTTTTCTATTTTGCAGTAACAGGAAGTGCAATGAGAACGTTGAAAGCATCATACACTCCCCGCCTAATATTCTTCTCATCAAACAACAAAGATAATATTTTTTTGAGAATCAACGGGGGGAGTTTCCTCACCTGAATATCTCTACTCAAAATCAATGAATGTCATAACAAACACGAATCTTCACAGGGATCTCCGCCATCGAAAATCATAACGACAACCAACTTTGTGAGGCATCTTGCTCAATCACTGAGCTAAGATGAATCGAGAGCACGAAGCTTGCCGCAACATATTTGCAGCCCTGAGAGGGTGTTGAGCAAGCATCACGAGAAGCGACGAAAAGTGAAGGCAACGAAGGGGGGGTTGGTGGAGCGGTCATCATCGAAGAAGCGGAGGCAAGACAAGATAGGTGCACTCCAGACCACGCCTCCAGGGAGGTTTACGGCGCAGGGGAGCGACGCCGTGGTCGATCAAATAGAAGATACGATCATGGATTTCCCCCAGAGTTCACCTATAGCCACCGTCAGGCCGATGATCAAACAGCGCCATTAGATGGAAATGGTGTGAAGCATCATCGTTGTCTTGGCCAGCAACATCTATCCAATCATGGATTTCTCCCAATCCCCCCCCCCCACATGACGAACGCAGAGAAGCCGCCAGATCTAGGTGATTCCTGCCAGCAAAGCAAAGCCAGCAGACATCAAGATGCTGCAGTAGCCAGACGAGACTTTTGATCGCACAACAACAACCAGACATCGGGGAGGAGGAAGTGGAGTGCTGCAGTAGCCAGACGAGACTTTTGGTCAGCAGGAAGGGTGGTACGGACGGAGGAGGAGCAGATGCAGAGCGGGGCCGCCCTGGAGGATCCGGATGCGCCAGCATCAAGGATGCAGAGCAACACCGCGACCAGCAGGTCGACGCTGCACAAGGAGGGTGGCTGGCGATAACATGGAGAGGCCTGGGTGGGAGGTTGGTGGAGAGCAGGGCGCTCGGGAGAAGCACGAAGCAGAGCGGCGTTGGATGGACATGGCATGGCGGATCCGGTCACTGCGAGGTTGGTGTGTTCCACTGTCGTAGTTGCAAAGACAGTAAGGTGACGGTGCTGGTTAGAGGTTCTATATCATGTGGATGTTTGTAATAAGCTTTCTGGAACCATGACATTTGGCGGGCCGGCACTCTTTGTATCAGTTCCGTGCTAAATGGAATTGAGAGCAATGCTTCTTAATTCGTAGAAGTGGAAAGGGAACAGAGAAGTCCATATTATAAAAACCCCTAGACCAATATGTGCCATGGACTTCAGCTCTGAATAAATCTCATCTGCAACCTGTAATAGACAGTAGCTGGTTGAGGTAGTTGATGAATCAAGAGGGAAGAAAATAAATCAGTTCCCAAGCATATATATTTGAAAGACGTGTTATGTATCAGCAAAAAAATGGCATGGCAACAATGTAATAGAAGTATTGAATTTTATGCCTTTCAGTATCACCTCCACAGGATAATTATTTTGAAGTGGCATTCAGGATACTCTTTAATTTGTGCTTCTTAAGCAGACTGCATAGTTACGGTTTAGATAAAGCCATCCAAAATTATAGCAAACTCCATTGATATTTAAACATGGCATTCGGGGATGATTTATCATGGCCAATTAGTGAAGGATACATTTGTTTGAACATTGGAGAACACCTCATTGTATGTTGTTCTTCCTTTGGCTTCCACCCTCACAAACTACAGAATCATGTCAAATGCTCATCAGATAAAAGTACCAGCGTGTTAGCAATTCAAGTTTACATTCATGATAGAAAAACATCTCACTTTGAAAAGGTTATTGCACAGCCGTTACAGTAGATGGTAGAAATCAACTCATAAAACACAAGCAGGGGATGTAATTTTAATCAGATAACCTACAACGGCAATATAGTTTTCAGAAAATAAACATTGTACTGGCTAAATAAATGGCGATATAATTTTAAGTTCTTCCAAAGGAAAGGAGCTACAGAATCCGTTAGTTAAACTTCTTGGTATCTGTCTGAAGTCTTAAGTAATCAATCACCTGAGGGTAGAGCATTAGTCCCCATTTTCCTAGCACATCAGTAAATCCTTCCAAAGGAAAGGAGCTATAGAATCCGTCAGTTAAACTTCATGGTATCTGTCTGAAGTCTTAAGTAATCAATCACCTGAGGGTAAAGCCTCTCGAACCGGTAGTAGTAGGACTCTTTGTTGATGGACACTATTGTACAACATTCTTCATCTTCTCATTAAGCCTTCAGGCCATTGATCCAGTTGTAGCCCACGCCATCACTGAACTGCATTCCTTCTGCCTGTACAAGATACACTGTGGAGGGGAACATTGCAGTTGCAGAAAGCATTAGTTCAGAACGCGGCCCATGCGCAGGCGACCGAGGGCCCCTGCTCGACGGCGTCAACCACCGCTCCTTGGCCACGACCACCGTGTCAGACCACTCCGGCTGGGCTCCGCTTCATGTTCAACGTTGTCCTCCAGCAGTGCGCCCACACAAAAAGGCCACGAAGGATGGGAGGAGATGACGAAGGCTTGAGCAGGAGCACAGAGACAGCGCGAGGAGGAAGAGGTCGTCGCGGCCTCGCCGGGGAGGCACCATGTCGGTGTCAAAACCGGCGGATCTCGGGTAGGGGGTCCCGAACTGTGCGTCTAGGCGGATGGTAACAGGAGACGAGGGACACGATGTTTTACCCAGGTTCGGGACCTCTCGATGGAGGTAAAACCCTACGTCCTGCTTGATTAATATTGATGATATGGGTAGTACAAGAGTGGATCTACCACGAGATCAAGGAGGCTAAACCCTAAAGCTAGCCTATGGTATGATTGTTGTAATGTATGTTGTGTCCTACGGACTAAAGCCCTCCGGTTTATATAGACACCGGAGGAGGCTAGGGTTACACAGAGTCGGTTACAATGGTAGGAGATCTACATATCCATATCGCCAAGCTTGCCTTCCACGCCAAGGAAAGTCCCATCCGGACACGGGACGGAGTCTTCAATCTTGTATCTTCGTAGTCTTGGAGTCCGGCGGACGATGATAGTCCGGCTGTCCGGACACCCCCTAGTCCAGGACTCCCTCAGTAGCCCCCGAACCAGGCTTCAATGACGATAAGTCCAGCCCGTATATAGTCTTCGGCGTTGCAAGGCGGGTTCTCCCTTCAAGTTCCATGTACCTGCCGAACAGTGTCCGACTTTATCATAAATACTGTGTTTCTCGGCTTCTACGCCCAATAATGGCCTTTTTCCATGCATCGCACGAATGCGAAAAGCCAGGGTGTCTTTTACGTTTCACCCCCTAGTCGTGCGAGTCGTCCGCCTACAAAAGAGGAAAAAATCTAGATCCAAACCACACCATCTTCCTCCCGCGAATACTTCATCGGAGCGTCTTTGACCTAAAAATTCATTCCATCATGGACCGTCGACGCGGCTCCTCTTCCCGCGCTCCCAGCCCACCGCCAGGGGATTGGAGGAGGTGCTCTGTTCCGCACAACGAGCTAGTGAAGCTCCAAGCGGGGGGATATCTCCCTCCGGCCTTCATGGTCCCGGTTCGAGCCGGGCTGGTCACTTATCAAGGTGGGAGGCAAGCAGAGGCTACCCCAAGCCCCAATAAAGGGGAGCGAGTATGCTTCGTTCCTTATCTGATAAGGGGACTCGGATTCCCAATACATCCGTTCCTCCGCGGGCTCCTGGAGTTCTACGGACTCCAGCTCCACCACCTTACGCCCGCCTCTGTCCTGCATATCGCGGGCTACGTAGCTCTTTGCGAGCTATTCCTGGGCATTGAGCCCCATTTTGCATTGTGGAAGAGGCTGTTCTGCCTCGTACCCCGTTCTCACGAGGGGTCCATATATCAAGTGGGCAGCGCCGAAATATGGCGCATCGCCGGGACCGGATACCCATCCGGTACTCCCAAGAAGGCGTCCGAAGGCTGGCCTTCAGAGTGGTTTTACATAGGAGACGCTCCACTGCCGGACCCAGTCTGGATTGGCCTCTCGGAGTTTAGTGCTGCTCCTCTGAAGAAACGCCCCCGATTGGAGGAAGACAAGAGCGTCCATTACTTGATGGGCCGAATAAGGTTACTGGCCCATTCCGGGTTGACCATGATTGGAGTCATGGCGACATGCATCATGCGGGGGGTACAGCCATTGCAATACAGAGGCCACCCCATGTGGGATTTCAACGGGGAAGACGATGCCACCCGTCATGGCCGCGAAGGGCCGGATTCGACCGAGGATCTGGTGGAGATCCTGTCCAGCCTGTACAAGGGGGAGAAGGAGGACTTCCTCCGAACGAACCCTTTGAATGGGTTTTCCATGAACAACCCTAGAGGATGGGTAAGCGAACACCTTTAAGGGCTCAACCTATGCTCTCAAAGTTTAGGCTTCTTACATTATGTCTTCGGCGCAGGATCTACGCCGGACTATGGAGGACATGGTAAGTCCCGCTCCGCAACCCGAGGATCCAGAAAGATCCCTGGATCCGGCCTTCGAAGAGGATCCGGACATCAAGGTGGAGCTGATCGACGGGGTATTTCACCAGCTCAGCATGGATAATGCTTTGGTCGCCATTACGGCGGACTACCCCGGACTGTATCCGGCTTCCCAGGTGACTGTGACCGAGGTCCGGACACCATTATCTCTTCCTTGCCCATTTCTGACCTTCGCGAACAATGGTATTTTGCAGGAAGCGCCTTCACGGCGGGAAGCCGAGCCCGCGGCGGCTGACCAACAAAGGTCAGTCCGAACCAGCAGGCGGAAAAGGAGCGCGGCACGGACTGAAACGTCGCCACAAAGGTATAACTCGTATTTGAATTTTTAGAGCAACGTTCCTAGGAAGCGTCTGAGTGCTCATGAAATTTATAGGAGAAAAAGCGCTCGCTGGACTGCGGGCGCGGAAGTTGCCGATCCAACCTACACCGGCCAGGCTCCAGCGCCCTGCCTGGAGGGGGAGGCAAGCGCAAGACGCGGGCCGGATCCTCCTCCAACGGAGGACACCGACAGACTGTCCGCCACCACGTCTGAGGTGGAGAGCGCCATGAACCATAGGCACCGCCGGACAGTGTTTCGTGAAGCGTGCTTCTCCCCTGAGGCATTGGACGCCTTTAACGCAGGGGACGCGCACCTACGTGCCGCTCAAGATGGTTTTACCAGAGCCACGGAGCAGTATGTGAAAGACATACGGGTAAGGGAATTTTAATGGTTATATATACCAGTAGCCACGAGACTTAAAGTAGTTATATGAACTGATTTAAGGATCAATTAAAACGCAGGCTCTTACCGAGAAGAATGCCCAGCTGTCTCAGGAGCTGCAAGAATGCAAGGCCCAACTTGAGGCCGCACTTGCTGCCGCAGGGGGAGACGCAGAGACCCCTCCTGGTAACACATTTTTGTTAATAAATATAAGCGTTGTGCGGCGTGCGCGCAAGTCTAACAGTGACATTGCGGGTGCCGCCGAACAAGATCCGGATAGGCAAGGATTACTACGCCAGCTAAAGGCCGGCGAGAGGGTGCTGACTAAGGTGCAGCGAGAAAGGAACAAGCTCCAGGATGCCCACGCCCAGCTCGGAGAAGAGCTGAAAGGTGTTCGGGCCGAGCTGTCCGGCTCCGTTAAGGAGACTGAGCGG
Source organism: Triticum timopheevii (assembly GCA_963921465.1). Lineage (NCBI taxonomy): Eukaryota > Viridiplantae > Streptophyta > Magnoliopsida > Poales > Poaceae > Triticum > Triticum timopheevii. The sequence continues at coordinate 10,500,846 of OY997271.1, forward strand.
CTTCGTCGCGGCATCTATAGTAAGTGCTTGAGCGGACTCCTTTGAAAAGAAGAGTTCGGCGAGGAAGGCAATTGACAAATTATGTCTTGTAGGTATACTCACCGGTCGCCCCGTGAAGGAGATGCCCATATCAACGGGTGATCAACTTCCCGAGCTGTTGTAGCTGCTCGAACGAGTTCGGCAGGCAATGAGCAGCGTCGTCCAGGCTTTATGGCCAGCCCTCTCCCTACCCGAGGGCCTTGGGGAGCTTGCAGAGAAGCTTCAGGGAGTGCGGCAGCGCTTCCGTTTATGGAAGATTTCGGCCTGCCGCCAAGGTGCCAGGGAGGCTTGGGCCATGGTGAAGACGCGTTACAAGAAGGCGGATCCCAACCACATGGCCGAAGTTGGACCGGTGGGGTCCGATGGGAAGGAGATCCCTGTGAGTTTAGTATACAGCCAAGTAGAGTTGGCTGCTAAATTTTCCCAACGGGACTGTAAGTTAGACAGCCTGTTAGACGGGATTGAGGAGGAATACAATCAGTAATTTTGACGATGTATGTTTTCCTTTAAAGTGACATGTGAAATGCCTTCTAGCCGGATTGTAGATCGTTTGTCTTTGCCGACCTTTCCGCTTCAACCTCGGGACCCTAGAGTCCGGAGTGTGTCCGAATACCTTTGTGGTTAAGAAACAACCGGGGTATGCATGGAGACCAGGCGTAGGGGTCATTAGTGCTTTATCAGACAAGTGCCCAACTAGTTATGTTATATTACATGGTTAGTAAGAAACATCTTCCAGGGAGAATAGTTCCGTTAAGGGTTCCTTTCCCTGGGAGGCATGCCCTAAAGTGCATGTCCGGATTGCGAAGAAAGCAGGGAAAACATCTGGGGGCGGATAAATGAGTAGGTAAAAAGTCATCTTTTAAGTCACCGACCGAATATTCCCTTAAGAACGCTAGCTTTCGGCTTCACCCAGTCTGAGGTACACATCCGGCTGACCCGGCAGTAACAATCGCAGAGGTGCTCCCTTTACCTCCTAGCCGAACAATCGGGAACGTAGGGGTAAGCACAGGAGCCAGGCAACCCAGCTTGGCCAAAACTTAAGTCATATCGATGCATATAATGGTGAGTAAAAGGTACATGTGGAAGCTTGACACATGTGCTGGGCATCAAACCCTTATAATTGAGCTTCTGTAAAAGAAGCCCCCAGGTATAATGAGTGCGGATGGCACATCAAGTGTATGCGAAAAATGCGAAACTAGGCCCTTAGGGGCTTCGTAGTAAAAAGGTTATGAAAAGAGAAACAAAAGACAGCCGAAGTGTAAAAATTTGGACGGAGGAAGGGGACGAACTCTTAGTCCGGCGCTAGGCATAGAATCTTCGGAGGTGGGCTGCGTTCCATGGGTTCGGCTCGAGTCGGTTATCCGACGCATTTCGTAGACGGTATGCTCCGCCGGTCAGGACTTGATCGATAATGAAGGGGCCCTCCCATTTGGGCTTGAGCTTGTCCTTTTTCTTGTCCGGCAGGCGTAGAACTAGTTCACCAACGTTGTAAGTCTTGGCCCGTACTTCTCTGCTTTGATATCTTTGGGCCTGCTGCTGATAGAATGCGGAACGAGCCTTTGCGACGTCGCGTTCTTCCTCCAATGTGTCCAAGCTGTCCTGCCGATCAAGCTCGGCCTCTCTTTCCTCGTACATGCGCACTCGAGGTGAGTCATGAATAATGTCGCAGGGCAAGACTGCCTCTGCGCCGTAGACCATAAAAAATGGTGTGAATCCGGTAGTGCGGTTAGGCGTTGTCCGCAGCCCCCAGAGTACGGAGTCGAGCTCCTTGACCTAGTGTGTGTCAGATTTAGTGAGTGACCGCACTAGTCTGGGTTTAATGCCGCTCATTATTAGACCATTTGCTCGTTCCACTTGACCGTTGGTTTGAGGGTGATAGACTGAAGCGTAGTCGAGCTTGATGCCCATATTTTTGCACCATGACTTAACCTTGTCGGCTGTGAAGTTCGTGCCGTTGTCGGTGATGATGCTGTGGGGGACTCCGTAGCGGTGTACTACCCCGGATATAAAGTCTATCACTGGTCCGGACTCTGCCGTTTTGACCAGTTTGGCCTCTATCCATTTGGTGAATTTATCGACCATGACCAATAGGTACCTTTGCTTGTGGGTTCCCCCTTTAAGGGGTCCAACCATATCAAGCCCCCAGACCGCGAACGGCCAGGTAATGGGTATAGTTTTGAGGGCGGTGGGCGGCATGTGGCTCTGATTAGCAAAGAGCTGACAACCAACGCATCTCTGGACTAAGTCCTGGGCATCTGCTCGGGCCGTCGGCCAATAAAACCCTGTACGGAATGCCTTTCCTACAAGGGCCCGGGCTGCTGTGTGGTGTCCGCCTAGTCCGGCATGAATTTCAGCCAAGAGGTTTCGCCCTTCCTCTTCAGAGATACACCTTTGAAGGACTCCGGTTGTACTTTTCTTATACAGTTCTCCCTCATGGACCTTGTAGGCTTTCGATCGCCGGACTATGCAGCGGGCCTCGTTTTGGTCTTCGGGGAGTTCCTGCCTAAGCAAGTAGGCTAGGAATGGTTCTGTCCACGGGGCGATTACTGCCATTATGACGTGGGCTGAAGGCGTTATGTCATCGGCTGAATCGCCGATTGGCGCGGTTTTTTCCGGTTTGTCACTTCCGGGCTCCTCTTCCCATAGTACGGATGGCTTGAAGAGCCGTTCCAGGAAGATATTTGGAGGGACAGCATCACGTTTCGCACCGATGCGTGCCAGTACGTCGGCCGCTTGGTTATTATCTCGGGCTATGTGATGGAATTCGAGTCCTTCAAACCAAGCTGACATTTTTAGGACAGCGTTGCGATATGCTTCCATTTTTGGATCCTTGGCGTCAAAGTCTCCGTTTATTTGGGATATTGCAAGGTTTGAATCCCCGCGCACCTCTAGGCGTTGAATGCCCATGGAGACTGCCATCCGGAGACCATGTAACAGGGCCTCGTATTCGGCTGCGTTGTTGGAGTCTGTGTACATTATTTGAAGTACATACTGGACTGTGTCCCCGGTTGGGGACGTCAATACGACGCCAGCCCCCAGTCCGGCCAACATTTTAGAGCCGTCGAAATGCATAGTCCAATTGGAGTATGCGCCGTACTCTTTAGGGAGTTCGGCTTCGGTCCATTCGGCGACAAAGTCAGCCAAAACTTGTGACTTTATAGCTCGCCGAGGTTTGTAAGTTATATCGAATGGTAAGAGCTCAATGGCCCATTTTGCAATCCTGCCCGTTGCGTCGCGGTTATTTATAATGTCATTGAGTGGTACTTCAGAGGCCACTGTTATCAAACACTCTTGAAAGTAGTGTCGGAGCTTCCGGGATGCCATGAACACCGCATACGCTATCTTCTGATAGTGTGGGTAACGGGACTTGCAGGGGGTTAACACAGTGCATACATAATACACTGGTTTTTGAAGAGGGAATTTGTGCCCTTCTGTCTCTCGTTCGACGACGAGTACCGCACTTACAACTTGATGCGTTGCTGCGATGTATAACAACATTGGTTCGCCCAGATTGGGCGCAGCCAGGACCGGATTTGTTGCCAATATGGCATTTATTTCTTCGAGTCCGGCAGTGGCAGCATCCGTCCACTCGAAGTGTTCGGTGCGCCTGAGGAGGCGATAGAGGGGCAACGCCTTTTCTCCTAGATGGGAGATGAAGCGGCTTAGAGCTGCCATAATTTTTGTATTTGTTTGAGGTCTTTTGGAATGTCCAACTGTGACAGAGCTCGGATTTTAGCTGGGTTTGCTTCGATTCCTCTACCGGATACGATGAAGCCCAGCAGCTTTCCGGCTGGTACACCGAAAACACATTTTTCCGGATTCAGCTTGATGTCATATGCTCTGAGGTTGTCGAACGTGAGCCTCAAATCGTCTACTAGAGTTTTGACGTGTTTTGATTTGACGACTACGTCGTCTACGTATGCCTCGACTGTTTTGCCGATCTGGGTAGCCAGACATGTTTGAATCATGCGCTGATATGTTGCGCCGGCGTTTTTAAGTCCGAAGGGCATCGTGTTGAAGCAGAATGGTCCGTAAGGAGTGATGAATGCCGTTGCGGCTTGGTCTGCTTCCGCCATCTTGATTTGATGGTAGCCAGAGTATGCGTCGAGGAAGCACAATGAATCATGCCCTGCGGTAGCATCGATGATTTGGTCGATGCGGGGGAGAGGAAAGGGATCCTTTGGGCAAGCCTTATTGAGGTCTTTAAAATCGACACAGAGGCGCCAGGATTTGTCCTTCTTTGGTACCATTACCAGATTTGCTAGCCAATCCGGATGTTTGATATCTCTGATGAATCCGGCTTCCAATAGTTTGGCTAGCTCGTCTCCCATTGCCTGTCTTTTGGGTTCGGAAAATCGTCGAAGAGCCTGTTTGACTGGCTTAAATCCTTTTAGGATGTTTAGGCTGTGTTCTGCCAACCTGCGTGGGATTCCGGGCATATTCGAAGGATGCCAGGCGAAAATGTCCCAATTTTCCCGAAGGAATTCACGCAGTGCGGCGTCTACTTCGGGGTTCAATTGTGCCCCGATGGAGGCCGTCTTTGTTGGGTCCGTTGGATGGACCTGGAATTTTACTATTTCCTCTGCTGGTTTGAAGGAGGTGGACTTGGATCTTTTATCGAGTATCACATCGTCCCTGTTCACCGTAGAGCACAGCGCGGTGAGTTCTTCTGCTGCTAAGGCTTCGGATAGTGCCTCCAGGGCTAGTAAGGCTGTCTTGTTTTCGGCGCGGAGTGCTATGTCCAGATCACTGGCGAGAGTGATTATTCCGCCGGGCCCAAGCATTTTGAGCTTCATGTACCCGTAATGAGGTACTGCTTGAAAAATTGTGAATGCCTCTCGTCCTAATATAGCGTGATATCCGCTGTTGAACGGGGCCACTTGGAACGTGACTTCTTCGGATCTGTAATTGTCCGGCGAGCCGAACACCACATCGAGTGTGATTTTCTAGTGCAGCGCGCTTCCCGGCTAGGGATTATTCCTCTGAAAGTTGTGCTGCTTCGCTCAATACGGCTCCAATCGATTTCCATTTTTCGCAGAGTTTCCTTGTAAATGAGGTTTAATCCACTGCCGCCATCCATGAGGACTTTTGTCAATCGAAAGCCGTCCACTATGGGACTAAGCACCAGTGCGGCTGGTGCTCTGGCTGTTCGGAATTTAGGCTCGTCGCTGACGTTGAAGGTAATAGCTGTGTCGCTCCATGGATTTGCTGTTGCTACTTGGTAGACTTTGGCGAGTCCGCGGATTGTTCGTTTTCGCATATTGTTTGATGCGAAGGTCTCGAAGATCGTTGATACCGTACCGGTATTGTTGGAGTGGTTTTGCGGGGCTAGAAGCTCCTCGCCACTTTTGGCCACCTGCCGTAATATCCAACATGCTCGAAGGCTATGTGTTGGGACGGCTCCCTCTGTACTATGAAGCTTATAGGGTCCATTGAGCCATCCCTCCAGTACGGTTCCGTGCCCCTTATTGGGTTTTTGCTTTTTCGTTTTTGTATCTGGGGCCTGAGTGTGAGGCACCCTTTTGTTGCGGACTGGGGTTGGGGCCGGATTATCCCAAAATTGATTTTCGGTTTTCCGGAAACTCTCCATCGCATAGTACTTTCGTACTATGGACGCCAGATCGGTGAAGCGTGTAATTTCACGACGATCGATGGCGTTCAATATTCCCTTGTCCGTGCAATTATTGCAGAAGATTGAGATTGCGTTTTCCTCTCGGTAGTCCTTTATCTTGTCCATAACCAGGAGGAATCTGGCCCAGTAGTGATGTACTGTTTCAGCGGGCTCTTGCCGTATTAGAGATAGATCGCATATGTCTGGGCGGGTGGGTGGACTAAAGTCCGGATCCCTGCCCATCTTGGGGCTTAAAGGCCGAGGAGTTTCCGAATTCGGAAGCTTGGGTTGCTGGACACGATCCAGCGAGTCCGGAGCGATGCATGGTTTTAAGTTCAATGCTCGATCGAAGTCCGTCCCTCCGCGGAAATCCGGCATGGAGGGTTCGGGAATCCGGATGTGACTAGTTTTTAATATAGGCGAAGAGTTGCCGTATCGCTCCTCTACCACTGCGACGTGGTGGGCGGCCTGGGGAGAGTTAATCTCTCTCAGATCGGTTTTAAGCCCAATCTGATTGTAGTCTGTAGCGACTCCCAGGGCGGCGATGCGATCCAAGAGCTCGTTAACAGACGAGAGCTCTATTGGATCCAACTGTTCAGCAGATTTCGAGCTGACGCGAAAATTGCTTCTGACGACTTGAGAAGTCATTGTCGAAGCGGTGGCCGGACAGGCGGTCATAAGAAAACCACCTAGCCGGATAGTCTAGCCGGCGGCCAAGGCCCCTTTGGCGAAAACACCGTCTTTGAAGACGGGTGGAGGCATCCTTCCTACCGGTGACGACACAGAGGAACTCTCAATGAAAGCACCAATGTCGGTGTCAAAACCGGCGGATCTCGGGTAGGGGGTCCCGAACTGTGCGTCTAGGCAGATGGTAACAAGAGACGAGGGACACGATGTTTTACCCAGGTTTGGGCCCTCTCGATGGAGGTAAACCCTACGTCCTGCTTGATTAATATTGATGTTATGGGTTGTACAAGAGTGGATCTACCACGAGATCAAGGAGGCTAAACCCTAAAGCTAGCCTATGGTATGATTGTTGTAATGTATGTTGTGTCCTACGGACTAAAGCCCTCCGGTTTATATAGACACTGGAGGAGGCTAGTGTTACACAGAGTCGGTTACAATGGTAGGAGATCTACATATCCGTATCGCCAAGCTTGCCTTCCACGCCAAGGGAAGTCCCATCCGGACACGGGACGAAGTCTTCAATCTTGTATCTTCGTAGTCTTGGAGTCCGGCGGACGATGATAGTCCGGCTGTCCGGACACCCCCTAGTCCAGGACTCCCTCACACCACGTCGGCCTGACCGCCTGAGGTGGTGGGCCAGACTGTGTGGCTCCGCATGTTGGCCATCGACGAACCGTGCAATGGCAATCTCCAATTTCACGGATCAGACGACGGTGAACCTTGATCTACACGGATCCGGCTACTGCTAGTGCTATCTCGATCTGGCACAACGCTACCCTCCAGGCTCAGACCATCACGGCTCGATCCTTCTCCTCCGCCCAGCGCAGTGGCGCCACTGCCCCAACCATCCACCCACTAAGCGACACAACCGACCCGCTCCCATCCTCACTGCCCGCAACACGAGTCGCGGCGGGGCAGCGAGGGTAAGAAACCCTAGCGGCAGCCAGGCGTGGGGGTGGGGGTTTGGAGTGCTGTTGCGTGAGGGAGTGGAGAGGTGGAGATGCTCCTGCGGCCGCGCCCGAAGAAGAGGTCGGGAGATGGGGGCGGCGGCGGAGCAGGAGATGAGGGCGACGGCGGCACGGGAGAGGAGGGAAAGAGAGAGGTTGCATCAGGATCGAGAGGAGGGCCATCGTACGGGTTTGAGGGGCGGGGACGAATGACCTTGGCTCGCAATGGGATCGAGGTCAAGATGATCAGATCGATCAGCCCGTCATTTCGTAGGTTAACCGTGATTGATCGTTTTAGGTCTTTTTTCTATCTGTGAACCGGCGCGGTTCAGGATGGCCGTAGTTGTATCTTGATGTTTTTTTTATCGGTTGGAAGGTAAAATGCGGGGGATCGGTGGAAAGCGGGAGGTGGGACGAAGTACCAAAAAAACCAGGGGAGGTGGGACGAAAATTGACCGGCGGAGACTACCAACTGCTCCATTAGGAGTAGAGATTACTGACGAAGTGTAAGAAGCATCTTCGAAGAAAATAGTACCCCCACCGATACCTTTCTTCGGTTGCTCATTGCTACTATGAGACTTGTGCAATAGATTTTTTGTACTCATGAGTTCCGTTGTGTGCCGACCATAATTGAAAACAATAAGAGCGTTAGCTTTCGGCTTCACCCAGTCTGAGGTGAGAGCTCGGAGGACCTGGTCATGACAATCGCAGAGGTGCTCCCTTTACTCCCTAGCCGAACAATCGGGAACGTAGGGGTAAACACAGGAGCAAGGCAATCCAGCTTGCGGAACACTTAAGTCAATATGGTGCATATTGTGGCGTAATACACGAACAAGGAACGAAGCCGTACAAGTATAATCATTTGCAAAAGGAAAGGCTTCATAAAGGAAGCCCCCAAGTAAACGGGGTATTTGAATTTGTGTGTCACAAACAAAGTTTGGACAAGGAAGTTTTTCACAAACAACTTTTTGCTAAAACAAAGTAAAATACTTGGTCGGACCGAACAAAATTTAAAATTTTAAAACTTTGAGCATGAAAGCGACTTAGCTGGTTAATGTGTTTGGCGTTGATGACGCGGTCCGAGCTTGGTGCGGGAGGAGGTCTCAGCCCCCAAGCCCGATGTGGCCGAGCGAAGAGCTCGGCACTCCGAAGAGGTGAAGCCCCCAGTCTAGCCGAGGTGATGGAGCAGGTCGCCGGGTGACACTGGAATCTCCGGCCGAGTAGGTTGATGAAGCGACAATGCGGGGTTGCCAATACAGGGCCGCGCTCCAAGGCAACAACACAATTTGGTCGATGGAGGTGGGCGACGACGTCACCCAGCGGTGTGGCGTAGTGGAGGCCGATTATCTGCATGCATGAAGTAGCACAAAGCAGATAGCAAAAAAATAAATACGTAAAAATTCTTTACAAAATTCTTTATGTAAAATAAATTATTAAAAGAGATGTGGCGTGGCGCGAGGCCATTGTCGACACTGGGCATTGGCGCGGCGGGATGACAAAATCCGAATTCGCACGGGCGCCTGAGTTACGGATGCAGTGCGTACAGGGCAGCGACAGCATATGAGGTCGCCCTGAAACGGCGGCTGCAGTGTAGACCTGATTGCAAAACCTGCAGCACAAAAAATGCTAACCTGGAGAGAATACTCTTTGAACAGGAAATGCATGTACATGCGTCAACAAAATATCTCTGCAAAAAATATTCCAGTACAAACGGACAGAATATATTCTCTGTGTAATAATTTCGTGTGATACACGAATAGTCAAGAAAATTTGAACCTGTTTAACGAGCGATGACCATAGTAGACCGAGGCATATAAAAAGAAACAGTCTGTACCAACTAGTACAAGCTAGTACCAAGAATAGACTAGTTTCTAATCCAAACGTGAAGGGATCAAATCTAGGGCATCGTGCTAAATACTAGGAGTCCATCGCATTAGTACTTTGGTCTAGGCCTTCCATAGCAAAAATACTACTAGCGTCCAGCGACGGCCTAGGTGCCGAATTAAAAAAGGGAATAAAGAAACAAAAGAAGGAAAGGAATCTCCCCTTGGATGGCCGCTGCCCGTGCGAGGATTTGTATCCAGCGCAAGGCATCTGGCAGCGAAATTTTAGACCTTGATCTCAATCTAATCTGCGAACAAAGCTTGAAAACCAGCGATGATTCTCACAAAAACTAACTAGTACAGAACAGATCTGACTGAAAATATATCACCTGATTATCCATCAATCCGTGTCGATCACCTAGCAGGCTCTCAATGAAAGCACCAATGTCGGTTCAATATCCGGTGTATCTCGTAGTAGGGGTCCTAAGCTAGGCGTCTTGGAACGATGATAACATGGACACGGGGTTTTACCCAGCTTCGGGCCCTCTCGAGGGAGATAATACCCTACATGCTGCTTTTGATTGTATTCATATGGGTGTAGTACAGAGTACACGTATCTACCACGAGATTGTAGTAATGAATATGAGATTGTCTACTGACTAGCCTGGCCTCGGTTTATATAAGACATCGGAGGCCTAGGGATTAGGAGAGTCCTTGTCTTGGGCGCCAAGTCTTGTGCAATCTTTCTAGTATGCGGCAGGGGTTGTCCGAACTGGCCCATGAGTATATGGCCATGGGGGTCCTCGGCCCAATCCAACTGATCGGGAGACGATGTGGTGAGTACCCCCTAGTCCAGGACACCGTCAGAAGGTACTGGACACCGGCGAACGCGGGTGAGGGCGTGCGCTGGGTGGGGTGGCCATGTGGAAAGGTGATGTTGGGGTTGAACCCGCCGTGCACGTCGCCATCGGCGTAGCCAGGCGATGCCGTGCACCCCCTGGGGTGTGTCGACGACGAGAAGCCGGCCGGCGACCCAACGCTCTGCTGGCTCCAGGGAACGTGCTGGCCATCGCCGTCGGGCGGATTCATCATCCCCGCGCGAGACGCCTCTTCTTGTTCCGCTGCGCGATCTGTCTGCTCTACCACGGCCACGGCCGCCGCCTTGTCCCAAGCCTTCTTGGCGTTGAGCCTGTTCTGCCGGTCGGTGGTCACAACCTCCCGGCGCTGAACTTCCACCTTCCAGTCGGCGTTTGACATACCCGAGGGCTTGGACGGCGGCGGCCGCGGCTTTCACTACTTCGGCTGGGTGGCATCAGCATCGGTAGTGGCGCGAGGGGCGGTGTACTTCTTTGGCGGCATAGTGGCCAGATGGAGGGAAGAGTGAGGAGAATGGCGGGAAAAGGGAGGAATGGAGGGAAACATAGGGGGAAAGGGCAGAGGGATCGACGGGAAAAGGGCCTTCTCTCGCTGATAGAGCGGACCCACGCGCCTTTTCGCTTCGGCCGGCGCCCCCAACCGACCCCTGGGGTCTTGGGCTCGGCTCGGATTCACCGGCTATTATTTCGGCCCAAACCTGCGAAAAACGAGACCCTGAGGACGCGACTGGGCCGTTTTTTGGACGCCGGCGCTAAAAATTGGACTGGGGGCAGGGGGCTTTTGGGGGCGCGGGTGGAGTTGCTCTTATTGCGTTGACTTAAACAACCAGACATCCTGTGAACACATACACACAATCTTGCTATCGGGCATATGAACGCCTGACCAGTGACATGATAATGATTTGTCTGATTGTTCCCCACTCTCAACAAGAAGTCACTCTAACAACGCCACTGACAAATTTTTAGGGCTCGCTTGGATTGTCGTATTTCTATCAGATACACCCGTAAAAAAAATACACGCCTCCACAGGTCTGTATCGTTTCCGGCCGGAAATACTCTAATCCCAGTAAGATACACTTGTAAAATTGATACACCCGTACTAACTTACAGTCAATCCAAGCGCGGCGTTAGTAGTATCTGCTTGGAAAAATCTTTCCACCCCACGCCTTACAAGCATCTGATCTTCTGTAGGATCGTTAGCATCAACTTGATCGATCTCTGAAAAAATGTAGGCCTTCTCATCCTTAAATTCCGGTTCCTCGACTCTTGAAAGGATCCCATTTTCTGCAGGATCAGGAGCAGCCACTTGTTGGAGGCGTTCTACCTTCAGCAGGGGGCAGCCGCAGCAGGTGAGGAGCGTCGACTCCGGTGCCGGCACCACCGCCAACTCCAACTGCGCCAGGTTGGCAAGCTTCAGCTTCCTGAGGCTCTGGAACCCCTCCGCAGGGCACACCAAATGCGCCTCGCTGTAGGAGCCATCCAGGAGCTCCATCTCGGCGAGGTTTGGCAGCGTGGCCACCTTGTCGATGAAATCCTGCTTCAGACCTGATTCGGAAATGCTGAGCGTGCCAAGGTTGGGCAAGAAGAACGCGCCGTGCATCGAGTCACCGGCGTCGAGCCTTCCATGGAGCGCCAGAACCTCGAGGCGGCGCGAGCTGGGGCTCGTGAACACGATTGACGGGAGGAGACGCCCAGCCAACTTGAGACTCACGAGAAACTCCATCTTCTCGAGCACTTGTGATAAGGCAGACACATGTTCTTCAGAGATGAGACTCATAGCAAGTGACCGCAGATAAATCATGGAGCTCAAGGGGCAGCTAGGGTCCCATGTACCGGCGGGCACAACGCCGGCGAGCGTCTGCAAGTGTTTCAGGTGTGCACTTGGACACTTGGGCAGCTGTAACACGTCGGCGAGCACGTGCCGCAGCCCTTGAATTTCCCAGAACTCGTCGGCGACATCTTGCACCTGTGTGGCCCGCACATCCAAGGTTTGGAGGTTATCAAGCTTGGAAATGGACGCCGGGAGCGCCGCCAGCTTGCAGTTTCTGATGCCAAGGTACCTCAGGTGGATGATGCTTCCGATCTCGTCAGGGACCCTTGCAAGCAACAGGCCGTAGAGGTCAATGACACGGAGGAACCGCGAGCCTCGAATGAAACTGAGGTCATGCAGATTGGCCGAGCCAGCATCTGGGCCGTCAGAATTGCCGCCACAGGCTCGTAGAAACCACTCCGCAGGATGCCACTCTCCTTGTCGTCCTTGGTGCTCTGAGCTGCCGCCTCCGTCAGTGTCACCGCCTTGCTTTTGCCGGTCCTCCAAGAAGTCACAGAACAGGGACCGCAATTTCGGGAAGTGGTTGGGGATGTCAACGTAGGAGTCGACATAGTTGTGGAGGGCGAGGCGGCGCACGGAAAGCGGCTTGAGAACATTGGCATGGTGGTGCATCTCAAAGAATCCAGACTCCTGAGACTCAGACTCTGCAAAGGAATGAAGCAGACTGTGCACCGATACAAACTTGATGCCTCCTCTGGCGTCCTTCACGGCCTGGACCAAACCTCTCGAGATGAGCTGCTTGAGGTAGCCCAGCCCAACTTCTTCCAAGGTCTTGCCCTTCTTTGGCGCAACGAACCCCTCGGCAATCCACAAACGCACCAGGCGGTCCGGGTCGAGGAGGATGTTGTCCGATGCCATTGCAAAGTACATGAAGCGCTAGTGCAGAACCGGGCAATAGCACCGGTTCGTAAGGCCCTTTAGTGCCGGTTACATAACCGGCACTAAATTGTGGTCACTAAAGGGCCCCCCTTTAGTACCGGTTCAGCACGAACCGGTGCTAAAGGCAACCACGTGGCACGAGCCAGCTCCGGGGGCCTGGAGCCCTTTAGTACCGGTTGGTAACACCAACCGGTACTATAAGGTTTGGTGGGTTTTTACTTTTATGATTTCTTTTTCATTTAATTTTGTGTTTCCATTTTAATTCTTTTTCGTTTGCTGGTATTTTACGATACTACACATTGTACACGTTATGCATCATACATCATGCATGCTTTGTTTATCAACGCTGCTGCTATGTTCATTGCACCCGCAGATATAACATGCTCATGCATGCTTTGTATCATTACATCATCATATATATATAATAACAAGTCCTACTAATCATGCATCATCATACAACTTCTACTCGTTATTAATAATAAGTCATACGATCATCATCCTCATATATAGTCATTGAACCCAACCCTACATAATTGTTCTTAGCACATGATCATCAGTATCAGGTAGGACCTAAACACCCTTAAGGTAAAATAGCATAAAACAATATAGACCCTGACTCTCCATTATGAAGAATGGCGATCATCCTGTCTTCAATTCTTGCCTTTCGTTGCTTATTGCTTCCAAGAAGCTCCTTACGACTGTCCATACATTTTTTCCATTCTTTGATTGTTATGTCTCCACTTCTTTTAAAAACCCGGTATGGACAGTTGAGATTCGTAGGACGACCTGGTCGTATGTTCAAAACATGAAGGCTACCACACGTATACATCAGATGAGGCACACAATCATTCGGGATTATCTGTTGAAAAACATAATAATAACTTTGTAGTTAGCAATGATGTACTAGTTTTAGAAGTGTGTAAAAAGATGCACGGATGTTGTAATAGTAAAAAATAATCTTACCAGGGTATCTCCATGGTAGTTACCGTAGTTCAACACGTGCACTAGTGGCACGTATTGACTATAATGTTGAGGAGTTTGATTGTAAATATTGTAATTCTCAAGATCAGTACAAAATCCGACCAGATGATTTTTCTCCTGATAAGTTAATTCGGAGCCTTCAGTGTAGTACGTTCTGTCTACCATCTTCCGCACATTCTTTGAAGAATGAAAATAAGCTGTCAATGGAGATAAGTTGTCAACATTATATTTTGAAATAAACAATATAAATTACTTAATAACTATGTTTAGCTCACATGAGGGAAGAACTGGAGGTGTATCCACAAAGACCCAAATCGAAGGTGTCTCTTGCTCGATTGTAGGATCACCAAAATCCATGGTGACAAGCATACCCTCATCAAGTCCATACATCTTGCAAAATGCATCCCAATTTTTGCAACCAAAATGGGTTACACTTTGAGCATTGTACAGCGTTACTTGAAAATCCACACCATGTTCGATACTTAGGATAATTTTTTTTGTTTCGAAATTTTCATGGTCTTCAAAACCCATCCTCTCCAAGACATAGCGTCTTGCAAAGCATGGGATAAGCTAGTCCAATTGGAAAAGATGAAAAATACACGTTAAAATAGTTGAAGTCGTGCTTAATTATGAAAAAAACTATTGTCGTCGTTGCGTACCGTATGAACATCGTAGGTCTCCTCGAGCTTAATGCTGAAGCGCCGATCTTCGTCCAACTCAATGAACCTGTCGCAGATATCTCGGTCGTCGTGGCACCAGTCGCACTCCCCCGGGCGGTTTTCGTCGTCCGATGAGTACGACATTTCCGGCCTACGTTCATAATTTATTTTTATTAATTAAGTCAACTATCTAGTTCAACTACTAAGCACTTACTATAAATAAATAAGTAGTACTTACTAAAAACAAACTACTTCTATATATAGTAAAATAAATTAGTTTATTAAATCAACTAGCTAGTTCAACTATATATAAACTACTTCTTCTTTTTTTCCTTTTTCTAAATACTATGAACAAAAAAATCATTAAAATTCTATGAACAAAATTAATTACACAATCTAAATATCACCCAAAAAAATCTATTAACAATAATATCACCAAACACGCATATTCAATAATAATATCACCAAAAAAATCTATTAACAGAAAAATATATTAATTCAACTAGTTCAACTAAGCATTTACTAAAAATAAACTAGTTATATTAATTCAACTAGTTCAACTAATTAAGCATTTAGTAAAAATAAACTAGTTCTATATATTAATTCAACAAGTTCAACTAATTAAGCATCTTCTAAAAATAAACTAGTTCTATATATTAATTCAACAAGTTCAACTAATTAAGCATCTTTTAAAAATAAACTAGTTGATCTATATATTAATTCAACTAGTTCAACTAAGCATTATATTTACTAAAAATAAACAAGTTATTATATTAATTCATCGATGTTAACATTTCTAATTAACATTCTAAAAATAAACTAGATAATTCTAATTCATCTAAACATTATATATAGAAAACAGAAAATAAGTAAAAAAATATGTGTGTGTGTGTGTATACGTGTGTGTGTGTGTGTGTTTGTGTGTACGTGTCTGTGTGTATGTGTGTGTGTATGCGTGTGTGTGTAGTGTGTGTGTATGCGTGTGTGTGTGTGTCTGTGTGTGTGTGTGTGTAGTGTGTGTGTGTGTGTGTATGTGTGTATGCATGTGTACGTATATAGGGCGCGTACGGGTGGCGCGGGGTAGCGACGACGGGCGGCGGGGGCCGGGGACGGCGACGAGACGGGCGGCGGCGGCCGGGGACTGCGACTGAGATCGCCGGCGGCGGCGATATGGCGACGAGACGGGCGTGCGGCGGGCCGGGGGCGCGCGGCGACGACGACGACGGGCGGCAGGGGCGGCGAGGGCGACGGCAGGGCGGCGCGGCGGCGTCGGCGAGATCAAGCGAGACTCTCTCTCGCGCGAGAAAAGTGGAACGAAGTGGCGACGATAAGTGATTTTTCGTAAGTGCCATATATATAGGGGGAGCCTTTAGTACCGGTTGGAGCCACCAACCGGTACTAAAGGCCAATTTTGGCCAGCCCAAGAGGCGGGAAATGAGGCCCTTTAGTACCGGTTGGTGGCTCCAACCGGTACTAAAGGTCAACGCATTAGTACCGGTTGGAGCCACCAACCGGTACTAAAGGCCGTGCGCTGCCACCCGCGGTGCGCTATGTTTAGTCCCACCTCGCCGAGCGAAGGGCAGCCGCACTGGTTTATAAACCCAGCCGCGGCTGCCCTTTCGAACTCTTCTATATAGCAGGCTTCTGGGCCTAACTATGGCGCGCTGCCCGGTGAGCCTCCTGGACCTTCTGGGCCTGCATTTGCACACCCTAGGTCTTGTAGGCCCACCGGGCAGCGCCCCAACATTTTTTTTAATTTTTTTTCTTTTCTGCATTATTTATTTTCTTCTATTTATTTTTGAGTAATTTTTTACATAGTTATTTTTTTTCTGCATTATTTATCTTGTCGGCCCACCGGGCAGTGCCCCAACATTTTTTTTTAATTTTTTTGCTTTTCTGCATTATTTATTTTCTTCTATTCATTTTTGAGTAATTTTTTTATATAGTTATTTCTTTTCTGCTTTATTTTTTTCTTCTATTTATTTCTGAGTAGTTTTTTTTGCCGTATTTAGTTTCTTTGTGAATATTTTTGCTTTATATTAGTTTTTTTCTTTTCTGCATTATTTATTTTCTTCTATTTATTTTGGAGTAATTTTTTTATATAGTTATTTCTTTTCTGCTTTATTTTTTTCTTTTATTTATTTCTGAGTAGTTTTTTTTGCCGTATTTAGTTTCTTTGTGAATATTTTTGCTTTATATTAGTTTTTTTTCTTTTCTGCATTATTTATTTTCTTCTATTTATTTTTGAGTAATTTTTTATATAGTTATTTCTTTTCTGCTTTATTTTTTTCTTCTATTTATTTCTGAGTAGTTTTTTTGCCGTATTTAGTTTCTTTGTGAATATTTTTGCTTTATATTAGTTTTTTCTTTTCTGCATTATTTATTTTCTTCTATTTATTTTTGAGTAATTTTTTTATATAGTTATTTCTTTTCTGCTTTATTTTTTTCTTCTATTTATTTCTGAGTAGTTTTTTTGCCGTATTTAGTTTCTTTGTGAATATTTTTGCTTTATATTAGTTTTTTTCTTTTCTGCATTATTTATTTTCTTCTATTTATTTTTGAGTAATTTTTTTCTATAGTTATTTCTTTTCTGCTTTATTTTCTTCTTCTTCTTCTTCTTCTTCTTCTTCTTCTTCTTCTTCTTCTTCTTCCTCTTCCTCTTCTTATTCTCCTTCTCCTTCTCCTTCTCCTTCTCCTTCTTCTTCTTCTTCTTCTTCTTCTTCTTCCACTTCCTCTTCTTATTCTTCTTCTCCTTCTCCTTCTCCTTCTTCTTCTTCTTCTTCTTCTTCTTCTTCTTCTTCTTCTTCTTCTCCTTCTTCTTCCTCTTCTTATTCTTCTTCTCCTTCTTCTTCCTCCTCCATCTTCTTCCTCTTCTTCTTCTTCTTCTCCTTCTTCTTCCTCTTCTCCTTCTTCTCCTTCTTCCTCCTCCTCCTCCTCTTCTTCTTCTTCTTCTTCTTCTTCCTCTTCTTCTTCTTCTTCCTCCTCTTCTTATTCTTATTCTCCTTCTCCTTCTCCTTCTTCTTCTTCTTCTTCTTCTTCTTCTTCTCCTTCTTCTTCCTCTTCTTATTCTTCTTCTCCTTCTTCTTCCTCCTCCTTCTTCTTCCTCTTCTTCTTCCTCTTCTCCTTCTTCTTCCTCTTCTCCTTCTTCTCCTTCTTCCTCCTCCTCTTCTTCTTCTTCTTCTTCTTCTTCCTCTTCTTCTTCTTCTTCTTCTCCTCCTCCTCCTCCTCCTTCTTCTTCTTCTTCTTCTTCTTCTTCTTCTTCTTCTTCTTCTTCTTCTTCTTCTTCTTCTTCTTCTTCCTCTTCCTCTTCCTCTTCTTCTTCTTCTTCTTCTTCTTCTTCCTCTTCTTCTTCTCCTCCTTCCTTTTGCCATAACAGAAGAAGTCCGGAGTTGTAATAAGTTATTAAAAATAAAAAATAGGTGCAATGCTCGTTAATTTGCTTCAAGCGTTTTGGAATAGTGTAAACTACACTGCGCGTAGCTCCGTGCAATCTACCATATTCCTAAAGGCTTGAAGCTAAGCAACGTGAGCATTGAGCCTCTTCTTCATCGTCTCTGCACCCAGGGCTTATAAACCGCTCCTACTCCCTCTCTCTTGGCGAGGTGGGACTAAAAGGTGGTGCGCTGCCTGCACAAAATTTAATTAGTGTCATTTAGCTCAAAACAAATCATTAAATGCATGAAAAATATCAAATAAAGGCAGAAATGGTTGAAAGTTGATGACGTCGCTTTCAATGATGCATACTGAATGCACAAAAAGTTTGGAGTTGTAATAAGTTTAAAAAAATGAAATGCCTTTGTAACAAATGAGTTTAATTTCGTCAGAAACCTGAATACTTCGAAAGAGATTGTCCAGTTTGTAAACGAAGTGCATCCAGTTTTTGCCGTAACCCTCTCTACTTTTTTGAACAATCTATGTGGGTGAAATGATGATACCATGCCAAGTTTCAACTTTTTCAGAGTTCATTTGTAATGCTTTTCAATTTCCAGGTCATTTAGTTCTCAAAACAAATCATTGAATGCATGAAAAATAGCAAATGAAGGCAGAAATGGTTGAAAGTTGATGGCGTCGCTTTGAATGGTGCATACTGAATGCACAAAAAGTCTGGAGTTGTAATAAGTTTAAAAAAATGAAATGCCTTTGTAACAGATGAGTTTAATTTCGTCAGAAACTTGAATACTTCGAAATAGATTGTCCAGTTGGTAAACGAAGTGCATCCAGTTTTTGCCGTAACCCTCTCTACATTTTTGAACAATCTATGTGGGTGAAATGATGATACCATGCCAAGTTTCAACTTTTTCAGAGTTCATTTGTAGTGCTTTTCAATTTTCAGGTCATTTAGTTCTCAAAACAAATCATTGAATGCATGAAAAATAGCAAATGAAGGCAGAAATGGTTGAAAGTTGATGGCGTCGCTTTGAATGGTGCATACTGAACGCAAAAAATATAAGAGCATTTACATCACGATCTTATATTTTTTAGAGTCTAAACTGTCAATATGATCTTATAACATCAAAAATACTTTGATCATCAATGATCTTTGTGTGTACAATCTGAATTGTCAATATGAGTCATCAACGATTTATAAATCGATGAAGACTCATATTGCGGCCACAAATTCTACACATAGAGTTTAATGAAGACCAAATGCTTGTGATAGTTTGAGAAATAACATATTTAAGGTGGTAAAAGGCTTGCTAGGGGAGCGAGGTGGGACTAAAAACAGCTTGCCATAACCTCATTAGTACTGGTTCGTGGTACGAACCGGCACTAAATGGTGATGGTGGGGCCATAGCCTGACCGCAGGCTGACACATCCCTTTTAGTACCGGTTCGTGACATGAACCGGTACTAAAGGTTCGCCACGAATCGGTGCTATTGTACACATTAGTGCCGGCTGAAATTCAAACCGGCACTATTGGGCTTCACGTATGACCCTTTTTCTACTAGTGAAGCATGACTTGAGGTGGTGTGGCAGGTCTTCGAAGGCTAGTGCCCATAGGCATCTGATTGGCTGACCCTTGGACTCCTCCAGTTGCTCGAGCACTTCGTTCCATTCATGACCAAAATTCTTGGTCCGAAGGAGCCCGCTGAGCACAACAATTGCTAATGGAAGGCCTGCCGATATCTTGAGAGTCCTTTCGGATAAATTACTCATTGCGCGGGGGCGAATACCATTTCCTCTGAAACCAAAAGCTCGTCGGTAGAACAACTTCAGAATGTCCTTGGTGCCACCGGTGCTGCCAAGAGGTTGCAGAACAATAGGTGCGGTTTACTTGACACTGGGTTTAATTTCCTTCACTTTGAGCTGTGTGGTGAGAAGGATTCGGCTTCTGGGGTTGTCATCTGGCAGCAAGCTGACTAAAGAGTTCCAGTCACTAATGTCCACCAGGCCATCGAGCACCACCAAATAATTGTGCTCATGTTTTCTCAGAAGTTGTTGAAGTTTACCACTGGCGTCTCCATCCCCATGTTGCAGGTCTTCAGGGACCTGCTTGCGGACCTGCTCGTACATCATCTCGAGGTACTTCTCGAACCGGATGCACGGCGGAAGGCTTATCCAGGCGCGCACCTTGAAGTGTTCCCTCACAGCACGGTCATTGTACAACTTCCTGGCCAGTGTCGTCTTACCAATGCCGCTTGGTCCAACGATGGAGATGACAGCTCGACGTTCTATCTTGCTCTGCTCCTCTAGGATGTGTGTTTTTAGGGCCGCAAATTCTTCCCCCCTCAACTCGATGGCGTTGTCAGCTTCAATATCCCTGCATTTACACAAACAATCGATGTTATATGGTACCCCATTGTTTGTTTGTAGGATGCTAAAACTAGCCGCATTGTCAGGCAATGACAAGGCTAGATGCTAAAAAATACATACTTTTATTTTGAGAAGACTTGTATATTTGATATACAGTTCTAATGTCCATGCCAATGTAATTATTATATTTTTTTACGCAAATGTTATAGTTGTATTATCTGTATATCCAATTAATCTGCACCGTTATAACATACTCCATCAAAATTAGCGGTGTATATCTTTCTATTTGTCTCAATTGTTCAGATAATTTATCTGTTAGGTGCATCTTATTTTTGAATCAGTACGATTTGTTACTCACTGGCCTCAGAAGTGGTGATTTTGCTGTTATTTTTGCCAAAACTGACGTTATGAGTAATTTACTCGCCTTCACAACATGGTAGGTGCTGGGAGGATTTTCTTCTCTAGTTTTATTGTGGATGTAATTTTCCGTACGTATACTCTACACACATTTTTGGTGCTGGCTGGGTTGTAGTCTCCTTCTTTTTTGACTCAAACAAGATGTAAGTATAGCTGTTTATTTTTACCTGGCTAGATCCAAGAGTAGTTGCATGCATGAGGCACTTGCAGGAGTTGGTTTTACGTTCCTGCGACATGCATGCAGATGCAGGTCCAGGGAGCACGTCCGTATGTCTGGTGGGCTGGACATCAAGTGTTCCACGTGGGCATTGTCATCACGTGTACTGCGTGCCGACAGCCGGCAACCGTTACTGAGGGCATCTCCAGCCGTTCGGCCCCCTAGGGCGCCTAAATAGAGCGGCCTGGGGGCGTGCCGGCGCTAGTTCGGCCCCTGGGGGCGAGCTAGCTCCCAGTCACGCCCCCACGCGCCGGCCTCAGGATGCGGGAAATTCAAACTTGGTCGTTCCCGCTCTCAAAAGACGCGCAAATCCGGCGATCGGACGTAGTCTGGCGTTACAAAAAACAGAGCGCCGCCGCCTCGGCGGGGTCGGTTCACTCGGCGGGGTTGGTTCCAGGCGTTGGCGGAGTCGGCGTGCGCGAGCTCGGCGGTGTCGGAGCTGCTTCAGTGCTGGGCTGCGTCGGCGCGGCTTCGACACTGCTGGGTGGCATAGAGGTGTCGCTCGGGCTTGGCGTCCGTGTGGTCGTGGGCGTCGTCGGCGTCGTCGGCGTTGCCGTCGGCAGCTCGTTCAGGATGAGGCCGCGCTGCATCAGGTACCACACCTTGAGCTTCTCGTCATTGCTCTAGAGCATGTCCGCCCCGCCCATCAAAAAAGCCATGTCGGTGTTCCTCTTCTTCGCGGCGACGTTCGTCCGGAGCAGGTCGAGCTTGATGGCGTTGTTCTTCATTAGCGCCGACCACCGCGCCTCGGTCTTCTCTTCGCGTAGGACGGCCCGGGCCTGGGCGTCGGCGAGGCAATGCTCGATGGACTCCTGCACTGGCGCGGTTGCCGCGTCGGCGTTTTCCCCTTCTTTGCCAATTTATGGCCATCCAGCCGCCCCTCTGACGCGCCCGGAGTCGTCGTGTCCGGCTTGTATGTCTCCTTGGCCTTGTCGAGGGCACGTCGGACTTCCGCCCACTTCTCGCACTTGTCAATGCGCTTGTAGACGTGGAGGTGTTTGAAGTCGGCGTCTTGGTTGTCGCCCCGATACATGGCGAACATATGCAGCAGCTGCGCGGAGGGACGAACAGTTGGCGGGCGGCGGGCGTACCTGATCCTCAACGCTGGCGCCACTCTCCGGGCGAGCCGCGACCTCCTCGACGATTCCATGCCATTTGTTGCACGCCAACTGAATACGCCCCCAATGGTTCGCCATCGCCTTGGAGCCGCGCTGCATGTAGACGCCTTTGAAGTAGGGGTCGAAGAGCTTCCGCTCGTCGAACTCGGCCTTAATGCGGTCCCAGTACGTCTCGAAGCTCTGGTTCGCGCCGGTGGTCGGGTCGAGGCAGACGACTTTTCATGCTTCGGCGAGGCATTCCTCCTCCTTGGACGTCCACTTGATGCGCGGTTCGCCCGACCTAGCCGCCCGCTTCTTCTTCTTCTGGCGCCCCTTCGTTGGAACAGGAGTCGGCTCCTCCTCCTCCTCCTCCTCGTCCTCCTCCTCCTCCTCGGGTTCCTGCGCGTCGTCGCCGTAGACGTAGCCGAGCTTGGCCTCCATGTCGCCGCTGAGGTCCACTACCTCGTCCTGGGTGGCGAACCCGGGAGACGAGGCGGCCGCGGCCGATCCTGTCGCGATGATGTCGTCCATGTTGGCTCCCGTGTCGTCGGCGTCGCCGAGGTGCGAGAAGGGTAGCGGTCCACGGTAGAGATGGGGCGTCGGTGTGGACGCGTAGGCGGCGGGCGGCGAGTAGTTGTATGGAGGGTACTGCACGCCGACGAAGGCGGGCGAGGGCGTGCGCGTAGCGGGGTGACCATGAGGGAAGGTCACGTTTGGGTTGAACCCACCGTGCGCGTCGCCGTCGGCGTAGCCGGGCGACGATGAACCCCATGGAGATCCAGCGCCTTGCTGTCCCCAGGGCGCGTACTGGGCGTGGCTGACGACGGGTGGATTCATCCCCGCCTTGTCGACCGATGAGGAAGACGCCGCCGCGCGCGCCGCGTTGTCGCGGGCCTTCTTGGCTATGGCCCTGTTCCGCCTGTCGGCGGTGACTGCTTCGCGCCGCTGAACTTCCACCCTCCACTCAGCGTTCGACAGGCCCGGTGGCTTCGATGGCGGCGCCCTCAGCTTCCTCTGCTTCGGCTGGGTCACGGCGCCAGTCGCGGTTGCCGCCGTTCGCGGCATGGAGTACTTCTTCGGCGGCATGGCGGCGGAAGGCGAGCGGGAGGGGGTTTGGCGGAAGAAAGGGAGAGAATGGCGGGAGGAAGGCGAGCGAGCGGGAGAGAAGCGAGAAAAGCATCAAGAAACGGCGGGAAAAGGCCCTCGGATCGCCTCCAGTGCGGGCCCACGCGCCTTTTTCGCTTGCGCCGGCTCCCCAAGCGCCCCCCAGGGCGCCGGGTTCGGCCTAGGTCCGCCGGCACCAGTTTCGGCCCGAGCCGGCGAAAAAAAGGCTTCTGAAAGCGTGACTGGGGCCTTTTTTTGGCGCCGGCGCGGCAAAATCGCCTGGGGAGGGCCTGTTGAGGGCGCGGCTGGAGATGCCCTGACCTGCTATGAAAGGCATCGCCATCTCTTGTTGTACGGTGGAGGTCATAAGGTGAGGTCCAGGCAGTACTACAACTCGTATAGTTTTTCCTATCACTCCCTTTAAACTAATATAAGACACTTCAGGTCACGACTAGTACTTAGTTACTCGGTTGTTCCTTCAAACACTTATTTGTATTTCATGCTTCTGAATGAGTAATCCTAATTATATTGGCTCTCTGAGAGGGCGTGACGGCAGTTACATTGGCGTATTATATAGTCCGCGTCATCCTCGATTGTGCCTAATTAACGATGGAGCTACATAATTAATTTTTTTCTTTTTGTTTTGTTTCTTTCTTTAATACTCTAGTTTTGTTTTAAGCCATGAGTTTTTTCTTTTGAAATAGTACAACGGCCCCCGCAACATCTTTACTTGGGCCAAAATGTTAAGTGTTTGTCTTTTTCTATCTCATTGCCGAAAAAGGGTTTCCCCCGCTTTGTATACAAAGCAACCAACCGAGCAATACAAAGATAGGTGCTGGGACGGAAGCAACACAGTCACGCCCAAAAGAAAACGGCAGAGAAAGGGCAAAAGAAACAAATGCCGACAACGGCGGATCAACAAAAAAACGAAGAAGCCTCGCGATCGCTGCGCCCACCGGGATCCGAAGCGCCGGCACCTATCAACACCTCCAAGAAGGATCGCGATGATGACAACGCTGCTGCCAAGGGTTTCCCCCGGTACACGACGAGGCGAAAGGAATGGTAGCCCCCGACGCCCTCCCGAAAGGTCAGGTGGCACCCACAAGCGCCACCGCGCCGGTGTCGGCCACGCCGACAGGGGTTTCCCCCAATCCCAACCCGCACCTCGGGCGCTCCGGAGCCTTCAACCAAACCAACCACCACCCAGCGCCAACACGGTCAGGAGACCCCCACGCCGTCTCACCACGGCAACACGGGGTGAGGACAACACGGCGAAGAATCAGAGCCGGGACTAGGGCGTCAGCACCGTTGGCATGCGGGAGGGCCCCACTCCACCGTCCGCGACGGTAGCCGTCCAGACGCAATAGCAGGAGCACACCAGGCCCATGGGCCCACAGGCCCGGCCGAACCCTCGTGGGCTCGTAAAGCTCCCGCCTTCGCGCTGCTGCCGGCACGCCATCGACGCCGCTGCCCCGAATCCGAGCCGCTCCTCCTCCTCACCGCGCCGCAGACAACGAGGCCACGCCGAAGAGCCGGCTCGCTAGAACCCAGATGAGGCTCACCGGGCCCAGATCTGGGCCGGGGGCACGACGACGGCCACCCAGCGTCACCACGCCGCCCCGCCGCCAAGGAGCGGCGCCGACACCACGCCTGCCGCCGGCCGCCACCGCAGGGCCGCTGGACCGCAGCAAGGCCGAGTTGCACCGCCGCCGCCTCCCAGCCCCGGGAAGGGAGCGCGCACACGCGGGGACGAGAAGGCCCGCCGCCGCCGGCACCACCCGGGCCAGCGGCGGCCGGCACCACCCGGGCCAGCGCCGGGGGCGCCCGCCGGCGGCGGCGGGGGGAGAGACAGGGGAAGGGGGCCGAGGAAGAGGAGCTCGAGCTCCGCCCCGGCCACCTCCCAGGGAGGCGACGCGAGGCGGACAGGAAGGGGGAGGGGGGAGGGGCGGAAGGGGGCGGAGGGGGCGCGAGGCCGAGGGTCGGCGGCGGCGGGAGGGGAGGACGGGGAAACCCTAGTCGCGAGACCGCTCTGCTCTCCCCTCTTTCTATCTCATTTAGACATTCTACTCCCATTTACCACGTTCATAGCACAATGTATGGAATTTTAAAGTTGATGTTTTTGAAACGTGCATTTTGACTTTTATTTTCCATGCGTGCGTGCAAGAGAGACACGAGGCGAGGCGATGCAAGGATGGGTGGAAGAACGGGTTTCGGCTTGTGTTAGTGTTCTGACTGAAACATGGACCATGTTACAATCCAGACCGAGATCTCACACGAACACGTGTCATGCGCCCGAGGTGGGAGACGAGGCGACGATAATCAGTCGGGTGAGCCATAATGTTTCCTTTATAATAAATAATAAAAAATAATTGTGGATTTAAACCAAAAATCTAATGATTTTGATTCCTTTTTTAATAATCTATTTATTTAGCTAGCCATCAAGCTGCACTGAAACCCAAACTAATTAGCACCTTGCGTGCCCGGCCCCGCTAGATCAGTTGATGTATGCTCTTAGCATAGAACTACAACTCCACGTTCATTTGTCATTTCTTGCATGCCAATAAGGAGTAATCTGTTTTTGTTTATTTTGGACCTCCTCGCATTGCTCTTCCTTGCATGTATAATTGTGTAAATATTAAAAAAAACAAATAAATTACTAGCACAAACTAAAGCTTTTGATTCCATAGCAATGCTCTCTCGATTGTTTATGATTTGGTTACATACAATTATCAATATCTAACAGTTTTGCTATGACTATGTAGATTTTTGGAATATGATCTATTTGGATGTAATTGTATAGATTTAAGGTACAAGATCAATTTACATACAGTAATAGAGATTTAGCTGTTACGATCTATTTAGGTGCAATTATGAAGTTCAAAAGGCCATGTAACCTATTTATACACGATTGTATAGATTTAATGGGTATGATCCTTTAGGTATATATGATTATGTAGATCTAACGGTTGCGATCCACTTATAAAGAGATAGTTCACAAGATCGATGCACTAGATGTTATGTTTATTTGTGGAGTATGAAATTGTAATTATAATTGCACTAGATGCACAAGATCGATGCATTCTGCTTTTTGTATATAATAGATAGATACAAATAATAGAGGCAGTACTGGTACTTCAACTATTCTGGAATGGAGGTAGCAGTAGAGAGGACAAAGAAAATGACCGGCGATGATTGCATACCAGTAAGCATCGGCGGCATCAATGGAGGACGCGCTCCATATCTCAGCCGGGGAGCTTTGGATCTGATACGTTTCCTTGATCTCACCGATTTCCTTGATCCTTCCGTTGATCTTTGTTATCTCCCTTGACAGGCCATGCCTTGCAGCAATCTGCCCACCCCAGAAACACATCATCTTTGCTAACCCGAGAAACTTACTGCTCCTAATCAAGATTAGCCGACTGGTAATTATTTAATTACCTGCATGGCGAGCCCGCTTAGCAGTGTGAGAGCCGAGTGGTACCAGGAGTGGCCCCGCCTGGCCTTGAACTGGAAGGCCTCCACCTTGAGATGGAACTCGTCGACGGCGTCCTCCACCTCGAAGGCCACCTCCCGGGTCTCCTGCGCCCACAGCAGCAGCAGCTCGCTGGCGCGGCCGCGCCGCTGCTGGTCGGCGCGCGGCCAAGCGCCTCCAGGTACACCAGCCGCCGGCGCAGCTCCCGGATCTGCTCGTCCACCTGGACCAGCGCCGTCGCCTCCGCCGACGCCACCTCTCCCAGCTTCGACAGCACGCCCGTCACCCCGGCGTCCACCATGCCCTCTGCCTCTGCCTTCTAGTCTACTGCCAAGATAGGTAGGCTATATCCGTTGTGAAATGAGAGATACTACGCGGCATGCCGACGAACTTTATAAGCTACGCCGTCCAATGGCATGGCGCCACGCCAACCTGCTATGCCGGTATATCCTTACTATACTACGTTACAAATCCTTTTGTATCAAGTTTGAGTTGCATATACACCGCCTGGAATAAGTGGTTAGCTATCAGGCCCGTACCAGAAGCATGTGCAGGGTGTGCACCTGCACAGGGCCTCCAGATCGTAGGGGCCCCAAATTTGGCTGAGTACAAGTGCTAATTGAAACCCCTAAAAAACAAGTGCTAATTAAAGTTTTTGTGAGATAATCATGTACTACGTCTACCAGACTCCATCTTGTGTATGCCCCCCTTCTCTCTCCTCTTCAAATTTGTGGATACTCCTAGATTCTTCAATCTCCGTCTTCTACCAGTTAATTTTTTGCAGTTCCCGAATGAACCAAGCAATGGGTAGCTACTGTCAACCATTGTGAATACTCATGAACGGGAAACAATATTTTTAAGGGGGTTGGGAAATAGTTGAAGATTATGTATACTCTTAAATTTTCAAAATAGATAGTGATATTCTTGGATATTTTGCAGTTTGTAACGAGTAACTTTGCCTGCTAATTTGTGTTTGAATACGAAGTAGGTAATTATGAAAAAATAAGTTTCCATGTCAAACCTATTGGCATAATTTTTTGAACAAATGCAACAATTTTATTAGGGGATAGTGTCAAAACTAGAGAAATTTGACTCCATATTATGTTTGATATTTGGGAATGGAGATAGGTATATTACCAAAAAACGCAAAAGGAGATGCCACTTTTCTGCGAAAATTGAAGGCATTCAAAGTTTGAGATTCACTTTTTCATCGGATATAATTTCTGGAAAATTATATTAACATTGTGCTCTATATAATTTGTTCCAAGTAATAAATTATATTATATATAAGGCCTGATTTTCAATTTTGCACAGGGCCTCTAAATCCCTAGGAACGGCCCTGTTAGCTATCTCAAAAAGTTTGAGTTGCATACCACGTGTTCCGTGTGCAAAGTTACGATTCCTTAATCCATGCTAAGAGTGATTAATACATGGCAATCACTTGATTAATCTTGTATACTTCCTCCGTCTAGATGTGTAAGTCATCTTAGACTACCCACAATGAAAGTAACATAGATGGTAACACTACACATCTCTATCGATGATGTGGCGAGTAATTAATGAGGAAAAAGAGGCATGTGGTAATATAGATAGTTACTGTAACATGACTTACCAAGAAAATATGACTAGCTGGGAGAGGTTGGGAGTAACATATATGGTAGCACTACACATCCCCATTATGAAGGTAGTAACATAGACTAGTAACATATGCATGTTACTAGTCTAAGTTACTCCCCACTATGATTGTTGTGCACCATGACTAAGGCGAAGGGAAAAATGAGAGAATTTAATACTTATTTGCTAATTAATAGTATTGCATGCAATAAACCCACCACTGTATGTCGTGTTTGGAAGTCTCAAGTTATTGAAATCATACACGCCCCACATCTCTTATTGGTTGATTCCTTTATTTATGTCAAAAAATAAGAAACGAGGTGAAAGTTATTGCAACACGTCTAAATGAATTGAGATTATTTGATTTTCGTAAGATGACTTATACACCTAGACATAGATAGTAGTTATGTTGTTTTTAGCAACATTAGTTATGTGTGCGGGGACCCAGGTCGCATGCACACATAATACCCAACATAACTGCATCGCGAGATGCTACAGGATACCCAACGAATCCTCTCTCAAAAGATGATCTGTCTACTGGCTCGCTGCCATGATGCCAACCTATCTGTGGCACCAATCATGCTTTTCTAGACTTAGATCACCGCATTTTTTTCCATGAACAGTAAATTCGAAAAGTATCAAAAATTGTCTGATGTGTTTGGCCTCTGAGATGCTCGAGTGCGCTGTGAGGGTGGAAAATTTCATGAACAAATGACATTCGAGGAGCTATAGATAAGAAGAAAAAAACAAAATTTAGCCCTGAGAGAAACTTCAAAAAATGGCACTTTTTGGAGACCTGGTTTTGGTTTTGTTGCCTAGAGCTCCTTGAATGTCATTTCACCTCGAAAGTGTGCACGCTCTTAGAGCAACTCCAACGGGCCGACCCAAACGGACAATGATTTTGTTCGCTTTTTATCCGTTTGGGTCGGCCGCCCGTCCGGGGGCCGTCCTGTTTTAGATTTGGGTCGGCAGTGCGCCCAACGTGCCGACCCATATCTGCCGGTGTGGCCGGCTGGGCGCCCTATTTCAACAAATAGCTCATTTTTGCATTGCTTTTGCATTCAAACATATAGTCAAATGACATAGTTTCAACCGAATAAAATAGCATAGTTTTACAAGCCGAATACAAGTAAAAATGTCTCACATAGTTTTGCAAGCCGAATAGAGAAGATACATCTATTGTTTGCCAACATGAGCCCACATATGCTCAACCAAATCATTTTGCAGTTGCACTTGAGTTTCCCAATCACACATGTCATGATGGAATTGGGTGAACTGTTCAAACATTGCCGCTCCTCCATGCTCAGACACAACATTCTCACCCTGAAACTGAAACCCTTGATTGTACAGATGTTTCGGGTGCTCATCTTCTACGATCATATTGTGCATGATCACACAAGCAGTCATCACCTCCCATAGTTTCTGCGTGTTCTAGGTATCAGCAGGATACCGAATGATGCCCCATCGAGATTGCAAAACACCAAAGGCACGCTCGACATCCTTCCTAGCACTCTCTTGCTCTTGGGCAAATCTTTTTCTCTTCTCTCCGACAGGGTTGGGATTGTTTTAACAATAGTGGTCCACTGAGGATAGATACCGTCACTCAGGTAGTATCCTTTGTCGTAGTTGTGACCGTTGACAGTAAAGTTCACTAGCGGGCTGTTGCCTTCGGCTAGCCTAGCAAACACCGGTGAGCGCTGAAGCACGTTGATATCATTGTGTGATCCGGCCATGCCAAAGAAAGAGTACCAGATCCAGAGATCTTGAGATGCCACGACCTCTAGTATGACAGTGCAAGCCCTGACATGACCCTTAACTGCCCTTGCCAAGCAGAAGGGCAGTTCTTCCACTTCCAGTGCTTACAGTCTATGCTGCCAAGTATCCCAGGGAAGCCCCTGCTGGCATTCATCGCCAACAAACGGGCTATATATTCGGGAGTCGGCTCTCTCAAGTACTCAGGGCCAAACACAACAATAACAGCCTTGCAGAACTTATACAGCGACTCTAGGCATGTAGACTCGCTCATACGGACATACTCACCAATGAGATCACCGGGCACTCCGTATGCAAGCATTCAGATTGCGGCAGTGCCTTTCTGATAAGAGGAGAAACCAATCTTTCCAACGGCATCCTCTTTGCACTCAAAGTAGTCACCGTAGCCGACCAACTCCTCTCTAATACGGTTGAAAAGGTGCCTACTCATACGGAAACGGAAGCGGAATTTCTGATGTTTGAACAACGGATTTTTTGTATCAAAGTAGTACTTCCAAATAAGGAGATGTCCGCTCTCTCGGTTGCGATTCAACGCCCGAAGGTGGCCCGGAATGGATCCATGGAACAACTGTCGCTGTCTATTGAGGTGGTGACGGACCAACACGGCAGCCAATATCTCCTCCTCGTCATCGGACGACGAATCGTCGGAGTCGTAAAGAAAATTGTGAAAAAAGAACTCGTTGGCGGAGTCCATTTTGTACCTTGGCAAACTGTCAAACAACTTGCAGGCGTCAACGAAGAAGACGGCCGGTGAACGGAGTCGCGGCGGGCACGGACCAGCTAGCTGCCCAGTCGGCGTCTGACGAGCGGGCTGGCGTCCGAGGAGCGTGTCGATGAGGATCTGGCCGGGGCGACGAGGCGGCTTCTTGGTCACGGTTGCGGCTGTGTCGGGGGGGGGGGGGGGGGGGGAGGAGGAGGAGCGGGGGTGGGAAGCAGTCGGTTCCCCGGTGGCAAGACGGTGGTGGCAGGTGACGTGGGAGGTGCCGGCGTTGCTGAGCGGATGTTTCGACACCGGTAGCTGGCAGAGTCACCGAAAAAAATGGGCGGCAGCGTCGGCGACGAAGAAGGCGAGCGAGGGTTGCTGTTGGATGAGGGGAGGCCAATGTGCCACCGACCAGCGGGCCCGGGAGAGGAGAAGGCGAGCGCACGCGCGTCCGTCTCGTGTCTGCGCCGACGTAAATCCGGCTAAAAAATGAGACTGGAATGAGTCGCTCGCGGACCAAAAGCGGAGATGCGTCCGTTTGGTCGGCGCGTTGGGCCGACTTTTGTGTCCGCGCCGATCCGCGCCGACCCAAACGGACTCCAGCGGACGAAATGGGTCGTCCCGTTGGAGTTGCTCTTAGTGTACTCGAGCATCTTGTAAGTAAAAAAACTCAGATTATTTGAACTCTTTTGCTATTGTTTTTGATTTACTGCTCACCCACGGATTACCGTAGTTTACCATCTCACAAGCGAGCACTCTGTGTTATCTCATAGCAATTAACTCCTGGGCGGGTTAATACATGGATTTTGAATGTCATTGTCGAGAGGCTATTAATCTTGACGTGGTGATTGAATAAGAAAGGGGACCGGAAACCATGTGTGAAATGAGGAGACGCGCAGCACAACACTTGTTGCTTTGGATCTGGATCTGAACAAGTTCTGAACCTTCAACATGTCTGCCACCCAGAGCAGCTGTGAGTTAGTTTCTTCGGAAACGCCTCGAAGAAGAACAGCGACACTCGTGGGCGCAGTCACTATTAGCCATGCTCTAATATGGCAGTGCACCATGCCACCATGTGGGGCCCAGTAGCAGCAGGGGGCACGGGCAAAGCTTTGCTAGACACTACGTGGGGCACCAATCACTGATGCCCGTGCCCCCTGCTTTCTTCCTTCAGAAAAATTTCTTCTAACTTCCCAACTCGTGTTTTGCCTGTTTTGTGAACAATTTTCGATCTCCTTGTTTGCAGCTCCGTTTCCAAAACTTTTTGGAAGGATTGCTCCTTGTTATGTGACTACTCCATTGGTTCAAGTAATTTTTTTTCTCTAGTGGCTTATACTTTGCTTATTTTTCTGCTGTAGGCCGGTGACCTTGAATATGAGTTTGCATGTCAAATTTGATGAATTTTTTTCTGCATCGATGGTTTTTTTTTTGTTTTGATGAACATTTCTTGAATTGATGAACATTTTGTTGAACCAGCAATTTTTTTAAATCGATGAACATCTTGTGATTCGGTGTATATTTTTTGAAATTCATGAACAAAATTTCTTCTTAAGGAACATTTTCAGGATTCATAAATATTTTTTTGAATCAACGAACTTCTTTTGTAATTCACAATCACTTTTTGATTTTTGTGAACAATTTTATAAAATGTATGAACATTTGGTTCTAATGCTATAACATTTTTCGAATACGCACCCATTTTTTCAAAATCATGAACATTTGTTTTAGTCCATGAACATATTATGATTTCTGGATTTTTTTTACTTTCTAAATTCACACTTTTTCGAAATTTGCATTTTTTTGAAGGCTCCAATTATTTTAACTAATAAAAAATAAGAACAGAAAAGAAAAAATAAAAAAACAAATAGAAAAGAACAAAATAAAAATAGAGGGCATTCAGCCCCGCTCACGGGCCAGACCAATAAGAAGGGCAAGGGGAGTGGGTGCGCGCTGGCTCATTAGTCACGTGCCAAATAGGAGGTCTCATTGCGTACGCTAGATCTAATGATTCATTACAGAGCGAAACGTTTATGAACAACTGTCCGTGCTATTTCTTTCACAAAAAAGTTAATTTATCCTAAAAAGTTATGTATTGGAAAAAAGTCATTTTTCAAAAAACACGAATTAGATAGAGGTTCACGATTTCAAAAAAAGTTCAGCAATTTTTAAAAACAATCAGAAACATGAAAAAATCATAAAATTTGAAAAAAGTACATCAATTTTGAAAAAAAATCTTGGACCTTCAAGAAAAGTTCACATATTTAAAAAAAGGTTCATCAAATTTGAAAAAAGTCAATCAAACTTGAAGAATAGTTCATCGAACTTGACAAAAAGTTCATTGATTTGAAAAATTTAACTGATGTTGAAAAATGTTCATAGATTTGAAAAAATGTTCATCGATCTGAAAATAGTTCATCGATTTTGAAAAGAAGTTTGTTGATTTGAAAAAAAGAAAAAACGTTCATTGATTTAAAATAAAGTTCACAAATTTGGAGATTTTTTTTTCAGAAATTTGAATACAAAAATTCATGCACTTAGCCGAAAAGAAGAAAGAAAGAAAAAGGAAATAAAAACTAGAACAAAACTATTTCCAAGAAAAAAAGGTTTAAAAGGCTCTAAGTAAACACGAACAGGTGGGTTTGGCGAATGATTAGGACAGCGTGAATATAGTTGCTAGATCGGAGGTTCGAATCGCATCGTCGCTAGCAATTTTTTTGCGTTTTTAGAACAGAAAAAAATATGAATATGGGCCAGCCCAGTGCTGCGGGAGGGTATGCGCCCGATTGCGTAAATACCTAAAACTGGCGCTTATGGCGCCATTTAGGATTTGCCCTATTCGGCACTTCAAACGCCCGTTTCGTCGAAAATTGCAAGTGGGCGAGCACCTCCACTCCACTCTGGGCGGCCCATTTGACTTATTTTTCCTGTTCGTTAACTTTATTTTATTTTTTAAAAGGTGCTGCTGACAGGATCAAACTCACGACCTCAGCGTTCGACAGGAAACACAACATCCACCACGCTACCTGATGCACTTGTGCACACTTACTTAGTTTTTTTTCTTTTATTTTGTTCTCCGGTTCGGTTTGCTCTTTTCCTTTTCTTGTTCTTGTTAAGTTTCTTTTTTTTTGTTTCTTGAATACATGTTTTTTTAATTCATGAACCTTTTCTTTAAAATTGATGAACTTTTTTTAAATTAGATGAATTTTTTTTCAATTTCGGTGAAGATTTTCCTATTTCAGTGAACTCTTTTTCTATCTAATTCAATGAAATTATTTTAAAATTCGATGAACTTTTCTAAATATGATGAACTTTTTCTCAAGTCCGAGATTTTTTTTAAAATTTGATGAACTTTTTTCAAATTGATTTTTTTTCAAAATTCATGAATTTTTTTAATTCATACTTTTCCTTTTAAAAAAATTCATGAACATTTTTATCACATGCATGCCGTTGCATGCACCCTCTGAGCCCACATACGTAGAGTCCCCATGTTGATTGTACTTGGGGTATCCCCCGATGTACTTTTCCTATTCCATGAACTCGGCCACGTTCACGAGCACTCCTTCCCCGACTTCCCGACGCTCTTATGCTCTGCCTCTACGAGACCACGCCCACACCGATGCAACTGAGTTCATCTGGCAGTGACCGGTGCCACTAGGCCAGCATCCGAGTCGGCCCGATACCCGGGCCATAGAGGTGGTCAGTCTGAGCCTCGTACGAAGGCTTACCAGAGCACTGACTGAGCCCCAATCCGGCTCGTCGCCGGTGAGTGTTTCACTGGCTTGGTTCTATTTGTGTCAAGCCTAACTCGTGGACAAGGTGTCTCGGAGCAGTCATCACCGCTGTCGTGATTGATAGAAACAGAAGTACATCATATGGATGTACTTCCTCTGTAAAGAAATATAAAAGCATTTAGACTAAATGCTCTTATATTTCTTTACAGAGGGAGTATCAAAATTCGAAACGTGCGAGGATGGCAATTGGGTAGCATCCTGGCGACTCGGAAAGAGCAACGGTGGATTCCATTGTGAAGTCCCACTGTTTGCTTTTTATTTTAATATATGGTGGGTCCTATGAGTAGGAGAAGAGTGTATGTGTGAGTGAACTCAACACCAACTCAAATATTTATAAGTACGAAAGATTTGAAAGGATCTCTACATACAGAAAAAAATGCAAGGGTGAAAGCACAAGTGCTCTTTGGGTGGTTTTGGTAATTAATGTCAACATATCTCTTGTGGGACTAACACTTTTATCTAGTATGTTTCAGACAAGTTCAACAAATGAAGTGGCATGGACTAAAGGATGTGGAACCCCTTCAAGATGCTAAGGACAAAGGATTGATCCAAGCTTCAAAGTTCAAGACTCTACATTTTATATTTTAGTGATCCAAGATCACATTGAGTCTATAGGAAAAGCCAAT
This sequence comes from Triticum timopheevii, assembly GCA_963921465.1. NCBI lineage: Eukaryota > Viridiplantae > Streptophyta > Magnoliopsida > Poales > Poaceae > Triticum > Triticum timopheevii. The sequence goes on from OY997271.1 coordinate 10,535,746, forward strand.
ACTATCAAGAGGGGATGAGGTGTTGCTTAATGGCTTGCTTGCTCAAAGTGCTTAGTGATATGCTCCAAAGCCCGCAACTACTTTTTCACATCCACATATGACCTAAACCAAAAGTCAAACTCGGCCCCACCGATTCTTTCTATCCGACGCCACTGAGTTCAGATGTCATAGCCACTGCCACAAACCCTAGGCAAATCGGTCTCACCGATAGGGATCTCGGTCTCACCGATATGGGATTGTAATCTCTCTGTGTATGTCCATTACCAAAATCGGTCCCACCGAGTTTGTGTAATCGGTCCTATTGAGATTACAATGCAAACTCTCTGTTCCTCTTCGTAACATTTCGGTCTAACCGAGATGAGCGAATCGGTCCCACCGAGTTTGCCTGACCAACTCACCGAGTTGCATGTCGGTCCCACCGAAAATCCTAACAGTCACTAGATTTGCTGAATCGGTCCAACCGAGTTTCTTAATTCGGTCCCACCGAGATTGGTAAGTTGTGTGTAATGGTTAGATTTTGTGTGGAGACTATATATACCCCTCCACCCACTCTTCATTCGTGGAGAGAGCCATCAGAACGAACCTACACTTCCAGCATACATTTTCTGAGAGAACCACCTACTCATGTGTTGAGACCAAGATATTCCATTCCTACCATATGAATCTTGATCTCTAGCCTTCCCCAAATTGCTTTCCACTCAAATCTTCTTTCCACCAAATCCAGATCCTGTGAGAGAGAGTTGAGTGTTGGGGAGACTATCATTTGAAGCACAAGAGCAAGGAGTTCATCATCAACACACCATTTGTTACTTCTTGGAGAGTGGTGTCTCCTAGATTGGCTAGGTGTCACTTGGGAGCCTCCGACAAGATTGTGGAGTTGAACCAAGGAGTTTGTAAGGGCAAGGAGATCGCCTACTTCGTGAAGATCTACCGCTAGTGAGGCAAGTCCTTCGTGGGCGACGGGCATGGTGGGATAGACAAGGTTGCTTCTTCGTGGACCCTTCGTGGGTGGAGACCTCCGTGGACTCGCGCAACCGTTACCCTTCGTGGGTTGAAGTCTCCATCAACGTGGATGTGCGATAGCACCACCTATCGGAACCACGACAAAAACATCTGTGTCTCCAATTGTGTTTGAATTCTCCAAACCCTTCCCTTTACATTCTTGCAAGTTGCATGCTTTACTTTCCGCTGCTCATATACTCTTTGCATGCTTGCTTGTTATGTATTGTGATTGTTAAACTTGTGCCAAAACTCCACTTGAATTTAAAGAAGTTAAAAACTGCAACTTTTGGTATTTAGTGTTTAATCACCCTCCCCCCCCCCCCCCAGACAACTCTTCTCGATCCTTTCAATTGGTATCAGACCTTTGATCTCCATTGCTTTGGTTTAAACACCATTGGAGGAAGATGGATGCGTCTACAATTGGGAGTCTTAGACATAGAGTGCCTATACTTGATGGAGAGTACTTTCATGAGTGGAAAAATGAGATGCTTGTGATTTTCAATGAATGTCATTTGAACAAGTACATTGCTAGCCCTTGTGCACCTCATGTTGATCCTATGCATCCTACCCTTGATGAGTCAATTGACATGATTCGCAATCTTAGAACTGTTGAACTTATCATTAGGGGCTTGCCTAGAAACTTGATTGGATGTTTGCCTACTCTTAAGTGTGCCTACACCATATGCAAATTTCTTGAGGAACCTTTTCCAAATTATTCCTTGAAAAATCTAGATGAAATTCTCCATAAGTCTATTGCCTTGAGTAAGATGAATTCCAATGATCCTATGTTTGGTGATTGTCTATTTGAGCTTACAAACCTTATGCGTGCCAAAGGAGATGTTGGAATTATTAGTGATATTATTTCGGAAGCTATTAAAATTCATAAACAAGATCATTGTCCAACTCACTCTAACGAATCACCCTCTCTAGGATTTGATCCACCACATGACGATCTTGAACATGGATACTATGACGAGGATGATGATAGTGACTTTGATCTTGATGATGCAATGAGACACTTTGGTCTTATGGAAAATCTTCGGGGATATATGGCAGGAGGAAAGGAATGGGTTCTTGATAGTGGATATACCGATCACATGACCGGAGATAAAGATATGTTTCGTGAGCTTGATGAAAACGATGGTCCTCGAAAGTATGTCACTTTTGGTGATAGCTCAAAGGGTAAGGTGGTTGGCCTCGGTAAGGTGGCCATATCACATGATAGCTCCATACAAAATGTCATGCTCGTTGAATCTCTTGGCTACAACTTACTTTCAGTATCTAGACTTGCTGATTTCAGTTTCAATGTCCTATTTACTGAAGTAGATTGCCAAGTGTTTCGTAGAGATAATCATAAAATGGTCTTTACCGGTGTACGTAGAGGTGATCTATACATTGTTGATTTCACTAAAAAGGCTCAACCTAGAACTTGCTTTATTGCTAAATCCTCTAAAGGTTGGTTATGGCATAGACGATTAGGTCATGTTGGCATGCGAAACCTTGACAAGCTTATTAAAGGAAATCATATCCTTGGTGTTAACGATGTCATATTTGATAAGGATAGACTTTGCAGAGCTTGTCAAGCAGGTAAACAGGTTGGAGGAAAGCATCCCGTGAAGAACATCATGACCACAAGGAGGCCACTCGACCTACTTCACATGGATCTTTTTGGTCCCAAGGCCTACAAAAGTCTCGGTGGAAATTCTTTTGGTCTAGTTATAGTTGATGATTTTTCAAGATTTATGTGGGTGTTCTTTCTCGATGATAAATCGCAGGTTCAAAAGATCTTCAAAAACTTCGCTAGGAAGGCCCAAAATCAATTTGAAGTGAAGATCAAGAAGGTTCACAGCGACAATGGAACAGAGTTCAAGAACGCAAATGTGGATACCTTTCTTGACGAAGAAGGTATTTCACCCGACATTTCCTACAATCATAATTCAAAGATTAAACTTGTACATATTCTAGCACAAGTCATGCCAGAATTCACGAAAAAATCGGGCATGACCTTTGCTAAAAAAGGACATATCGAGCGCCTGAAATTTGCCGAAACAGAAATTAATCAACACTCCGGCAAAACATAGGCCACTCGGAGATGTAAACTGAACATGAACGGCCACTTGGGCAACCACATATCCTATTTGAGCAACACCACAAGATATACAAGGATATTTGGCTGGTCTCACCTCGATGTCGGAGGGGGTTGACGAGTGGGACGACGGTGGGGATGTCGGAGGGGGTCGGTGACGGGGACGACGGTGGTCACCTGAAACCATATAAGTTATCACTAATACATCTCGAATAATTGCTTAAACTAAAAAATAACAACAAATATGACATGTTCAACTAGTTTTATTAATTCAACTAGTTCTTACTAAATATAAACTTACTATAAATAGAAAAAAACTAGTTCTTTCTAAAAATAAAGTAGTTCAACTAGTTATATTAATTATCTTACTAAAAATACATTAGTTCTATTAATTCAACTAGTTCAACTAGTTTATTAATTTACTTACTAAACTAGTTCAACTACAACTAAAGTAGTTCAACTACCACTACTACTACTAAAAATCTAGTACTAACTAAGCAACATCTAGTACTAGCTATGAACCCTAAATTAACATCTACTACTACTAAATCTAGTACTAACTAGTGGCAGGGGGTGGGGGGCGACGGAGAGGTAGCTAGGGGCGGCGAGGTCGAGGGCGGTGGGAGGAGGGCTGCCGGCGGAGGAGGGAGGAGGGGCGGCAGCAGGCGGAGGGAGGAGGGCGGCGGCGGAGGAGGGAGGGGTTGCCGCAGGCGGAGGAAGGAGGAGGGAGGAGGGAGGAGGGATGGAAGGAGGAGAGTACCTCGGCGGCGGACGGACGAAGGCGGCGGCGGCGACGACGACGCATGACGACGGTTATCGGCACGCGGGCGAGTGTGAGAGTGTGAGTGAGGGCCGGTCGTGCGCGTGGGGATAAGGTAGGGATAGTTGTAGCGCGTTTGCCAAAACGCGCTACAGCTAATCTGAATAGCAGTAGCGCTTTGCATATAAACCGCTACTGCTAAGTGTAACTATACAAAAAATACGTCAATGCAAAAATACATTGGCCATCAATGATCTTTTTGTGTACAATCTGAATTGTCAATATGAGTCCCCTCCGGTAGGAACCGGAGAGGACTCATATTGCGGCCACAAATTTTAAACATAGAGTTCAGTGAAGACCAACTGGTTGTGGTAGTTTCAGAAATAACATATTTAAGGTGGTAAACACCCTGTTCACGGAGCGAGGTGGGACTAAACTTGTGGGCTGATCTTAGCAGTAGTAGTTTTTCTAGAAGCGCGCTGCTGCTAACTTCTATAGCAGTAGCGCTGTTCTGTACAGAGCGCTACTGCTATAACTAGCGGGGGGGGGGGGGGCGAGGTCATGGCAATTATAGCAGTAGCGCTGTTTGTGGTGGACGCGCTACTGCTATTTTCCTGTCAGCAGCGCATTTTGGTGAAACGCGCTGCTGCTAAATAGCAGTAGCATGGTATTTTGAGGAGCGCTGCTGGTAAGATTCTGTGTATAGACTTTTCCCTAGTAGTGATAAGTTCAACTACATGATCACGATCAACACCACCACCCAAGGTATGTTATTCCATCTTAGAGAAGCTTTACTCCAAGTCATGAGTCAAAGCAACTCGACAAGATGTGAATATATCAAGATGCTTAAACAAAAATGGTAACCCCATTTTGAGCTTAAACGATGAGTATGACCTATGGTCAAGTGATCTCACTTGACTCCTAAGTCAATATACTCTAACATAGGTGAATTTGTCGCCGACCATCTCTAGATGAAGTTTTCTTGTGTTCTTTTCTGTGCTCTTGCATTTGTCTCATGCATATTTGTTTCCCCTTTCAAAAAAAAACTTCATCTAGATTTCTTTTCTTTTCTTTTGTTCAGCATTCCCTGCATCCAATTCATTGCAAATCCTTCAGTTAATCCCTTGCAAATCCTTGTGAGATCTTACTTGTCTAGTGAGCTGAGGTGACAAGCGTTTTCTCTGTGATGAACTCGGTCACACCGGTCTCTGGTTTTCGGTCTAACCGAATTCTTTCGGTGCAACCAAAGCATACCACTTTGTGCCACCGATTTCACTACAGGAAAGACATTTTGCCATTTATTCCCGCATTACTTTTGATCCAGCTCCACTCAATGAATCTTGTCCTCTACAAGCATCACATTTACCTTAGTGCTTTGTGCTGTGACTCAAGGACCAAACCCATTCACGACAAATTCCAGAAGACCCTTCTTGGAAATTGATGTCAAAGGGGGAGAGAGAGATCACATCAAAGCTTGATCATATCTCTAGGGGGGGAGAATACTCAAGGAGAGAGTAATCTTCAAGGATCCCAGATGCTTGGTGTTCAAGAGGAGAGATGCCACATGTCTTCTTGAGGGGAAAGACATGTTCATATGTGTTTATTTGCATCATCTCTATTCATTTGTTTCTTTGAGCTCTGATTTTCTGTTCCCTATCTTCTCCCAGTATCCCATGCTAGATTCAGGGGGAGCAAGACATCTAAGGGAAAGAAATTCTTTAAATTCATTGCACATCTTTACCTTTGGGGACATGTCTATATCCAATGTGATACTTAGTACTCACTCTCTACGTGTCATCCCAGTCTTGGTACCCTTGTGGTTCTTTCGTTTGCTCTGGCTAGTAGGTGCATCTGTGTTATCTAACCTTATTTTCACAGGTTCATTCCATCCTAAGCCAACACAAGACCACAAGGTAAGTATATGCATCACAATCATGTGTATGAGTAATTCTTGCTGATGTACATACTGTGTGCAAGAAGGACTCATGAGCATGAAGGTACATTTCCCACATTCACACCTTTTGCTCTGATGCATATAGCCAAGATACATGTAACACATTGCCTACTCTGTCATGGTTATGCTCTCACATGCTTCTATATTTCATATTCACATGATTGCATACATGTAGGGGGAGCCTATGCTTGTTACATGTCTTTCCAAAGCTTTACTTATTATTCTCTATATCCTTATCTAAAGCTTTGATGTATGTTGCCATCAATTACCAAAAAGGGGGAGAGTGAAAGCACAAGTGCTCCCTGGGTGGTTTTGGTAATTAATGTCAACATATCTCTTGTTGGACTAACACTTTTACCTAGTATGTTTCAGACAAGTTCAACAAATGAAGTGGCATGGACTAAAGGATGTGAAACCCCTTCAAGATGCTAAGGACAAAGGATTGGTTCAAGCTTCAAAGATCAAGACTCTACATTTTATATTTTAGAGATCCAAGATCACATTGAGTCTATAGGAAAAGCCAATACTATCAAGAGGGGATGAGGTGTTGCTTAATGGCTTGTGTCGGTGTCAAAACCGGCGGATCTTGGGTAGGGGGTCCCGAACTGTGCGTCTAGGCGGATGGTAACAGGAGACAAGGGACACGATGTTTTTACCTAGGTTCGGGCCCTCTCGATGGAGGTAAAACCCTACTCCTGCTTGATAGACACTACTAGGAAAAGGGCTATAGATAGGACTGATTCTAATGGTGCACCAGGTAAGTAGTGCGCCACTACTATATACTAATGGCGCACCTGTGGCTCGTGCGCCGTTAGAGTGGAAGACACTAATGGTGCACCGTGCTCACGGTGCGCCACAACTATTGATTTTTTTCCCATTTTTCCATACAAACTAATGGCGCAGGGATGACAAAGTGCGCCATTACTAGTTAGAACTAGTAATGGCGCATTACTATGACAGTGCGCCATTAGTATATAATTTTTTTTTTACTTTTTTGCAAACCTACTAATGGCGCACTATGCCAAAGCCCAGTCGTGTTTATACCCGAAACCAAATCCAAGACCGCGGGCGCAAACGTCACCGCGAAAAATGAGCCATGGGTACTGGCTTCCCAAGTGGACCAATGCTTCTTCGTTACCGACCCGCCAAAGCCCAGTCGTGTTGTCGTGAGGAGAGGCAAAAGGAAGATCATCGGAATGGATGGAGTAGCCAATGAGCAAGACTTCGACAAGTACGGCGACCCGAAGATCGAACATGACGACGACGATGAAGTAGCAGCACACACCACAAGAAGAAGCAGGACCACCCTACCTAAAGGACGCCCGTTCCACAGAAGAACTCCATTTGCGAAAAAGAAGGGCAAGAAGATTGTGAACAGATAGCTAGCTAAGATCGATTGTATTTAAATCGTAGTCTTCATTTCTCGATTGTATTTCATGGGCACTTTTTGATATCATGAATATTTTTAAATTTCATGGGCACTTTTTGAATTCATGAGGACACTTGATCTCGATCCCCCTCCATCTCGATCTCGATTCCCCCTCCATCTCGATCTCGATCCCCGCACCCTCCCCCGCTCCACCGCCGCCGCCGATGATATTTTCAAGTAAGAAATTTGAACATATTTTTTAAAAAATTATTATTGTTTTTATAAAAAATATTACTGTTATGATTTAAACAAGTTTGAACATATTTAAACACAAATAAATATAAAAAACAGCATTTAAAATGCATAAAAAAATATTGGGGAGCCTGGTAATCAAACCCAGAACCTCCTGGTGTGTGTGCTGCGTGCTGACCAGTCGGGCTAGTGGGTGGGTTCTGTTGTAGATAGGGTTAGGTTGTAGATATGGTTAGTGGGCTAGATTAAAACAAAATTCTAATGGCGCACCGCGGGGTGGTGCGCCATTAGAATAGTCATACTTATGGTGCACGACTGGAAGGTGCGCCATTAGAACCCTCCCCCTAGCTATACTCTCTCCCTCTCGCCAGATCCCCTTCGACACTCTCTCCCTCGACACTCTGTCCCTCGCCACTAGATGCACCCGCGCGCTGCCCCAACCCACGTCGCCGCCGCCCCCGCGCCTCCGTCTACGTCGCCGCCCCCAGTCAGCCCCTGCCCTGCCCCATCGCCGTCTGCTCCCAATCCACCCCCTCCTTCGCCTTCCCAGCCCTCGAGCTCCACCGTGCGAGGCAACAGGCAAGGCAGCGGGCAGAATCTGCTTTAACACCGTGCCAGCGAGCCGCGGAACCAGGGCGCGGCGGCGCTCGACCCCTCCACCCCCCCTCCACCTCTTCTTCCTCGGGTCACCGCTGTCTTCCTCAACTTCGGCCACCTCTGTTGCTACTAAGCTGTCGCAGGGCCTCCTTGCGCCTCCCCGGTGAGCTCCGCCTCCTCTCCCCTCTTCCTTCTCGCGTGCCAAGAAATGCATAGCAAATATTTGCTTCACTTAGTCATTGATGGTCATTCAATATGAAATTACAACCTGCAGGTATTGGTTGGAATGTGTAACTACAATTTACAGGGGAAATGTTTCCCGTTTGATAGCTCTGCATTTTCTAAGTATTTTGTGAATACTACAGTTTTTCTAAATACCATGGTTTTAATTACTTTGAGATGTTTGGTCTCCACAAAAAACTGTAATATTAATACTACAATATTCCTCAAAATGCAGTATTTTCTCTGTCAAAAAACTGTAATATTAATACTACAGTATTCCTCAAAATGCAGTATTTACTTTGAGCTTTGCATGGCCACTGGGTTTGGGTAACAGGGTAAGCAAGTAGAAGATGGCAAGCTAGTTATTAGGTGCGTCAATATATACAACACTACCAAACAGCTCCAAAGTATTCCCAATACTTCAAAATAATGTGGTATTTCAAAACTGTGGTATCTTACACCTACATGCTAAAATGTTGTAGTTTTAAATACTTTGGTTTTTTCAATACTTTACTATCAAACACAGCCTAAAAGTTATGTGGTTGGAAAGATCATGTGTCATTAGAAACTTGGAAGCTAAAAACATTGCGATCCTCACCATAAGGATGATTATATCTTCCATGCCTGAATAGCTCTGCCTAAATAATAAATAGATAAAGGTAAAACTAAACCATGCTCAGCGATGAGTGATGTCAACTGACAACCAAAGCAAACTTGTTCATCATTACAAAAGCAAACTTGTTCAACATAACAAAAGCAAACTTGTTCAACATAACAAAAGCAAACTTGTTCAACCACATAACTACAAACTGAGACACAGTAGTAGGGGTCATCCCAATACCACAAACAACTCAATATCCCCAGTAGTAGGGGTCATCCCAATGATCCTCCGCCTCTTGCCAGAGCTCCAAACCTTCTTTGGTGATTTCGATTTTCTTCCATGCCTCGTAGGTGACGTACGCATCTTTCGCGGCGTACTCGATGAGGTTGTTTGGCAGTGGGCTGTCCCCCCATAGTAGGTGGTCCGATTTCCTGTCGATCTTCTGCTTCATTTCCTTGTAGGATGGGTGGATGAGGCTGCCTGCAAACTCAGCCAAAGACTGCCACTTCTTTCCATTGTTTGGAACTCTCCATTTGCGCTGCAAGTCGACGTAATTGTCGGGGTTGATCTCTAAACCAGACAACTTCAGCTTCTCCTTGTCGCCTCCAATGCAGAATCCAACAAAGGTGTACAGCTTCTTCTCTTGCAGGAGCGGGCGGAGTTCCTTGGGCCTGCATCAAATTAATCTGGTGCATCAAATTCATCTACTTCAAAAACTTCAGAAACTACAGAATTAAAATGGGTTCAGTTGAAGCAAAATTCAGTTAAAATAGCATCTTCAGTTCTGACCAAAATTCAGTTAAAACAGTATGATCACAACAACTACTAAATGATCACAACAACTACAAGACAACATTCTGTATGATCAAAACAGCAAGCTTAACATCTCAATGATGTATTTTTTTGCAATCTTTTGCATTACAAGACAACATTCATAACAGCTACTAAGGCTGTGTTTGATAGCAAAGTATTATATAAACCAAAGTATCAAAAACTATAGTAATTTTGCATGTAGGTGTGAGATACCATAGTTTTATCAAAACAGAGTATTTTGGAGTATTCACAATACATAGAACCTGTTTGGCTGTTGCCGCATAACGCTATAAATTTTGCTGTTTAGCCGTTGCATTTAAGCACACAGCAGCTCTGTTCTTTTAAAAGAGGTTTGGGGTTCTTTTTTTTATGCAGAGAAAAAACCGTAGTTTGCCCAATACTACAATATTAAAAGAGCAGTTGTTAGGGGCAACCAAACAGCTCATTGTAAATAAAATTATGATAATCTCAAAAACTTTAGATACTTAGAAAATACTTTGCTATCAAACAGGGCCTAAATGATCACAAAAACTTCTAGACAACATTCTGTATGATCACCCAAAAACTACTAATTAAACAGAAACTTCATAACTTCAGAACTAGTATTGCATCTACTTCAGAACTTCATAACTATTGCATCTACTTCAAAAACTACTAATTAGACAGAAACTTCAGAACTGGATGTTTTTACCATTTGGTTGCCGTGGTGATGTGGTATACCAGGACGAGATCCTCCACGCATAACTGCAGAACTGCAGCAATTTGCAGAGGTTTGTCTTCCCTGGTATACTCGACATCAACGCCGATATTCCGACGAAGCATGCCGCCGAGCCTCCTCCTCATCTTGTGGATCATCTTGTCGGCTTCGTCTGGATTGCTGGTGCATACGACATCCAGCGGCTCCTTCAGGTGGATATCAACCTTGAGCGACACGGTGTAGTCCTGCTTCTGCCCGGGGACCGGAACATCGTCGTCGACCACCAGCGGCTCCTTTCTAGACGCCTCACCACGGTGATGCTTGGCAGACGGGGGGGGGGGGGGAGTTGCTCCATTCTCTTGGCAGACAGAGGGGAGTTGCTCCACGATTCCTCCACCATTGCCCTCCTGGCCAGCGATGGTGGAGGCAGAGGGCAGTTGCTTGATGCTGGAGGCAGAGGGAGGTAGAGGGAGGAAGATGGAGCGGCAATGGAATGAGGAGGGAGGCAGAGGGAGGAAGATGGAGGGGCAATGTAATGAGGAGGGAGGCAGAGGGAGGAAGATGGAGCGGCAATGGAATAGGAGGGGAGTTACCTGGACGTGGGAAGAAAACCCTCTCTGCGTCGTGGGGAGTTGCCAGTGGAGGGGATACATGGGGAGTTGCCTCGAAAACTCAAACGTCCTGCCCTTTGGAGGGGAGACGTGGGCCCTCGAAAACTCTGGAGGGGAGACGTGGGCCCTCCTGTTTCTGAAACGGCCAGGAGGGGAGACGTGGTAAAATTCAGTTATATCTGACGAAACTGACAGAGACTGAAAACTACACCTATATCTAACGAAACTGAAGGTGTTCTTCAGCAGCTGATTAAAATTCAGTTAACAACAACATCAGTAAAATTCAGTATGTATGTATGTATGCATTGTTTTTATGCATTGTATTTTTATTTCCTTTGGAAAGTAAACGTCCAGTATGTATGTATGTATGCATTGTATTTATGCATTGTATTTAACATCAGTAAAATTCAGTTAACAACAACATCAGTAAAATTCAGTTAACAACAACACCTATAGCTGATGAAGTATGTATGTATGCATTGTATTTTTATTTCCTTTGGAAAGTAAAGTTTATTTCCTGGCTGGCTGGCATGATGGCTCATGGATCCCTCAGCTGCAGCTACAGTTGGAGCTCAATCTGATCTCATCTGAAATGAATCTATAAATACAGAGAATAGTTAGTTACAGAGTAGCAAAAATAGTTGCTGGATGCAGTTACTTGCATGGGCCTGGCTGATGAAGAAAAACTTTATATATATTCATACTGATGTTGACTCTATAAATCATACTTATTGGACATGTTTTATGTGTTGATCCATCAATTGATCACATTGAGAAAGACCATCGTGTCTCCGACCATTTTGCAGAGGTCATGCCTCCGACCATCGTGTCGTGATGAATTTGCAGGTACCCCGAGAGGCCCTTGAGTTTGTCGGAATGTTGATTAACTTCCGTTCCGGCAAATTCGGGTACTCCATATGTCCTATTTTCAGCAAAGGTCATGCTGAAATTTTCCGTGAATTTTAGCATGACTTTGCTAAAAATAGGACATATGGGGTACTTGCGACTAATGCATGGACCGGGGTATCTTAGTACTTAGTTAAGTAGGATCAACTGCCCCACCATTCTTGCTGCATTAAACCATAGGTGGCAATAGAGCCAAGTGATTAGGCCCAACTTAGAATTCTCCTTAGCATCGATAAACCCTAGATGATAAACCCAACATAGGTGGCAATAGAGCCAAGTGATTAGTGCCAAGTGATTAGGCCCAACCTAGGGTGCCTCGGCATCGATAAACCCTAAATGATGAAAACTTAACTTGGCTGCCCCGGATGCCTCGGTGTCGATGAGAACCTAAATGATGTACGCTTAGGCTTTTAGGGTGCCTCGGCGTCGACAAACCCTAAATGATGAAAGCTTAGGCTTTTAGGGTGCCTCGGTGTCGACAAACCCTAAATGATGAGACTATGATCTTGTTCCTTGACAATAACCAACTTTTTGACCAAACTTTTTTCCTATTTAGAGCGAAACATGGCCCACAACGATGAGGCCGGTGGTTCGGGCGGCAAGCAATTCTGGGAGCTGTCCCAGGAGATGGAGGAACAACCTCACCGCTATGAGGACGCCGCGGAAGACACCGATCCTGATTACACAACCCCTAGTGGCGTCGGGGATGACACCACTGATGGTGCCGCCGAGGATGCCACCACTGATGATGGCGGCGCACACACAGATGACAGCCAATCGAAGAAGCAAAGGAAGGACCGGCGTCCGAATGCGCTCCACACCGTCTGCGTTAGAGGAACCGGATGAGGACCAGTTTGATCGCGATGATGCTCATCGTGATGACCACAACTCTCTTTTATGTGATGGTAGTTTAGATGATCGATATCGACTTGTAATGTGAAGACAAACTCGATACTCACGGTCTTGAGACTTGTAATGTTTTATCTTTGTTCGGTCTTTTGAATTCGGAGACTAATATGATGAATTGTATTCAGAGACTAATCTTCTATTGTATTCGATGAATCTGATGTTGCTGTGTGCTGCTGTCTATATTCTGTCCAATAATATATTTTGTAACTTGTGCAAAAATCAGAAAAGCAAAAAAAAAAACAAATATTCATACTAATGGCGCATCAAGGCAGAGTGCGCCATTAGTTTGCCAAAGGACACTAATGGCGCATCAAGGCAGAGTGCGCCATTAGTGTGACAAAGCACATGGTTACATATGGCCCCACGGGAGGCATACTAATGGCGCATGGAGTTACATACTAATGGCGCACTGCCAGGTGCGCCATTATTATACCAGATACTAATGGCGCACCAGTGGTGCGCCATTAGTAAAAAATTCTAATGGCGTGCTACTAATGGCGCACCGGTAGTGCGCCATTAGTAGGCAAAACCGGTGCGCCATTAGTAGGCCTTTTCCTAGTAGTGTGATATTGATGATATGGGTAGTACAAGAGTAGATCTACCACGAGATCAGAGAGGCTAAACCCTAGAAGCTAGCCTATGGTATGATTGTTGTTCGTCCTACGGACTAAAACCCTCCGGTTTATATAGACACCGAAGAGGGTTAGGGTTACACAGAGTCGGTTACAATGGCAGGGATCTACATATCCGTATCGCCAAGCTTGCCTTCCACGCCAAGGAAAGTCCCATCCGGACACGGGACGAAGTCTTAAATCTTGTATCTTCATAGTCCAGGAGTCCGGCCGAAGATGATAGTTCGGCTATTCGGACACCCCATAGTCCGGGACTCCCTCAGTATCCCCCGAACCAGGCTTCAATGGCGATGAGTCCGGCGCGTAGATTATCTTCGGCATTGCAAGGCGGGTTCTTCTCCAAATCTTGTGTACCTGTTAAATAGCGTTCGGCTTCCTGTGAATACTGCGCTCCTCGGCTTCCGCGCCCAATAATGGCCGTCTTCCACGTGTTGAACGAATGTGAAAAGTCAGGGTATTTTTACATTTACCCCCCTAGCTGCGCAAATGAGATGTCAAGTGGGCGGAGCTGAACTATGGCGCATCGCCGGGACCGGATATCTATCTGGAACCCCGAAGAAGGCGTCCGAAGACTGGCCTTCGGCATGGTTTTATATAGAATATGTCCCCCTGCCGGACCCTGTTCGGGTCGGCCTCCCTGAGTTTAATAACGCTCCTTTGAAGAAATGCCTAAGCTGGCGTCCACGGAGCCCTCAGAGGGAAAACGATAGGGACGTCATTTACCTAATGAGCCGGATAAGGTTGCTAGCTCATTTCGGACTGACCATGATCGGGGTCATGGCCATATGCATTATGCGGGGGGTGCAGCCGCTCTAGTACAGAGGCCACCCCATGTGGGATTTCAACAGGGAGGATGATGCCACCCGCTGCGGCCGTAAGGGGCCGGGATCGGTCGCCGATCTGATGAAGATCTTGTCCGCATTGTACAAGGGAGAAGAGGAGGAATTCCTCCGCATCAATCCGTAGGGTGGATTTTCTATGAACAATCCTCCAAGCTGGGTAAGCGGATGTTCATTTTTGCCTATCCGATCCGTACTCTCATAGTCAAGTGTCTCATTTTGTGATTTTGTGTCACATCCCTAGTTCTGACAATGCCTAGTGCATGCATTAGAGTGTTGCATCATGTTTAAATTTCATGAAACTTGAAATGGGGATGTCCAAACCCTAGCAGCAAATGAAATTCAACTAGGGTCAAAGTTAAATCTTTTCAATGAACCCAAAATGCCCTCATAGATGTTCATCATTTTTGTTTTGGTCCAGAACCTCTGCCAAAAATGGTGCACCCTTCTCTAGGACATTCTGGGTTATTGAATTAAATCATACATTATTTGTTCTTGGACATTTAAATGCTATAAATAATTTTAAATGTTCAAATGATCTTGAAAGTAAATGAGGGTTGTTGGAAATATTCCAAACGGAGCCCACAAATATTTTCAGGATTTTTGAAAATGCTCTAGCATTTTTATTAAAGCAAAAACAATTCCAAAAAAATAAAAAAAACAGAAACTAAATAGAAAACCATTGAGAGAGGGCACTGTACCTGGCAGCACACTTACCTGGCCTCACCTGCGCGGACCACCTGGCCGGCCCAGCTGGCAGCCCAGCCAACTGGCCCAGCCCACAACCGCAAACCCTCTGTCGCCTTCCTCCTCGCGCCAGTAGGCAAGGGCGCGTGCCCGGCGCGCGAAGCCACGCGCCACGCCACCTCCTGCTTCCCGCCACTTCCCCGATGCGGTTGTGAATGCCACGACACCCCCGGACCCTCTGCACCTCTCCCCTCTCTCGCTGGACGTCCTCCCCTCCTCTGGTTCTCTCCCTCACCCCGCGGCCGAGCACTGCCGTCGCCACCAACCACCGTTGCCATAGCTACCGCCGATCCCTCGCCCCTCCGTCGTGCCCAGAAGCTCCACCACGTTGCCGGCTACCTCTCCGCCAATCCACGCGCCTCGAGAGGCACTGGAGCGCCTCCATCGACGCCGTCTTCATCCTCGGCCACCGGAGATCGTCATCGCCGCCCCACCGTCTCCACTGCATCCCCGAGCTTTCCGTCAAGGCCGTCGAGTCCGCTGTGAGCTTCTGCTCCGTTCCCCTCTCTCCGTCCTCGCACCGTAGCTCCCTCTCCCACCCCAGTCGAAGCACCTCGCCGCCGTTCATGTC
Source organism: Triticum timopheevii (assembly GCA_963921465.1). Lineage (NCBI taxonomy): Eukaryota > Viridiplantae > Streptophyta > Magnoliopsida > Poales > Poaceae > Triticum > Triticum timopheevii. The sequence continues at coordinate 10,551,314 of OY997271.1, forward strand.
GCCGCCGCGGCCACGGTCACTGCAGCCCATGCCCGAGCACACCAGTGTGCTCAGAACCTCCCCACGCACCCGTAGCCACCCCCAGCTCCTCCTCCCGAACACCCTAGTGAGGAACTCGAGCACGGCCGAACTCCGGCCGCCGCATTCGTGCTCGCCGCCGTCGACTCAGACCACCCCAGCTCCTCCCGCTTGGCCTACCAGATGCACGCGAGCCCCAGCTATGCGTAGGACCAAACCGCGGTCGATTTGGTCGACCGTGGGCAAATTCCGAGCCCCTCCGCCATCTCGGGCTTCACCGGCGACGAGCCGTGGACCAAGTCCGGCGGGTTTGACCCCGCTTGACCGGGGGCTTGACTTCCCCCCTGACCCACTGACGTGTGGGCCTCCTTGTTAATTATTAGTTAGGTTGTTTAGCGCTGATTAACCTAGATTAGTGCTTAACCTAACACTAACTAACTCTGTTAAGTTAGTTATGACACTGACACGCGGGACCCACAGGTCAGGTTTGACCTGGACCGTCGCCTTTGACCTGCTGACGTCACCACGACATCATGCTGACGCAATAACTAATTACTGGAATTTTTCTTATACAGGAAATTCCAGAAAATAACCAAAACTTCTAAAAATAATAGAAAATCAACCGTAGCTCCAAATCAAACAAATTATTTATGAAAAATGATCAGAAAAATGCAATCTATCCATCTGTACCATTTTCATGCATGTTAGAACACTTTAACCTTGCTGTTTAGGTGAAACAAGGTAATGCACTAATATGACCTCTTAAAATGGGTTTGCATTTGAATCTTTGGTTCAAATGGACTCATCTCAATCTAATCTAGCTTGCATTAGCCCAAAACACATTCATAATTCCATGTCATAGCATGCATCATATTGTGCATTGCATTGATCGTGTTTCTTCTCTGTTTGCCGGTGTTGTTCCCCCTCGGTAGATGTTGTCCCGACGCTGTGGTCGTTGACACTGATGAAGACTCAATGCTATCTTCAGAAGTGCCAGGCAAGCAAACCCCCCTTGTTCATTCCGATACAATCCTACTCTCTCGCTCCTGCTCTCTTTTACTACATTAGGACAACAACGATTCATCTGTTACTTGCTGCGGTAGCTGAACCCCTTTATCCTCTGCATGACCTGTCATTGCCACAGTAAATAGATGAAACCCACTAGCATGAGTAGGAGTTGTTTGAGCCCTGTTGTGCCTACTCATTCATGCTTGCTTGTCATGCCTGCTACTGCTTAGAGTTGAGTCAGGTCTGATTCATCGGGGATGAATCAAAGGTGTGTGAACATATGTCCTACTGTGTGTGAGCTAAGTGTGTGAACACGATTTGGTAAAGGTAGCAGTGAGAGGCCATGTAGGAGTACATGGTGAGTTGTCTCACTGAAGCCGTCCTCAGGAACTGAGTTCTGTGTTTGTGATTCATGATTCAGCTACTACCATGCATTGGGCCCTGAAATATGACCCCGCTCGACTTCTTAACCACCCTAGTCCTCTGTCCAGGAGTTGCAAGTAGTTTCTGGTGTTTGTAGTATGCTGGAGGCCGTGCGCAGCGCTGACCGGAGGGGTGGGATGTGATGCGGTAGGCACGTGGCCGGGTATACCGGGCGCCCGTTTGGTGTCACGGAAGCCTGTACACATCGTTCGGGGCCGTATGTGGAAACCTCGGCCGGACTCCCTGCGGATGGAACCTGAATAGGCGATAAACCTGGACTAGAGACTTGAGTGTTTAGGTAGGCCATGGTCTACACCCACGTCGGCTTTCGCTTGAAGTCTGCCGAGCACATGTCGTGTGCAAATGCTAAGTGGTGGAAACATGTATGAAGAAGTACACCCCTGCGGGGTTATAAATGATCTATTCGAATAGCCGTGTCCGCAGTAAAGACTGGGTTGCCTATAACACTTCATAGACAAGTGAAAGTGGATACTCTAAAATACGCAAGATAAGCGTGAGTGCTATGGATGGCGTTCTCGTAGGGTGACAGAGCGGATCCATAGTGGTGTATTGATATGGTGAATATGTGGACTCGTGTGCGCCACCTCAAAAGAGTTACTTGCAGTCGTAGTTCAGGATAGCCACCGAGTCAAAGCTGACTTGCTGCACTTAAACCCCACCATCCCTTTGTTGATAATGATGCATATGTAGATAGTTCTGATGTAAGTCTTGCTGGGTACATTTGTACTCACGTTTGCCTATTTTATGTTTTTGCAGAGAGACTTCAGTCTCACTAGTAGTTCCACGTGGACTTCGACGTTTAGCTTGATACCTCAGCTATGATCTTGTGCCCTCGGCAGGATCTAGTAGATAGTCAGGCTTCTCAGCCTTTTTCATTTGTAGATGTCTGTACTCAGACATGTCAAGCTTTCGCATGTGTTTTGACTTGTATGCTCTGAATGCTGGGTCGAGAGACCCATGTTTGTAATATCTCGCTCCTCGGAGCCTATTGAATAAATACTTGAGTTGTAGAGTCATGTTGTGGTGCCATGTTGTATTTGCACATATCGAGCATATTGTGTGTATGTTATTGAAATGCTTGGTATGTGTGGGATCTGACTATCTAGTTGTTTATCCTTGGTAGCCTCTCTTACCAGGAAATGTCTCCTAGTGCTTCCACTGAGCCATGGTAGCTTGCTAATGCTCCGGAACACTTAGGCTGGCCGGCATGTGTCCTTCTTCGTTCCTATGTCTGTCCCTTCGGGGAAATGTCACGCGATGAATACCGGAGTCCTGTTAGCCCGCTACAGCCCGGTTCACCGGAGTCCTGCTAGCCCAATGCTATAGCCCGGATTCACTCGCTGATGACCGACACGTTCGATGCTGGGTCATGGATGCCTGTCCTTGTAAGTCTATGCCACTTTGGGTTTACGACTAGCCATGTCAGCCTGGGCTCCTTATGATATGGATGCTAGCGACACTATCATATACATGTGCCAAAAGGCGCAAACGGTCCCAGGCAAAGGTAAGGCGACACCCGTGGGAATACCGTGCATGAGGCCGCAAAGTGATATGAGGTGTTACATGCTAGATCGATGTGGCATTGAGTCGGGGTCCTGACAGCTTTGGTATCAGCGCCTGACTGCCTGTAGGATTACCAAGCCAAACCGGTCGAAGTTGTGTCTAGAAATGCTTTAGTTATGTAAGGGAATTGATTGTGGAAGGGAACGTAAGGCTCTTTTACTCCTTATATCTCATGGCCTTCTGATCCGAGTCATCCTCTTCTCTTCTACGGGGATTAAGAACTAGGCCTTCTCATCTATCTCTCAGGATGACGAGTTACTATGATAGAGACTTATAGGATTGATGGATTCAAGCCCGAGTTCGGTTCCTACTACTTCTGTGTGTTGACAGTTCATCTCAGAACTTTGATATTGTGATGTTAAGTGGTTATGCCACCATTTTGCAGGATGTCTCAAATCATTTTGAGCATATACAGCCGTTATGTTGTCCGAGTCATCCCAGGTTTCTAAATAGTCTGATGCATTTGCAAATCCCTTCTTTCTGTTCCCGATGTCCTTTATGGTCAGAATAAGCACACTAATCAGTGAGTTGAGGTACTTTTTTGCCTCGGCATATATGTTGGAGATATTATTATGACCCTAGGTGTTTTAGGGAGTCACCTAGTAATCTGGCCATGTTTGGTGTTCCCGATGATGATTCTGGCCACCATTCTCGAAAGCATCCCGTGATGCCATTTAGTAGTAGGTATTCTACTCCTGGGTCTTTGAACCCGAGATTCACTCTACTTACCTCGTGTTGATAGTGTTGCTCATACCTTTAGGATACTAGTAACCTTTGTGATAGTCTTCGAGGTCCGTGGTATATCATTCTTCCAAATACCATGAACCATCCTTGGCAAGAGTTCCTTGAACCAAATATCACAATAAGAGTGCTCTTGATGAGTTCTTCATTCTACATTGTGAATCTGCCAGTTCTACTTTCCTGCATGGGTTATCCGGAAGAAACTTGTTGAACTTTGTTCGACATACTAATCTATGTATCCACAACTCAGAAAACCGTATGTTCCTTTGAGTTGTCCCTCTTTAGTTGTCTTCTGACCCTCGTCTATCCATTTATAGACAGGAGTAGTTGTGCAACCGTGTGCATCGATGCCTATTACTCTTGTGGTCCATCAAGCCATTCTATTCAGAATGACTAGGAGAAACAAACTCCAGTACCTTGTCCATTTCTAGGATTGGGTCAAAGCAGTTGTATCCCGCAGATCAAAATGCCAATCCAGCTTTTGTTCTGTTCTACCCTGAAGTATTAACCACTTTATGTCAGGAACGTCATGAGAATTGCACCTTCCCTTATGAATTCTTGACGTAGTGATACTTCTCGCCATCATCATTCGCTCCTCGGTTCCGTGTTGTTGCAACCGGAATACCGACAAGTGAATTGTGATGTGTGAAATTAATACTTCTAGCAACCATGTTGCTTAGTAGTAAATGGACAATAGTTTCACTCTTAGCGTGTTGGTTATTGAATCATCATTTTAAGATAGACTGTGCTACCTAGTCTCTATTTCCGGTGCACTCTTCGATCAATGAGTTAGGATTATTCAATCCCTTGCCTATTTGATCATATCGTCTTGCTTTGAAAAGCAAGATTGTTCTCGAGCTTAGTAACATATCGGTGGTTCATGATGTTCCGAAAATCTTCTCGGAAGTGTTACTAGGTTGTCACCTGACCGCTATGTTGAGTTCCTGATCATATTGGTTTTCCTCTAAACCACCCATTCTCCAAGAATATGTGTTGGATATCCCTGAACTAGTTGGTTGAGCTAGACAACAACTTGGATAGTTGGAAGATAAAGCTTTGCTTAACTTAGTTCATCTCTATGGGATATCTTCTGGGTGTGTGTGTGTAGAAGAAAGATGATATCTTCACCAATTGGTTCTCGTGATCAATTATTGGATTTATTGTCTTGTCAAAACTTTGATTTGGGTATGGGCTATTGCCAAGTCAAATCAGAACCAACGATGTTCGCAATGTTGTCTTACTCATGGTTGATCCCTTGAGCATACACCATTATATCTCTTGGGTCTGACCAATGCTATCACCGTGTTCACATGATGGTGGAAGTCCGGTGATATGGAAATTCCGATGAGTTGATATTGAGCCCATCAGCAGCATTTTGTCTCCCCCATGATTCATGTTGAACATCAACCTAGTGTTGGAAACTTTGTAAGCAATGCCTTCATGTTCTGTTCATGAAGCTTATGCTTGGATGGAAGAAGTGACTTCCTCGAATTCATGTGCATTTGGTGCAAGTTGCCGCCGTGGGTTCGAGAAAGATTGCTTTTGTTTCCTCTGGTACCATCCCAAGTCAGTTATGCATGTGCGAACGTATTATATGGTTTGGTAGATTAATTACCTCCACTCCATATGTATTCCCTAGCACACCAAGCCACTGATTGATTTGTTCAAGGAAAAGAAGTTCTTGAGTGCTAACCCTTAAGGACCCAAAGGTACATGCACAGGACTTCGCTCTCTGCAATGATGGTTCCCAAACAAGACTCGGTAGTGTTTTATTATAAGACTACTATGTGGTCATGCTTGTCTGGGACAGCGTGTTCACATGTATGTAGCAGAACCAGCTCATGTTTTGGGGCTTGCTATCGTAGCTCATCTCCTGAGAGTCTCGCAACGTTATCTCGTCGGTTTGTGTTGCAAACTTTCTTCTCCAGACATGTTGTCTGAAATATCCCGTTACCAACCAGATCTGAATCTCAGGCAGATATGATGGTTGGGTCATTCCCAGTATGCATTTTGTTCCCAGCTTGCACCCGTCATGGTGTCAGTATGCCATGGGTCCCTTTCATTTCCGATGATAAGCAAAAATCATCCATTGCGTTGTCTTCAACAAGGTAGTCCACATCATCCATCCTAGTCTGAGTACGCCATTTCTTCAAGCTTCTTCACACGGTCGTTTGTGATTTTCCTTGGGCTGGTTTAGAGAGTTTCAATGATCTCTGAACCAAAAGTAATTCTTTTACCACTTAAGGGAATAGCTCTACGAGTCACCTCCTCTAAGGTGCCCCGTTTGACATGAAGGGCAACTTAACTCCTCGCTACTTGAAACGCATCCACCATCTTCTTAAGCATGGAAATGTTGCCTACCAAATTGAACCTTTGTTATCAATTTCTCTCCATCCGTCTTGACGTGTGTGTTGTGTCCCGGCTTAAGAGACGTTCTATCGTCTCATTCCATGAGTTGATCGTGTATCGCTTGATCTTTGTGACGATCAAATTCTGTCGAGTTTCCTCTCTTCTGTAATCATAGTTGCAAGAAGAATTCAAAGCAAAGACGTCAAGATCAATTGGAGAAATGAATCAACATCTTCGAGAAGGGCAAATCGGATCATGAAGATTGTGTTAGCTTGTGACCCCTCTGTCTTCTTACCTCATGACTTGAATCTCGGGACGAGATTCTTGTTTAGTAGGGGTGAGCTATCACATCCCTAGTTCTGACAATGCCTAGTGCACGCATTAGAGTGTTGCATCATGTTTAAATTTCATGAAACTTGAAATGGGGATGTCCAAACCCTAGCAGCAAATGAAATTCAACTAGGGTCAAAGTTAAATCTTTTCAATGAACCCAAAATGCCCTCATAAATGTTCATCATTTTTGTTTTCGTCCAGAACCTCTGCCAAAAATGGTGCACCCTTCTCTAGGACATTCTAGGTTATTGAATTAAATCATACATTATTTGTTCTTGGACATTTAAATACTATAAATAATTTTAAATGTTCAAATGATCTTGAAAGTAAATGAGGGCTATTGAAAATATTCCAAACAGAGCCCACAAATATTTTCAGGATTTTTGAATATGCTCTAGAATTTTTATTAAAGCAAAAACAATTACAAAAAAATAGAAAAACAGAAACTAAATAGAAAACCGGAGAGAGAGGGCACTGTACCTGGCAGCACACTTACCTGGCCTCACCTGCGCAGACCACCTAGCCGGCCCAGCTGGCAGCCCAGCCAGCTGGCCCAGCCCACCACCGCAAACCCTCTGTCGCTTTCCTCCTCGCGCCAGTAGGCAAGGGCGCATGCCCGGCGCGCGAAGCCACGCGCCGCGCCACCTCCTGCTTCCCGCCGCTTCCCCGACGCGGCTGTGAACGCCACGACACCCCCGGACCCTCTACACCTCTCCCCTCTCTCGCTGGACCTCCTCCCCTCCTCTGGTTCTCTCCCTCACCCCGCGGCCGAGCGCTGCCGTCGCCACCGACCACCGTTGCCGCAGCTACCGCCGATCCCTCGCCCCTCCGTCGTGCCCAGAAGCTCCACCACGCCGCCGGCTACCTCTCCACCAATCCACGCGCCTCGGGAGGCCCTGGAGCGCCTCCATCAATGCCATCTTCATCCCCGGCCACCGGAGATCGTCATCGCCGCCCCGCCATCTCCAGTGCATCCCCGAGCTTTCCATCAAGGCCGTCGAGTCTGCTGTGAGCTTCTGCTTCGTTCCCCTCTCTACGTTCCTCTGTTCTCGCGCCGTAGCTCCCTCTCCCACCCCAGCCGAAGCACCTCGCCGCCGGTCATGACGCCGCCGGGCCACGGTCACTACAGCCCGTGCCCGAGCACACCAGTGTGCTCAGAACCTCCCCGCGCACCCATAGCCACCCCCAGCTCCTCCTCCCAAACACCCTAGCGAGGAACTCGAGCACGGCCGAACTCCGGCCGCCGCATTTGTGCTCGCCACCGTCGACTCAGACCACCCCAGCTCCTCCCGCTTGGCCTACCAGATGCGCGCGAGCCCCAGCTACCCGTAGGACCAAACCGCGGTCGATTTGGTCGACCGTGGGCAAATTCCGAGCCCCTTCGCCGTCTCGGGCTTCACCGGCGATGAGCCGTGGACCAAGTCCGGCGGGTTTGACCCCGCTTGACCGGGGGCTTGACTTCCCCCCTGACCCACTAACGTGTGGGCCGCCTTGTTAATTATTAGTTAGGTTAGTTTAGCGTTGATTAACCTAGATTAGTGCTTAAGCTAACACTAACTAACTCTGTTAAGTTAGTTATGACACTGACACGCGGGACCCACAGGTCAGGTTTGACCTGGACCGTCGCCTTTGACCTGCTGACGTCACCACGACATCATGCCGACGCAATAACTAATTACTGGAATTTTTCTTATACAGGAAATTCCAGAAAATAACCAAAACTTCTAAAAATCATAGAAAATCGACCATAGCTCCAAATCAAACAAATTATATATGAAAATGATCAGAAAAATGCAATCTATCCATCTGTAACGTTTTCATAGATGTTAGAACACTTTAACCTTGCTGTTTAGGTGAAACAAGGTAATGCACTAATATGACCTCTTAAAATGGGTTTGCATTTGAATCTTTGGTTCAAATGGACTCATCTCAATCTAATCTAGCTTGCATTAGCCCAAAACACATTCATAATGCCATGTCATAGCATGCATCATATTGTGCATTGCATTGATCGTGTTTCTTCTCTGTTTGTCGGTGTTGTTCCCCCTCGGTAGATGTTGTCCCGACGCTGTGATCGTTGACACTGATGAAGACTCAATGCTATCTTCAGAAGTGCCAGGCAAGCAAACCCCCCTTGTTCATTCCGATACAATCCTACTCTCTCGCTCCTGCTCTCTTTACTACATTAGGACAACAACGATTCATCTGTTACTTGCTGCGGTAGCTGAACCCCTTTATCCTCTGCATGACCTGTCATTGCCACAGTAAATAGATGAAACCCACTAGCATGAGTAGGAGTTGTTTGAGCCCTGTTGTGCCTACTCATTCATGCTTGTTTGTCATGCCTGCTACTGCTTAGAGTTGAGTCAGGTCTGATTCATCGGGGATGAATCAGACGTGTGTGAACATGTCCTACTGTGTGTGAGCTAAGTGTGTGAACACGATTTGGTAAAGGTAGCAGTGAGAGGCCATGTAGGAGTACATGGTGGGTTGTCTCACTGAAGCCGTCCTCAGGAACTGAGTTCTGTGTTTGTGATCCATGATTCAGCTACTACCATGCATTGGGCCCTGAAATATGACCCCGCTCGACTTCTTAACCACCCTAGTCCTCTGTCCAGGAGTTGCAAGTAGTTTCTGGTGTTTGTAGTATGCTGGAGGCCGTGCACAGTGCTGACCGGAGGGGTGGGCTGTGATGTGGTAGGCACGTGGCCGGGTATACCGGGCGCCCGTTTGGTGTCACGGAACCCTGTACACATTGTTCGGGGCCGTATGTGGAAACCTCGGTCGGACTCCCTGCGGATGGAACCTGAATAGGCGATAAACCTGGACTAGAGACTTGAGTGTTTAGGTAGGTCGTGACCTACACCCACGTCGGCTTTCGCTTGAAGTCTGCCGAGCACATGTCTTGTGCAGACGCTAAGTGGTGGAAACATGTATGAAGAAGTACACCCCTGCAGGGTTATAAATGATCTATTCGAATAGCCGTGTCCGCGGTAAAGGACTTCTGGGTTGCCTATAAAAGTTCATAGACAAATGAAAGTGGATACTCTAAAATATGCAAGATAAGCTTGAGTGCTATGGATGGCGTTCTCGTTGGGTGACGGAGCGGATCCATAGTGGTGTATTGATATGGTGAATATGTGGACTCGTGTGCGCCACCTCAAAAGAGTTACTTGCAGTCGTAGTTCAGGATAGCCACCGAGTCAAAATTGGCTTGCTGCAGTTAAACCCCACCATCGCTTTATTGATAATGATGCATATGTAGATAGTTCTGATGTAAGTCTTGCTGGGTACATTTGTACTCACGTTTGCCTATTCTATATTTTTGCAGAGAGACTTTAGTCTCACTAGTAGTTCCACGTGGACTTCGATGTTTAGCTTGATACCTCAGCTACGATCTTGTGCCCTCGGCAGGATCTAGTAGATAGTCAGGCTTCTCAGCCTTTTTCATTTGTAGATGTCTGTACTCAGACATGTCCAGCTTTCGCATGTGTTTTGACTTGTATGCTCTGAATGCTGGGTCGAGAGACCCATGTTTGTAATATCTCGCTCCTCGGAGCCTATTGAATAAATACTTGAGTTGTAGAGTCATGTTGTGATGCCATGTTGTATTTGCACATATTGAGCATATTGTGTGTATGTTATTGAAATGCTTGGTATGTGTGGGATCTGACTATCTAGTTGTTTATCCTTGGTAGCCTCTCTTACCGGGAAATGTCTCCTAGTGATTCCACTAAGCCATGGTAGCTTGCTACTGCTCCGGAACACTTAGGCTAGCCGGCATGTGTCCTTCTTCGTTCATGTGTCTGTCCCTTCGGGGAAATGTCACGCGATGAATACCGGAGTCCTGTTAGCCCGCTACAGCCCGGTTCACTAGAGTCCTGCTAGCCCAGTGCTACAGCCCGGATTCACTCGCTGATGACCGACACGTTCGATGCTGGGTCATGGATGCCTGTCCCTGTAAGTCTGTGCCACTTTGGGTTTACGACTAGCCATGTCAGCCCGGCTCCTTATCATATGGATGCTAGCGACACTATCATATACGTGTGCCAAAAGGCGCAAACGGTCCTGGGCAAAGGTAAGGTGACACCCGTGGGAATACCGTGCGTGAGGCCGCAAAGTGATATGAGGTGTTACATGCTAGATCGATGTGGCATTGAGTCGGGGTCCTGACATTTTGGCGCAGGAACTGCGCCGGGCCGTAAAGGATATAAACAGCCTGCCCCCACAACCCGAGGATCCGGAACGGTTCCTCGACCCGACCTCCCAAAAGGATCCGGACATATCGGTGGAGCTGATCGACGGGGTTTTCCACCAACTGAGCATCGATAATGCCTTGGTCGCCATTACGGCCGATTACCCCGGAATACTTCCCGCCTCGCAGGTAACTGAGATTGAAGTCCCAATACTTTAGAAATGACCCATCCATGCGTGTTTTTGATCACCGTATACTGATGGTGTTTCGCAGGAGGCGCCCTTGAGGCAGAAGGCCGAGCCCGCGGCAGCTGGCCAACAAGGGGCAGCACGGCCCAGCAGGTTAAAAAGAAGTGCGGTCCGGATCGAAACTCCGACACAACGGTATGGCGCGTCACCTTACTCTCCGGTTTTATTCCCGGGAGGCATGCTAACGCTCATGCCTTTTTAGGAAGAAGAGCGCTCGCCGGACTGTATCCGGAGAGGTTGCCAATCAATCCTCCCCGCCAGGCTCCAAAGCCCGGTCCAGAAGCGGAGGCGAACCCGGGGCGTGCGTCGGATGTTCCTCCGACAGAGGATGCCGACAGGTTATCTGCCACCAATTCCGAGGTGGAGAGTGCCATGAAGCACAAGCGCTGCCGGACAGTTCTTGACGCGTATTTCTCCCTAGAGGCATTGGATGCCTTTAATTCGGGAGATGCGCACCTCCGTGCCGCTCAAAATGGTCTAGCCAGAGCCACGGAGCAGTATGTAAAAGACATACGGGTGAGAAAATTTGATAGTTATATATGCCAGTAGCCCCCGAGACTTGAAATAGTTAGAATAACTGATTTAAGGATCATTTATTGTGCAGGATCTTACAGAAAAGAATACCCAACTATCCCAAGAGCTGGAGGAGTGCAAAGCCGAACTTAAGGCCGCACTAGCCGCAGCAGGGGAAGCCAAAGAGACCCCCTCAGGTGATATATGCTTCCAAAAGATAAGTAATTTGTGAAGTGCAGCGTGTGTATAAGTCTGACAATAATATTGCAGATGGCGCCGGAGTAGATCCGGACAAGCAACAGCTCATGCGCCGGTTAAAGGCCGGCGAGAATGTGCTTACAAGGGTGAGGCAGGAGAAAAATAATCTCCAAGATGCCGACACCCAGCTGGGTGAGGAACTAAAGGATGTTCGAGCCCAGCTATCTGACTCCGTTAAGGAGAATCGGTGGCTTCGACGCGGCATTTTTAGTAAGTGCTTGAACGAACTTTAAAAAAGAGTTCGGCGAGGAAGTCGACTAATAGAGTTATGTCTGTAGGTGTGCTCAGAGGCCGTCCTGAAGAGGAAATGCCCGATTCTACGGGTGACCTTCTTCCCGAGCTCTTGCAACTACACAAACGAGTTCGGCAGGTGATGAAAGGCGTCGCCCAGGCATTGTGGCCATCTGTCTCCCTGCCCGAAGGCCTTGGAGAGCTTGCAGAGAGGCTTCAGGGAGCGCGGCAGCGCTTCCTCTTATGGAAGATATCGGCCTGCCGTCAAGGCACCAGGGAGGCCTGGGCCATGGTGAAGACGCGGTACACGAAGGCTGACCTAAACCACATGGCCGAGGTCGGACCTGCGGGGCCCGATGGGAAGGAGATCCCTGTGAGCTTAGTGTACGACCAAGTAGAATTGGCCGCAAAGTATTCCCAGCAGGACTGTAAACTAGATAGCCTACTGGATGGCATTGAAGAGGAATATGCCCAGTCAAGTTGACTATGTAATTTAAGATGACATGTAAAATGCCTTCTAGCCGGATTGTAGATCGTTTGTCATAGCGGACCTTTTCGCTTCAACCTCGGGACCCAATAGTCCGGAGTGTGTCCGAATACCCTCGCGGTTATATAAGAACCGGGGTATGCATGGAGACCAGGCGTAGGGGTCATTAGTGCTCTAGCAGACAAGTGCCCAACTAGTTATGTTATATTACATGGTTAGTAAGAAACATCTTCCAGGGAGAATAGTTCTGTTAGGGGTTCCTTTCCCTGGGAGGCATGCCCTAAAGTGCATGTCCGGACTGCGAAAAAAGCAGAAAAGCATCTGGGGGCAGATGAATAATTAGGTAGGAAATCATCTTTTAGTTCACCGACTGAATATTCCCTTAAGAACGCTAGCTTTCGGCTTCACCCAGTCTGAGGTACACATCCGGCTGACCCGGCAGTAACAATCGCAAAGGTGCTCCCTTTACCGCCTAGCCGAACAATCGGGAACGTAGGGGTAAGCACAGGAGCCAAGCAACCCAGCTTGGCCAAAACTTAAGTCATATCGATGCATATAATGGCGAATAAAAGGTACATGCGGAAGTGTGACACATGTGTTGGGCATGAAGCCCGTATAAATAAGCTTCTGTTAAAGAAGCCCCCAGGTATAATGAGCACGGATAGTGCGTCAAGTGTGTGCGAACAATGCGCGAACAAGCTTTCAAAGTCTGTAATAGGGAAAAAAAGAAATGGGGGAGAAGGAGAGAAACAAAAGACAACTAATATGTAAAATATAGACGGAGGAAGGAGACGAACTCAGAATCCGGTGCTAGGCATAGAATCTTCGGAGACGGGCTGTGTTCCATGGGTTCGGCTCGAGTCGGTTATGTTGGGGAACGTAGCAGAAATTCAAAAATTTTCCTATGTATCACCAAGATCTATCTATGGAGAGACCAGCAACGAGTAGAAAGAGAATGCATCTACATACCCTTGTAGATCGCTAAGCGGAAGCGTTCAAGTGAACGGGGTTGATGGAGTCGTACTCGTCGTGATTCAAATCACCGATGATCAAGTGCCGAACGGACGACACCTCCGCGTTCAACACACGTACAGCCCGGTGACGTCTCCCACGCCTTGATCCAGCAAGGAGAGAGGGAGAGGTTGAGGAAGACTCCATCCAGCAGCAGCACAACGGCGTGGTGGTGGTGGAGGAGCGTGGCAATCCTGCAGGGCTTCGCCAAGCACCGCGAGAGAGGAGGAGCACTTGGGAGAGAGAGGGCTGCGCCAGGGGCAAGCGTGAAGCTCCCATGCGCCTCCCCACTATATATAGGGGTGGAGGGGGCTGGTTTCTTGCCCTCCAAGTCCATTGAAGCGTTGGCAAAGGTGGGAGGAAAGAAATCCCATCATTTCCTTCCCCACCGATTGCTATCCCCCCTTTTTAGGGATCTTGATCTTATCCCTTTGGGATATGATCTTATTCCTTCTAAGGGGGGATCTTGGTGCGCCTTGGCCAGGGGTGTGGGGCCTTTCCCCCACTACCCACGTTCATGTGGGTCCCCCCATGCAGGTGGGCCCCACTCCGGAACCTTCTAGAACCTTCCCGGTACAATACCGAAAAATTCCGAACATTTTCCGGTGGCCAAAATAGGACTTCCCATATATAAATCTTTACCTCCGGACCATTCCGGAATTCCTCGTGACGTCCGGGATCTCATCCGGGACTCCGAACAGCATTCCGTAACCACATGCAAACTTCCTTTATAACCCTAGCGTCATCGAACCTTAAGTGTGTAGACCCTACGGGTTCGGGAGACATGTAGACATGACCGAGACGTTCTCCGGTCAATAACCAACAGCGGGATCTGGATACCCATGATGGCTCCCACATGTTCCACGATGATCTCATCGGATGAACCACGATGTCAAGGACTTAATCAATCCCGTATACAATTCCCTTTGTCTAGCGGTATTGTACTTGCCCGAGATTCGATCGTCGGTATCCTTATACCTTGTTCAATCTCGTTACCGGCAAGTCTCTTTACTCGTTCCGTAACACATCATCCCGTGATCAACTCCTTGGTCACATTGCGCATATGATGATGTCCTACCGAGTGGGCCCAGAGATACCTCTCCGTTTACACGGAGTGACAAATCCCAGTCTCGATTCGTGCCAACCCAACAGATACTTTCGGAGATACCTGTAATGCACCTTTATAGCCACCCAGTTACGTTGTGACGTTTGGTACACCCAAAGCATTCCTACGGTATCCGGGAGTTGCACAATCTCATGGTCTAAGGAAAAGATACTTGACATTAGAAAAGCTCTAGCAAACGAACTACACGATCTTTGTGCTATGCTTAGGATTGGGTCTTGTCCATCACATCATTCTCCTAATGATGTGATCCCGTTATCAACGACATCCAATGTCCATAGCCAGGAAACCATGACTATCTGTTGATCACAACGAGCTAGTCAACTAGAGGCTCACTAGGGACATATTGTGGTCTATGTATTCACACGTGTATTACGATTTCCGGATAATACAGTTATAGCATGAATAAAAGACAATTATCATGAACAAGGAAATATAATAATAATACTTTTATTATTGCCTCTAGGGCATATTTCCAACAGTCTCCCACTTGCACTAGAGTCAATAATCTAGTTCACATCGATATGTGATTAACACTCAAGGTCACATCCCCATGTGACTTACACCCAAAGAGTTTACTAGAGTCAATAATCTAGTTCACATTTACCATGTGATTAACACTCGATGAGTTATGGGTTTGATCATGTTATGCTTGTGAGAGAGGTTATAGTCAACGGGTCTGAACCTTTTAGATCCGTGTGTGCTTTACAAATCTCTATGTCATCTCCTAGATGTAGCTACCACACTCTATTTGGAGCTATTCCAAATAACTGTTCTACTTGGAGCTATACTAAAAGTTGCTCCATTATACGTATCTGGTATTTCTACTCAGAGCTATCCGGATAGGTGTTAAGCTTGCATCGACATAACTCTTTACGTCGAACTCTTTATCACCTCCATAATCGAGAAAATTCCTTAGTCCACTAGTTACTAAGGATAACTTTGACCGCTGTCCTGTGATCCATTCTTGGATCACTCTTGTACCCCTTGACTGACTCATGGCAAGGCACACTACAGGTGCGGTACACAGCATAGCATACTGTAGAGAGCCTATGATAAAAGCATAGGGGACGACCTTCGTCCTTTCTCTCTATTCTGCCATGGTCGAGATTTTAAGTCTTAACTTCATACCTTACATCTCAGGCAAGAATTCCTTCTTTGACTGATCCATCTTGAACACCTTCAAGATCATGTCAAGGTACGTGCTCATTTGAAAGTACCATTAAGTGTTTTGATCTATCCTTATAGATCTTGATGCTCAATGTTCAAGTAGCTTGATCCAGGTTTTCTATTGAAAACACCTTTCAAATAACCCTATATGCTTTCTAGAAATTCTACATCATTTCTGATCAACAATATGTCAAGAACATATACTCATCAGAAATTCTATAGTGCTCCCACTCACTTCTTTGGAAATACAAGTTTCTCATAAACTTTGTACAAACCCAAAATCTTTGATCATCTCATCAAAGTGTACATTCCAACTCCGAGACGCTTACTCCAGTCCTTAGAAGGATTGCTGGAGCTAGCATACCTTTTAGCATCCTTAGGATCGACAAAAACTTTCTGATTGTATCGCATACAACCTTTCCTTACGACTGGCAAGGAAACTCGTTTTGACATCCATCTGCCAGATTTCATAAATGCAGCTTGTGCTAACGTGATTCCGACAGACTTTAAGCATCGCTACGGATGAGAAAATCTCATCGTAGTCAACTCCTTGAACTTGTGAAAAACTCTTCGCCACAAGTCGAGCTTCATAGATGGTGACATTACCATCCACGTCCGTCTTCTTCTTAAAGATCCATTTATCTCAATGGCTTGCCGATCATCGGGCAAGTCCACCAAAGTCCATGCTTTGTTCTGATACATGGATCCTATCTCGGATTTCATGGCTTCTAACCATTTGTCAGAATTTGGGCCCACCATTGCTTCTCCATAGCTCGTAGGTTCATTGTTGTCTAGCAACATGACCTTCAAGACAGGATTACGTACCACTCTGAAGTAGTACGCATCCTTGTCATCCTACGAGGTACGGTAGTGACTTGATCTGAAACTTCATGATCACTATCATAAGCTTCCACTTCAATTGGTGTAGGTGCCACAGGAACAACTTCCTGTGCCCTGATACACACTGGTTGAAGTGATGGTTCAATAACCTCATCAAGTCTCCACCATCCTCCCACTCAACTCTTTCGAGAGAAACCTTTCCTCGAGAAAGGACCCGATTCAAGAAACAATCCATATTGCTTTCGGATCTGAATTAGGAGGTATACCCAACTGTTTTCGGTGTCCTATGAAGATGCATTTTATCCGCTTTGGGTTCGAGCTTGTCAATTCTGAAACTTTTTCACATAAGCGTCGCAGCCCCAAACCTTTAAGAAACGACAACTTAGGTTTCTCTAAACCATAATTCATACGGTGTCATCTCAACGGAATTACGTGGTGCCCTATTTAAAGTGAATGTGGTTGTCTCTAATGCCTGACCCATGAACGATAGTGGTAATTCGATAATAGACATCATGGTACGCACCATATCCAATAGGGTGCAACTATGATGTTCGGACACACCATCACACTATGGTGTTCCAAGCGGTATTAATTGTGAAACAATTTCCACAATGTCTTTGTTGCGTGCCAAATCTCGTAACCCAGATACTAATCTCTATGATCATATCATAGACATTTTATCATCTTGTCACGATGATCTTCACTCTGAAATTACTTGAGCCATTCAATAATTCAGACTTGTGTTTCATCAAGTAAATATACTCAGTATCTACTCAAATCATCAGTGAAGTAAGAACATAATGATATTCACTGCATGCCTCAGCACTCACTGGACTGCACACATCAAAAATGTGTTGCTTCCAACAAGTTGCTATCTTGTTCCATTTTACTGAAACCGAGGCTTTTCAGTCATCTTGCCCATGTGGTATGATTTGCATGTCTCAAGTGATTCAAAATCAAGTGAGTTCCAACGGTCCATTTGCATGGAGTTTCTTCATGCATATACACCAATAGACATGGTTCGCATGTCTCAAACTTTTCAAAAATGAGTGAGCCCAAAGATCCATCAACATGGAGCTTCTTCATGCGTTTTACACCAATATGACTTACATGGCAGTGCCACAAGTAAGTGGTACTATCATTACTATCTTATATCTTTTGGCATGAAAATGTGTATCACTACGATCGAGATTCAATAAACCATTCAGGTTTAATACTAATCTTGATGGTAGAGGGAGCGTGCGATGTTTGATCACATCAAACTTGGAAACAATTCCAAAATATATCGTTAGCTCACCTTTAGCTAGTCTCCGTTTTTTTTCATAGCTATTATTTCGAGTTACTAACACTTAGCAACCGAACCGGTATCTTATACCCTGGTGCTACTAGGAGTACTAGTAAAGTACACATTAACATAATGTATATCCAATACTTCTATCGACTTTGCCAGCCTTCTCATCTACCAAGTATCTAGGGTAATTCTGCTCTAGTGGTTGTCCCCTTATTACAGAAGCACTTAGTCTCGGGTTTGGGTTCAACCTTGGGTTTCTTCACTAGAGCAGCAACTAATTTGCCGTTTCATGAAGTATCCTTTCTTGCCCTTTCCCTTCTTGAAACTAGTGGTTTCATCAACAATTGATGCTCCTTCTTGATTTCTACTTTCGCGGTGTCAAACATCGTGAATACCTCAAGGATCATCATATCTATCCCTGATATGTTATAGTTCATCACAAAGCTCTAGCAGCTTGGTGGCAATGACTTTTGGAGAAACATCACTATCTCATCTGGAAGATCAACTCCCACTCGATTCAAGTGATTGTTGTACTCAGACAATCTGAGCACAAGCACAACAATTGAGCTTTTCTCCATTAGTTTGCAGGTTAAGAAAATCGTTGGAGGTCTTATACCTCTTGACGTGGGCACGAGCCTGAAATCTCAATTTCAGCCCTCAAAACATCTCATATGTTCCGCGACTTTTCAAAAAATGTCTTTGGTGCCTCAACTCTAAACCGTTTCACTGAACTATCACGTAGTTATCAAAACGTGTATGTCTGATGTTCGTAACATCCACAAACGACGTTTGGGGTTCAGCACACTGAGCGGTGCATTAAGGACATAAGCTTTCTACTGTCCGCATAATAGCTACTATCAACTTTCAACTATATTTTCTCTAGGAACATATCTAAACAGTAGAACTATAGCGTGAGCTATGACATAATTTGCAAAAGGTCTTTTTGACTATGTTTAGGATAATTAAGTTCATCTTATGAACTCCCACTCAGATAGACATCCCTCTGGTCATCTAAGTGATCACATGATCCGAGTCAAACTAGCCCGTGTCCGATCATCACGTGAGACGGACTAGTCATCATCGGTGAACATTTTCATGTTGATCGTATCTACTATACGACTCATGCTCGACCTTTCGGTCTCCGTGTTCCGAGGCCATGTCTGTACATGCTAGGCTCGTCAAGTTAACCCTAAGTGTTTTCGCGTGTGTAAATCTGTCTTACACCCGTTGTATGTGAACGTAAGAATCCATCACACCCGATCATCACGTGGTGCTTAGAAGCGATGAACTGTAGCAACGGTGCACAGTTAGGGGAGAACACTTCTTGAAATTTTGTAAGGGATCATCTTATTTACTACCGTCGTCCTAAGTAAACAAGATGCATAAACATGATAAACATCACATGCAATCAAATAGTGACATGATATGGCCAATATCATTTTGCTCCTTTTGATCTCCATCTTCGGGGCTCCATGATCATCATCGTCACCGGCATGACACCATGATCATGATCTCCATCATCGTGTCTCCATGAAGTCGTCTCGCCAACTTATTACTTCTACTACTATGGCTACCGGTTAGCAATAAAGTAAAGTAATTACATGGCGTTGTTCAATGACACGCAGGTCATACAATAAATTAAGACAACTCCTATGGCTCCTGCCGGTTGTCATACTCATCGACATGCAAGTCGTGAATCCTATTACAAGAACATGATCAATCTCATACATCACATATCATTCATCACATTCTTCTTGGCCATATCACATCACATAGCATACCCTGCAAAAACAAGTTAGACGTCCTCTAATTGTTGTTTGCATGTTTTACGTGGCTGCTTTGGGTTTCTAGCAAGAACGTTTCTTACCTACGCAAGACCACAACGTGATATGCCAATTGCTATTTACCCTTCATAAGGACCCTTTTCATCGAATCCGTTCCGACTAAAGTGGGAGAGACTGGCACCCGCTAGCCACCTTATGCACCAAGTGCATGTCAATCGGTGGAACCTGTCTCACGTAAGAGTACGTGTAAGGTCGGTCCGGGCCGCTTCATCCCACAATACCGTCGAAACAAGATTGGACTAGTAACGGTAAGCATATTGAACAAAATCAACGCCCATAACTACTTTGTGTTCTACTCGTGCAAAGAATCTACGCAATAGACCTAGCTCATGATGCCACTGTTGGGGAACGTAGCAGATTCAAAAATTTTCCTACGTATCACCAAGATCTATCTATGGAGAGACCAGCAACGAGTAGAAAGAGAGTGCATCTACATACCCTTGTAGATCGCTAAGCGGAAGCATTCAAGTGAACGGGGTTGATGGAGTCGTACTCGTCGTGATTCAAATCACCGATGATCAAGTGCCGAACGGACGGCACCTCCGCGTTCAACACACGTACAGCCCGGTGACGTCTCCCACGCCTTGATCCAGCAAGGAGAGAGGGAGAGGTTGAGGAAGACTCCATCCAGCAGCAGCACAACGGCGTGGTGGTGGTGGAGGAGCGTGGCAATCCTACAGGGCTTCGCCAAGCACCGCGAGAGAGGAGGAGCACTTGGGAGAGGGAGGGCTGCGCCAGGGGCAAGCGTGAAGCTCCCATGCGCCTCCCCACTATATATAGGGGTGGAGGGGGCTGGTTTCTTGCCCTCCAAGTCCATTGGGGCGTTGGCAAAGGTGGGAGGAAAGAAATCCCATCATTTCCTTCCCCACCGATTGCTATCCCCCCTTTTTAGGGATCTTGATCTTATCCCTTTGGGATATGATCTTATTCCTTCTAAGGGGGGATCTTGGTGCGCCTTGGCCAGGGGTGTGGGGCCTTTCCCCCACTACCCACGTTCATGTGGGTCCCCCCATGCAGGTGGGCCCCACTCCGGAACCTTCTAGAACCTTCCCGGTACAATACCGAAAAATCCCGAACATTTTCCGGTGGCCAAAATAGGACTTCCCATATATAAATCTTTACCTCCGGACCATTCCGGAACTCCTCGTGACGTCCGGGATCTCATCCGAGACTCCGAACAACATTCGGTAACCACATGCAAACTTCCTTTATAACCCTAGCGTCATCGAACCTTAAGTGTGTAGACCCTACGGGTTCGGGAGACATGTAGACATGACCGAGACGTTCTCCGGTCAATAACCAACAGCGGGATCTGGATACCCATGATGGCTCCCACATGTTCCACGATGATCTCATCGGATGAACCACGATGTCAAGGACTTAATCAATCCTGTATACAATTCCCTTTGTCTAGCGGTATTGTACTTGCCTGAGATTCGATCGTCGGTATCCTTATACCTTGTTCAATCTCGTTACCGGCAAGTCTCTTTACTCGTTCTGTAACACATCATCCCGTGATCAACTCCTTGGTCACATTGCGCATATGATGATGTCCTACCGAGTGGGCCCAGAGATACCTCTCCGTTTACACGGAGTGACAAATCCCAGTCTCGATTCGTGCCAACCCAACAGATACTTTCGGAGATACCTGTAATGCACCTTTATAGCCACCCAGTTACGTTGTGACGTTTGGTACACCCAAAGCATTCCTACGGTATCCGGGAGTTGCACAATCTCATGGTCTAAGGAAAAGATACTTGACATTAGAAACGCTCTAGCAAACGAACTACACGATCTTTGTGCTATGCTTAGGATTGGGTCTTGTCCATCACATCATTCTCCTAATGATGTGATCCCGTTATCAACGACATCCAATGTCCATAGCCAAGAAACCATGACTATCTGTTGATCACAACGAGCTAGTCAACTAGAGGCTCACTAGGGACATATTGTGGTCTATGTATTCACACGTGTATTACGATTTCCGGATAATACAGTTATAGCATGAATAAAAGACAATTATCATGAACAAGGAAATATAATAATAATACTTTTATTATTGCCTCTAGGGCATATTTCCAACAGGTTATCCGATGCATCTCGCAGACGGTACGCTCCCCCGGTCAGGACTTGGTCAATGATAAAGGGACCTTCCCATTTGGGCTTGAGTTTGTCCTTTTTCTTGTCCGGCAAACGTAGAACTAACTCGCCAACGTTGTAAGTTTTGGCCCGTACTTCTCTGCTTTGATATCTTCGAGCTTGCTGTTGATAGAATGCGGAACGGGCTTTTGCCACGTCACGTCCTCCTCCAATGCGTCCAAATTGTCCTGCCGATCGAGCTCGGCTTCTCTTTCTTCGTACATGCGCACGCGAGGTGAGTCATGAATTATGTCACAGGGCAGAACTGCCTCTGCGCCGTATACCATAAAGAATGGTGTAAATCCGGTCGTGCGGTTTGGAGTGGTCCGCAGCCCCCAGAGTACGGAGTCGAGCTCCTCTACCCAGTGCGTGTTAGATTCCTTAAGGGACCGCACTAATCGGGGTTTTATGCCGCTCATGATTAGACCATTTGCTCGCTCGACTTGACCGTTAGTTTCAGGGTGATAGACTGAAGCATAGTCGAGTTTGATGCCCATGTTTTTGCACCAGAGTTTAACCTCGTCGGCCATAAAGTTCGTTCCGTTGTCAGTGATGATGCTATGGGGGACGCCGTAACGGTGTACAACCCCTGATATGAAGTCTATCACAGGTCCGGATTCGGCCGTCTTGACAGGCTTGGCCTCTATCCATTTGGTGAACTTATCCACCATGACCAGTAGGTATCTTTGCTTGTGGGTTCCTCCTTTAAGGGGTCCAACCATGTCAAGCCCCCAGACCGCGAAGGGCCAGGTTATGGGTATAGTTTTGAGGGTGGTGGGTGGCATGTGGCTTTGATTAGCAAAGAGCTGGCAACCGACGCATCGTTGGACTAAGTCCTGAGCATCTGCCCGGGCCGTCGGCCAATAAAATCCTGTACGGAAGGCCTTGCCTACAAGGGCCCGGGCTGCGGCGTGGTGCTCGCCGAGTCCGGCATGAATTTCAGCCAGAAGGTTCCGCCCTTCCTCTTTGGAGATACACCTTTGAAGGACTCCGGTTGTGCTTTTCTTGTAAAGCTCTCCCTCATGGACCTTATAGGCTTTAGATCGCCGCACTATGCAGCGGGCCTCGTTTTGGTCCTCGGGAAGTTCCTGCCTGGTTAGGTAGGCTAGGAATGGTTCCGTCCACGGGGCAATGACTGCCATTATCACGTGGGCTGAGGATGTTACTTCGTTGGCAGAACCGCCGATTGTGTCAGAATGTTCGGTGTCCGGCAGTGCGGTTGGGGTCAGTTTATTATTTCCGGCTTCCCCCTTCCATAGTACGGATGGCTCGAATAGCCGTTCTAGGAAGATGTTGGGAGGGACGGCATCGCGCTTTGCGCCAATGCGTGCCAATACGTCTGCTGCCTGGTTGTTATCCCGGGCTATATGGTGAAATTCGAGCCCCACAAACCGAGCTGACATTTTTAGGATGGCGTTGCGATAAGCTGCCATTTTCGGATCCTTGGCATCGAAGTCTCCATTTATTTGGGATATCGTGAGGTTCGAATCCCCGCGCACCTCTAGGCGTTGAAAGCCCATGGAGACTGCCATCCGGAGGCCATGTAGAAGGGCCTCATATTCGGCTGCGTTGTTGGAGTCCGTATACATTATCTGGAGTACGTATTGAACCGTATCTCCGGTTGGGGACGTCAAGACGACGCCAGCCCCCAGACTAGCCAACATTTTAGAGCCGTCGAAGTGCATGATCCAGTTGGAATATGCGCCGTACTCTTTAGGGAGTTCGGCTTCAGTCCATTCGGCGATGAAGTCGGCCAAAACTTGCGACTTAATAGCTCGCCGTGGCTTATAAGTTATGTCGAACGGGAGGAGCTCAATGGCCCATTTGGCAATCCGGCCCGTCGCGTCGCGGTTGTTTATAATGTCATTAAGAGGTACATCGGAGGCAACTGTTATTGAACACTCTTGAAAGTAGTGTCGCAGCTTCCGGGATGCCATGAACACCGCGTATGCTATCTTCTGATAATGCGGGTACCGTGACTTGCATGGAGTCAGGACAGTGGACACGTAGTAAACTAGTTTTTGAAGGGGGAACTTGTGTCCGTCCATTTCTCGTTCGACAACGAGCACCGCGCTCACCACTTGATGAGTTGCCACGATATATAATAGCATTGGTTCGCCTATGTTGGGCGCGGCCAAGACCGGGTTTGTTGCCAATATGGCTTTTATTTCTTCGAGTCCGGCCGTGGCGGCATCCGTCCACTCGAAGTGTTTGGTGCATCGGAGGAGGCAATAAAGGGGTAATGCCTTTTCTCCCAAACGGGAGATAAAGCGGCTTAAAGCCGCCACGCATCCCGTCAATTTTTGTACTTGTTTGAGGTCCTTTGGGATGTCCAATTGTGACAGAGCTCGGATCTTGGCTGGGTTTGCTTCAATTCCTCTACCGGATACAATGAAGCCCAAGAGCTTTCCGGCTGGTACGCCGAAAACACATTTTTCCGGGTTAAGCTTGATGGCATATGTTCGGAGATTATCGAATGTAAGCCTCAAGTCGTCTACTAGAGTTTCGACGTGCTTGGTTTTGACGAACACATCGTCTACGTATGCCTCCACTGTTTTGCTGATCTGGTTTGCCAGACATGTCTGAATCATGCACTGATATGTTGCGCCAGCATTTTTGAGCCCAAAGGGCATTGTGTTGAAGCAGAATGGGCCGTATGGGGTGATGAATGCCGTTGTGGCCTGGTCGGGCTCTGCCATCTTAATTTGGTGGTAGCCGGAGTATGCGTCGAGGAAACACAATGAATCGTGTCCTGCGGTAGCGTCGATAATTTGATCGATGCAGGGGAGGGGAAGGGATCCTTTCAGCAAGCCTTGTTGAGGTCCTTAAAATCGACGCATAGGCGCCAGGATTTGTCCTTCTTTGGTACCATCACCAGGTTTGCTAGCTAGTCCGGATGTTTTATATCTCTGATGAATCCGGCCTCCAATAATTTGGCTAGCTCCTCTCCCATGGCCTGTCTCTTGGGTTTGGAGAAACGCCGAAGAGCCTGTTTGACTGGCTTGAATCCTTGTAGGATGTTTAGGCTGTGCTCGGCCAGCCGGCGTGGGATTTCTGGCATGTCTGAAGGGTGCCAGGCAAAGATGTCCCAATTTTCGCGTAGGAATTCTCGTAGTGCGGCGTCCACATCAGGGTTTAATTGTGTCCCAATGGAGGCCGTTTTTGTAGGGTCCATTGGATGGACTTGGAATTTGACTATTTCGTCCGCTGGTTTAAAGGAGGTGGACTTGGATCTCTTATCGAGTATCACGTCGTCCCTATTCACTGTGGAGCGCAGCACAGTGTGAGTTCCTCGGCCGCTAGGGCTTCGGATAGTGCCTCCAGGGCCAGTGCGGTTGTCTTGTTTTCGGCGCAGAGTGCTATGTCCGGGTCACTAGCAAGAGTGATGATTCCGTTGGGCCCGGGCATTTTGAGTTTCATGTACCCGTAATGGGGTATAGCTTGAAAAATTGTGAATGCCTCTCGCCCCAATAGAGCGTGATATCCGCTGCTGAACGGGGCCACTTGGAACGTGACCTCCTCGGACCTGTAATTATCCGGCGTGCCGAACACCACATCCAGTGTGATTTTTCCTGTACATCATGCTTCCCGACTGGGGATTATTCCTCTAAAGGTTGTGCTGCTTCGCTCAATGCGGCTCCAGTCTATTTCCATTTTTAGGAGGGTTTCCTCGTAAATGAGGTTCAGTCCGCTGCCACCGTCCATGAGTACCTTGGTAAGGCGAAAGCCGTCCACTATTGGACTGAGGACCAATGCGGCTGGTGCTTGGGCTGTTCGGAATTTAGGTTCGTCACTGGCATTAAAGGTAATAGTTGTGTCACTCCATGGGTTTATTGTTGCTACTTGGTAGACTTCGACAAGGCTGCGGAGTGTTCGTTTCCGCATATTATTTGATGCGAAAGTCTCGAAGACTGTTAATACCGTACTAGTATTCTTGGACTGGTATTCTGGAATTAGAAGCTCTTCGCCACTTTTGGCCACCTGCCGTAGTATCCAAAATGCTCTAAGGCTATGAGTTGGAGTGGCACCCTCTGCACTATGAATTTTGCAGGGTCCATTGAGCCATTCTTCCAGTACGGTTTCGTGCCCTATAGAGGGTTTTTGCTTTTTGGTATTTAACCCAGGTGCCTAGCAATGATGCACCCTTTTATTTCGGACTGGAATTGTATTCAGGGCCGGATTGTCCCAAAAATTGATTTCAGTTTTCCAGGCGCTTTCCATCGCACAGTACTTTCGTACTATGGACACCAAGTCAGCGAAGCGTGTGATTTCATGACGACTTGTGGTGTTGAGGATTCCCTTGTCCGTGCAATTATTGCAGAAGAATGAAATTGCGTCCTCCTCATGGCAATCATTTATCCTGTTTATGACCAGGAGGAATCTGGCCTAGTAATGGTGTACTATTTCTGCGGGCTCTTGCCGGATTTGGGATAGATCGCTTGTGTTTGGGTGAGCGGGTGGAATTAAATTCGGAACCCCGTCCAATCTAAAACTCAAGGGCCAAGAAGTTTCCGAACTTGGAAGCTTGGGTTCTTGGATGCTATCCAATGAATCTGGCCCGCTGCCTGACTTTAGGTTCAGGGCTTGAGTGACGTCCTCCCCTCCGTGGGAATCCGGCATGGAGGGATCAGGAATCCGGACATAACTAGTCCTTAAGATAGAAGAAGGGTCGCCGCATTGCTCCTCCACCACAGCAACATGATGGGTAGCCTGGGGAGAGTTAATCTCTCTCAGATCGGGTTTAAGCCCAATCTGATTGTAGTCTATAGCGACTCCTAGGGCGGCGATGCGATCCAAGAGCTCGTTTAAGGAGGAGAGCTCCATCGGATCTAACTGCTCGGCAAGTTCCGAGTTGACGTGAAGATTGCTTTCGATGACCCGAGAAGTCATCGTCGGCGCGGTGGCCGAACAGGCGGTCATAAGGAAACCGCCTATTTGGAGAGTTTGGCCGATAGCCAAAGCTCCTTCAGCCACAGTGCTGTCTTTGAAGACGGGATGGGGCATCCTTCCTGACGGCGACGACACAGAGGAACTCTCAATGAAAGCACCAATGTCGGTGTCAAAACCGGCGGATCTCGGGTAGGGGGTCCCGAACTGTGCATCTAGGCAGATGGTAACAGGAGACAAGGGACACGATGTTTTTACCCAGGTTCGGGCTCTCTCGATGGAGGTAATACCCTACTCCTGCTTGATTGATATTGATGATATGGGTAGTACAAGAGTAGATCTACCACGAGATCAGAGAGGCTAAACCCTAGAAGCTAGCCTATGGTATGATTGTTGTTCGTCCTACGGACTAAAACCCTCTGGTTTATATAGACACCAAAAAGGGTTAGGGTTACACAGAGTCGGTTACAATGGCAGGAGATCTACATATCCGTATCGCCAAGCTTGCCTTCCACACCAAGGAAAGTCCCATCTGGACACGGGACGAAGTCTTCAATCTTGTATCTTCATAGTCCAGGAGTCCGGCCGAAGATGATAGTTCGGCTATCCGGACACCCCATAGTCCGGGACTCCCTCAGCTTGCTTGCTCAAAGTGCTTAGTGATATGCTCCAAATCCCTCAACTACTTTCTCACATCCACATATGACCTAAACCAAAAGTCAAACTCGACCGATTCTTTCTTTCCGGCGCCACCGAGTTCAGATGTCATAGCCACTGCCACAAACCCTAGGCAAATCGGTCTCACCGAGATGGGATTGTAATCTCTCTGTGTATGTCCATTACCAAATCAGTCCCACCGAGTTTGTGTAATCGGTCCTATCGAGATTACAATGCAAACTCTCTGTTCCTCTTCTTAACATTTCGCTCTAACTGAGATGAGCGAATCAGTCCCACCGAGTTTGCCTGACCAACTCTCTGGTTAGCTTATTACCGAAATTGGTCCTACCGAGTTTGTGTAATCGGTCTCACCGAGATTACGTTATGCCCTAACCCTAACCATATCGGTCCTACCGAGTTGCATGTCGGTCCCACCGAAAATCCTAACGGTCACTAGATTTGCTGAATCGGTCCGACCGAGTTTCTCAATTCGGTCCCACCGAGATTGGTAAGTTGTGCGTAATGGTTAGATTTTGTGTGGAGGCTATATATACCCCTTCACCCACTCTTCATTCGTGGAGAGAGCCATCAGAACGAACCTACACTTCCAGCATACATTTTCTGAGAGAGAACCACTTACTCATGTGTTGAGACCAAGATATTCCATTCCTACCATATGAATCTTGATCGCTAGCCTTCCCCAAGTTGCTTTCCACTCAAATCTTCTTTCCACCAAATCCAAATCCTGTGAGAGAGAGTTGAGTGTTGGGGAGACTATCATTTGAAGCACAAGAGCAAGGAGTTTATCATCAACACACCATTTGTTACTTCTTGGAGAGTGGTGTCTCCTAGATTGGCTAGGTGTTACTTGGGAGCCTCCGACAAGATTGTGGAGTTGAACCAAGGAGTTTGTAAGGGCAAGGAGATCGCCTACTTCGTGAAGATCTACCGCTAGTGAGGCAAGTCCTTCGTGGGCGACGGCCATGGTGGGATAGTCCAGGTTGCTTCTTCGTGGACCCTTCATGGGTGGAGCCCTCCGTGGACTCGCGCAACCATTACCCTTCGTGGGTTGAAGTCTCCATCAACATGGATGTAGGATAGCACCACCTATCGGAACCATGACAAAAACATCCGTGTCTCCAATTGCGTTTGAATTCTCCAAACCTCTCCCTTTACATTCTTGCAAGTTGCATGCTTTACTTTCGCTGCTCATATACTCTTTGCATGCTTGCTTGTTATGTATTGTGATTGTTAAACTTGTGCCAAAACTCCACTTGAACTTAAAGAAGTTAAAAATTGCAACTTTTGGCACTTAGTGTCTAATCACCCCCCTCTAGACACCTCTTCTCGATCCTTTCAAAGGGTGTTCCTGCAAAAGAAACAATGCATGCGCTGGTGGGTCCTATTTGAGGCTTTCCCTTGTAGTATAAAAGTTGAGGGGTGTCTTTAGAAAATATTAAAATAACCATTGTGCCTAGATCACCCAACGCCTCCTCACCCTCTGTTATTTACCTATGGGCCAGTGCCATGCTGGCACAATACACAAGCATGGTATATGGCCGGATACGGGAGGAATGACCGTATTTGCACCTCCATGAAAGTTCACTGACTAGAAACGCGTATTTTACAAGTTTATGCATTAAACTGATCATTGTGTGCAGGTTTTGAGACTCCCGGTGTATTTACCTCTTCGCCTAACATCTAGCAGGCGACGACTGCCAGCATGGCCATGGTCGCCAGGAGCCAACCCGCGTCGGAGCGGCGATGGAGCTCGCCGGTGGGGCCTCGGTCACCAAGGTGCTTAGAGGGTGAGGATGAGGGATGGCTCTGCACCGTCGCCGGCTAGCTGCATCACCTCCCGAGGTGTGTAGTCTTCGCAGCCAACAACCATCCCGAGCAATTATCGTCGCATTGCCGGGACGAGCCTCTATGCAGAAGGAATCGACCTGGGGTGTGGCATAAGCCCATGCCATCAGTCGTCCCCACCTTCGATGAACCGTCGCCGCCATGTGGATCCCCACCACTGCTTCTTCCCAACTCTTCTCTCATGCCTCATCGACTCTATAAATTCCAAGAAGCCGTCGCGGCTTTCCCCTACAGGCGCGCCTCCTCGAGTTGCCCTCGCCCCTGCCATTTTTGATAGCTTGGTTTTCTTCACTGCGAATTACTACCTTCCGTCCTGGTTTTATTAGTCCCAATCGTATTTAGGGCCGTATTTTGACCATGATATTAACTTACTAAACTATAAGTATACATAACAAAACAATATTATCAGAAAATATGTTCAAATACGAATCCAACGATATAATTTTTTGTGACATGCATTAGCATTATGTTTGTTAAATCTATGATCAAAATTTGGCACAAAATATGAAGGGGGTGAATAAATCAGGACGGAGGTAGTAGTGTTGTGCTACTACTACGTATAGCCGTAGATAAGCGAATGAGATGGAAACGAGGTAGCGCTAGTGCGGCCAGGCAGGGGCGAACAGGGCCGTTGGGCGTCTAGTGCGGCGGCGGCGGCTCCCATTCGCGGCGCTCGTGGGTGGGAGCAGTACATGAGCAAGGAGGAGGAAGATGCAAGAGAAAGGATGACAGGTGGGCCCTATGCCAGGGTCGAACGGTGTGGGTTTCCCATGCCACATCATCACTTACACCGGGACCCACATGTCAGGTTTCATGTCAAAATGAGCTCTATCGATAGTTTATCGCACTTGGCAAAAGGTTTACTGAAACAGATTGTTTTTCGCAAACTGTGAGTCGTTCAATGGTTGTCTGAGAAAACCGGCATAGTTGTAGACAAAATCCAGATGTACTGGTTAACAACATGATGGTCCTTTTTTGACAAATGACAAACTTGGTTTAAGCATATTTTTCATATGTACAATTTCTGGTTGCGTAAAGATCCATCAAATGCGCCTAATACATAAACAACTAATGAGATTGCATAACAAGCTCTCACTGTGATAATCATATTGAACATTATAAGGTAGTAACACAAGCTCTGTATACAACAAGTTATGTATTCAGTATGTTCACAAATAGATATCCTGGCTTCTTGGACCTGGAACTCACATGTATTCAGTTACTATATGATATCAAGTTCATTGGTAATACTAATATCCAAGCTTAATGTTTTCTGGCCTGATGTCCATTTTAAGAGTTACATCAGTCAGGTTTCAACGTTCCAAAAAAGCGGCCAAAAGATAACTCCAGCTAATCGACAACACAAAAGTATATCAGAAAGATGATTGACAAGGTTGAATTAACCATATTTTTCATACAATTTCTGTTACAAAGTAATGACTAAAGACAAGCTCCATATAATTAGCAACAATATATGGTCCTTTCTGAAAGATAACAGGATGATGGAATTAACCATATTTGCATACAATATTTGTAACCTAACATCCATCAAATGCGCCTATAACACTGACGAAGAAATGACTAATGAGATTGCAGAACAAGCTCAAACTGTGACAAGTATATTAAACAGTAAGTATTAACACAAGTTCTGTTTTATACAATTTCTGTATTCAGTATATCCAATTCACTGCTCGACCAGATCTCATGAGGTGTAGGAATGGAGTCTTGCTGAGCTTATGAGGAGCAGCAGCTGCTGTTCTGCTGCTGTATGGGCTGCCCTTTCATGTGAACATGGACCGTCGATTTCCTCTCCGCCGCAGGTTGGCTCGCCATCCTGCACGCAGGTAAATCAGTAGTCAGGTATTATCTGGATATACCAAGAGAGATATACAGTCTAGATACTTCACTCGAAGAGAGGCAAGATTTAGAAGGAGGGATAAAGTAACCATAAGAGGGGAGGACTGTATGATCTGCATTTAGCCCTCATGTAAACTAATGTGAATATCTAAATAAAGTGTTTGTAACAAATATTAACCTAGAAAAAGCGAAATAGTTCTCATAGAATACAGTTAATTTGACGATCTATCAGCACCGAATATAGCAGAGAAGCTGGGAAGAAAAGGGCCTCTAAAAATGTGCATTTCTTGGCTTACTTGTTCTTGATTTCTGATGACATGGTTAAGAAAGCTGTCTCCACATTGATGGATTCCTTTGCACTTGTCTCAAGGAAATTCATTCCTAATGATTCTGCAAAAGCCTGAAATTCATCATAGATATTTTAGTTACTTGATTACCATATTTTGAGTAATTGTCCTGAGTAGCACATTAGGACCACACTAGGAAGCAGAGTATCAAGAACAAAGAAGCATGTCAATTTATCAAGAACAAAACAGGCTTAGATTGGTTTTTTTGTGTGTAGCACTAGAGACGCATTGTTCTATCCACTTAAAGATGCATCTTCGAACTAAAATCACGTAGATGTTAGCCAACACAACAACACAACAGGAATCACATTATTCACTAAATGTTGATAACAGCACGCCGTGAAATTGGGTAATTTGACATCAGAAATGTAGAATTGCCAAACGAATCTGTTGTCATTTGGAGTCAGACTATGGCTAAACTGTCGGTAGAACTAAAAGAAAGAGAGAGAAGGGTTTACCTTGGCCTCCTCTGTATCAACGACCTTACTGTCAACCAAATCACACTTGTTCCCTACTAGAAGCTTGCACACACTGTCACTGGCATACCTATCAATCTCACTCAACCACTGCTTGACATTGTTGAAGCTTTCCCTATCTGTCACGTCATATACAATCTGAAAAGTGTAGTGAGGAGTATTAACGCCTTGGTAATTCTATGAAAATGTAGATCCTCATTCCTGAATGATGAAGCACAATAAATAATGCAGAGCGAAAATGACCAAGTTAAGTTCAACAATGACTAGAGTGAAACTGTGAAACAACTCCAAAAGAAACAACCGCAGGTGTGAAAAGATCAGGATAAACAGTACTATGGTTGTCCATGAGGGCTTACGATGATTCCATGCGCTCCCCGGTAGTAACTGCTCGTTATCGTCCTGAACCTTTCCTGGCCTGCTGTGTCCCACTGAACAAGGAACAGACCATCATCACATTACAACAACCGAAAGACTGAATGAACACAGGTAGATTTTGTAAAGCAATGCTGACCTAACACATCAGGTCTCAACTAACAACTAACCATCAACACGATAGCTTCCAATTGTTTGTAATTATGACTGCTTAGCAAGCATGTAGAGTCTAGGTTCCACAGTAAGTAATTACTCAGCGAGTACAGTGGCCCAATCTATGTTCGGTGATGTCCACACACAGGGTTTATTATAAAATACCTCACTTATATAATAAAAATCAATTTACCTCGAAACAATTAAGGGCTTCAGTTGGTGCAAGACCAACCAGGCCATTCTATTTTCCAAGCAAATATCCGCCGCATATAATGAAAACTAACTAAATTAAGACAGCTCCACGGAGTAACGGCAATTGTTGAGCTCAGGGAATGCTGCACAGATGGTACATTAATTCTACGTGTCACTGCTTTTCCCCACAGTTTTAATACTGAAATTATTATTCCCACCTCCCTGGTTCCACCACCTGGACAAATTTAACACAGAGTTAAGAACAAAAAAACTGCCAGCCAATCGCTCGAGTTTTGTCGGGACAATGCATAAATCAGGAACCCTTAATTAACTTGCGGAGTTGGTACCCAATCAACGCGATAGCTTCCAATTATTTGCAATTATGACTACTTAACAAGCGTGTACAGTCTAGGTTGTACAGTAACTAATTACTTGAGGAGTACACTGGCCCAATCTAAGTTCGGTGATGTACACACAGGGGCTTATCATAAAAGATCTCCCTTAAAATAATATAAAGCAATTCATCTCCAAACAACTAAGAGCTTTAGTTGGTGCATCGCTATCAACGATGGGCGATAGTACAGTATAAACCAGGCCATTTAGTTTCCAGGTAAGTACCCGCCTCCCCAATAAAA
Source organism: Triticum timopheevii (assembly GCA_963921465.1). Taxonomy (NCBI): domain Eukaryota; kingdom Viridiplantae; phylum Streptophyta; class Magnoliopsida; order Poales; family Poaceae; genus Triticum; species Triticum timopheevii. The sequence continues at coordinate 10,584,562 of OY997271.1, forward strand.
TCAGCTAAAAATGGCGCACCGCAGCTCAACAGAGTTACATCAATTGCTGAGTCCAGGGCATGTTCCACAGACCGTATATTTTCTAGGTGCCACTGCATTCCCCCACAATTATAGTACTGTAATGTCCCCATGTCCCTGGTTCCACCATAGGGTGAGCTTAAATAGAGTTAAGAACCATACTGAGTTTTGTCGGAACAATGTATTGAGTACGCCAATCAGAAACCCCTGATTAACCTGCACAGTTGGTACCCACCGTTCTGGATAAAGCAATCCATGTAACAACCTAACACCAAGATCTAGACAGCAAGCCCCACCAATTCCCACCCACCCTTGTATATGATTTCTATGAAGTATGAATGAATCCAAGCACCATATCCCAATTATGAACAGATAACAGAGCTACCAAACAAATGAACTGGCATCAGCGAAATCTCTGTAAACTGAAACTCACAATCTGCAGCTTCACCGACTTGCCATCGAGCTCGACGGTCCGAATTTTCTGCGACACATTCATGAAAAAAGGTACAGCAGATTCAGTCGGGAAGTTGTACTTGCAGCAACGTACTTAATGGAGCTCCATCAATCAATCACAGCAAAAGGGGATCATCTGTCTGTACTTACGAAATCAACGCCGATGGTGCTGATGTAGGTGTCCACGTACGCGTCGTCCTGCAAAAGGGATCAACCAATCAAGCCTCATAATTTTTTCCCCAATCGGGAAAAGGCGGAAGGGGATCGGGTTTCTCACGGCGAAGCGGAGGAGCAGGCAGGACTTGCCGACGGAGGAGTCGCCGATGAGGAGCAGCTTGAAGAGGTAGTCGCTGCAGCAGCATACCACGGCGCATCAATCAATCACCCGCCCGAACCCAAAAAAAGGAACAACTTGCAAGAAACCGACGAGGAAAGGAAAGAAAGATCGGCGGCGCCGCCGGCGGCGGGGACTTACTACTCGGAGGTGCTCATGGCGGGCGTCCGCTGGGCTCCGGCGGATTCGGGGGAGGGGCGCTGCTGGAGGGGATCCGGCGAAGGTGGCTGGCGTGCGCAGCAGATCGATGGAGGGGAGCGGGGGAAGGTGGAGAGGGGAAGCAAAGGGAGTCGGGCGAGAGAAGTCTCCGCCTTTTCTTGTCTTTGGTCCGCTTATATGCCGCCATGGCCGACGCAGGACGCGTGAGGGGAGGGGGGATGGCTTAGCGGCTAATCAATCAAGCGGTGCACAAAGAGTGCAAAAGTTGTCTTTACATCTCCTCTTTTTCTCCTTTTTTTTTGCTATAAAATAAAGAGTTTTAGCCTTTACTTGTCTTTACCCAAAGGAGAGTTGTTTAGCTATTAGTTTGTTTGTGATGGTACAAAGTTAATGTGTTTCGATTCGATTGCATAAGCACCGTGATTTACCAAGTATTGTTAGATAACCGGTATTACCGTAGGTATCACATTGTCTAACCAATATACATGTGATGGTCTCATTTTGGCGGGTTATTGTTTTTGCTCCCTGGCATAGATTGGTTAATGAGCTGTACGTACAACTATTATGGAAAATTTGAGCCTCGGTGTTTACAAGACAAATGAATCAAGATTCACGGGCGGGATGAGTTACTATGAACTCCACGTCGAAACCCTACAATTATGATTGATAGTGATATTTTGATTGGATAATTGAGAATCTTACTTGTGGACTTATTTGAGAATTATCTTTCAGGTCACAATATTATAACACTTGTATAATATTGCATGATAAAAGGTAATGGTCAAAGGCAACATCTTGAAGAAGGTGTCGATGTCTACTGCGATAACTTCTATGGTAACACAAGAAGCGTGAGTCAGGGGCAAATGAGGGGTGGAAGTGGAAATTAGATTGCGTACTATGCTTGGGTAGTTAAGCCATTACCAATCGAAGATAGCATGTTTATGGTACGTTGAATATTGGAAACAAAAGTGACACCTTAGACGAAGGTACTTTTACATATGAATCATAATAGATGAGACATGAGATAGGTTGGCATATATAGAGGCTAACAAAGAGCAGTAAAGCATTTTCCTTGTTATGTAAAAGTTGTCCTTGACATTTCTTGAGAGCACAAAGCTAATATGTTCTAATTGTATACTGTGATGTGGTTTTCGTAAGTGTTGTTAACCATTTTTGTTTATGTGTAACCAATTATTAACTCGCAACCACACTCTTTTATATAGTGTGAAGCGTTTTTAATAGGCATGGTGTGAAATGTTTTTAATAGGCTAGTGCTTTTGGTAGATATTATATTTTTTTATGTACTATTACAAATGAATTACAACAAGTTTAAACGCCGCAACCTTTTGAGTTTTAGAGGGTTTATTGATGGGACCAACACACATCTTGTGACCAATTTGCGCCTTCTGCTGCAAAATGCACATTTTGCAAATTTATTAATAAATCAAGATTTTACCAGCAATTACTCTTTCATCACAGTATATACGTTGTCTGGCTTATTATATTTGTATTTTAAAATACTTTTTTGCCTTATGATTTTGAATAGTAGTTACAACATTTCTTTTTTATCATTTGCGTAATTGCATTAGCAGGGAAATGGTACAAGAAAATAGCCAAAATGCCACCGGTGAAAATCAAACATGCCAAATACAAGTATTAAAAACCAACTTGCCAACATAGTATTGCTATTACGTGTCAAATAAATTCCGTGAGTCAAACCGTCAGGACCTTGTCAGTTGTTTGGCTATCCCAAAACTACCCCTGTAAACATGTCCCTATCTTCTCTTCAAGAGACGTTCCCCACGAAGTAGCTTGTGCCGCCGCCTCCTTCCCCTGGCTCCCACCTGTTCTGTGCTGCCCACGATCGCGTGGCTCGGCTTCCTGATGCCTCAACTCCAGCATCCACCATCTCTGCCCCCGGTGCCGTCCGCCCCTGCTCCGGTGCACCGTCTCGGCTCAGCGCCGTCCGCCCCTGCTCCAATGTCCATCCATCGGACCGGCTCGTCCACCTCCCCTACTCTCCTACCCGGGGCTCCACACACGCCCTCCCGCGCCACCCCCTGACCGGTCTCCCCTCTGGCCTCAAATAGTACTCCCTCCTTCCCAATATCATAGGCGTATTAGGTTCTAGCACGAAAATTAGCGTAGGTCGTTCGTTACTTTAGCCATTGCAAAGATCGCAGAGAGGGACGCATGCACGATCTACTCAGACCAGCTGATGCTAAAACGAGCGCTTCGTTGAAGCCATCGTCGACGCCAAGATGGGCAGCAATTGCGTCGCCGGTGGGACCCTCGTCCCTAGCACCTCCGCCGTCGATGTAGCTCGCCATAGATTGAGTTCTCTACGGGCTTGGAAGGCTCACCTGAAGAAATGGTGTGGTGGGTTCGATATCGACAAGTAGCTCCGGACGGAGGGAGGGAGTATGATATCGGGAAGGAAGGAGGGAGTACTACTCAAACGAGTCGTTGGTGGGTCCACCCTGGTCAGCGGCACATCGCTCTCTCCTCCCTCCGATCCAGTCCCTCCGTCCGCATCACACCCACATGGCCGCCGCCGCCGCCGCCGGCGGGTTCCGGCTGGGCCAGCGCGTGCACGCGGCGGGCGACCCGCGCCGCTCCGGCACCGTGCGCTACCTGGGCCCCGTCGACGGCCACGCCGGCGAGTGGGTGGGCGTCGACTGGGACGGCGGCGCCGGCGGCCGTCACGACGGCTCCCTCGCCGGCCGCCGCTACTTCGCCGCCGCGGGCGACCGCTCCGCCTCCTTCGCGCGCCCCTCGTCCCTCAGCGCCGGGATCCCGCTCCCCGACGCGCTCCGCCTCCGCTACCGCGTCGACGACTTCACCAAGGAGGAACAAGGTGCGTCCATGCCTTCAAAATGGGATTTTTATGCCGCAGGATCTAGGTTCCAAGACGATCAGTTGAGCATCTATCATCTTGATAATCCTGTCTTTCTTGGCGAGTTGGCGTAAGATCCCAACCAGTTTATTATTGTTCCTGACTCCTGAGTAATCATCAAGTGAAAATGAATTTGTTTCCAGTTGTATGTAGTTGGATCTTGTAAATTGGCAATGCGACCTCCTTACGCACGCTCTGTCGTGTTCAGATGAAATGTACGTGTTCTCGACGAGCCAGAAGCGCGTGTCGGTGGAGCTGGTCGGGACGAACAAGGTCAGGGACAAGCTGAAGAACTTTGATGAGTTGTCGTGTGCGTCTGTTTCGTTCATGGGAGTAAGCTCGGCTGGATCACCAGAGGAACTACAGGGGTTGGTTCCAAGTAAGTTTACTAATTTTAGAATCCTTGCTTCACCTGCTCCCATTGATACACGGCAAACTACCTGAATTTTTTGTTTTGACTGTTCTGTTTCCATTGAGGTAGGATAATAAACTGCATTCAGTTTGCCATGTTTTGTTCATGAAGGTTCCATATCTACTGCATTCAGTTCATTTCTTCATGGGAGGTAATGGAGCATACTTTCTAAATTTTGATAAAATGTAAAAACAATAGGGACCCATAACCGCCATCACTCTTACTGGAACTCTTACACCGCCTCCTACATCCTACCTTACCTCTGTTTGGAAGTGGTCTGAATTTCCTAAATGATGTAAGGTACTATAGCATGAGAACAAACATTTTTTACTAATAATCTATTCGGGACTTAAAGCCAGTTAAGTATGCATACAAAGTCTATAATCAGCATCCCATTTTCACGAGTGTCCTGGCTAATTGTTTTGCTTGTTTCAGATCTCAGGCAACTTGATTTAACCGGGAATCTCATTTCTCAGTGGCAAGTATGTACCCCTTTTTTGCAAGCATGCTTTCACAGATTTGATTTGACCTCTACGACCTTCTGCAATTCTTAACTAGTATGGAAATCAGATATATGCAACTAAATAAAATTGAAACAGACAGAATTTTTTACCTGTTTGTCTTCTCATTCCATTTATTTTTATTTTAAAATTTGTCCGTGTTATGTCATGAAGAATGCAAGAGATGAGTAACTGGTATGTGGTGCTGCTAAATTTCATCACTAATAAGCTTGGAGTTGTTACTAGTTTGTGTGATAACATATTAGTGCTAGTTTTGCTGTCACTTATCAGTAACTATTTCCTGGCATATCCTTGTGTTAATGATGTCCATGTTAATTGTTAACCCATATCATCATCACCAAATATGTTGTTACATCAGTTCAAAGCACCTTTAGTACCTTTTCCAAGTTGACAGTACATGTTTTAGCACTTGTTTGCTGTCTCAACATGTCACTTTCTGTTATCAATGGTTTCTTGCCGCTAATGTTAGTGCTATGGTTCTTCTGGAATGTGCCTAAACAGTTTGGATTTTCTCAGGATATATTCTCTCTTTGTCAAGCCCTGCCATCTCTGGAAGTTCTCGATCTGACAAACAATACCATGGAGAATGACTTTGTAGAAAGTCCATTGCTGAAGAATATTCGTGTTTTGGTTCTCAACAACTGTGGTGTGACCTGGGAACTGGTATGTGCTATGCTGCATGCGGACTACTTGAAATATTATCAGTCGATATCAAACTATCAATCACGCTAGAAGTTTGATGCCGACTTATGTGGAACAGATTGAAAAGCTTAAAGTTCCATTTGCATGTCTCACTGACCTCCACCTAATATGGAACAAGCTGAACATAATCACGGTTAGCATTTCTCCTCGTACTTCTGTTCTTATGTGCTTTACATAAAATTGCTATTTTCTTGTTCTTCATCTCATCTGTATCCAAAGAAAAGAGCAAAACACCTCAATTACTAACATATGTTTTTGGAAGCTTTCTGCCAGTTCATTGCCAATGTGCTGCATTTTAAATGGATAACCATTCCCAAAGTTTGTAGTTCATACTTTTATTCCTTCAGCAAAGTGTGCATTTTTGTTTTGAGGACTAACTGTATTTTACCATCTTCTCCAGACCCCAGTTGGAAAATTTGTGCAAGGTTTTGATACACTGCGGCTCTTAAATTTGGAAGACAATCACATTGTTTCATGGGATGAAATGGTAAAACTTTCTTATTTAAGAAGGTATAAATATAAAAATTTAACCTTTGTACTCAAGTTAGTGTTGCTTCAGCATTTCTTTCATTTGGATCTTGTGACTTGCAGCTTGGAACAGCTCCATTTGAACAAGAACAAGATAAAGCATGTAAGATACCCGTCTAATCTTCCATCATCAGGGCCTCTTGGTGATGTAGCTGTTCCGGCCTTCGAAAAATTACAAGTCCTTTTATTAGGTATTTTTCGTGCTTGCCTTTCGCTGTATTCTCGTACTTCTCAAAACTAAGACAGTACCCTGTACTGCCTTCTGTGCTGTTCAACTAGAAACAAGCATGTTGTGCTAATGGTGACATTTAAATGCCTCAGGATCTAATGAAATAGAAGACTTTCCTTCTGTGGATTCACTTAACCTCTTCCCAAGTTTAATGGTGAGCTAGTTTCCAAGGAATTATCCTTCTATTTTTCACTTTGGTATTGCTGCATAATTATAGATCGACACGGCTACACTGAAATCTGTTTTTCTGGAAGGATGTCAGGATTTCTGATAATCCTGTAGCTGATCCTGCCAAGGGAGGTGCTCCTCGATTTGTGCTTGTTGCTCGACTAGGAAATGTTAAGATACTAAATGGCAGTGAGGTAATTGCTGTTTCTCTGGGTGTGTCTTCAGCATATATGTAGCAATACATTGCATCCTTAATATGTCATTCTTTATCTAGGTAAGTGCACGTGAACGGAGGGAAGCAGAAATACGGTCAGTTAATCCCTTTTGCCCTTGTAGGAAAAACTATTGTCCCTGTAAATTATTACTCCCTCCGATCCATATTAATTGTTGCTGATTTAGTACAAATACTAAATCAGTGACAATTAATATGGATCGGAGGGAGTACCTGCTTTACAACATATAGATCGTGTATGTCCGGCTAGTCATCTCAAGTTGGTTGGCGGGGCCATATTTGTGTTTTTCTCCATGTACCCTTAATTTTCTTCTAGTGTTCTGAGAAAGCCTCTTTAATTTCACACATCTTTAAATAAATATGGTTTGCCTATCTTCATAATTCTGATACTTGTGATGTAACATTGTAGATACATTCGCCTTGTTATGGGAAAAGCAGAATCAAATGACCCAGAAGTGCTCAAACAGCTACACCCTAGGTAAGTTTGTCAAAATTCCATTCCATTTTAGCACTTAAGGATCCATCGAGGAGGTAATCCATTGATTTGAGCATTTTTTTTAAAGAAAATAGAAAATCCAATTGCTCAAATGGTGTTCCCATGTTCATCTGAGAAGGATGATGTTGCGATGTCGTCCTAATGCAGTGACCTCTCTAACTAGAAGACTCCTTGTATGGTTTTATCCTCTCTAATTAGAAGAATACTTTTGTAACATTCAGTGACTGAAAAAAGTTATGTTTTGCTTGTTAGTCAATTAGGACTATATTGTTGGCTTATTGCTGACATGTATTTATGTTTTGTGGCATTGCTTGCCAAATTTATTACTTCTGAAAGATACCTGATTTTTGGATCAACAGTAATCAATTGATTATACTTAGGAAGCATATAAGTGTTAATGCAGATTTGCTGAACTGAAGGCCTTTCATGGCATTGAAGATGAGAAGCCAACTTCAAGGACGTCAGGCCCACAAAAGATGGCCTCTGGGCTTATAAGTAATGATCTTGAACTACATAAATTGGACAATAATACAGCTACATGAATTGATTGGGAATTTTTCTATCCTGCATGCAGGTATCACATTGAAATGTGTGGGGCCATCCATGGGTGAGAAGCAGCCATTGACAAAGAAACTGCCTCCTGCAACTACTGTAAGTGCTTCATACCACTTGTCTATCCTTATTTTTGGCTCCCTCTGGCACTTATTTGTACTACTTACAGTGATGACAGATCGTTCAGCCGATCTGCTTTGTCCTATTCAGTGTTTTAACTGTCAAAGTTTTTTTTTTTGTGTGTGTGTAGGTTGGAAAGCTGAAATCTTTGTGCGAGAGTTTCTTTAAACTGAAGGACATCAAACTGAGATTGTTTCTTGAAGAAGAGGTAGGACATATATTGTGTCTCTCCATTATCTCCTCCACAGTTGAACTTCTGGAGTTCTATTGTTCATGCACAAAAGTCCGATTAGAAAAAGTACTGCTTAGTTGTCTTTGAAAGAATCTGCTTGTGAACATGCCAATATTCGAAATAGATTATTATTGATGCTATGGTTGTGTTTTAGCAGGGATGCCCACTACCACAACTACTCGAAGAAGAGACGGCTTCGCTCGTGGAACTTGGGATAGGCACAGGAGCAACCATTATCGTCGATGAAGAAAGCTAGTCCTCTGCTGGGAACAGTAGAAAGAATATATGTATTTGTGTGCACGGATACCGCACTATGTTACTTAAAAAGAGCCAGTCTCCTTTTTTCTGTTCATTTGTTAGAGAAAATGTGGTCTTCTTAGTGTGATGTTATATTTGTTTAGACATGGGAGATGCTGTATTTTATAGCTGTGCTGCTGAGAACAGAGATGCTGTTTTCGTAGCCCTTTGTGGGGGCAGAGAGAAAATCAGCTTTATCCTTATCCTCATCATATGGCCACAAAGCCTCACACCACAAATAATGCTACTCATATTTCCTTGTTTCTGTGGCTCCAAAGTTTCCCAGTCGCTGTCCTTTGTCTCTCTTCTTCAGAGGCTTGAGGATGGTTTGCCTTGTGCATTACCCTGCACAGGGCTGAAAAACTTGGAAGGTTTCTGAGGCAAGCAGCAGCAGCAGCAGCCATGGAGCCTGCCAGTGCTAGCTTGGTCTCCCTGAGGGCATCCGCCGCCACGAACCACAGCTGCTTCTCATGTCGGCAGGGAGCGACACCAAAGACCAGGATGCTTCCGGCCATGGCATCCAGGTCTGGGGCGAAACTGGTATGAACATCTCCTAACAGAATTCCAGTTTCTTCATCTTCTTGGCATCAGCTGGTTCTAGCCATGGCTATCGTTGCTGCCCTGCTGCATAGAAGCCATTCTTGCCAGTGTTGTACTGAAGAAGATGCTGCTTGTGCTGTGCAGGTGGCTTCAGGCTGCAAGACATGCAGGGGGAAGGGTGCAGTGGAATGCGAAGGCTGCAAGGCAAGACCAATCTCTGCCTGCTGCTGCCACACATATCTTATCTTCTGAAGGCCATTTATTATTATCTGCAAATGATTTTTTTGATAATTATCTTCTGAAGGCCATTTGTTATAATCTGCAATCATATTTTCTTAATACTGATGAGGGGAGCTAACTGTCTAATGCTTGATGCAGGGGACTGGCAGGAACAAGAAGAACGGCAACATCTTCGAGAGATGGAAGTATGTTTGTCAATCATGAGAAAATACAAGTCATAATATTCATGTACTACGTGTAGTCGAAGTATCAGTTATTACTCCAGTGATTGGTTTGTGACTAAACTGCTGGTATTAATTATGGGATATGGTTCAGGTGCTTCGACTGCCAGGGGTTTGGGATGAGGAAGTGCCCCACCTGCGGCAAGGGAGGCCTCACGCCGGAGCAGAGAGGAGAAAGATAAAAGAGGCATCAAGCATCCAGCTGCAGGCAGATGCACTCTCCAATGTCATATTTATCATGCTCAACTTTGCTCGAATTCTGACTACTATCTAGAAGTAAGTATCAACCAGAATCGCCAAATAAAATGTCGAAAACCGAATATGGTGGTACACATAATCGGTTTGAGAACCGGCAGTATAATGCCAAGCAGAATGTTGTGAGGAAATCAAACTGGTTTCCGTGCGTATTGACTGGTTTGGATGCTTTTGAATCTGTATGCTGTAAGTATTTTTTTTTTTGAATATATTCAGTTTGTCGTAAGTATTATTTAAAAAAACTAAGTGCCTCTCCAGGGCGATGGGTGGCACTCTGTGAGGCTGCATGTGGCCCCTTTGCGCACTTAGCTACAGAGCACCAATGTGCCGCCTCAGGTTTGCGCCCATTGCAGTGGCTGCCTGGTGGGCTTTCCATAACATGTTCAGTTTCAATATAAAATTTTGCCCATTAAGTTCATCTGAGACACATGATGGATAAATCCGTCAAGTGATAACAAGTTTGTGTATCCACCCTAAATTATTGATGTCTAGTTCGGCCAACGGAATCGCAAAATATTAGTCATACAGATATATGTATTTGCAAAAGATGGTCGCTCAAGTTTCTTGCCCCGGATGCGAAAATGAAACATATATATATTTGGATCCCTGATCAACAAAAATAAGAATATCAGTCCCATACACCATAAAAATCACAAGTAGAGTAGCAAGCCAAATACCACACATAGTCGATAAGTTACTAAAAAAGTAATCACAAATCAGAAGATGGAAATCAAAGAGTGGACTTCCAACTCCCATAAGACATATCCTGAGCAACATAATAGGACTTCATTCTCCCCCTTTGCCATCAAGACTCACATGAAAAAAAAAATGATGCTAACATATGGCCAACTAAATCATTTCAGAAATTCTTCGCGGACGGATTCATTAGACCAGACACCTTCCTCACCGCCGGCCTGGCCCTCAAATCATCCCACCATGCCCTCACACGTGGGTACGCGTCGAGAACTGACCTGTACGTAGTGATCCCTAGGCACAAAATGGTGGACACATGGTTGAGGTCCGCGAGGCTGATGAAATCACCAGCCAGGTACCTGGAGCTCGACAGCCTCGACTCGTACACCTCCAGCACCTTCTTTAGCTTCTCGATGTTGCCCTCCACGGCCCTCTCGTCTGTTCGTTGCCCGAAGATCGGCCGGATCCTGATTTCCATGAGGATAGCATCCATTATAGGAATGCAATGGTGAGCCTCCACCTGCATCCACATGTCCACCATTGCTGATCCCTCCAGCTCCTGGTTGCCGACCCTGAGAAGCTCGGGCTTGTACTTGCGGCACATATATTTTGTGATCGCACGTGACTCTGCAATATATGTGGTGAGAAAGCAAGAGTTGAAGCATGTTTGATTTCAGTAGAAAATTTGCTCATGAAGTTTCTTACCCCAGAGGCAGAAGTCACCATCCTCCAAGACAGGCACCTGACCAAATGGCTGTGTAAAGAGAAAAACCACACACACCCTTGCTATCTTCCAGCTAGCTGATATTTCAGCCTGTCGTCATTCAGAATTTTTATCCGGTCGACCGCTTCAATCTCGATGATCGTTGTGTTACTAACTGATCTTACATGCTACTAAAGGATGGAAATCTGACTGGTACCGGACTGAGATTCAGCTAGACGTTGATTAGACACTAAAAAACAAAGTAGCCAGGATACATATATAGAAGAGCCAGAGAGTCTAGAGTACATAAGTTCCTGGCAAGGTGGGCGGGGCACTTGTGCTCGGTGGCGGCGAAGTCGACGGCGACGACCTCGTGCTCGACGCTGGCCTCCTCCAGGATCAAGTGCACCCTAGCTATGTTCCAAGACCTGGCCACCCCGTACACCTTCACGGCGGCCGCCATGTCCGCTGCTCTTCTTCTGGCCGGCCGGTTTCTCTCTTCTTATTGCCAAAATATGTCTCTGTCTTCACCTCAACTGATGTGCCTACCTGGTTGACTGATAGCATAGTATAGTATTTCATCTTATCATACTTATATAGTAGAGGATGGAAGCTTACAACCGCAAACTTTGTCAAAATGTGCGCCCATGTTCCACGAGGAGGGTTTTATATGGAGTATATACTTTTCAAAGGATACACATTTATCTAGCAAATGCTGTGGTTCTGCCATGTAGAGGTTCTGAAATGGATGCCTTCACAAGGTTAGTATATATGCGGTTCTGAAATGGCTTATATCAAATAAATGGCTTATATGTGCCTGCCAGGTTGACGAAATCTCCAAGTTGGTACTACTTGAACTCTGATCCTACCGAGTGTTTAGTTGCTTTCTTCTAACAAGAAATTCTCTATACTTGTGCTTTTTCTACCATGCACGGGGTATCAGGTGCATCCATCCACCGTCTGATCATTGCTTTGAGGTTCATGCAATGTTTTTTGATTTTTGGCAACATTTGTCTGGTTTCAATGTACTTGCATAATCGATGATAAAGGGTTTCCCCCTGCTTTATATTATAAAGCAACGGCCAACAACCAACAACAAGGTTCATACAGAGAGGAGTATTAGTAGCAAGAGGGAGCATAAAATAAATAGTCTTGCTGGAGGCTCAACACAACATCCCCTGAAATAAAACTGGGTAGCTAATCTGGCTCAGGAGGCAGTGGAGGGGCGGTGAGAGCGGTGAAGGGGACGGCGGCGCAAGACGCGAGGCGATGGAGCAAAGGTCCAAGGAGGTCTTGTTGATGGCCTACTGAGCGTGCCACTTGCTAGCGCCCACCATAGCTGCATAAACCCACACAATTTATAAATAGCACCAGTCGCCCGCGAAGTGCGATCACATGTTCAATCACAAGCTTATTACACACAGTCGATAATGTCCGTTATAGCACCCCAACTACCACCCAAAGGGTCGTACGGATGGAAGGTTGGTGGGTTTGAACCTCCCAAAACAAGCATGGCACCACCTACCACCTACCACCTCGCGAAGGCAACTCCAAAGAAACCAAGCCGAGGGGCGGGTGAAGAAGATGTGATTCGAATCTTTTGGAACCTCACACAAAGGGCACTGACCATCGCCAGGGCGATTATGCTTGAGTACCTCAATCCCCGAGGGGAAGCGGCCACAGACTAATTGCCAAAGGAAGATACGAATTTTGAGGGGCAATTTGATCGCCCACAGGAGATTCAATTCCTCTGGTCCCAGAGTAGACACAAGGGATCTATAGATGGACCGAGAGGGAAAGAGACCATTTGGTTCTAGGTGACAACCTATGGCATCCTAGTCTAAGGTAGGCATGTGTAGGGCCACACACTCTAATAGTTCTTCCCATTGGCCCCGTTCTACGGGCCAAACATCTGATGGAAGGATAGGTTAACGAGATTCACAAGGGCAGCTTCTATGGTTATGTGCGGAACCTAGAGGCGAAAGGCCTTTGGCCCGGCCGGCGATCCAACCAAAAAAGGGTATTCGTCCCCAAGCCCACCGTGATGGATGATCCAATTTGTAGCACCGGAAGCAGCTGGATTACGGATTGCCAGGATTGAGATCTCTAGTTTGCAGAGCGAATGCTAGATGCTGGCCTTGCAAATATTTCACTCGAATGATATACAACCAGAGACCCCCTTCTCTGGCTGCAATCCTCCAAAGCCATTTAGATAGCAGCATGATATCCATCTGCTTGGTGGAAATTATTCCCAGCCCCCTTGTCCTTGGGTTTGCAAATTTCCGACCATTTGACCATATTGTACTTTTGCTTGTCTCCCTTTCCTGCCCAGAATAACCGGGATTGGTACTTCACACTATCATGATGAAGGGATTCATGAAGACTATAGAATCCCATCAAGTACACAAGCAAGTTGATCATAGATGAGTTAATGAGCACATCACGTGCCGCTTTCAATAACCATCTTCCCTGCCAGGGCTGAACCCTATGATGAACTTTCTTCATCGTCATGCGTAGGTCCTTAACTAACAACCTAGAGTCACTAATTGGCATCCCCGGTTAAGATGTCGGGAAAGACCCTAGGCGGCAATTTAGTCGGTTTGCAATTCTTTACTCATCCATGTCAGAGTATCCAAGCACCATTACTCCACTCTTAGGCTTTGTTCGGTTGCAAAAGATTTAATCCTCTAGTGGATTTGATCCACCTAGGGATTGGGTGACCCCCACCCTGTCACCCAAACCCTGCCGTGATTAATCCCCAGAATTTCCTCTCAACCCTTCCCTTCATTGTTGTTCGGTTAATCCCCTCAATCACTGGCGGAAAAGGTGATGTGAATCCCTAGAAATCAAAAGGGGAGAAGATCTTGCCGGCGTCAAACCTTGGGGAGGGACACCGAAGTAGCCTGCCGTAGCCGCCGAGCTCGCACTGGGAGATCTAATGCTAAGACGCAGCAGCCGGCCTTCACTGGAGATGAGAGATCGTCCGCTCCGGCCCCTAGCCGTCGCCCAGTCCTTCCCTGCCGGCGTCGGCGCCGCCGCCTCCGCCGCTCTCGCCCTCTCCTCCTTTTTCTTTCGAGAAGACGAGACGAGGTTTTCTTCCACGCGGCGGGAGACGTGGGTCTAAACCCGGTGAAATCCCCGCGGTTTGGGGTGGGATTGGATGGGATATAAACCCGGTCTGGTTTAACCGAACACGCATGTAAGCTACGCGGGGATTCAACCCCGGCGAGGGTAAAAACCACGGGGTTCGGGCCAAAATCCTTCCCATCCCGGCGGGGGTGGGATTAAACGAACAAGGCCTTAGTGAAGTTGATAGGTAGCCCCAACATCTCCTGAAAACAGAGTAGCAGAAATTTGATGTTTTGGATATACATGTCCGATCCCTCCACCATAAGGATGGTATCGTCCGCATATTGGAGGTGGGTAATTCCCCCTCCCCTAATAAGATAGGGGCATATTCCCCTAATATGCCATGCATGCTTCGCCGCATCAAGGATACCTGCGAGCACATCAACTACCAAGTAAAACAGAAATGGTGATAGGGGGTCACCCTGACGTACCCCACGAGAGGTGGCGAAGATGGGCCGGCTTCATCATTCATGTTAACTACTGTTCTACCACTAGAGATGTGTTGCATAACCATCACAATCCAATGGGTGTCAAAACCTTTTTGGATGAGGACCTCCCTCACGAAGGACCAATGGACACTGTCGTAAGCTTTAGGAAAATCATTTTTTTTTACTAATTTGAGGTGTTTTCTCTTGACTTCCTGGATGACCTCATAGAGAACGAGGATCCCATCGAGAATAAATGAATCTCCCTTTAATGAAGGTGGTCTGATTCAGGTGGGTATTCCTATCTGCTATAAGGGCCGCCCTACTGGCGTACCCTTTAGCATGGATCCGAAAGATAGCATTAATGATCGTTATTAGACGGAAATGACAAATGTTGGTCGCTCCGCAGATTTTGGGGATGAGAGATATTATCCCATACTTAAGGCAGGAAATGTCCATCACTCCATGGAAGAATTCCCCAAAAAGATCCAAGATATCGTTCCCTAGAAAGCATGGAAGAAGCGCACTGGCAAGCCGTCTGGACCCGGGGCTGATGCCGGGTTCATGGACTTGATGATCGCTACGACTTCGGCCTCCTCGAAAGGTGCTAGTAGTAAGTTGTTCTCCTCTGGAGAAACCGGACTATTCCCTGTTCTAATATGTTCGGCGAGGAGGTTCCACCCCTAGCGGCCTCTGAGAATAACTGAGCATAAAACCAGTCGACATGTGCCCTAATATCCACGGGGTCCTTGATTAAACGGTCACCATCCCATAAAAGGGAAATAGTACATCTATGCCTCCTTCCGTTGGCAATAGCTTGGAAGTACCCCGTGTTGCCGTCCCCAAAAAGTACCCAGTTCATGGCGCCAATAGGTCTCTTCTTTACAACAGATTTTGAGGATCTCGTCCTCCAGATTATAGCGGATCGCCCATTCTTCCAAAGATAAGCGTACCCCATTGGCCTTAAGATCCAGGAGCTGAATCTCGAAAAGCTGGCCAGCCTTGCGGACCTTGAGATCTGTGGCAAGGTTAGCACCCCACCCCTTCATGAACTGGCGGGAGCGTTTAGCCAGAAAATGCCCACAGTCAACCGCGGACATCATCTGATGAGGTTCATCTTTGGGTACATACATAATGTTGCATATTTTTTCAATGTTTCAGAGTGTATTGTAATGTTTCATTCTATACCAGCAAATCCGACTTTAAACAAGTGTACTCTTATTTGTTTGTACATGACGAAACATTATGATATACACTGTGGAATGAGAAAAAAAAATACCACAATTAAATATGTAACACTAAGAAACAAAACAATTTTTGCCACAACCTAGAAAGTGTGGCATGAATATCAAAGTAACAACAGATGGTGGATAAATGTACAGGATGTTCCATGCATGGTAGAATATCATTCACAGAGAAGCTCGCACAAACTTAACTTTGGTTCTCCACCGATAAAAAGTAGAGCTAGCTACTAAAAAGGCATAGTCATCACAGCAAATTCATGTCCAAGCTACCCAATTACAACACAGAATGGCTAGCCCCATATGTACTAGTTCAGTTACAACAAAATTCACGTTCAAGAGAAATAAAAGCTAGGAAAACATACAAGGTACAACATGCCAAGAAATATTCAGTACAGATGGTAGGTATAAAGAAACATAGAAGGCATCTAATGATCAGCATCAATCAATGTTTTCATCAGCATTGCCTTTCTCCACTGTTTCAGTTTTCCTTTGAACTTGATCGGAGGTGGCAGCTCGGAGTAGCTCACAACCATCTTTGGGGGCACTAAATAGCTTCTTCCCCTGGTATCTCGTTACCCTCCTCCACTGCCTCTGTGATCTCCTCAAGCAGCTCTTTAGAAAGAGCAGCTGGGTCTATCTCATAGCAACCCATGGGCAAATCTGGAGCTTCTTCCCCTGTCATCCTGTAAAAAGGAACCTGGTGTGAAAACCGAAGCATCTCTTCTTTCATAATCCTCTTGATGGCATACCCATCCGGGCAGCGTCGAAAAACCGTTCTGAATCCAGCAACCTTGATCAATGCGGCGACAGAAATGCCGTGCTCAGCATCATAATCATCCAGAACCTCAACCAGATCATAGAGTTGCATCACATTATCAGGAGTATTTCCATTCCAATCAGCTGACCAGTTCCGGTACACAGCCCATATGTCGCCTTTCCGTGGATAAATGCTGATTATCCCACGAGGACCATTATCCCATGTAATCTGGTGAGAGAATGCGTTCAATGCACTGCAGGTTTCATACATGCCAATCCTGAAATCACCACACGTCTTTCTTAAATCAGAAGAAACCCAATCGAAAGACCCAAATTCATTGCTCGTCCTTGCGCCGTGGAGAAAATTTATCCCAAGCTTAAATGGTGATAAGGACAGACGTTTCTTAATGAGCACATAACACTGAGGCATTTCCTGCAAAAAAAAAAAAAAAAAAAAAAAACACTGAGGCATGCCATCTTTGTCACCATAAGAAGCCCAAACTTGACCACTCTGAAAAGATTCCTTGGTACGATCCTTATCAAAATCATGAAAATGAGGATCAGGAACAATATATGTGAATGGGTGATCCTCTTCTTTTTCAGCATCTGTGTTTCTACCAAAATCATTCTTGTTACTTCTAATCTTCCTCAGCTTCTCGGTCAAGCTGCTCTTCGCTTTTTTAATCAAAAGTTTCCTCTTTTCATTCTTATCAATGGACTTGGCTAGGCTAATTTTGGTAGGAGGTTGCACTTTCCCGTTGTGCCCAACATTAACATGTTGAAACTCCATGGCTCCAGTGTTGCTAGAAGCCAGAATACTTCCACCTCCCATGAATGGTGGACTCCACTGAAAATTTATAGCACTGCTTGCATCTTGATTCTCAGTTTGGACTGCACGGCCATTCTCAGTTTGCGGCATTGGTGTCTCGTTTGCTTGGAACGGCTTATGGCAGTTATGGTGCACTGCAGATGTTTCTGATCCTACATTCTGCTTCCTTTTCCCTGCCCTGGAAGCAGCATTTAAGATGCTAGTTAGAGTTACAAACTTCCTCTCTGCATCCTCCTTTCCAATAAGGGCCGCGTCCTTGTTGCACTCCATTTCACAACACCTCAGCAAGTATAAACAGACACACGGAACGATGGATTAGGAAAAAGATACTTGACCCCAGAGCACTCCAATGTTATCACCAATCAGCGCTGGACACGTGATCATACAATAACCTTCAAAGCCATAATCAAAAAGAAATAAATGTTACCAAAAATCATAAAAAAACTTTAGATATATAAACTTTTTTTTTACAAATAGAACCCTGCACGCAATGCGCTAGGCGCGAAATCAAAGTTATAGTAGCTTATCATAATAATCATGCCCCCCATCATGACCTGAATTGTAACCATGGATAACTCAAAATATTGCTTTACTGCAAAGATGCAGAACACGCCAAAATATGAGTGATAAAAGGCCAATTAAAGATACTGGACCTTAACATACATACATACAACCCTAGAATTACTGAATTTATATCTACACTGTAAACGGCCACTACCTTAGCAAGCAATAGGTGGCACGCGGAAATATGAAACATACAATATCGTCTGCAGATACATAAATTTATGTATCTGCAGGTCCCAGAGCATTAAGGGTACACTGCAAATTATGCAAGCAACCTTTGAAGCTAAATACTTCGGCCTCCCGACACCAGATGGCAGAATGAGTAAGGGTAAATTAAAAAGCCTATAAGAGAGGTTGGCAAAATGCTTAATGGAACGGGAGGACAACTATCTCTCTATGGGTGGAAAAGAAATAAAGATCAAGCGATCGCTCAGACCCTCCCGGTTTATGTTATGAGCGTCTTCAAGGTACCAGCGGGGCTATGTGAGGAACTCATGAGAATGATTCGTCGCTTCTGGTGGGGAGCAGAAAAAGGTAAACGAAAAACACATTGGGTCAGCTGGGACTTTATGGTGAGACCTAAAGGAAAAGGTGGAATGGGGTTTAAAGACCTTCGGATGTTCAATCAAGCCCTCTTAGCATGGCAAGCCTGACGTCTTATTCAGTTTCCGGAAAGTCTCTATGCACAGGTTCTGCGGGCCAAGTACTATCCGGATGGGTCCATTCTTGACACTGTCTTTACCGGGAACGGATCATCAACATGGAACGCCATTGAGCATGGTCTGCAGTTAGTGAAGCAGGGGTATGTTTGGTGGGTGGGGAATGGTACTGACATATGTATCTGGCGCGACCCGTGGTTGCCGAGAGGGCCTCCCTTTAAGCCAATCACGCAGAAACGACGGCGCCGACTGAAATGGGTGGCTGACCTTCTGAATTTTGATGGATCTTGGAACATTTCACTCCTCAGACAACACTTCTATCCGGCTGATGTTATAGAGATTCTGAAAATAAAATAAAAACCTCTGGCCAAGGGGAGGCTGATTCTATTGCTTGGCAACCAGACAAGCATGGTCGTTTCTCTGTGAAGTCAGCGTACAATTTTGCAAGGGATGAGATCTTGGCTTGAAAGGGGACTGTTGCGTGTAGTACTCGGCCTGATGGCTCAAGGCCGGGGTGGAAAATGCTATGGAGTTGTGGAGCGCCACCCAAAGTCTGTGTGTTTGCTTGGAAAGCTGCTAGGGAAGCACTGGCCACTAGGCTGAACAAGATGAAACGCCATATGGAGGTTGATGGAGTGTGCACCATTTGTGGACAGGAAGATGAGTCAGATCATCATGCACTCGTACGCTGCCCCCATGCTCGAAACTCATGGAATGTTATGAGGCTAGTTTGGGACCTGCCATCGGAGGAGGTTCTTAGTAGAAGAGAACCAGATTGGTTGCTGCTGCTCTTACAGGAATTATCCAAGACCCAACGGATGCTTGTGCTCATGGTGTTATGGCGTGCTTGGCATATACACAACGAGTTGACTCATGACAAGCCACTGATTCCAGTAGAGGTGTCCAAGTGGTTCCTTTGTGATTATGTGCAATCCCTGTTGACAATCAAGCACTACCCACATGCGGATACTATCAAAGGGAAACTGCCGGTCCTGACAGAGTTAAGCAATTTTGTTCCTGACACTACCAGTACAAAATGTTTGGTCCTGTTGCTTGGGAACCCCCACCGGGCGGACATGTCAATCTGAATTTCGATGGCTCGTTCGTTGTCGCTGATGGGTCTGCGGGAGCGGGCATGGTACTGCGCAATCACTTGGGCCAAGTAATTTTTGCGGCGTGTAGATGGCTGTATGATTGCCCTTGACCACTGGAGGCTGAGATTACTGCATGTGCTGAAGGCCTTAACTTAGCTCTACATTGGTCCCAGAAACCCATCTTGGTGGAAACAGACTGTGCTGAACTTGTGTCCATGTACCTTATTTCAGAAATCACGGAGATGCTAAAGGAGCGACACTCCCAAGTTCGAAAGATCACTCATGCACAGAACAAGGTTGGACACACTATGGCAGCGATAGGGCGTGGACAGCAAAGGACGACTTGTTGGCTCGCAAATGTTCCTCAGGAGATTAGCATTGTCATTATGAATGATTGTAACACTATGATTAATTAAGTAATGAAATGCTTCCCCCCCGCAAAAAAAAAGGTCCCAGAGCAATTTGGTTTTGTTTACCAAAAAGGCTTTTGCACTGCTTTATATACTCCCTCTGTCCAGAAATACTTGTCCTAAAAATTGATATGATGTATCTATAACTAAAATAAGTCTAGATACAACCATTTCTAGGACAAGTATTTCCGGACGGAGGGGATCCGCAACACCCAGTACAAACTCAGCACACAACTTATAAAACATCTAAATAATTAGGTGGATAAATAAGGCTACTCTCTGAAGGAAGAAGGATAAGATCGAGCCGTGCAGAAACCTAGCAGACAACTTATAAGATCTGCTGCACGTACGCACGCGCATGGTTTTCCTTACCAGGGGAACACGGCTTGGAGGAGGGGCCTCGAAGGATGAGGGCCGCCGGCGCTGCAAGCCGGGGAAGGAGGGGGAGGGCCGCCGGCGCAGCAAGCACGCGAATTGGAGGATTCCGGCGAGATCCAGAGAGTGTTGGATTACGGCGAGAGGGGAAGGAACTGAGAGAGCGAGAGGGGAGCAGGGTTTACGTCTGATCTTCGATCGATCGGCTCTCGTTAGCCGGACGTTACAATTTCCGTCAGCAGGGTGGGGCGCATGGATGTTTGACCACCTCTGCCATCCGCGTGCCAGGTACTACGGGAGGGTGTCCGTCTGCGGGAATTTCTTATGTCGTTCATTTGGGCCTACTTCAGCGCACGACACGAAATGGTCCAACGGTGAACGTTTGGATCGAAACGAACAGCTGCGGCAGCCCAACTCGCGATCCCATCTGTAAAATCTGCCTGTTTCATGTCCGGCTCGACCAAACCGGGAGCAAATTTGGCCCGATTTTGCGGCCAGATGGACAGCGAACGGATGCGTACAGGTCCTCCTGACGTCTGCCTCGGGCCCACCTGTCGGCCGTCCAACTATATTCCACCGGCCCCATTTAATCCGCACGCGTGGGCGGGCCCGCACGTCAGCCATCCAGCCGCCCCCGGCCGCGTCCTTTTTTATGACGAAGTTGTGGACTGGACTATCCACTTCCCCGCCGCGTCCACACAAAGCCATTGCTCCCTCCCTCCCTGACAACAAACCCTGGCCTAGCGTCGCCGCTCTCCTCGCTCCTCGCAGCCCGTCTCCATGGGCTTGTGGAAGTGGGTGCCCAGCAAGAAGGCCAAGCACGACCATGAGGCGGGGTGTCCGTCTGCCTCGTCTAGAAGCGCGACCACCCACTCCACCTTGCCGGCAGTGTTCTCGATCTCATCTCCGGTGGCCGTGTTCTCCATCCGCCCATCATGGCCTCTCCAGGGGAAACCCTTGATCTTGTGATCGGATGATGGCGACACTTTGATGTGTCGTTTTCTCTCCTGGGGGCTTTGTCTCGGAGCTCGACACTGGAAAGCGGGATTGGTGATTTGCGGTAGATGTGGCGTCCATACATCTGTGGGGTCAATGATGGTAGGAGCAATGTCGGCGAAGTGACAATGGTTGCTATAGTCGGCTCTTCTCCGACGTGTCTGCGGTATTGCCTCGATTTCTTTGTTGCTGTGGACTCGAAGCTGCGGCGGCGGGGACCTGTGGTATATGATGACTGGCTGCAGGTGGTCATTCGGCGATCTTCCGTGGTGCCAACCGTGCCTGGTTTTGTCCTTCAGAATTCTCCTTCAGAATCAGAATTGTGCTATTTGGCTGCAGGTGGCTGAGTTTTGTCACAGATCTTCATGCAGCTTCACGCGCCCACAACAGTGGGGCTGAGTTGATGATCGCCTTCGGCGAAGTTGGAGTCATTTGCTTTAAGTGTAGGGATGGCAATGATGCCGCTAGGTCTAGGAGAGGAGTGATGATGATGGCGCCTGCGTGCTGTCTCGTCGAGGCCCTCTATGGAGTGGTTTGTGGGTTTCTTATGAGTGCCGCTCAGCGGTTGTGATGGTTTTCACCAGGTTATCTGTCGGCGTTCAGACTTGCCTGCCTGCGGCCCACGACGTGGCTCCACCAATGGCATGGTACGGCCTGATACGTCTCCAACGTATCTATAATTTTTTATTGTTTCATGCTATTATATTACCCGTTTTGGATGTTTATGGGCTTTACTTTACACATTTATATCATTTTTGGGACTAACCTACTAACCAGAGGCCCAGCCCGTATTGCTGTTTTTTTGCCTATTTCAGTATTTCGAAGAAAAGGAATATCAAACGGAGTCCAAATGCAATGAAACCTTCGGGAGCGTGATTTTTGGAACGAACGTGATCCAGAGGACTTGGAGTGCAAGTCAAGAAGCAGCCGAGGCGGCCACGAGGGTGGAGGGCGCGCCCCCCTATCTCGTGGGCCCCTCGGGCAGCCACCGACCTACTTCTTCCTCCTATATATACGCATGTACCCCGAGAACATCAGAACAAGCCACGAAAACCTAATTCCACCGCCGCAACCTTTTGTATCCGCGAGATCCCATATTGGAGCCTTCGTCGGCGCTCCGCCGGAGGGGGCATCGACCACGGAGGGCTTCTACATCAACACCATAGCCCCTCCGATGAGTTGTGAGTAGTTTACCACAGATCTTCGGGTCCATAGTTATTAGTTAGATGGCTTCTTCTCTCTTTTTGAATCTCAATACCATGTTCTCCTCGATCTTCTTGGAGATCTATTCGATGTAACTCCTTTTGCGGTGTGTTTGTCGAGATCCGATGAATTGTGTGTTTATGATCAAGTTTATCTATGAGAAATATTTGAATCTCCTCTGAATTCTTTTATGTATGATTGAGTTATCTTTGCAAGTCTCTTTGAATTATCAGTTTGGTTTGGCCTACTAGATTGATCTTTCTTGCAATGTAAGAAGTGCTTAGCTTTGGGTTCAATCTTGCGGTGTCCTTTCGTAGTGATAGCAGGGGCAGTAAGGCACGTATTGTATTATTGCCATCGAGGATAAAAAGATGGGGTAATATCATACTGCATGAGTTTATCCCTCTACATCATGTCATCTTTCTTAATGCGTTACTCTGTTCTTTATGAACTTAATACTCTAGATGCATGCTGGATAGCGGTCGATGTGTGGAGTAATAGTAGTAGATGCAGGCAGGAGTCGATCTACTTGTCACGGACATGATGCCTATATACATGATCATGCCTAGATAATCTCATAATTCTTCGCTTTTCTATCAATTGCTCGACAGTAATTTCTTCACCCACCGTAATACTTATGCTATCTTGAGAGAAGCCACTAGTGAAACCTATGGCCCCCAGGTCTATCTTTTATCATATAAGCTTTCAGTCTACTTTTATTTGCATCTTTACTTTTCCAATCTATATCATAAAATATCAAAAATATATTTATCATATCATACTATCTCTATCAGATTTCACTTTCGCAAGTGGCCGTGAAGGGATAGACAACCCCTTTATTGTGTTGGTTGCGAGTTCTTTGTTTGTTTGTGTAGGTGCGTGGGACTTTTGAGGAGCCTCCTACTGGATTGATACCTTGGTTCTCAAAAACCGAGGGAAATAATTACACTATTATTGCTGCATCACCCTTTCCTCTTCAAGGAAAACCAACGCAAGCTCAAGACGTAGCAAGAAGGATTTCTGGCGCCGTTGCCGGGGAGGTCTTCGCTCAAGTCAAGACATACCAAGTACCCATCACAAACTCATCTCCCTTGTATTTACATTATTTGCCATTTGCCTCTCGTTTTCCTCTCCCCCACTTCACCCTTGCCATTTTATTTTCCCTCCCTTTCCCAATATTCTCCTCTCTCTTTGGCATGCCTTTTTCTGTTTGCTCGTGTGTTAGCTCGTTTACCTTGTCATTATGGCTAGTCCTCCTATCCTCGTTATTACTCCCGAACATGAAGTTCTTAATTTTAAGCAAAGGGAGGGAGACAATTTAAAAGATGATTTGCATAGAATTTGCAATGCTCAAAATAAATCTACTAGGAAGCTTTCTACTTCCATTCTTCTTTGCAATTTTTATGTAGGCATTACTCCTTGGAATAGATGTATTCTTGATACCATTACCGGAGGGGAATTCTTGAGTAGCCATACGTTTGATGCTTCTAATGCTATGTTAGATTTGTTTGGCCCACCACCTCTTTTGGTTAATGGAGCTGTTTTAACTTTGGAACATGTGATGCAAAGGCTTGAAATTATTGAAAATAAAGTTGCCACTATTGAGTTGATTGAAAATTTGGATAAAAAGATTCATAATCAAATTACCCAATATGGATCTAGGGTTGGGGTTACCTTGTGAAAGTGCGTTATATCGACTAGAGGGGGGGGGGGTGAATAGGCGATTTTTATTAATTCTTCACTGAGGAATTTGCTGGTGAGGAAATTCCTTAGCGAAGAACTACTTGCAGCGGAATAAGTACTCAGAGGTAAACATAACAGGATACAGACATAGTCATCATGATGAAATGAAGACTGGCACAGAGTACAGAAAGCGTACACACAGGATAACAAGATGAAGACAAACACACTGAAGAAATTGAACTGAGGAATTTGTGAAATTCTTCAGTCAAAGTCTTCAAGCACAGATATGAACAACATACAACACAGTAATGAGGAAATGAAAGAGTTGAGGAAATAGAACCAGTTAGTTGGTGAAGACAATGATTTGGTAAGCCAGTTCCAACTGCTGTCTCAATTATACGTCTGGTTGGAGCGGCTGAGTATTTAAACTCGAGGACACGCAGTCCCGGACACCCAGTCTCTGAGCCGCAACTCAGGACACCCAGTCCTCACCGTATTCTCCTTGAACTAAGACTACACAGGCCTCGTCCAATCACTCATGGTAAGTCTTCAGGTGACTTCCAAACCTTCACAGACTTGGTCACTCGGCGATCCACAATTCCTCTTGGATGCTCTAGACCTTGACGCCTAACCGTCTGGAAGAAGCACAGTCTTCAAAGGTAACAAGCGTCGGATCCACGCAGGATCAATTTCTTCAGTGATGCTCAATCACTTTGGGTTTGTGGGGGTTTGGTTTGGGATTTTCCTCACTTGATGATTTTTGCTCAAAGTCCTCGGAGGATGGGTTGCTCTCAGATGACAAGTGTCAAGTTCTCTCGGAGCAGCCAACCAACTAGTGGTTGTAGGGGGCGGCTATTTATAGCCTAGGGAGCAGCCCGACATGATAAGACATAAATGCCCTTCAATGATATGACCGTTAGGTGGATAAGATATTTTGGACAGCCGGCGCGCAGCACAGCAACGGTCGGAAATTTGACTCTCAAATTCCTCAGGGCTATCATGTTCCTCACTGTGTAGGCAATTCGCACTGGCGAATTCCTAACTCCTCAATCAGAGCAAAGTCCTCAGTGACCAGAAGAACTGCGTCTCTGTCACTGAAGAAATTGACTGAACTGTATGAGATTTCCAATGGCTTCACTCGAAGGGATTGGTAGATGTAGGATTTTGAGTTGAGCATCACATGAAAATTTTTCCTTAGTATTTCCTCGACCCCCTTTAACAGTACGGTGTTTCCTATGACTCAAGAAAGAGAAAATGAAACTACGAAAACAAAAGTCTTCACGCTTCATGATCCTCAAGTGAATACCAAGTCTTCAAGGTCACACCAAT
Organism: Triticum timopheevii; assembly: GCA_963921465.1. Classification (NCBI taxonomy): domain Eukaryota; kingdom Viridiplantae; phylum Streptophyta; class Magnoliopsida; order Poales; family Poaceae; genus Triticum; species Triticum timopheevii. The sequence continues at coordinate 10,610,259 of OY997271.1, forward strand.
TTCTTCACTTTCAAAGTCTTCAGAAAGTCTTCAGAATATCAAAGTCTTCAGTCGAAGAACTTCATTTTTAGGGGTCGACTTTCTCTGTAAATATCAAACTCCTCATAGACTTATAGACTTGTGTACACTCACAAACGCATCAGTCACTTAACCTATAAGTCTTCAATACACCAAAATCACTAAGGGGCACTAGATGCACTTACACCTTGAATTTTTTTAAAGAGAAAGAACCTATAGTTAATGAAAAAATAGATCTAGATTCTACAAGAATCGATAAACTTGAGGATATCATTACCAACTTAGGGTCGACGTTTTCTTCCGTGAAAACACTCCAAATCCTCCTACAAAAACTGCCAAATTTATCTGTGTTCCTAAAAATAAGGGTGAATCTTCTAGTAAGGGAAATGCGGATCTCAAATCAATAAGTGTTCATCCCAATTATCTCTCTATCATTAAGGAACCTTTTGCTACAAATGAATTTCTTGAATTCTTGCCTAAGGGTTTAATCATTGCTAAAAAGGGAGAAACCCCTAAAGATTATAAGTGCTCTATTGATGAATTGAGTGCCAAAGATGGCACTACTTAGATCTATCCACGCTTTTATGCCTAGCTAGGGGCGTTAAACGATAGCGCTAGTTGGGAGGTGTCACGCCCAATATGCGACCCTATCCAAAAGGAACTAGAAGGTCCCACCAAGGATAGACCCGCATATTGGAACGCTTTTGCAAGGTGGATATCATTACATCAACATTACATAATAGATGGGGATACATACAAGAGGCATACAATGTCACAAGAATACAACAATACATCATGCACAAGATCAACATCCGACTACGGATGAAACATAAACAAAAACTCGAACAATATCCACCCTGCTAGCCCAGGCTGCCGACCTGGAACCTATCCCCTGATCGAAGAAGCCGAAGAAGAAACTACAAACAAGCAAACATCGCTCTCGCGTCAAGATCATCGCATAACCTGTACCTGCAACTGTTGTTGTAGTAATCTGTGAGCCACGAGGACTCAGCAATCCCATTACCATGGGTATCAAGACTAGCAAAGCTTAATGGGAAAGGAAGGGGTAAAGTGGTGAGGTTGCAGCAGCGACTAAGCATGATATGGTGGCTAACATACGCAAATGAGAGCGAGAAGAGAAACAAAGGAACGGACGTGAAGCTAGCAATGATCAAGAGGTGATCCTGAACACCTACTTACGTCAAGCATAACACAGAAACCGTGTTCACTTCCCGGACTCCGCCGAGAAGAGACCATCACGGCTACACACGCGGTTGATGCGTTTTAATTCGGATCTGGTGTCAAGTTATCTACAACCGAACATTAACAAATTCCCATCTGCCACATAACCGCGGGCACGGCTCTCGAAAGTTTATACCCTGCAGGGGTGTCCCAACTTAGCCCATGACAAGCTCTCGCGATCAACGAAGGAATAGACCTTCTCCCAGGAATACCCGATCAGTCTCGGAATCCCGGTTTACAAGACATTTCAACAATGGTAAAACAAGACCAGCAAGACCTCCCGGCGTGCCGACATCCTGATAGTAGCCGCGCGTATCTCGTCTCAGGCCACGACCGGATGAGCACTACGTACAACTAGAACCAGACCTCAAGTTTCCCCAAGGTGGCGCTGCAAGTGGCTCTAGTTTGGACCAACACTTAGACAAGCATTGGCCCGGGGGGGCTAAAATAAAGATGACCCTTGGGTTAATTACTCCCAAGGGAAAAGGTAGGTGGTGGTGAGGCAAATGGTAAAACCAATGTTGGTCGTTGCTGGAGGAGTTTTATTCAAAGCGAACTGTCAGGGGGGTCCCATAAATCACCCGACCGCGTTAGGAACGCAAAATCCGGGAACATAATACCGGTATGACGGAAACTAGGGCGGCAAGAGTGGAACAAAACACCAGGCATAAGGCTGAGCCTTCCACCCTTTACCAAGTATATAGATGCATTAATTAAATAAGAGATATTGTGATATCCCAACCAAAATCCTGTCCACCATGGAGCAATCTTCAACTTCACCTGCAGCTAGCAACGCTATAAGAGGGGCTGAGCAAAAGCGGTAACATAGCCAAACAACGGTTTGCATAGGAAAGGTGTCAAAGGTTAGAGGTTCATGGCAATATGGGATGGCTTGATAAACAGGTAATAGGTAGCGCAGCATAGCGATAGAACGAAGCAACTAGCATAGCAATGATAGTAGTGAGATCCAGGGTAGCGGTCATCTTGCCTGAAATCCCGCAAGGAAGAAGAACGAGTCCATGAAGAAGACGAACGGATGAAGCCACGAAGATGAACCAAGCGTAGACGAACGAATCCTCACGATCGCAGCGAAACAGGAACTAACAAGAAGCACACAACATAGGTAAACACACCACACATGAACAAGGCATGATGCACAACAAGCATGATGCATGACCAAGCTACATGAGCTACTTATGGCAAGAGATGATGCAAACAAGAACAACACATCAAAGCAAGTTTAAATGAGGCCGGGAACAACATATAACAATTCCGGTAAGTCCTCATATGCAAATTTCGAAATTGGTCCAGAACTGAATAAACCTTATGTTCAAGTTGTTAAACAGCAAGTTAAGATGCACCAAGATGATCTACACGAAATTCTAGTCAAGTTACATATAAAGTTCATTAGATTCAGAGCTACGGCCTAGAAGATATGAGCAAAACAAGTTAAGCATGGCATTGATACAAAATGCATACAAACATCAAGCAAACACCTCAAAACAAGGATGAAACATGATAATATGAAACTACATGCAAAATCAAGCAAGTTTCATATAGAGCGCACTCAAAACGGAGCAACAGTTCAACACACACACAGTATACAAGTCATAGCAACAATCTGTCCATAACAGCAACTAGGCATATTGCAAGCATCAAAACAATATGCTACAGCACCCCAACATAATAACAAAAGGCATGGGCATGAAGTACAGGTAAAGCATAACAAAACATGAACACTAAGCTATCTCCAGAAACAACTAGAACATGCTCAAAAAGACATGGAGATATTGCAAATAATAACAGTTTCAGACTTTAGCAGAAATAACATCAGCTTGCAATGTTTAGAGCAAGAAAACAACATGTTACAGGAACTTAACATGGCAAACAAAGGCATGGCATGAATCTACTAATAGCATAGATCAAAAGTCCCTTACTGACCATGAGCCAAAAAGGCATAGAAAATATGATGGCACCCATGTAAACATGGCAAGTTATATTACAGATTCATACATGGCAGGAACAACGATAAGTAGGCATGTTGGTGAGCTTGAACCACTCACCACAGAGCAATGCATGGCATGGAAATGCAACCAATAGCAAGAAGACATGTTTATGAAGCTAAGCATGGCAATAGCAAGTTCATAGGGTGCATGGATCACTAGGAAAACACATGGAAACAACTGAACTTAATGTTAACAGGCTGACAGCAACATCATTTAGCAAACTTTAGAGCAAGATAACAACATGTTCCAGCAGGATATAATTGCAACCAAGGGCATGAATGGATATAGCATGACATGTAGATCAAAACATGTTTATAGAACACCTCCAGATTATGCATAGAATGATTAGTAGAAGCATGTTTACATAGCAACAAAATATAACAGAATCTGTCAGGAAAACAGCAACAGCAACTACCCTACTTAGCAAGCTTGATACACTCAGCACACAACTCACAAAAATACATGGTTAACACCTCTGGAAAGATGGCATGGCATAGATCAACATACATGTAGAGCTCATGCTCATAGGATGCACACATCAATCATGGCAAAAATGACAATGAGCAAGTTATAACAGTTTCAGCAGATTAACATCAATATGCACTCTTCCAACAGCATTTCGGGCATCAAGATGAGCTCAAATGAAAATAATGCAATGGAATGAAATGAATTACTCGTCGAGACGAACAATTTGACATATTACACGCACAAAACGGAGCTACGGATGCAGAGATACATCATGATGAATATGGCATGATAATGTGCAACAAATCGGGGACTTAGTGGATTTTCAGAGAAAAACATGTGAGCAGGATGGACTAAATGACGCTCGGGGCGGAGGATTGGGCCGGCGGGGAGCTCACCTGATGGGCCAAAGCCCAGGATGGGGATGCAGGCTGGGGAGGCTGGCTGGGCCGGGGAGATGGGCCAGCGGAGGGGGGGCGCGACCCACGTGGCCGGTCAACGGCAGGGCGGATCGGGCTCCTCCCAATCGGCCATGGCCGCGCCGGCGACGGAGCTCGGCGGAGGTGGCGGAGAAGGGCAGGGGCGACCGGGGAGGGGCGGATCCGGCCGCGGCCAGGCCGGATCTGGCCGGGGAGACGGCCGGCGGCGGGGCTGGCGAACGGGCGGCGCGGGAGCGGTGGAGGAGCCTGCGAGCTCCGACCGACCGAAGCGGCGCGGCGGCGGCGGAGGAGCTCGGGCTCCAGAGCTCGACCGACAAGGAGGCCGGGGCGGCGGCCGGGCAGGGGAACCGCGGGCGGAGGCGGCCACCGCGGCGGCCGGTGGCGGCGGACGCCAGCGGCAGGGCCGAGGCGCGCCGGCGGCGGGGTCGGGCACGGAGGCCGCGCGGGTTGACCCGGGCCCCAGATGGGCTCGGGCGGGCTGCGGATGGGCCCGCAGGGCTGGCGGCGGCACGCGGTGGGAGGCGGCGGCGGCGGGCGACGTGTCGATGTGCGGTTGGCCGGGGGCGGCAAGGCGGACATGTCCGGCTGCGGCGGACGTGTCCGGTGGCGGCGGGAGGAAGAGGACTAGGGTTAGAGGTGGATTTGATCCGAAATTTCGGGGGAGGAGGTGTATTTATAGGTAGAGGGAGCTAGGAGAGTCCAAATGAGGAGCGGTTTTCGGCCACGCGATCGTGATTGAACGACCGAGAGCATGGAGGGGAGTTTGCTGGGTTTTGTGCCACTTTGGAAGGGGGGTTGGGCTGCACACGAAAGAGGCCTTTACGGTTACCCGGTTAACCGTTGGAGTATCAAACGACCTCCAAATGGCACGAAACTTGACAGGCGGTCTACCGGTGCTATACTAAGGCCGCTTGGCAAACCTCGGGCCATTCTGAGAATGTTTAACACCCGCACAAGAAAAGAGATAAGAAGGGGACGCCGGATGACATAGGAGTGTCGGATTGCAAAACGGACAACGGGGAAAATGCTCGGATGCAAGAGATGAACATTTATGCAAAATGAAATGCACGTGATGACATGATGACATGCAACATGCAAGCAAATGACATGGCAACAGCGACGAATAACTGGCGGACACCTGGCGCATCGGATCCGGGGCGTTACAACACTCCTCCACTAACAAGAGATCTCGTCCCGAGATCTTAGGACCGAGACGGAAGGGAAAAGGGATGAGGTGAAACAAGAATTCAAGAGAAGAAGCAAAGAATCGAGAACACTCGAGAAGAAGAGAGGAACGACGAGAATGACGACGAGAAACAACACCGAAATTACTGAGACACTCTGGGGGAATGAAAAGTGAAGAGGTTGAGCCAATAATGAAATGATTAGAAAGAGATCTTGGAAAGGCATGTGACTGATGGAATCCATTCTTACATCACACTTGAAAAGAATTGAGAATAACTCCAGGGGAAAGAAAAGAGTCAGGTAAGATCCTGGGAAAAGACCCGTGGGTTAGGGCCCACTAAAAGAAACACCGTTGGAAAGGATGTTGAACAAATGGATGATGCAATGGATGTTTGAAATATTTGAATTGTTCCGGTGCATCATACTCCGGAAGGATAAAATGGCGAGAGGTGAACGAGCAAAGGGAAATACTTGAGCCAAGAGAAAGAATATGATCAACCCGAAAAACTTGAATTAAGTCCACCAGAGAAGAAGAAGAGATGATGAATGTCAAACGAGACGAGAATTCACCGGTTGAAATAATTAACGAAAGACTGAAGTGGCTCCGCACAAATGAAATTGATGCTCGAAATAGACTCAGGCTCCGGGAAGAAGAGGGTGGGAGGGCGGGAAAACAAAGAAAACTTAGAAGGGGGAAAGCCGACGAATATCTTGAAGAGAAAACACAGGTTGAAATAATTGAGTAAAGAAAGCAAAGACTTTGCATGAGTAGGAAGGATACTCGATTACGGACTCTGGTTCCGAGAGGAAGAAGGGTGGGCAGGTGGGAAAATAAGGACAACTGAGGATTGAACTTGGCAAAGATGAAGAGGCTCGAGTCAACTTGACGAGAAATGCACCGGATGAAAAGAGCTGAGAACCAACGAATGAAAAACTAACCACGTGATCCTAAAGAAAAATTTGAAGGGGAAGAGGGGTAGTTCAAAACACCTACATCAAGATTCCTCACCAGAGCGACAAAGGGGTAGAGGAGTAAAAAGAATTCCTACTCTCCGATATAACTAGACTCAGAAAACAGTTTTCTTCTAGACTCAACAACGGCCAAACTACACGATCAATCAAGGGGGGGCTCCTAGGGTCGGTCGAGGCTCTGATACCAACTTGTCACGCCCAATATGCGACCCTATCCAAAAGGAACTCGAAGGTCCCACCAAGGATAGACCCGCATATTGGAACGCTTTTGCAAGGTGGATATCATTACATCAACATTACATAATAGATGGGGATACATACAAGAGGCATACAATGTCACAAGAATACAACAATACATCATGCACAAGATCAACATCCGACTACAGATGAAACATAAACGGAAACTCGAACAATATCCACCCTGCTAGCCCAGGCTGCCGACCTGGAACCTATCCCCTAATCGAAGAAGCCGAAGAAGAAACTCCAAACAAGCAAACATCGCTCTCGCGTCAAGATCATCGCATAACCTGTACCTGCAACTGTTGTTGTAGTAATCTGTGAGCCACGAGGACTCAGCAATCCCATTACCATGGGTATCAAGACTAGCAAAGCTTAATGGGAAAGGAAGGGGTAAAGTGGTGAGGTTGCAGCAGCGACTAAGCATGATATGGTGGCTAACATACGCAAATGAGAGCGAGAAGAGAAACAAAGGAACGGACGTGAAGCTAGCAATGATCAAGAGGTGATCCTGAACACCTACTTATGTCAAGCATAACACAGAAACCGTGTTCACTTCCCGGACTCCGCCGAGAAGAGACCATCACGGCTACACACGCGGTTGATGCGTTTCAATTCGGATCTGGTGTCAAGTTATCTACAAGCGGACATTAACAAATTCCCATCTGCCACATAACCGCGGGCACGGCTCTCGAAAGTTTATACCCTACAGGGGTGTCCCAACTTAGCCCATGACAAGCTCTCACGATCAACGAAGGAATAGACCTTCTCCCAGGAATACCCGATCAGTCTCGGAATCCCGGTTTACAAGACATTTCGACAATGGTAAAACAAGACCAGCAAGACCTCCCGGCGTGCCGACATCCTGATAGTAGCCGCGCGTATCTCGTCTCAGGCCACGACCGGATGAGCACTACGTACAACTAGAACCAGACCTCAAGTTTCCCCAAGGTGGCGCTGCAAGTGGCTCTAGTTTGGACCAACACTTAGACAAGCATTGGCCCGGGGGGGCTAAAATAAAGATGACCCTTGGGTTAATTACTCCCAAGGGAAAAGGTAGGTGGTGGTGAGACAAATGGTAAAACCAATGTTGGGCCTTGCTGGAGGAGTTTTATTCAAAGCGAACTGTCAGGGGGGTCCCATAAATCACCCGACCGCGTTAGGAACGCAAAATCCGGGAACATAATACCAGTATGACGGAAACTAGGGCGGCAAGAGTGGAACAAAACACCAGGCATAAGGCCGAGCCTTCCACCCTTTACCAAGTGTATAGATGCATTAATTAAATAAGAGATATTGTGATATCCCAACCAAAATCCTGTCCACCATGGAGCAATCTTCAACTTCACCTGCAGCTAGCAACGCTATAAGAGGGGCTGAGCAAAAGCGGTAACATAGCCAAACAACGGTTTGCATAGGAAAGGTGTCAAAGGTTAGAGGTTCATGGCAATATGGGATGGCTTGATAAACAGGTAATAGGTAGCGCAGCATAGCGATAGAACGAAGCAACTAGCATAGCAATGATAGTAGTGAGATCCAGGGTAGCGGTCATCTTGCCTGAAATCCCGCAAGGAAGAAGAACGAGTCCATGAAGAAGACGAACGGATGAAGCCACGAAGACGAACCAAGCGTAGACGAACGAATCCTCATGATCGCAACGAAACAGGAACTAACAAGAAGCACACAACATAGGTAAACACACCACACATGAACAAGGCATGATGCACAACAAGCATGATGCATGACCAAGCTACATGAAGCTACTCATGGCAAGAGATGATGCAAACAAGAACAACACATCACATCAAGTTTAAATGAGGCCGGGAACAACATATAACAATTCCGGTAAGTCCTCATATGCAAATTTCGAAATTGGTCCAGAACTGAATAAACCTTATGTTCAAGTTGTTAAACAACAATTTAAGATGCACCAAGATGATCTACACGAAATTCTAGTCAAGTTACATATAAAGTTCATTAGATTCGGAGCTACGACCTAGAAGATATGAGCAAAACAAGTTAAGCATGGCATTGATGCAAAATGCATACAAACATCAAGCAAACACCTCAAAACAAGGATGCAACATGATAATATGAAACTACATGCAAAATCAAGCAAGTTTCATATAGAGCACACTCAAAACGGAGCAACGGTTCAACACACACACACACTATACAAGTCATAGCAACAATCTGTCCATAACAGCAACTAGGCATATTGCAAGCATCAAAACAATATGCTACAGCACCCCAACATAATAACAAAAGGCATGGGCATGAAGTACAGGTAAAGCATAACAAAACATGAACACTAAGCTATCTCCAGAAACAACTAGAACATGCTCAAAAAGACATGGAGATATTGCAAATAATAACAGTTTCAGACTTTAGCAGAAATAATATCAGGTTGCAATGTTTAGAGCAAGAAAACAACATGTTACAGGAACTTAACATGGCAAACAAAGGCATGGTATGAATCTACTAATAGCATAGATCAAAAGTCCCTTACTGACCATGAGCCAAAAAGGCATAGAAAATATGATGGCACCCATGTAAACATGGCAAGTTATATTACAGATTCATACATGGCAGGAACAACGATAAGTAGACATGTTGGTGAGCTTGAACCACTCATCACAGAGCAATACATGGCATGGCAATGCAACCAACAGCAAGAAGACATGTTTATGAAGCGAAGCATGTCAAGAGCAAGTTCATAGGGTGCATGGATCACTAGGAAAACACATGGAAACAACTGAACTTAATGTTAACAGGCTGACAGCAACATCATTTAGCAAACTTTAGAGCAAGATAACAACATGTTCCAGCAGGATATAATTGCAACCAAGGGCATGAATGGATATAGCATGACATGTAGATCAAAACATGTTTATAGAACACCTCCAGATTATGCATAGAATGATTAGTTGAAGCATGTTTACATAGCAACAAAATATAACAGAATCTGTCAGGAAAACAGAACAGCAACTACCCTACTTAGCAAGCTTGATACACTCAGCACACAACTCACAAAAATACATGGTTAACACCTCTGGAAAGATGGCATGGCATAGATCAACATACATGTAGAGCTCATGCTCATAGGATGCAGACATCAATCATGGCAAAAATGACAAATGAGCAAGTTATAACAGTTTCAGCAGATTAACATCAACATGCACTCTTCCAATAGCATTTCGGGCATCAAGATGAGCTCAAATGAAAATGATGCAATGGAATGAAATGAAGTACTCGTCGAGACGAACAATTTGACATATTACACGCATGAAATGGAGCTACGGATGCAGAGATACAACATGATGAATATGGCATGATAATGTGCAACAAATCGGGGACTTAGTGGATTTTCAGAGAAAAACAGGTGAGCGGGATGGACTAAATGACGCTCGGGGCGGAGGATTGGGCCGACGGGGAGCTCACCTGATGGGCCAAAGCCCAGGATGGGGATGCAGGCTGGGGAGGCTGGCTGGGCCGGGAGATGGGCCAGCGGAGGGGGGGCGCGGCCCACGTGGCCGGTCAACGGCAGGGCGGATCGGGCTCCTCCCGATCGGCCATGGCCGCGCCGGCGACGGAGCTCGGCGGAGGTGGCAGAGAAGGGCAGGGGCGACCGGGGAGGGGCGGATCCGGCCGCGGCCAGGCCGGATCTGGCCGGGGAGACGGCCGGCGGCGGGGCTGGCGAACGGGCGGCGCGGGAGCGGTGGAGGAGCCTGCGAGCTCCGGCCGGCCGAAGCGGCGCGGCGGCGGCGGAGGAGCTCGGGCTCCGGAGCTCGACCGGCAAGGAGGCCGGGGCGGCGGCCGGGCAGGGGCACCGCGGGCGGAGGCGGCCACCGCGGCGGCCGGTGGCGGCGGACGCCGGCGGCGGGGCCGAGGCGCGCCGGCGGCGGGGTCGGGCACGGAGGCCGCGCGGGTTGACCCGGGCCCCAGATGGGCTTGGGCGGGCCGCGGATGGGCCCGCAGGGCTGGCGGCGGCGCGCGGTGGGAGGCGGCGGCGGCGGGTGACGTGTCGACGTGCGGTTGGCCAGGGGCGGCAAGGCGGACATGTCCGGCTGCGGCGGACGTGTCCGGTGGCGGCGGGAGGAAGAGGACTAGGGTTAGGGGTGGATTTGATCCGAAATTTCAGGGGAGGAGGTGTATTTATAGGTAGAGGGAGCTAGGAGAGTCCAAATGAGGAGCAGTTTTCGGCCACGCGATCGTGATCGAACGACCAAGAGCATGGAGGGGAGTTTGCTAGGGTTTGGGCCACTTTGGAAGGGGTGTTGGGCCACACACGAAAGAGGCCTTTACGGTTACCCGGTTAACCGTTGGAGTACCAAACGACCTCCAAATGGCACGAAACTTGACAGGCGGTCTACCGGTGCTATACCAAGGCTGCTTGGCAAACCTCGGGCCATTCTGAGAACGTTTAACACCCGCACAAGAAAAGAGATAAAGAAGGGGACGCCGGATGACATAGGAGTGTCGGATTGCAAAACGGACAACGGGGAAAATGCTCTGATGCAAGAGATGAACATGTATGCAAAATGAAATGCACATGATGACATGATGACATGCAACACGCAAGCAAATGACATGGCAACAACGACGAATAACTGGCGGACACCTGGCACATCGGATCCGGGGCGTTACAGGAGGCAACCCAATTTTATTTGTGTTTTTGTTTTTGTTTCTGTTTAGTAATAAATTTTGCATCTACCTTCTGTTTAGATGTGTTTTATGTTTTAATTATTGTTTGTGCCAAGTAGAACCTATAGGATAACCTATGGTGATAGTTAATTTGATTCTGCTGAAAAACAGAAACTTTGCGCGAACAAATTGAGTTTTGTTAAATCACATAAACGTGCTTTTGTGTTGATTATTTTTGCTGTAGATCAATAGACAAATTGCCCAGGACTTCCTATTTTGTTAGGACTTTTAGAGTTCCATAAGTATTCCTGGGTTACAGATTGCTACAGACTGTTCTATTTTTGACAGATTCTGTTTTTCGTGTGTTGTTTGCTTATTTTGATGCATCTATGGCTAGTATTAAGTGGTATGAACCATAGAGAACTTGGAATACAGTAGGTTTAACACCAATATAAATAAAGAATGATTTCTTTACAGTACCTTATGTGGTGGTTTTGCTTTATTTCACTAACAGAGCTTATGAGATTTCCTGTTGAGTTTTGTGTTGTGAAGTTTTCAAGTTTTGGGTAAAGATTTGATGGATTATGGAATAAGGAGTGGCAAGAGCCTAAGCTTGGGGATGCCCATGGCACCCCAAGATATTCAAGAATAGCCAAAAGCCTAAGCTTGGGGATGCCGCCGGAAGGCATCCCCTCTTTCGTCTTTGTTCGTTGGTAACTTTACTTGGAGCTATATTTTTATTCGCCACATGATATGTGTTTTGCTTGGAGCGTCTTGTATGATATTAGTTTTTGCTTTTTAGTTTACCACAATCATCCTTGCTGTACACACCTTTTGGGAAAAGCCCACTTGATTAGAATATATTAGAATACTCTATGTGCTTCACTTATATCTTCTGAGCTAGATAGTTTTTACTCTAGTGCTTCACTTATATCTTTTAGAGCACGGCGGTGGCTTAATTTTGAAGAAATTGTTGATCTCTCATGCTTCACTTATATTATTTTGAGAGTCTCTTAGAACAGCATGATATTTTCTATGGTTCTAAAATTGGTCATAGAATGGTAGGCATCCAAGTTGGGTATAATAAAAACTATCATAGAAAGTGAATTCGATGCTATGATCAATTTGATACTTGATAATTGTTTTGAGATATGGAGGTAGTGATATTAAAGTCATGCTAGTTGGGTGATTATGAATTTAAAGAATGCTTGTGTTGAAGTTTGTGATTCCCGTAGCATGCACGTATGGTGAACCGCTTTGTGATGAAGTTGGAGCACAATTTTATTTATTGATTGTCTTCCTTATGAGTGGCGGTCGGGGACGAGCGATGGTCTTTTCCTACCAATCTATCCCCCTAGGAGCATGCGCGTAGTACTTTGTTTTTGATGGCTTGTAGATTTTTGCAATAAGTATATGAGTTCTTTTGACTAATGTTGAGTCCATGGATTATACACACTCTCACCCTTCCGCCATTGCTAGCCTCTTTTGTGCCGCACAACTTTCGCCGATACCATATACCCACCATATACCTTCCTCAAAACAGCCACCATACCTACCTATTATGGCATTTCCATAGCCATTCCGAGATATGTTGCCATGCAACCTTCCATCGTTCCGTTTATATGACACACATCATCATTGTCATATTGCTCTTTGCATGATCATGTAGTTGACATCGTATTTGTGGCAAGGCCACCTTCATAATTTTCATACATGTCGCTCTTGATTCATTGCATATCCCGGTACACCGCCGGAGGCATTCATATAGAGTCATATCTTGTTCTAAGTTTTGAGTTGTAATTCTTGAGTTGTAAGTAAATAAAAGTATGATGATCTTCATTATTAGACCATTGTCCTAGTGAGAAAAGGATGATGGAGACTATGCTTCCCCCACAAGTCGGGATGAGACTTCGGACTGAAGAAAAAGAAAGAGAAAAAAAAGAAGATAAAGGCTAAAAAGAAAAAAAGAAAGGCCAAAGGAAAAAAAGAGAAAAAAATAAAAAAATATATAAAAGAAAAAAAGAAAAAAATGAGAGAAAAAGAGAGAAGGGACAATGCTACTATCCTTTTACCACACTTGTGCTTCAAAGTAGCACCATGATCTTCATGATAGAGAGTCCCCTATGTTGTCATTTTCATATACTAGTGGGAATTTTTCATTATAGAACTTGGCTTGTATATTCCAATGATGGGCTTCCTCAAATTGCCCTAGGTCTTCGTGAGCAAGCGAGTTGGATGCACACCCACTTAGTTTCTTTTGTTGAGCTTTCATACATTTATAGCTCTAGTGCATCCGTTGCATGGCAATCCCTACTCACTCACATTGATATCTATTAATGGGCATCTCCATAGCCCATTGATATGCCTAGTTGATGTGAGACTATCTTCTCCTTTTTTGTCTTCTCCACAACCACCATTCTATTCCACATATAGTGCTATGTCCATGGCTCACGCTCATGTATTGCGTGAAAGTTGAAAAAGTTTGAGATTACTTAAGTATGAAACAATTGCTTGGCTTGTCATCGAGGTTGTGCATGATTAAATACTTTGTGTGATGAAGATAGAGCAACATGTAGACTATATGATTTTGTAGGGATAACTTTCTTTAGCCATGTTATTTTGAGAAGACATGATTGCTTTGATTGGTATGCTTGAAGTATTACTATTTCTTATGTCAATATGAACTATTATTTTGAATAATTTGGATCTGAACATTCATGCCACAATAAAGAAAATTACATTGAGAATTATGCTAGGTAGCATTCCACATCAAAAATTCTATTTTTATCATTTACCTACTAGAGGACGAGCAGGAATTAAGCTTGGGGATGCTTGATACGTCTCCAACATATCTATAATTTTTGATTGTTCCATGCTATTATATTACCCGTTTTGGAACTTTGTGGGATTTACTTTACACATTTATATCATTTTTGGGAGTAACCTACTAACCGGAGGCCCAACCCGTATTGCTGTTTTTTTTGCCTATTTCAGTATTTCGAAGAAAAGGAATATCAAACGGAGTCCAAATGCAATGAAACCTTCGGGAGTGTGATTTTTGGAACGAACGTGATCCAGAGGACTTGGAGTGCAAGTCAAGAAGCAGCCGAGGCGGCCACGAGTGTGGAGGGCGCGCCCCCTATCTCGTGGCCCCCTCAGGCGGCCATCGACCTACTTCTTCCTCCTATATATACCCACGTAACCCGAGAACATCAGAACAAGCCACGAAAACCTAATTCCACCGCCGCAACCTTCTATATCCGCGAGATCCCATCTTGGAGCCTTCGCCGGCGCTCCGCCGGAGGGGGAATCGACCACGGGGGGCTTCTACATCAACACCATAGCCCCTCCGATGAGTTGTGAGTAGTTTACCACAGACCTTCGGGTCCATAGTTATTAGCTAGATGGCTTCTTCTCTCTTTTTGGATCTCAATACCATTTTCTCCTCGATCTTCTTGGAGATCTATTTGATATAACTCTTTTTGCGGTGTGTTTGTCGAGATCCGATGAATTGTGGGTTTATGATCAAGTTTATCTATGAGAAATATTTGAATCTCCTCTGAATTCTTTTATGTATGATTGAGTTATCTTTGCAAGTCTCTTCGAATTATCAGTTTGGTTTGGCCTACTAGATTGATCTTTCTTGCAATGGGAGAAGTGCTTAGCTTTAGGTTCAATCTTGCGGTGTCCTTTCCCAGTGACAGTAGGGGCAGCAAGGCACGTATTGTATTGTTGCCATCGAGAATAAAAAGATGGGGTTTATATCATATCTCATGAGTTTATCCCTCTACATCATGTCATCTTTCTTAATGCGTTACTCTGTTCTGTATGAACTTAATACTCTAGATGCATGCTGGATAGCAGTCGATGTGTGGAGTAATAGTAGTAGATGCAGGCAGGAGTCGGTCAACTTGTCACGGACGTGATGCCTATATACATGATCATGCCTAGATAATCTCATAATTATTCGCTTTTCTATCAATTGCTCGACAGTAATTTGTTCACCCACCGTAATACTTATGCTATCTTGAGAGAAGCTACTAGTGAAACCTATGGCCCCCGGGTCTATCTTTTATCATATAAGCTTTCAATCTACTTTTATTTGCATCTTTACTTTTCCAATCTATATCATAAAATACCAAAAATATATTTATCTTATCATACTATCTCTATAAATCTCACTTTTGCAAGTGGCCGTGAAGGGATTGACAACCCCTTTATTGTGTTGGTTGCGAGTTCTTTGTTTGTTTGTGTAGGTGCGTGGGACTTTTGAGGAGCCTCCTACTAGATTGATACCTTGGTTCTCAAAAACTGAGGGAAATACTTACGCTACTATTGCTGCATCACCCTTTCCTCTTCAAGGAAAACCAACGCAAGCTCAAGACGTAGCACGGCCCATATTCAACCATGACAAGACAAGACCCTCGCGAGGAGCCAAGCCTCATGAGGCAGGTGACATCAAGACCTCCCGAGGGAGCGGCATCCTCAGGTGGCCTCCTGAGCGGAGCGGAGATTTCTATGAAAGGCCCAGCCTCACGAGGCTGGAATGACATCAGCCATGACGACCAAGGCCAGACGCGTGCCAGCGGGCATAGAGCGGCATGTTTCCTCTTTGGTGCAAAGGAGGCAAGTGCAGGTGTGGAGTCCCAAGGGACCAGCCAAAGGTTGCCATTTGCGTGCTACGAGACCAAGACCACTAGAACGGCAGGATGGATGTCATCGCCGAGCCCACCACGACGTCACACTCATAGGCTTTGCAGGCGAAGACCACCTTTTGTCAGGATTAGATGTACTTCTTGTCCCCTTTCTAATTTGGCCGTTGTGGGATATCTTCCCGCCTAAGTTTTGGAGGAAGAGGACCAAGCCACTATAAATATGGCCTAGCAATCACCTTAGAAGCGATCGGACCCCCGAAGACCGAATCCCCATAGCTCACCACAAGAACACGCCTTCTGAGGCTGATCTTCCACTTGTACTGGTTCATCCTCAGCCCCCCGCAAAGCTAATCCACCACAAAGCAGGAGTAGAGTTTTACACCGCAAGGTGACCCGAACCTGGGTAAACTGCCGTGTCTTTCTCCTTCTTGTTCATCGAGCTAGGTCGTGAGAGCAGCGGATCGATCGGCTTGAGAGGTTGAGTTCTTCGCACACGCCCCTAAGTTCGAACCTTTCTTGGGTCTGCGGAGCCCAGAATCCAACATTTGGCGCGCGCCAGGTAGGGGCGTGTCAAAGCCTCTCTTCCGTCAGTTGTCTCACCAACGCTCCGCTGTTCTCATGGCGGACGCTCGTCGAGTTCGTGCCGAGCGCGGGGCAGCCCTCGCCGCGCGCGTTGCCCAGACGGCGCCTGTGGGCAATGGTGCTCCTCGCCGCTCCCCGTCGCCTGTGGCCAACGCTTCCACCGGCCCTGCAGCCCACAGGCAGCAGGATTCGTCGCTGCCGCCCTCCATGCTATGCGACGGCCGCACCGCCACTCCGTCGCTGACCCCGCCCGCTGCTTCGTCCTCCCACGCCCATCGCGGGACGGTGACCGCGCAGTCGGCGCTGCTCATGGCACGTGAGTTTTTGCGCTACCATCCGACCGATGACCTCTTCGAGGATTGGTTGGACCGCATCGCCAAGCTCGTCAGCGCTACTGGAGAGGCTCCTGCGCTGTCCCGTTTGCTGCCTCCCCCGCAGCCCTAGGAGGGTGACATAGCTCATGGCGTGCCTCCTCCTGCTCTCCAGCAAGATGTCATCCCCGAGCCAAGGTGCGAGGCCCCCCAACACGACCAGGTGCGTAGGGCACCTGCGTGTCGTGGTTCTAAGCCTGACAGTAGAAAGGGGCAGTAGGTATGGAGAGGCAAGATCTTAGCTATGGCGAAGATGTACACACGAGGTTTTACGAGTTCAGGCCCTTCTCGAAGGAAGTAACAGCCCTACGTCTCGGTGCCCGGAGGCGGTCGATTGGATTATGTGTGTTGTGTTACAGGGGTGTGAACCCTTTTCCCAGAGGAGGGGGGTGGCTTATATAGTGTAACGCCCCGGATGCAACTTTCCATATTCGTAACTCCAACTCTTGCCATTTCCGGCTTTGTGATTTGATATTTTCTCCGTGGTTGGGTTTTCGTCTTTTGTTTTGCTTTTGCTCATGTCTTGCATTTCATATCATAGCATCATGCGCATTGCATCTGCATGTTTTCATAAAACCCCATATCCGCTCGTAGTTGCCGCTCCTCGCTTCTCTTCGTTGTGTTTGTTGACCGTTCCGTGACCAACCGTGTTTTCGTTTCCCTCTTGTCCGACCACCTAACCTCTCTTGTCAGCTCGCAGACCCCCTCTTGCGTGCGTCCGAAAACTGCCCCGAACCCGAACCGCTCAGTTATCACCATTGGATCTGGATCATCCCTAACATCTATAAAACATCCCCGTTTTCTTATTTAGACGCCCTACCTATTTATTTCTCGACCGTTTGATTTTGATCGGAGGGTTCGATTAACCCCCTAAGCAAAACCCACTTGCTATATAAATAGTCTAACCCTAATTTTTAGGAGCCTTGTCCCATCAGTCCAATCCCGCCGCCGCCACCCGGTCTCGATCCACCTCGGGATCCCCTTCTCCTCGTTTTCCTCCACCCACCAACAGGAGCCCGAGCTCTTCTCTCCGACCCCGAGCACCCAATCCAGCACCTCGTTCCTACTCCTCCCTTGGTCCTGGACGTGTCCGGCCGCACGCAGCCGTCGTCGTCCGCGCCCGCAGGAGCCAGCAGCCGCTCCAGGCCTCTCCCTCATCCCTCTGCTTCTCCTTTCCTACGCTCTCCATCTCTCTCTCTAACCCCCTGCTCTTCCTCTCTTGTCCTGGGCAGGAACAGCGACGCCATGGCGCCCGGAGCTCGAGCTCGTCCGACACCAGCGTCCAGACCCACCTACGGGGACCGGATTCGCGCCCCGTCATCCATCCCAGCCGTCCACATGTCGTCGGAGGTCGCCCCGAGCGCCAAGTTCGCCGCGGCCGCTCCCCTGCATCCCGTCTCCGCCTCCCCTGCTTCTGCGAGAACTCGAGGACGAGGACGAGTCCCTGCCTCGCCGGAGATATCTTCGCCGCCGCCGGATCCGCCATCCCCGCGCCTCCCCCGCCTTGGATCCGACCGCCTCCGCCCGGCCTTCGTCGCCTCGCCAAGTCCCTCGCCGTGCCTCTGCTCGCCTGCTTCAGCGCGCCCCTGCCTCCCTCGCATTGACCGAGGCCCCGCAGCTCCTTCCTTCGCCAGATCCAGCCCGGCCTCCCCAAACCGTAGTACCGACTGGGCCAGAGCCCATAGTGAGGCCACCCCCAGCCCCTCCAGTGCATTGTTGTCCCAGCCAGATTCGGCCCATCTCATGTTTTTTTCCCTGGATGATTTTGCGATTTAAACCAGTGCATTAATAATTACAGAGATGCCCCTGTTTTAAATTGCTAAGAATTATTTAACCATGCATCCTAATAAAACATGTCATATATGTAACATGCTTAGAATTTCATATAGTTTCACAATATCCCATTTTCATCCATGTTTAAAATGTTTAATTTGCTGTTTGATTAAATTTGCCCAAATACCATGTTAAAATGATTTATTTCATAACTAATTAACCGTAGCTCCATTTTAAATAAACTTTATATGTAAATGGGGTGGAAAAAATGCCTAGTTTAACATGGTCCACTTTATTTTCCTATTTAACAACAATAAAATATGTTTTAGGGCAGAACAGTAGCAAATTCATAAATTGCATATGAGGATTTTCCGGAAATGTTGTTTGTTGTTCCGGCCTCATTTAAACTTGCCTAAATAGTTAGTTTAATTATGCTTCACCTCTTGCCATGTTTAACAACATTTAACATTGTTTGGTAGCTTAAACGAGATTAAACTAAATAATTGATGTGGTGTTTTGTCAATATGCAACTCGTTGCATATTGAGCTCCACTTAACTTGTAGTATTGTTTGTTGCACTTTGCCATGCCATGCCTCATTAAACCGGTCATGCATCATACTTGTTTGTGCATCATGCCATGTTTATGCTTGTGCATTTACCATGTTGTTTGTTTCTTTCCGGTGTTGCTTCTTAGTTCCGGTAATGTTGCGATTGTGAGGATTCGTTCGACTACGCCCGTTCGTCTTCTTCATGGACTCATTCTTCTTCCTAGCGGGATTTCAGGCAAGATGACCGCTACCCTGGATCTCACTACTATCATTGCTATGCTAGTTGCTTCGTTCTATCGCTATGCTGCGTTACCTATCTTTTGCTCATCAAGCCTCCCAAATTGCCATGAACCTCTAACCTTTGACACCATTCCTAGCAAACCATTGATTGGCTATGTTACCGCTTTGCTCAGCCCCTCTTATAGCGTTGCTAGTTGCAGGTGAAGAAGAAGATTGCTCCATGTTGGACTACGTTTATGTTGGGATACCACAATATCTCTTATATTATTAATGCATTTATATATTTGGTAAAGGGTGGAAGGCTCGGCCTTATGACTGGTGTTTTGTTCCACTCTTGCCGCCCTAATTTCCGTCATACCGGTGTTATGTTCCCGGATTTTGCGTTCCTAACGCGGTCGGGTGATTTATGGGACCCCCTTGACAGTTCGCGTTGAATAAGACTCCTCCAGCAAGGCCCAACTTTGGTTTTACCATTTGCCTGACCTACTACCTTTTTTCCCTTGGGAGTCGCGCATCCCAAGGGTCATCTTTATTTTAACCCCCCGGGCCAATGCTTGTCTAAGTGTTGGTCCAAACTAGAGCCACTTGCAGCGCCACCTCGGGGAAACTTGAGGGCTGGTTCTAGTTGTACGTAGTGCTCATCCGGTCGTGGCCTGAGACGAGATACGCGCGGCTACTATCAGGATGTCGGCACGCCGGGAGGTCTTGCTGGTCTTGTTTTATTACTGTCGAAATGTCTTGTAGCCGGGATTCCAAGACTGATCGGGTCTTCTCGGGGAGAAGGAATATCCTTCGTTGATCGCGAGAGCTTGTCATCGGCTAAGTTGGGACACCCCTGCAGGGTATAAACTTTCGAGAGCCGTGCCCGCGGTTATGTGGCAGATGGGAATTCGTTAATGTCCAGTTGTAGATAACTTGACACCAGATCCGAATTAAAACGCATCAACCGTGTGTGTAGCCGTGATGGTCTCTTCTCGGCGGAGTCCGGGAAGTGAACACGGTCTTTGGGTTATGTTTGACGTAAGTAGGAGTTCAGGATCACCTCTTGATCATTGCTAGCTTCACGACCGTTCCTTTGTTTCTCTTCTCGCTCTCATTTGCGTATGTTAGCCACCATATATGCTTAGCCGCTGCTGCAACCTCACCACTTTACCCCTTCCTTTCCCTTTAAGCTTTGCTAGTCTTGATACCCATGGTAATGGGATTGCTGAGTCCTCGTGGCTCACAGATTACTATAACAATAGTTGCAGGTACAGGTTATGCGATGATCATGACGCGAGAGCGATGTTGCTTGTTTTGGAGTTTCTTCTTCTGCTTCTTCGATCAGGGGATAGGTTCCAGGTCGGCAGCCTGGGCTAGCAGGGTGGATATTGTTTGAGTTTCTGTTTATGATTCATCTGTAGACGGATGTTGTTCTTGTATGTTGTATTGTTGTATTCATGTGACATTGTATGTATCGGATGTATCCCCACTATTATGTAATGTTGATGTAATGATATCCACCTTGCAAAAGCGTCTTCAAGATGCGCTTCTATCCTTGATGGGACCTTCGAGTTCCTTTAGGATAGGGTCGCATCTTGGGCGTGACAAGTTGGTATCAGAGCCAGGTTTCGATTTCCGGCGGGAGAAGTGGCTCGGGGTCGAGGACGAGCTCCTGGCTCGAGGGATGGGGTGGATCGAGCAGAGGCCGGGTGATGGTTGGACGGGGATGGATCCCAAGGAAGAGGATCGGGGTGGCGGCGGCGCCGAAGAAAACGAGGGAGGGCCTCGACCGACCATAGGAGCCCCCTTGATTGTTGGCCGTTGTTGAGTCTAGAAGAGAACTATTTTGAGTCTTAGGATTATATATATCGGAGAGTAGGATTCTTTTTACTTCTCAGTCCCCTTCGTCGCTCTGGTGAGGACTCCTGATGTAGATGTTTTGTCTTTCCTCTCCTCAAATTTCACTAGAAAAATTTTTAGGATGACGCGGGTATCTTGGGATCGTTCCAATATTCTTATGACGAGAACATTGTTCTTGGTGCCTCCTGACATTTAGGGGTTGTGGCAGTGTCTCGGGGAGTTGAGCTCCGAGGTGTTGTCGTCATAATTTTATCGTTGCAGTTCTGGAATACCTGAGTTTTGCCGACATCAAAAATCTCTTTTATGCAGTTGTTGGTGAGATAACCTCGACGTCACCCAGTACTGGGGAGTTCGGGAGTATTGCCATAGCTCGTATAACGGATGCTTTTCGAAGGTTGAGGTACACGATTTCCGAAGGTTTCTTGGTTATGTGTTGACGGATGGATACAGCTTGGATGTAGGGATTGTTAGTTTTGTGTGAGATATATATTGCTTCCCCTGTATCCCCAACACCAGATTGCATAACCAGAAAGTTTCGGGAGTTTATAGGTGGGAATTCAAGTAGCTCCTAGAATATCTTTTCGACAAATGCATGATACGGGATTGGGTAAATCTCTATCATATGTATTTGTTCCGGCTTATTCTGCAAGACAAATCCTTTGTTTTGTTTTATTTGTGGTATTCGAGTTGCTTCGAAGTCAAATGTTGAATCCATACCTTTTCTAAGCAGTGTTCTCATATTTCTATGGGAGTACTAATCCTTTTGATCATCGAGATTGTCATGTCAATCCTTTTCCAACCGGTGCGTTTCTCTTCGAGATGATCCCATCATTCTCCCCATCCGCAAGATCAATTCTAAGATTTCTCAACGGTGTTTGTTTCGTTCATCCCAAGTTGTCTTTGTTTTTCCCCACCCTCCCACCCTTTTTCTTCAAGGACTCATTTATTTTAATCAAGTATCCATTTATTCATGTGAAGTCACTTCACTCTTTTCAATCAATGTTCTGATCCGGTGATCCCTCGTGAAGATGCTCACGAGCTTCAAGTTCATCATCCTCCGTTTTTTTTGCTTCTCCGGTGGATCCAATTCAAGCTTTCAGTGTTGATCATATTCCTCTCCTCGTGTCAAATGCTTTCTCATGCCGGTGCACCTCTCAATCACTCACCTCTTGCTATCCATTTGTTCTGGAGTGCTGAAGATATCTCAGAAGGCTCATCTTTTCATTCAAGACCCGTTCAAGCTATTTGGAGATTATTATCTCATTCAAGTCATTTAATTCAACCGGTGCAACCTCTCTTTAAAATTGTTCAACGGTGTGTTTCTTTTCTGTGGGCCCTAACCCACAGGTCTTTTCCCAGGATCTTACCTGACTCTTCTAATTATTCCGGAGCTATCCCAAATTCTTTTCCAAGTTTGATGTAAGAATGAATTTTCATCAGTCACATGCCTTCTCCAAGATCTTTCAAATTATTTTTCATTGTTGGCTCAACAACCTTGTTTTTTTCATTCTCCCGGAGTATCTCATACAATTCATGGTGGTTCTCATCTTCATTCTCAACATGTGAAGACCGAAGAAGAGTTTCTCTTAAATCTTGGTCCATTCTCTTGAAGATTCATGGTTCTAGCTTCATGCTATCCTCATAATTGTCTTCGATTGTGAGAATTCTTTTCACCCATCCAGAGCATTTCATGAGTTGTTTCCATTTCTTTCCTCCGAAGGCCATCATGTCATAATTCTTCATTCTCAGCGTGTAGCGATCGTTCTCCAAATCTTATCAATGAATCGTTCAGATATCCTCTAATCAGTTCATGATCTCTTCGTTCACTTGTATCTAAATACCCTCAAGTATCTTCATTCATTTTCCAATTCTTCCCGGTGAATTGTGCCTTTGCTACTTTCATTTTCAATTCTTATGGTGGTTCGTTCAAGATTTCACTTCCTTTGTTATCATATCAATTCATTCGTTGTTTCCAAATCCCACCGGTGGTTCCATCAATACCTTCTAAAGTTTGCGCTATATCTCTATCTGTAATCTTTTTTCAACAAGAATAAGTAGTATGCCAAATCCGTTGCTTGTCATCAATTTAATTTGATGAAGGATAAGCATACAATAAATCTTATTCTTATTTCCTCGAGGTGATTCAATTCTTTTCTTCCGGAGATTGTTCATGATGAAGTAATTCTCGGTTCTAGTGTTTCATCTTTTCTTTTCCGGAGTTCCAAGTTTTCTGCTTTATCTCGTCGCGAAGCTCAATCTAAATCATCGCAAGGCTTCACCTTGTGTTTTCAAGTTCTCTTTATTTTTATCATCCTTTTATTACCGGAGTTCTTCATGGAGGCTCAACATGGTGGCTCATCAACGATTCTATTCATTCTTCAATTGTTCTTCAAGATTTCTCTCGAAGTTATGGTCCGTCAAGCTACACTCTAAAATAAACATGGTGCTCAACACATGTTGTTTCTGAGGAGTTCAAGTATTCTTCATCTTGCATTCCGAAGTGCAATTCTTTCTACCTTATCTTTTGAGATGGTGTTATGTCATTCTTGACAATTTTTTTTATTCATGTTTCGCGATTCACATGTTGTCAAGAATGAGGTATTTTAAATCCATCAATCTCTTCTCTAGAGTTATCTTGGTATAGATTTCACCTAAAGCCTTCCCAAAGGAATTTTGCTATTGTGGTGCTTATCAATGATCCAAGTTTTCTCCTATCCTCTCGGCGAAAGCAGTTTTGCATCTCTTCGTTGATCTCAAGCAAGCAATTGTTTTCGTTAGTGGCAGATTTTCACCTCAAGTTTTGAGATGTTTCCATAAGCCCACGAGAATCATATCCTTTCATATTGATCTTCCAACAACTCTGTTATAACCTTCTTGAAGGGTGCTTTCCAAGTTCACTTGTGGCAAAAGTTGTCATTTTCTTCTCCGTCCCTTTATCCCAACGGTCTAGCTTCTATTCTTTCGTTCCGGAAGCATTGTGATGTTGTGCTCTTCACCCATCACCTCGTTTTGTCAAGATCATGTTATTTTCTTGCTTATCCATTTAACCGCAGTGTTGTGTTCTCATTCAAGTTCTTTCATGTTATCAAGTTTTGCCACTCTTTTCAACCTGAGTGCTGTCTGAAATCCTTCTTACCCATTGTGCCATTCTTTCAATAGTTCCGAAGGCAGTGTGTTGTTGATTTCATCAAGTATCTTCCAATCTTCTCAAGTTCATGTTCTATTCCTTCCATGTTCAACCGGAGTGCTGCCCGAATTCTTCCTTTCTCATCTTATATTAACCGGAGTGGTTTCGAATTCTATCTTGTCCATTAAATTCTTGATTCATGTCTTTGCAACCTTCAAGTTCTTGTAATGTTCCTTGTTCCTCTTGCCCAACGGACTGTTTGCAATCTTGGTCATCTCCGTTGTTTCGTTTCTTTCAATTTGTTCAACCTCTCAAGGTTCGTGGTTTCACTTGTTTGTCTAAGAAGCAACTTAGTTTTACCTCTTCTCTTCCTCTTCTGTTTCTCTCCGGTCCCATCCTAGATCTCGGGACGAGATCCTCTTGTAGTGGTGGAGTGTTGTAACGCCCCAGATGCAACTTTCCATATTTGTAACTCCAACTCTTGCCATTTCCGGCTTTGTGATATGATATTTTCTCCGTGGTTGGGTTTTTGTCTTTTGTTTTGCTTTTGCTCATGTCTTGCATTTCATATCATAGCATCATGCGCATTGCATCCGCATGTTTTCATAAAACCCCGTATCCGCTCGTAGTTGCCGCTCCTCGCTTCTCTCCGTTGTGTTTGTTGACCGTTTCGTGACCAACCGTGTTTTCGTTTCCCTCTTGTCCGACCACCTAACCTCTCTTGTCAGCTCCCAGACCCCCTCTTGCGTGCGTCCGAAAACTGCCCCGAACCCGAACCGCTCAGTTATCACCATTGGATCCGGATCATCCCTAACATCTATAAAACATCCCCATTTTCTTATTTAGACGCCCTACCTATTTATTTCTCGACCGTTCGATTTTGATCGGAGGGTTCGATTAACCCCCTAAGCAAAACCCACTTGCTATATAAATAGTCTAACCCTAATTTTTAGGAGCCTTGTCCCATCAGTCCAATCCCGCCGCCGCCACCCGGTCTCGATCCACCTCGGGATCCCCTTCTCCTTGTTTTCCTCCACCCACCAACAGGAGCCCGAGCTCTTCTCTCCGACCCCGAGCACCCAATCCAGTGCCTCGTGCCTACTCCTCCCTTGGTCCTAGACGCGTCCGGCCGCATGCAGCCGTCGTCGTCCGCGCCCGCAGGAGCCAGCAGCTGCTCCATGCCTCTCCCTCATCCCTCTGCTTCTCCTTCCCTACGCTCTCCATCTCTCTCTCTGACCCCCTGCTCTTCCTCTCTTGTCCTGGGCAGGAACAGCGACGCCATGGCGCCCGGAGCTCGAGCTCATCCGGCACCAGCGTCCAGACCCACCTATGGGGACCGGATTCGCGCCCCGTCATCCATCCCAGCCGTCCACGCGTCATCGGAGGTCGCCCCGAGCGCCAAGTTCACTGCGGCCGCTCCCCTGCATCCCGTCTCCGCCTCCCCTGCTTCTGCGAGCACTCGAGGACGAGGACGAGTCCCTGCCTCGCCGGAGATATCTTCGCCGCCGCCGGATCCGCCTCCCCCGCCTTGGATCCGACCGCCTCCGCCCGGCCCTCGTCGCCCCGCCAAGTCCCTCGCCGCGCCTCTACTCGCCTGCTTCAGCGCGCCCCTGCCTCCCTCGCGTTGACCGAGGCCCAGCAGCTCCTTCCTTCCCCAGATCCAGCCCGGCCTCCCCAAACCGCAGTACCGACTGGGCCAGAGCCCATGGTGAGGCCACCCCCAGCCCCTCCTGTGCATTGTTGTCCCAGCCAGATTCGGCCCATCTCATGTTTTTTTCCCTGGATGATTTTGCGATTTAAACCAGTGCATTAATAATTACAGAGATGCCCCTGTTTTAAACTGCTAATAATTATGTAACCATGCATCCTAATAAAACATGTCATATATGTAACATGCTTAGAATTTCATATAGTTTCACAATATCCCATTTTCATCCATGTTTAAAATGTTTAATTTGCTGTTTGATTAAATTTTCCCAAATGCCATGTTAAAATGATTTATTTCATAACTAATAACCGTAGCTCCATTTTAAATAAACTTTATATGTAAATGGGGTGGAAAAAATGCCTAGTTTAACATGGTCCACTTTATTTTCCTGTTTAACAACAATAAAATATGTTTTAGGGCAGAACAGTAGCAAATTCATAAATTGCATATGAGGATTTTCCGGAAATGTTGTTTGTTGTTCCGGCCTCATTAAACTTTCCTAAATAGATAGTTTAATTATGCTTCACCTCTTGCCATGTTTAACAACATTTAACATTGTTTGGTAGCTTAAACGAGATTAAACTAAATAATTGATGTGGTGTTTTGTCAATATGCAACTCGTTGCATATTGAGATCCACTTAACTTGTAGTATTGTTTGTTGCACTTTGCCATGCCATGCCTCATTAAACCGGTCATGCATCATACTTGTTTGTGCATCATGCCATGTTTATGCTTGTGCATTTACCATGTTGTTTGTTTCTTTCCGGTGTTGCTTCTTAGTTCCGGTAATGTTGCGATTGTGAGGATTCGTTCGACTACGCCCGTTCGTCTTCTTCATGGACTCGTTCTTCTTCCTAGCGGGATTTCAGGCAAGATGACCGCTACCCTGGATCTCACTACTATCATTGCTATGCTAGTTGCTTTGTTCTATCGCTATGCTGCGTTACCTATCTTTTGCTCATCAAGCCTCCCAAATTGCCATGAACCTCTAACCTTTGACACCATTCCTAGCAAACCATTGATTGGCTATGTTACCGCTTTGCTCAGCCCCTCTTATAGCGTTGCTAGTTGCAGGTGAAGATGAAGATTGCTCCATGTTGGATTACGTTTATGTTGGGATACCACAATATCTCTTATATTATTAATGCATCTATATATTTGGTAAAGGGTGGAAGGCTCGGCCTTATGCCTGGTGTTTTTTTCCACTCTTGCCGCCCTAGTTTCCGTCATACCGGTGTTATGTTCCCGGATTTTGCGTTCCTAACGCGGTCGGGTGATTTATGGGACCCCCTTGACAGTTCGCTTTGAATAAGACTCCTCTAGCAAGGCCCAACTTAGGTTTTACCATTTGCCTCCCCTATTACCTTTTTTCCCTTGGGAGTCACGCATCCCAAGGGTCATCTTTATTTTAGCCCCCCCGGGCCAATGCTTGTCTAAGTGTTGGTCCAAACTAGAGCCACTTGCAGCGCCACCTCGGGGAAACTTGAGGGCTGGTTCTAGTTGTACGTAGTGCTCATCCGGTCGTGGCCTGAGACGAGATACGCGCGGCTACTATCAGGATGTCGGCACGCCGGGAGGTCTTGCTGGTCTTGTTTTATTACTGTCGAAATGTCTTGTAGCCGGGATTCCGAGACTGATCGGGTCTTCTCGGGGAGAAGGAATATCCTTCGTTGATTGTGAGAGCTTGTCATGGGCTAAGTTGGGACACCCCTGCAGGGTATAAACTTTCGAGAGCCGTGCCCGCGGTTATGTGGCAGATGAGAATTCGTTAATGTTCGGTTGTAGATAACTTGACACCAGATCCGATTTAAAACGCATCAACCGCGTGTGTAGCCGTGATGGTCTCTTCTCGGCGGAGTCCGGGAAGTGAACACGGTCTTTGGGATATGTTTGACGTAAGTAGGAGTTCAGGATCACCTCTTGATCATTGCTAGCTTCACGACCGTTCCTTTGTTTCTCTTCTCGCTCTCATTTGCGTATGTTAGCCACCATATATGCTTAGCCGCTGCTGCAACCTCACCACTTTACCCCTTCCTTTCCCTTTAAGCTTTGCTAGTCTTGATACCCATGGTAATGGGATTGCTGAGTCCTCGTGGCTCACAGATTACTACAACAACAGTTCCAGGTACAGTTTATGCGATGATCATGACGTGAGAGCGATGTTTCTTGTTTTGGAGTTTCTTCTTCTGCTTCTTCGATCAGGGGATAGGTTCCAGGTCGGCAGCGTGGGCTAGCAGGGTGGATATTGTTTGAGTTTCTGTTTATGATTCATCCGTAGTCGGATGTTGTTCTTGTATGTTGTATTGTTGTATTCATGTGACATTGTATGTATCGGATGTATCCCCGCTATTATGTAATGTTGATGTAATGATATCCACCTTGCAAAAGCGTCTTCAAGATGCGCTTCTATCCTTGGTGGGACCTTCGAGTTCCTTTAGGATAGGGTCGCATCTTGGGCGTGACATATAGAGTGCGCCAAGACCCCCTCCCACCTCCATTACAAGGGGCTTAATGTACATAAAGTAAGGGCGTTAGAGGTAACAACAGTCTTAAATGTTCTTAATGCTCATGAAGACTAAGGAGTGAATGCCCGGCCATTGTGCGTTCGTCCGACTCCTGGTCTTTGATATAGTCAAGTGATTCCCCATATGGTCGAGTGACGACAGGGAATGATGGTCGAGTGATTACATTGTCGAGTGAATTCTTGGTCTTCTTATCTTCTAGGGTAGTGACCTTGGGTAGGGCATGTAGGTCAGGCCTATGACCCTACCCCAGGTCTGTATCCTCATCAGTAGCCCCCGAATGGATTAAGGTGCGAGTGCAAAGTAGGCTAAAATTGAACCCGTTCCGAGCTTCGGGACCTCGCGAGTGCTTTCTGCAAGTCCGAACGCCTACGTCGATATTTGGTGTTGACTCAGTCGCCTTGATCCATTCAGTGGACAGTCGAGTGAACTGGTGATCTCATGTGCCGATTGCTGTGTTGGAGCGCTGGATCCTGGGCGCAATTGTCCACAGTGTATCCCGGATTTTGCGAGATATGAAATTTTGGGGAAGCGCGCCAGACGGGGAGTGCCGAAGTGGGCGGAGCGGATAAACAATGATTCCTCGATTCCCGTGCCGCCTTTTTCACTAGGTACGCTGTGCACGACTATTGCGGGATTTGACGGGATCGCCTGGTCCCACGGATCAGTCACTCGGAAGCAATCTCTTATAAGGTGACCGGACCGAGGTGTCTGCACTGTGCACATCTTCTCTTCCTTCTTCTTTCTCCGCTTCTCCGTCGCACCTTACTCTTCCGCTCCGACGCCGCTGCTCCATCGCCATGGTGAAGGACAATACGGCGGCGCTAGAGTGCGCAAAGAAGATGAAGGAGGTGGCGAAGGGCAGGAAGCAGCAACGCGGGTCGTCGTCGCGTGTGGGGCTGCCGCCGGGCTGGATCCAGGGCGTTTGTATCCGGTCTTCGATTCAGCAGGCGGACCTGGACGAGCTGGCGGAGTCGGAGTTAATCACCAAGGGAGCGGCAAGGCTGCCGGAGGGGGAGATGAGTCCTCAGCCTCAACCGGGTGAGTGCGTTCTGCTCGCGACCCATGTCGACCGCGGCTTTTCGCTTCCCCCGCATCCTTTCTTCCGGGGGTTCCTGAACTTTTTTGGCGCTCAACTCCACCATTTCTCCCCCAACACCATCACGTATTTAGCTGCTTTCGTGTCGATGTGCGAGAACTTCTTGCGGTGTCGACCGCACTGGGGTCTTTTCAAGCACATCTTCACCATTCGTTCCCAATCGGTAAAAAAGGCGAAGTCGAGTGACTTGAAAACCCATGTCATCCAGATGTGTGGGGGTTTAGGTATCCAAAAGAGGAAAGGGAGTGCCTTTCCTGCCATGACTGTTCCTGATTCCGTTAGAGGCTGGCAGTCGACTTGGTTCTATTGCCAGGATGTCGCGGCTCCAGGTCAGTCGACCGGCCTCCCCCACTTCTCGTTTGACCGAGTCCAGACTCCTGCTCCACTGAAAGTGACTACTAGCGAGACCATGGAGACGAGGATGTTGGTGGATAGGGTGGTTCAGCTTATCAATGATGGCGTTACGGGTCTGGATCTGTTGGAGGTGTTCCTCAGTTGACGCATCCAGCCTCTCCAGTCCCGCGATCACCCGATGTGGCTGTGTTCCGGACCGGACGACACCGCTTCGGTCCATCCAGAAGAAGTACTGTCTGAAACAGTAGCTTTGTGGCTGAGGAGCATCACAGGCAATCAGGACAATCCCAGAGGATCTAGGTGAGTCATTCCCTTTAGCAGCGTAAACCCACCCGACAAGGTATGCTTTTCGTTCCGAGTGCTTCTCACTCATGCTCCGACTGCACTTGACATTGACCGACTCTTGTTCGACCAATTTGTTCTGCAGGTGTTCACTGAGATGCATTCGATGCCCAATGGCGAACATGCTTTGGAGCAGGCCCGGGAGGGGGAGGACAGCGCGGAAGATAGTGCCGAGTGGGATTCTCAGGAAGACGACGAGGAGGAGGAGAGCGAGGAGTCGGACAAGGAGGAGGAAGTCGACTCGCCGCCACGCTCCGAACGTCGATCCAAATAGCCGCATGACCCGGCTGGCGGGCGCGGGAAAGGCGTGGGTCCGAGTGCCAATACTCAGAAGCGCACTCGGACGTCGACTTCGGAGCTGACGGAGAAGATGGCCAAGCAGCCTAAAGTTGCTCCCTCCAAGACCCGGAAGACATTGCCACGAATCAAGATGG
Organism: Triticum timopheevii; assembly: GCA_963921465.1. Classification (NCBI taxonomy): domain Eukaryota; kingdom Viridiplantae; phylum Streptophyta; class Magnoliopsida; order Poales; family Poaceae; genus Triticum; species Triticum timopheevii. The sequence continues at coordinate 10,641,066 of OY997271.1, forward strand.
ACGTCCCCGTTGCCTTAGGGTTGGTATCTTGTTTGTGTTTCTGTAAGTCGACTGAAGGTTTTCTTGATCTGGCCGACCAATTTTATTGTCCTTCCAGCCCCACCTCTGCTGCCACTGACATGGACATTGACAAGGCACCAGGATACAAAGAGGCCACCTCACGAGCTGGTAAGTTCGTTCGACCGAGTTCTGTTTAGTCGAGTGGATGGTCAATTGACTGAAAATTTGATACTTCTCTTCTTATGTAGCTCCGCAAGATATCATTGTGCTTCCTGATGACAAAGAAGAAGAAGTGCCTCTACAGGAGAGGAAGAAGAAGAGTGGAGGCTCAAGCAGGAGGAAGCTTGAAGTCCAGGTCCCTCAGTCGTCGCCGGCGCCTGAAGTGATAGTCCAGACCAACGTCACATTCGCTAACCCATTGACGACTGATCATCCGTCGGACTCGACTGCATAGACACCTGCTGCACCGGTGCAACTCCACTCATCCGACCCGGCAACTACTTTGACCCCTCTAGAGCCATCCCTCTTTGCTACATATCGAAGTCCAGATGACTCACCGGGTGCCGCTAGGGAAGCTATTCGCCAGGCGAACCTTGTCAAGGAGCAGGTGAAAGTGATGCATGAAGCCAGCCAGATAGCTTACAATGCCAGCACTGCCCTTCAGACCAATGTTCAGGTCAGCAAAATTCCAACTGAACCCTTGAATGTCGCTTTATATCTGATCACCCACTGGGTGTTCCTCCGTTTAGAACTCAGGGATTCTTCAATTCTGCACTTTTCGAATCAGTGGGGGCACGTCGAGTGCACCCACTGGGTGTAGTCCCCGAGACCACGGTCGACTGCTGGCAGTCGACTGAGGTCTAATGATGTATCTCTCTCTCTCTCTCGCTCTCTCTCTCTCTCTCTCTCTCTCTCTCTCTCTCTTGAACTCATGCTGAGTATTGATCTGATCCAGTGGGGGCACGCTAAGTGCACCCACTGGGTGTAGTCCCCGAGACTACTGTTGAATATTTGATTCGGCAGTAGTCTTAGAGTAATTGTTTTCTTTCACTGTTTCCTGTATCTGTCGACTGACATGTCTATCTTTCTGGATGCAGAGGTCTTGTGATCTTGGAGCTCGGCTCACTGAGTTAAAGAAGAAGCATATCAGCGTTGAGCTTGACCTCGAACTTGCGAAGAAGAATCTGAAGACTGCCCAACAAGAAACGGCCATCATGGGAGGTGATCACTCGACCATTTTGTCTGTTTTGTAGCTTCGCACTTCGCACTAGTTTTTCCTTCAGTCTCTTTGAACCGAGTGATTTCACACGAGCAGATGTGCGTAGTGAAAATCGTCAAATTCAGTATCGTCTGAAGAGTGTTGTTTATTTAGAGAGGATGAAGGAGGCTTTGGAGCAGAAGGATCTGGATCTGGCAGCCGCTCAGAAGGAAGCACGCGAGAAGACGAAGCTTGTGGACTAGAAGCTGGCTTCGGTCAGCAAACTGGAAGAGGAGAACATGAAGCCGAAGACTGCCATCTCAGACGCCAATCGGGAAGTTGATTAGCTGAAGAAGGATAAGGAAAATCTGACCACTGAAGTTGGCGGCCTCATTACCAAGACCGACAAGCTAGAGTCTTATCTGAAGCGGCTCGCCGCCAAACTTGTTCTGAAGCTCGAAGGTATGATCAGTCGACTCATCACTTTGTTGCCGATTGAACTCTATTGTCACGGCGACGATTCATCACTTTTTGCAATGGCACAGAACTGTGTCAAGACTTTGAGGCTGAAACTGGGCGGGTGGAGATGGGTCTCGACCCCATCAACTGTCCGGTGAAAGATGACACCGCAATGAATCTACTTTGATTGGAGTCGCGCTTAGATGGTGCAGTTGCTTATCTGGCTCGGTTGAAGGCGGAGATGGCCCAAGTGGATGCTGAACTCTGGCCTCGGGCGGAAATGTCTCAAGATCACGAGTCTTTGATGACTCGACTAAATCATATTCCAGGCCAAGTGCAAGAGTGGAAGAAATCTTCTGCCTGCAGTGGTGCCGATGTCGCCTTGTCTTTGGTTCGAGTGCACTGCAATAAGGCTAAAGAAGACAAACTGGCAGCTCTCAAAGTGGCAAACACTAAGAAGCACTCCTTCCAGGACTTCGTGGACACCTTCCTTGAGGCAGCCACTCGCATCACCGACAGCATCGACCTCGACAGCTTCTGCGACCCGACCAGTCCTTCTCCTGCCAAGTGATTAAAAACATTATGCCTCCCTTTTATTTGCCTCAGAATGCCGAGTGAATTTGTAACTGTTAAAACTCCTTCGGGCCTGATGCCCGAGCACTTTATTCTGCGGTTAAGAAACTTTGGTTTTATCATCTCATAAATTGCGTCTGTCTTTGAACGAAATTCGTTTTTCTCTCAAATTATTGTCTGTTTGCTTGATGCAGCTTCTGGAGAGGAATAGCCAGTCGATTGATCGGGCGATCCTTGAGTCGCATTCATCAGCCCATCAGCAAGGCACTCAGCAATGGTCTTGACATTCCAGTCGGCCGATCGGGGATCCTTGAGTAGCATTGATCAGCTCATCAGCAAGGCACTCAACAATGGTCTTGATGTTCCAGTCGATCGATCGGGTGATGCTTAAGTAGCATTGATCAGCTCATCAGCAAGGTACTCAGCAATGGTCTTGACGTTCCAGTCGACCGATCGGGTGATCCTTGAGTAGCATTGATCAGCTCATCAGCAAGATACTCAGCAATGGTCTTGACATTCCAGTCGACCGATCGGGTGATCCTTGAGTAGCATTGATTAGCTCATCAGCAAGGTACTCAGCAATGGTCTTGACGTTCCTGTCAACCACTCGGTAAGGTTTTTCAAAGTTAGGCGAGCGCTGGGCTGCAGCTAAGCCTCCGAGCGGGAGGGTCGCTCGCCACGCGGTGGGATTTTTTCAAACTTAGGCGAGCATAGGGCTGCAGCTAAGCCTCTGAGTGAGAAGGTTGCTCAACACTATGTAGGATTTTTCAAACTTAGGCGAGCACTAGGCTGCAGCTAAGCCCCCGAGTGAGAGGGTTGCTCAACACTCGGTAGGATTTTTCAAACTTAGGCGAGCACTGGGCTGCAGCTAAGCCCCCGAGTGGGAGGGTTGCTCCCCGCTCGGTAGGATTTTTCAAACTTAGGAGAGCACTGGGCTGCAGCTAAGCCCCCGAGTAGGAGGGTTGCTCCCCACTCGGTAGGATTTTTCAGATTTAGGCGAGCACTGGGCTACAGCTAAGCCCCCGAGCGGGAGGGTTGCTCACCACTCGGTAGGATTTTTATCACTTAGGTGAGCACTGGGCTGCAGCTAAGCCTCCGAGTGAGAGGTTTGCTCACCACTTGGTAGGATTTTTCAAACTTAGGTGAGTACGAGACTGCAGCTAAACCCCCGAGTGGGAGGGTTGCTCACCACTCGGTAGGATTTTTATCACTTAGGCGAGCACTGGGCTGCAGCTAAGCCTCCGAGTGAGAGGCAGACTCATCACTCGGTAGGATTTTTCAAACTTAGGCGAGTACGAGACTGCAGCTAAGCCCCCGAGTGGGAGGGTTGCTCACCACTCGGTAGGATTTTTATAACTTAGGCGAGCACTGGGCTACAGCCAAGCCTCCGAGTGAGAGGCAGACTCATCACTCGGTAGGATTTTTATCACTTTGGCGAGCACTGGGCTGCAGCTAAGCCTCTGAGTGAGAGGCAGAATCGTCACTTGGTAGGATTTTTATCACTTAGGCGAGCACTGGGCTGCAGCTAAGGCCCCGAGTGAGAGGCAGACTCATCACTCAGTAGGATTTTTATCACTTAGGCGAGCACTGGGCTGCAGCTAAGCCCCCGAGTGGGAGGGTTGCTCCCCACTCGGTAGGATTTTTCAAACTTAGGCGAGCACTGGGCTGCAGCTAAGCCCCCGAGTGGGAGGGTTGCTCCCCACTAGGTATGATTTTTCAAACTTAGGCAAGCACTGGGCTGCAGCTAAGTCCCCGAGCGGGAGGGTTGCTCACCACTCGGTAGAATTTTTATTACTTAGGCGAGCACTGGGCTGCAGCTAAGCCTCCGAGTGAGAGGTTTGCTCACCACTCGGTAGGATTTTTCAAACTTAGGCGAGTACGAGACTGCAGGTAAACCCCCGAGTGGGAGGGTTGCTCACCACTCGGTAGGATTTTTATCACTTAGGCGAGCACTGGGCTGCAGCTAAGCCTCCGAGTGAGAGGCAGACTCATCACTCGGTAGGATTTTTCAAACTTAGGCGAGTACGAGACTGCAGCTAAGCCCCCAAGTGGGAGGGTTGCTCACCACTCGTAGGATTTTTATCACTTAGGCGAGCACTGGGCTGCAGCTAAGCCTCCGAGTGAGAGGCAGACTCATCACTCGGTAGGATTTTTATCACTTAGGCGAGCACTGGGCTGCAGCTAAGCCTCCGAGTGAGAGGCAGACTCATCACTCGGTAGGATTTTTATCACTTAGGCGAGCACTGGGCTACAGCTAAGCCCCCGAGTGAGAGGCAGACTCATTACTTAGTAGGATTTTTATCACTTAGGCGAGCACCGGGCTGCATCTAAGCCTCCGAGTGGGAGGCAGACTCAACACTCGGTAGGATTTTTATCACTTAAGAGAGCACTGGGATGCAGCTAAGCCCCCGAGTGAGTGGCAGACTCATCACTCGGTAGGATTTTTATCACTTAGGCGAGCACTGGGCTGCAGCTAAGCCCCCGAGTGAGAGGCGGACTCATCACTCGGTAGGATTTTTATCACTCAGGCGAGCACTGGGCTCCGAGTGAGAGGCAGACTTATCACTTGGTAGGATTTTTATCACTTAGGCAAGAACTGGGCTGCAGCTAAGCCTCCGAGTCAGAGGCAGACTCATCACTCGTTAGGATTTTTATCACTTAGGCGAGCACTGGGATGCAGCTAAGCCCCAGAGTGAGAGGCAGACTCATCACTCGGTAGGATTTTTATCACTTAGGCAAGCATTGGGCTACAGCTAAGCCCCCGAGTGCGAGGCAGACTCATCACTCGATAAGATTTTTATCACTTAGGCGAAATAGATTCGCAGCTAAGGTAATGCGTACAAAAGAAATAAACAACAATCATTCGGGAGAAGTAAATTATGTCTTTTGATAACCAAACTAAAAGGTATTTCTTATTACATCTCATCAGTCTAAACATTTAAGAATAGAAAGGGCGGAGCAGATCCGCATTCCAGGCGTGTGGCTCATCTTTATTGTGTTCGATGTTGAAGAGACGGTATGCTCCGTTGTGGAGCACCTTGGTGATGACGAAAGGGCCTTCCCAAGTGGGAGCGAGCTTTTGAGGTCTTTGCTAGTCCACTCGAAGAACTAGGTCTCCTTCTTGAAATGCTCGACCCCTCACATTTCTAGCGTGAAATCGACGCAAGTCTTGCTGATAAATGGTCGACCGGATCAAAGCCATCTCTCTTTCTTCTTTGAGGAGATCGACCGGATCTTGCCAAGCTTGTTCTGCTTCTTCTTCTGAGAAGAGTTCGACTCAAGGTGCATTGTGGAGCAAATCACTGGGGAGCACGGCTTCAGCTCCATAGACTAAGAAGAATGGAGTCCTTCCAGTCGACCGGTTAGGGGTTGTCCTCAACCCCCACAGTACGGATGGGAGTTCGTCGACCCAAGCTCCCGCTGCATGTTTCAGGTCACACATCAACCTAGGCTTCAATCCTTTGAGAATCAATCCGTTTGCCTGCTCGGCCTGCCCATTCGACTGAGGATGAGCGACCGAAGCGTAGTCGAACCTCGTGCCTTGGGAGGCACAAAAGGCTTTGAATTCTTCAGAATCGAAGTTCGAACCGTTATCCGTGATGATGCTTTGCAGGACGCCATATCTGAAAATAAGCTCTCTGATGAAACTCACAGTTGTGCTTGCTTCAAGGCTTTTAATGGGCTTGGCTTCGATCTAGTTGGTGAACTTGTCGACTGCTACCAGCACATGAGTAAATCCACTCCTGCCTCTCCTCAGAGGTCCAACCATGTCCAGTCCCCAGGCAGCGAAAGGGCAGATGAGTGGAATTGTTTTCAGAGCCGATGCAAGTTTATGAGACATGTTGGAGTAAAACTGGCAGCCTTCACACTTGTCCACTATTTCCTTAGCCATCTCGTTGGCCCACGGCCAGTAAAATCCGGCTCGGTATGCTTTGTCCACGATGGTCCGAGAGGACGCGTGGTGACCACAGGTCCCCGAGTGAATATCATTGAGGATCACTCAACCTTCCTATGGCGTGATACACTTCTGGCAAACTCCAGTTGCACTTTCTTTGAACAACTGCCCATTTATCACAGTAAAGGCCTTAGATTGCCGGGCGATCTGTCGAGCCTCTTCTTCATCCTCCGGAAGTTCTTTCCTAAGAATGTATGCGATGTACGGCACTGTCCAGTCGGGAGTGATGACCAGAACTTCCATGACTAAGTCGACCACGACAGGGATTTCAACTTCAGTCGGATCTGTGGCGCTCTTGGGCTGTGGCGACTCTTCCGTGAAGGGATCTTCCTGAATCGAAGGTGAATGAATATGTTCCAGAAACACATTGCGGGGAATGGCCTCCCTCTTTGAACCTATCTTCGCCAACTCATCTGCAGCTTGATTTTTCAATCGGGGCACATGGTGAAGTTCTAACCCCTCAAACTTCTTTTCCAGCTTCCTAACAGCATCGTAGTAACCGGTCATGGCTGGACTTCTGACATCCCATTCCTTCATCACCTGATTAACCACCAAATCAGAGTCACCATATACCATGAGGGGACGGACGCCGAGTGAAATGGCCATACGCAACCCATGTAAAAGTGCTTCGTATTCTGCTTCGTTATTGGAGGAATCAAAATGAATCTGGAGAACATAGTTGAGCTTGTCACCACGGGGGGACACCAATACTACTCTAGCACCTGATCCGTTTAGCATCTTGGAGCCATCGAAGAACATAGTCCAATGTTCCGAGTAAACCTGAGTCGGTAGTTGCTGCTCAATCCACTCGGCAAGGAAATCCGCGATTGCTTGGGACTTGATAGCTTTCTTTGCCTCAAACTTGATGTCCAGTGGAAGGAGTTCAATCGCCCATTTTGCTACTCGACCAGTTGCATCTATGTTATTCAGAATCTCAGACAATGGTGCGTCGCTGATGACTATAATAGAGTGATCAGAGAAGTAATGTGCGACCTTCTTCATGGTCATGTAAATTCCATAGACAAGCTTCTGATAATGAGGGTATCGTTGCTTGGACGGAGTCAAAACTTCAGAGAGATAATAGACCGGGCGTTGAACCTTGTAAGCTTTTCCTTCCTCTTCTCGCTCGACCGTGAGTACTGTACTGACAACTTGTCCAGTGGCTGCAATGTAAAGCAGTAAAGGATCTTTGCTGATTGGCGCAGCTAGCACCGGCTGGGTGGAAAGCAAAGCTTTGAGCTCTACAAACGCTACATCAGCTTCTTCAGACCACTTGAACTTATCAGATTTCTTCATCTGTCGGTAAAGAGGCAAGGCCTTTTCACCGAGACGAGAGATGAATCGACTCAAGGCGGCCAAACGACTTGTCAACTTCTGAACGTCATGCACTCTCACAGGGCGTTTCATTCGAAGGATGGTATCAACTTTTTCTGGATTGGCATTGATCCCTCGTTCAGAAACGAGAAAGCCGAGAAACTTTCCTCCTGGAACTCCGAACATGCACTTCGACGGATTAAGCTTGATATTGTACCTTCTTAGGTTGGCAAAGGTTTCGGCGAGGTCAGTCAATAGGTCGGAACCTTTGCGAGACTTGACTATGATGTCATCCATGTATGCCTCCACATTCTAACTGATTTGGCTGAGCAGGCACTTCTGGATCATTCTCATGAACGTGGCTCCGGCATTTTAAGACCGAATGGCATGGTGACATAGCAAAAACACCCGAATGGGGTGATGAAAGCTGTTTTTATTTCATCGAGGCCATATAGTCGGATCTGATGATACCCGGAATACGCATCTAGGAAAGACAGGTGCTCACACCCCGCAGTCGAGTCAACAATCTGGTCGATACGGGGGAGAGGGAAGTGATCTTTCGGGAAGGCCCGATTGATATGCTTGAAATCAATGCACATGCAAAGTGAATCGTCCTTCTTGGGGACCATTACGACATTAGCAAGCCACTCGGAGTGGTAGATTTCACAGATGAACTCTGCTGCCAACTGTCGAGCCACTTCTTCGCCGATATCTTTTCTCTTCTGAACGGCGGACCGCCGAAGGTGCTCTTTGACGGGTTCCACTTTGGGGTCGACACGCAAACGGTGCTCAGCCAGTCCCCTGGGTACACCTGGCATGTCAGAAGGCTTCCACGCGAAGATGTCCCAGTTCTCATGGAGGAACTGGATGAGCGCTTCTTCCTATTTGCTGTCAAGTGTTGTTGATATATGAGTCGGGGCAGCATTGGGATCAGTCGGGTGAACATGAATCGGCTTCGTTTGACCAGTCGACTGGAATGCAGAGCCTGTAGAAGCCTTCTTGGCTCGGAGCAAATCACTCGGATCTGCACTCTTCCGATACTCCTGGAATTCAACCGCCGCCATCTGTGCATCGGCGATTTTGGAACCTTTCTGAAAACATTCTTCTGCTTTCTGCCGATTGCTAGTGACTGTGATCACACCTTTCGGGCCAGGCATCTTCAGCTTGAGGTACACATAACATGGTCGAGCCATGAAACGTGCGTATGCCGGCCTTCCCAGGATGGCGTGATAAGCACTCTAGAAATCCACGACTTCAAATATCAACTTTTCTTTCCGGTAATGCTTGGAGTCACCGAAAACCACGTCGAGAGTGATCTGGCCGAGTGACTCGGCCTTCTTTCCGGGGATAACACCGTGAAAGCTCATGTTGCTCTCGCTAAGCTTGGACATCGGGATGCCCATCCCCTTCAAGGTTTCAGCATATAGGATATTCAGGCCGCTACCTCCATCCATCAACACTTTAGTCAGTCGAGTGCCACCAACCACTGGGTCGACCACCAGCGCTTGCCTCCCGGGGGTGACTACGCGAGCAGGATGATCCGACTGGTCGAATGTGATGGATGTCTGGGACCCTTTCAGATATGTGGTCGTCGTCGCCGGAGCAACCATATTCACCTCTCTGTTGATGACCTTCAACCGACTCTTGCTCTCAACATCAGCAAAAATCATGAGAGTAGAATTGATCTTGGGGTAACCGTCATCTTCCTCTTCCTCCTCATCTCTGTCCGACTCCTTGTCCTTCTCATTGCGCTGTTTTTCCTGGAATTGTTGGATCAGGAGTCGACATTGTCGAGTGGTATGATTTGGGTAAATCAGATTACCTTCCTCATCTTTCTTCGTGTGGATGTGACATGGCAAATCCAGCACATCATTTCCTGCTTGATCCTTTACCTTCTTAGGAGGCCAGGGCCCCTTAGGTTTTCCCTTAAACTTTCCTTGAGCCACAGCTGCAATCTCACTAGGTGCCGCTGGCTCGGATTTACGCTTTTGCTTCCAACTGGAACCACCTCCACCGGCCTCTTGGCTGACTGGCTTACTCTTCCTGCTGGAGAGTCGATCCTCTTCTTCTCCGTTAGCATACCGGGTGGATATCTCCATCATCTGGGTTAGAGTCATATCTCCAGTCCAACCGAACTTCAGAACCAACTCTCGATACTTGATGCCTTCCTTGAAAGCGCACACTGCCTGATGCTCTGATACATTCTCCATGGTGTGATGCAAAGTGCTCCACCTCTGAATGAATTCCCTCAAAGTCTCATTCGGCTTCTGCACACAATGCTACAACTCGGGTAGCCATGCTGGCCGCTTGCACGTACCCTCAAAGGTTCTTACAAACACTCGAGATAGCTCTTCCCAACTGTGAATACTGTCCGGGGACAACTGAGTCAACCACGCCCGGGCCAATCCTTCCAACATAAGAGGGAGATGCTTCATTGCTATCTCATCGTTTCTGCCTCCAATTTGCACAGCCACTCGGTAATCTTCAAGCCAAGTTTCGGGCTTGGATTATCCAGTGAACTTGCTGACTCCTGTTGCCAATCTGAAGTTGGGAGGAATCACCGCGGCCCTGATGGCTCTGCTGAAACACTCTGGGCCTAAAACATGTGACCTGTTGCCACTCGGGCGATCTCTGCCCAGGTCTTCTCTGTGTGCTCTGTTCCGGTCAACCAGGCCTTGAACGAGAATGGATCTCGCATCGAAGCCTGGTTCCCTTGGGTCGACTAGAGCTCTACGCTCGTCCCTGTGATGGCGTCTGTCATCGTTCTACCGAGGCACGTATAACGCACTCCTCGGAGGAGGCGTTGGCACTCGACGATGATTGTCGCGGTCGAACTGACGATCGTACTACCCACAGCCTTCACGCCATGGGGGCGATCTTGGGCTATGGGCCAACTGAACTGTATCCGCTGCCACGGATCTCCTGTGTATCCTATTCCCTGACTGAGACACCGCGGAATTCTTCTCTCCTGCTGCTCGGAGCAGGGCCCGGATCTGTTCCAACCCTCGGCCAGCCTCTGACTGGGAAGGTTGAATCGACTCTGCAATTCAGGCCGCAGCAGTGAGGTTCTGAATCGGAGTTCGGTATACCTTAGGTGGAGGCGGGAAAAGCTGCCGTCGACTGGAATCAGGAACTCGTTCCCGGGCTCGCTCGTCGAGAGCACGCTGCAAGTTCTCCAATCGAGTGCGCTCAGACAAATTAGCCAAGCGTGCCTCCTCCAAGGCCCGAGCCTTGGGAGTTTCTCCAACGATGGGCGTGTGAAGCGCGTCCATGTTGCGACGACGAAGATCCTCTCTCTACTGCGAAGAGAGAGGTTCGGGATGGTACTCCTCATGGACCCGTGATGGATCGCTGCCAGCCCCCTCGCCGTCCTCACGGCGAAAGCCAAGCGGGCCACGCGGACCATCGACCATCAGGACTTCAGCCGCAGGATCGCTGCTATCGCACTCGTACGACGTCTCTGCGGAACCAGTCGACAGATCGAACAAGCCGTGGAGAGTTTCGTCGGGCTCGATTGCCGCGAATTGATGAGTGGCCGAACGCCGAGCCACCGCATGCTTCATCCACCGCTGAAGCCGCAACCGACCAGATCGCTTGCGGCGGCGAACAGCGGGGAGGGAAGATGTTGCCAGAGTCGACTGATACTTGGTCGACGGTTGCCGAAGAAGGACGCCACGAACGCATGCACGAAAGTGCATCGCCCCTTGGACGGGGAGCGCCTCGACATCAAGCGGAGCTTCCTGGAGCCACGCCGAGTCGTCGGTGATGAAAACAAGCGCGCCGAGACGGATCTCGCGGCCCTCAATCATCTCGCCGCCGGAAACCATGATGATGATCGGAAAAATAACTTGCAACTTCACCAACAAGTCGCTAAGACACCCACCCCACGGTGGGCGCCAACTGTCATGGTTCTAAGACTGACAGTAGAAAGGGGGGTAGGTATGGAGAGGCAAGATCTTAGCTATGGCGAAGATGTACACACGAGGTTTTACGAGTTCAGGCCCTTCTCGGAGGAAGTAATAGCCCTACGTCTCGGTGCCCGGAGGCGGTCGATTGGATTATGTGTGTTATGCTACAGGGCGTGCAAACCCTTGTCCCAGAGGAGGGAGGTGGCTTATATAGAGTGCGCCAGGACCCCCGCCCACCTCCATTACAAGGGGCTTAATGTACATAAAGTAAGGGTGTTACAGGTAATGGCAGTCTTAAATGTTCTTAATGCTCATGAAGACTAAGGAGTGAATGCCCGGCCGTTGTGCGTTCGTCCGACTCCTGGTCTTCGATATAGTCGAGTGATTCCCCATATGGTCGAGTGACGGTGGGGAATGATGGTCGAGTGGTTACATCGTCGAGTGAATTCTTGGTCTTCTTATCTTCTGGGGTAGTGACCTTGGGTAGGGCGTGTAGGTTAAGCCTATGACCGTAACCCAGGTCTGTATCCTCATCACCGCGCGCGATGAAGAAAGCTCTCGGGTCGTGCAGCAGACTCAAGGAGAGGCGCGTGCGCTCCTAGCTCCTCCTGCGCCCCCGCGCCAAGACCGCGTGCTGCTCGAGGCGGTTGCGCTCGGGCGTCAAGACCGCGTGAAGCTCGAGGCGAGCCCCCGTGGCCACGGCAGGATGCCGAGCGTTCACTCCAGAGCTTCACCGTGTCGTCTGGCCCGACAAGTTCAAGCCGGATCTGCCCTTGAGCTACGACGGCACCCCGACCCGGCCGAGTTCCTTCAGCTCTACGAGCTGAGCATCGAGGCGGCAAGTGGTGACGAGAAGGTCATGGCGAACTGGTTCCCCATGGCCCTCAAGGATGGTGCGCGTTCGTGGCTTCTGAACCTCCCGGTGGGGTCGATATCCTCCTGGGATGAGCTGTGAGAGCGCTTGATCGCCAACTTCCAAGGCACCGCGACCTGCGGCGTATCAAGCAACAACCAGGAGAGACCTTGCATAAGTACATACAATGCTTCAGCAACGTTCGCCTCAAGATCCCCAAGGTGCCGGACGAGGCCATCATCTCAATGTTCACTGATGGCATTCGAGATGTCAAGATGAAGGAGGAGCTCGCCATACACGAGGACCTGTGTTGAGCTCTGGAGATGTTCAACATGGCGACCAGGTGCGCAAGGATAGAAGAAGGCCCCCTCTCGCTCCTCGAGCTCCCTGAAGCCGATCCTGAAGATAAGAAGGCCAAGGCGAAGGACGTGAAGCGCAAGGGCCCGGCAGTGCTCATGGCCGAGCTTGACATGAAGCGCGTCTGTGATCACCCTGAGTCCTCCAAGGGCAACCGTCCGTTCTGCGTCTTCCACAACATGCACAACCACAACACCAATGACTGCCAAGAACTCAGGGCTATCCAGGACGGATGCCTCGGCCGTCGCCCAGAGCGCAATGACCGTGGCTACGGCCGCGGAGGAGGTCACGGCGGAGGCCGCTGGGACAATCATGGCCCATGTCAGGGTCTGCGCGATCAGCCCCGTGAACACCGTTGGCAGAACCAGCCTCGCGACGGTCCATGGCGGGATCAGCCTCGCGAGGACCATCCTTAGAGCAATACTGGCCTCCCTCCGCCGCCTCCGCCACCAAGCAGGAACGACGACCACTGCCAGGACGATGGGGCTGGGGGCATCCAAGAGCCTCATGTTATCGCCTGCATCCTGGGGGGTGCTCAGGCCCTGCCTCCCATCGCATCTTCAAGCATTTCTCTCGTGAGGTGAACGCAGCCCTCCCCAAGCTCGAGGCATCGCGTCCAGTCAGGTGGTCCAAGTATGCCATCACTTTCGACTCCTCGGACCAGCTCAAGTGCGCGTCCACTTCAGGTGCGCTCCCCATGCTCTGGTCACCTACCATCAGCAACGTTCACGTCACCAAGACACTTGTCGATGGCGGCGCTTGGCTCAATGTCCTCTCCGTCGAGACATTTGACAAGCTCCAGGTGCCATACGACCAGCTTCAGCCCAGCAAGCCATTTTCAGGAGTGACCGACGGTTCCACGCACCCCATCAGACAGATTCATCTCCCCGTCACCTTCGGCAAGCGCGACAACTACCGCATCAAGCTCATAGACTTTGACCTCGCTCACATTCGCCTGCCGTACAACGCCATCCTTAGGTACCCAGCTCTCGCCAAGTTCATGGCGGCAACGCACCATGGCTACAACATCCTCAAGATGCCAGGAAGCGGCGGCATTGTCACGGTCGCCTGCAATGAGAAACACGTGGTGTGCTCCCTTGAGCGCGTCTACCAGGCCGCAATGGTGGAGGACTCGGATGGCGAGGGCATCACCCTTCCCCCTGAGGTTGCCCCCAAGAAGAAGAAGAAGCTCCTCCTTAGGGGCACTCAGGAGGCTGGCATACCTGAAGATCGTGACTCGGGCCCCTTGCCCTTTGCTGGGGCGCCTTTCCCTCTCACATAGGAAGGCGTGCCCGGTGCCCCCCTCAGGTTGGGCTCGGGGGCTCTTCTCTGGAAGGCCTCTGACCTGGCCAATGTCACAAGGGAGGCGTTCAGGCACCATGTGGAGGCGTGGTTCAACGCGCGCTTCTTGGAGCAAGGCGCAAGGCGTGCGGTACCAAGCGTGCATGAGTTCATCATTAGGGAAATCGAGGATCTTCAGGAGGCGCGGGCCATGCAATGCGAGCGACGGCCTGCGTCACTCAATGCAGCTGCTGCTCGGGACGTGAGCGGCAAGCTACGCATCTGCGTCAACATCCCCGACCTCAACAAAGTTGCTTCTCAGGAGCTCTTCTGGCTGTCCAGCATCGACCAGTGTGGAGGCCACCCCCACAGCTACGTCCGCATGCCATTCAGCCTGCCGGGCATGGCTGCCTCGCTCCAGTGATGCATGCGTGTTGTCCTGGCATCTGATGAAGCTAGGTGCCAGGCAGTCCTGATGGAGGAGGAGCCAGGGCCTCCGAAGCCCTCCCGAGGCTCAGGACCCTGCTAGCTCGTGAGGAGCAACTTGTGCGGTGCGCATCTCCAGCTACTTCAACATTTCTACCCCAACGGTGCTAGGTGACTTTTTAGTTCGTTCAGTTAAGGGCGCCCGAGGGAGTCCTGGACTAGGGAGTGTCCAGATAGCCGAACTATCACCGTCGGCCGGACTCCAAGACTATGGAGATACAAGATTGAAGACTTCGTACCGTGTCCGGATGTGACTTTCCTTGGCGTGGAAGGCAAACTTGGCGATACGGATATGTAGATCTCCTACCATTGTAACCGACTCTGTGTAACCCTAGCCCTCTCCGGTGTCTATATAAACCGGAGGGTTTTAGTTTGTAGGATGAACAACAATCATACCATAGGCTAGCTTCTAGGGTTTAGCCTCCTTGATCTCGTGGTAGATCTACTCTTGTACTACCCATATCATCAATATCAATCAAGCAGGAGTAGGGTTTTACCTCCACCGAGAGGGCCCGAACCTGGGTAAAAATATCGGGTCCCTTGTCTCCTGTTACCATCCGCCTAGACGCACAGTTCGGGACCCCCTACTCGAGATCCACCGGTTTTGACACCGACATTGGTGCTTTTATTGAGAGTTCCTCTGTGTCGTCACCTATAGGTCCGATGGCTCCTTCGATCATCAACAACAATGCGGTCCAGGGTGAGACTTTTCTCCCCGGACAGATCTTCGTATTCGGCGGCTTCGCACTGCGGGCCAATTCACTTGGCCATCTGGAGCAGATCGAAAGCTACGCCCCTGGCCATTAGGTCAGATTTGGAAGTTTGAACTATACGGCCGACATCCGCGGAGACTTGATCTTCGATGGATTCGAGCCACAGCCGAGCGCGCCGCACTGTCACGATGGGCATGATTTAGCTCTGCTGCCGGACAGTGCCCTGGAGGCCGCACAAGAGTCCGCTCCGACCCTTAGCTCGAAACCGACTGCGCCGATCGAGGATGGGTGGCTGGACACCGCCTCGGGGGCTGCTACCTCTACGACGATGGAGCCGAATACCGACCCTGTCCCTTGTGAAGCTCATGACTCCAAGGTGCCGGACTCCTCTCCGGACCCCGAACCTTCCGCGCCCCTGCCAATCGAATCCGATTGGGCGCCTATCATGGAGTTCACCGCTGCGGACATCTTTCAGCACTCGCCTTTTGGAGACATCCTGAATTCGCTAAAGTGTCTCTCTTTATCAGGAGAGCCCTGGCCGGATTATGGTCAGAACGGTTGGGATGCGGACGATGAAGAAATTCAAAGCCCACCCACCACCCACTTTGTAGCCACTGTCGATGACTTAACCGACATGCTAGACTTCGACTCCGAAGACATCGACGGTATGGACGACGATGCCGGAGACGACCAAGAACCAGCGCCTACAGGGCACTGGAAAGCCACCTCGTCATACGACATATACATGGTGGACATCCCAAAGGATGGGAATGGCGATGGAACAGCGGAGGACGACCCCTCCAAAAAACAGCCTAAGCGCCGGCGTCAGCGGCGCTGCTCCAAATCCCGCCACAGCAAGAATGGAGATTCCGGCACCGGAGATAATAACACCCTGGACAGTGCCGAAGACAACCCCCTCCAGCAAGACTCAGCATAGGAGGATGGAGAAGCCAGCCCTCGTGAGAGAGCGGCAGACAAAAAGGCAGAGGACGATAATTACATGCCTCCCTCAACGGAGACGAGGAAAGCCTCGACAACGACGAATTTGTCGTGCCTGAGGATCCCGTCGAACAAGAGCGTTTCAAACGCAGGCTTATGGCCACGGCAAGCAGCCTCAAGAAAAAGCAGCAACAGCTTAGAGCTGACCAAGATTTGCTAGCCGACAGATGGACTGAAGTCCTTGCGGCCGGCGAGTATGAACTCGAACGCCCCTCCAAAAGCTACCCCAAACACAAGCTGCTGCCCCGATTAGAGGAGGAAGCACATAAACCTACATCACCAGCGCACAATACGGCCGACCGGCCACCTCGTGGCCGCGATAGAGAGGCCTCTAGGCCCTCCACTAAAGTCGCACCCCGACGTCGCTCGAAAAGTACAAAGCCACGGGGGAATGTGCCGGACTTGCGAGACATATTGGAGGATAAGGCAAGACAAACAAGATCGATCTATGGATCGCGTGGGCGCCCCACGATACGCGACGACAACCTTCACGCCGGATACAGCAATCCCGGCCAGGCCGAACACTGTAGACAAAGCTCGTTTGAGCTGCATCGTGATACAGCCCAATACAGAGGTGCCGCAGACCCACTATGCTTAATAGATGAAGTAATGGATCATCAAATCCCTGAAGGGTTCAAACCCGTGAACATTGAATCCTACGATGGCACAACAGATCCTACGGTTTGGATCGAAGACTATCTCCTTCATATCCACATGGCCCGCGGTGATGATCTTCATGCCATCAAATACCTCCCACTCAAGCTTAAAGGACCAGCTCAGCATTGGCTCAACAGCCTGCTAGCAGAATCAATTGGGTGCTGGGAGGACCTAGAAGCCGCATTCCTCGATAGCTTCCAGGGCACATATGTGCGACCACCAGACACCGATGACCTAAGCCACATAATTCAGTAGGCAGACAAATCGGCCAGACAATTCTAGACAAGGTTCTTAACCAATAAAAATCAAATCGTCGACTGTCCGGATGCAGAGGCCCTTGCAGCCTTCAAACACAACATCCGCGACTAATGGCTTGCCCGGCACCTAGGACAGGAAAAGCCGAAATCAATGGCAGCCCTCACATCACTCATGACCCGCTTCTGTGCGGGAGAAGATAGCTGGCTAGCCCGCAGTAACAACCTAACCAAAAACTCTGGTAGTTCGGATACCAAAGACAGCAATGGCAGGTCGCGTTGCAATAAGTACAAGCGCGCATTAACGGTGATAATACTGAAGATACAACAGTCAACGCCGGCTTCAGAGGCTCTAAACCCGGTCAGCGGAAAAAGCCATTCAAAAGAACTACTCCGGGCCCGTCCAATTTGGACCGGATACTCGATCGCTCGTGCCAGATACACGGCACCCCCGAAAAGCCAGCTAATCACACCAACAGAGATTGTTGGTGTTCAAGCAGGCAGGCAAGTTAATCGCCGAAGGCAACGACAAGGGGCTGCATAGCGATGATGAGGAGGAGACACGGCCACCGAACAATAGAGGACAAAAGGGTTTCCCCCCACAAGTGCGGACGGTGAACATGATATACGCAACCCACATACCCAAACGGGAGTGGAAGCGTGCGCTCAGGGACGTATACGCGATGGAGCCAGTCGCCCCAAAGTTCAATCCGTGGTCCTCCTGCCCGATCACTTTTGATCGAAGGGACCACCCCAACAGTATCCGCCACGGCGGATTCACCGCATTGGTTCTAGACCCAATCGTCGACTGATTTCACCTCACTAGAGTCCTGATGGACGGCGGCAGCAGCCTGAACCTGCTTTATCAGGATACAGTGCACAAGATGGGCATAGACCCCTCAAGGATTAAACCCACAAAGACGACCTTCAAAGGCGTCATACCAGTTGTAGAGGCCAATTGTACTGGCTCAGTCACACTTGAAGTGGTCTTCGGATCCCCGGATAACTTCCGAAGCGAGGAGTTAATCTTCGACATTGTCCCGTTCCACAGCGGCTATCATGCACTGCTCGGACGAACCGCATTTGCAAAGTTCAATGCAGTGCCGCACTACGCATACCTCAAGCTCAAGATGCCAGGCCCTCGAGGAGTCATCACGGTCAACGGAAACACCGAACACTCTCTCCGAACGGAGGACCATACAACGGCTCTCACGGCGGAAGTGTAGAGTAGCCTCTTAAGGCAATTCTCGAGTCCGGCTGTTAAGCGACCGGACACCGTCAAGCGCGCCCAGAGTAACCTACAACAATACCACTTGGCACGTTCCGAGCACGCGTAGCAATGCGGCCCCAACCCCAGCCCTCACGAAATCGCGAGACCAGTACCACGCGTACATCACTACGCTCTAGAGATACCATGGGCATAGGGGGAGGGGCACGACCACGACATGCCCAGAGTGCGGATCAACCACACCAGGGGCTCCCAAATTTGTCATTCTTTTTTTTCTCTTCTTATTCTCAGGACTCTGTTTTCCAGAAGCCCTGTCCAGCAGTAGATTTGCCGCACTCACGATGCAACAGCCAGGGAAGCAGAAAGGCTACGACGAGTATCTAGGTGGTCTCCATTACGAGCATTATACCTGTTTTACATACCATCCCGCAGCCTACCCTTCGAGGGGGACATGTTAAATAGTCCCACCTCTTGCTTATCGCACTATTTGTATCGTTCTGCCTCCATTGCAGTATTTTTTGAATAAACAATGCATCGCTTTTTGCCTATCATTGCATTCCTTTTTATATATGTTCACTTATGACATGTTGCACCCGTACGCTTTGGTACGGCCAAATACACCAGGGGCTTAAGTTCCCCAAATTATGGTGTGATAAGTCCGAACACTTTCACAAGTGCAGCACCCGGAACTTATAGCATTATATGCATCGGCTCCGAATCATGTCTTGGGTCAATAGTTGGGTTTGACCGGC
The DNA here is from genome assembly GCA_963921465.1 of Triticum timopheevii. Lineage (NCBI taxonomy): Eukaryota > Viridiplantae > Streptophyta > Magnoliopsida > Poales > Poaceae > Triticum > Triticum timopheevii. Next base: position 10,660,053 of record OY997271.1, read on the forward strand.
TCCCATGTTTTGGTACCTTACGTTCCGTTATGTCGGCTAAGGTAGCGCTGGGAGAACCACTACGATTGTGCCCCAGTTGAGCTGGGTCAAGCACCTCAGTGGAGAAAGCTAAAACTGACCGTCATGATAAGGCGAGAGTTGGTCGCTGTTCGAGAGGTCTTTTCGAGTCCCTAAAGACTTATGCCGCTTAGAGCGAGGAGCCGGCTTTGTCCGGCCCCAGGCGTGGATAGCGCCCCGAATTCGGCCTTCCGAACACTAGGGGCTTCGCCGAAATTTAAAATTATAGAATTCTATGGCTAAGTGAGAGTGTTCAAGCATTATAACTCCGGTTGCCTCGTTCATTGTGTTGAGCGCCTCCCTAGAAGGACCCAAAAATGGGAACAAGAGCGCTCAACTTTATCTCGAACACCCCAGCACTCCTGGCATGAGGGCCGAAGCCAATGACTTGCCATCTCTCAGATATGATAAACGGCCGCTCATAAGGTAATATTTTAAATTAACAAGCGTTGCTTAGCGCATATGAATGAAGTTTTCAGCGCACAGGATAACAAAATGCGAGTCTACTCAAAAATTACATCTTTGGAGCATTCACCCGCAATAAGGCGGGCACCCTTCAGGACACCCTTATAATACATCTCGGGCGTGTGATACTCCTTGCCCAGCGGTGGCGCGTCCGTCACAAGCTTCTCGGCGTCCATCCTGCCCCAGTGCACTTTAGCACGGGCAAGGGCCCGACGGGCACCTTCAATGCAGGCGGAGTGCTTGATGACTTCAACCCATGGACAGGCGTCCACCAGCTGCCGCACCAAACCGAAGTAGCTCCCAGGCATGGCTTCTTTGGGCCACAGCCGAACTATGAGGCCCTTCATGGCCTGTTCGTCCACCTTGTGGAGCTAGACCAGCTGCTTCAGCTGGTCGCTCAGGGGCACCGGATGTCCGGCCTTAGTATACTGAGACCAGAAAACCTTTTCCGTCGAGCTCCCCTCCTCGGCTCTGTAGAACGCGGCAGCATCAGACACGCTACGGGGCAGATCTGCGAACGCTCCTAGAGAGCTCCGAATTCGGGTAAGTAACAAGTAATTCACTTTTACATGCTTGCTTTGCATGAAGAATGCCTTACCCGCCGCTATCTTCTTTACTGCCTCGATTTCCTGGAGGGCCTTATGGGCTTCGGCCTTAGCAACTTTGGCACTCTCAAGAGCCGACGCGAGCTCGGACTCTCGAGTCTTCGAGTCACGCTCCAAACTCTCATGTTTTTTCCACAAGAGCCTGGAGCTCTTGCCGCACCTCCGCCACCCGCGCCTCCTGCTTCTGTCGCTCGGTGCGTTCCACAGCCGCATTGCGTTTGGCCGCGGACACTGCCTCCTTCAGGGTCGCCACCTCGTTCGTAGCCCCTGGAATACCCACGTTATTCCTGTCATTTTTTGCAACCAAATCCTTTTCTATAAGGTACAACTTTAATAAGGTGTTACTTACCTTCCATGTCCTCGAGCTGCTTCTTGGCACGGCCGAGCTCGCTCTCGGACCGCTTGAGGCTCTGCTTCAAGGCATTGACCTCCGCAGTCAGTGCGGCAGAGGTCAGCAGTGCAGCCTGCATTCCCATATTGACATATTTGTGTTAGACTCCTTCGTATATCTTTTTAGATCCTCAGTTCGGCTTTTCTTTCTGAACACCGAACTGAGCATCAGGGGCTACTGTCCATGCGGTACTATTTTACATATCTTAAAATCCTTACATCAAAGCCTGTTAGAAGGCTGGTGCAGGTTTCGGTCAGCCCGCTCTTGGCAAACTGAACTTTCTGAATCACCGCACTCATAACAGTGCGGTGCTCCTCATCGATGGAAGCGCCATTGAGCGCCTCTAGCAAATTAACCGGCGCCTCCGGTTGGATGGAGGTCACCGGCGTCGCTGTCTCGCCCTTCTTACGAAGGGGCCGCTCGCCGGACTCCGAAACCACCAAAGGTTCCGGTGCGGAGTCCGGCCCAAAGTTCGGGAGGTTGCCCTGCGGTACCTCTGGGGCATCCTCCTCCTGGCTGGTCCCTTTCTGGGACCCCGCCTCGGCGTCATCTGCGTCACGGGGGGAGGAGGCGGTCGGAAGTGAAGCGCTATTCACATCCGACGAACCCAGGGACCCGCTCGACGAAGCGGGAAGGTCATCCTTGGGCGGGCTACATGGTTGTGTTTGGCGTTAGAAGACACTATGTGACGAAAGGAAAATCATAAGCTATTCTGGAATCCGGACACTTACGATCTCGCCAGGGGCTTGGCCCTCGAGGGCCACTCCTCTTCGCCATCGTCGGCGTTGGTGGAACAGTCCGGAGGAAGGGTCCTTCCGTTCTTGGACCCTTCGGCCTCCCCCGTTGGGGAAGCCTTCCTCTTCTTCTCTTCCCCCGCTGGGGGAGAGGCCTCTTTCTTCTCCTTCTCGTCTTCGTGGGAGGAGTCCTCCTCGGAGTCATCGGACGATGAGTCCGATAACACCCGGCGTCCGTAACTCCTCCGAGTTCCCGTGGCCTTCTTCTTGGCCTTCTTCTCCGGCACCACGTAAGGCGCCGGGGCCAGTAGTCCCGATAATCGGGCATCCGCTGGGTCTTCGGGCAAGGGAGCCGGGCAGTTAACCTGCCCGGACGTCTTCTGCCAGTCCTGTCAAAGGTAAAGGGAGTTTAGATCCCACATAGAGTCAAACTATGGAAAGCAAGTGTCCCGTAAAGGATAAAATAGCTTACCTCATCGGCTTGACGCTGCGAGCTGAATCCGCGATCTTCGGTAGTGGATGAGGGAGCCTCGGCGCCCTTGAACAACACCCTCCAGGCATCTTCGTACGTAGTGTCAAAGAGCCTGCTCAAGGTTGGGTGTTGTGCTGGATCAAACTCCCACAAATTGAAAGCCCGATGTTGGCACGGGAGGATCCGGCGGATGAGCATGACCTGGATTGTGTTGACAAGCTTGAGCTTCTTATTCACCAGGGTTTGGACGCAGGATTGAAGTCCGGTCAGCTCCTCCGAATCGCCCCATGTCAGGCCCTTCTCTTTCCAGGAGGTGAGCCGTGTGGGGATGCCAGATCTGAATTCGGGGACCGCTGCCCATTCAGGGTCACGCGGCTCGGTGATGTAGAACCACCCCGATTGCCATCCTTTGATGGTTAATGTTGGGCATCTTGCCCACCATGGCACCCTCGAGCCATGTAATGTTGGGCATCTTGCCCACCATGGCGCCTCCGCACTCCGCTTGGCGGCCGCCCTCTACCTTCGGCTTGACGTTAAAAGTCTTCAGCCATAAGCCGAAGTGGGGCTGGACGCAGAGGAAGGCCTCGCACACGACGATGAACGCCGAGATGTTGAGGATGAAATTCGGGGCCAGATCATGGAAATCCAGGCCGTAGTAGAACATGAGCCCCCGGACAAATGGATGGAGGGGGAAGCCCAGTCCGCGGAGGAAATGGGGAAGGAACACCACCCTCTCATGGGGCCTGGGGTGGGGATGAGCTGCCCCTCATCGGGGAGCTGGTGCGCAATATCGCTGGACAAATATCCGGCCTTGCGCAGCCTTTTGATGTGCCCCTCTGTGACGGAGGAGGCCACCCACTTGCCTCCTGCTCCGGACATGGTTGGAGAATGTTGAGGTGAGATGTGCGGACTTGGGCACTGGAGCTCGAGTGTGTGGAGATGGATAAGCAAAGGAGGAAGAAGGCGTAGGTGAAAAGGTGGATCCTTATCCCCTTATATATGAGCGGACGTAACTATGCGTCCCCACCAGCCCGGTAAAACTCGCTTATCTCCCAAGCGCCGCAATCAATGGCGCGGTTGGGTTACCCACGCCCGTATTGATGAGAATCCCAGAATAAGGGGACATGATCTCTGCTTTGACAGGACGTGCCAAGGAAACCGCTTCGCTAAACGCGCTGAGGTGGAACAGTAAAAACAATTCGAATAAAGGCTTGGCCGTGGTGTGACATCATGCCACGAGATACGTCAGCAGATTGAACTTGTGTAAATATTGTTTTCTCTACGGTGGTATGTGGAATTTATTTTGCAGAGCCGGACACTATCCTGGTGTTCAAAATCTTCTATGAATTATTCGGAGGAGGAACCCTCCTTGCAATGCCGAAGACAATATGCGCGCAAGACTCGTCGTCATTGAAGCCTGGTTCAGGGGCTACTGAGGGAGTCCTGGACTAGGGGGTGTCCGGATAGCCGAACTATCACCGTCGGCCGGACTCCAAGACTATGGAGATACAAGATTGAAGACTTCGTCCCGTGTCCGAATGGGACTTTCCTTGGCGTGGAAGGCAAGCTTGGCAATACGGATATGTAGATCTCCTACCATTTTAACCGACTCTGTGTAACCCTAGCCCTCTCCGGTGTCTATATAAACCGGATGGTTTTAGTCCGTAGGACGAACAACAATCATACCATAGGCTAGCTTCTAGGGTTTAGCCTCCTGGATCTCGTGGTAGATCTACTCTTGTACTACCCATATCATCAATATCAATCAAGCAGGAGTAGGGTTTTACCTCCACCGAGAGGGCCCGAACCTGGGTAAAAACACCGTGTCCCTTGTCTCCTGTTACCATCTGCCTAGACGCACAGTTCGGGACCCCCTACCCGAGATCCGCCGGTTTTGACACCGACAGTGCCCCTCGGGCTACATTATCCTCAAGCTGTATGGGTCCGCCCTGTAGCACGTATCAATTTGCGCATCTACCAGAACTGATTTTGCCCCTTTTTTGAGCTGCCTTACATTATTACCCGCCTGACCGGTGCTTCACCACCATGAGCGTCGTGCGCCCTTTCGAACCCGCCTGCGACCGCCTCATGATTAAGGACTGGCATGATGTCTGTGCTTGGATCCGTCCCTGTAGCGTCGCTAAAGGAAAGTGGTCGTGCTCTGTCTCACGGGCCAGCCTCGTGTATGTCACCTCCCGTGGCCCTTGGTGCCTTGTTCTCGCATGAGCTCATCGCGAGTGGACAAGTTAGGGCGCGTGACACGCTGCCTCGTCTCCATGGGAGCCGTGCGCCAGTTGTCTTTCTTTATGATCGATGCCTGACAAGTCTGCGGGCGGCGTGTGTGCTCGGGTCCGTCCCTGCAGCGTCGACAAATCTAGCGGTTGAGCTCTGTATGGCGGGCCGGCCACATTCACGCCACGTCCTGGGGTCGCTGGTGTTTGGCCTTCTCATGCAATATCCTCCGGAGATTACTCGGTGTAGGTGACCTAATCATCTCGCAGGATTCTAGCAAGCATCCTTACAAAAATTTAGGCGCAACCCACCTTGAGGTAGGGCCTCGTGAGTCCCACACTGGCTCACGGGTGCCCATATACACCAACTCCAGTCCTGCCGTGCAAGCCACGTGCCAGGACGAGGCTGTACACGCCCCGGGGCCTCCCCTCAGAGGCCCCCCTCCCAAGCACCTGTGGAAGCCCCATGCTCCGCGTTGGCAGACGACACGGTCGAGGAGCGGCTATGCCCATGCAAGAGTGGAAGCGTCATGCTCCGCGCTGATGATAAACAACTGAGGGCACCCTACTGGCTGCACTAACCTCAGGAGAGCCCCAGGGCTCGCCTCTGCCCCCACCGCGCCAACTTTCCCCTTGGAGAGCCGCGTGAGGGGGCTGGGCACGGGGGCTGCGTCCAGGTCACGCCCGACGCACGTCACCCTATCAGGTCTTCGGCACATGGTCATCTCGCGACCCTCGTAGGCAAAAGCTGGTGAGGAAAGGTATCACTAGTAGAATACAGGGCTTTGGTCCAAGCAGGGAAAGCCCATTAATCCCCGTTCACTCATGAACCGGGACCCATGGGGGCATAGGTCCTGGTTCGTGTGGCCAGGGGGCCGGCCGGGCCTCATGGGGCATTGGGCCCGGTTCGTGAGGACAGGGGGCCGGCCGGGCCTCATGGGGCATTGGTCCCGGTTCATCTGGCCCCTTTGGTCCTGATTCAAGGCACGAACGAGGACCAATGGGCCTCGCTCCTAGCCCACCACCATTGGTCCCGGTTGGTGGCTTGAACCGGGACCAAAGGTTGTCCTTTAGTCCCGGTTCCAGTCATGATCCGGGACCAATGAGATGCCTATATATACCCCTTGTCCACGAGCAGAGCAGTGGAGTGCTCTGCTTTTTTTGGGAGAGGTGTGTTGTGATCTAGCTCACTTCCTATGCACATGAGGTGTTCGATGAAATACCTGAACCACAATTAAGCTTTCTCCTCTCGAAGCTACTTGTCCAAGCTCCATTTTCCTCAAGATTTGTCTAGGTTAGGCTGTCTGTCCTGTCCCGTCCCCGTCCTCACCACCGTCGATTGACCGCGTCGATCTCGTCGCCGGACCACCATGGTGAGCCTCTTGTTCTTATCTTCTTTCTAAAATAAAAGAGTTTTTACTTGTATGATTTAGATAGATACTTGTGTAGTTTTCATACTTATTATTGTTTGTTATTATATAGTGCGATGGTTTTGGTATCCGCCTCCGTCGGCCCTCGTCCTGTCTATGATTCGGATGTGGTATATATATATATATATATTATATTTTATAACTATTTGTTTCATTTAGTGTTTATGACAATTATGCCGAGCAACGTGACATAGTTTTTTTATCTAGGAGGTATGTGAACCAGAAATTCCAACCGACCCTATTGTCGAGAGGTTAAATTTAGTTGAAGAACAAAACAATTACTCGAAGGAAAAATTGAGGAGGAGAAGATGATATTGGATTTGCATGTTGCGGGTGTCGTCGATCATCACAAGATCAAGATGGATGCAATGCGCTTGAAGATTAGAAAGATTAGAAAATATGCCATTCATACCGAGGCTTGGTATCATTATGCCGTTGGATCAATTGTTACCTTAGTTGCGACTATGATCGCATTTGTTGTTGCATTGAAATGTTTTAGATAGTTTCAATGTATTGTTTAATTAGATGCTTTGGAGAGCTATATGTTGTTCAATGAGAACTATGTATGTACTTTGGTTTTAATGTGATGATGAACTTCTATTAATTTGGTCACTTCTGTATTCATGATGTTTTGTAATGGTTTTTGACACACTTAATTATATATAATGCACGCAGATGAACCGGCAATGGATGAATGGTGGCAGACGCACCTCCGAGTACATTAAGGGCGTGCATAAGTTTCTCGAAGTGGCTGAGGCAAACAAGCAAAATGGTTTTATATGTTGTCCATGCCCTATATGTGGGAATGCAAAGTCTCACTCTGACAGGAAAATCCTTCACAGCCACATGCTTTATAATGGTTTCATGCCACACTATAATGTTGGGACCAAGCACGGAGAAACATGGGTTATGATGGAAGACAACAAAGAAGAAGAGGATGATGACAACTATGTGCCCCCTAAATACGGTGCTGCTGCAGCGGGGGAAGCTGAAGATCAAGAGGAACCAGGCGATGTGCATGATGATGATCTTTGCCGGGTCATTGTTGATGCAAAGAGACAGTGTGAAAGTGTAAAGGAGAAGATGAAGTTCGATCGCATGTTAGAGGATCACAAAAACGGGTTGTACCCCAATTGCGAAGATGGCAACACAAAGCTCGGTACCACACTGGAATTGCTGTAGTGGAAGGCAGAGAATGGTGTACCTGACAAAGGATTTGAGAAGCTACTGAAAATATTGAAGAAGAAGCTTCCAAAGGATAACGAATTGCCCAACAGTACATATGCAACAAAGAAGGTTGCATGCCCTTTAGGATTGGAGGTGCAGAAGATACATGCATGCCCTAATGACTGCAGCCTATACCGTGGTGCGTACGAGGATTTGAACGCATGCCCGGTATGTGGTGCATTGCGGTATAAGATCAGACGAGATGAACCTGGTGATGTTGACGGCGAGCGCCCCACGAAGAGGGTTCCTGCCAAGGTGATGTGGTATGCTTCTATAATACCACGGTTGAAATTTCTGTTCAGAAACAAAGAGCACGCCAAGTTGATGCGATGGCACAGATAGGACCGTAAGAAAGACGGGAAGTTGAGAGCACCCCCTGACGGGTCGCAGTGGAGAAAAACTGAGAGAAAGTACCGGGAGGACTTTGTTGGTGACGCAAGCAAATTATGGTTTGGTTTAAGCACGGATTGCATTAATCCTTTTGGGGAGCAGAGGAGCAATCACAACACCTGACCTATGACTCAATGTATCTATAATCTTCCTCCTTGGCTGTGCATGAAGCGGGAGTTCATTATGATGCCAGTTCTCATCCAAGGCCCTAAGCAATCCGGCAACAACATTGATGTGTACCTAAGGCCATTAGTTGAAGAACTTTACAGCTGTGGAATGGAAACAGTGTACGTGTGTGGGATGAGCACAAACAATAGGAATTTGACCTACATGCGTTGCTGTTTGTAACCATCAATGATTGGCCTAATCTTAGTAACCTTTCAGGACAGACAAACAAGGGATACCACGCATGCACGCGCTGTTTAGATGACACTTAAAGTATATACCTGGACAAATGCAAGAAGAATGTGTACCTGGGCATCATCGATTTCTTCCGACCAACCATCATTGTCGAAAGAAAGGCGAGGCAGATCACCGGAAGAAGCCCGCCATTCGTACCGGTGGTCACATACTTGCTATTGTCAATGATTTACAAGTAATCTTTGGAAAGGGTCCCAACGGACTATCTGTTTCGAATGATGCTTAGGGACGCACACCCATGTGGAAATCTATATTTTGGGACCTACCCTACTGGAAAGACCTAGAGGTCCGCTCTTCAATCGACGTGATGCACGTGACGAAGAATCTTTGGGTGAACCTGCTAGGCTTCTTGGGCGTGTATGGGAAGAAAAAACATACACTGGAGGCACGGGAGGACCAGCAATGTGTGCACGAAAAAGATGACATGCCTCCAAATCAGTATGAAGGTCCTGCTAGCTACGCTCTTACCAAAGAAGATAAGAAAATCTTCCTTGAATGCCTGCTCAGTATGAAGGTCCCATCTGGCTTCTCGTAGAATATAAAGGGAATAATAAATATGCCATAGAAAAAGTTCCAGAACCTAAAGTCTCATGACTGCCACGTGATTATGACGCAACTGCTTCCGGTTGCATTGAGGGGGCTTCTACCGGAAAACGTTCGATTAGCCACTTTGAAGCTATGTTCATTCCTAAATGCAATCTCTCAGAAGGTGATCGATCCAGAAATCCTACCAAGGTTAAGGAGTGATGTGGCGCAATGTCTTGTTAGTTTCGAGCTGGTGTTCCCACCATCCTTCTTCAATATCATGACGCACGTCCTAGTTCATATAATCGACGAGATTGTCATTCTGGGCCCTCTATTTCTACACAATATGTTCCCCTTTAAGAGGTTCATGGGAGTCCTAAAGAAATATGTCCGTAACCGCGCTAGGCCAGAAGGAAGCATCTCCATGGGCCATCAAACAGAGGATGTCATTGGGTTTTGTGTTGACTTCATTCCTGACCTTAAGAAGATTGGTCTCCCTCAATCACGATATGAGGGAAGACTGAGTGGAAATGACACGCTAGGAGGGGACTAAATAATATGTAAGGACAGGAATTCTTGGTCTCAAGCACACTACACAGTTCTACAGAATTCTACCTTGGTGACCCCATATGTCGATGAACACAAGAACATTCTGCACTCCAAACACCTGGAGCAGCGTGACGACTGGATTACATGTGAACAGATCAGGACTTTCGGCAGTTGGTTGCAAACACATCTCAGGGGTGACAACACTGTTTCCGATGAGCTGTACTCGTTGGCTAGGAAACCATCTTCAACTGTATTGACTTACAAAGGATACGAGATAAATGGGAATACATTTTACATGATCGCCCAAGATCAAAAGAGCACCAACCAAAACAATGGTGTCCGCTTTGATGCAGCAACTAAGAGGGGAAAGGACACATATTATAGTTACATAGTGGACATACGGTAACTTGACAATGGACATGATTTTAAGGTCCCTTTGTTTCGTGCAAATGGGTCAATCTGTCAGGAGGCAAGGTACAGGTAGACCCACAGTACGGAATGAAAACAGTGGATCTGAACAATCTTGGGTACACAGACGAACCATTCATCCTAGCCAATGATGTGGCGCAGGTTTTCTATGTGAAGGACATGTCTACCAACCCGAGAAAAAGAAAAGATAAGGAAGCGAATACATCATACGATCAGCCAAAGCGCCACATAATTCTTTCAAGAAAAAGAGACATCGTGGGATTGGTGGGCAAGACATACTTGTCTGAAGATTATGAAAAGTTTCATGAAATTCCTCCCTTCAAAGTCAAGGCTGACCCAAGCACCCTGTTAAATGATGAAGATTATCCATGGTTACAGCGCAATAAGAAAAGGACACAAGCGAAGAAAAAGTGAATACTTTCTCTCCACAACTATTAGGATGATGCCTTTGATCTAGAATATCACTGCAGTTACATGTGAAGAAACGAAATTCCTTTTGTAACAGGTGAGTTTCCGTCCGAAACCCTGATACTTCGAAAGAGATTGTCTATTTTGTACACGAAGTGCATCCAGTTTTTGCCGTAACCCTCTCAACGTTTTAGCACATGTTATGTGGGTGAAATGATGATACCATGCCAACTTTCAACTTTTTCAGAGTTCATTTGTAGTACTTTTCAATTTCAGGGTTATTTAGCTCAAAAAAATCAGTAAATGCATGAAAAATACCAAATGAAGTCAGAAAGGGTTGAAAATTGATGATGTGACTTTGAATGGTGCATTTTGAACACAAAAAAGCTTGGAGTTCAAATAAGTTCAAAAAATGAAATCCCTTTGTAATAGATGAGTTTTCGTCCGAAACCTTGATACTTCGAAAAAGATTGTCCATTTTGTACACGAAGGGCATCCAGTTTTTGCCGTAACCCTCTCAAGTTTTTTGCACATGTTATGTGGGTGAAGTGATGATACCATGCCAACTTTCAACCTTTTCAGAGTTCATTTGTAGTGCTTTTCAATTTCAGGGTCATTTAGCTCAGAAAAATCAGTAAATGCATGAAAAATAACCAATGAAGTCAGAAAGGGTTGAAAATTGATGATGTGGCTTTGAATGGTGCATTTTGAACATAAAAATGTCTGGAGTTCCAATAAGTTCAAAAAAATGAAATCCCTTTGTAACAGATGAGTTTTCGTCCGAAACCCTAATACTTCGAAAGAGACTGTCCATTTTGTACACGAAATGCATATAGTTTTTGCCATAACCCACTCAACTTTTTTGCACATGCTATGTGGGTGAAATTATGATACCATGCCAACTTTGAACCTTTTCAGAGTTCATTTTTAGTGCTTTTCAATTTCAGGGTCATTTAGCTCAAAAAAATTAGTAAATGCATGAAAAATACCAAATGAAGTGAGAAAGGGTTGAAAATTGATGATGTGGCTTTAAATGGTGCATTTTGAACACAAAAAAGTCTGGAGTTCAAATAAGTTCAAAAAATGAAATCCCTTTGTAGCATATGAGTTTTCGTCCGAAACCGTGATACTTCGAAAGAGATTGTCCATTTTGTACACGAAGTGCATCAAGTTTTTGCCATAACCCTCTCAACTTTTTTGCACATGCTATGTCGGTGAAATGATGATACCATGCCAACTTTCAACCTTTTTAGAGTTCATTTGTTGTGCTTTTCAATTTCAGGGTCATATAGCTGAAAGAATGAACTAATTGCAAAAAGACTGAACTAATAGCAAACATAATGAACTAAAAATAATCAATTGAAATATTCTGTTATGATCAATTAAAACAAAACTATAATATTCTTCAATAGCAAAAAGAATCAACTAAAAAGCTTTTATAAAACTCCAATAGCAAAAGGAATCAACTAAAAAGCTTTTATAAACCTCTAGTCTTATTGAAACTAAAATTATATAAAATTTATGCAACTAAAATTATCAAAGTATTTTCCATTCAAAACATTAAAAGCAAAAAGAATTTTCATAAAGTTTTTTTGTTAGAAACTTTAACAGCAAAAACAATTATCATAAATAAATTTTTGTTAGAAACTAAAATAACAAAATCTGTTTTTGAATATAATGATAAAACATAGTAATATTAAATAGCAGGAAAAAGAATCATTCCAAAATCTATTTTTATAGTAAAGGTAATCACAAACTAGTGATTCACACAAATTTCAAAGAAATCAAATTTAAACTATTCAAATTAAAAAACTAATGGCACTAAGAGAAAATTTATATTTTTTGTGACCTAAAAGCAAAAATAATTAAAAAAATAAAGGAAAAAACAAAAGAAAATAAATAATGCAAAAAACAAAACAAAAAGCTGGAAAAAAAATTAAAAAAATGCCACCTACTCGGCACCATGGCCTGAATACGACTAGAAACCCAACCATGGGCCAGGATTCAGACCCGCAGAAGGCCTAGTAGGCCTACAGGCAGATGCAGTGTGTTTAATTAGGCCCGTAAGCCTGCATTCGAGAGGAGCTCGAGAGGGCAGCGGCAATGGGGCTTATAAACCACTCCGAGCCCCTCTCAGCTAGCGAGGTGGGACTGAACTTTTTGGCCACGGGCAACACAAGGCCTTTGGTCCCAGTTGGTAGCACCAACTAGGACGAAAGGTGTGCATTGGTACCGGTTCGTGCAGCAACCGGGACCAATGCCCATCTTTTGTCCCGGTTGGTGCCATCAACCGGGATCAAAGGACCCTGTTTCCCGCCCTTTGGGCTGCTGAAACCGACCTTTGGTACCGGTTGGTGGCACCAACTGGGACAAAAGGTGGGCATTGGTACCAGTTGGTGCCACGAACCGGGACCAAAGGTGGTTCCTATATAAGCAGACACTTAGGAGATTTTCCCCCATCCGCCATTCTTCTCTCGATCGAACACCGCCAAGCTGCTGCACTGCTCCTTGACGCCGTCGCCGCCTCGAGGTAGCCGTCGCCTCCCGCTCCTCGTCCCCGTCACCCCGCGCCCCTGCCCTTCCCCGACGTGCCGCCCCGTGCCCCCTGCCTTGTCGTTGTCGCCCTGTGCCCCTGTCTCCATGCCGGCCGCCCCGTGGCCCTGCCCCGATGCCGCCCCGCGCTCCCGGACTGCCTCGACCACGCCGCGCACCTCTCCTCCCCGTTGGTCCGGCCGGCCTCCTCCTCTCTAACATTTTTTAGATATATATGATGATTTTTTTCTTCTTATATATCCTGATTCTATGATTATATGTATGTGTGTATGATTATATGTATGTGTGTATGATTATATGTCCTGATTTTTCAAAATGTTTTGTTCATATATATGATTTTTTTTGCATTTTAAGAAAAATGTATATATGTATGTATGTTTTCTGTGTATATGTTCATATATGCAAAAGTTACATTTTTAGAAAAGTTTTATCTATGTATGTTCGCTGATTTAGTGCATTTTAGGTTAGTTACATTTTTAGAGAAGTTTTATGTAGGAAGAAGGAGGAAGGAAGAAGACAAAAAAGTTTTATATATGCAAAAGTTACATTTTTATAAAAGATTTATCTTGGAAGAAGGAAGAAGGTAGAAGAATAAAAAGAAGGAGAGGAAAAACGAAATTAAGAAGAGGAAGAAGGAGAAGAAGAGGAGAAAAAAAATAAGAAGAGGAAAAAGAAGAAAAAAAAGAGGAGAAGAAGAAGGAATAGAGGAGAAGAAGGTTTCTTCTTCTCCTCTTTTTTCTCTTCTTCTTCCTTTTCTTATATTTTTATCGGGAACGAGGGTGTTGAGGATCGCCGAGCGGTCAAGGGTCGGGAACTAGGGTAGAGGGTCGAGGGTCGTCGAGGGGTCGAGGTTCGAGGATCGCCGAGGGGTCGAGGGTCGTCGAGGGGTCGAGGGTCGATATTTATCAAGAATGCCCCCATTATGGATGTGCACAAGTTGATCCTTTTTTTCTGATCTCATCTACGTAACGTTCTATATGTCACGTTGTCTTGTGTGAAAGTATTTAAGAAATCCATGGCTTCATCATTAGATGGAAGTAACCGGGGCATGATGGTATGAAGCTCTCCAAAGTTATTCTGGTACGGAGTCCCGGATTGGATAATCCGCTTTTTGCTATGAAGTTCAACAAAGGCCTTCCAAATAGCAATATTCGGAAGGCTCTTGCTGAACTTCGTAACAAAAAGCGAATTATCCTATCTGGGACTCCGTTCCAAAATAACTTTGGAGACCTTTGTACCATCATGCGCCTGTTACTTCTGGCTAATGATGAAGCCATGGTTTTCTTGAATCCTTTGACAATAGAGAATGTGACATATAGAAGGGTAGATGAGATCAGGAAAAATATGGACCATTTTCTGCACATCCAGAATGGTGCCATTTTGTTAAATCCCTTGTTTGAAATTCATGAGAGAGGTGGTCTGGACGTCGGACATTCATGAGAGAACTCTGCTAACTCTTCAACATGAGAGGGGACATCGATCAACCCCCTCTCGCCCGACCAAACTCTAGAAGAGTTCAGGCCACCCCAAACCCTAGAATCGTCGAGGCCACCCAAATTTACCGAGTTAAAAGAGCATTGTCGTTGAGGCCACCCCAAACCCTAGAAGCGTTGTCGAGGCCACCCAAACCGTAGAAGCGTCGAGGCCACTTATTAATATTCCTTGTTGTGATTAGCTAGCTAGGTCTATGTTTGCCACTAATATATCCATCTCTCATGTTTGTATATTAATTGCCATGTTGCAATATTTGCAGAAACTATGGATGAACAAAGAGACTTGGAAAAAGAACAGTTGTCAGGGGATATAATCTTCGGCGGAGGTGATGTCTTGTCGTTTCTCAACGACACCGATGGTCTGGAAGGAGAGGATGAAGCAGGCTCTGGTGATCGAACAATGGAGGAGGAAAGTCATGATCATGATTGCTCCAGTGACCGAATGCCGGTGGAAGAAGGAGACCATGATGACGGCTCCGATGACCGAACAGAGTCGGGATCAGCTGTTGCACAGTTCGGCGAGGTATATATATTAATTAAGCCTGTGCTGACTAGCTAATTGATGCATTAATTGTTTTGATATGCACATATATTAACTCTTATTTCTTCTATATAGCCCTCCGGATCGAGAAAACTTCGGTAACGAGACGATGCCTGAAGAAAAGGTTGTGCCCGGATGAAAGGTTCACGATCACAACAATCACGGACGATGGCCAACCGATTGAACCCACGCGGAGCAAGATGCATTTTTTTGTCAGTGTGGAGCTATTGTTTGGGACATCATCCCGATCAGCATCCAGGTATGGAATAAACCTAAGAAAGTAGACCCTCAAGTTTCTTATGTCACTGATAGAGAGAAATATGTTCTTTGGACCTCGGTGAAGGCAAATTTCACCCTACCGCCAGAGGAGGATCTGAATAAGCCAGTTATAGAGCCACTAGTCAATTCATATGCTCTTAAGAAGATGGCAGAGCTATTCAGGAGGTGGAAGAAAGAGGTGAAATCAACGTTTGTCGACAAAGGGAAGACTCCAAAATTCATCGGCCCATTTCAGAAGATAAGAGATCACTGGCCCGCATTTGTGGCCTACAAGACATCACACAAGAGTAAGAAAATGTCAGAGATAAACAAGATAAATGCTGCAAAGAAGCAGTGGCACCATCGCACGAGGTTAGGCGGCTATCTCAAAGCCCGGCTGTTGTGGGACAAAGCTGAGCAGGACCTGATTGCTAAAGGGGTCGAACCAGAGACATTGAACTGGCCTGACCGTTCGAGGACTTGGTTCTTCGGGGTTGGGGGAACTTTGGACCCTGAAACAGGAAAGTGTCGTTGGACGGACGAGCAACTTTCAACACCCATCACGAAGCTTCAGGTAGCAATCAAAGCAGCGTAGGAAGGGACATTCATTCCCGGCAGAGAGAATGACAAGCTGACTGAGTCCCTCGGGAATCCGGAGCACCCTGGATGAACACGAGGCATGCCAGGCTCCATTGCGTGGAAGATTGGGTTTCCCGACGTAGGCAGTTACAAAACCCGGGAGAGGAAGAGGAAATAGGAGCTGAGCGATATACAGAAGCTCAATGCAAGAGTACTAAAGCTAGAGGAACAAGTTGAGAGCCAGCGAGCTGCCGACCAACCATCTCAGCGGCCCGAAGCTACCCCAGAAGCTACCCCGCCATCTCAGCGGAGAAGCAGCATGGCTTCCACGGAGCTCGTTCGACAGCCTGACTTCATGGCTCCTAGCTACCCCGTGGATGCTATCACGGAGGCTCAACATTGCCAGCTTAGGACGAAATGGCAAAACATCACCTTGAAGGTGGCTATCGGCACTGTTCCACCTCCTCAACCCAACGGAACTTTTCACTGCCATCAAATTCCACATGGCTATGCTGTTGTGATGGCGGATGAAGTAATGGAGGGATTTGAGGAGCTTGAGCTTGACCACACTACAAGTGAAGGGGAGATTCAGCTGGGTCTTGCTCTGAAGACTCCATGTCTATGGCAGAAGGAGTACATCAAGTTTCCAAACTGGACGCCTCCGCCTCCTCCTCCTCCTCAGGTGAGTCAGGGCAGTCCGCCTACTCCTCCGCCTTCTCCTCCGGTGAGTGATCACGGCTCTCTGCCTCCTCATCCGCCTCCTCCAGCGTGTGACGACACACCGGCTCCGTCTTCGCCTCCTCCGACGAGCACTCCGGCTCCTCCTGCTCGTGAGGGCACTACGGCTCCTCCTCCGCCTCCTCCGGTGCATTGGAGCACTCCGTCTCCTCCGGTGCGTCGGAGCACTCCGCCTCCTCCGGCATGTCAGCCGACTCCTTCGCATCAACAACGGCGGAAGAGAGATGCCGCCACTCTGGTGACTAGCAATAATACAAGCAGAGGTGGGAAGCAGTTCAAATACGGGCCATGTCTCAAGGCTCCGGAAAAGTTACCTTATGAGAGGACCGGCAAGAAAAACGATGACTTCTGTCGTGCCCAAGTGAGGGACTGTTTTGCAAGGGAACCCCCACCTCCGAAGGAAATGGTAGATCCAGTGAAAGCAAAGTGGACTGTCGATGCCCTGAAGCGACCACCACCGCGTCCGCCCGATTCCAACTATGTGCGCACTATTAAAAAGGCATATAAGGAAGCAGAGCGGTCGGGAAGTATTTATAGTGATGCAAGGTTAGCACAACGAAGAAGTGGGAAAAAATTCCCCAGCTCGGCGAACAGGCGAAGCAAACGTGCCCCCCCGCTCAAGGTGTCTAGCAATATCGTCGCAAATCATCCGGGGATGGTGCCCAGTACCAATCTTGGTGATTACCTGCCTGATGATGTACCCATTGAAATAATGGAGGTGGATGAATTTAGATACGAGTACGGGAAGCCTCTCGTCAAACCTGATCATCCTTGTCTAACAAAGATGATGTGAAGACTCCATGAATGGTACATGCAAAGATGCAGGCAGTTTGGGAGGCATACTTTGGCGATGCGAATTAAAGAGGAGCACGACCTCATTGGAAAGAGTATTTTGAATATTGAATTTGACGAGTTATTCTAGTTATACAATCAAAAGGCCCTCGACAAAACACTCATGACTTGCTACTGTCTGTAAGTACTACTTTTGCAATTAAGTCACTATATATAGCTCAACTCTTTAATTGCATGTATATATAATTATCCTCACTATATTATGCAGGTTGAAGATTGTCGAATGTAGAAAATAAGATATCTATAACATTGGGGTCATTAACCCAAATATCATACATGAAAGGACGGTCAAACACAATGTCAAAGAGATCGAGGACAACTTGCTACAATCGTTGCTTAAAAATCAAAACAAAGATAAAATACTCTTTCCTTACAACTTCTAGTGAGTGTTACTATCTTGTGCATATTCAGTTTCCCTTACTCGAGGTTAATTATAGTAATGTAATTGATGAGTTATGCATGCGTGCGCAGATTTCACTTTATGTTGCTAGAGATTAAGCTTGAAACTGGAATCGTAACCGTCTTAGACTCGAGAAGAAAAAGTCCCGAGGAGTATGCGAACATGACTGACATGCTCCAGAAGTAAGTTCAATCGATCATTATCGCACCATATCAGAAACTTTGTTCATTTCCTGATATCAAGTAATTATTCTCTTCGTCTGGCAGGGTTTGGAAACAGTTCACCGCAATTGTTCCGGCACTGTCAAAGGAGCTGCGATTTACACACCCGAAAGTAAGTACTACCAGCTAGTTCCGCGCATCTCCCATTGGTTCTAGCTAGTTTCATCAAAACCATTAAGCATGCTTGATTATCAGTCTGATTGAAATATATTTCTCGTAAAGTTCTTGTGGCAGGAAGCCGAGAATGATTTTTGTGGATACTATGTTTGCGAGTTCATCTACAACTCGACGAAATCTAAGCAGGGCTACTCTAAAGAAGATTTTGATGTACGTAAACAAAAAAATTCACAATTTTATTTTACTACCATCATTTGTGTTGAGTTTCATTCATATACATGTATTGACCCACTTCTTTAAATTAGATGTGGGAGATGCGGGATGAACTCCTACCACATGATCGCATACGAGAAATTCAAGAGGAATTGGCGAGATTCTTTCTTGAGCACGTCATAGATAAAGATGGAGAATACCATGTGGAAGTTCAAATAGACCTTAGATGTTAGGGTTTGTAAGATATCTTATATTGTATAGCTCATTAACTTTGGCCTGGAAGCATCAGAATGCGTTATGACATGTTTGCTACCTCCTCTGAGGAATGATTCTACAAAAAAACTTAGACCATGGCATATCTTCCAGCTTTATTTGTCCAAACAA
This sequence comes from Triticum timopheevii, assembly GCA_963921465.1. NCBI lineage: Eukaryota > Viridiplantae > Streptophyta > Magnoliopsida > Poales > Poaceae > Triticum > Triticum timopheevii. The sequence continues at coordinate 10,678,735 of OY997271.1, forward strand.
ATGAAGAAAATGTTCATGAGCCTTGCATATATAGGGGAAAATTAGACTGGTTAACCAAAAAAAGTAGGTCATTTGTTGTAGAGAGAGAGAGCGAGAGAGAGAGAGACATGTTAGACATAGAGATATATTTGCTTTTGTAATCTCAACCCAACTCTATCTCTACCTCTCCCGTATCTATTCCTTTCTCTCTTGTAATGTACCAAATCAGGAGTTCGATACAATCTTGTAAGCCATGACAAGGTGCTATTCCTGCCTCATTCAATATATACCCATGCGGCTCCCTTACGAGGGAGTACGAACGCTTCCATCGATTCTTACATGGTATACAGAGCCATCCTCTTCCCAAAAAAACCCTAGCCAAAAGCTTCTTCCTCAATCGCCATCATCTTGTCGTCTTCGTCAACCACCATCGCCCTTAACCTTGGAGCTCCGATAGCCGAGAAGCTCACCAATACATCCTGTGGAAGGCACATGTTATGCCAGGCCTACGAGGAGCGCAGGTCACCGGCCTCTTAGATGGAACAGACGCCGCGCCACCGAAGACGGTGGATCAGCAGCAGGCGGACAAAACCATCAAGGTGCGCAATCCTTTGTATTCACAGTGGATCTCAAGAGACCAGCAAGTTCTCAGCTACCTTCTCAACTCCTTATCAATGGAGATCCTCGCCCAAGTTGTGAGTAAAGAAACTACTTTTGATCTTTGGACTGCTATCACCACCATATTTGCCTCGCAGTCCCAATCTCGCATTACAAATTTGCGGATTGCCATCACCAACACGAAGAAGGGATCCATGTCCAGCTCGTCCTTCATGGCCCGCATGAAGAACCTAGGAGACGAACTTGCCGCAGCAGGAAGGCCTGTCTCGGATCCAGAGATGGTAGATTATGTCCTCGCCGGACTTGACAAAGATTATGATCTTGTCGTGGCTGCCATTGGAGCAGTAAAATCGTCGATCACAGTTGATGAACTATTTTCCCAGATCACAGCTTTTGATCAGCGTATCGAGATGCTCGGTGATGGCCCTGACGCTGGTTTCAAGTCCTCTGCAAATATGGCTTACAGGGGACGCGTGCGCGGCTATGGCAGAGGCCGCGGACGCAGCAGCAACAGGGGTCGCGGCCGAGGGAGGCGCCCTTCCCCGACTCCATCTGGTGGAAACAGCGCCGGTGGCAGCCAAGGTCACCCACAACGGCAACACCAGCAACAAAACCGGCACTCTCTGGAATGCCAAATATGTTTCAAGCACCATCCAGGAGGTGCTCGTGATTGTTGGCACAGGTATGATGAAGAGGAACAGGAGAAGGAAGGCGCCAACATGGTCACTGACTCCTACGGCGTCGACACGAACTGGTATGCAGACACCGGTGCTACACATCACATCACCGGCGAATTGGACAAGCTGACAATCAGGGACAAGTACCACAGACACGATCAAGTGCATACGTCAAGTGGTTCTGGTATGAATGTCACCCATATTGGTAGTTCAATTGTTAAAACCCCTAATAAAACCTTGCATCTCAACAAAATTCTTCGTGTGCCTCAAACTTCAAAGAATCTTCTCTCTGTTCATAGGTTTACTTTGGATAACTGTGTTCTCATTGAGTTTTACCCTTATTTCTTTTTTGTCAAGGACTTGGACACGAGGAGAATAATTCTTAGGGGCAAGTGCGTGGGAGGTCTCTACCCACTCATATCTTTGTCATCATCATCATGGAATAAACAAGCGTTCGCCGCCATCAAGCCTTCATCCTCAAAGTGGCATAGCAGATTAGGTCATCCTTCATTGGTCATTGTTAAACTTGTTCTTAGTCAAAATAAACTCCCCTACTTCAATGAGTCTAGTGTTGAGTCAGTTTGTGATCCATGTCAGCAGACTAAAAGTCATCCACTTCCATACCCTGTATCTACTAGTGTATCCACTGCCCCCCCTACAACTTGTATTCTCAGATGTTTGGGGGCCAACTCCTACTTCATTTGGTAGATACTCATACTATGTAAGCTTTATTGATGATTATAGTACGTTTACTTGGATATATCTTCTTAGGAAACGGTTTGAAGTGTTTCAAGTTTTCTCGAACTTTAAAAATCTTGTTGAAAGAAAACTGGACACTAAGATCATCGCCATGCAAACTGACTGGGGAGGTGAATACAAGAAGTTGAGTTCCTTTTTTCAGCAACTTGGGATCTCTCATCATGTCTCATGTCCCCATGCACACCAACAGAATGGTTCTGCAGAGAGGAAACATCGCCATGTTGTTGAAGTAGGTCTAGCTCTTCATGCAAATGCATCTATGCCACTAAAGTTTTGGGATGAAGCTTTCCTAACCGCAACATATCTCATTAACTTGCTTCCTAGCAAATTCATCAAGTTTGAAACACCTGTCACACGTCTTTTTTCCACTCTTCCAGATTACAAAACTCTTAGAGTATTTGGCTGTGCTTGTTGGCCCAATTTGAGACCATTTAATACTCGCAAGCTTGCCTTCCGTTCAAAAAGATGTGTCTTTCTTGGGTATAGTCCTATTCACAAGGGTGTCAAGTGCCTTGATGTCACCTCTGGTAGGGTCTACATATCATGAGATGTGGTATTTGGTGAATCTGTCTTTCCTTTTGAGTCACTTCATCCAAATGCTGGTGCCATTCTTAAAATGGAAATTCTTCTTCTTCCTTCCAATCTTCAGAATTTTGAGCAAGGGGGCGACAATTGTACTAACCAATGTGATAATTCAACCAGTACTACTGTTGCATCTATTCCTGTGCAAGCCCATGAAGCAATTGATGTTGAAAATGATCAAATTCCGGTGCAAAATGGCCCATTATTTCATGTACTAGAGGAAGAGGAAGAAGACGCAGGTAGAGGACACGAGGAGGATCTGCAGCAGCCTGCAACGCCAGCGCGCCAGACCTCGGGATCACCGTGGAGATCCACTCCAGATCGTGCGCGCGTTGCAAGCTAGTCGCGAACTGCCATGCCATCGAGTGGTGGGCCGGCTTCGCGTCCCACGCGCGGAAAGGCGACAGCAACTGCGCGCCGGTCGGACCAGCCAGGCGCGGGATCTGCCTCGGGGTCCCTACACATGCATGCATCAGGATCGACTGCGGCCGAGGATTCTGTGGCCGTTGATTCACTCAGTTCTAGCGCAGACACACAGCAGGCTACATGGTCAGGTTCTGGATCAATCGCGCAAAGCAAGTTTGTGGCATCATCTGGATCTTCTGTGGCAGCATCGCCTGGGTCATCCAGCAGTTTTCAACTCCAGTTCAACCTCAACCAGTGGCAGTTTCTCATGTTATGACTCGACTACAGAAAGGTATAAAAAATCCGAAGGTTTGAACTGATGGTACAGTACCATATGGCATGTTATGTGTTGCAGGTGAACCAACGAAAGTAGAAGATGCACTTGGAGATCTGAGGTGGAAAAAGGCCATGGATGAGGAATAAACAAAACATGGCACCTTGTACCTGAACAAAGAGGAAAAAATATCATTGACTGTAAGTGGGTGTACAGAATTAAAAAAAGGCCAGATGGCTCAATTGACAGGTATAAGGCACGTCTAGTTGCAAAAGGTTTTAAGCAACGATATGGATTAGATTATGAAGATACTTTTAGTCCTGTTGTTAGAGCTGCAACTATTAGACTTGTGCTATCCATTGTTGTGTCAAGAGGATGGAGCTTGAGATAGCTAGATGTTCATAACGCGTTTTTGCATGGTGTTCTGGAAGAGGAGGTTTATATGGGATAACCACCTGGGTATGTAGATAAGAAAACACCCCATTATGTGTGCAAGCTTGATAAGGCTCTCTATGGCCTAAAACAGGCACCAAGAGCTTGGTATTCAAGGTTGATCTCAGAACTGAGGTGTCTTGGATTTGTTGCTTCCAAGGCTGATACATCACTCTTTATTTATAACAAGGCAAACACAATCATATTTGTTTTGATATATGTGATATTATAGTTGCAAGTTCTTCACAGAGTGCTACTAATGCTCTTCTGCATGATTTGAGCTCAGAGTTTGCTTTGAAAGACCTTGGTGATCTACACTTCTTCCTAGGCATTGAAGTCAAGAAAACTCCGGATGGCATAGTATTGAATCAGGAGAAATATGCCACTGAGCTTCTGACTCGTATGAGGATGAAAGACTGTAAGCCTTCACCTACTCCATTGTCCTCTTCAGAAAAACTTTCAGCTTTTGAAGGAGAGCCACTTAAGGAAGAAGAGAGCACAAGATACAGAAGTGCTGTAGGGGCCTTGTAGTACTTGACGCTGACAAGACCAGATATATCATTTGCTGTTAACAAGGTTTGTCAGTATTTGCATGCACCTACTACTGCAAATTGGACTGCCGTGAAAAGAATTATAAGGTACATCAAACATACTGTAAGTCTGGGGTTACAGTTCAGACGTTCTAGCTCAACACTTATCAGTGCCTTCTCTGATGCTGACTGGACAGGATGCAGTGATGACAGGAGATCAACTAGAGGTTTTATAGTGTTCTTTGGATCTAACTTATTTCTTGGAGTGCTAGGAAACAGGCCACAGTGTCAAGATCGGTACTGAGACTGAGTACAAGTCATTAGCAAATGCAACGGCTGAGATCATTTGGATGGAATAACTGCTTAATGAGTTGGGTGTTAAACAATGTCGTACCTCATGCTTATGGTGTGATAATTTGGGAGCCACCTATCTCTCTGCTAATCTAGTGTTTCATGGTAGAACTAAACATATTGAAATTGATTTTCATTTTGTAAGAGAAAGAGTTGCAGAGAAGAAGCTTGATATCAGGATCATTCCATCAAAGGATCAAGTGGCAGATGGCTTCATCAAAGCACTATCAGTCAAACCGTTTGAAGAATTCAAGAGGAATGTTAACATAGGATAGTTGAGATTAAGGGAGGGTGTTAGACATAGAGATATATTTGCTTTTGTAATCTCAACCCAACTCTATCTCTACCTCTCCCGTATCTATTCCTTTCTCTCTTGTAACGTACCGAATCAGGAGTCCGGTACAATCTTGTAAGCCACGGCAAGGGGCTATTCCTGCCTCGTTCAATATATACCCACGCGGCTCCCTCACGAGGGAGTAGGAACGCTTCCATCGATTCTTAAGAGAGAGAGAGAGAGAGAGAGAGAGAGAGAGAGAGAGAGAGAGAGAGAGAGAGAGAGAGAGAGAGAGGTTTCGCCACTCGAAACTGTTTCCAAACTTGTTCTTCTGTTCGATGACTTTCATCACAAACTGAGCTATGTCAAAACACATGGGGGAACTACAATTTGCTGCATCAAATATTTATGGTTTTCAGAATGTGATAATACATGGATTCATCGGGAAGAACATAAATACTACTTCAATGTATATATGATGCATTACAACTATATAAGAATTGGGCTTGGATTCTCCTTATTCTTATCCACCTCGGCAATTTGGGATTACGATAAAATCACGGGGTTTTTGGAAAATAAAACAAAACAAGCCCAGTAAGAAAGAAACCATAAGAATTCTCGCGTATAAGACAATCAAGCACTTCCGTTGGCATGTCAACAATTAGACAGAACAATAAGTCCTCAACTTTTTACCCTCTACAAAATTAACGACGGAACGCGCGCATGCGTGTCTAGAAAGACAGGCAACACAAAAGAAATTCTTGGAAGAATCTACTAAGCTATAGTAATATTCAAACTGAATAAAGCTACCATCACATATTGATCAATCCAATAATTAATGGCATACAAACCTAGATACTGTAAGCTGTACGTACATCTCATAGGAATAGAAGCAGTCAAAAGTTAGATATATACCTATGAGGTGTCTACGTACGTAGCTTTTGCCCATGCACATGAGGCAAATCCGATTGATCTTCTACGGCATGTACCTATGTGGGTCAGAAAAGAAGATTGAAGACACCACTACCTGCTGATCGATGTCCGCCCTGAGAAACGTAGGCACCGGGTATCCGCTGTTCATCAGCGTCGTCTGTTGCGCTGTCCAGAACACTATCCTCCAGCGCCTAGCCGGCCGTGATGCATCCTGTTGATTAGCTTGAGTAACAAAACCTGCTCTAGAGCAGATAGACGGGAAGGATTATTTGTTTTGGCGGCGGCCGGCAGTGTGTTCGGAGCCACACGTTCAAGAACACATTGGGGAAAGAGAGTTTTTTTTAGGGTATGCCATTATGGCGGTTTATATTTCATGTGGAAACAAGCTTACATTGTATGAAAGAACATCAACTAGAAAGACCGGAGGCTCCGATTGCCAAACAATAGTACGGGAGCACTCTGATTTACTAGCTAAAGCATCTACCGCCATATTGGCCTCCCTAGGGCAATGATGAAAACTAATTGAAGTAAAGTTACGACAAAAAGGGAGCATTCCTCATAGAGCGCTGCCGCAGGTCGTAGAGAGTTTCCACCATTCTGCATCACTTCAATGATCTCCATACAATCTGCCTCAATAGTGAGCTTGTTGCAACCTGTGTCACTTGCCAAGATCAAGCCATCTCTAAGTCCCCGTGCTTCTGCTGATGCTGCGTCCTCGATGAACGGAATGTCTCTGCAAGACGCAGCAATGAAGATACCCTTTGCATCACAGAGGATAGCACCCGTACCTCCTGAGCCCTTCTCCAGATCGAAGGTTGCGTCTACATTGGGGAAAGAGAGTTAATTAGGGCTACACGAGCAGAGATGTTTTACACGATGGCATACACATGGGAAAATTTATTTTCGACGACTACTTTTTTTATTTGGGCGACTTTTCATTACATAGTGGCAATGGTTGATAATTTAGAGGATGGCATTAGTGGGTAATTTCTTCGGCATTAAAGTTGATCTAACGGTTGTGATATTTTGATGTGCAAAATTAAAGGTTAGATATTTCTAATTTTTGTGAGAATTTCTAGATTATTCTCTTTTTTCTCATTAGCCCATAAGCACTTTTTATATATAAATAGATAGATTCCGCCATACTGGGATGGTCCCATAGCACGCCTAAGTTGAATTACATTACTGAACATGTGAGTCTAATATGGGCCCTAGTACCACCTCTTTTGGTTACTGTCTCTTTTTTTCTAGCTCACTCTTATGTGTTTTAAGATTGCCAGCTTTATTAGCTTACGGCATTTGTTGTATTTCTGTTTGTGGTCGCACTTTCTTAGTGCTGGTCTTAGGTGTTGATTTTGCATTTGTAGTATTCGACCATCGAAGCAATTATTTTTGGGTTGGTTAGTAAAATGATTAATTTAAATTGTATATGGAAGATAACCCTTGAATATGTGTGGTGCCTTTTCTGGTTTAGATCAATACGATGATGATTCAGTCCACTGTCTTGTTGGCTGGCCTTTTGACTTTTAGCATGCCGTGAGGGGTATGGTTAGCACTTTCCAGAGCTCACTAACATAGTGGAAGACTCCAAAAATACAGCTTTCGTGGTAAGTTTGGTGGAAGCCCCACGATTGACTTGAGCATCGCCCACGGCAGCTTTTGTGGAAAGCTCATGGTTGACTTGACCAAAGTCCTTGGCCACTTAGTGGAACCCTCATGACTGACTTGGACACTAGGCGGAACGCATCATTGAAAGTCCTCCTTGGTGTGCTGGAGAGCTTGTAATCCCTGCCGACTAGCATGTAGTTTTCATGAAAATAGTGCCAGCCTTGTATTACACGGAGAGATAGTGGCACCAATCAGAATCCTGCTCGGAATGGGGCCACTGCTGTCCTAATCTGAATTTGATTGGTCCCAAATGAATCGTGGTGACAGTTCAGCTCAACAACATGTTCCAGCCTATATATATACATCCTCTTCTTCCTATTTCGAATAGCAGAGCAGAGCACATCCACACTCTTCTCCATGCATCCCCTCGACATATTATCCCTTGGGCTTCTCCTCTTGCCCACATCTTGCTGCTCCTCGTCTGCGCCTGCAAATGATACTCTCATGGTGGGCCAAGCGCTCACCGTCGGTGATAAGCTCGTCTCAAGAAACGGCAAGTTCGCGCTCGGCTTCTTCCAGCCAGCAGCAAGCACCATCAGTAAGTCGTCCAACAACAGCTGGTACCTTGGCATATGGTTCAATAAGATTCCAGTTTTCACTACGGTGTGGGTTGCTAATAGAGAGAGGCCCATCGCCCACCCCAACATTAACTCAACACAGCTCAAGATTTCAAGAGACGGCAGTCTTGTCATTGTCATAAAACATTCTAATGCCGGCACTGAATCCCTTGTTTGGTCCACTCACATGGACAATAGGACACAAAATAGCAGCATAAACACCACCACCACCACTAGTGCTGCCGTTCTCTTGAACACTGGAAACCTTGCTGTGAAAATCATAGATAGCCCATCGTCTGACCTACCGTTGTGGCAGAGCTTCGACTACCCAGCAGATGTTGTGCTTCCTGGCGCCAAGCTTGGCTGGAACAAGGTTACCGGTTTGAATCGCCATATCATCTCAAAGAAGAGCCTCATTGATCTGGGTCTTGGCTCATACAGCCTTGGACTAGACACAACCGGCCTCGCCATCCTCGAGCGTCGCAAAAACCCTGCTGTAGTGTTTTGGCATTGGGCATCTTCCAAAACATTGTCAATGAGTATTATCCCAGTGCTCAAGACGATTCTAGATATGGATCCACGGACCAGAGGCTTGATTAACCCAACATATGTTGACAATGACCAAGAGGAGTACTACATGTACACTTCGCCGGATGAATCACCGTCTTCCACGTTTGTCTCACTAGATATCTCTAGTCTGATAAAGGTGAATGTGTGGTCACAGTCCAACCAGTCTTGGCAAACCGTATATACCGAGCCTACTCATCCCTGCCTTCCGCCTGCTACTTGCGGACCTTTCACAGTCTGCAGTGGGAATCCACATCCATCCTGTGACTGCATGCCGAACTTCTCTCAGAAGTCACCACATGATTGGGAGTTTGAGGATCAAACAGGAGGATGCATCAGAAATACACCGTTACACTGTACTAGTGACAAAAACATCACAAGTTCAACGGACATGTTCCAGCCCATTTCTCGAGTTACATTGCCCTACAACCCACAAAGCATAGTTGCTGCCACTCAGAGCCAATGCGAAGAAGCTTGTCTCAGAACATGCTCTTGCACTGCTTATTCCTATAATGCTAGCAGATGCTCTGTATGGAATGGTGAATTGCTTAGTGTGAGTCTGGATGATGGCGTTGTTTACACTTCTAAAGATATTCTTTACCTCCGTCTTGCTGCCAAAGATTTCTTGCCAAGTTTGAGAAAAACCAAAAGAAAACCAAATGTTGGAATTGTTACTGCCGCAAGCATTACAGGTATTGGGTTACTCATGTTCTTCTTGTTGTTACTGATTTGGAGGATCAAATTCAAGTCATGTGGTTTCCTGCCAATATACTACGGCAATCAAGATAGTGCTGGTGGAATTATAGCCTTTAGATACACTGATTTAGTTCATGCTACTAAAAACTTCTCGGAAAAGCTAGGAGGAGGGGGTTTTGGTTCAGTATACAAGGGAGTGTTAAGTGACGCAAAGACTACTATAGCAGTGAAAAGGCTTGATGGTGCCCATCAAGGAGAGAAGCAGTTTAGGGCTGAGGTGAGCTCAGTTGGACTGATCCAACATATCAACTTAGTAAAATTGATTGGTTTCTGCTGCGAAGGTGATCATAGGTTACTTGTGTATGAACACATGTTAAATGGGTCTCTTGATGGTCATCTATTTAAGAGAAATGATGCCACTTCTGTCCTAAATTGGAACAATAGATATCAAATAGCCCTAGGAGTTGCCAAAGGATTGTCCTACTTACATCAGAGTTGTCACAAATGCATCATACATTGTGACATTTTAGGTTAGTTACATTTTTAGAGAAGTTTTATGTAGGAAGAAGGAGGAAGGAAGAAGACAAAAAAGTTTTATATATGCAAAAGTTACATTTTTATAAAAGATTTATCTTGGAAGAAGGAAGAAGGTAGAAGAATAAAAAGAAGGAGAGGAAAAACGAAATTAAGAAGAGGAAGAAGGAGAAGAAGAGGAGAAAAAAAATAAGAAGAGGAAAAAGAAGAAAAAAAAGAGGAGAAGAAGAAGGAATAGAGGAGAAGAAGGTTTCTTCTTCTCCTCTTTTTTCTCTTCTTCTTCCTTTTCTTATATTTTTATCGGGAACGAGGGTGTTGAGGATCGCCGAGCGGTCAAGGGTCGGGAACTAGGGTAGAGGGTCGAGGGTCGTCGAGGGGTCGAGGTTCGAGGATCGCCGAGGGGTCGAGGGTCGTCGAGGGGTCGAGGGTCGATATTTATCAAGAATGCCCCCATTATGGATGTGCACAAGTTGATCCTTTTTTTCTGATCTCATCTACGTAACGTTCTATATGTCACGTTGTCTTGTGTGAAAGTATTTAAGAAATCCATGGCTTCATCATTAGATGGAAGTAACCGGGGCATGATGGTATGAAGCTCTCCAAAGTTATTCTGGTACGGAGTCCCGGATTGGATAATCCGCTTTTTGCTATGAAGTTCAACAAAGGCCTTCCAAATAGCAATATTCGGAAGGCTCTTGCTGAACTTCGTAACAAAAAGCGAATTATCCTATCTGGGACTCCGTTCCAAAATAACTTTGGAGACCTTTGTACCATCATGCGCCTGTTACTTCTGGCTAATGATGAAGCCATGGTTTTCTTGAATCCTTTGACAATAGAGAATGTGACATATAGAAGGGTAGATGAGATCAGGAAAAATATGGACCATTTTCTGCACATCCAGAATGGTGCCATTTTGTTAAATCCCTTGTTTGAAATTCATGAGAGAGGTGGTCTGGACGTCGGACATTCATGAGAGAACTCTGCTAACTCTTCAACATGAGAGGGGACATCGATCAACCCCCTCTCGCCCGACCAAACTCTAGAAGAGTTCAGGCCACCCCAAACCCTAGAATCGTCGAGGCCACCCAAATTTACCGAGTTAAAAGAGCATTGTCGTTGAGGCCACCCCAAACCCTAGAAGCGTTGTCGAGGCCACCCAAACCGTAGAAGCGTCGAGGCCACTTATTAATATTCCTTGTTGTGATTAGCTAGCTAGGTCTATGTTTGCCACTAATATATCCATCTCTCATGTTTGTATATTAATTGCCATGTTGCAATATTTGCAGAAACTATGGATGAACAAAGAGACTTGGAAAAAGAACAGTTGTCAGGGGATATAATCTTCGGCGGAGGTGATGTCTTGTCGTTTCTCAACGACACCGATGGTCTGGAAGGAGAGGATGAAGCAGGCTCTGGTGATCGAACAATGGAGGAGGAAAGTCATGATCATGATTGCTCCAGTGACCGAATGCCGGTGGAAGAAGGAGACCATGATGACGGCTCCGATGACCGAACAGAGTCGGGATCAGCTGTTGCACAGTTCGGCGAGGTATATATATTAATTAAGCCTGTGCTGACTAGCTAATTGATGCATTAATTGTTTTGATATGCACATATATTAACTCTTATTTCTTCTATATAGCCCTCCGGATCGAGAAAACTTCGGTAACGAGACGATGCCTGAAGAAAAGGTTGTGCCCGGATGAAAGGTTCACGATCACAACAATCACGGACGATGGCCAACCGATTGAACCCACGCGGAGCAAGATGCATTTTTTTGTCAGTGTGGAGCTATTGTTTGGGACATCATCCCGATCAGCATCCAGGTATGGAATAAACCTAAGAAAGTAGACCCTCAAGTTTCTTATGTCACTGATAGAGAGAAATATGTTCTTTGGACCTCGGTGAAGGCAAATTTCACCCTACCGCCAGAGGAGGATCTGAATAAGCCAGTTATAGAGCCACTAGTCAATTCATATGCTCTTAAGAAGATGGCAGAGCTATTCAGGAGGTGGAAGAAAGAGGTGAAATCAACGTTTGTCGACAAAGGGAAGACTCCAAAATTCATCGGCCCATTTCAGAAGATAAGAGATCACTGGCCCGCATTTGTGGCCTACAAGACATCACACAAGAGTAAGAAAATGTCAGAGATAAACAAGATAAATGCTGCAAAGAAGCAGTGGCACCATCGCACGAGGTTAGGCGGCTATCTCAAAGCCCGGCTGTTGTGGGACAAAGCTGAGCAGGACCTGATTGCTAAAGGGGTCGAACCAGAGACATTGAACTGGCCTGACCGTTCGAGGACTTGGTTCTTCGGGGTTGGGGGAACTTTGGACCCTGAAACAGGAAAGTGTCGTTGGACGGACGAGCAACTTTCAACACCCATCACGAAGCTTCAGGTAGCAATCAAAGCAGCGTAGGAAGGGACATTCATTCCCGGCAGAGAGAATGACAAGCTGACTGAGTCCCTCGGGAATCCGGAGCACCCTGGATGAACACGAGGCATGCCAGGCTCCATTGCGTGGAAGATTGGGTTTCCCGACGTAGGCAGTTACAAAACCCGGGAGAGGAAGAGGAAATAGGAGCTGAGCGATATACAGAAGCTCAATGCAAGAGTACTAAAGCTAGAGGAACAAGTTGAGAGCCAGCGAGCTGCCGACCAACCATCTCAGCGGCCCGAAGCTACCCCAGAAGCTACCCCGCCATCTCAGCGGAGAAGCAGCATGGCTTCCACGGAGCTCGTTCGACAGCCTGACTTCATGGCTCCTAGCTACCCCGTGGATGCTATCACGGAGGCTCAACATTGCCAACTTAGGACGAAATGGCAAAACATCACCTTGAAGGTGGCTATCGGCACTGTTCCACCTCCTCAACCCAACGGAACTTTTCACTGCCATCAAATTCCACATGGCTATGCTGTTGTGATGGCGGATGAAGTAATGGAGGGATTTGAGGAGCTTGAGCTTGACCACACTACAAGTGAAGGGGAGATTCAGCTGGGTCTTGCTCTGAAGACTCCATGTCTATGGCAGAAGGAGTACATCAAGTTTCCAAACTGGACGCCTCCGCCTCCTCCTCCTCCTCAGGTGAGTCAGGGCAGTCCGCCTACTCCTCCGCCTTCTCCTCCGGTGAGTGATCACGGCTCTCTGCCTCCTCATCCGCCTCCTCCAGCGTGTGACGACACTCCGGCTCCGTCTTCGCCTCCTCCGACGAGCACTCCGGCTCCTCCTGCTCGTGAGGGCACTACGGCTCCTCCTCCGCCTCCTCCGGTGCATTGGAGCACTCCGTCTCCTCCGGTGCATCGGAGCACTCCGCCTCCTCCGGCATGTCAGCCGACTCCTTCGCATCAACAACGGCGGAAGAGAGATGCCGCCACTCTGGTGACTAGCAATAATACAAGCAGAGGTGGGAAGCAGTTCAAATACGGGCCATGTCTCAAGGCTCCGAAAAAGTTACCTTATGAGAGGACCGGCAAGAAAAACGATGACTTCTGTCGTGCCCAAGTGAGGGACTGTTTTGCAAGGGAACCCCCACCTCCGAAGGAAATGGTAGATCCAGTGAAAGCAAAGTGGACTGTCGATGCCCTGAAGCGACCACCACCGCGTCCGCCGGATTCCAACTATGTGCGCACTATTAAAAAGGCATATAAGGAAGCAGAGCGGTCGGGAAGTATTTATAGTGATGCAAGGTTAGCACAACGAAGAAGTGGGAAAAAATTCCCCAGCTCGGCGAACAGGCGAAGCAAACGTGCCCCCCGCTCAAGGTGTCTAGCAATATCGTCGCAAATCATCCGGGGATGGTGCCCAGTACCAATCTTGGTGATTACCTGCCTGATGATGTACCCATTGAAATAATGGAGGTGGATGAATTTAGATACGAGTACGGGAAGCCTCTCGTCAAACCTGATCATCCTTGTCTAACAAAGATGATGTGAAGACTCCATGAATGGTACATGCAAAGATGCAGGCAGTTTGGGAGGCATACTTTGGCGATGCGAATTAAAGAGGAGCACGACCTCATTGGAAAGAGTATTTTGAATATTGAATTTGACGAGTTATTCTAGTTATACAATCAAAAGGCCCTCGACAAAACACTCATGACTTGCTACTGTCTGTAAGTACTACTTTTGCAATTAAGTCACTATATATAGCTCAACTCTTTAATTGCATGTATATATAATTATCCTCACTATATTATGCAGGTTGAAGATTGTCGAATGTAGAAAATAAGATATCTATAACATTGGGGTCATTAACCCAAATATCATACATGAAAGGACGGTCAAACACAATGTCAAAGAGATCGAGGACAACTTGCTACAATCGTTGCTTAAAAATCAAAACAAAGATAAAATACTCTTTCCTTACAACTTCTAGTGAGTGTTACTATCTTGTGCATATTCAGTTTCCCTTACTCGAGGTTAATTATAGTAATGTAATTGATGAGTTATGCATGCGTGCGCAGATTTCACTTTATGTTGCTAGAGATTAAGCTTGAAACTGGAATCGTAACCGTCTTAGACTCGAGAAGAAAAAGTCCCGAGGAGTATGCGAACATGACTGACATGCTCCAGAAGTAAGTTCAATCGATCATTATCGCACCATATCAGAAACTTTGTTCATTTCCTGATATCAAGTAATTATTCTCTTCGTCTGGCAGGGTTTGGAAACAGTTCACCGCAATTGTTCCGGCACTGTCAAAGGAGCTGCGATTTACACACCCGAAAGTAAGTACTACCAGCTAGTTCCGCGCATCTCCCATTGGTTCTAGCTAGTTTCATCAAAACCATTAAGCATGCTTGATTATCAGTCTGATTGAAATATATTTCTCGTAAAGTTCTTGTGGCAGGAAGCCGAGAATGATTTTTGTGGATACTATGTTTGCGAGTTCATCTACAACTCGACGAAATCTAAGCAGGGCTACTCTAAAGAAGATTTTGATGTACGTAAACAAAAAAATTCACAATTTTATTTTACTACCATCATTTGTGTTGAGTTTCATTCATATACATGTATTGACCCACTTCTTTAAATTAGATGTGGGAGATGCGGGATGAACTCCTACCACATGATCGCATACGAGAAATTCAAGAGGAATTGGCGAGATTCTTTCTTGAGCACGTCATAGATAAAGATGGAGAATACCATGTGGAAGTTCAAATAGACCTTAGATGTTAGGGTTTGTAAGATATCTTATATTGTATAGCTCATTAACTTTGGCCTGGAAGCATCAGAATGCGTTATGACATGTTTGCTACCTCCTCTGAGGAATGATTCTACAAAAAAACTTAGACCATGGCATATCTTCCAGCTTTATTTGTCCAAACAAATGAAGAAAATGTTCATGAGCCTTGCATATATAGGGGAAAATTAGACTGGTTAACCAAAAAAAGTAGGTCATTTGTTGTAGAGAGAGAGAGCGAGAGAGAGAGAGACATGTTAGACATAGAGATATATTTGCTTTTGTAATCTCAACCCAACTCTATCTCTACCTCTCCCGTATCTATTCCTTTCTCTCTTGTAATGTACCAAATCAGGAGTTCGATACAATCTTGTAAGCCATGACAAGGTGCTATTCCTGCCTCATTCAATATATACCCATGCGGCTCCCTTACGAGGGAGTACGAACGCTTCCATCGATTCTTACATGGTATACAGAGCCATCCTCTTCCCAAAAAAACCCTAGCCAAAAGCTTCTTCCTCAATCGCCATCATCTTGTCGTCTTCGTCAACCACCATCGCCCTTAACCTTGGAGCTCCGATAGCCGAGAAGCTCACCAATACATCCTGTGGAAGGCACATGTTATGCCAGGCCTACGAGGAGCGCAGGTCACCGGCCTCTTAGATGGAACAGACGCCGCGCCACCGAAGACGGTGGATCAGCAGCAGGCGGACAAAACCATCAAGGTGCGCAATCCTTTGTATTCACAGTGGATCTCAAGAGACCAGCAAGTTCTCAGCTACCTTCTCAACTCCTTATCAATGGAGATCCTCGCCCAAGTTGTGAGTAAAGAAACTACTTTTGATCTTTGGACTGCTATCACCACCATATTTGCCTCGCAGTCCCAATCTCGCATTACAAATTTGCGGATTGCCATCACCAACACGAAGAAGGGATCCATGTCCAGCTCGTCCTTCATGGCCCGCATGAAGAACCTAGGAGACGAACTTGCCGCAGCAGGAAGGCCTGTCTCGGATCCAGAGATGGTAGATTATGTCCTCGCCGGACTTGACAAAGATTATGATCTTGTCGTGGCTGCCATTGGAGCAGTAAAATCGTCGATCACAGTTGATGAACTATTTTCCCAGATCACAGCTTTTGATCAGCGTATCGAGATGCTCGGTGATGGCCCTGACGCTGGTTTCAAGTCCTCTGCAAATATGGCTTACAGGGGACGCGTGCGCGGCTATGGCAGAGGCCGCGGACGCAGCAGCAACAGGGGTCGCGGCCGAGGGAGGCGCCCTTCCCCGACTCCATCTGGTGGAAACAGCGCCGGTGGCAGCCAAGGTCACCCACAACGGCAACACCAGCAACAAAACCGGCACTCTCTGGAATGCCAAATATGTTTCAAGCACCATCCAGGAGGTGCTCGTGATTGTTGGCACAGGTATGATGAAGAGGAACAGGAGAAGGAAGGCGCCAACATGGTCACTGACTCCTACGGCGTCGACACGAACTGGTATGCAGACACCGGTGCTACACATCACATCACCGGCGAATTGGACAAGCTGACAATCAGGGACAAGTACCACAGACACGATCAAGTGCATACGTCAAGTGGTTCTGGTATGAATGTCACCCATATTGGTAGTTCAATTGTTAAAACCCCTAATAAAACCTTGCATCTCAACAAAATTCTTCGTGTGCCTCAAACTTCAAAGAATCTTCTCTCTGTTCATAGGTTTACTTTGGATAACTGTGTTCTCATTGAGTTTTACCCTTATTTCTTTTTTGTCAAGGACTTGGACACGAGGAGAATAATTCTTAGGGGCAAGTGCGTGGGAGGTCTCTACCCACTCATATCTTTGTCATCATCATCATGGAATAAACAAGCGTTCGCCGCCATCAAGCCTTCATCCTCAAAGTGGCATAGCAGATTAGGTCATCCTTCATTGGTCATTGTTAAACTTGTTCTTAGTCAAAATAAACTCCCCTACTTCAATGAGTCTAGTGTTGAGTCAGTTTGTGATCCATGTCAGCAGACTAAAAGTCATCCACTTCCATACCCTGTATCTACTAGTGTATCCACTGCCCCCCCTACAACTTGTATTCTCAGATGTTTGGGGGCCAACTCCTACTTCATTTGGTAGATACTCATACTATGTAAGCTTTATTGATGATTATAGTACGTTTACTTGGATATATCTTCTTAGGAAACGGTTTGAAGTGTTTCAAGTTTTCTCGAACTTTAAAAATCTTGTTGAAAGAAAACTGGACACTAAGATCATCGCCATGCAAACTGACTGGGGAGGTGAATACAAGAAGTTGAGTTCCTTTTTTCAGCAACTTGGGATCTCTCATCATGTCTCATGTCCCCATGCACACCAACAGAATGGTTCTGCAGAGAGGAAACATCGCCATGTTGTTGAAGTAGGTCTAGCTCTTCATGCAAATGCATCTATGCCACTAAAGTTTTGGGATGAAGCTTTCCTAACCGCAACATATCTCATTAACTTGCTTCCTAGCAAATTCATCAAGTTTGAAACACCTGTCACACGTCTTTTTTCCACTCTTCCAGATTACAAAACTCTTAGAGTATTTGGCTGTGCTTGTTGGCCCAATTTGAGACCATTTAATACTCGCAAGCTTGCCTTCCGTTCAAAAAGATGTGTCTTTCTTGGGTATAGTCCTATTCACAAGGGTGTCAAGTGCCTTGATGTCACCTCTGGTAGGGTCTACATATCATGAGATGTGGTATTTGGTGAATCTGTCTTTCCTTTTGAGTCACTTCATCCAAATGCTGGTGCCATTCTTAAAATGGAAATTCTTCTTCTTCCTTCCAATCTTCAGAATTTTGAGCAAGGGGGCGACAATTGTACTAACCAATGTGATAATTCAACCAGTACTACTGTTGCATCTATTCCTGTGCAAGCCCATGAAGCAATTGATGTTGAAAATGATCAAATTCCGGTGCAAAATGGCCCATTATTTCATGTACTAGAGGAAGAGGAAGAAGACGCAGGTAGAGGACACGAGGAGGATCTGCAGCAGCCTGCAACGCCAGCGCGCCAGACCTCGGGATCACCGTGGAGATCCACTCCAGATCGTGCGCGCGTTGCAAGCTAGTCGCGAACTGCCATGCCATCGAGTGGTGGGCCGGCTTCGCGTCCCACGCGCGGAAAGGCGACAGCAACTGCGCGCCGGTCGGACCAGCCAGGCGCGGGATCTGCCTCGGGGTCCCTACACATGCATGCATCAGGATCGACTGCGGCCGAGGATTCTGTGGCCGTTGATTCACTCAGTTCTAGCGCAGACACACAGCAGGCTACATGGTCAGGTTCTGGATCAATCGCGCAAAGCAAGTTTGTGGCATCATCTGGATCTTCTGTGGCAGCATCGCCTGGGTCATCCAGCAGTTTTCAACTCCAGTTCAACCTCAACCAGTGGCAGTTTCTCATGTTATGACTCGACTACAGAAAGGTATAAAAAATCCGAAGGTTTGAACTGATGGTACAGTACCATATGGCATGTTATGTGTTGCAGGTGAACCAACGAAAGTAGAAGATGCACTTGGAGATCTGAGGTGGAAAAAGGCCATGGATGAGGAATAAACAAAACATGGCACCTTGTACCTGAACAAAGAGGAAAAAATATCATTGACTGTAAGTGGGTGTACAGAATTAAAAAAAGGCCAGATGGCTCAATTGACAGGTATAAGGCACGTCTAGTTGCAAAAGGTTTTAAGCAACGATATGGATTAGATTATGAAGATACTTTTAGTCCTGTTGTTAGAGCTGCAACTATTAGACTTGTGCTATCCATTGTTGTGTCAAGAGGATGGAGCTTGAGATAGCTAGATGTTCATAACGCGTTTTTGCATGGTGTTCTGGAAGAGGAGGTTTATATGGGATAACCACCTGGGTATGTAGATAAGAAAACACCCCATTATGTGTGCAAGCTTGATAAGGCTCTCTATGGCCTAAAACAGGCACCAAGAGCTTGGTATTCAAGGTTGATCTCAGAACTGAGGTGTCTTGGATTTGTTGCTTCCAAGGCTGATACATCACTCTTTATTTATAACAAGGCAAACACAATCATATTTGTTTTGATATATGTGATATTATAGTTGCAAGTTCTTCACAGAGTGCTACTAATGCTCTTCTGCATGATTTGAGCTCAGAGTTTGCTTTGAAAGACCTTGGTGATCTACACTTCTTCCTAGGCATTGAAGTCAAGAAAACTCCGGATGGCATAGTATTGAATCAGGAGAAATATGCCACTGAGCTTCTGACTCGTATGAGGATGAAAGACTGTAAGCCTTCACCTACTCCATTGTCCTCTTCAGAAAAACTTTCAGCTTTTGAAGGAGAGCCACTTAAGGAAGAAGAGAGCACAAGATACAGAAGTGCTGTAGGGGCCTTGTAGTACTTGACGCTGACAAGACCAGATATATCATTTGCTGTTAACAAGGTTTGTCAGTATTTGCATGCACCTACTACTGCAAATTGGACTGCCGTGAAAAGAATTATAAGGTACATCAAACATACTGTAAGTCTGGGGTTACAGTTCAGACGTTCTAGCTCAACACTTATCAGTGCCTTCTCTGATGCTGACTGGACAGGATGCAGTGATGACAGGAGATCAACTAGAGGTTTTATAGTGTTCTTTGGATCTAACTTATTTCTTGGAGTGCTAGGAAACAGGCCACAGTGTCAAGATCGGTACTGAGACTGAGTACAAGTCATTAGCAAATGCAACGGCTGAGATCATTTGGATGGAATAACTGCTTAATGAGTTGGGTGTTAAACAATGTCGTACCTCATGCTTATGGTGTGATAATTTGGGAGCCACCTATCTCTCTGCTAATCTAGTGTTTCATGGTAGAACTAAACATATTGAAATTGATTTTCATTTTGTAAGAGAAAGAGTTGCAGAGAAGAAGCTTGATATTAGGATCATTCCATCAAAGGATCAAGTGGCAGATGGCTTCATCAAAGCACTATCAGTCAACCCGTTTGAAGAATTCAAGAGGAATGTTAACATAGGATAGTTGAGATTAAGGGAGGGTGTTAGACATAGAGATATATTTGCTTTTGTAATCTCAACCCAACTCTATCTCTACCTCTCCCGTATCTATTCCTTTCTCTCTTGTAACGTACCGAATCAGGAGTCCGGTACAATCTTGTAAGCCACGGCAAGGGGCTATTCCTGCCTCGTTCAATATATACCCACGCGGCTCCCTCACGAGGGAGTAGGAACGCTTCCATCGATTCTTAAGAGAGAGAGAGAGAGAGAGAGAGAGAGAGAGAGAGAGAGAGAGAGAGGTTTCGCCACTCGAAACTGTTTCCAAACTTGTTCTTCTGTTCGATGACTTTCATCACAAACTGAGCTATGTCAAAACACATGGGGGAACTACAATTTGCTGCATCAAATATTTATGGTTTTCAGAATGTGATAATACATGGATTCATCGGGAAGAACATAAATACTACTTCAATGTATATATGATGCATTACAACTATATAAGAATTGGGCTTGGATTCTCCTTATTCTTATCCACCTCGGCAATTTGGGATTACGATAAAATCACGGGGTTTTTGGAAAATAAAACAAAACAAGCCCAGTAAGAAAGAAACCATAAGAATTCTCGCGTATAAGACAATCAAGCACTTCCGTTGGCATGCCAACAATTAGACAGAACAATAAGTCCTCAACTTTTTACCCTCTACAAAATTAACGACGGAACGCGCGCATGCGTGTCTAGAAAGACAGGCAACACAAAAGAAATTCTTGGAAGAATCTACTAAGCTATAGTAATATTCAAACTGAATAAAGCTACCATCACATATTGATCAATCCAATAATTAATGGCATACAAACCTAGATACTGTAAGCTGTACGTACATCTCATAGGAATAGAAGCAGTCAAAAGTTAGATATATACCTATGAGGTGTCTACGTACGTAGCTTTTGCCCATGCACATGAGGCAAATCCGATTGATCTTCTACGGCATGTACCTATGTGGGTCAGAAAAGAAGATTGAAGACACCACTACCTGCTGATCGATGTCCGCCCTGAGAAACGTAGGCACCGGGTATCCGCTGTTCATCAGCGTCGTCTGTTGCGCTGTCCAGAACACTATCCTCCAGCGCCTAGCCGGCCGTGATGCATCCTGTTGATTAGCTTGAGTAACAAAACCTGCTCTAGAGCAGATAGACGGGAAGGATTATTTGTTTTGGCGGCGGCCGGCAGTGTGTTCGGAGCCACACGTTCAAGAACACATTGGGGAAAGAGAGTTTTTTTTAGGGTATGCCATTATGGCGGTTTATATTTCATGTGGAAACAAGCTTACATTGTATGAAAGAACATCAACTAGAAAGACCGGAGGCTCCGATTGCCAAACAATAGTACGGGAGCACTCTGATTTACTAGCTAAAGCATCTACCGCCATATTGGCCTCCCTAGGGCAATGATGAAAACTAATTGAAGTAAAGTTACGACAAAAAGGGAGCATTCCTCATAGAGCGCTGCCGCAGGTCGTAGAGAGTTTCCACCATTCTGCATCACTTCAATGATCTCCATACAATCTGCCTCAATAGTGCGCTTGTTGCAACCTGTGTCACTTGCCAAGATCAAGCCATCTCTAAGTCCCCGTGCTTCTGCTGATGCTGCGTCCTCGATGAACGGAATGTCTCTGCAAGACGCAGCAATGAAGATACCCTTTGCATCACAGAGGATAGCACCCGTACCTCCTGAGCCCTTCTCCAGATCGAAGGTTGCGTCTACATTGGGGAAAGAGAGTTAATTAGGGCTACACGAGCGGAGATGTTTTACACGATGGCATACACATGGGAAAATTTATTTTCGACGACTACTTTTTTTATTTGGGCGACTTTTCATTACATAGTGGCAATGGTTGATAATTTAGAGGATGGCATTAGTGGGTAATTTCTTCGGCATTAAAGTTGATCTAACGGTTGTGATATTTTGATGTGCAAAATTAAAGGTTAGATATTTCTAATTTTTGTGAGAATTTCTAGATTATTCTCTTTTTTCTCATTAGCCCATAAGCACTTTTTATATATAAATAGATAGATTCGGCCATACTGGGATGGTCCCATAGCACGCCTAAGTTGAATTACATTACTGAACATGTGAGTCTAATATGGGCCCTAGTACCACCTCTTTTGGTTACTGTCTCTTTTTTTCTAGCTCACTCTTATGTGTTTTAAGATTGCCAGCTTTATTAGCTTACGGCATTTGTTGTATTTCTGTTTGTGGTCGCACTTTCTTAGTGCTGGTCTTAGGTGTTGATTTTGCATTTGTAGTATTCGACCATCGAAGCAATTATTTTTGGGTTGGTTAGTAAAATGATTAATTTAAATTGTATATGGAAGATAACCCTTGAATATGTGTGGTGCCTTTTCTGGTTTAGATCAATACGATGATGATTCAGTCCACTGTCTTGTTGGCTGGCCTTTTGACTTTTAGCATGCCGTGAGGGGTATGGTTAGCACTTTCCAGAGCTCACTAACATAGTGGAAGACTCCAAAAATACAGCTTTCGTGGTAAGTTTGGTGGAAGCCCCACGATTGACTTGAGCATCGCCCACGGCAGCTTTTGTGGAAAGCTCATGGTTGACTTGACCAAAGTCCTTGGCCACTTAGTGGAACCCTCATGACTGACTTGGACACTAGGCGGAACGCATCATTGAAAGTCCTCCTTGGTGTGCTGGAGAGCTTGTAATCCCTGCCGACTAGCATGTAGTTTTCATGAAAATAGTGCCAGCCTTGTATTACACGGAGAGATAGTGGCACCAATCAGAATCCTGCTCGGAATGGGGCCACTGCTGTCCTAATCTGAATTTGATTGGTCCCAAATGAATCGTGGTGACAGTTCAGCTCAACAACATGTTCCAGCCTATATATATACATCCTCTTCTTCCTATTTCGAATAGCAGAGCAGAGCACATCCACACTCTTCTCCATGCATCCCCTCGACATATTATCCCTTGGGCTTCTCCTCTTGCCCACATCTTGCTGCTCCTCGTCTGCGCCTGCAAATGATACTCTCATGGTGGGCCAAGCGCTCACCGTCGGTGATAAGCTCGTCTCAAGAAACGGCAAGTTCGCGCTCGGCTTCTTCCAGCCAGCAGCAAGCACCATCAGTAAGTCGTCCAACAACAGCTGGTACCTTGGCATATGGTTCAATAAGATTCCAGTTTTCACTACGGTGTGGGTTGCTAATAGAGAGAGGCCCATCGCCCACCCCAACATTAACTCAACACAGCTCAAGATTTCAAGAGACGGCAGTCTTGTCATTGTCATAAAACATTCTAATGCCGGCACTGAATCCCTTGTTTGGTCCACTCACATGGACAATAGGACACAAAATAGCAGCATAAACACCACCACCACCACTAGTGCTGCCGTTCTCTTGAACACTGGAAACCTTGCTGTGAAAATCATAGATAGCCCATCGTCTGACCTACCGTTGTGGCAGAGCTTCAACTACCCAGCAGATGTTGTGCTTCCTGGCGCCAAGCTTGGCTGGAACAAGGTTACCGGTTTGAATCGCCATATCATCTCAAAGAAGAGCCTCATTGATCTGGGTCTTGGCTCATACAGCCTTGGACTAGACACAACCGGCCTCGCCATCCTCGAGCGTCGCAAAAACCCTGCTGTAGTGTTTTGGCATTGGGCATCTTCCAAAACATTGTCAATGAGTATTATCCCAGTGCTCAAGACGATTCTAGATATGGATCCACGGACCAGAGGCTTGATTAACCCAACATATGTTGACAATGACCAAGAGGAGTACTACATGTACACTTCGCCGGATGAATCACCGTCTTCCACGTTTGTCTCACTAGATATCTCTAGTCTGATAAAGGTGAATGTGTGGTCACAGTCCAACCAGTCTTGGCAAACCGTATATACCGAGCCTACTCATCCCTGCCTTCCGCCTGCTACTTGCGGACCTTTCACAGTCTGCAGTGGGAATCCACATCCATCCTGTGACTGCATGCCGAACTTCTCTCAGAAGTCACCACATGATTGGGAGTTTGAGGATCAAACAGGAGGATGCATCAGAAATACACCGTTACACTGTACTAGTGACAAAAACATCACAAGTTCAACGGACATGTTCCAGCCCATTTCTCGAGTTACATTGCCCTACAACCCACAAAGCATAGTTGCTGCCACTCAGAGCCAATGCGAAGAAGCTTGTCTCAGAACATGCTCTTGCACTGCTTATTCCTATAATGCTAGCAGATGCTCTGTATGGAATGGTGAATTGCTTAGTGTGAGTCTGGATGATGGCGTTGTTTACACTTCTAAAGATATTCTTTACCTCCGTCTTGCTGCCAAAGATTTCTTGCCAAGTTTGAGAAAAACCAAAAGAAAACCAAATGTTGGAATTGTTACTGCCGCAAGCATTACAGGTATTGGGTTACTCATGTTCTTCTTGTTGTTACTGATTTGGAGGATCAAATTCAAGTCATGTGGTTTCCTGCCAATATACTACGGCAATCAAGATAGTGCTGGTGGAATTATAGCCTTTAGATACACTGATTTAGTTCATGCTACTAAAAACTTCTCGGAAAAGCTAGGAGGAGGGGGTTTTGGTTCAGTATACAAGGGAGTGTTAAGTGACGCAAAGACTACTATAGCAGTGAAAAGGCTTGATGGTGCCCATCAAGGAGAGAAGCAGTTTAGGGCTGAGGTGAGCTCAGTTGGACTGATCCAACATATCAACTTAGTAAAATTGATTGGTTTCTGCTGCGAAGGTGATCATAGGTTACTTGTGTATGAACACATGTTAAATGGGTCTCTTGATGGTCATCTATTTAAGAGAAATGATGCCACTTCTGTCCTAAATTGGAACAATAGATATCAAATAGCCCTAGGAGTTGCCAAAGGATTGTCCTACTTACATCAGAGTTGTCACAAATGCATCATACATTGTGACATTAAGCCAGGAAACATACTATTGGACGCATCATTTGCTCCAAAAGTTGCAGACTTTGGGTTGGCGGCGTTTGTGGGAAGGGATTTTAGCCGAGTTTTGACTACGATCAGGGGCACTGCAGGTTATCTTGCCCCAGAGTGGCTTAGTGGAGTTGCAATCACACCAAAGATCGACGTTTACAGCTTCGGCATGGTAATGTTGGAAATCATATCGGGAAGGAGGAATTCCTCACTTGAAACATCATACTACACTAGAAGCAGCAGCAGTTACCACAATGTTGAATATTTTCCTGTGCAAGCCATCAGCAAGCTTCACGGTGGAGATGTAAAGAGTTTGGTGGATCCACAGTTACATGGCGACTTCAATTTGGAAGAGGCTGAAAGAGTTTGCAAAGTTGTGTGCTGGTGCATCCAAGATAATGAGTTTGATCGGCCGACTATGGGTGAAGTGGTCCGGGTTCTCGAGGGTCTGCAGAAGATTGATATGCCCCCCATGATAAGGCTACTTGCAGCTCTAACAGAACACTGATGCTGCAACTTCAGTGTAATAATAATAATTCACAGAGTAGTTCACTTTGTTTCAGCATTTTTTGTAAAGCTGTAATGTGGAGCAGAAGGAATAAAGAAAGGAGGAAACCTTGCAGTTGCAAATCATCTGCGATTTGCATTTTTTATGTTAAGCAAGCATTGTAGCAAAATATGGTCGTGCTAGAAATTTTCTGTTGATGTGTCACTTGTAAGCTGCTTATATTCCCAAATCATCCAAGTAAATAAGTTTTCACAACCACCAGGAACAAAAAGATGCATCTTCTCAGACAACTTATAAAGGAAATGGAACCGGTAGGAGTCCGCCTTTTCCTCTAGAGTTTCCTAGAGTCCACCTTTTCCTCCGGCGCCGCCGCCGGAGTCCACCCAACGAATCCACCGTTCCGATCAGTAATCGCGACCGGTAGCCGCTAGGGTTTGCTCTCGGGATCGTACCTGTGGGGCTGCATGGCGGAACCAGAAACCCAGGTGCTCGGGGGCGGTAAGAAGGCAGTTCATGGCGATCTAGGGTTTAGTGCGGAGGCGGGAGTTACAGGAGATCAGAGGTCAGAGTCTGGGGCGCCTCTGGGTGTTGATGGGGTTGAATCCATGGGGGCGAAGGGGGCTGTGGGCGAAGATGAAGATCAGATAGAAGACGCAGATCGGGATGAGGAGAATAATGGATGGGATCAATTCGGCCCAAATCCAGAGTTGGAGGACATGTTTGAAGGCCTGAAGCTTCATGGCGAGGAGGAGGAGGACCTCGATCTCTCAGGAGAGGTAGATGAGTTGATTAAGGATGTTCGTTGGCTGTGTTTGTTTCGGTGCATACCATGAGGCCGTTTAGATATGCGGCGGTGCTGAATTCAATGCGCAATGGATGGGCGTGTGCCCAAGGTGTTACCTTCAACATCAAAGGGCCGAACCTGTTCTTGGCTCAGTGTCATTGTTTGGGCGATTGGAAACGTGTAATGGATGGAGGACCATGGCAATTACGAAAGGATTCAGTGGTCATTGTGGAGTATGATGGGTTCACCAACGTCTCTGAATATGCGTTGGATATGTATCCTTTGTGGGCAAGGATCAAAGGCTTGCCGGATGGACTCACAAGGAAGAAGGAATTGACGGATAAGGTAGCAAAGAAGGTTGGTGAGCCGCCGTTTACAGTGGTAGTTAATGAGGGGAGGATTAACCCTGCTAGCCACTTAAGGGTTAGGGTCTTTGTGAATGTTCAGAAGCCATTGGTGAGATTTGTTAGTATCACACTGAAGGAGATGAAACGGTACCCTGTTACGTATGAGAAGTTGCCGGACTTCTGTTTTTTCTGTGGCTGCATGGGACATGTGGTTGAGGAGTGTGGGGACGGCGTTCATGATCCCGGCGATTGTGGATGGGGGGATTGGCTGCATTGGAGTAGTGAGCCGGGCATGTCGGGAGGGGGTGTAGGAAGAGGTAGAGGAGGGAGGGCTGCAGGCCAAGGAGGAGGGGAGGGTGGAGCTTGGAGGGCTGGTAGAGGTGGAGGTAGAGGAGCAGGAGGTTCAGGTGGAAGAGGTGGATCGGAGGGAGCTCATGCAAATACTGTTGCTGTTGATACTCGGTTGGCAGAGGGTGGTGCACACAACATGTCTGGTGCCCCCAATTTGGGTGATGATGAATTGCGGACGGCCCGTAAAAGGCTTATGGGGGCGGATGGTGCTGTTATGGTTCGCGGGCAACCAGTGCCAAATTTGATGGGCAAAGTCCCGAATACAGTCCTGATGCTAGAGGGAGGGGGTGGTTCAGGGGTGAATGTGGCTTCTTCATCCACACCAGGCAAGGTGCCGATCGTGAAGAGAAGGAAGCAAGGGGAAGAAGGGAATGTTGGTGACACAAACATGACTGATGAGGCGGCCTCCTTCGTGGGGGACCGCCGGGCCCAATGAATCTCTTAAGTTGGAACTGCCGGGGAGGGGGGAATTCCCGGACAGTTTGTGAGCTGACGACCTTATGTAGGTCACATTCCCCCATGTTTGTGTTCTTGTGTGAAACGAGATAGAAGGAAGCGAAGATGAAGAGGTTGAGAGGTCGGTTGGGCCTGAAGGGTTTTTGTGGTGTTGATAGTTCTGGCATGAGTGGTGGCTTGGCAGTATATTGGCATGAGAATTGTGTGGTTGAAGTGCTTGACAAAGACGATCGTTATATCTATGCTCTAGTTCGGGTGCAGGAAGGGGCGGATCAGTGGAGAATTACGTTTGTATATGGAGAACCGCGGGTAGAGAATCGGCATCTCATGTGGGCAAAATTACAGAATTTGAAATCTGTCAATGATCTCCCGTGGTTGGTTATTGGGGATTTTAACGAAGCAATGTGGGATTTTGAACACTTTTCAGCTACACCAAGGCCGGAGCCACAGATGATTGCATTTAGGGATGCGCTTGAAGTTTGTGGCTTGGTTGATCTGGGTTTTTCGGGGGTCCCTTTCACCTATGACAATAAAAGAAACGGCGTGAACAATGTCAGGGTGAGGCTTGATAGGGCCGTTGCAACAAATGAGTGGAGGAATCTGTTTGCTTTTGCCTCTGTACATCATATTCTTAGTCCTTGTTCGGACCATGTGGCAGTTCTGCTCAAAGGCGAGGCGGATTCAGGTCCGGTTGGGCCGAAACAGTGCCGGTACGAGATTTTCTGGGAGCGGGACTCCACGTTGCCGGAGGTCATCAAGAATGCATGGGAGTCGGTTGGAAATGTCCAAACTTTGGAGCAGCTGCGAGAGGCGCTAACCAAGACGATGGTGTCGCTTGGGTCTTGGTGCAGAAAGTTCGGGAATGTAACAAAGGAGTTAGCTAAATCCCGTTCACAGCTTGAAGATCTCATGCATATGAAAGCTTATAGACAAGAAATAAGGAAAGTGACAGACAGGATGAATGATCTTTTGTACCAAGAGGAGATGATTTGGCTCCAAAGATCGAGAATTTCATGGCTTAAGGAGGGCGACCGCAACACAAATTTTTTTCACAGCAAGGCAGTGTGGAGGGCTCGAAAAAACAAAATCAAGCAGTTAACAGATAGTATTGGGGTGGTCCATTCAGATTTGGCATCTATGGGTAAGTTAGCGAACGAGTATTTTCGTGATATCTTCACAGCAGATGTTAACCTTGATGCAGGCCATGTGGTTGATCTCTTCGAAACAATGGTCACGGAGGAGGATAATAATAAGTTGTGTGCCCCGTTCAGTGATAAGGAAATCTCTGACGCACTCTTTCAGATTGGGCCACTTAAGGCGCCGGGGCCTGATGGCTTTCCAGCCAGATTCTTCCAGAAGAATTGGGCGACTCTCAAGGACAGTGTTATTGCGGCTGTTAAGGACTTCTTCGGGACGGGGGTGATGCCAGAGGGAGTTAATTCCACGACAATTGTCCTCATTCCGAAAGTTGCTAATCCTACAAAGTTGACTGAGTATAGGCCAATTAGCCTGTGCAATGTGATTTACAAGGTCATATCTAAGTGTTTGGTTAATAGGCTCCGTCCTCTCTTGGACAACCTAATCTCAGATGAGCAGAGTGCGTTCATTCCGGGTAGGATGATTACTAATAATGCACTAATTGCCTTTGAGTGCTTACACTACATCAAACAGGAAAAGGACCCCACAAAAAGCTTTTGTGCATATAAGCTTGATCTCTCCAAAGCATATGACAGGGTGGACTGGGGTTTCTTGAGGCAAGTGATGCAAAAGTTGGGGTTCTCTCAGCGATGGATAGACTGGATTATGACCTGTGTCACATCGGTGAGATATTCTGTCAAATTAAATGGAACTCTCTTGGATTCATTTGCACCGACACGTGGGCTTCGGCAAGGTGATCCTCTTTCACCATTCTTATTCCTGTTTGTGGCGGATGGTCTTTCGGCGATCCTAAGAAAAATGGTGGCTTCTGGTCATATTACTCCGGTGAGAGTATGCAGGCGAGCACCGGGCATATCACACTTATTATTTGCTGACGATAC
Source organism: Triticum timopheevii (assembly GCA_963921465.1). Lineage (NCBI taxonomy): Eukaryota > Viridiplantae > Streptophyta > Magnoliopsida > Poales > Poaceae > Triticum > Triticum timopheevii. The sequence continues at coordinate 10,708,209 of OY997271.1, forward strand.
AATGTTGTTTTTTGAGGCAACCAGAGGTCAGGCAGAGCGCGTCAAGGATGCTCTAGACTTGTATGGTGCGGCCACAGGGCAAAGTCTCAACTATGAAAAATGTTCCATGTTCTTCGGTGCTTCCTGTCCAAACACAATTCAAGATGAGGTTCGGCAGGTGCTGCGTGTGCAAAGTCTGGTTTTTGAGGAGAAGTATTTGGGCCTACCTACCCCTGAGGGTCGCATGTCTAAGGGGAAGTTCCAAAACCTTCAAACAAGCTTGACAAAACGCCTTATTCAGTGGGGAGATGGTCAACTTGCCCAGCCCGGAAGGGAGGTGTTAGTGAAAGCTTTTGCACAGGCGTTGCCAACCTATATCATGGGGGTTTTCAAATTGCCATTTTCAGTTTGCGATGACCTTACAAGAATGGTTAGAAATTTTTATTGGGGCTCAGCTAAAGGGAAGAGAAAGGTCCATTGGAGGGGGTGGGATCATCTCATGCAGCCAAAGGAAAGAGGCGGTGCAGGCTTCCGAGACTTTCGGTTGTTTAACCAGGCGCTTTTGGCTCGGCAGGCGTGGAGATTGATCTCTAGGTCGGACAGTTTATGTGCACATGTTCTGAAAGCAAGATACTATCCGGAGGGCAAGCTTGAGGATACAGTTTTTACCGGGAATGCATCTTCTTCTTGGAAAGCAATAAGCCACGGGTTAGATTTGCTAAAGAAGGATTTGATTTGGCGTGTGGGCAATGGCAGGAGCATACGAGTTTGGCGTGACAACTGGATCCCGAGGCCTTTCTCATATAAACCCTTCTCATTGCAAGGCAGATGCTGTGTACGCTATGTCTCTGAATTCCTGAATGAGAATGGATCCTGGAAGGGGCAGCTACTGTTGGAGTACTTCCTTGCCGCGGACGTTGATGAAATACTTAAGATTAGAGCTTCTCCGAGGCAGGACGAAGATGTTATTGCATGGGGACCCAATAAGCTGGGAGTGTTTACTGTAAAAAGTGCTTATATGCTCGCGTTTGATGAAGCACATAGAGAGAGGGCGTCCTCATCTAGCTCTTCTCCAGATGGGAGTAGAGCCTGCTGGTCGTACATATGGAAAAGTATGGCGCCTCCTACTGTCAAGAACTTTGCTTGGCGAGTAGCGACTGATGGGCTTCCCACTTGGCGGAACAAGCATAAAATTGGACTAGAAGTGTCCAGCACCTGTCCTGTTTGTGGGGTCGAAGAGGAAGATAATTACCACCCCTTTGTGCGCTGCCAGTTTGGGAGAGACTTGTATCTAGAGATGGCGAAGGTATGGAGGTTACCCAGTATTGATAAACTGATAAACAAAGGGAAGGAGTGGCTGCTAATTGCCCTATCACCATTATCTGAAATTGAGCGGAGCATGATGCTTATGACCTTTTGGCGGAGTTGGTTTGCCCGGAATGAGATAACACATCAAAAACCAGCCCCACCACTGGAAGTTTCCGTCCGTTTCCTGCAAAGCTACCTGGAGTCATTGGTGGCGATCAAACTGAATTCCAACATGGACCCGATGAAGGGCAAGTCCGTGGTGGTCTTGGATCCGTTGCCTCCTTCGGGCAGAGCTGTACTCCCGGAGGTCAGATGGTCTAGACCAAGCAGGGATTGTGTTAAGCTAAATACTGATGGGTCCTACGTCTCTTCTGGAGCAGCGGGAGCTGGAATGATCCTCCGGGATACTAATGGCGACATTATATTCTCAGCATGCAGAGTTTTATTTTCTTGCAGAGATGCTCTGGAAGCGGAGTTATGTGCTTGCATGGAGGGGCTTTCGATATCTATTCAGAGGTCAAATCTTCCTATTGTTGTTGAGATGGATTCTTCGGAGGCAGTGTCCATGATCACTGGTGCTGGGAAGGATCGTTCCGTTTATGCCTCTCTTATTAATGAGATAAGGTATCTTGTTAGTCTTCGAGATACTTGTATTACTTACGTTTCGCGAGAACAAAATAAAGCTAGTGATTGCCTAGCTGCCTTTGGGAGAGTGAAGAGTAGAACTATGACCTGGATTGGGTCAGGTCCTCCGGAGGTGGTAGAGATTGCTAAAGATGATTGTAAAGACTTGATTATTGAGTAATACAAGTATTTTCCCCGCAAAAAAAAACTTATAAAGAAATGATGCACTACATTCTGAGGTAAATTTCATTTCCTTTTTGTATCAATAAGATAACATGTTACGTATTACTTTTCTTCAGGTCTTGTTACTGCTTCGATTCATCTTAAGTTCTTAACATTGCCTCCCAGAACCAAGCCGCCCCTGAACCTGCAGTCCATTGCCCGGTCGAATTCGCCACTTGCGATTGGAGAGCTGAACGGACAGTAGTCTGGGATCTTGCTCCATTTGCTGCTGCTTATACATAGTCTAAGGATGGTTTCCCTGAACTCTCCTTCGAAACTGTCCATCTTAAACGATTTGCCAATGAACACGGTCCATTTTGCCAGCTTCGAGATACCACCATGACTGCTTGCGACATGCCAGCAACAGTTCTCGAGTGTCTGTTTGTTGCAGGGAAAGAAAGAAAAAGGGAGCATGTCAAACATGTCACTGAAATGCCAGAATGCTCAAACTTAAACACCCTTGAAGCTGTGCAAAAGTATATCTGCCTAGTTGCAACTATAGCGTTTTCTGTGATAGCATGGACTGTGGCTGAAGTGGAAAACAATTATCTGCAACGATGGGTGAAGTGGTTCGGGTTCTCTAAGTGAAGTGAAAAAGAATGAGTTTGATCTGCTGACGATGAGTGAAGTGGTTTGGGTTCTCGCTGGTTCTCTGATGCCAAGACTACTCGCCGCCCTAAGAGAATCATAACTCATTATGCACTTCAAGTCAATATTAAATTAGGGTAAATATATAAAAATGAAATTTGAAATACCTCAAAAATAAATACTTGGCAAAGGCGGTCAGTACAACAAAATAAAAGGATTATCGCTATTAGTGAGCAAAGTCAATCAACTAAACGCATGAACCTTGTAATCTTCAAGAGAAGAGCGACATCTTTCTCCCTTTTATTGCACTTGATTCTCTTGCAGAAATAAATGCAATTAGTTAGGGACATGCTATTTTTTTAGGTAAATGTCATCATGACTAGCTATATTAACTCAAATGATGGTGAGTGTGAGAGGAGGGAGAAGAATGTGGCCACAGTGAGAGTGCGGCGGAGGTAGGTAGAGTAGAGATCGCCGACATAGGCTTTGGTAGAGGAGATGGAGTACCATCGCCGGATGGTCCCCGGATAATCAACTATGTGCCTCGGATTATACAAACATTCCAAATATGTGATGAATATTTTTTAATAAGTGATGATTATTATTTAAATATGTGACACTCATATTACGAATATGCGATGAACCTTTCTTTTTTCAAATTGGCACATATTTTAAATACAAGAGCACATATTTTACATACAGCGTTAACTTCTTTAAAACATGATGAACATTTTTAAATGCGTGCCCTTATTACATACATGATTGAATTTTTTTTTCAATCACACAATGATCATTATTTTTCAAATATGCTGTGAAATGTTTATAGTAGGTGGTCAATATTATCTAAAATATGTGATACCGAATTATAAAATAGTGAGTTACACTTTTCTATGTACGTGACTAAGATTTTCTAAATACGAGCTGCACATGATCTAAAATACGCAATGAACATGTGAACGGTTTCCATTTTAAAATCTGCTATACAAAAGTTAATGGAGATCTAATGTGGCGGTGTGGGACAGTCATACCGCTTTAGGCTATGAATTGAAACTCATGAAGCAATGTGATGAAAGCCGGTAAGGGCAGCCCGACTGATATGCAAGATAGAGTAAAAACATTTCCTATATGGGCCGCGGGGTGAGCGTTACCCCTCCTATCCCGTGCCCTAGGCGAGGAATAGGAGGTCTCCTTGTCCCACCACTCCGCCATCGCCTCCCAGCCTCGCCGCGGCGGCGGCAGGACAAGAGTGTACCAGCGAGCGATGTTCTGTCTGCAGGCGAGCGTCGTGTGTGGCTCATAGAACACTAGTGCGTAATTAGTTGAACCACATCAGACTAGTTACTTCAGGCTACTCCACAAGTCTGAATCTTGGCCAACTAGTTGGATTCTGAAGAATGTTACTGTATTTCTTTCTCTAGTTGACATGTGCTGTTGGTACAAAGTTCCAAAATGAAGCTCTCTTTTCCATTAGCATATTATTCGCAATTGTAGCATTCGGCCATTGAAGCAAATATTTGTGGGTGGGAATAGGTCAATGCCATGATCATTCAGGCCACTTCCTTGTTGACTGACCTTTTGGCAGTTAGCACTCCCCCATGAGGAAAGATTTGTGGGTTAGCACTCCCCAGGGTTCACTGTCAGAATGCAACATTCTAAAAATACAACATTCTATTTGTGTTATACTAGGAAGTATTAGACGTGTTATGTTAGGTCTACATGGTGATCAGCATGGCCGTGTAATTAGGTAAGATAAGTACGTCAGAGTCCTAGTATTAGATGGATTAGGCTAGCTAGTTCGTGTACTAGTAGGAGTCCGGTTTAGGACTTGTACGCGTCCACACGTTTAGAAGTCTTGTATACGTCTAGGTTTGGGTTTGTCCTTGGTCCTGCGTGTATATATATACAGGCATGGCTAGCTATTGTAAGTCGTGAGTCAAAAAGAAGAAAATAAAAGAGGGAAAAAGAAGGGCACGATCCTGAGGGCAAATATCTAACAATTGGTATCTAGAGCAAGGTTCGAGTGAAGCTGCGTTTGCCCCGGGGTGGCGATCTACTAGCGCCTCGGGGCGGGCAATATAGTCGCTGGATGGAGCGACAGACGAGGAGGATCAGGCGATCGTCGTTAATTGGAGCGACAAGGAGGGAGACAGCAGGTTGTCGTCAGAAAGAAGGTGGAAGGAGATCGTTGATGGGAGAGATGGTGCCGAGGTGCGGCGCTGGAGCTCATCAAGATCGTCATCCAGGCGAGTCGGATGAGTCAATGTTTTGTGCATGTTTGCACGATCAGTCGTCGTTGCGTCTGTGAGTCGTCATCGTGTCCAAGTGCTCGTCTCAGTATGGACTCGTTGGAGTGGAAGCGATGTGCACGGTGTTCCGTGAGTCATGTCCATGTCCTCGTGGAGCGTTCTGGTTGCGGTCAGTGTGAATTTGGTGTGATGCCGAAGGAGGACGGTGGTAGACATAACCATCGTAGAGCGAGGAGGTGTGCGAGCAATGGAGAGTGAATCTATTGCAGGCAAGTACAAGGAGTATGGTGCGGACCGAGTGCAAGGCAGTGGCCAAGCAACGGCGGTGGCACAACATTGTAGAGCAAGGAGGTTCTGCATGTTTCCAGGCAGGTCATACTCAGTGTACGGATATGATAGTTGAAGATCAAGCTCGGCGTGTAGTGGGACAATGACCAGTTAAGTTGTACGACGTGGAGACTGATGATACTTCCAGTTTGCACGTTGCACGCATAGATGCCACCGTGTGAGCTGGTAGTCCAGATCATGCGTTGAAGTTTGGATCAACAAGATGCGGATCTTCAGCGAGTCAAGACCAGAGGAAGCACAAGGAGATGGCATGTCAAGATTAGGGGGAGATTGTTAGCATAATCTTGAATAGTGTCAAGTCCAAATAGTATTTGTGTTATACTAGGAAGTATTAGACGTGTTATGTTAGGTCTACATGGTGATCAGCATGGCCGTGTAATTAGGTAAGATACAGTACGTCAGAGTCCTAGTATTAGATGGATTAGGCAAGCTAGTTCGTGTACTAGCAGGAGTCCGGTTTAGGACTTGTACGTGTCCACACGTTTAGCAATTTTGTATACGTCTACATTTGGGTTAGTCCTTGGTCCTGCGTGTATATATGTACAGGCAGGGCTAGCTATTGTAAGTAGTGAGTCAAAAAAGAAGAAAATAAAAGAGGGAAAAAGAAAGGCACGATACGGACCCTTGGCTATCAGTTTTTGTTTGCGCGTGTTCATCGTGAGGGCAAATATCTAACACCCAAATGGATCGTAGTGACAACTAGCTTAGCCCGCGCGGCGGCACGCCGCGCCCGTCGGTAAATCGAAACTATGTAGACCGTAGTTGAAGCGATGGATTTATAAATATTGTGAGTTAAACAGAATATACATGGTAGCTTTATGTGTATCTTTTACTATTATGAAAAGAAGAGCATATGAAATATATGTGAAAGTTCAAGATGTCAAAGAAATACATTTATTACAACTATGCATGATACATGATGATAAACATGACGATAAAAGCTGGTACATCTCTGAATGTACTTATCAAAACCTATAGAGTCCACCCTACATAGTGGGCTGTATAGGGAGTGGGTATAGGGTGATATGACCGTACTTCAATAAAATATCGCAACTGATTTTCCGTGAATTAGATCATCCTCAAATAACCCCCCGTAGGATTAGTGTCCTAATAAAGTGATACAGAGCTTTTTCAAATTCTTGGACACGCCCGACAAGAGGTTTTTGCTCATGTGTATGTGATAATTGGATCTACGCTGGGGGTACATATAAAGTGCCAGCACATCGAAAAATTGTTGCATATTTTTGCTAAAATCATTGTATGCCTTGTGAATTCATTCTGCTGAGTAGTTACTTGCTGATGGGCCATGTTAAATTGCCATTGCTTGGTTTGTGCCTTCTCTTGTGCCATAAATAGTCATTTTTTTGTGACTTCAAGTTCGTAGTAGTTATAGTCATTGATGGAATGTTGTAATTTGCACAGACTAAAGCTGCGACAATTAGAATGGACCGGGGGGGGGGGGGGGGGGGTCTTTGTATCAGGATATTGTTTCATTCTATGCTGATAAGTTATGGTGCTACTTCTCCCTGATTTCTTCATTGTGTATTCATGTTTTCAACTCGCAGGTGCAGAATCACAGAAAATGGTAAGCTTTGTTGTTGCCGATGTAGACCATAAGTTTGCCAATGTAGACTGTAAAGCATTAAGTATAGTACCTGCATGCCTATTCATGTATATAGTGTGGATTTGTGTGAATTCCCCAGTGGTGAAATAATAACTTGTGGGCCCATATCTATTTTGCCGATACATGGTGTTTATAGGTGGTGTCTTTATTGTATGCAGTAAATTTTAAATTAAAGGTACAGTACTATGTGGATTAAGTTGTATTCTAAAAAAAGAAAATAATATGCATAGAAGAAATTGAAAGGTGAATTGGAAAACATGATTTTATTCATAACATGGTTGATATATTTTACTAAATAGGAAGTACACATTGGCATTCTTACACTAAGATCAAACACAATAGAGCCGTTCATAGCTTATATCATTCTAGTGCGACCTCCCGGGGGACTGGTGTATGCAATGAAGTGGTATAGAGCTTTTGCAAATTCTTCCATATGATCTTGTTGTGGCTTATCACCGTTTCATGAGATTACTGAATCTTCAATATTTGGGCGGCGAGGATACATATGCAATAGTATGATGCCTAAAAAGTTATTGCATATCTTTGCCAAGACCTTGGTCTGTCTTGCGAGCTCATTTTTTTGAGTGTTTATTTGCTAGTTGTTGCTGCTCCAAACAATACAAACTGGTTTCTATGGAAACTTGAAGTATGATGTATCAACCTTAGGGTGCATGATGATTAAATTTGCTGATTTATGTTGAGGTTTCATTGTAAGACATGGCAGCCTGTGATGCCGATGATTTATGTTGAGGTTCCATGTGTTGTAGACTCATGTATTAACTCTTTGTTTGTTTTATTGGTTGCTAGGTTGGCCAACATTTCTTTTTGTTGAACTGTTGAAGAACCATGGATATATAATTGGATTGGTCGGTCATAAGGAAGCCCAACTTCGTTTTTATATATTTACATGTAGTTGTGTATATTTAGCTTGAACATGTACTTGTTTACTTTTGTTTTAATAGAAACTTCCTATTCTATAGCTCTACTTAGGAGTTCATTTATATGATAAGATACATGCTACCTTGTACCAAACTGATAAGAGACATGAGTTTGACGAATTGGAAATGGCGTAATGGCTTGTTGCATTTGATTAAGGGTTTAGTTAGTAAGATTAAGTTCGAATAAAACATGCCTTCCGAAATTTCTCCTCACATAATGAAATCTAGTCGATAGAAGCTGCATCGTGAAGCAACTCTTGATCACTATACTATGTTATCCTTGTTACCAGTTTTGTTCTCTTTTCTCATTTCTGCATTCCAGCATTTTCGTGAACATGGCATACTGTGTCTGACTGGACAGTGATGGACACCATAATACCAAAAGAGCCCTAAGAATATCTCTCTATCATCGACGGAGTAAATTCCAGTATTGAGATATCAAGTCCCTTGTCATACATTTCCGATGCACCAAGAAGTTGTCGTTATGGTTACCATGTTATGGGTAATGTTTGACAAACCCCGAAGCACACCATCCAGTATGAAGGTGCTCGATACTATCATGGTCTAAGAGAAGGTTAATTTAATTGTTTCTAATAGGATCATCCTTTGGTACAATATATTTTATCGGAGAATAAGTGGCTCAAACTCATCTAGAGAGAAGACCATCATTATCAACTATCTGTTTCCATCCAACACTTACATAATTTTCAATTTATTTTCTTCCCACAGGGAGCTTTCTCGGTAACAACCAGTATTACCACAAAAGTTACACTAATTCCTGAAAACAACATGTATTAACAGCAAGAATTTAGCTAAAACAAAGCCGGAAATGCCGTGCCTCTAGCAATTAGCATGATGCATACAGGGCCACGGCACGACGCGCTGAACGTGGCAGTCTTTCTTCTTTCTTGCTGCCTGCTGATGCAACTGCAAGGAAGCACGTTGAAGGCGGAGATTTTTATGGCGAAACAACAGGGGATCAGGAGAGAAATAGAGAGGTAGCACACCCGAAAGAACTGTCAAAAGGGCAGGGCTCCCGCCGTCCCGCAGCTAGCAGAGAAGAGGCGGAGGTGGAGATGGCTTGCTACGCAAGATGCATGTGAGAGATGAACGCCTTCATTAAAAATACAGAAGCGGCATATATATGACTTATAGGAATATGTATGTAAGGTATTTTATATATATAAAAAAACAGGGATGTACGAACGTGATCTAAATTAATTAATCACTGCTTCGCTCAGAAGTGTTCAAATTGTTCATACAAACTTATCATCAAAATTACTACGAAACAAAAGGAGATCGTTGCCCAACAAATGAACAAAGAATTTTCAGTAAAACCGAGTTGATGCTGCATAGTGACCTTGAAGTTTATGTACAAATGACACTTGACAGCCAATACTATTTTTTGTCGGATCATGCAACCAATTTGTAGACACAAGTACTCTGCACGCACAACCTGTATGTTGTTCAGTATTCTTCAAATTGTAAAAGTGAAACCCTATCAGTCCTGGACCTAAGCCTGACATGAAACCTATATTTCCCATGGAGGAGAGAAATACAAACAAAATACACTGAGCATGCAAGTGGACCTAGCCACGTATACTGGTTTTCATATCCTAAAATTGTAACTTAATTCCATGTCATAGAAACTCCCAAGCTAAAGAAAGCACTCCAAGGACCACAACAGCAAAAGCATAGCAAACCCAACCTGCTATGTTAACTTTTACCGTTTCTGTCTTTCTTTATGAATATAAATAACCTGCTATGTATGGCTATCTGTATGACCTTGATAAAAAATACCAAAATAATAAATTTGGAAAAAGGCGAACAAACGGTTGCAGGAAGCAAACTGTTACACAAAGATGAAAATGTGTACCCCTAGCAAATTCGGAAATCAAGATTCCGAAGGTAGATCTAATAAATTCAGGTTTAATTTCTTCAAATTAGATACTTCATGCTTGGGACCCTGTACTACTATGCAGCGAGAGTGCACATGCACTGTTCAGAATTTCAGAGATGTTACCAACCCCATCAGATCTAATGCAATTTGTCAAGGGCAGATGGCAACAACACTGGTGTTTTGCTGTAGGGACTGGCCTATCTATGGAAGAACAAATTATCCAACCTCAAACAATTCACATCATCCCAATTCTGCACAAATGTAAGAATAAATTCCTTGGTATGAAATTGGAATTTTTCATTGATTCATCACTGTTGGAATTAACCACGTTGTCCAGTCCGGCTCGGACTTGAACTGTCACCACGTAGCCGTGTAGGTATAGGATTAGTAGTAACCTAGGTTAGCTACTATATATATGTACAGGTACCCCTGTAATCGATAACCCAGATTAAAGAAATAAAGTATTAGGTGCGACACGCACCTATTGCTATCCATCAGCGTCCAAGTGTTTTCGCGTGCGTGTAGTTTCGCCGAGTTGTGCTAATCCCGTCTGTTAAGCTAGCTAGCTAGGCTCTGCCAAATCCATCCAGCAGCTAGCTAGGCTGCTTCGTTCGGTACGTGTTCCTCTTGCTGTTTGCGTCTACGTACGGCGAGTCTCCGCTCAACCGGCCGGAAAGTAATCGGCCGCGGTAGCTTGTACGCGCACGTCGTCGGAAAGTACTCGACGGTTGCGTCGTCAAGGTTGGGACTGTGCCAACAATCACTACAATTCTGGATTTTTATACAATACAAACTTGGACCAAAAATTCCTGAAGAAAGAGCCGTCATCGTGAAACTTCAGAGAAATACAGGATAATTCAGCAAAAAGGCTTGGGAAGCTCACCGTGATGGTGCTCGTCGTCATGCTCAGCGGAAGTAAGATACAGGATAATGTAACAATATGAACGTAGTCCATCATTGCAGTTGTAAGCCCAAAATTCAGACAAATACAGGACAAAATGCAGAAGAAAAAAGAAACTACTGAGAAGCTCACCGCGGAGGAGCCTGCCACTGAGTGGATATAGCGCCAAGGTGACCTGCCACCGTGGTCATGGCATGTTGGTCGTGACCCGTCATGGCCGTAAGTCGTGGTGATGCCCATCGTAGAGATGGAGTGGAGGCTCGGCGCCTCCCGAACCAGATCAACGCACGACAGAGTAGGAGACGTGCATAAGAGATGGCGCGTACTCGGAGATGTATAGCCGAGGGATTCCTTGTGCGTGCAAGCAAGATGGCCGGCCGCTCCGCCAGGATGAGGAAAGTGGGGGCCCGCCGAGGATGGCCATGCCCACGGCGCCGTTGCCGTGGCCGGTCGGGAGGTAGAACACAATCGTGTTACCGACGCCCTGTTTGCCCGCGACCTAACGCGATGAACGCGTTGCCTGAGTCCGCGAGCACCACCCAGGATGTCCAGACCGCACCAAAACGTCGCAGCTCGGCTCGTCGCTGCGTCGATCCATTTTGTCCCGGAATAGCCCTGCACGTTTCAGCGGATCGGCAGCGTTCGCAGTCACGCACCTGGCCAAGAGAGCAAGCTGGAAGCCACCGTCAGGTGCTCTGCTCACCGCCCTGGAGCTTACACGGAGGTAAGCTGGGCCGAAGCGGCAGTGACCTACGACGATGACGTGGGACTGAAGGCTTCGATGGCCTGAACTTTGCGGCCGCCGCCCGGCGGTACTCGTCACTCCCGACTCCCGAGCAACTTCCGGGGTGGCTGTAGCGATTCCGGTGGCCGCCGCCCCAGAGTACTCGTCGCTCCCGGTCAACTTCTCGGTGCCTAGCCTGTGGCGGAAGTCGCACGCGTTGCACGACCACGACGTGCCCGGCGGCTGCGGCGTGTCCATTGCACGGCGCGGGATCGAGGATGGAGAGAGTGAGGCGGGCCTGGATGTTGTAGATGAGCCTGTAGCTCATGCGCGCGTACTCACCTCCTCCCACGCGCGCTCGCCATGGCTGCCGCCGGCGCGGTCCTATACTGGAGCAGCCGGCCGGACCGACGGGGCAAGGGCATAGGAAACGACGGCGGGATGGTGCGCCACCGCAGCCTGCGGAAGGAAGACGGGGCTCCGTCGACTCATGAGTCACGGACCGGCGGAGAGCGCGAGGATGAATGCAGTGAGACCTGAATGTGAAGGAGAGAATTTATATGAGCATACAGGGGCGAGGCGGTGTATCTGTGTTCCAGAAAACACGGCAGAAGCGGCGCTCGTAAACTCCAGAACATGCACACGCGCCAACCACCCACGGCCACGCGAAGCCAAACGCTGACGCGTCAACATCAGCAGCAGACACCACCGAAGGGCCCACGTTGGACGCACGCAGGCCGGAAGATCTCCAGAAACGGCCACTCAATTCCCAATCCCTTCGCACGCGAAGAGAACCAGTCAACCCGCACACTACACGACATGAAGACAAATCGAATGTCCCAGATCAACAAATAATTGCTAGATGCACCCAAGAAACTACCCAGCCACTTCCCCCACTAATTAACGTGTCTCATCCTGATTGGTCCGATTTTTACTGATTGGAAAAAGTCAAAAAAAGCAGAAAAAAGAAATCTGGTTAGGTTTAGTATATTTAGAATTACGCGTGAGACAGTCAGCTCAACATATTATTGCTTCCTTCTTCAGTCTGTACATATATACACGCGCTTCTTCCTTCTTCGAGTAGCAGAGCAGAGCAGAGCACATTCATACTCTTCCCCATGCCTCTCCTCTAGATATAAGTTCTTGTGCTTGTCTCGCACACTCCTCGCTGCTGCTCTTCTGCACCTGCAAGCGATACCCTCACTGAAGGCCAAGTGCTTGCCGTCGGCGACAAGCTCGTCTCGAGGAACGGCAAGTTCGCGCTCGGCTTCTTCCAGCATGCAACGAGCACCATCAGTTAAGTCCCAGAACGCCACCAGCTCCAGCTCCAGCTGGTACCTTTGCATATGGTTCAATAAGATCCCAGTTTTTACTGTCGTGTGGGTTGCTAATAGGGAGGAGCCCATCCCCCATCCCAACATCAACTCAACAAAGCTCAAGTTCTCAAGTGACGGCAATCTTGTTATCCTCATAACCGTGATGATGCCGTCACTGAATCCCTTGTTTGGTCCACGCACATTGTGAATAGGACACAAACCAGTAGCATAAACACCACCACTTCTGGTGCTGTTGTTCTCCTCAACAGCGGAAACCTTGCCCTACTCACAAATAGCAAAGTGATGTTGTGGCAGAGCTTCGACTACCCAACAGATATCGCGCTTTCTGGCGCCAAGCTTGTCTGGAACAAGGTCACCGGTTTCAGTCGCAAGTTCATATCAAAGAAGAGCCTCATTGATATGGGTCTCGACTCATACAGCCTAGAACTAGACACCAGCGGCGTCGCCGTCCTCAAGCGCCGCAACAATCCCTCTGTAGTCTATTGGCATCGGGCATCCTCCAAAACATCATCAATGAGTGTTATACCAACACTCAAGACAATTATTGATTTGGATCCACGCACCAAAAGCTTGATGAACCCAATATATTTTGACAATGATCAAGAGCAGTACTACATGTACACTTCACTGGAGGAATCATCGTCTTCCCTGTTTGTTTCACTAGACATCTCTGGTCAGGTCAAGCTGAATGTTTGGTCGCAAGTCGACAAGTCTTGGCAAACCATATGTGCAGAGCCTGTCGATGCCTGCGGACCTTTCATAGTCTGCAACGGCAATGCACAACCATCTTGTGACTGTATGGAGAGCTTCTCTCAGAAGTCACCACCGAATTGGGAGATTGAGGATCGAATAGGAGGATGCATCAGAAACACACCTTTGCATTGCAGCACTAGTTGTAACAACAAAAACATGACAAGTTCAACAGACATATTCCTCCCCATTTCTCAAGTTGTGTTACCCTGCAACCCACAAAGCATAGATGTTGCTACCACTCAGAGCAAATGCGAAGAAGCTTGTCTCAGTTCCTGCTCCTGCACTGCTTATTTCTATAACGATAGCAGATGCTCTGTCTGGCATGGTGAATTGCTCAGTGTAAATCTGAATGATGGCATTGACAATAATTCTAAAGATGCCCTTTACCTTCGCCTTGCCGCAGCTGCAAGGTTTGAAAAAAATAAGAATCAAACAAACATAAGAGTTGTAACTGCTGCAAGCATTATTGGTTTTGGGTTATTGCTAATGCTCGTGCTGCTGTCACTGATTTGGAAGAACAAATTCAAGCCATTATACAACAATCAAGGTACTAGTGGCGGGATAATAGCCTTTAGATACACTCATTTAGTTAATGCTACTAAGAACTTCTCAGAAAAGCTGGGAGGAGGTGGTTTTGGTTCTGCATACAAAGGAGTGTTAAAGGACTCAACTAGTATAGCAGTGAAAAGACTTGATGGTGCCCGTCAAGGAGAGAAGCAATTCAGGGCTAAGGTGAGCTCAGTTGGACTGATCCAACATATCAACATGTTAAATGGGTCTCTTGAGGGTCATCTATTTGAGAAGAGCAGTGCTGCTGTCCCAGATTGGAACAGCAGATATCGAATAGCTAACACAAGGAGTTGCCAAAGGATTGTGCTACTTGCATGAGAGTTGTCACAAATGCATCATACATTGTGACATTAAGCCAGGAAACATACTCGTGGATGCATCATTTGTTCCTAAAATCGCAGACTTTGGGTTGGCTGCGTTTGTGGGAAGGGATTTTAGCGGAGTTATGATTACATTCAGAGGGACTGCTGGTTATCTTACCCCAGAGTGGCTTAGCGGAGTTGCAATCACACCGAAAATTGATGTTTACGGCTTTGGTGTTGAGTTGTATTTTGTGTTGCATGTATATTGGAGTTGTGGCCCGCCTCCTAGTCTTGTATAGTTGAGGTAGACGCCTTCCCTTATATATATATATATATATATATATATATATATATATATATATATATATATATATATATATATATATATATATATATATAGGGTGGGTCTATTATGATAACACCCTTAAGACCTTATTCTGCACATCAACCGGGCTTATTCTGCTAACACCCGACGCAAACCCCGCGCAGAAAAAAAATGAAAACCCACCCCACCGGCACTTCTTCCCCACTCCACCTTCCTCCCACGTCCCACCCCCAGATCCACCAACCCCCATTGCCGCGCGCCATGCCCAGGCCGGCCTCCCCCCTGCGCTCTGCCCAACTGCCCCACCTTCTTCGGCGCCCCCGCCTCGCCCTCGCCGCCTCCCCGCCCGCGGGCAGCCCGCCTCGCGACGCGCTGGCCGGAGGGGCACTCGTTCCGCGCCAACCCACCAGCGCCGCCAGGGCCCCGGCTGCCCTCCCGCCCCACTCCCGAGCGGCGCGGCCTCGCGGTGGATATGGACAACCACCACAGCGGCCTCGCCCGTTCCCCTCCTTCCCCCGACGCCCATGGATCCATGGTGGCACCCCCGCCTCCCGATGTGTGCTGGAGCGAGGTGGCCGGCGAGCTGCCTCCTCCCGGCGTGGTCAGGCTCCATGGCCAGCGGAAGAGCATCGCGGTGCTGCCGGGCTGCTCGGCTCCTCCCTATCCCCCACAACTGTAGCCTCCGACGACACTCCAAGCAACGGGATCGAGCCATCCCATGTCAGATCCCACCGCCACGTTCCCTGCAGGTGAGCGGCAGAGGGATCCAGTGCGCGCAGTTCCCACGGCTCCCCGTCACATCCTCTCTCCGCGCATACTGCTGTCTGGCCGCCGCCCTTCACTTCCTCTAGATCCCATTGCTGCCGCCCCTTCCTGGCCTGCCCAGCGCCTCAACAGCATCGCTTCCACTCGTGCACGCAAAAAATGTGCAGCTCGCCGACCATGGCAGTGCAGCTCACGGGTGCGCGTGATGCGGTCCTCTTTCCTCTCTGCAGTACTCTTGTGTTCATCCACCCCAGTTTGAGCCTCTATGCATTTTTTTCATTCTTCTGACGCAGTTCGCCGATCTGGCTGGTGCGGCTCGCCGCTGCGTGTGTGTGTTCAGTTTTGCGGTGCCTCGCCTTGGTGCTCCTCCACTCCACGTCCATTTGTTTTCAACAGTGCAGTGCTTCGCTGATGTGTGCTGGAGCGAGGTGGACGTACCATCAGGTAAAGAAAAAGAGATGCACAGATCAAATTATTCACTGTGGTTTCTCTTCGTTTGCAGGTCAGTTGGATCGCCGATGCAGTACCCAACCAGCTCATCCCTTGGCCGCGCAGTTTGCCGTGGACCACTGATTTTTTAGCTTCGTCCGGTCCAACCACCTCCAAAAATTTGGTGTAAATCGGGTGTGTTTTGGTGCATTACGACGTGTAGAGGTTGAAGTTCTTTGTTTGGCGCAGTTTGATTGCACCCAGGATTTGCAGCAAAAACCTTAGCAAATTTGTATGGTGAAGTTCGTGGTTGCCCTGATGCAGTCCACTCGCCTCGTCCCTGTAGTGCATATTTCATTATTAACCAAAAAATATATATGCAGTGCACTACGGGGAAACCAAAACTCTGTTAGAGAAAAAGAAAAAGAAAAATGCAGTGCACTCCGGTCTTTAAAAAAGTCCGCTCCGAAGGACTTTGTAGCACACTCTTGAAATTTTTTATGTCCGACAAAAGAAAATCATGAAGTGCGCTTGCTCGTCTGATGTAGTGTGGTTTTTCGTCTGAAGCAGTGCACTCCACCTCGTTTGGGAAAATTTACGTCCCACAAAAAACCATGCAGTGCACTTGCCCATCTAATGAAGTGCGGTATTTCGTCTGAAGCAGTGCGTTCTTTTTTCCTCGACCGAGAAAAAATACGTCTAAACAAAAAGAAATCATGCAGTGCACTTGCCCATCTAATGAAGTGCGGTATTTTGTCTGAAGCGGTGCGTTCTTCTTTCCTTGTCTGAGAAAAAATACGTCTAAACAAAAAGAAACCATGCAGTGCACTTGCCCATCTGATGCAGTGCGGTATTTTATCTGAACAATGCGTTCTTCTGTCCGATGCAGTAAATATGACGATTTTGGTCTCGCGAAGAACAGAGTGTCCGCTTTTCGGTAAAAACGAAACTGCTCTTAAACCGAAAGGATTTAGAGAGAGTGTTCTACATGAAAAAGTTGTGTCTCATCGATATCTTTCCAACAGCGTATGATTTGAATTATTCCGACCAGCCGTTCGTAAAAATTTCGCGAAAAACAGCCGCTGACCCTCGAAGTCAGCCGCACGATTTTCAAAATTAACTAAAAACCGTAAGGAATCTCAAAACCATTTCAACATATGAAAGTTGCGCCTTGTCCATAGCTTTCCAACGGAGTATCATACATCTCGTTTCGACAAACTGTTAGAAAACTGGAGCAAAAACAGTACCGAAAATTTCGAAAAATTTGAAAAACAGAGTTCTGCGATTTAGTAAATTTGAAATTGCTCTTAAACCGTAACGAATTAGAGAAACATTTATATATCAAAAAGATGCGCCTCGACGATATCTATTCAACGGCATATCATTTGCTTCATTCCGACGAGCGGTTTAGGAAAAAACGCAAAAAAACGCTTACTGCCACTCGTCATGGGACGCGCAAATTTCAAAACTGCTCTTAAACCGTGTGGAATCTCGAAAAGTGTTCAATATGTTAAAGTTGCGCCTAATTCATAGCTTTTCGATGGTATATTACATGCCTCATTCCAATAAACGGTTAAAAAATTAGAGCGAAAACAGTACCGAAAAAACACCGCATGCAATTTTTTTCGACATGAAGTTCACTAGTCTCTATTGCAGTGCTCGTCATCAAAATGATGCAGTACGCTTTTGTTGAGCGTGCAGTGCCGAAGTGGTGTGCAGAATAGTTATTCTGCTAATATTAGCAGAATAGACCATCTGTGTGTTTATATATATATATATATATATATATATATATATATATATATATATATATATATATATATATATATATATATATATATGAGAAATGGGTGTAGCTACACCCGGTAGTAGGATGCATTTTCCCTATATATATACTACTTTATCATTTTTAGTATGTTCATATACTATATCTAAGATACTCCAAAGTGAGTTATGTGAAAAAAATTGCATGTGAGCCCATGTTTTTATCATATTTGTGAAAATACGTACATATTTGTACGTAAAAAAAAGTATACTAAAAATATACTATATACTATCTAAAAAATAATATATATACCATCTAAATATTCTTACATACTACATACTACGCATACATACACTGTGGTACGGTAGATACTACCTAAAACATACAAAATAAAAATGGGTGTAACTACACCCGATCGTATATATATATATATATATATATATATATATATATATATATATATATATATATATATATATAGTGTTACTATTAATCACCCAGGGTGCAGAATAAATTATTCTTCACCCAAGGTAATATTACGATCATTTCATAAATAAATTATGTTTCAAATACAAATAGTTACGGTCATATTGATTCACTGCATAAAATTTGGCATAAAAAAGTCAGAAGACCAGAAAAAATATATTTTATGTACATTTTACACTATGTTTTTACATTTGTAATTTACATAACATAAAATATTTTTTTCGGCGATTATATATTTTCTTACGTTCTCTTTCTATGTCTGGAATAAGACAAAATTTAAGAAACGTAAAATTATGGTGCATTGTTGTTAAAATAGAGGGGGGTGAAGAATAACTATTCCTCACCCAGGATGACGAATAGCACGACCCTATATATATATATATATATATATATATATATATATATATAAACACTATTCTGATCACGGGATTAGAATAATATTTTCTTATTTGTGTTTTCGAACATGGAAATACTAGGTGAACCTCTCTCGCAAGAATTTTTGAACTTCTCCGGACAGAGGACTTGAACTTCTTTCAACAAACCTTTTATGCTTTTATTTTTCTACTTTTATTCTCACCTGAAATGCATTGTTTGTAGTACTTGCACTTCTTGTTGTTTTCATTATGAACTTATGCCGCATTTTTGTGTATATGTCGAATTACACGCAACTTGAAGGTCAGACGTCATTTTTTGCCATTTTAAAACATGTAATTGGAGGTTGGATGTCCCGCAATATAAAATTGAACTTCTCCAAAAAAAATTGTTAAATCTAGAAACACCATTTTTTATAAACTTTTTGAACTGCAACATTTTTTATTTTTGAACTTCTTGGTTTATTCTATGGTAACAGGGGAAATCATAGGTTTGTAATAAACATTGAACCGCCCTATTATTTAAATTTGAACTTCAGGATATATTTTTAGAAATGGTTAAACTTACAAAACAAAATTATTTTTTTGTCCACTTTCGAAGAACTTACTATGTTAGTCCCTCCGTCCGGAAATACTCGTGGAAGAGATGGATGTATCTAGATGTATTTTTATTCTAGATGCATCCATTTTCATCCATTTCTACGACAAGTATTTCTGGACGGAGGGAGTATATCCTTTGAAGTTTTATTTTTTGTCTCGCGACATTTTGAGGCTTTTTTGCCGTCGGTGAAATGGCCTAGGCGGTCCGTTTTGTTCATAGATTAATTTCTTCAGTATGTGATACACGTGAACTTAAGAATTTCTAAAACATAAAATTCACATTCTATTGAAATTCAAGAAAATTACACACAACAATACACATACACTTCGTGTGCTACATGTATTTACACAAATACGAATGCACACATTTGAAAGAGCATAAAGTTCTCACGTAGAGTAAAAAAAATAGAGTGAAATTTTTTCCACAAGAAATGTTGGTCATTTTTGGTAGGCGAACCTGTATAGTTTTTCAATTGGTTTGCACGTTGAACCACGTCATCGTTAGAAACGGAACTTCTCTTTTTCTTTTCTTCTAATAAAAACACAACACTATAAAGGAAATTGAAATTTCTTTTGCAATCCTTTTGCACGGGGAACCATCCTCACATCAAAGAATGAACATACCGTTTTGCAATGAAGGTATGCATTTAAAAAACACACACACACATATAATACACACTTGACCTGCTGCAACACAACATCTTGACCTTCGCAAAACAATTTTTTAAGCCAAATAAATCGCGCATTAGTACAAGCTGGTGCCAGTGAAGCCGCCGCGCAGGGCTGCCGGAAAGTTCATATGCACAATAGCAAATCCCGCAACTTGTTCACACATTGAACCTTTCAAAAATTGAACTTCTCATCCACAATTTTTTTGTGTGTATCAACATCTTTTTTGAACACACATATTTTTGGAAACAGCTTTAGGACTCACTTCTCTTCTCTGTTCTTTCTTCAATCTACATGATCAATCACTTAACAGTATATATGATCAGGTCCAAGTATTTCAAGGATGCAAAGTATACTAAGCAAAATGTTTTTTAGTACACATGAGACCAGAGGTTTCAGTTAATGAAATGTCGATCTCAGAATTTTATTAAAGAGACTACTACAAATCTTAATTAGAACTTCAACCACGGCCACACGATTTGGTGAAGGCGAGAACACAATTTTTAAAATGTAAACACAAAGCATCGACTTTCCTATACATGAATTTGTGATATATGTGAATTCCCCGTGTCTATGTACATGAATGTCTCATGTAGCGAGATAGGTAGATAATAGCCAAGTTCTAATTAATAGCAAGTTCGGCACTCTCTTTTTTTAGCTCCTCGCTGCTCATAGAAGGACATGTAACTCTAGCATTGAACTTGGAAGGTCATTCTTGGGCAACGACTTGAGCGCCTCACAATTACTGATCTCCAAAATTTTGAGAGAAATCGGGTGGCTCTTGGGCAACTCCTTGATGGCATAACAATAGACAATCTGCAAATTTTTCAGAGATCTCAGAATGTTGTTCGACAACGACTTGTTGGCATAAGAGTAGATGATATGTAATCCCCGGACTTGGTGTATAGATGAAGTAGAACTTACTGTTAATCCATGGCTGTAGTAGAACTTGTCCTCCAGCAGGGAAGAGCGAGGCGACCTCGAGCACAGCCAGAGCCAGCACGTCTGCTGGTGGATGGCTCGGCCTGGGGCAGTGTGTTGGTAGCATCGTGTGTGGCCGACGGTGGGATGCAAAGTGGCTGTTTCCGAAGGAATGCGTGGCGGTGGCAAGCAATCTGAATGCGAACAGAAGATGAACTTCTAACCTGCAGTTATTTCGCATTTTGATTTTCCTCTCACAAGTTAAACTTCTAACTTGTAGTTTTTTTGCACTTACTTAATCTCACATGTTAAACTTCCAACCTGTAGTTGACCAGAAGCCATCCAAAGTCACGAACGCAAGAGAGCATGATCCTCTGCTCATGTTAATGATACACAGGAAGACCATCTGTAGAAAGCACGTCTCATCAATCTTTTAACCAAAATATGTGGCTTTCTTAGTAAGCAAACAAAGAAGAACATCTTCAAGTAACAAATTTGCTCCAAGCCGACGGGGATAGCACCTCTTATCATTCCTTCAACCACGGACATCAGCAAGTTCAAACCAGAAAAACATGGGTAGCAACAGCAACTAATCTCTCTCTAGCTCTCAAGCTGAACTGCAGCACCATCACCGAAAGAAAAATGGGTAGGTGAGAATTCATCTATATGCACAAAGGAGTATATTTTTTATGTACCTGAACCTTTGCAGTAGATTTACATGAACTTCTTGTGCTATGTTGAAGTCGCCGCCGATGCTGAACCCCAGTGACCTTGGCCCTTCTATTCCCAGAAGAGCTGATCAGACAGGAGCTGAAGGAGGAGCAGTTCATTGACGTACCCGACGAGGTCCAGGATCTGTACGAGCTCTAGCTCCCGACGACGTTGATCAGGTAAAGAAAAGAACATGTGATTTTTGTTCAAACTGCACCCAACCTGAAATAGAACACGAAGAGAATCAGGTCAGCACGAACCTGGGACAATTGAGGAGCAGAGGGAGTAGTGGCTCTGGCCGGCTGCGTGCAGCGGCAAGGTTTGCTGCGAGAGGGGGGTCTCGGTCGCGTGCAGCCGAGCCAGTGGATGCGGTGGTCGGCTGAGGTCCGGGCATGTGGGCGTGGTGGGGATGGAGGGCGGCGGCCGGAGGCGATCTAGGGATGGAGAGAGGCGCGCCAGGCCGGGGCGGCGGCGCCGGGAAGCGCGCCGAGGCCGGGACGGCTGCGGCGGTAGGCGCGTCGGGGCCGAGCGGCGGCAGCGGGAAGCGCGTCGGGGACGGGGCGACGGCGGCGAGTGGTGCGCAGGGGCCGGGAGGGCCGTCAGCGAGAAGCACGCCGGAGCCAGGGGCTGGAGGTGGGTTGGTTCACGGCGGTGGGGATTTTTGGATCGGGGTGGGAGGAGGTTAGGGGCAGAACAGCGCCATGGGTTTTCTGTAATATTGTCAACACGTGGTCGCGCATATATAGAGCGTTGTGATCCGAATAACTATTCTGATCCCATGATCAAAGTAGTGTTACTATTTTTCCTACAACCGGGTGTAGTTACTCCCACTTTTGTTTCATGCGTTCTAGGTAGTATCTATCATGTTGAAGAATATGTACGCGTAGTATGTAGTATGTAAGAATGTTTAGGTATTATATATACTATTTTTAGGTAGTATGTAGTATATTTTGAGTATACTCTTTTGTACGTACAAATATGTACGTATTCCATAAATATTGTAAAAACATGGGCTCAAATGCAATTTTTTCGCATAACTCGTTTTGGAGTATCTTAGATATAGTATGTGAACATACTAAAAATAATAAAGTAAAGTATATACTACCACATGGTAGTATATGAGAAATGGGTGTAACTACACCCGGTAGTAGGATGCATTTTCCCTATATATATATATATATATATATATATATATATATATATATATATATATATATATATATATATATACTAGCACATATGCCCGTGCGTTGCTACCGGAGAGAAAATTGACATATCATCAAAACTTTTGTTGTTACAACTAAATTATATGCAATTGTGCCAACGACACGGTTGTTGCTAGGCGTAAGCTGTAGTCGACTCCGAAGAAGAAGTTTGTTGCAATAGTGGCATCCGACTTTACAACAATGATGGTCAACAAATACGGTATAGGAGGGCCTCACCGATAATGAAGTTGAGGAGGCACTCAAGAGAGGGTGCCTCGTCTTTGAACATGATGTTGTTCCGGTGCTTCCAAAGAAGTCGGGCACCAATAAATAGCAACGAGGAGAGGCCTTTGCGGGACGGAGATGGCGGTGCAACGCAGGAGGTCATGCAACAATCCCGGAACCAGCCGTTGAGCTGCGGAGGCCCAGATGTGCAATGACACCAAGCGAGGAGCTCATGCGAGAGTTGCATCGAGAAAGAGCAGCCGACAAGGAGGTGGTGCATGCTCTCGGGCTCCAGCCAGTGATCCGACCAGAAACGACATCTCGAGCCATCGCCCAGGACCCAAGATGTGGGGGCGCGCAAAATCGCCAGAGCATCAGGGTCGTGCGGGTTCGAGAGATGGGAATTTATGAGTTTAAATTCCTTTGTTTCTATACGCATGCACGTTCTTCTATTATTGGGGGACACAATCTTTCTTATGCACAAATTCATGAAATTAAATTCCTTCATTTCCATACGCACATTTGTCCTTCCTTTATTAATGGACACCTCACCCTCAACCTTTCATGCAAAGCCGCATCTTTTCAGTTCTCTCGAATAGGCGCCAACCTTTTTAGGTTCTTTCCTTTCTTTATTGAGTATCGGTTCTCTCTCTTTGCTTAATTCCTTCCTGTTCAACCCACTTCTTCGCACAACTTACTGAATTCGCGTCACGAAGGTATATAAGTTGATGCAATAGAGTGTGATGAGGCGAGGTGGTCCTATTAATCAATAGACGAATTCATGTTTGTGCAGACTAACATGAGCTAGTTCAGGTGGTAGTGCCTTTGTGTTTGGTGGTGAGGTTGGGAGTTCGATCCCTAGTAGATATTATTTTTGCCTCCCATTAGGGCCGCGTCTCATTTTTGCCTCCCATTAGGGCCTGGTCCGCGGCGAGGTGGGCCTCCTTCCTGTGCCAAGTTTGGGGCGAGATGGGATGCCTTCTTTCAGCCGAAACAGTGCAAACAAGTCCTAGAATTAGTACCACCTTGCGTGTATATATCTTAAATCACCTAAGCAAGACAAAAAAATCTAAGAATAATCTAAGCGGGACGAAACCAAACCAAGAATACCTATTTCATTTAATATATATATATATATATATATATATATATATATATATATATATATATATATATATATATATATATATATACGTGCAACGGCACCCCATCAATACAACGACTATTGTATTGCAAACTTTTCCGTCTACATGGTATCATCTTGAAGGTCCTGACCGAGGGCAAGCCGCCGTCGCCGCTGCCGCACCTCCTCGTGCGCCGCCGCCGCGTCCTCCTCCGATGCCGCCGACGCCCTGCATCGCCGCGTCCTCCTCTCACGCTTACGCCGCCCTGTGCCGCCGCGCCTCCTCACGCGTGTCGCTGCCGCGCCTCCTCGCGCGGGCCGCCGCTGCCGCTTCCCGCCGGCGCTGCACCCCCCCCCCCCGCCGTCGCCGCGTCCTCCTCTGATGCCGCCACCGCCCTGTGCCGCCGTGTCCTTCTCTGACGCTGCCGTCGCCCTGTGCCGTCGTGCCTCCTGGCGCGTGCCGGCTCCTCCGCGGCTCGCTGCACGCGCCGCCGCCACCGCCGCTGCCCCGTCCTCCTCTGACGCTGCCGCCGCACCGCTTCCGCCCCAACCCGCTGGGCTGACCTGCCGTCGCCGGAGCCTCCTGCCGCGCCGCTACCGCACCGTCGCGCCGACACACTTACCCAATGTGCTGCCGCCACCGCTGCTTTCCTCTTCCCGCCGCCACTGGCTCCTTTCCATGGATATTCCGGGCTACTTCACCATCTGCGGTGGCCCCGCTCCACCGGCCGCGCCGATCCAGTCGTGTCCTCCCGCACTCGCCGGGTGTTACCCGTTGCTGCCACCAGCGCCTCCCTAGCAGCAGCCGCAAGAAGGAGGGGCCCGATGCAACCGGCATGGCAACGACTGTCGGTGTCAAAACCGGCGGATCTCGGGTAGGCGATCCCGAACTGTGCGTCTAAGGCTAATGGTAACAGCAGGTGGGGGACACAATGTTTACCCAGGTTCGGGCCCTCTCTATGGAGGTAATACCCTACTTCCTGCTTGATTGATCTTGATGATATGAGTATTACAAGAGTTGATCTACCACGAGATCGTAGAGGCTAACCCTAGAAGCTAGCCTATGATTATGGTCGTTGTTGTCCTACGGACTAAACCCTCCAGTTTATATAGACATCGGAGGGGGCTAGGGTTACACAGAGTCGGTTACAGAGAAGGAAATCTACATACCCGAATTGCCAAGCTTGCCTTCCACGCAAAGGAGAGTCCCACCCGGACACGGGACAAAGTCTTCAATCTTGTATCTTTATAGTCCAACAGTTCATCATAAGCATATAGTCCGGCTGTCCGAGGACCCCCTAATCCTGGACTCCCTCGGTAGCCCCTGAACCAGGCTTCAATGAGGATGAGTCTGGCACGCAGATTGTCTTCGGCATTGCAAGGCGGGTTCCTTCACCGAATACTCCAAAGAAGATTTTGAACACAAGGATCATGTCCGGCTCTGCAAAACAAATTCCACATACCACCGTAGAGAGTACAATATTCCACAAGTTTAATTTGCTGACAACTTTTTCATAGCGTGACATCACGCCACGACCAGGTCATTATTCGAACCGTTTTTCTCAACCTGCTGCTGCACATCTTGCAAGGTGGTTTCATAGGCACGTCTTGTCGAAGCAGAGATCGTTTCCCATTATCACGGGATTCTCATCAATATGGGTGTGGGTAACCCAACCGCGCCATCAACACGGAGCTTGGGGAATAAGCGAGTTTATAGGGCAAGTGGGGAGGCGCTTGGTTTTTACCACCTTTATAAAGAGATAAGGATTCCCCTTTTTCACCCACGCCTTCTTCTTCCTCTGCTCATCCATTCTCGAGCTCCAACGCCCAAGTTCTCACCTTCTTCGTAAAGCCATTCCAAGCATGTCCGGAGCGGGAGGCAAGTGGATGGCCTCCTCCATTACGGAGGAGGACATCACGAAGCATCAGGAGGCCGGATACCTGTCCACAAACATCGCGCACTGGCTTCCCGCTAAAGGGCAGATCGTCCCTACCCCGAAACCCCAGGAAAGGGTAGTATTCCTCTCTCAGTTCGTCCGCGGACTTGGATTCCCCCTCCACCCGTTCGTCCGCGGACTTATGTTCTACTATGGGCTGGACTTCCATGATCTGGCCCCCAATTTCATCCTCAACATCTCGGCGTTTATCATCATGTGCGAGGCCTTCCTCCGCATTATGTTGGAAATATGCCCTAGAGGCAATAATAAAAGTATTATTATATTTCATTGTTCATGATAATTGTCTTTTATTCATGCTATAACTGTATTATCTGGAAATCGTAATACACGTGTGAATACATAGACCACAATATGTCCCTAGTGAGCCTCTAGTTGACTAGCTCGTTGTGATCAATAGATAGTCATGGTTTCCTGACTATGGACATTGGATGTCGTTGATAACGGGATCACATCATTAGGAGAATGATGTGATGGACAAGACCCAATCCTAAGCATAGCACAAAGATCGTGTAGTTCGTTTGCTAGAGCTTTGCCAATGTCAAGTATCTCTTCCTTAGACCATGAGATCGTGTAACTCCCGGATACCGTAAGAGTGCTTTGGGTGTGCCAAACGTCACAACGTAACTGGGTGACTATAAAGGTGCACTACAGGTATCTCCGAAAGTGTCTGTTGGGTTGACACGGATCGAGACTGGGATTTGTCACTCCGTATGACGGAGAGGTATCTCTGGGCCCACTCGGTAATGCATCATCATAATGAGCTCAAGGTGACCAAAGGTGTTGGCCACGGGATCATGCATTACAGTACGAGTAAAGTGACTTGCCGGTAACGAGACTGAACAAGGTATTGGGATACCGACGATCGAGTCTCGGGCAAGTAACGTACCGATTGACAAAGGGAATTGTATACAGGGTTTGATCGAATCCTCGACATCGTGGTTCAACCGATGAAATCATCGAGGAGCATGTGGGAGCCAACATGGGTATCCAGATCCCGCTGTTGGTTATTTCCCGAGAGTCGTCTCGGTCATGTCTGCATGTCTCCCGAACCCGTAGGGTCTTCACACTTAAGGTTCGGTGACGCTAGGGTTATTAGGAAGACTAGTATGTGACTACCGAATGTTGTTCGGAGTCCCGGATGAGATCCCGGATGTCACGAGGAGTTCCGGAATGGTCCGGAGGTGAAGTTTTATATATGGGAAGTTGTTATACGGACACCGGAAAGTTTCGGGGGTCTATCGGTAATGTACCGGGACCACCGGAGGGGTTCCGGGGGTCCACCGGGAGGGGCCACCCCTCCCGGAGGGCCACATGGGCCGCAAAGGGGAGGGAGCCAGCCCCTGGAGGGCTGGGTGCGCCCCCCACCTTGGGCCCATGCGCCTAGGGTTGGGGGGGGGGGGGAAACCCTAAAGGGGGCGCCCCCCTTGCTTGGGGGGCAAGCCTCCCCTCCCTGGCCGCCGCCCCCCCTCTAGATCCCATCCAGAGGGGTCGGCCCCCCTTGCCCCTTCCCCTATAAATAGAGGGGTGAGGGGAGGGCTGCGGTACACAACTCCAAGGCGCAGCCCCTCCCCTCCCCAACACCTCTCCTCCTTCGTTACGCGCTTGCGAAGCCCTGCCGGAGTACTGCTGCACCAACACCACCACGCCGTCGTGGTGCCGTTGGAGCGATCTTCCTCAACCTCTCCCCCCCTTGCTGGATCAAGAAGGAGGAGACGTCTCCCGTACCATACGTGTGTTGAATGCGGAGGTGCTGTCCGTTCAGCACTTGGACATCGGTGATCTGAATCACGTCGAGTACGACTCCATCATCACCATCCCCTGGCAAGCTTCCGCACGCGATCTACAAGTGGTATGTAGATGCAAACTCACTCCCTTGACTCGTTGCTTAGATGAACTCATAGATGGATCTTGGTGAAACCGTAGGAAAAATTTTAATTTTCTGCAACGTTCCCCAATAGTGGCATCATGAGCTAGGTCTATGCGTAGTTCTCTTTGCACGAGTAGAACACAATTTTGTTGTGGGCGTGGATCTTGTCAACTTGCTTGCCTCTACTAGTCTTTTCTTGCTTCAGCGGTATTGTGGGATGAAGCGGCCCGGACCAACCTTACACGTACGCTTACGTGAGACCGGTTCCACCGATTGACATGCACTAGTTGCATAAGGTGGCTGGCGGGTGTCTGTCTCTCCCACTTTAGTTGGAGCGGATTCGATGAAAAGGGCCCTTATGAAGGGTAAATAGAAGTTGACAAAATCACGTTGTGGTTATTCGTAGGTAAGAAAACGTTCTTGCTAGAACCCAATTGCAGCCACGTAAAAGATGCAACAACAATTAGAGGACGTTTAACTTGTTTTTGCAGCGATTGATCATGTGATGTGATATGGCCAGAAGTTGTGATGAATGATGAATTGTGATGTATGAGATCATGTTCTTGTAATAGGATTCACGACTTGCATGTCGATGAGTATGACAACCGGCAGGAGCCATAGGAGTTGTCTTTATTTTTTGTATGACCTGCGTGTCATTGAAGAACGCCATGTAACTTACTTTACTTTATTGCTAAACGCGTTAGCTATAGAAGTAGAAGTAGTCGTTGGCGTGACAACTTCATGAAGACACGATGATGGAGATCATGATGATGGAGATCATGGTGTCAAGACGGTGACAAGATGATCATGGAGCCCCGAAGATGGAGATCAATGGAGCTATGTGACATTGGCCATATCATGTCACAACTATATAATTGCATGTGATGTTTATTATGTTTATGCATCTTGTTTACTTAGGACGACGGTAGTAAATAAGATGATCCCTTACAAAAATATCAAGAAGTGTTCTCCCCTAACTGTGCACCGTTGCTACAGTTCGTTGCTTCTAAGCACCACGTGATGATCTGGTGTGATGGATTCTTACATTCACATACAACGGGTGTAAGATAGTTTTACACAGCAAAAACACTTAGGGTTAACTTGACGAGCCTAGCATATGCAGACATGGCCTTGGAACACGGAGACCGAAAGGTCGAACACGAGTCGTATGGAAGATACGATCAACATGAAGATGTTCACCGACGATGACTAGTCCGTCTCACGTGATGATCGGACACGGGCTAGTCGACTCGGATCGTGTAACACTTAGATGACTAGAGGGATGTCTAATCTGAGTGGGAGTTCATAATTTGATTAGAACTTAATTATCATGAACTTAGTCTAAAACCTTTGCAAATATGTCTTGTAGATCAAATGGCCAACGCTCATGTCAACATGAACTTCAACGCGTTCCTAGAGAAAACCAAGCTGAAAGATGATGGCAGCAACTATACGGACTGGGTCCGGAACCTGAGGATCATCCTCATAGCTGCCAGGAAGCAATATGTCCTAGAAGGACCGCTAGGTGATGCTCCCGTCCTAGAGAACCAAGACATTATGAATGCTTGGCAAACTCGTGCTGATGATTACTCCCTCGTTCAGTGCGGCATGCTTTACAGCTTAGAACCGGGGCTCCAAAAGCGTTTTGAGCATCACGGAGCATATGAGATGTTCGAAGAGCTGAAACTAGTTTTCCAAGCTCATGCCCGGGTCGAGAGATATGATGTCTCCGACAAGTTCTATAGTTGTAAGATGGAGGAAAACAGTTCTGTCAGTGAGCACATCCTGAAGATGTCTGGGTTGCACAACCGTATGACCCAGCTGAATATTAACCTCCCAGATGAGGCGGTCATTGACAGAATCCTCCAGTCGCTCCCACCAAGCTACAAGAGCTTTGTGATGAACTACAACATGCAGGGGATGGAAAAGACCATTCCTGAAGTGTTCTCGATGCTGAAGTCAGAAGAGGCTGAAATCAAGAAAGAACATCAAGTGTTGATGGTCAATAAGACCACTAAGTTCAAGAAGGGCAAGGGCAAGAAGAACTTCAAGAAGGACGACAAGGATGTTGCCGCGCCCAGTAAGCTAGTTACCGGGAAGAAGTCAAAGAATGGACCCAAGCCTGAGACTGAGTGTTTTTATTGCAAGGGGAAGGGTCACTGGAAGCGGAACTGCCCCAAATACATAGCGGATAAGAAGGCCGGCAACACCAAATGTATATTTGATATACATGTAATTGATGTGTACCTTACCAGTACTCGTAGTAACTCCTGGGTATTTGATACCGGTGCCGTTGCTCATATTTGTAACTCACAGCGGGAGCTGCGGAATAAATGGAGACTGGCGAAGGACGAGGTGACGATGCGCGTCGGGAATGGTTCCAGAGTCGATGTGATCGCCGTCGGCACGCTGCCTCTACATTTACCTACGGGATTAGTTTTGAACCTTAATAATTGTTATTTAGTGCCAAGTTTGAGCATGAACATTGTATCTGGATCTCATTTAATACGAGATGGCTACTAATTTAAGTCTGAGAATAATGGTTGTTCGATTTATATGAGAGATATGTTTTATGGTCATGCTCCGATGGTCAATGGTTTATTCTTGATGAATCTCGAGCGTAATATTACACATGTTCATAGTGTGGATGCCAAAAGATGTAAAGTTGATAACGATAGTCCCACATACTTGTGGCACTGCCGCCTTGGTCACATTGGTGTCAAGCGCATGAAGAAGCTGCATGCTGATGGACTTTTAGAGTCTCTTGATTATGAATCGTTTGACACATGCGAACCATGCCTCATGGGCAAAATGACCAAGACTCCGTTCTCCGGAACAATGGAGCGAGCAACCAACTTGTTGGAAATCATACACACCGATGTATGCGGTCCAATGAGCGTTGAGGCTCGCGGAGGATATCGTTATGTTCTCACTCTCACTGATGACTTGAGTAGATATGGGTATGTTTACTTAATGAAACACAAGTCTGAAACCTTTGAAAAGTTCAAGGAATTTCAAAATGAGGTGGAGAATCAACGTGACCGAAGATAAAGTTCCTACGATCAGATCGTGGAGGAGAATACTTAAGTCACGATTTTGGTACACATTTAAGGAAATGTGGAATCGTTTCACAACTCACGCCGCCTGGAACACCTCAGCGTAACGGTGTGTCCGAACATCGTAATCGCACTCTATTAGATATGGTGCGGTCTATGATGTCTCTTACCGATTTACCGCTTTCATTTTGGGGATACGCTCTAGAGACAGCTACATTCACTTTAAATAGGGCACCGTCTAAATCCATTGAGACGACACCGCATGAATTATGGTTTGGGAAGAAACCTAAGCTGTCGTTTCTAAAAGTTTGGGGATGTGATGCTTATGTCAAGAAACTTCAACCTGAAAAGCTCGAACCCAAGTCGGAAAAATGCGTCTTCATAGGATACCCTAAGGAAACTGTCGGGTATATCTTCTACTTAAGATCCGAGGGCAAGATCTTTGTTGCTAAGAACGGATGCTTTCTGGAAAAAGAGTTTCTCTCGAAAGAAGTAAGTGGGAGGAAAGTAGAACTCGATGAAGTACTACCTCTCGAACGGGAAAGTGGTGCAGCGCAGGAAAATGTTCCTGTGATGCCCACACCAACTGAAGAGGAAAACAATGATGATGATCAAGGTACTTCAGATCAAGTTGCTACTGAACTTCGTAGGTCCACAAGGACACGTTCCGCACCAGAGTGGTACGGCAACCCTGTCCTAGAAATCATGTTGTTAGACAACGGTGAACCTTCAAACTATGAAGAAGCGATGGCGGGCCCAGATTCCAACAAATGGCTTGAAGCCATGAAATCCGAGATAGAATCCATGTATGAAAACAAAGTATGGACTTTGATAGACTTGCCCGATGATCGGCGAGCGATAGAAAACAAATGGATTTTCAAGAAGAAGACAGACGCGGATGGTAATGTTACCATCTATAAAGCTCGGCTTGTCGCTAAGGGTTATCGACAAGTTCAAGGGATTGACTACGACGAGACATTCTCTCCCGTAGCGAAGCTGAAGTCCGTCCGAATCATGTTAGCAATTGCCGCATACTATGATTATGAGATATGGCAGATGGACGTCAAAACGGCATTCCTTAACGGACATCTTAAGGAAGAGCTGTATATGATGCAGCCGGAAGGTTTTGTCGATCCTAAGAACACTAACAAAGTATGCAAGCTCCAGCAATCCATTTATGGACTGGTGCAAGCATCTCGGAGTTGGAATATTCGTTTTGATGAGATGATCAAAGCGTTTGGGTTTATGCAGACTTATGGAGAAGCCTGCGTTTACAAGAAAGTGAGTGGGAGCTCTGTAGCATTTCTCATATTATATGTAGATGACATACTCTTGATGGGAAATAATATAGAACTTCTGGACAGCATTAAGGCCTACTTGAATAAATGTTTTTCAATGAAGGACCTTGGAGAAGCTGCTTATATATTAGGCATCAAGATCTATAGAGATAGATCGAGACGCCTCATAGGTCTTTCACAAAGCACATACCTTGATAAGATTTTGAAGAGGTTCAAAATGGATCAGTCCAAGAAGGGGTTCTTGCCTATGTTACAAGGTGTGAGATTGAGCTCGGCTCAGTCACCGACCACAGCAAAAGATAAAGAAGAGATGAGTGTCATCCCCTATGCTTTAGCCATAGGATCTATTATGTATGCCATGCTGTGTACTAGACCCGATGTAAACCTTGCCGTAAGTTTGGTAGCAAGATACCAAAGTAATCCCGGCAAGGAACACTGGACAGCGGTCAAGAATATCCTGAAGTACCTGAAAAGGACAAAGGACATGTTTCTCGTTTATGGAGGAGACGAAGAGCTCGTCGTAAAGGGTTACGTCGACGCCAGCTTCGACTCAGATCTGGATGACTCTAAGTCACAAACCGGATACATGTATATGTTGAATGGTGGAGCAGTAAGCTGGTGCAGCTGCAAGCAGAGCGTCGTGGCGGGATCTACGTGTGAAGCGGAGTACATGGCAGCCTCGGAGGCAGCGCATGAAGCGATTTGGGTGAAGGAGTTCATCACCGACCTAGGAGTCATACCCAATGCGTCGGGGCCGATCAAACTCTTCTGTGACAACACTGGAGCTATTGCCCTTGCCAAGGAGCCCAGGTTTCACAAGAAGACCAGGCACATCAAGCGTCATTTCAACTCCATCCGTGAAAATGTTCAAGATGGAGACATAGAAATTTGCAAAGTACATACGGATCTGAATGTTGCAGATCCGTTGACTAAACCTCTCTCGCGAGCAAAACATGATCAACACCAGAACTCTATGGGTGTTCGATTCATCACAATGTAACTAGATTGGTGACTCTAGTGCAAGTGGGAGACTGTTGGAAATATGCCCTAGAGGCAATAATAAAAGTATTATTATATTTTATTATTCATGATAATTGTCTTTTATTCATGCTATAACTGTATTATCCGGAAATCGTAATACACGTGTGAATACATAGACCACAATATGTCCCTAGTGAGCCTCTAGTTGACTAGCTCGTTGTGATCAATAGATAGTCATGGTTTCCTGACTATGGACATTGGATGTCGTTGATAACGGGATCACATCATTAGGAGAATGATGTGATGGACAAGACCCAATCCTAAGCATAGCACAAAGATCGTGTAGTTCGTTTGCTAGAGCTTTGCCAATGTCAAGTATCTCTTCCTTAGACCATGAGATCGTGTAACTCCCGGATACCGTAAGAGTGCTTTGGGTGTGCCAAACGTCACAACGTAACTGGGTGACTATAAAGGTGCACTACAGGTATCTCCGAAAGTGTCTGTTGGGTTGACACGGATCGAGACTGGGATTTGTCACTCCGTATGACGGAGAGGTATCTCTGGCCCACTCGGTAATGCATCATCATAATGAGCTCAAGGTGACCAAAGGTGTTGGCCACGGGATCATGCATTACGGTACGAGTAAAGGGACTTGCCGGTAACGAGACTGAACAAGGTATTGGGATACCGACGATCGAGTCTCGGGCAAGTAACGTACCGATTGACAAAGGGAATTGTATACAGGATTTGATCGAATCCTCGACATCGTGGTTCAACCGATGAAATCATAGAGGAGCATGTGGGAGCCAACATGGGTATCCAGATCCCGCTGTTGGTTATTGCCCGAGAGTCATCTCGGTCATGTCTGCATGTCTCCCGAACCCGTAGGGTCTTCACACTTACGGTTCGGTGACGCTAGGGTTATTAGGAAGACTAGTATGTGACTACCGAATGTTGTTCGGAGTCCCGGATGAGATCCCGGACGTCACGAGGAGTTCCGGAATGGTCCAGAGGTGAAGTTTTATATATGGGAAGTTGTTATACGGACACCGGAAAGTTTCGGGGGTCTATCGGTAATGTACCGGGACCACCGGAGGGGTTCCGGGGGTCCACCGGGAGGGGCCACCCCTCCCGGAGGGCCACATGGGCTGCAAAGGGGAGGGAGCCAGCCCCTGGAGGGCTGGGCGCGCCCCCCACCTTGGGCCCATGCGCCTAGGGTTGGGGGGAAACCCTAAAGGGGGCGCCCCCCTTGCTTGGGGGGCAAGCCTCCCCTCCCTGGCCGCCGCCCCCCTCTAGATCCCATCTAGAGGGGTCGGCCCCCCTTGCCCCTTCCCCTATAAATAAAGGGGTGAGGGGAGGGCTGCGGTACACAACTCCAAGGCGCAGCCCCTCCCCTTCCCAACACCTCTCCTCCTCCGTTACGCGCTTGCGAAGCCCTGCCGGAGTACTGCTGCACCAACACCACCACGCCGTCGTGCTGCCGTTGGAGCGATCTTCCTCAACCTCCCCCCCCCTTGCTGGATCAAGAAGGAGGAGACGTCTCCTGTACCGTACGTGTGTTGAACGCGGAGGTGCTGTCCGTTCAGCACTTGGACATCGGTGATCTGAATCACGTCGAGTACGACTCCATCATCACCATCCCCTTGCAAGCTTCCGCACGCGATCTACAAGTGGTATGTAGATGCAAACTCACTCCCTTGACTCGTTGCTTAGATGAACTCGTAGATGGATCTTGGTGAAACCGTAGGAAAAATTTTAATTTTCTGCAACGTTCCCCAACACATTATGCCCACTTCGGTCTATGGCTGAAGACCTTCAACGTGAAGCCAAAGGTGGTGGTCGGCCAGCAAGTGGAGTGCGGGGGCGCCATGGTGGGCAAGATGCCCAATGTCACTTGGCCCGAAGGCTCCTTTGTGGAGACCGTGAAGGGGTGGCAATCGGGGTGGTTCTACATCACCGAGCCGCGCGACACCAACTGGGCAGCGACCCCCGAATTTCGATCTGGCGTCCCCATGCGGCTCACCTCCTGGAAAGAGAAGGGGTTAGCCTGGGGCTCATCGGTGGAGCTGACGGGACTTCAGGCCTGCATCCAGAATATGATAGGCAAAAAGATCAAGCTTGTCAACGTGGTCCAGGTCATCCTCATCTGCCGGATCCTTCCATGTCAGAGATGGGCTTACAATCTATGGGAGTTCGACCTGGCCGAACACCAGATGCTGCAAGAGCTTTTTGGCACGACACACGAAGACGTCTTGTAGGTGATCTTCAAGGCCAACGAGGTCCCTCCACCCATAACCGAAGATCGCGGACTCAGCGCAAAATGCCAAGCCCATCCGGTGAGTTTTTATATTTTGCAAGATGTGCCTTTTACCATCACATTCGTGGGAGGAATCTAAGCCTCCATGCCAATTTAATAGGACTGGGTAGCGATGGCGGAGCGGATTGACTGTCCGACTCCGCTACCCGAAGATCCAGAATCGACTCTTCTAACAAAGATGTTGTTTCCGGCGCCCTATGAGGTGCCGGAGAAGAAGGCCAAGAAGAAGGCCGTGGGGACCAGGAAAGGTCTCGGGCGCAAGATTGTATCGGACATGACGTCCGAAGACACCGAGGCGCACTCCTCCAACGAAGACGAGGATGAGGAAGAGGAAATCCCCCCCTACCCCAACCGGGAGGGGGGGGGGGAAGAGGAGAAAGGCCGCCCCACAGGGGGAGGTGATATGTCTCCAACGTATCTACAATTTTTGATTGTTCCATGCTATTATGTTACCCCTTTTGGATGTTTATGGGCTTTATTTTACACATTTATATCATTTTTGGGACTAACCTACTAACTGGAGGCCCATCCCATATTGCTGTTTTTTTTGCCTATTTCAGTATTTCGAAGAAAAAGAATATCAAACGGAGTCCAAACGGAATGAAACCTTCGGGAGCGTGATTTTTGGAACGAACGTGATCCAGAGGACTTGGAGTGCAAGTCAAGAAGCGGCCGAGGCTCCCAAGAGATAGGATGGCGCGCCCCCCCTATAGGGAGAGCCCCCCTGTCTCGTGGGCCCCTCGGGCGGCCACCGACGTACTTCTTCCTCCTATATTAGCCTACGTACCCCGAAAATATCCAGGGGCAAACGAAACACCATTTCCACCACCGTAACCTTCTCTATCCGCGAGATCCCATCTTGGAGCCTTCGCCGGCGTTCTGTCGGAGGGGGAATCGACCACGGAGGCCTTCTACATCAACACCATTGCCCCTCCAATGAGTTGTGAGTAGTTTACCACAGATGGCTTCTTCTCTCTTTTTGGATCTCAATACAATGTTCTTCCCCTCTCTTGTAGAGATCTATTCGATGTAAACTCTTTTTATGGTGTGTTTGTCGAGATTTGATGAATTGTGGGTTTATGATCAAGTTTATCTATG
Organism: Triticum timopheevii; assembly: GCA_963921465.1. NCBI lineage: Eukaryota > Viridiplantae > Streptophyta > Magnoliopsida > Poales > Poaceae > Triticum > Triticum timopheevii. The sequence continues at coordinate 10,744,743 of OY997271.1, forward strand.
AATAATATTTGAATCTTCTCTGAATTCTTTTATGTATGATTGAGTTATCTTTGCAAGTCTCTTTGAATTATCAGTTTGGTTTGGCCTACTAGATTGATCTTTCTTGCCATGGGAGAAGTGCTTAGCTTTGGGTTCAATCTTGTTATGTCCTTACCCAGTGACAGAAAGGGTTGCAAGGCACGTATTGTATTGTTGCCATCGAGGATAACAAGATGGGGTTTATATCATATTGCTTGAGTTTATCCCTCTACAACATGTCATCTTGCTTAATGCGTTACTCTGTTCTTATGAACTTAATACTCTAGATGCAGGCAGGAGTCGGTCGATGTGTGGAGTAATAGTAGTAGATGCAGGCAGGAGTCGGTCTACTTGTTGCGGACGTGATTCCTATATACATGATCATGCCTGGATAATCTCATAATTATTCGCTTTTCTATCAATTGCTCGACAGTAATTTGTTCACCCACCGTAATACTTATGCTATCTTGAGAGAAGCCACTAGTGAAACCTATGCCCCCCGGGTCTATCTCTTATCATATTTGCTTCCAATCTACTTTTATTTGCATCTTTACTTTTTGCATCTATATTATAAAATACCAAAATAATATTTATCTTATCTTACTATCTTTATTAGATCTCACTTTCCCAAGTGGCCGGGAAGGGATTGACAACCCCTTTATTGCGTTGGTTGCGAGTTCTTTGTTTGTTTGTGTAGGTGCGTGGGACTTTTGAGGAGCCTCCTACTGGATTGATACCTTGGTTGTCAAAAACTGAGGGAAATACTTACGCTACTATTGCTGCATCACCCTCTCCTCTTCGAGGAAAACCAATGCAAGCTCAAGACGTAGGAAGAAGGATTTCTGGCGCCGTTGCCGGGGAGGTCTTCTCTCAAGTCAAGACATACCAAGTACCCATCACAAACTCATCTCCCTCGCATTTACATTATTTGCCATTTGCCTCTCATTTTCCTCTCCCCCACTTCACCCTTGCCGTTTTATTCGCGCTCTCTTTTCCAATCTCCTCCTCTCTTTCACTTGCCTTTTTCCGTTTGCCGTTTGTTAGTTCATTTACCTTGTCACCATGGCTAGTCCTCCTATCCTTATTATCACTCTGGAACAAGAAATTCTCAATTTTAAGCAAAGGGAGGGAGAAGATTTAAAAGATGCTTGGCATAGAATTTGCAATGCCCAATGTAAATCTTCTAGGAAGCTTTCCACTTCCGTTCTTCTCCGCAATTTTTATGTAGGCATTACTCCTTGGAATAGATGTGTTCTTGATATTGCTACCGGAGGTGATTTTATGAGTAGCCATACGTTTGATGCTTATAATGCTATGTTAGATTTGTTTGGCCCACCACCTCTTTTGGTCAATGGAACTGTTTTAACTTTAGAACACATTATGCAACAACTTGAGATTATTGAAAATAAAATTGCCACTGTTGAGTTGATTGAAAATTTGGATAAAAAGATTCATAATCACATTACCCAATTTGGATCTAGGGTTGGAGTTACTTTGAAAAATCTTAAAGAAAAAGAACCTATAGTCAATGAAAAAATAGATCTTGATTCTGAAAGAATTGGTAAACTTGAGGATATCATTACCAACTTAGGTTCCGCGTTTTCTTCCATGAAAAACACTCCAAAACCCCCTACCAAAACCGCCAAGTTTATTTATGTTCCTAAAAATAAGGGGGAATCTTCTAGTAAATGTAACGCGGATCTCAAATCCATAAGTGTTCATCCCAATTGTCTCTCTATCGTTAAGGAACCTTTTGCTACAAATGAATTTCTTGAATTTTTGCCTAAAGGTTTTATCATTGCTAAAAATGGAGAAACCCCTAAAGATTATAAGTGCTCCTATTGAGGAATTTAGTGCCAAACATGGCACTCGTTAGATCTATCTTCGCTTTTATGCCTAGCTAGGGGCGTTAAACGATAGCGCTAGTTGGGAGGCAACCCAATTTTTCTTTATGTTTTTTGTTTTTGCTCCTGTTTAGTAATAAATCTTGCATCTAACTTCTGTTTAGATGTGGTTTTATCTTTTAGTTAGTGTTTGTGACAAGTAGAACCTATAGGATAACCTATGATGATAGTTGATTTGATTCTGCTGAAAAACAGAAACTTTGCACGCACGAATATAATTTTGTTAAATCACAGAAATGTGATTTTGTGTTGATTCTTTTTGATTCTGATCAATAAACAAATTTTACAGGACTTCCTATTTGTGTAGGATTTTTAGAGTTCCAGAAGTTTGCGTTAGTTACATATTGCTACAGACTGTTCTGTTTTTGACAGATTCTGTTTTTCGTGTGTTGTTTGCTTATTTTGATGCATCTATGGCCAATAAAATAGTTTATAAACCGTAGAGAAGTTGGAATACAGTAGGTTTAACACCAAAATAAATAAATAATGAGTTCATTACAGTACCTTATGTGGTGGTTTTGTTTTCTTTCACTAACGGAGCTTATAAGATTTTCTGTTGAGTTTTGTGTTGTGAAGTTTTCAAGTTTTGGGTAAACTTTTATGGACTATGGAATAAGGAGTGGCAAGAGCCTAAGATTTGGTATGACCAAGGCACCCCAAGATATTAAAGGATAGCCAAAAGCCTAAGCTTGGGGATGCCCCGGGAAGGCATCCCCTCTTTCGTCTTCGTTCATTGGTAACTTTACTTGGAGCTATATTTTTATTCGCCACATGATATGTGTTTTGCTTGGAGCGTCGTGTATTATATTAGTCTTTGATTTTTAGTTTACCACAATCATCCTTGATGTACACACCTTTTGGGAGAAGCCTATTTGATTAGGATTTGCTAGAATACTCTATGTGCTTCACTTATATCTTTTGAGCTTGATAGTTTTTTCTTTAGTGCTTCACTTATATCTTTTAGAGCACGGTGGTGTCTTAATTTTGAAGAAATTTCTAGTCTCTCATGCTTCAATTATATCTTTTTGAGAGTATTTTAGAACAGCATGGTATTTGCTATGGTTACAAAGTTGGTCCTAGAATGATGAGCATCCAAGTTGGGTATAATAGAAACTATCATAGAAAAAGAATTGGATGCTATGATCAATATGATGCTTGATAATTGTTTTGAGATATGGAGGTAGTGATATTAGAGTCATGCTAGTTGAGGTGATTATGAAAAATACTTGTGTTAAGGGTTGTGATTCCCGTAGCATGCACTTATGGTGAACCGCTTTGTGATGAAGTTGGAGCACAATTTTATTTATTGAGTGTCTTCCTTATGAGTGGCGGTCGGGGACGAGCGATGGTCTTTTCCTACCAATCTATCCCCCTAGGAGCATGCGCGTAGTGCTTTGGTTTTTGATGAATTCTAGATTTTTTCAACAAGTATATGAGTTCTTTTGACTAATGTTGAGTCCATGGATTATACGCACCCTCACCCTTCCACCATTGCCAGCCTCTCTTGTGTCGTGCAACTTTCACCGGTACCATACACCCACCATATACCTTCCTCAAAACAGCCACAATACCTACCTATTATGGAATTTCAATAGCCATTCCGAGATATATTGCCATGCAACTTTCCACCATTTCGTTCATATGACACGCATTACTTTTTTCATATTGCTTTTGCATGATCATGTAGTTGACATTGTATTTGTGGCAAGGCCACCTTCATAATTTTCATACATGTCACTCTTGATTCATTGCATATCCCGGTACACCGCCGGAGGCATTCATATAGAGTCATATCTTGTTCTAGCTTTGAGTTGTAATTCTTGAGTTGTAAATCCATAGAAGTGTGATGATCTTCATTATTAGAGCATTGTCCTTGTGAAGAAAGGATGATGAAGACTATGATTCCCCCACAAGTCGGGATGAGACTTCGGACTTTACAAAGAAAAAATAGAAAAAAAAGAGAAAAGCCAAAAAGAAAAAAAAGAAGGCCAAAGTAAAAAAAGAAAAAAAGAGAAAAAGAAAAAAATAAAATGAGAGAAAAAGAGAGAAGGGATAATGCTACTATCTCTTTTTCCACACTTGTGCTTCAAAGTAGCACCATGATCTTCATGTTAGAGAGTCTCATATGTTGTCACTTTCATATACTAGTGGGAATTTTTCATTATAGAACTTGGCTTGTATATTCCAATGATGGGCTTCCTCAAAAGTGGCCTAGGTCTTCGTGAGCAAGCAAGTTGGATGCACACCCACTTAGTTTCTTTTGTTGAGCTTTCATATATCTAGTGCATCCGTTGCATGGCAATCCCTACTCACTCACATTGATATATATCAATGGGCATCTCCATAGCCCGTTGATACACCTAGTTGATGTGAGACTATCTTCTCCTTTTTTGTCTTCTCCACAACCACCATTCTACTCCACATATAGTGCTATGTCCATGGCTCACGCTCATGTATTGCGTGAAAGTTTAAAGAGTTTGAGATTATTAAAGTATGAAACAATTGCTTGGCTTGTCATCTGGTTTGTGCATGATTAAGTACATTGTGTGATGAAGATAGAGCAACAGCCAGACTATATGATTTTGTAGAGATAACTTTCTTTGGCCATGTTATTTTGAGAAGACATGATTACTTTGATTAGTATGCTTGAAGTATCACCATTTTCATGTTAATATGAACTTTTATTTTGTATCATTTGGATCTGAACATTCATGCCATAATAAAGAAAATTACATTGAGAATTATGCTAGGTAGCATTCCACATCAAAAATTTCTTTTTTTATCATTTACCTACTCGAGGACGAGCAGGAATTAAGCTTGGGGATGCTTGATACGTCTCCAACGTATCTACAATTTTTGATTGTTCCATGCTATTATATCACCCCTATTGGATGTTTATGGGCTTTATTTTACACATTTATATCATTTTGGGACTAGCCTACTAACCAGAGGCCTAGCCCATATTGCTGTTTCTTGCCTATTTCAGTATTTCGAAGAAAAGGAATATCAAACGGAGTCCAAAAGGAATGAAACCTTTGGGAGCGTGATTTTTGGAACGAACGTGATCCAGAGGACTTGGAGTGCAAGTCAAGAAGCAGCCGAGGCTCCCACGAGATAGGAGGGCGCCCCCCTATAGGGCGCGCCCCCTGTCTCGTGCGACCCTCGGGCGGCCACCGACGTACTTCTTCCTCCTATATAAGCCCACGTACCCCGAAAACATCCATGGGGCAGACGAAACACAATTTCCACCACCGTAACCTTCTATATCCGCGAGATCCCATCTTGGAGCCTTCGCCGACGTTCTGCCGGAGGGGGAATCGACCACGGAGGGCTTCTACATCAACACCCTTGCCCCTCCGATGAGTTGTGAGTAGTTTATCACAGACCTACGGGTCCATAGTTATTAGCTAGATGGCTTCTTCTCTCTTTTTGGATCTCAATACAATGTTCTCCCCCTCTCTTGTCGAGATCTATTCGATGTAAACTCTTTTTGCGGTGTGTTTGTCGAGATCCGATAAATTGTGGGTTTATGATCAACTTTATCTATGAATAATATTTGAATCTTCTCTGAATTCTTTTATGTATGATTGAGTTATCTTTGCAAGTCTTTTAGAATTTTCAGTTTGTTTTGGCCTACTAGATTGATCTTTCTTGCCATGGGAGAAGTGCTTAGCTTTGGGTTCAATCTTGCGGTGTCCTTACCCAGTGACAGAAAGGGTTGCAAGGCATGTATTGTATTGTTGCCATCGAGGATAACAAGATGGGCTTATATCATATTGCTTGAGTTTATCCCTCTACATCATGTCATCTTGCTTAATGCGTTACTCTATTCTTATGAACTTAATACTCTAGATGCAGGCAGGAGTCGGTCGATTTGTGGAGTAATAGTAGTAGATGCAGGTGCTGCGTCTTGAGCTTGCGTTGGTTTTCCTCGAAGAGGAGAGGGTGATGCTGAAGGAAATATGCCCTAGAGGCAATAATAAAGTTATTATTTATTTCCTCATATCATGATAAATGTTTATTATTCATGCTAGAATTGTATTAACCGGAAACATGATACATGTGTGAATACATAGACAAAACTATAGTGACTAGTATGCCTCTACTTGACTAGCTCATTAATCAAAGATGGTTATGTTTCCTAACCATAGACATGTGTTGTCATTTGATTAGTGGGATCACATCATTAGAAGAATGATGTGATTGACATGACCCATTCCGTTAGCCTAGCACTTGATCGTTTAGTATACTGCTATTGCTTTCTTCATGACTTATACATGTTCTTGTAACTATGAGAATTATGCAACTCCCGTTTACCGGAGGAACACTTTGGGTACTACCAAACGTCACAACGTAACTGGGTGATTATAAAGGAGTACTACAGGTGTCTCCAAAGGTACATGTTGAGTTGGCGTATTTCGAGATTAGGTTTTGTCACTCCGATTGTCGGAGAGGTATCTCTGGGCCCTCTCGGTAATGCACATCACTATAAGCCTTGCAAGCAATGTAACGAATGAGTTGGTTACGGGCTGATGCATTACGTAACGAGTAAAGAGACTTGCCGGTAACGAGATTGAACTAGGTATTGGATACCGATGATCGAATCTCGAGCAAGTAACATACCGATGACAAAGGGAACAACGTATGTTGTTATGCGGTTTGACCGATAAAGATCTTTGTAGAATATGTAGGAACCAATATGGGCATCCAAGTCCCGCTATTGGTTATTGACCGAGAATGGTTCTAGGTCATGTCTACATAGTTCTCGAACCCGTAGGGTCCGCACGCTTAACGTTTCGATGACAATTTTATTATGAGTTTATAAGTTTTGATGTACCGAAGTTTGTTCGGAGTCCCGGATGTGATCACGGACATGACGAGGAGTCTCGAAATGGTCGAGACATAAAGATTGATATATTGGACGACTATATTCGGACACCGGAAGTGTTCTGGGTGATTTCGGAGAAAACCGGAGTGCTGGAGGGGTTACCGGAACCCACGGGGAAGTATTGGGCCTTAGTGGGCCTGAGGGGAGAGAGAGGGCAGCAGCCCAGGAGGTGGCGCACCCCCTCCCATGGGGAGTCCGAATTGGACTAGGGGAGGGGGCGCGGCCCCTCTTTCCCTCTCCCTCTCCCCCTCTTTCCTTCCCCCTTCCTCCTTCCTAGTTGGACTAGGAAAGGGGAGCCCTACTCCTACTAGGAGGAGAACTCCCCCCTCCTTGGCGCGCCCCAAGGGCTGGCCGGCCTCCCCCTTGCTCCTTTATATACGGGGGCGGGGGGCACCCCAGAGACACACAAGTTGATCTACGGATCGTTCCTTAGCCGTGTGCGATGCCCCCCTCCACCATATTCCACCTCGGTCATATCGTCGCGGAGTTTAGGCGAAGCCCTGCGATTGTAGAACATCATCATCGTCACCACGCCGTCGTGCTGACGGAACTCATCTCCGGAGCTCTGCTGGATTGGAGGCCGGAGATCGTCATCGAGCTGAACGTGTGCTGAACTCGGAGGCTCCGTACATTCGGTGCTTGGATCGGTCGGATCGTGAAGACGTACGACTACATCAACCGCATTGTGCTAACGCTTCCGCTTACGGTCTATGAAGGTACGTGGACGAACACCCTCCCCTCTCGTTGCTATACCATCACCATGATCTCGCGTGTGCGTAGGAATTTTTTTGAAATTACTACGTTCCCGAACAGTGGCATCCGAGCCTAGGTTTTATGCGTTGATGTTATATGCACCAGTAGAACACAAGTGAGTTGTGGGCGATACAAGTCATAGTGCTTACCAGCATGTCATACTTTGGTTCGGCGGTATTGTGAGATGAAGCGGCCCGGACCGACATTACGCGTACGCTTATGCGAGACTGGTTTCACCGTTACGAGCACTCATGCTTAAAGGTGGCTGGCGGGTGTCTGTCTCTCTCACTTTAGCTGAATCGAGTGTGACTACGCCCGGTCCTTGCGAAGGTTAAAATAGCACCAACTTGATGAACTATTGTTGTGGTTTTTGATGCGTAGGTAAGAACGGTTCTTGCTAAGCCCGTAGCAGCCACGTAAAATTTGCAACAACAAAGTAGAGGACGTCTAACTTGTTTTTGCAGGGCATGTTGTGATGTGATATGGTCAAGACGTGATGCTATATTTTATTGTATGAGATGATCATGTTTTGTAACCGAAGTTATCGGCAACTGGCAGGAGCCATATGGTTGTTGCTTTATTGTATGAAATGCAAACACCCTGTAATTGCTTTACTTTATCACTAAGCGGTAGCGATAGTCGTAGAAGCAATAGATGGTGTAACGACAACGATGCTACGATGGAGATTAAGGTGTCGCGCCAGTGACGATGGTGATCATGACGGTGCTTCGAAGATGGAGATCACAAGCACAAGATGATGATGGCCATATCATATCACTTATATTGATTGCATGTGATGTTTATCCTTTATGCATCTTATCTTGCTTTGATTGACGGTAGCATTTTAAGATGATCTCTCACTAATTATCAAGAAGTGTTCTCCCTGAGTATGCACCATTGCGAAAGTTCTTCGTGCTGAGACACCACATGATGATCGGGTGTGATAGGCTCTACGTTCAAATACAACGGGTGCAAAACAGTTGCACACGCGGAATACTCAGGTTATACTTGACGAGCCTAGCATTTACAGATATGGCCTCGGAACACGGAGACCGAAAGGTCAAACGTGAATCATATAGTAGATATGATCAACATAGTGATGTTCGCCATTGAAACTACTCCATCTCACGTGATGATCGGACATGGTTTAGTTGATTTGGATCACGTGATCACTTAGATGACTAGAGAGATGTCTGTCTAAGTGGGAGTTCTTAAGTAATATGATTAATTGAACTTAAATTTATCATGAACTTAGTACCTGATAGTATTTTGCTTGTCTATGTTTGTTTGTAGATAGATGGCTCGTGCTGTTGTTCCGTTGAATTTTAATGCGTTCCTTTAGAAAGCAAAGGTTAAAGATGATGGTAGCAATTACACGGACTGGGTCCGTAACCTGAGGATTATCCTCATTGCTGCACAGAAAAGTTACGTCCTGGAAGCACCGCTGGGTGCCAGGCCTGCTGCTGATGCAACTGACGACGTTAAGAACGTCTGACAGAGCAAAGCTGATGACTACTCGATAGTTCAGTGTGCCATGCTTTACGGCTTAGAACCGGGTCTTCAATGACGTTTTGAACGTCATGGAGCATATGAGATGTTCCAGGAGTTGAAGTTAATATTTCAAGCAAATGCCCGGATTGAGAGATATGAAGTCTCCAATAAGTTCTATAGCTGCAAGATGGAGGAGAATAGTTCTGTCAGTGAACACATACTCAAAATGTCTGGGTATAATAATCACTTGATTCAACTGGGAGTTAATGTTCCTGATGATAGTGTCATTGACAGAATTCTCCAATCACTGCCACCAAGCTACAAGAGCTTCGTGATGAACTATAATATGCAAGGGATGAACAAGACTATTCCCGAGCTCTTCGCAATGCTGAAAGCTGCGGAGGTAGAAATCAAGAAGGAGCATCAAGTGTTGATGGTTAACAAAACCACCAGTTTCAAGAAGAAGGGCAAAGGGAAGAAGGGGAACTTCAAAAAGAACGGCAAGCAAGTTGCTTCTCAAGAGAAGAAACCCAAGTCTGGACCTAAGCCTGAAACTGAGTGCTTCTACTGCAAGCAGACTGGACACTGGAAGCGGAACTACCCCAAGTATTTGGCAGATAAGAAGGATGGCAAAGTGAACAAAGGTATATGTGATATACATGTTATTGATGTGTACCTTACTAATGCTCGCAGTAGCACCTGGGTATTTGATACTGGTTCTGTTGCTAATATTTGCAACTCGAAACAGGGACTACGGATTAAGCGAAGATTGGCTAAGGACGAGGTGACGATGCGCGTGGGGAATGGTTCCAAAGTCGATGTGATCGCGGTCGGCACGCTACCTCTACATCTACCATCGGGATTAGTTTTAGACCTAAATAATTGTTATTTGGTGCCAGCGTTGAGCATGAACATTATATCTGGATCTTGTTTGATGCAAGACGGTTATTCATTTAAATCAGAGAATAATGGTTGTTCTATTTATATGAGTAATATCTTTTATGGTCATGCACCCTTGAAGAATGGTCTATTTTTATTGAATCTCGATAGTAGTGATACACATATTCATAGTGTTGAAACCAAAAGATGCAGAGTTGATAACGATAGTGCAACTTATTTGTGGCACTGCCGTTTAGGTCATATCAGTGTAAAGCGCATGAAGAAACTCCATACTGATGGGCTTTTGGAATCACTTGATTATGAATCACTTGGTACTTGTGAACCGTGCCTTATCGGCAAGATGACTAAAACGCCGTTCTTCGAAACTATGGAGCGAGCAACTGATTTATTGGAAATCATACATACTGATGTATGTGGTCCAATGAATGTTGAGGCTCGCGGCGGGTATCGTTATTTTCTCACCTTCACAGATGATTTGAGCAGATATGGGTATATCTACTTAATGAAACACAAGTCTGAAACATTTGAAAAGTTCAAAGAATTTCAGAGTGAAGTGGAAAATCATCGTAGCAAGAAAATAAAGTTTCTACGATCTGATCGTGGAGGAGAATATTTGAGTTACGAGTTTGGTCTACACTTGAAATAATTCGGAATAGTTTCGCAACTCACGCCACCCGGAACACCATAGCGAAATGGTGTGTCCGAACGTCATAATCGTACTTTACTTGATATGGTGCGATCTATGATGTCTCTTACCGATTTACCGCTATCGTTTTGGGGTTATGCTTTAGAGACGGCCGCATTCACGTTAAATAGGGCACCATCAAAATCCGTTGAGACGACGCCGTATGAACTGTGGTTTGGCAAGAGACCAAAGTTGTCGTTTCTTAAAGCTTGGGGCTGCGATGCTTATGTGAAGAAACTTCAACCAGATAAGCTCGAACCCAAATCGGAGAAATGTGTCTTCATAGGATACCCAAAGGAGACTATTGGGTACACCTTCTATCACAGATCTGAGGGCAAGATTTTCGTTGCTAAAATCGGATCCTTTCTAGAGAAGGAGTTTCTCTTGAAAGAAGTGAGTGGAAGGAAAGTAGAACTTGATGAGATATATATATCTACTCCCTTATTGGAAAGTAGTTCATCACAAGAACCGGTTCCTGTGACAACTACACTAATCAGTGAGGAAGCTAATGATATTGATCACGAAACTTCAGATCAAGTTTCTACTGAACCTCGTAGGTCTACCAGAGTAAGATCCGCACCAGAGTGGTACGGTAATCCTATTCTGGAAGTCATGTTACTTGACCATGATGAACCTACGAACTATGAGGAAGCGATGATGAGCCCAGATTCCGCAAAATGGCTAGAGGCCATGAAATCTGAGATGGGATCCATGTATGAAAACAAAGTATGGATTTTGGTTGACTTGCCCGATGATCGGCAAGCCATTGAGAATAAATGGATCTTTAAGAAGAAGACTGACGCTGATGGTAATGTAACTGTCTATAAAGCTCGACTTGTTGCAAAAGGTTTTCGACAAGTTCAAGGGGTTGACTACGATGAGACTTTCTCACCCGTAGCGATGCTTAAGTCTGTCCGAATCATGTTAGCTATTGCTGCATTTCATGATTATGAAATTTGGCAAATGGATGTCAAAACTGCATTCTTGAATGGATTTCTAGAAGAAGAGTTGTATATGATGCAGCCAGAAGGTTTTGTTGATCCAAAAGGTGCTAATAAAGTGTGCAAGCTCCAGCGATCCATTTATGGACTGGTGCAAGCATCTCGGAGTTGGAATAAACGTTTTGATAGTGTGATCAAAGCATATGGTTTTATACAGACTTTTGGAGAAGCCTGTATTTACAAGAAAGTGAGTGGGAGCTCTGTAGCATTTCTGATTTTATATGTAGATGACATATTATTAATTGGAAATGATATAGAATTTCTGGATAGCATAAAGGGATACTTGAATAAAAGTTTTTCAATGAAAGACCTTGGTGAAGCTGCTTACATATTGGGCATCAAGATCTATAGAGATAGATCAAGACGCTTAATAGGACTTTCACAAAGCACATACCTTGACAAAATTTTGAAAAAGTTCAAAATGGATCAGGCAAAGAAAGGTTTCTTGCCTGTGCTACAAGGTGTGAAGTTGAGTCAAACTCAATGCCCGACCACAGCAGAAGATAGAGAAAAAATGAAAGATGTTCCCTATGCTTCAGCCATAGGCTCTATCATGTATGCAATGATGTGTACCAGATCTGACGTATGCTTAGCAATAAGCTTGGCAGGAAGGTACCAAAGTAATCCAGGAGTGGATCACTGGACAGCGGTCAAGAACATCCTGAAATACCTGAAAAGGACTAAGGATATGTTTCTCATATATGGAGGTGACAAAGAGCTAGTCGTAAATGGTTACGTCGATGCAAGCTTTGACACTGATCCGGACGATTCTAAATCGCAAACCGGATACGTGTTTATATTAAATGGTGGAGTTGTAAGTTGGTGCAGTTCTAAACAAAGCGTCGTAGTGGGATCTACATGTGAAGCGGAGTACATAGCTGCTTCTGAAGCAGCAAATAAAGGAGTCTGGATGAAGGAGTTCATTTCCGATCTAGGTGTCATACCTAGTGCATCGGGACCAATGAAGATCTTCTGTGACAATACTGGTGAAATTGCCTTGGCAAAGGAATCCAGATTTCACAAGAGGACCAAGCACATCAAGAGACGCTTCAATTCCATTCGGGACCATGTCCAAGTGGGAGACATAGAGATTTGCAAGATACATACGGATCTGAATGTTGCAGACCCGTTGACTAAGCCTCTCTCACGAGCAAAACATGATCAGCACCAAGACTCCATGGGTATTAGAATCATTACTATGTAATCTAGATTATTGACTCTAGTGCAAGTGGGAGACTGAAGGAAATATGCCCTAGAGGCAATAATAAAGTTATTATTTATTTCCTCATATCATGATAAATGTTTATTATTCATGCTAGAATTGTATTAACCGGAAACATGATACATGTGTGAATACATAGACAAAACTATAGTGACTAGTATGCCTCTACTTGACTAGCTCATTAATCAAAGATGGTTATGTTTCCTAACCATAGACATGTGTTGTCATTTGATTAGTGGGATCACATCATTAGAAGAATGATGTGATTGACATGACCCATTCCGTTAGCCTAGCACTTGATCGTTTAGTATACTGCTATTGCTTTCTTCATGACTTATACATGTTCTTGTAACTATGAGAATTATGCAACTCCCGTTTACCAGAGGAACACTTTGGGTACTACCAAATGTCACAACATAACTGGGTGATTATAAAGGAGTACTACAGGTGTCTCCAAAGGTACATGTTGAGTTGGCGTATTTCGAGATTAGGTTTTGTCACTCCGATTGTCGGAGAGGTATCTCTGGGCCCTCTCGGTAATGCACATCACTATATGCCTTGCAAGCAATGTAACCAATGAGTTGGTTACGGGATGATGCATTACGTAACGAGTAAAGAGACTTGCCAGTAACGAGATTGAACTAGGTATTGGATACCGACGATCGAATCTCGGGCAAGTAACATACCGATGACAAAGGGAACAACATATGTTGTTATGCGGTTTGACCGATAAAGATCTTTGTAGAATATGTAGGAACCAATATGGGCATCCAGGTCCTGCTATTGGTTATTGACCGAGAATGGTTCTAGGTCATGTCTACATAGTTCTCGAACCCGTAGGGTCTGCACGCTTAACGTTACGATGACAATTTTATTATGAGTTTATAAGTTTTGATGTACCGAAGTTTGTTCGGAGTCCCGGATGTGATCATGGACATGACAAGGAGTCTCGAAATGGTCGAGACATAAAGATTGATATATTGGATGACTATATTCGGACACCGAAAGTGTTCCGGGTGATTTCGGAGAAAACTAGAGTGCCGGAGGGGTTACCGGAACCCCCCGGGGAAGTATTGGGCCTTAGTGGGCCTGAGGGGAGAGAGTGGGCAGCAGCCCAGGAGGTGGCACGCCCCCTCCCATGGGGAGTCCAAATTGGACTAGGGGAGGGGGCGCGACCCCTCTTTCCCTCTCCCTCTCCCCCTCTTTCCTTCCCCCTTCCTCCTTCCTAGTTGGACTAGGAAAGGGGAGTCCTACTCCCACTAGGAGGAGGGCTCCCCCCTCCTTGGCGCGCCCCAAGGGCCGGCCGGCCTCCCCCCTTGCTCCTTTATATACGGGGGTGGGGGGGCACCCCAGAGACACACAAGTTGATCTACGGATCGTTCCTTAGCCGTGTGCGGTGCCCCTCTCCACCATATTCCACCTCGGTCATATTGTCACGGAGTTTAGGCGAAGCCCTGCGCCGGTAGAACATCATCATCGTCACCACGCCGTCGTGCTGACGGAACTCATCTCCGGAGCTCTGCTAGATCGGAGGCCGGAGATCGTCATCGAGCTGAACGTGAGCTAAACTCGGAGGCTCCGTACGTTCGGTGCTTGGATCGGTCGGATCGTGAAGACGTACGACTACATTAACCGCGTTGTGCTAACGCTTCCGCTTACAGTCTACGAGGGTACGTGGACGAACACTCTCCCCTCTCGTTGCTATACCATCACCATGATCTCGCGTGTGCGTAGGAAATTTTTTGAAATTACTACGTTCTCCAACAGATGCAGCAATAGTAGCGTAAGTATTTCCCTCAGTTTTTGAGAACCAAGGTATCAATCCAGTAGGAGGCTCCTCAAAAGTCCCACGCACCTTCACAAACAAACAAAGAACTTGCAACCAACGCAATAAAGGGGTTGTCAATCCCTTCACGGCCACTTTCGAAAGTGAGATCTAATATAGATAGTAAGATATATTTTTGGTATTTGATAATATAGATGCAAAAAGTAAACATGCAAATAAAAGTAGATTGAAAGCAAATATGATAAAAGATAGACCCGGGGGCCATAGGTTTCACTAGTGGCTTCTCTCAAGATAGCATAAGTATTACAGTGGGTGAACAAATTACTGTCGAGCAATTGATAGAAAAGCGAATAATTATGAGATTATCTAGGCATGATCATGTATATAGGCATCACGTCCATAACAAGTAGACCAACTCCTGCCTGCATCTACTACTATTACTCCACACATCGACCGACTCCTGCCTGCGTCTATAGTATTAAGTTCATAAGAACAGAGTAACACATTAAGCAAGATGACATGATGTAGAGGGATAAACTCAAGCAATATGATATAAACCCCTTGTTATCCTCGATGGCAACAATACAATACGTGCCTTGCAACCCTTTCTGTCACTGGGTAAGGACACCGCAATATGGAACCCAAAGCTAAGCACTTCTCCCATGGCAAGAAAGATCAATCTAGTAGGCCAAACCAAACCGATAATTCGAAGAGACTTGCAAATATAACTCAATCATACATAAAAGAATTCAGAGAAGATTCAAATATTATTCATAGATAAACTTGATCATAAACCCACAATTCATCGGATCTCGACAAACACACCGCAAAAAGAGTTTACATCGAATAGATCTCCACAAGAGAGGGGTAGAACATTGTATTGAGATCCAAAAAGAGAGAAGAAGCCATCTAGCTAATAACTATGGACCCGTAGGTCTGTGGTAAATGACTCACAACTCATTGGAGGGGCAAGGATGTTGATGTATAAACCCTCCATGGTCGATTCCCCCTCCGGCAGAGTGCCGGCGAAGGCTCTAAGATGAGATCTCGCAGATACAGAAGGTTACGGTGGTGGAAAGTGTGTTTTGTCCTGCTCCTAGATGTTTTCGGGGTACGTAGGTATATATAGGAGGAAGAAGTATGTCGGTGGCCGTCCAAGGGGCCCACGAGATAGGGGGCGTGCCCTATAGTGGGGGGGGGGGGGGGGGCGCCCTCCTATCTCGTGGGAGTCTCGGCTGCTTCTTGACTTGCACTCCAAGTCCTCTGGATCACGTTCGTTCCAAAAGTCACGCTCCCGAAGGTTTCATTCCGTTTGGACTCCGTTTGATATTCCTTTTCTTCGAAATACTAAAATAGCATGGAACAATCAAAAATTATAGATACGTTGGAGACGTATCAGCAGGCAGGCGTCGGTCTACTTGTTGCGGACGTGATGCCTATATACATGACCATGCCTAGATAATCTCATAATTATTCTCTTTTCTATCAATTGCTCGACAGTAATTTGTTCACCCACCGTAATACTTATGCTATCTTGAGAGAAGCCACTAGTGAAACCTATGCCCCCCAGGTCTATCTCTTATCATATTTGCTTCCAATCTACTTTTATTTGCATCTTTACTTTTTGCATCTATATTATAAAATACCAAAAATATATTTATCTTATCTTACTATCTTTATTAGATCTCACTTTCGCAAGTGGCCGTGAAGGGATTGACAACCCCTTTATTGCGTTGGTTGCGAGTTCTTTGTTTGTTTGTGTAGGTGCGTGGGACTTTTGAGGAGCCTCCTACTGGATTGATACCTTGGTTGTCAAAAACTGAGGGAAATACTTACGCTACTATTGCTACATCACCCTCTCCTCTTTGAGGAAAACCAACGCAAGCTCAAGACGTAGCAGGAGGCCGAGGCATCCAAGAAGGGAAAGACCTTCCTTCCGGACCACTCCACCACAGCCACCTACAGCGGCGAGGAGTGGTTGCCTAGGGACAAGCCCCTGGCTAAGTCGCAAGTATCCGGACACTATAATACTTCCAGTATGTTTTGCTTTATTGCTTTTTATCATGCCGAACATGCATATGCAGTCCGGCCAAATCCCACATCGAGGTATCCTCTTCAGAGGGGTCCCTGGGCCCGTCGGCGATGAACAACGATTTACTCCCGATAGCCTCCTCCCCCAGGCCCGCGGACGACACCGATGTGTTGTCTTAGAGGATATCGGACCAGGGGGAGACAGTTATGGAGACGCCCCCAGGCGAAATCCCAATCTCCGGGCACATAGGGTGGAAGACCCCCATGGACTCCGATAACGGGGGCCGCAACAAGTTTGGCCCCCAACCGGATACTGCTCCGGAACCCCCAGTGATTCCGGATTTAGGCAGGCAACCTCTCTCTAAGGGGGGTGAGACGCCTGTGCCGATGACCTCTGTCCATCCAGAGGCACCGTACAACTTGCTGGAAGCGCTTCGCGCCGCTTCCATTGATGAAGAACACCGTACCATTATGAGTACGGTGATTGAGAAGGTCCGGTCCGCCAAAAGCGGTTTGACCGAAGCCTGCACCAGCCTCCTGACAGGCTTTGAGGTAAGTAATATAATTGTAAGAAAATATCACAGTATAGACAGTAGCCCTTGATGCTCTGTTTGGTGTTCGGAAAGAAAGGACGAACAAAGGATCAAATAACATCCACAGGAGTCTAACAAAAGAAGTCTATGTGAATCAGCAGGCATCGCTGCTGGCCGCTGCCGCTCGTACTGCGGAGGTCTCCGGACTGAAGCGGGACCTGGAGCGGACCAAGGGAGAGCTCGGCCTCATGAAGAGGTAGCTCGAGGAAAACAAAGGTACACAATACCCTGTATGTATATTTATAAAGGAAAAATGGTTTCTGCTAATAGAAGCATCATGAAATTTAATAGGGGCCACGACCGAAGTGGCAGCCCTTAAGAAGGCACTGGCCGAGGCCGAAGACATAGCAGCAAAGGAATGTGTTGAGCGCGAGAAGCAAGAGGCTCGGGTCAACAAGGTCTAGCAAGAGCTCCAGGATTTCGTCCAAAAATACGAGTCCTTGGAGCGTGACTCTAAGACGCAAGAGTCCGAGCTTGCTATGGCCCTCTAGAGCGCGTGAGACACCAAAGCCGAAGCCCAAAAGGCCCTCCAGGAGATTCAGGCAGCCAAAAAGATTGCGGCGGGTAAGGCATTCATTATGCAAAGCAAGCATGTGAAGGAGTCTTTCCTTTTACTTACCCGAATTTGGAGCTCTCCAGGAGCGTTCGCAGATCTGCCGTGTAGCATATCTGATGCCGCAGAGTTCTACCGAGCCGAAGAAGGGAGCTCGACGGAGAAGTTGTTCTGGTCTTAGTATATTGGGACCGAACATCCGATGCCCTTGAGCGACCAGCTGAAGCAACTGGTTGAACTACACAAGGCGGCCGAACTGGCCATGAAGGACCTCATAATTCGGCTGTGGCATGCCGAGCCTCTGCCCATCAGCTACTTCGGCCTCATAAAGTAGCTTGTGAGTGCCTGCCCGCGGCTTGAAGTCATAAAGCGGTCATTTTGCACTGAAGGTGCGCGAATGGCCTTTGCCCGTGCAAAAGTGCACTGGGAGAAGATGGATGCCGAGAAGCTGATGACGGAGGGGCCACCGAAGGGCAAGGAGCACCGCCGACCCGAAAAGTATTATGACAGTGTCCTGAAGGGCTCCCGCCTTGTACCGGAGCAATGTGCTAAGGATGTAATCTTTTAGTGGATGTACTCATTTTATCCTGTAATATGAAACAAGTTCTTTTGCGCAATATAACGCTTGTTGATTTAAAATTTTACCTTCTGTGCGGCCGTTTATAAAATCTGAGAGTTGGCCAGTCGTCAGCTTCTGCCCCCATGTAACTAGTACCGGGGTGTTCGGGATAAATCTAAACACTCTTTATCCAAATGTTTGGTCCTTTAAGGATATGTTTAGCGCAACGAACAAGGCAATCGGACTATACAGCTTTATCACCCCCACTTAGCCATAGAAGTTCTATAATTTTAAATTTTGGCGTGGCCCCGGTATTTGGAAGGCCGAACTTGGGGTGCTATACACGCCTAAATTGGACAAAGACCGATTCCTCGCCCAAAGCAGAAAAAATCTTTAAGGATTTGAAACCTCTCGAACAGCGACCAGCTCTCGCCGCATTATGACAGTCAGTTTTCCGCTTTCTCTACCGAGGTGCTCGTCCGGAAGAACCGACACACAATCGCAGTAGTTCTCCCTTTACTACCCTAGCCGATATAGCGGAACGTAGGGTAGCAAGCACAGGAGCCGGGCAACCCAACTATTGACCCAAGACATGATTCAGAGCTGATGCATATAATGCTATAAGTTCGGGGTGCCGCACTATCGAAAGTGTTCGGACTTTCTTGCCGTGTTATGGGGTACACTGAAGCCCTGGCGAACTGAATGTACCAGAGTGTACGGGTGCGATCTGTAATAAATAAACAGTCAAGGAAAAAGAGAAAAAGAAGAGTAGTAATAAGCTGACATTGCACATTATTATTCATTGTTTATTTAAATGATACGTCAAGGCGTATGTATACAAGTAGTGTGATAAGCAAAATAGGACTATTTGACATGTCCTAACCAAGAGCGAGCTGCGTGTGGGTATGTAAAAATAGGTATAACGATTGTTATCAGAGACCACGGGATTCCCTCGTACGTCAAAGCTTCTGGCCTCCTTGGTGTTTCCATCCCGTGATGGGTCCAATAATCAGGTTATCGGAAGAGCCTCAAGAAGATAGGGACCTGAAAGAAAGAAAAGAGTGGAGGTATACGGGTCCTAGGGCAGTTGAGCCGCATTGTGGACCGCATTATAGATGTGCCTCCGCCTATGCCCATGGTATTTTAAGTGTGTAATTAACGTGCGTCACAAGTTTCACCGCTTGACTGGGACTAGGACGGAGGCCGAATTGCTAGGCGAGCTCTGGACGGGCCGGATGATCCTGTAGCAGAGTACTTCAGACTCGCTTGACAGTGTCCGAAGACTTTATTGCCGAATTAGAGGCCTGCCTAAGGAGGCTGCTCTGTACTTCTGCTGCGAGGGGTGCAGTGTGCTCCTCCGTACAGAGGGAACGCTCTATGTTTCCATTGACTGTTATAACCCCGCGAGGTCCAGGCATCTTGAGGTTGAGGTAGGCATAGTGCGGCACAGCATTGAATCTGGCGAATGCGGTTCGTCCGAGCACTGCATGATAGCCACTGCGGAAGGGGACGATATCGAAGATTAACTCCTCGCTTTGGAAGTTGTCCGGAGATCCGAAGACTACTTCCAGTGTGATTGAGCCCGTGCAACAGGCCTCTACACCTGGTATGACACCTTCGAAGGTGGTTTTGGTGGGTTTGATCCTTGAGGGATCGATGCCCATTTTGCGCACTGTATCCTGATAGAGCAGATTCAGGCTGCTGCCAGCGTCCATGAGGACTCGTGTGAGGTGGAATCCGTCAATGATAGGGTCAAGGACCAGTGCGGCGAACCACCATGACGGATACTGGTCGGATGGTCCCTGTGATCGAAAGTGATCGCACAAGAAGACCATGGGTTGAACTTTGGGGCGACTGGCTCCATCGCGTAGACGTTCCTTAGTGCACGGTTCCGCTTCCGCTTGGGAATATGGGTGGCGTATATCATGTTTACCGTTTTCACTTGGGAAGGAAATTTCTTCTGTCCTCCTGTGTTCAGCGGCCGGGGCTCCTCGTCGTCATAAGTATGCGGCCCCTTTTCCTTGTTTTCGGCATTCAACTTGCCGGCCCATTTGAATACCCAACATTCTCTGTCGGTATGGTTGGCTGGTTTATCGGGGGTGCCGTGGATTTGACATGAGCGATCGAGTATGCGGTCCAGATTGGACGGGCCCAATTGTTTCTTTTAAATGGCTTTTTCCACTGACGGACTTGGAGCCACTGAATCAGGCATTGACTGCCGTGTCTTTGGTGTTATCGCCATTATTACGACGCTTGTGTCTGTTGCCTCGGGGCTTGCCGCTGCTATCTCTGGCGTCCGAAGTGCCAGGATTTCTTGATGTGCTGTTGCTACGAGCTAACCAGCGATCCTCGCCAGCACAAAAGCGGGTCATGAGTGTTGTGAGGGCTGACATGGACTTCAGCTAATCTTGGCCAAGGTGTCAGGCAAGCCACTCGTCATGGATGTTATGCTTAAAGGCCGCTAGGGCTTCGGCGTCCGCACCATCGACAATTTGGTTCTTTTTAGTTAGGAACCGAGTCCAAAATTTCCTGGCTGACTCTCCGGGCTGTTGGGTTATGTGACTCAAGTCATCAGCGTCCGGTGGTCGCACATAAGTGCCCTGGAAGTTGTTGAGGAATGCGTCTTCCAGGTTCTCCCAACTACCAATAGAGTTTGCCGGCAGACTATTCAGCCAATGCTGAGCTGGTCCTTTGAGTTTTAATGGGAGGTACTTGATGGCGTGTAGATCATCGCCGCGGGCCATGTGAATGTGGAGAAGGAAATCTTCTATCCATACCGCAGGGTCTGTAGTCCCATCGTAGGGCTCGATATTCACGGGCTTAAACCCTTCTAGGAATTCATGCTCCATTACTTCGTCAGTGAAGCATAGGGGGTGTGCGGCGCCTCTATGCCTGGCTACATCACAAAGCAGTTCAAATGAGTCTGGTCTTTTGTATTCGGCACGGCCGGATTTGTATTTAGTACATCCGGCGTGGCAGTCATCGTCATGCGTTGGGGCGCGCCCCTGTGATTCTTAAATTGATCTTGATTGTCCTGCTTTGTTTTCCAATTCGTCTTGCAGGTCATGCGTGTAGCCCCGGGCCTTCGTGTTTTTATTTGTTTGGCGACGGGGTGTGGGCTGTTGTTCGGGCTGATACGCCGCTTTGTCTCGGCCATGAGGTGGCCGGTCAGCCGCATCCTGCGCTGGTAGTGTAGGCTCTAGTGCCTCCTTCTGGAATTGAGGTAACAACCTGCGCTTCGGGTAACTTTTGGTTGGGCGCTCGAGTCTGTATTCCTTGGCTGCCAAGACCTCAGTCCATCTATCAGTTAGCAGATCTTGATCAACTTGAAGCTGCTGCTATTTTTTCTTCAGGCTTTTTGCAGTGGCTATAAGCCAGCGCTTGAAGCGCTCCTGCTCGACGGGATCCTCAGGCACGATAAATTCTTCGTCGCCGAGGCTCACCACGTCTTCGGAGAGGGGCATGTAATTGTCATCCTCCGAATCTCCATCCATTGCCTGTTCATTAGGGATATCTTGCCCATCCTCCCATCCGGCTTGATCGAAGCTTGGCTGGGCGGGATTGTTCCATCTTCGGCATCATCCGGAGTGCTATTGTCTCTTGTGCCGGTATCGCTATTTTTTCTATGGCGGGGCTTAGAGCGCCGCCGCTAACGCCGGCGCTTAGATTGCTTATCAAGGGGATTATCCTCCGTTACCTCATCACTATTGCTTTCTTTGGGTGTGTGGCTGTCCATTGCCCAATGGGCGGTGGTTCCTGTTCTTCTCCGGCATCGTCGTCCATACCGTCGATGTCTTAGGAGTCGAAATCAAGCATGTCGATTAAGTCGTCAACAGTGGCTATTAAGTGGGTGGTGGGTGGGTAACGAATTTCTTCGTCGTCCGCTTCCCACTCAAGCCGGACACAGTTCGGCCAAGAGTCTCCTGACAGGGAGAGAGATTTTAACGATTTTAGCACGTCGCCCAAGTGCGAGTGCTGAAAGATATCTGCGGAGCTAAACTCCATGATCGGTGCCCAGTCAGATTCGATGAGTCCGAGGGTCCAAAGACACATACCTCATTGGAGGCGAAGTCTGTGTTCGTCTCTATCAGCCCTGAGTGTGCGGCCTTCGTGGCGGGATCCATCCACCCGTCCTTGGATGGCACAATCTGCTCCGGATTTAAAGCCAGGGCAGCTGCAGGTGTGATCTCCTGAACACTGTCCGATGGCAGATCTAGGTCATGCTCATTGTGACGGTAGGGTGCACCTGTTATGGGCTCGAATCCGTCGAAGATCAAGTCTCCGCGGATGTCGGCAGTGTAATTCAGGCTTCCAAATCTGACCTGATGGCCGGGGGCGTAGCTATTGATCTGCTCTAGATGGCCAAGCGAGTTGGCCCACAGTGCGAAGCCGCCGAATACGAAGATCTGTCCGTGGAGGAAAACCTCGCCCTGGACCGTGTCGCTGTAGACGATCGGAGGAGCCATCAAGTCTTATCGTGATGAAACAGTGGAACTCTCAATGAAAGCACCAATGTCGGTGTCAAAACTGGCGGATCTCAGGTAGGGGGTCCCGAATTGTGCGTCTAAGGCTAATGGTAACAGGAGGCGGGGGACACAATGTTTACCCAGGTTCGGGCCCTCTCTATGGAGGTAATACCCTACTTCCTGCTTGATTGATCTTGATGATATGAAGCTAACCCTAGAAGCTAGCCTATGATTATGATCGTTGTTGTCCAACGGACTAAACCCTCCGGTTTATATAGACACCGGAGGGGGCTAGGGTTACACAGAGTCGATTACAGAGAAGGAAATCTACATATCCGAATTGCCAAGCTTGCCTTCCATGCAAAGGAGAGTCCCACCCGGACACGGGACGAAGTCTTCAATCTTGTATCTTCATAGTCCAACGGTCCGGCATAAGCATATAGTCCGGCTGTCCAAGGACCCCTAATCCTGGACTCCCTCAGCGGCCACCGCCTCCTGCAGTAGCAGCCGGCACAAGTCACCGGGGGGAGGGGGGCACTACCAGCAGGCTCTTACCGCGGGCCACCGCGGCTACGGTGCCCTCCTTGCACCGTCGCCCCTCGGTGGTTATGGTCCACCCGTCCCGGCACCGCCCTACGAGGGCCTCCCGCCGCCGCTGGTACCTGTGCCATGGGACCCCACCCTACTCGTCGCCCAGCACTCCGCGCCATTGCCGAGTAGCTATGCCGGTGGAGGCGACTGGTACATGGACTCAGGTGCTACTGCGCACATGATAGCTCATCCTGGTAACCTAACCTCCTCCACTCCTATTCGCACACCCACTCATATCACAGGGACTAAAGAGGCTCATGGGTCCCCGGCCTGATGCCAGCCTGCCACCACCCCTTTAGTCCCGGTTTGTAATACAAACCGGGACTATAGGTCAGAAATGAACCGGCACTAATGCATAGCCGTTCGAACCGGCACTAATGATCACATTAGTGCCGGTTCATTTACAAACCAGGACTAAAGGGTTGAACATTAGGCCCTTTCTCTACTAGTGTGCCCATGATCAGGAAAACAGAACCACCATGCAACACTTAAGCTAGTCTTAGAGGCCAGACTAGGAATACATCTTACCATTTATTATTCCACACTTACATATGAGTCTTCCTCTGAGCCTTGTGTTATTGCAGACTCAAGAACCATAGCAGTTATAGCATGGAACATAAACATAATTATGAACATGGAGATAAATAATAGCATTTATTATTGCCTCTAGGGCATATCTCCTATATGGGGGGCCTCATGGGCCAAGGGGAGGAGCACACCGGCCCACTAAGGGGTTGTGGGCACTCCCTTACCCCATCCCACATATCCAGAGGAGGTGGGGGGCCCCTAGGGCTGCCACCCGTGCCCCTTTGCCTTGGGGGCCAAGCGTCCAAGGGGGAAGGCGCCCAAACACATCTAGGGTTTCCCCCTTGTGGCCGCCGGCCCCTCCCTAGGGAAACCATAGGGCGCCCCTCCTCCCCCTTCCCCCTATATATAGGGGCTGGAGGGAGGGCAGTCAGACTCATCTATGCCACGACGCTACCCTCCCTCTCCCTCGTAGTCCCCTTCCTCACCGTAGTGCTTAGCGAAACTCTGCTGAGATTCCACCACAACCACCGTCACCACGCCGTCGTGCTACCAGAGGACTCAAGCTACTACTTCACTATCGCTTCCTGGATCGAGGAGGTGAAGGCGTCATCAAACCGTATGTGTGTTGAACACGGAGGTGCCATCCGTTCGGCACTTGGATCGAGAGTTCGCGGTGCAGATCGTGATTGGATCACGAAGACGTTCGACTACATCAACCGCGTTTCTTAACGCTTCCTCTTAGCAATCTACAAGGGTATGTAGATCCAATCTCTCCTCTCCTAGATGGTAATCTCCTAGATTGATCTTGGTGAGTGTAGGAAAATTTTTGTTTCCCATGGAACGTTCCCCAACACTGTTCACATTCAATCTGGCACCACTATCGTGGAGTTCGTCGACCCCGAAGCCATGCCTTATATATGTTTCCCTACGGGTCAAACTCTTGTGAACTAGTTGATAAGGTCAGACTAGAGATGGGTGTGGGAGAAAATTGTAAAGTAAGGTTGAAAGAAAGGTATGATGCCAGCACAGGGCCTAGGTCGCGCTGTAAAACTTATGCTTAGGAGAACTACAAGAAAATGGTTAGTGAATCTTGCGTCAAGATCCTTGTTATATATGCAGTGGTGAACTCAGGTCATATCCTCCGTGACATAGACCTCAACCGCACATCGGTAGACTGCAACGTCATAAGTCTAGAGCGGCAGCCATATCGTAGCTAGTCTAGAGATCTGTCATACCTTCATCGGGAGTCATCCGTTGCTAGAAGTTAGCACCTGCTTACACAGGAGGAGGACATTATAGAAGCTGAGAGACATAGCCTTGGTGAGTTTGATCTGAACCACAAAGTGGCAGAAACAGACGATGAAGAAGGCAACAAGGCCCATAGTGACACAAGTTTTCCAAAAAGGCCTCGGTTGGAGAGGCGGACAACAAACATGGACAACAAGGAGGAAGGGGTGGGGGAAGAGGTAGGAAAGAGGTGGAGGAAGCAGAGAAGCAACATTAGAAGTAATGGCCTCGGAGCTTGTACTCATAGAAATATTGACAGAGGTACATGCACAGGATATCGCAGTCGCATCCAATGAGCTTAAAGATGCAAGTTATGATGCTTCCGAAGAGGGGGAGGGGGGAGGCTGAGTTGGAATAATTTTTGAGCCAAGCAGAGGACTTCGAGGATGAGGGTCTAGCTAATGAATTCGAGTTTAGCCTATTGGAAAAGATAATTTTCCACATTGTATACCAGAGGGACATCAGCACAAATGAGTTTAGAGATTTAACCAATGTTGACCTAGCAGTTGAATCGGAGGAAGATATGCATGATTTGGGGCCATTGGTGCTTCACAGGTGTAAAAGAAACTAAAGAAGCGAAGAAAAATTCATGGTCCAAGCCTTTAATATACCCATGGCTTGTTTTGAGCTCTATGCTAGTATAAGATATGGATAAACGAGTACGCAGTCTAACACTATCTGCATTGCCGCGTCCACAAGTCAGACAAAAGTAAGAGATATGTGGTGCTGTGTGAGAGTAAGGACCATGGATGTCCTTGGAAGGTGTGCGCCAAAGTGCAAACTGGATGAGCGATGAAAGATCATTAGTTGCGTAGGATTGCACCAATGTGGGCGATCACATTGAAGGTCATCAAAGAAATCTTACCTCTGCCTTCATCGAACAATGTTTGAAACACGCCATAGCGAAGCAGCCAATACAATCCGCGTCATAGTTGGAGGATTACACAAGCATAATATTTGAGTATAATGTGAACTAAGGAAAGGCCTAGAGGGCTAAGCAGCTCGCTCCCGA
The DNA here is from genome assembly GCA_963921465.1 of Triticum timopheevii. Lineage (NCBI taxonomy): Eukaryota > Viridiplantae > Streptophyta > Magnoliopsida > Poales > Poaceae > Triticum > Triticum timopheevii. The sequence goes on from OY997271.1 coordinate 10,771,011, forward strand.
AGATGGTGTGTACAGTGACTGGCTGGAGTCTTACTGTATTCTCTCAAAACGACTTCAGGCAATGAAAGCTGGGAATCCATAAATGTTCTACAAGGTGGAGGGATACCCATGGGGCCTCCCAGATAAGACCTTGGATGGCTGGGATAGGAAATTCACCATCTTTAGGGAGGCATTCTGGACATTCAGACCATGCATCGAGGCATACTGTCATTGCAAGCCAGTTCATTATGTTGATGGCACGTTTCTCGCTGGCAAGGTCCATGGGACGCTGCTGGCGGCCATAACCTGTAATGCTGGTAATTATCTTGTACCCCTTCCTTTCGCTCTCATGGAATAGGAAGGCAAATCCATCTGGAACTGGTTTTTGAAGCTTCTGCAGGTGCACGTCCTGGGTGCTGAGAGGACACCATTCATCATATCGGATTGGCACCCTGGTATCATGGACACAGTGGCTATGGAGGTACAAGGTTAACCGAATGTGATTCACAGATGGTGCATGAAGCATTTCCTACAATACTTCTATGAGAGGTTAGAAAACAGAGACTGCACCGATGCACTAAAGCTTATGCATAGTGAATTTGAGCCTTACTTGTTCGAGCAAAGGTTGAAGTCGGGAAGGCGGTGACGAAAGAGGGTTTGAAGTTCATAGACAACCACATTTCTGTGAAGCACAAGTCGGCTCACATCTTCGACGAAGGGAGCTAAGTACGACCACATCATAAGCAACATGACTAAGATATTCAATGTCGTTCTGAAGGGAATAAGGTGGCTCCCTACATCGTTTGTTCCGACGTTCACCTGTTGGGTCCCTTGGCAGGCCTGCTGCCAGGCTCATTGTACAGAAGCCACCCCCAGTGTATTACACCATCAGGCATGTCCTTCACGGGCTACTACTGAAAGATTTTTGGACTGAGGGGCCACCTAGGTCTAGACCATGTCAACGTCAATAAGGTTCATGTCCTAGCCCAATATTTTGTGCATTCGAGGAACCTCTACAACACAAGGGGTAGGAGGGCCGGCGCCTCCTCACCTATTCTGACTTAATGTATTGCATTCATCAAACAATTTTAAAATGGAATGATGTATTTTGCTCATACTTCCATACTACGAAACATATACAATTATATTAATTCAATATTAGGGCTACACTGAGGACTAATAAAACAGTCTGTGTTGTATACATTGATGCAACAGTGAGAATAACGAGAGGAACCACAATCAAATCAAAGTCAATTGTTTATTCTTCCATTCCACCAATCATTCTAGTTCATGGGTTTATTCTTCCATTCCATCAATCAATCTAGGTCATGAGGAACATGGCACAAGGAAAGAACATCCTAACACGAGAGTGCCCCACAAAAAACAAAGAGAGTGATATTTATTTTGTTGATTCATCCACCAATCAACGCAGCACATGGGAGAGAGTGACCGGAGAGATCAACGGTGTGGCGCGGTGTTGGGGAACGTAGTAATTTCAAAAAAATTCCTACGCACACGCAAGATCATGGTGATGCATAGTAACAAGAGGGGAGAGTGTGTCCACGTACCCTCATAGACCGAAAGTGGAAGCGTTAGAACAACGCGGTTGATGTAGTCATACGTCTTCACGGCCCGACCGATCAAGCACCGAAACTACGGCACCTCCGAGTTCTAGCACACGTTCAGCTCGATGACGTCCCTCGAACTCCGATCCAGCCGAGTGTCGAGGGAGAGTTCCGTCAGCACGACGGCGTGGTGACAATCTTGATGTACTACCGACGCAGGGCTTCGCCTAAGCACCACTACGATATTATCGAGGTGGATTATGGTGGAGGGGGGCACCGCACACGGCTAAGAGATCCAAGGGATCAATTGTTGTTGTGCCTAGAGGTGCCCCCCTGCCCCCGTATATAAAGGAGCAAGGGGGGAGGGGGCGGCCGGCCTAGGAGGGGCGCGCCAAGGGGAGTCCTACTCCCACCGGGAGTAGGATTCCTTCTTTCCTAGTCCAACTAGGAGAAGGGGGGAAAGAAGGGAAGTGGAGAAGGAAGGGAGAGGGGGGCCGCTTCCCAAACCCTTTGTCCAATTCGGACTGGGCTTGGGAGGGGCGTGCGCCACCTCCTGGCTCCTTCCCACTAAGGCCCATTAAGGCCCAATACTCTTCCCCGTATTCCCGTAACTCCCCGGTACTCCGAAAAATACCCGAATCACTCGGAACCTTTCCGAACTCCGAATATAGTCGTCCAATATATCGATCTTTACGTCTCGACCATTTCGAGACTCCACGTCATGTCCCCGATCTCATCCGGGACTCCTAACTCCTTCGGTACATCAAAACTCATAAACTCAAAATAAAACTATCATCGAAACCTTAAGCGTGCGGACCCTACGGGTTCGAGAACTATGTAGACATGACCGAAACACGTTTCCGGTCAATAACCAATAGCGGGACCTGGATGCCCATATTGGCTCCCACATATCTACGAAGATCTTTATCGGTCAAACCGCATAACAACATACGTTGTTCCCTTTGTCATCGGTATGTTACTTGCCCGAGATTCGATCGTCGGTATCTCAATACCTAGTTCAATCTCGTTACCGGCAAGTCTCTTTACTCGTTCCGTAATACATCATCCCGCAACTAACTCATTAGTTACAATGCTTGCAAGGCTTAAGTGATGTGCATTACCGAGTGGGCCCAGAGATACCGCTCCGACAATCGGAGTGACAAAAACTAATCTCGAAATACGCCAACCCAACATGTACCTTTGGAGACACCTGTAGTACTCCTTTATAATCACCCAGTTACGTTGTGACGTTTGGTAGCACCCAAAGTGTTCCTCCGGTAAATGGGAGTTGCATAATCTCATAGTTACAGGAACATGTATAAGTGAAGAAAGCAATAGCAATATACTAAACGATCAAGTGCTAGGCTAACGGAATGGGTCATGTCAATCACATCATTCTCCTCATGATGTGATCCCGTTAATCAAATGACCACTCTTTTGTCCATGGCTAGGAAACATAACCATCTTTGATAAACGAGCTAGTCAAGTAGAGGCATACTAGTGACACTATGTTTTGTCTATGTATTCACACATGTATTATGTTTCCGGTTAATACAATTCTAGCATGAATAATAAACATTTATCATGATATAAGGAAATAAATAATAACTTTATTATTGCCTCTAGGGCATATTTCCTTCAGTCTCCCACTTGCACTAGAGTCAATAATCTAGTTCACATCGCCATGTGATTTAACACCAATATTCACATCTGTATGTGATTAATACCCATAGTTCACATCATCATGTGATCAACACCCAAAGGGTTTGTTCACATCGCTATGTGATTAACAACCAAAGAGTACTAAGGTATGATCATGTTCTGCTTGTGAGAGAAGTTTAGTCAACGGGTCTGTCATATTCAGAGCCGTATGTATTTCGCAAATATTCTATGTCCACAATGCTCCGCACGGAGCTACTCTAGCTAATTGCTCCCACTTTCAATATGTATCCAGATTGAGACTTAGAGTCATCTGGATTGGTGTAAAATCTTGCATCGTTGTAACTTTTTACGACGGGCTCTTTTATCACCTCCATAATCGAGAAACATCTCTTTAGTCCTCACTAAGGATATTCTTGACCGCTGTCCAGTGATCCACTCTTAGATCAAAATTGTATTTCCTTTGTCAAATTCAGAGCAAGGTATAAAATAGGTCTGGTTCACAGCATAGCATACTTTATAGAACCTATGACCGAGGCATAGGGAATGACTTTTCATTCTATTTCTATTTTCTGCCATGGTCGGGTCTTGAGTCTTACTCAACTTCACACCTTTGCATTACAGGCAAGAACTCCTTCTTTGACTGTTCTATTTTGAACTATTTCAAAACTTATCAAGGTATGTACTCATTGAAAAAATCTTATCAAGTGTCTTGATCTATCTATATAGATCTTGATGCTCAATGTGTAAGCAGCTTCACCGAGGTCTTTCATTGAAAATTTTTTATTCAAGTATCCCTTTATGCTATCCAGAAAATCTATATCATTTCTGATCAACAATATGTCATCTACATATAGTATCAGAAATGCTACAGAGCTCCCACTCACTTTCTTGTAAATACAGGCTTCACCGCAAGTCTGTATAATACTATATGCTTTGATCAACTTATCAAAGTGTATATTCCAACTCTGAGATGCTTGCACCAGTCCATAAATGGATCGCTGGAGCTTGCACATTTTGTTAGCACCTTTAGGATTGACAAAACCTTCTGGTTGCATCATATACAACTCTTCGTTTAAGAAAACCATTAAGGAATGCAGTTTTGACATCCATTTGCCAGATTTCATAAAATGTGGCAATTGCTAACATGATTCGGACAAACTTAAGCATCGCTACAGTTGAGAAAATCTCATTGTAGTCAACACCTTGAACTTGTTGAAAACCCTTTTGCGACAAGTCGAGCTTTGTAGATAGTAACACTACTATTAGCATCTGTCTTCCTCTTGAAGATCCATTTATACAATATGGCTTGCCGATCATCGGGCAACTCCACCAAAGTCCACACTTTGTTCTCATACATGGATCTCATCTCAGATTTCATGGCCTCAAGCCATTTCGCGGAATCTGGGCTCATCATCGCTTCCTCATAGTTCGTAGGTTCATCATGGTCTAGTAACATGACTTCCAGAATAGGATTACCGTACCACTCTGGTGCGGATCTTAATCTGGAAGATCTACAAAGTTCGGTAGTAACTTGATCTAAAGCTTTATGATCATCATCATTAGCTTCCTCACTAATTGGTGTAGGAATCACTGGAACTGATTTCTGTGATGAACTACTTTCCAATTCGGGAGAAGGTACAGTTACCTCATCAAGTTCTACTTTCCTCCCACTCACTTCTTTCGAGAGAAACTCCTTCTCTAGAAAGGATCCATTCTTAGCAACGAATGTTTTTGCCTTCGGATCTATGATATAAGTATTACCCAATAGTTTCCTTTGGGTATTCTATGAAGATGCACTTCTCCGATTTGGGTTTGAGCTTATCAGGTTGAAAACCTTTTTCATATAAGCATCGCAACTCCAAACTTTAAGAAATGACAGCTTAGGTTTACTGCTAAACCATAGTTCATACGGTGTCGTCTCAACGGATTTAGATGGTGCCCTATTTAACGTGAATGTAGCTATCTCTAATGCATAACCCTAAAACGATATTGGTAAATCGGTAAGAGACATCATTGATCGCACCATATCAAATAAAGTGCGGTTATGACGTTCGGACACACCATTACGTTGTGGTGTTCCAGGTGGCGTGAGCTGTGAAACTATTCCACATTGTTTTAGTTAAAGACCAAACTCGTAACTCAAATATTCGTCTCCGCGATCAGATCGCAAAAACTTTATTTTCTTGTTACGATGATTTTTCTACTTCACTCTGAAATTCTTTGAACTTTTCAACTATCTCAGACTTATGTTTCATCAAGTAGATATACCCATATCTGCTTAAATCATCTTGTGAAGTTCAGAAAATAACGATACTTGCCACTAGCATCAACACTCATTGGATTGCATACATCAGTATGTATTATTTCCAACAAGTTAGTAGCTCGTTTCATTGTTCCCGAGAACGGAGTTTTAGTCATCTTGTCCAAAAGGCACGGTTCGCAAGCATCAAATGATTCATAACCAAGTGATTCCGAAAATCCATCTTTATGGAGTTTCTTCATGCGCTTTACACCGATATGACCCAAACGGCAGTGCCACAAATAAGTTGCACTATCATTATTAACTTTGTATCTTTTGGCATCAATATTATGAATATGTGTATCACTACGATCGAGATCCAACAAACTATTTTATTGGGTGTATGACCATCGAAGGTATTTATTCATGTAATCAGAACAACAATTATTCTCTGACTTTAAATGAATAACCGTATTGCAATAAACATGATCAAATCATTTTCATGCTCAACGCAAACGCTAAATAACATTTATTTAGGTTTAACACTTATCCCGAAAGTTTAGGGAGTGTGCGATGATGATCATATCAATCTTGGAACTACTTCCAACACTCATCCACTACTAGGGAAAAGCCTAGCAGCAACGCGGGTTTTGGCCCTCTCAGTAGCGCGGGTACCGGCGCTACTAATAAGGCGCTACAGCTAACGTATAGCAGTAGCGTCTGTTGACCCACGCTACTGCTACACATGAATAGCTGCAGCGCTCTTTAGAAAAGGACGCTACTGATATTATCTGCAGCGCCGTTTACAGGGAAGCGCTACTGGTAAGTCGGCGCTACTGCTAAATCCCCCCCTCACTACTACTAGTTTTATTAGTTTTTTTCCCTGCATATTTGTTTTTTATTTGTTTTGCATTTGAATAGGCTTTATACAATAATCTTTAGCATATCATCCACATACAAATGTAATCATAGCATATACATACAATTAGTCTCATCAAATCATGTCATCATCATAATCATCATCCAACACAAAGTGGTCTCTCGTCATCAATCTCAAAAATAGCGATACAAGTCTCGATTACTTGCAAATACATCGTCATCCATCTAAAAAATGATATACGCGAGAATAGCTATCACTTTGAGTACATGAGTTCGTATCCCTCTCTCGCATTAGCGTGAACCTAAACTATGTACTGCGTGTCGCTCGGAAACCGAAAACCGGTACACCTGGGCCTGACACTCCGGCCACTTGTCGTATATATACTCCTGGCGTAGCACTTCTTCGCCATCTATGATCTATGCACCTGCATCGTCACATGAGTCGATGATATGCAACATATATAGTTGAGCAACACAAAGAGACAGACTTGGCAAAAATAGAAACAACATATCATAAGCATAAATAACAAAGTTCATCGTACCCAAAATGACTTAACTAGAGTGATTTTCGCTAGTCGAGGAGGAGGACGGTTTAATTACATCACAAATAAAGTTTCACCGTGCATAACTCAAAGTTTTGTCATAAAAGAAAGTATGGACTAAACGGACACATTGTCATATATCGACAATCACTCCATCATGTCGTGCCATCCATCCAAGTCAGGGAGATAGTCATCGAGCTTAGTGAAAGGCTTCATGTCGAGACGCTGAGAGGCTATCCATGTTCGGACGTCTTCCCGCGACATTTGTCCTTCTGCATGGAACATCCCTGTTTTTCCGACGACCTCATTCATGATGATTTGGGCAAGTTCGCGCTGGATGTTATAGAACTCAGCTCGAAGTCGATGATCCTCGATATCTCCTATGTCCTTTGCCCATTGCAGAATATGGTCATCACCAGATCTAGGTGCCATGTGAAGGTTCTGGTGATCCCGTCGGTACTCCAGCATGTGGTGTAGGACATAGAATCCATCATTAAGGGAATCATTTGGTTGCTGGATGCAGCAGAAGTCGGTCTTATGGCTGAAGGCGGCCCTGCCGCCCCTTCTCTTCTTGTCCCTAACCTCTCCACCCCTTGCTTGGTAGTAAAACATAGCACTGTCGAGAACATCTTTGATGTGGGTGTAATCCTTTTTGTGAATGTTCTTCGACGAGTCCAAGTAAAGAGTGTGGGAGAATCGGGGGTAGAGGATGATGAGGACGGCGCGCCCGCTGCTGCGCAAAATAAGTACACCTCAAATTAATTAGCCTCCACCATGCAAATGAATTATTGAAATCGAAGGAAGGATAGCAGCGCGGATGACTTACACGGGATGATAAGGCACGAGAATCGCCTCCTTGTCCTTATTGGCGAGCATGAAACTGATGATGTAATCCCTCGCATATTCACGATGCTGTGCACAGACTCCCAAGAAGCCCTCGTTCATGTAGTACGGGTCAGCGACACAGATAAAACATATCTGCTCAACCCCAATGATGTAGTTCATGTGCAAGGCATAAAGGCGGACAAAAGTAAAATCCAGCTTCTTCACGTGAAACATGTCGAATATGTAATCGAATCGGAGGAAGAACTTATCCGCGGGGAAGCAGTCGACGTACGACCTTTTCCGCGGAATGTTAACCACGTAGAGTGGGTATCCTGGATCTTTCGAGGCGATGAGGCCTTTCTCTACCCGCAGCACATCGTCATGAAGTCTCCTTAGATCGCCGAATCTGGCCCGTAGCGCTGTTTCAGGTAGGATTGGTCGACCGGGGATATGCCATTTATCCGCATCGGGGATATCTACACGGTCCTGAAGCCGAGGCTGCTGAGGCGGCTGGATCATAGAATCAGCTTTTTTGCCTTTCCTCGCTCTCTTCCTAGGCTTCTTTACCACCGGATGGTCGTCAATAACACGTTGAGACGGTAATTCAGGCACCGACTCATGATGCTCAAACCCTGAGGAGGTGCCAGTATAGACATACTGTTTAGCGCCATCGTCATCCTCATCCTCATCCATGGCGACATCATCAGCGACTAATGGAGCCACCTGCTTACCCCGTCCGCTATCACCCAACCCAACACCCAACACTAATTGGGTAGGTGGGGTGTTGATGTTCATACCTTGCTGAGGCTGCGTGCTCGTGGGTGTGCTTCCGGCCGCCTCTAGACGAAGCAGACTCTTTGGCCACAACAGGACCCACCCATTGCAACAATCACCAAGCCGCCGCGGGGTCTCGTCGTCATCCCCCACTAGTATTAGAGGAGGCAAATTCTCGTGGCCCGGTTTGACACTGGCCAGGGAAACCTTGAAGACGTTCGAGGGGATCGACCGGCTGTGGAACAATGGTTCCTTCGGCTCCATTATCATCCCCTTCCCCACGTCCACCTTCTGTTCGCCGATGGTGTACAATATGGTGCATGGGGTTTCGTCGGCCTACAAAGAAAAGTCTGCAACGTGAGACATCCGAAAGGCAACGAAAACGGGAGATTATACATTTATATTGAAGGGGGCCGGTGTGGCAGATACCGTGAGGGCGTCCGAGCATGTCCGGTGCGGGAGCCAGTGCGGGAGCCGGTGCGGGAGCATGTGCTGCCAAGAAGTCAGCAAGGGGAAAGTCCTCTGCATTTTTTTTAGATTTTCCCTTGTCCAAAAGTGAACGCTCGTCACCAAGGAAGTAGATATATCTGCAATCGCCTGTTTTGCGGCAGCTACCGCTGTTGCGACTGTCTGAGATGATTTCTTCTCAACCGCAATCTCAACCTTCTTGTCGATGCTTTCTTCAGTTAACATCCATCTTTCCTTTTTCTCCTCCGTGGTCTCACGGTAGTACTTCTTCCACGTGGCGCCGTCTCCGACACCGTGCACGCGTCCATACGACGGTCGAGTATCCAACGGTTGTTGTTTCAATATGTTCAATGCCCGGTTGAATGGAGTGTCCCACTTGGGCCTCGCCAATGCCTCAGACGGCGAGTCGCTTTCGGCCACAATCCGGTGCTGCTCTCTCTACAAAAGGTACAAGGATCGTTTACAAATATGACTAACGTGTGCAGTTGAATTGATCAGAAACTAAAATTACGAGCAGTCTCATGAACTCCGTAATGACCGGTGTTGTCTCATAAACCTTCCTCAGTGGGTCCCAACGGTGGCGGGCCCTCAGGACGTCACGCTCCTACGGGACGGTGAAATCCGCCAAGGGGTCTGGGATGCCCAGACTCGCGGCTTCCGCGTCCTCCTTGGCCCATTTGGACCTCTTTCCACCGTAACCACGGCTTCCGAGGTGGTGGGTCCCAATGTTCCTCTTTTGAAGCCCCTTCATGTACTTAGACTTTTCTTTGGCAGCTTCGGCCTCGCAAGCCTCCTTGAATATTTAAAATTGCTCTTCCATGATTGTCGGACTTTCCTTTACAATCTCGGAGTAGGGTTCCCCGTCGTTGATCTTTGCTTTCACTCGATTTTTCCAGGCGGCCAACGCGTTGCTAAACTTGGTCATGGCGTGTTTGTTTATCTTCTTCATTGTCGGGTCCTTGTCTGGATCTTCATAATCCTTTTCATTCCGGCCCGAGAACAAGAATATCTGGTGAAACTTCTTTAGGAGGGAGCTACTCATATTTTCTATCTTCTTTAGATTCTCATCGTTGATGGTGGCGGTTGTCCGTATGATGCAGCCTATTTGATTGTCGTAGCACGCGCGCGCTTCCTCGGGCGCCTTTGGCTCAAAATTGCCATTGTCCACCTCCGTGACCACCAGTCTAGTAGTCCTGAGTTTGTTAGGAACCCGTTGCCTCTTTGCTTTCAGTTCTACACCGGCTCCGCTCCCCGAGGCAACACCGGTCTCAGCTCCGGTCTCGATGCCGGTCTGAATCTCAGCGCCGGTCTCAGCCTCAGCACCGGTCTGCGTGTCAGTCTCAGCACCGGTCTGCGTGTTGGTCTCAGTCCCCGATGCCACCGGTGGGCCCAGCAACAACATCTGTTGATCGTCGGTAAGGCTAAAAAATTCGTCTGGCGCCCGGTAGACGTCGTCGCAATCACCAGAACCCTGTCCTTCATCGTTGCTAGCCATGTTTCCTATGATTAAATCTAGTCAATTAATTCTAGACCTAATAAAATGAATAATAGCATAAAAAGGACAATTGTTTTGCAGGAATGTTGACTCCTTCCTGGTGCGGCAAATCCCGGGCACTCGATATGTCCTAGTTTGTAGCACAAGTCATGTCGAAATTCACGGGAAATTTCGGCATGACCTTTGATAAAAAGTGGACAACTCGAGAACCTGAAATTTTCCGGAACAGAAATGAATCAACATTCCGGCAAAACATAGGCCACTCAGCATCATTCCCTGGAAACAACAAAGCCACTTGGGCACAATCGAACAACTTCAATGAAAAGATATAACACGACCACTTCAATGAAAAATAAAATTCACAGTCAAAAAAAATGAAAAATAAAATTTGCCTAAATTCTTTTCCTTGAAAAATAGTGGTCTTTTCAAAAATCAAAAACCTTTGCCAATCTACTTAACCTAGCTTGTTAATCCAACGAACCTAATTAACCTACCTATTTAACCTAGTTAGTTAATCTAGTTTACCTAGATAATTAACCCTAATTAAACTAGTTAACGAAGCTAGTTCTCTGTCAAAGCCTAAAATAAATTTTTGCACTAATTAACATGGATCATTAACCTAATTAAACTAGTTAACTTGACTAGTTCTCTGTCAAAGCCCTAACTAAGTTTTTGCACTAACCTAGATAATTAACCTAATTAAACTAGTTAACCTAACTACTTCTCTGTCAATGCCCTAACTAAATTTTTGCCCTAACCTAGATAATTAACCTAATTAAACTGGCTAACCTATGCATGAGAGAGAGGAGGAGTGGGGGCTTACAGATGATGGCTTCGGTGGTGGCGACGGAGGCAGTGGTGGCGAGGGAGGCAGGGGCGTCTCCTGTGACGGCGAGGGAGGCAGGGGCGTCTCCTGTGACGGCGAGGGAGGCAGGGGCGTCTCCGGTGACGGCGAGGAAGGTGGCGTCGACGGCGGCTCCGGTGGCGTTGACGAGGCCGCGCGGCTCCGTGGCGTTGGGGCGGCTCCGGTGTCGTCGACGGCGCACGGCTCTGGTGGCGTCGTCATCGGCGGCGAAGTGGGGCGACTGTGAATCGGGGAGACGGTGGCGCGCACGCGGGGTGGGTTGAGGGATTTGGGGGAGAAGTGGTGGCCGGGGGGAAACGGTTTTTTGGCTAAGTCAAACTTAGCGGTAGTGTGTTTCGCAAAACGCGCTATAGCTAAGATAGCTATAGCGGTTTCTGCAAAACGCGCTGCTGCTATAGCTATGTAAATTTCTTCCTTTTTTAATTTCCTATTCTGTTTCTATAGCGGGGGTCTAGGACACGCGCTGCAGCTACATTAGCTTAGCGCCTCTTACAAACAAACGCTGCTGCTATGCCTTCCTCCGATTTTTCGCTTTTTCGTTTATTTTGCTTTACATTTTATTTTTCCCTTTCTCCTTTTTCTATTTCTTTCATTTTCATTTACATTTCTATTTGTTTTTCATCTTATTTTATTTCCGTTAGTAGTAGCGCTCTTCTTAAGAAACGCGCTGCTAACTATGCTCTAGCAGTAGCGCGTTTCTTCGAAGCCCGCTACTGCTATGCGTAGCCTAGTATTCTACCAATGGGAATATTAGTAGTAGTGCTTTCTTTACCACAAGCGCTACTACTAAGTTTGTATCTGTAGCGCGGTTTTTATTTGACCGCTACTGCTATATAGCACTAGCGCAGTTTTTTGACCCGCGCTGTTGCTAAATTTCTGTGTATAAGGTTTTCCCTAGTAGTGATCGTCACTTCCCCTTCAACTAGTCTCTGTTTATTCTGTAACTCCTGTTTCGGGTTACTAATCTTAGCAACCGAACAAGTATCAAATACTCAGGGGCTACTATAAACACTAGTATGGTACACATCAATAACCTGTTCATCAAAATATACCCTTGTTCACTTTGCCATCCTTCTTATCCACCAAATATTTGGAGTAGTTCCACTTCCAGTGACCATTTCCTTTGCAGTATAAGCACTCAGTTTCAGGCTTAGGTCCATCTTTGGGCTTCTTCACGGGAGTGAAAACTTGCTTGTCATTCTTCTTGAAGTTCCCTTTCTTTCCCTTTGCCCTTTTCTTGAAACTAGTGATCTTGTCAACCATCAACACTTGATGCTCTTTCTTGATTTCTACCTTCGTCGATTTCAATATCACGAAGAGCTCGGGAATCGTTTTCGTCATCCCTTGCATACTATAGTTCATCACGAAGTTCTAATAACTTAGTGATGGTGACTAGAGAATTCTGTCAATCACTATTTTATCTGGAAGATTAACTCCCACTTGATTTAAGCGATTGAAGTACCCAGACAATCTGAGCACATGCTCACTAGTTGAGCGATTCTCCTCCATCTTTTAGCTATAGAACTTGTTGGAGACTTCATATCTCTCAACTCGGGTATTTGCTTGAAATATTAACTTCAACCCTGGAACATCTCATATGGTCCATGACGTTCAAAACGTCATTGAAGTCCCGATTCTAAACCGTTAAGAATGGTGCCCTAAACTATCAAGTAGTCATCATATTGAGCTAGCCAAACGTTCATAACGTCTGCATCTGCTCCTGCAATAGGTCTGTCACCTAGCGGTGCATTAAGGACATAATTCTTCTGTGCAGTAATGAGGATAAACCTCAGATCACGGATCCAATCCGCATCATTGCTACTAACATCTTTCAACACAATTTTCTCTAGGAACATATCAAACTAAACATATGAAAGCAACAACGCAAGCTATTGATCTACAACATAATTTGCAAAATACTACTAGGACTAACTTCATGATAAATTTAAGTTCAATTAATCATATTACTTAAGAACTCCCACTTAGACAGACATCTCTCTAGTCATCTAAGTGATCACGTGATCCAAATCAACTAAACCATGTCCGATCATCACGTGAGATGGTGTAGTTTCAATGGTGAACATCACTATGTTGATCATATCTACTATATGATTCACGCTCGACCTTTCGGTCTCCGTGTTCCGAGGCCATATCTGTATATGCTAGGCTCGTCAAGTATAACCTGAGCATTCCGCGTGTGCAACTGTTTTGCACCCGTTGTATTTGAACGTAGAGCCTATCACACCCGATCATCACGTGGTGTCTCAGCACGAAGAACTTTCGCAACGGTGCATACTCAGGGAGAACACTTCTTGATTATTAGTGAGAGATCATCTTAAAATGCTACCGTCAATCAAAGCAAGATAAGATGCATAAATGATAAACATCACATGCAATAAATATAAGTGATATGATATGGCCATCATCATCTTGTGATTGTGATCTCCATCTTCGAAGCACCGTCATGATCACCATCGTCACCGGCGCGACACCTTGATCTCCATCGTAGCATCGTTGTCATTACGCCATCTATTGCTTCTACGACTATCGCTACCGCTTAGTGATAAAGTAAAGAAATTACAGGGCGTTTGCAGTTCATACAATAAAGCGACAACCATATGGCTCCTGCCAGTTGCCGATAACTTCGGTTACAAAACATGATCATCTCATACAATAAAATATAGCATCACGTCTTGACCATATCACATCACAACATGCCCTGCAAAAACAAGTTAGACGTCCTCTACTTTGTTGTTGCAAATTTTACGTGGCTGCTACGGGCTTAGCAAGAACCGTTCTTACCTACGCATCAAAAAAACCACAACGATAGTTCGTCAAGTTGGTGTTGTTTTAACCTTCGCAAGGACCGGGCGTAGCCACACTCGATTCAGCTAAAGTGAGAGAGACAGACACCCGCCAGCCACCTTTAAGCACGAGTGCTCGTAACGGTGAAACCAGTCTCGCGTAAGCGTACGCGTAATGTCGGTCTGGGCCGCTTCATCTCACAATACCGCCGAACCAAAGTATGACATGCTGGTAAGCAGTATGACTTGTATCGCCCACAACTCACTTGTGTTCTACTCGTGCATATAACATCAACGCATAAAACCTAGGCTCGGATACCTCTGTTGGGGAACGTAATAATTTCAAAAAAATTCCTACGCACACGCAAGATCATGGTGATGCATAGCAACGAGAGGGGAGAGTGTGTCCACGTACCCTCGTAGACTGAAAGCGGAAGCGTTAGAACAACGCGGTTGATGTAGTCGTACGTCTTCACGGCCCGACCGATCAAGCACCGAAACTACGGCACCTCCGAGTTCTAGCACACGTTCAGCTCGATGACGTCCCTCGAACTCCGATCCAGCCGAGTGTCGAGGGAGAGTTCCGTCAGCATGACGGCGTGGTGACGATCTTGATGTACTACCAACGCAGGGCTTCTCCTAAGCACCGCTACGATATTATCGAGGTGAATTATGGTGGAGGGGGCACCGCACACGGCTAAGAAATCCAAGGGATCAATTGTTGTTGTGCCTAGACACTACTAGGAAAAAGGCTACTAGCAGCGCGGGTAAAATGCTACTAGTAGCGCGGGTACCCGCGCTACTAGTATCGCGCTACAGCTAAAAGTTAGTAGCAGCGCGGGTGCACCCACGCTACTACTAACCTAACTACTAGTAGCGCTCGCTTATATCCCACGCTACTACTAACCTAACTACTAGTAGCGCTCATTTCTTATTTCCCATGCTACTACTAACCTAACTACTAGTAGCGCTCATTTGTTTCCCACGCTACTACTAATAATTTAGGAATTAAAAAAAATAAAAGTTAGATGTAGTATTCATGGATGGCAATACGTCCAATGCAAACCAAACCAACGTCACATAACATTCTCAAGATTCCATTTAACTTCAGACACACACAATGATCATCGAAAGGTGGGTACCTTCCCTCGTGTTCCATCACCAACCTAAACAGACAACTTCCCTAGATGTATCTACCAAGGCTCGGAGCTTAGACGCCCGTGGACCCGAATCCTCCCTCCCCCGGACGGCGGCGTCGAGGTCCACCACCTCGGCGACCTCCGGCGTCGAAATCACCTGGACAATCATCTACGCGACATGGCCACCAGCTTCACGGAGAAGTCTGCCTCTGAGTGGTTGAAGAGCACAGTGCCCACCGGCTGTGCTAGCCAGCGTCGATCACCCCTGCGCCCATGTCGAGAAAGTGAAAACTTGTTAGTACGCAAATTGCATCAGTTCAACTAAATGGTATATTCCAATTCACAAGACCCATTAATTAAGTTAAGATTCTTTCTCATCTAGCAATTTAAAGGGGCTCATGCCGAAAATATATGCTTAATTCCTCACTGGCTATTCAAACTAAATGGTCCAAGAACTTTGGGACAATCAACAACCTTTCCGCTTGATCTCCGCTAGCTACTTTGGATTCAACAAGAAAAGGAACATTTATTTGAACTGAAAAGAACAAGCAGGCAAGCATGCTATCAATCTTCTGGCTAGAATTTCACAAAATGCACCTGTCAAGTGTACTCTAACAATCGACGTGTCCCATCTCCTCATGATTAAGGACTCTAGTTGAGCCGACAACATGGAGCAAGATGTAGTCGTTTCCGAGCATGAACCCTTGGTTGTCATCAATGAACCTGCAACATCCATCATGCCCATTGTAAAATATGTTAGTTTCAGATAAGAAAAGAACTGAACTCTGAACATATGATGTTATCTAAATCCTTACTTTATGGAGATGTCATCGGCAGCAAAAAAAGGAAATATATTTCACTGATTTTGGTGTTGCAACAACGTATATACTTTATCACATTATAAGTCCTCACACCATCAACTATGACAAAATCTGAGAGTATAAGTCTTGTTACATTCACCCAAGTCCAAACATAAAATTCTATCCAACATAGTACAGCCCACTTTGATAATTTCATAGTATTTAATATAACGAACGAAACCTGATAAGTGATATGTGTTTAAGTATCTACAGAACAGCCTCTAAAATTTTCATGTTGTAACTTTATTTTAATACCACCTCTAACAGGGCCTAATCTCCCATATCAAAATACTGTACCCAGGAACATATATTTCGGGACAGCAAACTAAATTGATGGCTGCTCTCAAACCGTACATCCAAACGACACAAATAAATACTCTAAAGAAACCTTGGAACTTTATCTAAAACTTATGTAAATGGGCCAACTCAAAATTCTAAGCCTAGCTAACTCATTTTTCAGATCTAAGCTTGCTGTCCAAATTGGACAGTGCAGTTTTTAACTGAACCAAGTTCAGTTTACAGCCATGATGCAGAACTAGATGCTAAAACTAACACCTTGTAGGGAGAGGCGATGCACCATTTTTACCTCGAATCAAAGGCTTCGCATATGCGCTTTGGCCGGATAAATAGATGATATCTCCCTTAACAGTATCCATGCCATGATGCAGAACTAGTATTTCCAAATTTCGCCAAATCACTACTCGAGCATTTCTAGAGGAAATTAATTGATTCTCTACATAGCATCTGCCCTACAATAGCTAACCCTTAAACATAAAATTGGGCAAAGTGAGCACCACACATGTTTAACTGGGGTACATGTACATCCAACAAGGACACAAAACTAAGTAAAACCGAATGAAGCAACTGAAGAGTACCTCTTCCACGCTAGCCTTAGCCGCCGTCTCGCTGCTCACGCACAGACACTCCGTCCGCCAGAGCTTGAATATCTGCAGAACCAGAAACATTACTCCTCCAAACCCATAGCAGAGAATTCGAGCCCGACCACACCCGGGCCACTACCACATATTTCATCATCAGGTAACTTCTGTCAGTGCCAAAACTTCATTTACGACGGTAAAGAATTCAACACGACTGACAGCTAGGAAATCTTCTGCAGCTACATGGATTGTTGACTCTCACATATGAAGATAGAGAGGGTTATGACAGCAGCATACAACTGCAGGTCCATGACCATGTGTATCTAGACAACCAAAACATTTACCAGGAGGACAACAACATCTTGTTGATGAGCAGCTAACCACGTCCATACGCGGCATGTCTGACTATGAACAACAACCAACAACATTACACACCACTCCTTTTGGCTTCACTTCTCAGATCAGATTGAACCAGGTGGTGGTGGTGGCCCTGCACAATTTAAACACAGCAAAGTACAGCAGTCAGTCAGTGCCTCAGCCTTCCCATTCGCACATGTAACTATTCATGCAAGGCGGTTGCTTAGAGGGGTGCTTCCTTGTAAAAATAAAAACCGTCCTGTTTTCAGTTAAGCACCGCACCGGACAGAGGTGCTAAGTAAGTAAGTAAGCGGCTGTGCTATACAAATAAGGACCGGAGGAGCTTACAGAAAAAACAACCGCTTCGGTTTTACGGGCACCTTGCACAATTGTACAAGAATTACTACACCGGATAATCATCATTACGTAAAAAGGACACATGGATGCAAGAACAGACCCAGGACCAAACAACCTTCTACTATCCTACAATTATATCCATGCATTACCGAACAAATACTTTAGCTGCAGAGTAAGCATCAAAGAAACCTTAAATTCATCGGCTGGTCCTCCTCCTCCTCCCCCTACATTACATATTTACATAGATCCATCCATCCATTTGCAGTTTCAGTATCTATTATCTATTACTAGTATTAAAAAGAAAGAAAGAAAGATGCAGATGCAGGTCGCTTTGCTTGCCTTGTGGAGGTGGAGGAGGTCCTTGAGGGGAACCTGAGGGCCCAGCGCCATCTTCACCGCAGCCATGTCATCCTCCTCTTCTTGCTCTTCTTCTTCCTCCTCCTCCGGCGGCAAGGAGGAAGGAACGGTGACGGTGACGCTGACGGAGACGGACACTTCCTCCTCCTGCTGGTCCATCTTCCTTCCTGTATCGCCCCTTCCCTTCCTCCCCCCCCCCCCTAAAGATTTAGAAGCAAAATCAAATCTTGGAGGGGATGCCCTGCCCTGCCCGCGTGATTGATGGAGGGAGGGAGGGATTGATTGATTGATTTGGGAGAAAAGGGAAGGGCGTCTTCTTCGCCAGGGCCCTCCGCTTCTCCTTGCGGCGGCGGCGCCTCTCGGCGTCCTCCTACGGCGCGCGCGTGCGGGCTCCCTCCGCGGCCGCGGCCGCGAGCTGCCGCCCCAGGTACACGTCGCCCCGCATCGGCGCCGTGGGGCCGACCCCGTCCACCGGAGGAGACGGCGAGGGGGACGGTGCGCTGGGGGAGGCAGCGCGCATGGGTGGAGAGGGAGAGGGAGAGGGACGGGTGGTGCTTGGCGGGGACGGCGGGCGGCGGCGCCGGGGACTTAGGAAAAAGGAGAGGAAGAGCGGGTGGAGTGGTCAGGCGAGGCGGAGGGGAATTTGGGCTTTGGCCTCCGCGAGCTATAGTAGTAGCGCTGGGTTTATACCCCACGCTGCTACTGCGGTCTGTCGCGGGAGGGCCCGATGAGGACTATATAGCAGTAGCGTGGGGTTTATACACCGCGCTACTACTATCAACTTAGTAGTAGCGTGGGTTTATATCCCGCGCTACTACTATTGCTTGTTCCGGTTAGCACGGTGGAAACCACTTAGTAGTAGCGTGGTTTTATACCCTGCGCTACTACTATTAACTTAGTAGCAGCGTGTTTTTCTTAACCGCGCTACTGCTAATTAGCAGTAGCGCTTCTTTTTGTGCCGCGCTGCTGCTAAGATTCTGTGTATAAGGTTTTCCCTAGTAGTGAGAGGTGCCCCCCTGCCCCTGTATATAAAGGAGCAAGGGGGGAGGGGGCGGCCGGCCTAGGAGGGGCGCACCAAGGGGAGTCCTACTCCCACCGGGAGTAGGATTCCTTCTTTCCTAGTCCAACTAGGAGAAGGGGGAAAGAAGGGAAGTGGAGAAGGAAGGGAGAGGGGGGCCGCGCCCCAAACCCTTTGTCCAATTCAGACTGGGCTTGGGAGGGGCGCGCGCCACCTCCTGGCTCCTTCCCACTATGGCCCATTAAGGCCCAATACTCTTCCTCGTATTCCCGTAACTCCCCGGGACTCTGAAAAATACCCGAATCACTCGGAACCTTTCCGAACTCCGAATATAGTCGTCCAATATATCGATCTTTACGTCTCGACCATTTTGAGACTCCTCGTCATGTCCTCGATCTCATCCGGGACTCCGAACTCCTTCGGTACATAAAAACTCATAAACTCATAATAAAACTGTCATCGAAACCTTAAGCGTGCGGACCCTACGGGTTCGAGAACTATGTAGACATGACCGAAACATGTTTCCGGTGAATAACCAATAGCGGGACCTGGATGCCCATATTGGCTCCCACATATTCTACGAAGATCTTTATCGGTCAAACCGCATAACAACATACGTTGTTCCCTTTGTCATCGGTATGTTACTTGCCCGAGATTCGATCGTCGGTATCTCAATACCTAGTTCAATCTCGTTACCGGCAAGTCTCTTTACCCGTTCCGTAATACATCATCCCGCAACTAACTCATTAGTTACAATGCTTGCAAGGCTTAAGTGATGTGCATTACCGAGTGGCCCAGAGATACCTCTCCGACAATCGGAGTGACAAAAACTAATCTCGAAATACACCAACCCAACATGTACCTTTGGAGACACCTGTAGTTCTCCTTTATAATCACCCAGTTACGTTGTGACGTTTGGTAGCACCCAAAGTGTTCCTCCGGTAAACGGGAGTTGCGTAATCTCATAGTTACAGGAACATGTATAAGTCATGAAGAAAGCAATAGCAATATACTAAACAATCAAGTGCTAGGCTAACGGAATGGGTCATGTCAATCACATCATTCTCCTCATGATGTGATCCCGTTAATAAAATGACAACTCTTTTGTCCATGGCTAGGAAACATAACTATCTTTGATAAACGAGCTAGTCAAGTAGAGGCATACTAGTGACACTATGTTTTGTCTATGTATTCACACATGTATTATGTTTCCGGTTAATACAATTCTAGCATGAATAATAAACATTTATCATGATATAAGAAAATAAATAATAACTTTATTATTGCCTCTAGGGCATATTTCCTTCACGCAGCGCCATGGTCTGGCGACAGCGTCCATTTGCATTGCGTGCCTTGCGGGATGGGCTCGGCGACGGCGAGGGCCCTCTCCATGTCGACGAACGTTGGGCCGGCGGGCGTGTTGACGGTCAGCGGACCGCCCTAGAGCCCACTTTAACACAAGGGTAGGGGCCCACTGCCCCCTCCCTGTTATGAATAAAAGTATATGCATTCATTAAACCATTTTAAAATGGAATGATGTATTCCATTGGTACTTCAGTACTGTGAAACATATACAATTAAAACAATCCAATACTAGTGGTACACTTAGGACTAATAAACACTATTGTGTTAAATCACGTCAACATAAGGGGTGGGGGATGCCTTCCCCCATGTTAAGACTAAAAATGTTGTATTTATTGAACAAATTAACAACATAATGGTGTATTGTGCAGGTACTTTCACATTGTGCCTTTTTTGTATATTGGTGTTAGTCAGAGGGGTTTTCATGAAATCAACCGAGCTCTTCACCAGCCCCCACATGTGAATTCAGAGTATCCATCCAAGATCCAATGGCTCGTATGTTTAATTTTTCTATGTTTACACCGTAAGAGGAGCTTTTATTGTAGTCTTCCCCCACTAGTGCAGTAGCTTGGAGCCTTCATATATGTCCTACCTAGTAGTCGAGTTGTTGAGCAGCTTGAGCCTTCTTGATCTTCGGTTTACTAGTAGAAAAGTTGCAACACCGATCATGGCCACGATTGCGACGGCACCCACTATCACGATGGCAATGTTATCTTTTAGTTTCTTCCCTGCATACCAACATGTACTAGTAAGTTATAAGTGCCTTGCATGTGAGTTTAGACAACTAAAGTACAATCAAATATATCAAAACATTATACTAGTACATGTAATAGGACATGTGGAAGAACCCTATGGAGTCAACAAAATATCCAGATGGACTCTCATCTCCCATTTTTCTCCCCATGCCCTCTCCCCAAGAGTCCTCTTGCGCTTCACGTCTCCCCTCCTCCTCCTCCTCCTCCTCCTCCTCCTCCTCAAGTGACCCCGCTGCCAGGAGAAGAGATGGGTAGGGAGTAGGCTGGTCATGTACATAGTAGTTGTTTAGTTATGGATGCCTTAGGGGACTAACTTTATATTCCATGGAGAAGCTTGACACAAACGCCAGTGAATGGCATGCGCTAGCGAGCATGTACTTCTTCTAGTTGTCGTCCATGGTGGATGGATGCTATGGGAGGCAAAATTGGCAATGGTTTTATTGATAAGCTCAGGCGGCGACAGATCCAGTGGTTCTTTGGGTTGTTTCCCCTTTTTTCTTCGTTACTGAGGGGGGGGGGGGTGAGGGCAATGACTTTGGCTCATGCCTTGTAGATTCGACGAGCCAAGGGAAGGTGCTATCTCCAGATATGGTGGCCATAGCATCTCTATTGAGGCCACCGGTGATCTCGGGACTCAATTGCGTTTCTAATTTATCCTAGGGTCCTGAATGTTAATCTAAAGGTCTTGGATGTTTTCCTTTCTTTGGGGTCTATGAAGTTTTGAACACTTTTGTTATTTGAATCATTGAATGCCAGGCTCTGTCACTTCCCTTCCCTTGTTCCCAGAAAGAAAAACAAGGTGGCCGACAACCAACGATGTTTGGATTTCCCTAAAAAACAATGATTTGATTTGTGTTTTTCTCGACGAAATGCTTGGATGTGTCACCTCTTTATTGCCGACTCTGTTCATACTTCTATCCAATAATCAATATTCAAAATTATTTGTATACGGGAATAGATATAGATATGGATATAAATATAGATGCACCATCAAGATCACACATGCAATTGTCATCTTAATCCTACCACACTATGATTTAGGAAATTCTAGTAGTAATACTAATAACAAGAGGATCACAAAAAACGATAGAAAAACAGATTTGCTAATTCTCATCTACAGTGAGAGTTAACAAAGTCACATCTAACACCAATGCCATTTAATTAATAAAAAGAAAAGAAAAGAAAATCCTCACAGATCTTCACGCAAAATAAAATGGTGTAGGAGTTAGATGTGACATTGTTAACTCTCATCTACTAGATGAGAGCTAGTCACACCCAAAAAGAAAAACCATCAGCACAGGCTCGTGAAAAAAATTATGTGGGGCCGGAGAGAGTTGACATACGGATCCTTGCTCCTCTTCCGATGGGTGGCGCCGGAGGAGATCTCTGAAACCGCATGGTGCAGTTGTAGCGGTACAGCGACGACGCGCCTAGTGGAATGCCTCGGGACCATTGGAGGCTGTCCGGCAAGGTCCGCGCCGACTTGTCCAGGCAGAGGGCGCAGTCCGCCGGAGCGACGTCCCTCGGGCACTGGGCCAGCACGTGCACCGTGTCGCCGCCGCCGTTGGCCTGGCAGGTCGTGTAGGCCGTCGCCAGCATCCGCCCGGAGCTGCCGTGAGCGGCGCGTGCCACCAGAGACCGGGCCAGGCGGACGACCTCCTCCGCATCGCAGGAGACGTCGTTGGACGAAGGGGATGCTCCGGTGAAGATGTCGTTGGTCGCTGAGGCTGTGGCGTTGCCGTCGGTGTAGGCCAGGAAGCACCCGTCGGTCCAGACGGCGGCGCTCCGGTTGCCGTCGCAGGCGTCGAGGGCTATCCCGGCGGACTGGGACAGGCAGTCGCGGCAGGACTCCGGCGACAGCGAGTCGCCGAAGCATAGTCCTCGGGCCGTGGCCAACGCGCGGCCGCGGACGGGAGGGCCGCCATGAGCGACCTCAGGTTGTCATCGAACGCGGTGCCTCTGGTGGTGGACGGCCCTGTGCTCACGGTGCAGTCGTACTGGAAGTATCCCCCGGTGATGTCCTTGGAGGCGCCGCCCGCACAGAACGCCATTATGGCGACGAGGAGGAGGAGCCATTGACGATCCGGCGGTAGCGCCATGGCGTTGACAATGGCGCTTGCCAGAAGCTAGACGGAGGTAGTTGAATGCTGGAGTGGGTCGTTCAGTCCGATGTACGGAACCTTTCCCGGGGATCGAATCGAATCGAATCGAACGCACGTTCAAGCCGGGCAGCAGCAAAATCTCACGCAACCTGGCTGGCCGTATACGTTTGACTAGCTCTAGCACTCAAAGTCTCACGCAAACGCTGTAGCTCAAAATTAGTCAGGGACATGAACTGTGCCTGGCATAGTTTTTGGACCTCATATCTCACGCAACGTTCGTCAAGAACAGGTGGCATTTCGAACGATTTTCATGGCATTTTTTAATGTATGTGGCATGACAGTTTCTTCAGAGTGAACGTTGCATTTTCTGGGATGAAGTCAGAAAAACTGGAGAAAAACATATCTACCATGCATGATGCAGTCTTTCATCTAGTTGGAGATTTGGTTAATTTTGTTTGTCCCGCAAAAAAAAAAAATATGGTTAACTCGTGCAAAAATCCTCCCTAGGAATATGTGGCTTGGTGTTCTATGTGATGCCTGTCTCTAGACACATCATGCTATGTTAATTAATTAATAAATACTAGGTACATGCCCTGAGCTTTGATATTCCATTTCATCCTTTTGCTAGCATTTTCTGTACTCCTAATTTTCTTGCCTTACATTGATACTTAGTGCATACTTCACTGGTACATTGAAATATGTGGAATTCTTTCTCTCGATCTCCTACACATAAGCCTAAATATCTTCCTCAAAAAAGTTCATCATACATGCCTATTATGGCATTCTAAAGTCACTCCGACTATACTGCCATATGTGCATCACCGATGGCCATAATATAGATATCATTTACATCATATTTAATCAATAAGATCGTTTCCATCCACCCCGTGAAATCCAATGTTTGTATGCCATTGCAAAAAGGGTCCAATTCTCCCGAAACATCTATGGTTTCGTAACTCGACTGAAAATCTTGCAACAAATTTCCTACTATTTTACCTCCTACTCTTCACCACACCGCCATCATTGCCAGGGTTCTAAGCGCCTCTTCGCTGAACCTAGACCTTACTCCTCATCTTACTCACGTTGACGAACATGAACCGGGATGCTAACAACATCATGCTACGGTCTAACAGATGCACGAATGATCAAGCTATGCACCTTCATGACTGGAGTTCCATGTTCTTCCACCTTTCTATGATACTGTAATTTCAAAACATTCTGTGTACTCTCCCACCCCTTCCCGGCTTTCGCTGTAAATGTACTATGATCTATTAATACAATGGTACAGGCCGATGTCAGTTTGTTATAGCACTGTTCAAAAGTAAGAGCATCAAACCCAACGAAGAGCAGAAGCAATTGAATGCAAGGAAAATAGCTGGGAATAAGCACAAAATATTTGTAAAGTGATAGTAATGTTTTTGGTAATTTGGATGGTTGCAAATAATTAAATAAAGGTCAAAGTAATCCAAATTCAAAGATAGCTAAACTTCCGCCCATTCCTAGTAATGAAGATATCATACATTAAGGAGACAACTAAGCTCCGATCCAATCCTTTTGAGGGGAAGGAAATTCCGCACTAGCAATACAATATTTTGTTTTTGGAAACCTATACTCCCTAAAAGGTCTAATCACATACAAATACATACATTAAGGTATAAGAATCTCTAAAAGGTTTTATATTTAGAAACGGCCGGAGTACATATTTTAAATGTTTGGTGAAACTATATGTACTGGAAGTCACACATATTAGCCCCACAAATTGATGATGAGTCGGTCAGCCCAAAAATGGATAGTCAGTGTAGCCAACGATGGGGTCGGAGGTGTAGAAGGTGGCCCTGTTGTACTTGTTGAGCTCTGCGTCGAGCTTAAACCTCTTCGGAAGGTCCGGGTTCGCTAGGAAAAGCCGCCCAAATGCCACTAGATCGGCGTACCCCTCTCCGACCACCTTATTCCCCTCCTCCCTGTCATACCCGCCAGCGGCGATAAATGTGCCCTTGAACGCCTCCCGGTACGGTCGCAGCCGCTTCGGTACCACCCGCCGACCATCGGCGCGCGCCATCCTTGGCTCCACCATGTGGAGGTAGAGGATGCCGCAGGGGACGCCGTTGAGCTTGGTGGCCATGTGGAGCGCAAGGGCATGCGGATTGGAGTCGTGGCAGTCCATGTAGTCGGCAAAGGGCGAGAGGCGGACGCCCACACGGCGGCCCCCGATCTCATCAGCCACGGCGGTGACCACCTCGAGCGCGAAGCGGCAGCAGTTCTCGAGGCTGCTGCCGTACTCATCTTCGCGGTCGTTGGCGCTGTCCTTGAGGAACTGCTCGATGAGGTAACCGTGTGCGCCGTGGATCTCCACGCCGTCGAACCCTGCATTCCAATTGCCATGGACATGGACATAATACAGATAGAGCAGTTAAAAGCAGAGCACAACGAACACAATAGAGCAGGTAAAGAAGAGCACGACAAGCAGAACAGAGCAGCCAAAGCAGAGCATGAAAAGAAGAGTGTTTGAAGTGTCGCCAGCATAGGCCGGAGCTCGTCCGTGCGTACCGGCGTCGACGGCGTTCCTGGCGGCTCTCCTGAAGTCGTCGACGACGCCGGCGATCTCCGCCACATCCAGCCGCTTGGGCGTCGCGAACTCCTCCTCGAAGCCGTTGTTAACCCGCGGCGTGGCGATCGGCCTGCCGGTGCTGGACACCGGCTGCGGCGTCCCGTCCGGCCGGAGCTTGCCCACGACGCGCCCGACGTGCCAGAGCTGGCAGAAGATGACCGCGCCCTTGGCGTGCACGGCGTCGACGACGGGCCGCCACGCCTCCGCCGGTGTGGGCCGGTGGCCCTGCGCCGCGGCGGACACGCCCGTGGCCTCCGTGATCAGCATCCCGCCGGCCGTGGCGCGCTGCGCGTAGTAGACGGCGGGGTGCGGCTGCGGGAGGTTCCCCGGGGACCGCTGCCTCGTCAGCGGCGCCAGCACCACCCTGTGCGCCAGCTCCAGCTCGCCGCCGCCCGTCCTGTACGGCGTCAGCAGAGGGATCGCCGCCGCGGCCGCCGTCTCGCCTTCTTCTCGAGCCATGACCAGCGAGTGAGTGAGTGTGAGCGGATCATCAGATTATTATTTCATGTTCATCGTGAATGCTATGATGCATGCACTGATGGTTGCATCCATGAACAAATGCCTTTTCTCCTTGGGATAACGACGACGTATTACCGCCTTGCTAGAATCTTCGTGACTGAGTGAGTGAGTGAGTGAGTGAGTGACACAAGCCGTGATGTATTGCCCCCGCCATAGCAGCAGCCCAAAAAGTTTCTTCTCTGGTCGTCGTTTTCACCGCCAACCCCTAAATGAGGGACTTTCAATACAATGGTGAGCACCATTGACAGGGACTAGGAGGGACTTATTCCTTTGACATGCCATCTACAATGCAAAGAGGAAACCTAGAACCCTGCGAAAAACCAAGCAGTTGCGGTCCACCGCACCGTTTGACCAACGCCGGGAAAGTAGGTAGTGAGGAGGGAGAGAGGGGCGAGGATGTAGTCCTGTGGACAGTTCCTTTCATTTTCCTTTCCCACCTATGAGAAAATTTGGGCGGGGCTTTTCCTAATTAGGAATATAATCACAAAACTTAAAGCTTGGTTTTGATTGCAATAATAGACATCATCGTCCCAAAAGACGGGGAGTGATGAAGGCGATGGAGGAGTACATATAATTGGTCGCTGTCTCTGGCGGAGACAAAAGGCACGGAACTTGATGCGTGCTTCTGATGTGTGACAGCACGTCTAAAACTATAATAAGATGCCTATTTCTTCCATGCTTAGCTCACCCATGATGTATGTTGGCTCAATTAGCAGCCGGGAGCACATTAGTTTAATATAACCATATCACATGATAATATATGATTTGGATACCTATGATCTATAAATGAATCTCCTGTCAACTCCACTACTCAGCAGTCACTACTCCACACCACTCAGCAGTCTTCTTCTTCCTCCCCCGCCATTAATTGATCAAGAAAAGCTTCAGCTACCAGCAATGGAGCCCATCCCTCTCCTCACGCCGTACAAGATGGGCCAGTTCGATCTCGCCCACAGGTACGTACCATCCACTGGAACCGTCGGCCACCTGTTGTACATGTTCCATCACTCTTGGATCATGTATGCATGGCTGACATGACGGCCGGCTGACGACCATGTTCATGCTGCAGGGTGGTGATGGCGCCGTTGACAAGGCAGCGCTCCTACGGCAACGTGCCACAGCCGCACGCCGCCGTGTACTACGGTCAGCGCGCCACCGCCGCCGGCCTGCTCATCGCCGAGGCCACAGGGGTCTCGGACACGGCACAGGGCTACACTGACACCCCGGGGATATGGACCGCAGAGCACGTCGAGGCGTGGAAGCCCATCGTTGCCGCCGTGCACGCCAAGGGCGCGCTCTTCTTCTGCCAGATCTGGCATGTTGGACGTGTGTCCACCTTCGAGCTGCAGCCCGGTGGCGCCGCCCCGCTGTCGAGCACGGAGAAGGGGGTCGGCCCGCAGATGAGCTTCGACGGCCGTCTAGAGGAGTTCTCGCCGCCGAGGAGGCTGACAGTGGAGGAGATACCTGCCATCATCGACGACTTCAGAAAGGCCGCCAGGAACGCCATCGACGCTGGTATGCACCACATATATGTGCTGTCAATATATACAGTAATAATTAGAGGTAATATCACCGGTGGTGCTTGAACTTGCCACCAATGTTCAGTTTAGTGCCTAAACTTGTAAAATACGCCGTAGTGGTTCTAGAACTTGGCACGAGCGTGCAAATACAGTGCTAATCCATCTCGTAAACCTATAATGCGCTGACAGAACACCATATTTTGATTAACATTATGTACGTCTCCATAAACAATGAGCCTCACATGTCAGAATAAAGGGATAATAAACGATAAAATAGTACCGCCAAGACTCGAACTTATGAAGGCAAGCTAGCTAACGCCTACCCTAAGAGCATCTCCAACAGCCGCGCTATAGCGCCGCGCGCAAAAAACCTGTTAGCGCGCGCGCTGCGGCATGTTTTGCGCGCCCGCCTGCGCTGGCTCCAGCAGCCGCGCCATAATGCAGCGCGCGCGCGCCGCTCCAGCAGCCGCGCCATAATGCAGCGCGCGCGCCGGGCATTTTGCATATATGGATATATGAATATTTTGGACAAAAATGAACATGCAAAAATTTGACACAAACAAGTTGATGAATAAAAGTTCATGCCCACAAGTTCATCAAAATCATGCCCACAAGTTCATCCAACCAAGTTCAAATGCAAACTAAAAGTTCAAGACATGAAGACACATCAATCTTCATCTTCCTCTTCTTCGTCTTCGTCCTCATCTTCCGAAGACGACTCTTCCGCCTCCGAAGATGAACCTTCCTCCCTATCCTCATCACGCACCGCATCATGTGAAGCTCCGACGGTGTTGGCAAGATCTTCAACGGCATCTTCATGGGAATGTGTGTGAGAAGCCATGGCGGCCGGAGGTGCACCCATACCTCCCATGAGAGAAGCAAAACTCATGCCTCCCATGGCGGCCATAGCGTCGGAGGGTGCTCCAAAGCCACCCATGCCTCCCATGGCGGTCGGAGGTGCACCCATGCCTCCCATGGCGGCCATAGCGTCGGAAGGTGCTTCAAAGCCACCCATGCCTCCCATGGCGGCCGGAGGTGCACCCATGCCTCCCATGCCTCCAAAGCCACCAATGCCTCCCATGGCGCCCGGAGGTGCACCCATGCCTCCCATGCCTCCAAAGCCATCAATGCCTCCCATGGCGGCCGGAGGTGCACCCATGCCTCCCATGCCTCCAAAGCCACCCATGCCTCCCATGGCGCCGAGGCCATCGCCACCCATTGCACGAACCAAGGCTCTTTTTCGGATCAAGACTTCTTGTTGGGCAAGATTGACATACTCCTTTTGCGCCGCATTGAGGTTAGATGTGTCCATGAAGAACAAGTGCTTCTCCCATTCCAACAACTTAGCTCGCTCCTCGTTGCTCACTTTCCTCTCCTCCAAAGTCACCTTTCTCTCCTCGGCCGCCAGCCTTCTCTCCTCGGCCGCCAACCTCCTCTCCTCGGCCACGGCATCTTGGGTACTTGCCATTTTCCTCACCTCATTCGCTTCGACCCTTGCCTTCACAATAGCTTCCATAGCATTTTTGAGCACATCATCTCCTTTCTTCTTCTTCTTGTCGGTTTTGTCTTTCTTGCACCCATCCGGTCGTTTTGGCTTCGAGTATGAAAACGAGTTGGGTGTGGGGCTTCTCTTGCCATCATCACTTGATGCATCATCCTCCTCCTCCTCATCATTCATCTCAATTGCTCGCTTCCGTTTGTTGCTCAAATGCAAATCCTCCAAACCATCACGCTTCTTCCATTTCTCATCATCCTTTAACACTTCATAGCAATGAGGCAAGGTAAAGATCCGGCCTTTCTTGATCTTCCCCTTCTTGGTTGTCCTTGTCTCATTTTTGAACAAGTTTTGTGCAATGTTGAACTACAAGAAAAACAAAACAAGTTAGCACTTCGGTCACCAAAAACAAGTATGATGAACATATATGAGATGCCACTTACTCGATCATCCTCATTTGTGCCACTTGGGTTAATCTTGTCCACCGACTTTTGCGCGGCCGCCCACTTTTGACAATCCGAGTTGATTGTCGACCATCGGGACCGAAGTGATCTCTCGGAGCGGTAAATTCCACTCTTGTTGTGAGCATTATAGTGTTCTTTCATTCGCCCCCAATACGCGTCTCTACTTTGATCACCTCCAATGGATGGATCCTTGGAGACATGCAAATAAGTGTTGCATAGTAACTTGTCATCGGTGGTGGAGTAATTGCCCGCTCTTCCTCTCGGCGCCTCGACAATTCCCTCACCCTCCTCGTCCACCTCAAACTCATGGTCTTCGAAATGGATGTCATTGGTTTGAGACCAATGCGAATTGTTGGACCCAACACCCATAGTGGACATGTATGCATCATCGTTGAGACTACAATTTTTTTGAACAATGCAAATAAGCTATCTATATGTAAAATGATGATGCATTGAAAAAATAAGAAGAAAAAAATACTTGGAAATTTTTTCACCTTGGGGGCATTTCGTCGAACACTTGGTGCGCGTCGGCGGCCGGCTCAACGAGTGAGCTCGCCGGCGCTTCGGTAGCCGCCGCGGCCGTCGAACGCCCTGCAAGCTTTTTCCCCCTCGCCATGCCGGAGCCGTCCGCCGCCTTGTTCTTCTTCGCGGATGTTTTGCCCTTCTTCGTCCGCGCCGCATTGGGTACTTTCTTCGACGGTGCGGCGGCGGCACGGGATGGCGCCGGCGCGACGCCACCCGGCGCCGGCGCCGTAGTCATCCGCGGCGGCAAGAAGAGGCTGCGCGCGAGGCCGACGCTCGGCGGAGCTCCGGCGGCGGCGACGCCCGCGCTCGCCGCGCTAGGGTTTCCGGCGGCGGCGGCGGCGGCGGGGGGGGGGGGGGGGGGGGGTCGCGGATGTACAGCGGGGTGAGCGGGGCGCCGGTGTGCGCGTCCATGGCGGGGGGCAGGGCGCCGGCGCCGGCGCGGGCGCCAGCGCGTGCGGGGCGTAGGACGAGGAGAGGGCGAGAGTGCGGGCGCGAGCGCTCGAGTGTGCCGCGCGCTGTAGCTGGCGCTCCAAATACACCGCTCGGATAAGCGGTTTTGATCGCGCGCCCAACCCGGTATCGCGCGCGCGCCGTTTTTGCGCGCCCGCTGGAGCGAGCCGCCGCGTAGCGCGCGCGCTAAAATGGAATTTTTTGCAGCGCGGCGCTCGTTTAGCGCGGCTGTTGGAGATGCTCTAACAAATACACTACTCATGTTTTCTTGTCAAGTAAGGATAATGATGCTCTATATTATAAAAGAACATGGTCGTGTGGTTTAAATGTGTTCCTGTATGTGCCGCCATGTTGCACTTGTTAGCTTTTATAATTTTTTATGTATTTGTAAAAAGTATGTAAATTATAATGATAGTAATAAAATAACGTTCAAACATTCGTGTGTTATAATTAATATACATACAAAAAATAACTTATTTAGCAAAATCTTCAAGTAATTTTAAAAATCATCTAAATATTATTTTTGGAAAATCATATAAATAAAATATTATTTATGATTAAGAAATTTTTGTATAATTTATAATAATACAAACATTTTCTAAATTACAACTAATTATTATTATTTTAACTATACGAACATTTGACTTATTATATGCACGTTTTTAATTCATAATTTTTTCTTATAAGAGTTTTATGTAATTTAAAAATATTTATTCTTATTTAATATTTCAAATTTTTATAAATATATACATGTGACTATATTTAAGTTATATAGAATTAAGAATATATGCCACGAGTAAAAGTTATCACAAGTGAATATTAATAAAAATGTTTGTATCCATAATTTTTTGCAATTTAAATATAAGCCACGGGGTATAATTTTTGTGCATACTAAATAATTAATAGTTTTGTATTTACCAAAAGTTTTCAATATAATCCACATGTAAATAAGTGAATATTTTTAAAATTACATGACCCTTTTTTAAATAAGTTATTTTAGTTGTATGTATAATATTTATAACACGCAAGTAATCAAAATTTATTTACTGTGATATTAGTTTACAAACTTTTTACAAATTTCATAATATGTGTGAAATGGGCTGCACTCACTGCAGCCCATCAAAATATGGTGCCACGTCAGTGCATTATACGACTGTCGATTGGATTAGCACCGTATTTGCACACACGTGCCAAGTTCTGGAACCAGTTCGACGTATTTTTCAACTTCAGGCACTAAAGTGAACATGGGTGGCAAGTTTAAACACCACTTGTGATATTACCTCTAATAATTACTTTGTGCCAACAACTTTTAGCGCATGTTTTTTCCTAAATAAAAGTTCAGTTGAACTTTTTCTTTCTTTGGCTACTAATTAACAAAAAAATTGTACCTTTAGATATATTTCATGATTATTTTTCAAAATTCAAAATTTATACATTTTTTTTGAGTTGAAACACAGTTTTTTATACATTTATTTACCTTAGGGTACAAATTGCACATTTAGATATTTTTTCAGATTTTTTAAAATATATTTTCTCCATAGACTTAGAATTTACTAACATGTAACCGTGGCAGCTAGGTGGCAAAGATATCTAAGATGTCATGTATTCTAGAATTGATGAAGCAATTCACTTGTTGGTTGTGGCAGGTTTTGATGGCGTGGAGATCCATGGTGCAAACGGGTACATCATTGAGCAGTTTCTCAAGGATAGTGCCAATGACCGCACCGACGAGTATTGTGGCAGTCTCGAGAACCGGTGTCGCTTCGCTCTTGAGGTCGTCGATGCTGTTGTGAAGGAGGTCCGTGGCCACCGTGTGGGCATCCGCCTCTCCCCTTTCACCGACTACATGGACTGCCATGACTCTGACCCCCACTCCCTTGCACTCTACATGTCCACAAAGCTCAATGGCCATGGCATCCTCTACATCCACATGATCGAGCCGAGGATGGCCATCGTGGATGGGCGGCGAGTGGTGCCGAAGCGGTTGCTGCCATACAGAGAGGCGTTCAAGGGTACTTTTATCGCTAATGGTGGATACGACCGTGAGGAAGGGGGCAAGGTGATCACCGAGGGGTACACGGACCTGGTGGCCTTTGGGCGGCTATTCCTGGCGAACCCGGACCTGCCAAAGAGGTTTGAGGTAGGCGCAGAGCTAAACAAGTATGATAGGATGACCTTCTACACCTCCGACCCCATCGTCGGCTACACCGACTACCCATTCCTAGAATAATCATCGAAGGAGCTTCTTTCTTACCGCTGGCTCTATAATGAAATGTATGTGTGAAATTTATGTTTCATCCAGCAAATAAACTTCGCACGATAATTGCTGAAGCTGCTCAAGTTTTTACAGAAACGTTACTCTCTCTTTTAAGTCTCACATACACTGTTTCAAGAAGGGTTTCCATTTAAAAATCAGGTAAAGGGACATCTCCGTATTTTTTTCAAGGCAACCATTTCTTGAAAAGTCGGAGGGAGATCTTAAGTTGTACTAGCTCATACCAAATATGACAAGGAATTGTTTCGTGTCTACAAGACTATTAATTTTATCGGACGGATATCTCACTCCTTGTCATTTCTAAATAGGCATTTTTTAGTCTTCATTTCTTTTATAAAAAAAACTGTACTCCCTCTGTTAACTAATATAAGAGCGTTTAGATTTGATCTAAACGCTTTTATATTAGTTTACGGAGGGAGTATATATTATTTTAGCCAATCATATCGTTGACCAAACCCAACCGGTACGTTTTCGTCAAAGGTATACATATCCCCGAAGGAATCCGGCCACTCCACAAAGTAATCCACAAATTCAAGATCAAAAAGCATAAGGTTGTCACTGTCACCAGGTGGCAAGCATGGTAAGCTATGTAAAGAAAAGGTCTTCTCTTTAAAATTTGATTTTGAAAAGGCCTACAATCGGTTTAATTTGTGGTTTTTGCTAAGTCACTCTTCCGTAAAGGCTTTCATGTGGCCTCGTTCAACGCATGATGCGTCTGGTGTCGGGTGTCCTAAACACTGCCCCCGCTTATCACTGCTATCTAACCTATGGCTATCATCTACTTCCTCCGTTCCTAAATACAAGTCTTTTAGAGATTCTAATACAAACTACATATGAATGTGTATATATATATTTTAGAATGTTGATTCACTCATTTTGCTTCGTATGTAGTCCGTATTGGAATCTCTAAAAGAACTTATATTTAGAAACGAACGGAGTAGTAGTGATCTGCGCCAGAAACTATTGTATGCTATTGTTGACCGGTCCACCCTAGTGTTACATGATATCGTATAAACCACCCTGGTGGACCGGTCAACTGATGCATGCGGGTCCTTTTCACCTGTGCACCATGGTAGGTTTTTACCGTGCAGACTGGTGGGTCGCGACGATGAAAATATCTGCATTACTTTTGTGTTAAAAAAAAACTTGCATTATTTCCTTCGTGGGTGGCATTTGTTATATCTGAATCAAGCTTTCTAAGCTCTTAGCGGGAGCTCCTATCCATACTGTAGTGCAGAAATGCGTCGTAAGAAAAAAGGCAGGATTCGACCCAGAGTTGGTGAAGAAGACAAGCGAGCAGCTAATCAGTGGAGCTAACAACCGTTGGAGACCAAAGAGGAACACGCAAGTTTAAGAACTAACAACAATGCAGAATCCGGTCAGTTTTGTATTTTCTCCGAACATTTCTTGGAAAATGTGAACACATTTTTAAAAAGTGAGAAATGTTTGATAGTCCGACAATTCTTTGAACAAGTCAAAACATTTTGAAATTCACTTTATAACAATTTTTTGAAAACTCAAACATTTTCTAAAAAATGCGAACATTTTTTAAATTTTGAGAACAAAATTTGATAACAGAACATTTTTCGAAATTCTGCAAAAACTTTCTAAAGGGAGAACATATTTTTGGAAATACAGAACATTTTTAGAATATGTGAAATTTTTTTGAGTTCACCAGAATAATTTGAAAATTGGAACATTTAAAAAAATTATGAACAGTTTTCAAAAACATCAACTTTTATTTAAATTCCCATTTGTTTTGAATTTATGAACAAAATTTGAAAACACGTTTTTAAATATTGATTAAAAACATTTTTGAAACTTTTGAACATTTTTTATATCTCGAACAATTTTAATAAAGCACAACATTTTTTTAAAAATACCAAACATTTTTTTTATTTATGAAAAATATTAAACATTTTAAATTTTTGAATATTTTTAAGAAAATTCCTAACATTTTCCGAACATTCCTCCAGTGAATCTAGGTCATGTGGAACAGGGAAAAAGAAAGAACAACATAACAAAGAGAGTGATATTTATTCTATTCATTCATCCACCAATCAACCCAAACGCGTGGGTGGGTGGGTGGGGGGGGGGGGGGGGGGTTGAGTGGCGACGACCATGAGCAGCCCGTGCTCTGTAGAGTTATGACGATGATGGATAGGGCCTCCTCTGCCGTTTCGACCATGAGCTGTTTGGCCTCATTGTTGGTCACCCAGCACTCACATGTTCATCTGTCCAGGGCCCAGGATAGCACGGCACAACTTATGCACGCCCAGTTTACGACAAGCATCGGGAGGTACCCCGGGATTTGCTACGGGTAGTCGGTGACGCCGATCCGATAGGCAACGGCTTCACGTATGGGGAACCTCTATGACTTTCGCTCTTAATTTGCTCCACCACCTTCTCTTGTTGGTCTGGCCTTGTTTTGTGATGGCTTGCTTGCGAGAGAGAAGTAGATGGTTGCACCATCCCCACAAACAGAAAAGAGTGAGGGAGGCATCAATAAGGTTCAAGTCTTAGCCTAACACTTTGTGTATCCCAGGAGCCCACTTCAACACAAGGCCACAAGGGGTAGGGCCGTAGGGGGCGGACCCTCCCCCCTCCTCCAGTATGACTAGAAGTATTACATTTATCAAACCAATTAAAAATGAAATGATGTGTTCCGCCGGTACTTCCCTATTGCGAAACTTACGACTAAAAGTAGCTACCTTCGTTGTGGCATACATGCATGGATGAATCACGAGTGCAACTCATCACGGTCAACGCCAACGAGCCAACCAGCCACAGGAACGTGGCTCCAGGTTTCTAGAACCGCACAACACGTGTTAATCTCTGCAATCCCTCAAAATGCTTCAACAATTTCTGTGTTTTTTAAATGTTCACAACAAGTGTGTCTATAATCCTTCAAATTTACAAACCCAAACTCAACATACACAAGGAGATTTGGGATTATAGATACATTCTTGTTCGCATTTAAAAGAATCAATTTTTTTTAAACATTTAAATTTGTGTTTTGAAAGATGAGAGCATGATTTTTTTTAGAGAAAAACATGTTTGTTTTAGGATAATATAATCCGCTAGGCTTTATCCTGAGCGGTGGGCCGGTGACC
Source organism: Triticum timopheevii (assembly GCA_963921465.1). Classification (NCBI taxonomy): domain Eukaryota; kingdom Viridiplantae; phylum Streptophyta; class Magnoliopsida; order Poales; family Poaceae; genus Triticum; species Triticum timopheevii. Next base: position 10,807,262 of record OY997271.1, read on the forward strand.
TCCGTAGCCTTAGGCGGGCCCACAGAATGCCCAGCACGGCACTCCCTGTCGTTGACGGCCCGTTCGTGTCTCTCTTCTCCCACTCTTCTCCTCTCCAAAATTAAACTGCCGAGACTTCAGTTCAGGCTTGCATTTGCAGGTCGAATTTCATCTCGTCACACTTGGACTACATCACTATACTTTGCCCTGTTCTACACCAGACTGTTGATTTTTCTTCTCTGTGTTTCTTACTTGCTTGTTTATGTGCTGCCATCCATGCAGACAATATATTGAAGAGGAGGCAGCCTATTATTTTAGATATGATATTGCTGATGCATGATTTGTTTCATTAGTCCTCAACTTGGTTGGAAATGCTACAGAGGAAAAGCTTCCCAGTTGAACTTCGAGTTGCTTGCTTTCTGATCTTCTGCAGGTTAATTTGAGCCCAAATTCATGCATGCCTGCTTGCCGGCTCAAACAATAATCCTAGCTAATTTTCTAGAGAAAAAGAAAGCTTTACATGTACACATGGGTGTAGAGTGTACTAGTATTATTCAAGCATGAGGAAGAAGTGGCGAATAATAGTTTCGCCTGAATAGTATTTTCTTGACACAGATAACACACAATTTACAAAATTTCGTCAAACAGTATTTCTGTCTGTGGTCACACTTCGGTAGGCAGCTTTTCTTGGTCTTTTGTGTTGCTATCAGTTGAATTTTTACTTGTGTTATTCAATGAACCAAATATTTTTTGCACGTTGGATTTTAAAAAATTGTATGGTATCAGAAATGCCAGATGTCACTGAAATTAGGAAAGATCTGTCCAGTTTTTTTGACATGGTAGAAAGATCTGCCCGGTAAGCTTTGGTGGAAGCCTCGTGGTTCACTTGATCATAGTCGCAGATGGGTGGTTCCATCCAGCCACTTGATGGAAGATTCATTGAAGAAGGTTCTCCTTGTAGACAAGCTAACCCAGTACATACTCCCTCCGTAAAGAAATATAAAAGCATTTAGATCACTAAAGTAGTGATATAAACGATCTTATATTTCTTTACCTCCAGCACATGCACCCTCGTCATGTCGAGTGGCAGGACGACCCCGTGCATTATTCTAGCTAGTACCATCGGTAAACGGTGTGACTTGCCCCTTGGCAATCCTTGTCATCATGCCGTCCATGAGGGCATCAGCCTGCACGAAGTAAATTGTGATGATCGTGGCCGCTGGCTACTACCCGACATATGTTGCTGGGGAGGACTCGGCGTGACGTGCGAAAACGGTTTTGTGTTTGGGTCCTTGGCACCTACTCCCTCCGTCCGAAAATACTTGTCACTAAAATGAATAAAATGGGATGTATCTAGACATATTTTAGTTCTAGATACATTCCTTTTTCTCCATTTTGATGACAAGTATTTTCGGACGAGAGGGAATATGAAACAAATGGCAATCTTTTTGCCTAAACCGAGCAGTATTTCTAGAATGTGTTTGCTAGTTTTCACTGTTTTGGCTGCTAGCTGCAGGAACTCAGAACATGGACGCTTTAAAGAAAAAAAATTATGGAGAAAAGTCGGGCGCTTTTGTTGGTATGTCCTTGCCTTTGCCAAGAGGAAATGAAAAGAGAAAAACGAGAGTAGATGCAGGAGAGACGTCGAAGCAGGACGATCGGGACCCATGATGCTCATGCCCGTCCGTATCAACCTGAATGCAGGGTCATCCAAGAAGATGCCTAACTGTTTTAAATAGTCTGTTGTAGCACGCTATAGTGTTTACAAAAAGTTTTACGCTATGAAATTTTGGTCCAAACGAATAAACAAACATTTTAAATTGCGCGCTATAGCTCGCTAAGATGCTTAGCGCGCTATTTAGAACTATTTCTTCCAATGCTTAGCTCACCCATGATGTACTATGTGGACGATCGGGATGGCTCAATTAGCAGCCGGGGAATAGTATGTGACTGCACATCAATCATCTATAAATGGATGTCCTGTCAACTCACCACTCACTACCCCACACCACTCATCAGTCTTCTTCCTCCTCCCCCGCCATTAATTGATCAAGAAAAGCTTCAGCTATCAGCAATGGAGCCCATCCCTCTCCTCACGCCGTACAAGATGGGCCACTTCGATCTCGCCCACAGGTACGTACCAACCATCAGCCACCTGGTGTACATGGATGGCTGAAACGATGGCCGGCCGGCGACCATACTGATGCGATGATGCTGCAGGGTGGTTCTGGCGCCACTGACGAGGCGGCGCTCCTATGCCAACGTGCCGCAGCCGCACACCGCCGTGTACTATTCCCAGCGCGCCACCGCCGGTGGGCTGCTCATCGCCGAGGCCACAGTGGTCTCCGACACGGGGCGGGGCTACACCGACACCCCAGGGATCTGGACGACGGAGCACGTCGAGGCGTGGAAGCCCATCGTCGCCGCCGTGCATGCAAAGGGCGCGCTCTTCTTCTGCCAGCTCTGGCACGTCGGACGTGTGTCCACGTTCGAGCTGCAGCCCAGTGGCGCCGCGCCACTGTCGAGCACTGAGAAGGGGGTCGGCCCGCAGATGACCTTCGACGGCCGATTAGAGGAGTTCTCGCCGCCGAGGAGGCTGACAGTGCAAGAGATACCTGCCATCGTCGATGACTTCAGGAAGGCCGCCAGGAACGCCATCGATGCCGGTATGTACCATGTACTCCCTCCGTTCCATAATAGATATTATGACTCAACTTTGTACTAATTTTAATACAAAGTTAGTACAAGGTTGGGTCATCTATTTTGGAATGGAGGGAGTATTTGCTAACATGTCTATATAAAATACTGCGGTGAAAGTTCGGTGCCGAAGATATCTAATATGTCATGTATTCTAGATTGATAAAGCAATTCACTTGTTGGTTGTGGCAGGTTTTGACGGCGTGGAGATCCACGCTGCAAACGGATACATCGTTGAGCAGTTTCTCAAGGATAGTGCCAATGACCGCACGGACGAGTATGGTGGCAGTCTTGAGAACCGGTGTCAGTTCGCTTTTGAGGTGGTCGATGCTGTTGTGAAGGAGGTCGGTGGCCACCGTGTGGGAATCCGCCTCTCCCCTTTCGCTGACTACATGGACTGCCACGACTCTGACCCCCACTCTCTTGCGCTCTACATGTCTACAAAGCTCAACGACCATGACATCCTCTACATCCACATGATCGAGCCAAGGATGGCCATTGTGGATGGCCGACGAGTGGTGCCGAAACGGTTGCTGCCGTATAGAGAGGCGTTCAAAGGTACCTTCATCGCCAATGGTGGGTACGGCCGTGAGGAAGGAGGCAAGGTGGTCGTCGAGGGGTACACTGACCTAGTGGCCTTTGGGAGACTATTCCTCGCGAACCCAGACCTGCCAAAGCGGTTTGAGGTTGGTGCGGATCTGAACAAGTATGATAGGATGACCTTCTACACCTGTGACCCCGTCATTGGCTATACCGACTACCCCTTCCTCGAATGACCTAGATGTAACTTCTCTTTCTTCGACGACGCAATTAATTGTGGTCATAATTAATTGTATGTGTAAGTGTTGTATTTCATCGAGCAATAAACTTTGTATGGTGATTGTTGAAGCTAGTCAAGTTTTTTTTTATAGAAGCACCACTCTATCCTTCCCAAAATATAAGACTTGTTCAGGTTTATAATCTTTGATACATTATTTCAACTATGATTTTCATTTAACAATCAGTAAAAGGATGTATTCCAGAAAAAGTCATTTGCTAGACAATCATTTCTCGGAAGTCGGAGGGGGTCCTAGGTTGCACGAGCTCAAATCAAGCATGCATGTCATGGAACTCTATCGTGACCTCCTAAGATGATTTTACTTTTATTAGATGGATACCTTATGGTCTTATCGGTTCAAAATATGCCATTTTTAGTCTCTTCTTTTCTTTTATTTAAATAACTAGCCTTATATTTTCAATGCAAATTTGTAGTTACATGTATTTGCATTGAAGTAACCAAAGAAAACAGTGTAGACTTTATTGCAAAAGGGTGGCACACTACTAGAAAAAACTTTATAGGTGAACTCAAAAGAGTGGCGGGCAGGACAAGGCACCCGCCACTACAAGGTAGGAGAAGCAGCAGTGACGGGTGACACAACGTGACATCAGAGCTACCGGCACACCAGTGGCGAGTGAAATACATTACCGGCCACAAACAAACACTGCCGAGCTTGGCTACTTTATGAATGCTTGCTGTGGCGAGTGGCTAGGCGTACCCGCCACTGGTTTTATAGGCAGCAGTGGCGGGCAGGACAAAGGCCCAATCACAGATGAATGCCTGCAGCCGGTTACTTGTTTTATGCAGATATTAGCTATGGCGGGTGTCCAATCATGCCCGTCACACATAGGTTAGCTCTGGACTGTCCAAATTCAACTCGAAGATTGCTGCCCCGCCACCCCAAATTAGCAGTGGCAGGTCATCTGGCACGCCTATCGCACGTGTTGAGTAGTACCTGCACGCGCGCGCCCCCTCCCCCTCCCCTACCCCATTCTCACTCTCACACTCTCTCCCTCGCTCTCGTCCCCGACCTTGCCCTCCACCGCGCCGCTGCCCACGTCGTCGTCCCCGTCCATTGCTGCCATCGTCCTCGTCGTACTCATCGCCGCCCTCACCCTCGCCCCCGTCGCCCTCGCCCTCGATCAGCCACCCCGTCGCCCTCCGCTCCAGTAGGTATTACATCGCCGTCCCCGCCTCTCTTCCTGGTTGTCCTCGTCACCACCCGTGGTCGCGGCCGCCACACACATGGACAGCCGCGGCAGCAACCATGTTCAACAAGGGTTAGGATTAGGGGTTTGATAGTTGTAGTTGTAGTTTTTAGTTTCTAGCTAGTTTTAGTTTGATAGTTGTAGTTTCTAGTTGTATAGTTTTAGTTGTATAGTTTCTAGTTGTATAGTTTTAGTTGTATAATTTACCATGATCGGTAGGAGTTGTTGGAAGGTTGTCGTTCCCTCATCTCCATGTTCCTTCTCAGGCTTATCTCCTAGACACACTTCTTGGAAAGTGGTCCCCTGGATTTTCTCCCATCGCTTGATCATCTCCTCGGATTCTTTTATGAGGTTATATTCCTGCAACATAAAGGCTTGGGAAGCGGCAGTCCACTTCTTATAATCTTTAATCAAAGGGGCATTATGGAGGTTGTTAGTAATACACCATTTATAACTACTCTCCAGCGACACCATATATTTCAAGACCTCTTTATGTTGCAGAGAGAGCTCCTTCACCCTGTTCATCAGTTCTAATGTTCTGTAATAGAGCATTAATTCCTCAATAGTTGCAACATGATCAAATATGTAGCAGTCATGGTTATATGCTGCTACAATAGGGTTAGGGTGAAGTTTATAGTTGAAGCTCATATGGCAATTGGACTTACAATGTTCACAAGATGATGGATATGCAAATATACCTTTAGCATAATAACTCAATGCCTCCAATTTATCACCCATTTCAATACCTTGAAATGAATATCGGTATTGAGCATATATTGTTCCTCTTTCTTCGTTTTTCTTCCTTGTAGCCTTTCTATTTTTTGAAGAAGACATCTCAAAGCAAGACATTTTTGGGTTGTTAAAGAGCAACGAACATAAATAAACTATATCCGAGCGGGTAAGTAATAACCAGGCACTATGCTCCCCGACAACGGCGCCAGAAAATGTTTGATGACCTGCAAGTGCACAGGGCCGTTGTAGAACTTTCATGATAAGTGAAGTGTCGAACCCACAGGGAGCAAATAGGAAGGAATTACAAACCCCGCAACTACGCTATCACTTATGTAGTTACGTACGCACCCAAAATGTAGTTTGGAAATAGTCTACTTTAGTAAGTTGCTAGGAACACAGATAAAAATGATAGTGTTTATTAAACTATAAACAAGAAATAAAAGACAGAAAATTAAAGAGACTAAACTACGTGAAACGGTGCTTGAGTAGTAAATGTGCTCAAGGAAATTAGAGTCATCACCACAAGTATGATGCTGACAACACATGATAGACATAGCTCTCGAATTATATCACTAAGCCACTTGTATATGATCTCGCGTGGGCAGAGTCATTAAAGTACGCATCCACACTCGGGTTACCACATACACTCGTGCCACCATCGTGCTTCCTCACTCCGGTTATCACAACGATGATTAAGGGGAGTGAACTCCCCGTGGTCACGGAATTAAGTTCTAGGGTTCTCCACTAATCCCTATTGCAATGATCAGGGACGAAGTGAGAATAGGATAGTCACTACCTACACTCCACAGCTACTGCCCTTCTCACTAACATAAATCACCACAAGTCCATAAGTTGCTAATGCTGTGTGGGAGCCCTTCACAACACCATGAGACAATCAACACAATACATATAAAGAGAATATTATTGGATAGCTTATTCAATAAAGTACCAATCATGCAAGGGTTCATCCAATTACTCAAGAACTAACAAAACTTCTCAAACATAATAGAGGGAGAGAGCAAGTTACAGGCCGACTTAGCCAATGGAAGAGAGGGGCATGGCGGCGCCAGTATTGATGATGATGGTGCATGGGTGGTGAAGACCACACCGGCCCGAAGGCTGGTGCGCGTGGTGGAGGCACCCCTTCTTCTTCCTCTTGGCTTGGCCCTTTTTTTCTCTATGGAGGTGGTTTTGGAGCAACAATGGAGCTGGATGACAGCTACGTGGATGAATGAATGTGGAGATGGCGGCGGCTAGGGTTGCTAGTGCTTATCTGAAGGCCTCCCGCTATCTCATCCGTTGATGTAGTCATCCAAGGGCTCAAGATGAGACTTATCTTCTCTCAATCCCTTCATTATGAGCCAAGGATCCCATGGGAACAATTGGGGATGAAATCAATGAAGAATCCCATCTGGAAGGGCAACTTTCGGAGTTGTCCACACTTCAAATGACTGCCGAAATGACCGCGGGCGGTCGTATGGAACACCGTCTTTTGATATGACCTCATCCGGTAAAACGGTCGCCATTTCTTCATACAAACTCGAATTTTGACGTTCTTGAGCTCATTGAATTCATATGAACGACGTCGATCCATTTCTGATATTAGATCTTGAGTTGAAGTACCCTGAAAAAAATGAGTTTTTCTGACCTTTGAAATGGCTAAGTCTAGTCCCTGGCCGACTCTGTATTGAACCCATCCCTGATCCTTTCATCATGCTTGGTCCTAGGTTGCTCCAATACACGTATAGACACAAGAAAACAAAGAAAACCAGTAAAAACCAGATATATACAACAATGTGCAATGCTCACAATGATAAGTGCAAAAATGGGTAATCATGCATTAATATATATCTGGTTCAATGGGACATGATATATGAAGAGAACATGCAACAAGTCAGCTCTTAAAACGTGTAAAACATAGAGCCATCAACTTCCACCAAAGGAAATTTGATTCCCCCATAGTTTGTTGTGTGGATTCTGTTTGGGTGTTTGGGCACCCTAAACGGAAGAGGTCACATCGGAGCCATATTCCATTGTGGTGAAGCTCCGTGGTGGTGTTGGGAGTCTCCAATTAAGTTGTGAAGAGAGCCGCAACCTTGTTTGTAAAGTTTCGGTCACCGCCTTCAAGGGCATCTTGCATTGTGCGAGGGCATGAGGAGAATACAGTGGCCCTATTGTCTTGTTGGGAAGCATTGTGCCTCCACACAGCTCCAATGGAGACGTATTTTCCCCTAAAGGGAAGGAACTTCGGTAACACATCCTTGTCTTCACCGACTCCACTTGTGGTTTGTTTCTTACCTTAATTTGTGCAAGCTACTATTGTATTGTATCATTTGCTTGCTTGTGTTGTGATTGTTGTTAGCATCATATACGTTCTTCACGTAGTTGCATAGCTAGACAATCTATTTGTTGTTAAATGTAATTTGTTTAAAAGAGCTAAAAATTGGTAGTTGCCTATTCCTCCCCCCCCCCCTCCAGTCAACCATACCCCCCTCCAGTCAACCATATTGGTTCTTTCAATAAGGATTGATGGTGCCCGTCAAGGAGATAAGTAGTTTAGGGCTGAGGTGAGCTCAGTTGGATTGATCCAACATATTAACCTAGTCAAATTGATTGCTTTTTGTTGCGAATAGGTTACTTGTGTGCGAGCACATGTCAAATGGGTCTCTTGATGACCATCTTCTTTTAAGAAGAGCAATAATGTTGATGTTGTGACTGGAACATTAGATATCAGATAACCCTAGGAGTTGTTGTGAGTGCATCATACACTGTGATATTAATGTTGGGGAACGTAGTAATTTCAAAAAATTTCCTACGCACACGCAAGATCATGGTGATGGCATAGCAACGAGAGGGGAGAGTGTTGTCCACGTACCCTCGTAGACAGTAAGCGGAAGCGTTAGCACAACGCGGTTGATGTAGTCGTACGTCTTCACGATCCGACCGATCCAAGCACCGAACGTACGGCACCTCCGAGTTCAGCACACGTTCAGCTCGATGACGATCTCCGGTCTCTGATCCAGCAGAGCTCCGGAGATGAGTTCCGTCAGCACGACGGCGTGGTGACGATGATGATGTTCTACCGGCGCAGGGCTTCGCCTAAACTCCGCGACGATATGACCGAGGTGGAATATGGTGGAGGGGGGCACCGCACACGGCTAAGGAACGATCCGTAGATCAACTTGTGTGTCTATGGGGTGCCCCCTGCCCTCGTATATAAAGGAGCAAGGGGAAGGGGCCCGGCCAAGAGGAGGAGGCGCGCCCAAGGGGGAGAATCCTACTCCAAGTAGGATTCTCCCTCTTTCCAAGTCCTACTAGGAGAAGGGAAGGAAGGGGAGGAGAAGGAGAAGGAAGGAGAGGGAGGAGAATAAGGAAAGGGGGGCCGGCCCCCTAGTCCAATTCGGTTTGGGATAGGGGGGCCGCGCGCCCTTCCTCCTCTCTTCCACCACTTGGCCCATGAGGCCCATTGTTTCTTCCTCGTATTCCCGTAACTCCCCGGTACCCCCGAAAATACCCGAATCACTCGGAACCTTTCCGAACTCCGAATATAGTCGTCCAATATATCGATCTTTACATCTCGACCATTTCGAGACTCCTCGTCATGTCCCCGATCTCATATGGGACTCCGAACTCCTTCGGTACATCAAAACTTATAAACTCATAATAAAACTGTCATCGTAACGTTAAGCGTGCGGACCCTACGAGTTCGAGAACTATGTAGACATGATCTAGAACTATTCTCGGTCAATAACCAATAGCGGAACCTGGATGCCCATATTGGTTCCTACATATTCTACGAAGATCTTTATCGGTCAAAACGAATAACAACATACGTTGTTCCCTTTGTCATCGGTATGTTACTTGCCCGAGATTCGATCGTCGGTATCCAATACCTAGTTCAATCTCGTTACCGGCAAGTCTCTTTACTCGTTCCGTAATACTTCATCCCGTAACTAACTCATTAGTTACAATGCTTGCAAGGCTTAAGTGATGTGTATTACCGAGAGGGCCCAGAGATACCTCTCCGACAATCGGAGTGACAAAACCTAATCTCGAATTATGCCAACCCAACATGTACCTTCGGAGACACCTGTAGAGCACCTTTATAATCACCCAGTTACGTTGTGATGTTTGGTAGCACACAAAGTGTTCCTCCGGTAAACGGGAGTTGTGTAATCTCATAGTCATAGGAACATGTATAAGTCATGAAGAAATCAATAGCAACATACTAAACGATCAAGTGCTAAGCTAACGGAATGGGTCAAGTCAATCACATCATTCTCCTAATGATGTGATCCCGTTAATCAAATGACAACTCATATCTATGGTTAGGAAACATAACCATCTTTAATTAACGAGCTAGTCAAGTAGAGGCATACTAGTGACACTCTGTTTGTCTATGTATTCACACATGTATTATGTTTCCGGTTAATACAATTCTAGCATGAATAATAAACATTTATCATGAAATAAGGAAATAAATAATAACTTTATTATTGCCTCTAGGGCATATTTCCTTTAGTCTCCCACTTGCACTAGAGTCAATAATCTAGTTCACATCGCCATGTGATTTAACACCAATATTCACATCTGTATGTGATTAATACCCATAGTTCACATCATCATGTGATCAATATCCCGAGGGTTTACTAGAGTCAATAATCTAGTTCACATCGCTATGTGATTAACACCCAAAGAGTACTAAGGTATGATCATGTTTTGCTCGTGAGAGAAGTTTAGTCAACGGGTCTGTCACATTCAGAGCCGTATGTATTTTGCAAATATTCTATGTCTATAATGCTCTGCATGGAGCTACTCTAGCTAATTGCTCCCACTTTTAATATGTATCCAGATTGAGACTTAGAGTCATCTGGATTAGTGTCAAAACTTGCATCGACGTAACCCTTTACGACGAACCTTTTTGTCACCTCCATAATCGAGAAACATATCCTTATTCCCCTAAGGATAATTTTGACCGCTGTCCAGTGATCTACTCCTAGATCACTATTGTATTCCCTTGCTAAAATCACTGTAGGGTATACAATAGATCTGGTACACAGCATGACATACTTTATAGAACCTATGACTGAGCCATAGGGAATGACTTTTCATTCTCTTTCTATTTTCTGCTATGGTTGGGTCTTGAGTCTTACTCAACTTCACACCTTGCAACACAGGCAAGAACTCCATCTTTGACTGTTCCATTTTGAACTACTTCAAAATCTTGTCAAGGTATGTACTCATTGAAAATCCTATCAAGCGTCTTGATCTATCTCAATAGATCTTGATGCTCAATATGTAAGCAGCTTCACCGAGGCCTTTCTTTGAAAAACTCCTTTCAAACACTCCTTTATGCTTTGCAGAATAATTCTACATTATTTCCGATCACCAATATGTCATTCACATATACTTATCAGAAATGCTGTAGTACTCCCACTCACTTTCTTGTAAATACAGACTTCACCGTAAGTCTGTACAAAACTATATGCTTTGATCAACTTATCAAAGCGTATATTCCAACTCTGAGATGCTTGCACCAGTCCATAGATGGATCGCTGGAGCTTGCACATTTTGTTAGCATCTTTAGGATTGACAAAACCTTCTGGTTGCATCATATACAACTCTTCTTTAATAAATCCATTAAGGAATGCAGTTTTGATATCCTTTTGCCAGATTTCATAAAATGTGGCAATTGCTAACATAATTCAGACAGACTTAAGCATCGCTACAGTTGAGAAAATCTCATTGTAGTCAACACTTTGAACTTGTCGAAAACCCTTTTGCGACAAGTCGAGCTTTGTAGATAGTAACACTACTATCAGCATCTGTCTTCCTCTTGAAGATCCATTTATACAATATGGCTTGCCGATCATCGGGCAAATCCACCAAAGTCCACACTTTGTTCTCATACATGGATCCCATCTCAGATTTCATGGCCTCAAGCCATTTCACGGAATCTGGGCTCATCATCGCTTCCTCATAGTTCGTAGGTTTATCATGGTCTAGTAACATGACTTCCAGAACAGGATTACCGTACCACTCTGGTGCGGACTGTACTTTTGGAAGACCTACGAGGGTTTTTGTAGTAACTTGATCTGATGTTTCATGATCATCATCATTAGCTTCCTCACTAATTGGTGTAGGAATCACTGGAACTTATTTTAGTGATGAACTATTTTCCAATTCGGGAGAAGGTACAGTTACCTCATCAAGTTCTACTTTTCTCCCACTCACTTCTTTCGAGAGAAACTTCTTCTCTAGAAAGGATCCATTCTTAGCAATGAATGTCTTGCCTTCAGATCTGTGATAGAAGGTGTACCCAACTGTCTCCTTTGGGTATCCTATGAAGACACATTTTTCCGATTTGGGTTCGAGCTTATCAGGTTGAAACTTTTTCACATAAGCATCGCAGCCCCAAACTTTCAGAAATGACAACTTGGGTTTCTTGCTAAACCATAGTTCATATGGTGGCGTCTCAATGGATTTAGATGGTGCCCTTTTAACGTGAATGCAGCTGTCTCTAATGCATAACCCCAAAACAATAGTGGTAAATCAGTAGGAGACATCATAGATCGCACCATATCCAATAAAGTGCGGTTACGACGTTCGGACACACCATAACATTGTGGTGTTCCAGGTGGCGTGAGCTGTGAAACTATTCCACATTGTTTTAATTGAAGACCAAACTCGTAACTCAAATATTCGTCTCCGCGATCAGATCGCATAAACTTTATTTTCTTGTTACGATGATTTTTTCCACTTCACTCTGAAATTCTTTGAACCTTTCAACTATTTCAGACTTATGTTTCATCAAGTAGATATACCCATATCTGCTCAAATCATCTTGTGAAGGTCAGAAAATAACGATACTTGCCATGAGCATCAACACTCATTGGATCGCATACATCAGTATGTATGATTTCCAACAAATCTGCTGCTCGCTCCATTGTTCCGAAGAATGGCGTTTTAGTCATCTTGCCCAAGAGGCATGGTTCGCAAGCATCAAGTGATTCCAAAATCCCATCAACATGGAGTTTCTTCATGCGCTTTACACCAATATGACCTAAACGGCAGTGCCACAAATAAGTTGCACTATCATTATTAACTTTGCATCTTTTGGCATCAATATTATGAATATGTGTATCACTACGATCGAGATCCAACAAACTATTTTCATTGGGTGTATAACCATCGAAGGTCTTATTCATGTAAACAGAATAACAATTTATTCTCTAACTTTAAATGAATAACCGTATCGCAATAAACATGATCAAATCATATTCATGCTCAACGCAAATGCCAAATAACATTTTATTTAGGTTTAACACTAATCCGAAAGAATAGGGAGTGTGCGATGATGATCATATCAATCTTTGAACTACTTCCAACACTCATCGTCACTTCACCCTCAACTAGTCTCTGTTTATTTTGTAACTCCTGTTTCGAGTTACTAATCTTAGCAACCGAACAAGTATCAAATACTCAGGGGCTATTATAAACACTAGTAAAACACACATCAATAACCTGTATATCAAATATACCCTTGTTCACTTTGCCATCCTTCTTATCCACCAAATATTCAGGGCATTTCCGCTTCCAGTGACCATTTCCTTTGCAGTGTAAGCACTCAGTTTCAGGCTTTGGTCCAGCTTTGGTCTTCTTCACGGGAGTGACAACTTGTTTGCCATTCTACTTGAAGTTTCCCTTTCTTTCCCTTTGCCCTTTTCTTGAAACTAGTGGTCTTGTCAATCATCAACACTTGATGCTCTTTCTTGATTTCTACCTTCGTCGATTTCAACATCACGAAGAGCTCGGGAATCATTTTCGTCATCCTTTGCATACTATAGTTCATCACAAAGTTCTACTAACTTGGTGATGGTGACTAGAAAACTCTGTCAATCACTATCTTATCTGGAAGATTAACTCCCACTTGATTCAAGCGATTGAAGTATCCAGACAATCTGAGCACATGCTCACTAGTTGAGCGATTCTCCTCCATCTTTTAGCTATAGAACTTGTTGGAGACTTCATATCTCTTAACTCGGGTATTTGCTTGAAATATTAACTTCAATTCCTGGAACATCTCATATGGTCCATCATGTTCAAAACATCATGTTCATAACGTCTGCATCTGCTCCTGCAATAGGTATGTCACCTAGCGGTGCATTAAGGACATAATTCTTTTGTGCAGCAATGAGGATAAACCTCAGATCACGGATCCAATCCGCATCATTGCTACTAACATTTTTCAACACAATTTTCTCTAGGAACATATCAAAATAAACATATGAAAGCAACAACGCAAGCTATTGATCTTACAACATAATTTGCAAAATCCCTACCAGGACTAAGTTCATGATAAATTTAAGTTCAATTAATCATATTACTTAAGAACTCCCACTTAGACAGACATCCCTCTAGTCATCTAAGTGATCACGTGATCCAAATCAACTAGACCATAACCGATCATCACGTGAGATGGAGTAGTTTTCAATGGTGAACATCACTATGTTGATCATATCTACTATATGATTCACGCTCGACCTTTCGGTCTCCGTGCTCCGAGGCCATATCTGCATATGCTAGGCTCGTCAAGTTTAACCTGAGTATTCCGCGTGTGCAAAACTGGCTTGCACCCGTTGTAGATGGATGTAGAGCTTATTACACCCGATCATCACGTGGTGTCTGGGCACGACGAACTTTGGCAACGGTGCATACTCAGGGAGAACACTTCTTGATAATTTAATGAGAGATCATCTTAAAATGCTACCATCAATCAAAGCAAGATAAGATGCATAAAGGATAAACATCACATGCAATCAATATAAGTGATATGATATGGCCATCATCATCTTGTGCTTGTGATCTCCATCTCCGAAGCACCATCGTGATCACCATCGTCACCGGCGCGACACCTTGATCTCCATCGTAGCATCGTTGTCGTTTACGCCATCTATTGCTTCTACGACTATCGCTACCGCTTAGTGATAAAGTAAAGCAATTACAGGGCGTTTGCATTTCATACAATAAAGCGACAACCATATGGCTCCTGCCAGTTGCCGATAACTTCGGTTACAAAACATGATCATCTCATACAATAAAATATAGCATCACGTCTTGGCCATATCACATCACAACATGCCCTGCAAAAACAAGTTAGACGTCCTCTACTTTGTTGTTGCAAGTTTTACGTGGCTGCTACGGGCTGAGCAAGAACCGTTCTTACCTACGCATCAAAAACCACAATGATAGTTCATCAAGTTGGTGTTGTTTTAACCTTCGCAAGGACCGGGCGTAGCCACACTCGATTCAGCTAAAGTGAGAGAGACAGATACCCGCCAGTCACCTTTAAGCACGAGTGCTCATAACGGTGAAACCAGTCTCGCGTAAGCGTACGCGTAATGTCGGTCCGGGCCGCTTCATCTCACAATACCGCTGAACCAAAGTATGACATGCTGGTAAGCAGTATGACTTATATCGCCCACAACTCATTGTTGGAAATATGCCCTAGAGGCAATAATAAAAGTATTATTATATTTCATTGTTCATGATAATTGTCTTTTATTCATGCTATAACTGTATTATCTGGAAATCGTAATACACGTGTGAATACATAGACCACCATATGTCCCTAGTGAGCCTCTAGTTGACTAGCTCGTTATGATCAACAGATAGTCATGGTTTCCTGGCTATGGACATTGGATGTCGTTGATAACAGGATCACATCATTAGGAGAATGATGTGATGGACAAGACCCAATCCTAAGCACAGCACAAAGATCGTGTAGTTCGTTTGCTAGAGCTTTGCCAATGTCAAGTATCTCTTCCTTAGACCATGAGATCGTGTAACTCCCAGATACCGTAAGAGTGCTTTGGGTGTACCAAACATCACAACGTAACTGGGTGACTATAAAGGTGCACTACAGGTATCTCCAAAAGTGTCTGTTGGGTTGACACGGATCGAGACTGGGATTTGTCACTCCGTATGACGGAGAGGTATCTCTGGGCCCACTCGGTAGTGCATCATCATAATGAGCTCAAGGTGACCAAGGTGTTGGCCACGGGATCATGCATTACGGTACGAGTAAAGTGACTTGCCGGTAACGAGACTGAACAAGGTATTGGGATACCGACGATCGAGTCTCGGGCAAGTAACGTACCGATTGACAAAGGGAATTGTATACAGGGTTTGATCGAATCCTCGACATCGTGGTTCAACCGATGAAATCATCGAGGAGCATGTGGGAGCCAACATGGGTATCCAGATCCCTCTGTTGGTTATTGCCCCGAGAGTCGTCTCGGTCATGTCTGCATGTCTCCCGAACCCGTAGGGTCTTCACACTTAAGGTTCGGTGACGCTAGGGTTATTAGGAAGACTAGTATGTGACTTCCGAATGTTGTTCGGAGTCCCGGATAAGATCCTGGACGTCACGAGGAGTTCCGGAATGGTCCGGAGGTAAAGTTTTATATATGGGAAGTTGTCATACGGACGCCGGAAAGTTTCGGGGGTCTATCGGTAATGTACCGGGACCACCGGAGGGGTTCCGGGGGTCCACCGGGAGGGGCCACCCCTCCCGGAGGGCCACATGGGCCGCAAAGGGGAGGGAGCCAGCCCCTGGAGGGCTGGGCGCGCCCCCCACCTTGGGCCCATGCGCCTAGGGTTGGGGGGGAAACCCTAAGGGGGGCGCTCCCTTGCTTGGGGGGCAAGCCTCCCCTCCCTGGCCGCCGCCCCCCCTCTAGATCCCATCTAGAGGGGTCGGCCCCCCTTGCCCCTTCCCCTATAAATAGAGGGGTGGGGGGAGGGCTGCTGTACACAACTCCAAGGCGCAGCCCCTCCCCTCCCCAACACCTCTCCTCCTCCGTTACGCGCTTGCGAAGCCCTGCCGGAGTACTGCTGCACCAACACCACCACGCCGTCGTGCTGCCGTTGAAGCGATCTTCCTCAACCTCTCCTCCCCCCTTGCTGGATCAAGAAGGAGGAGACGTCTCCCGTCCCATACGTGTGTTGAACGCGGAGGTGCTGTCCGTTCAGCACTTGGACATCGGTGATCGTAATCACGTCGAGTACGACTCCATCATCACCTTGCAAGCGTCCGCACGCGATCTACAAGTGGTATGTAGATGCAATCACTCTCCCATGACTCGTTGCTTAGATGAACTCATAGATGGATCTTGGTGAAACCGTAGGAAAAATTGTAATTTTCCGCAACGTTCCCCAACAGTGGCATCATGAGCTAGGTCTATGCGTAGTTCTCTTTGCACGAGTAGAACACAATTTTGTTGTGGGCGTGGATCTTGTCAACTTGCTTGCCTCTACTAGTCTTTTCTTGCTTCAGCGGTATTGTGGGATGAAGCGGCCTGGACCAACCTTACACGTACGCTTACGTGAGACCGGTTCCACCGATTGACATGCACTAGTTGCATAAGGTGGCTGGCGGGTGTCTGTCCCTCCCACTGTAGTTGGAGCAGATTCGATGAAAAGGGCCCTTATGAAGGGTAAATAGAAGTTGACAAAATCACGTTGTGGTTGTTCGTAGGTAAGAAAACGTTCTTGCTAGAACCCAATTGCAGCCACGTAAAAGATGCAACAACAATTAGAGGACGTCTAACTTGTTTTTGCAGCGATTGATCATGTGATGTGATATGGCCAGAAGTTGTGATGAATGATGAATTGTGATGTATGAGATCATGTTCTTGTAATAGGATTCACGACTTGCATGTCGATGAGTATGACAACCGGCAGGAGCCATAGGAGTTGTCTTTATTTTTTGTATGACCTGCGTGTCATTGAAGAACGCCATGTAACTTACCTTACTTTATTGCTAAACACGTTAGCTATAGAAGTAGAAGTAGTCGTTGGCGTGACAACTTCATGAAGACACGATGATGGAGATCATGATGATGGAGATCATGATGATGGAGATCATGGTGTCAAGCCGGTGACAAGATGATCATGGAGCCCCGAAGATGGAGATCAATGGAGCTATGTGATATTGGCCATATCATGTCACAACTATATAATTGCATGTGATGTTTATTATGTTTATGAATCTTGTTTACTTAGGACGACGGTAGTAAATAAGATGATCCCTTACAAAAATTTCAAGAAGTGTTCTCCCCTAACTGTGCACCGTTGCTACAGTTCGTCGCTTCTAAGCACCACGTGATGATCGGGTGTGATGGATTCCTACGTTCACATACAACGGGTGTAAGACAGTTTTACACAACAAAAACACTTAGGGTTAACTTGACGAGCCTAGCATATACAGACATGGCCTCGGAACACGGAGACCGAAAGGTCGAACACGAGTCGTATGGAAGATACGATCAACATGGAAATGTTCACCGACGATGACTAGTCCGTCTCACGTGATGATCGGACACGGGCTAGTCGACTCGGATCGTGTAACACTTAGATGACCAGAGGGATGTCTAATCTGAGTGGGAGTTCATAATTTGATTAGAACTTAATTATCATGAACTTAGTCTAAAACCTTTGCAAATATGTCCTGTAGATCAAATGGCCAACACTCATGTCAACATGAACTTCAACGCGTTCCTAGAGAAAACCAAGCTGAAAGATGATGGCAGCAACTATACGGACTGGGTCCGGAACCTGAGGATCATCCTCATAGCTTCCAGGAAGCAATATGTCCTAGAAGGACCGCTAGGTGACGCTCCCGTCCCAGAGAACCAAGACATTATGAATGCTTGGCAAACTCGTGCTGATGATTACTCCCTCGTTCAGTGCGGCATGCTTTACAGCTTAGAACCGGGGCTCCAAAAGCGTTTTGAGCATCACGAAGCATATGAGACGTTTGAAGAGCTGAAACTAGTTTTCCAAGCTCATGCCCGGGTCGAGAGATATGATGTCTCCGACAAGTTCTATAGTTGTAGATGGAGGAAAACAGTTCTGTCAGTGAGCACATCCTGAAGATGTCTGGGTTGCACAACCGTATGACCCAGCTGAACATTAACCTCCCAGATGATGCGGTTATTGACAGAATCCTCCAGTCGCTCCCACCAAGCTATAAGAGCTTTGTGATGAACTACAACATGCAGGGGATGGAAAAGACCATTCCTGAAGTGTTCTCGATGCTGAAGTCAGCAGAGGCTGAAATCAAGAAAGAACATCAAGTGTTGATGGTCAATAAGACCACTAAGTTCAAGAAGGGCAAGTGCAAGAAGAACTTCAAGAAGGACGGCAAGGATGTTGCCGTGCCCAGTAAGCCAGTTACCGGGAAGAAGTCAAAGAATGGACCCAAGCCTGAGACTGAGTGTTTTTATTGCAAGGGGAAGGGTCACTGGAAGCGGAACTGCCCCAAATACTTAGCGGATAAGAAGGCCGACAACACCAAAGGTATATTTGATATACATGTAATTGATGTGTACCTTACCAGTACTCGTAGTAACTCCTGGGTATTTGATACCGGTGCCGTTGCTCATATTTGTAACTCACAGCAGGAGCTGTGGAATAAACGGAGACTGGCGAAGGACGAGGTGACGATGCGCGTCGGGAATGGTTCCAGAGTCGATGTGATCGCCGTCGGCACGCTGCCTCTACATTTACCTACGGGATTAGTTTTGAACCTTAATAATTGTTATTTAGTGCCAAGTTTGAGCATGAACATTGTATCTGGATCTCGTTTAATACGAGATGGCTACTCATTTAAGTCTGAGAATAATGGTTGTTCGATTTATATGAGAGATATGTTTTATGGTCATGCTCCAATGGTCAATGGTTTATTCTTAATGAATCTCGAGCGTAATATTACACATGTTCATAGTGTGGATGCCAAAAGATGTAAAGTTGATAACGATAGTCCCACATACTTGTGGCACTGCCGCCTTGGTCACATTGGTGTCAAGCGCATGAAGAAGCTCCATGCTGATGGACTTTTGGAGTCTCTTGATTATGAATCGTTTGACACATGCGAACCATGTCTAATGGGCAAAATGACCAAGACTCCGTTCTCCGAAACAATGGAGCGAGCAACCAACTTGTTGGAAATCATACATACCGATGTATGCGGTCCAATGAGCGTTGAGGCTCGCGGAGGATATCGTTATGTTCTCACTCTCACTGATGACTTGAGTAGATATGGGTATGTTTACTTAATGAAACACAAGTCTGAAACCTTTGAAAAGTTCAAGGAATTTCAGAATGAGGTGGAGAATCAACGTGACCGAAAGATAAAGTTCCTACGATCAGATCGTGGAGGAGAATACTTAAGTCACGAATTTGGTACACACTTAAGGAAATGTGGAATCATTTCACAACTCATGCCGCCTGGAACACCTCAGCGTAACGGTGTGTCCGAACGTCGTAATCGCACTCTATTATATATGGTGCGGTCTATGATGTCTCTTACCGATTTACCGCTATCATTTTGGGGATACGCTCTAGAGACAGCTACATTCACTTTAAATAGGGCACCGTCTAAATCCGTTGAGACGACACCGTATGAATTATGGTTTGGGAAGAAACCTAAGCTGTCGTTTCTAAAAGTTTGGGGATGCGATGCTTATGTCAAGAAACTTCAACCTGAAAAGCTCGAACCCAAGTCGGAAAAATGCGTCTTCATAGGATACCCTAAGGAAACTGTCGGGTATACCTTCTACTTAAGATCCGAGGGCAAGATCTTTGTTGCCAAGAATGGATGCTTCCTAGAAAAAGAGTTTCTCTCGAAAGAAGTAAGTGGGAGGAAAGTAGAACTCGATGAAGTACTACCTCTCGAACGGGAAAGTGGTGTAGCGCAGGAAAATGTTCCTGTGATGCCCACACCAACTGAAGAGGAAAACAATGATGATGATCAAGGTACTTCGGATCAAGTTGCTACTAAACTTCGTAGGTCCACAAGGACACGTTCCGAACCAGAGTGGTACGGCAACCCTGTCCTGGAAATCATGTTGTTAGACAACGGTGAACCTTCAAACTATGAAGAAGCGATGGCGGGCCCAGATTCCAACAAATGGCTTGAAGCCATGAAATCTGAGATAGAATCCATGTATGAAAACAAAGTATGGACTTTGACAGACTTGCCCGATGATCGGCGAGCGATAGAAAACAAATGGATTTTCAAGAAGAAGACAGACGCGGATGGTAATGTTACCATCTATAAAGCTCGGCTTGTCGCTAAGGGTTAGCGACAAGTTCAAGGGATTGACTACGACGAGACATTCTCTCCCATAGCGAAGCTGAAGTCCGTCCGAATCATGTTAGCAGTTGCCGCATACTATGATTATGAGATATGGCAGATGGACGTCAAAACGGCATTCCTTAACGGACATCTTAAGGAAGAGCTGTATATGATGCAGCCGGAAGGTTTTGTCGATCCTAAGAATGCTAACAAAGTATGCAAGCTCCAGCGATCCATTTATGGACTGGTGCAAGCATCTCGGAGTTGGAATATTCGTTTTGATGAGATGATCAAAGCGTTTGGGTTTATGCAGACTTATGGAGAAGCCTGCGTTTACAAGAAAGTGAGTGGGAGCTCTGTAGCATTTCTCATATTATATGTAGATGACATACTCTTGATGGGAAATAATATAGAACTTCTGGACAGCATTAAGGCCTACTTGAATAAATGTTTTTCAATGAAGGACCTTGGAGAAGCTGCTTATATATTAGGCATCAAGATCTATAGAGATAGATCGAGACGCCTCATAAGTCTTCCACAAAGCACATACCTTGATAAGATTTTGAAGAGGTTCAAAATGGATCAGTCCAAGAAGGGGTTCTTGCCTATGTTACAAGGTGTGAGATTGAGCTCGGCTCAGTCACCGACCACGGCAAAAGATAAAGAAGAGATGAGTGTCATCCCCTATGCTTCAGCCATAGGATCTATTATGTATGCCATGCTGTGTACCAGACCCGATGTAAACCTTGCCGTAAGTTTGGTAGCAAGATACCAAAGTAATCCCGACAAGGAACACTGGACAGCGGTCAAGAATATCCTGAAGTACCTGAAAAGGACAAAGGACATGTTTCTCGTTTATGGAGGAGACGAAGAGCTCGTCGTAAAGGGTTACGTCGACGCTAGCTTCGACCCAGATCTGGATGACTCTAAGTCACAAACCGGATACGTGTATATGTTGAATGGTGGAGCAGTAAGCTGGTGCAGCTGCAAGCAGAGCATCGTGGCGGGATCTACGTGTGAACCGGAGTACATGGCAGCCTCGGAGGCAGCGCATGAAGCGATTTGGGTGAAGGAGTTCATCACCGACCTAGGAGTCATACCCAATGCGTCGGGGCTGATCAAACTCTTCTGTGACAACACTGGAGCTATTGCCCTTGCCAAGGAGCCCAGGTTTCACAAGAAGACCAGGCACATCAAGCATCGTTTCAACTCCATCCATGAAAATGTTCAAGATGGAGACATAGAAATTTGCAAAGTACATACGGATCTGAATGTCGCAGATCCGTTGACTAAACCTCTCTCGCGAGCAAAACATGATCAACACCAGAACTCTATGGGTGTTCGATTCATCACAATGTAACTAGATTGGTGACTCTAGTGCAAGTGGGAGACTGTTGGAAATATGCCCTAGAGGCAATAATAAAAGTATTATTATATTTCATTGTTCATGATAATTGTCTTTTATTCATGCTATAACTGTATTATCTGGAAATCGTAATACACGTGTGAATACATAGACCACCATATGTCCCTAGTGAGCCTCTGGTTGACTAGCTCGTTATGATCAACAGATAGTCATGGTTTCCTGGCTATGGACATTGGATGTCGTTGATAACGGGATCACATCATTAGGAGAATGATGTGATGGACAAGACCCAATCCTAAGCACAGCACAAAGATCGTGTAGTTCGTTTGCTAGAGCTTTGCCAATGTCAAGTATCTCTTCCTTAGACCATGAGATCGTGTAACTCCCGGATACCGTAAGAGTGCTTTGGGTGTACCAAACGTCACAACATAACTGGGTGACTATAAAGGTGCACTACAGGTATCTTCGAAAGTGTCTGTTGGGTTGACACGGATCGAGACTGGGATTTGTCACTCCGTATGACGGAGAGGTATCTCTGGGCCCACTCGGTAATGCATCATCATAATGAGCTCAAGGTGACCAAGGTGTTGGCCACGGGATCATGCATTACGATACGAGTAAAGAGACTTGCCGGTAACGAGACTGAACAAGGTATTGGGATACCGACGATCGAGTCTCGGGCAAGTAACGTACCGATTGACAAAGGGAATTGTATACAGGGTTTGATCGAATCCTCGACATCGTGGTTCAACCGATGAAATCATCGAGGAGCATGTGGGAGCCAACATGGGTATCCAGATCCCGCTGTTGGTTATTGCCCGAGAGTCGTCTCAGTCATGTCTGCATGTCTCCCGAACCCGTAGGGTCTTCACACTTAAGGTTCGGTGACGCTAGGGTTATTAGGAAGACTAGTATGTGACTTCCGAATGTTGTTCGGAGTCCCGGATGAGATCCCGGACGTCACGAGGGGTTCTGGAATGGTCCGGAGGTAAAGTTTTATATATGGGAAGTTGTCATACGGACGCCGGAAAGTTTCGGGGGTCTATCGGTAATGTACCGGGACCACCGGAGGGGTTCCGGGGGTCCACCGGGAGGGGCCACCCCTCCCGGAGGGCCACATGGGCCGCAAAGGGGAGGGAGCCAGCACCTGGAGGGCTGGGCGCACCCCCCACCTTGGGCCCATGCGCCTAGGGTTGGGGGGGAAACCCTAAGGGGGGCGCCCCCCTTGCTTGGGGGGCAAGCCTCCCCTCCCTGGCCGCCGCCCCCCTCTAGATCCCATCTAGAGGGGTCGGCCCCCCTTGCCCCTTCCCCTATAAATAGAGGGGTGGGGGGAGGGCTGTTGTACACAACTCCAAGGCGCAGCCCCTCCCCTCCCCAACATCTCTCCTCCTCCGTTACGCGCTTGCGTAGCCCTGCCGGAGTACTCCTGCACCAACACCACCACGCCGTCGTGCTGCCGTTGGAGCGATCTTCCTCAACCTCTCCTCCCCCCTTGCTGGATCAAGAAGGAGGAGACGTATCCCGTCCCGTACGTGTGTTGAACGCGGAGGTGCTGTCCGTTCAGCACTTGGACATTGGTGATCTGAATCACGTCGAGTACGACTCCATCATCACCTTGCAAGCTTCCGCACGCGATCTACAAGTGGTATGTAGATGCAATCACTCTCCCATGACTCGTTGCTTAGATGAACTCATAGATGGATCTTGGTGAAACCGTAGGAAAAATTTTAATTTTCTGCAACATTCCTCAACACTCACTTGTGTTCTACTCGTGCATATAACATCAACGCATAAAACCTAGGATCGGATGCCACTATTGGGGAACGTAGTAATTTCAAAAAATTTCCTACGCACACGCAAGATCATGGTGATGGCATAGCAACGAGAGGGGAGAGTGTTGTCCACGTACCCTCGTAGACCGTAAGCGGAAGCGTTAGCACAACGCGGTTGATGTAGTCGTACGTCTTCACGATCCGACCGATCCAAGCACCGAACGTACAGCACCTCCGAGTTCAGCACACGTTCAGCTCGATGACGATCTCCGGCCTCTGATCCAGCAGAGCTCCGGAGATGAGTTCCGTCAGCACGACGGCGTGGTGACGATGATGATGTTCTACCGGCGCAGGGCTTCCTACGCACACGGTGGAGGGGGGCACCGCACACAGCTAAGGAACGATCCGTAGATCAACTTGTGTGTCTATGGGGTGCCCTCCTGCCCCCGTATATAAAGGAGCAAGGGGAAGGGGGCCGGCCAAGAGGAGGAGGCGCGCCCAAGGGGGAGAATCCTACTCCAAGTAGGATTCCCCCCTCTTTCCAAGTCCTACTAGGAGAAGGGAAGGAAGGGGAGGAGAAGGAGAAGGAAGGAGAGGGAGGAGAAGAAGGAAAGGGGGGCCGCCCCCCTAGTCCAATTCGGTTTGGGCTAGGGGGGCCGCGCGTCCTTCCTCCTCTCTTCCACCACTTGGCCCATGAGGCCCATTGCTTCTTCCTCGTATTCCCGGAACTCCCTGGTACCCCCGAAAATACCCGAATCACTCGGAACCTTTCCGAACTCCGAATATAGTCGTCCAATATATCGATCTTTACGTCTCGACCATTTCGAGACTCCTCGTCATGTCCCCGATCTCATCTGGGACTCCGAACTCCTTCGGTACATCAAAACTTATAAACTCATAATAAAACTGTCATCGTAACGTTAAGCGTGCGGATCCTACGGGTTTGAGAACTATGTAGACATGATCTAGAACTATTCTCGGTCAATAACCAATAGCGGAACCTGGATGCCCATATTGGTTCCTACATATTGGTCAATAACCGAATAACAACATACGTTGTTCCCTTTGTCATCGGTATGTTACTTGCCCGAGATTCGATCGTCGGTATCCAATACCTAGTTCAATCTCGTTACCGGCAAGTCTCTTTACTCGTTCCGTAATACTTCATCCCGTAACTAACTCATTAGTTACAATGCTTGCAAGGCTTAAGTGATGTGTATTACCGAGAGGGCCCAGAGATACCTCTCCGACAATCGGAGTGACAAAACCTAATCTCGAATTACGCCAACCCAACATGTACCTTCGGAGACACCTGTAGAGCACCTTTATAGTCACCCAGTTACGTTGTGACGTTTGGTAGCACACAAAGTGTTCCTCCGGTAAACGGGAGTTGCATAATCTCATAGTCATAGGAACATGTATAAGTCATGAAGAAATCAATAGCAACATACTAAACGATCAAGTGCTAAGCTAACGGAATGGGTCAAGTCAATCACATCATTCTCCTAATGATGTGATCCCGTTAATCAAATGACAACTCATGTCTATGGTTAGGAAACATAACCATCTTTAATTAACGAGCTAGTCAAGTAGAGGCATACTAGTGACACTCTGTTTGTCTATGTATTCACACATGTATTATGTTTCCAGTTAATACAATTCTAGCATGAATAATAAATATTTATCATGAAATAAGGAAATAAATAATAACTTTATTATTGCCTCTAGGGCATATTTCCTTCAATTAAGCCATAGAACATACTTGTGGATGCATCATTTATTCCTAAGGTTGCCGTCTTTGGTCTAGCAACGTTTGCGGGGAGGGATTTTAGCCGAATTCGGACTTCATTCAGAGGAACTGTAGGTTATGTTTCCCCATAGTGGCTTAGCGGAGTGGAGATCACACCGAAAGTCGATGTCTATGGCTTTGACATGATCCTGCTGGAAATTATATCAGGAAGGAGGAATTCCTCACCTGAAACATCACATAACACTAATAACAGCAACATCAGTTACCAACATGATGAATATTTCCCGTGCAAGCCATCAACAAGCTTCATGGTGAAGATGTGAAGATTTGGTGGGTCCACAATTACATAGTGACTTCTCCTTTTTTTTTGGCGAGAAAACATCCGATCTATTCATCTTCAATCATGGCAGTACAACGAACATTAGAAATAAAAAAAATTACCGGAAGGGTTTGCCAAGTTGCATGTTGGTGCATCCAAGATAGTCAATTTGACCGCCCTACGATAGGTGAAGTGGTCCGGGTCCTCGAGGGTATACAGGAGATTGATATGCCCCCTAGGAAAATACGAGGGAGAACCTGCTCGCGCCACCCCCCTCAATCTCACCATTCAGTGGTCATCAACAGCCGTCCATAACTAGTATCACCAAGAATTTTTATTGTGTATAACTATCATAGCCTCCTCGTATATCACTTGTATTTGCATTTAAAGTGGGTCCTCCTCACGTCATCATTAAATGAAGCACTCTCTGCAATCTCCTGCACCACGACCAGGCGCAAATTAATTGCATCGTGAGAATTTAGTCAACCACCATGCATATAGCTACTGCCTCAATTAACCTGTCTTGATTAATAGCCTGATTAACTCCTGCATGGTGAGTCCTTTACACCACGGACAATATGCAAACGCTAATTAATCATCTTGATTTTGCTCTAATAAGGACCAGATGACTAATACATCCAAAATGCTTTCATATTGTTTTTTGAACCAAGACTTGTTTGAGCGGAAATACTTCCAATAATTAATCACCTCATTTTTCTCTAATTAAGGATCAGATGGCTAATACAGTACATCTGAAATACTTTCATTTGTTTTCCGAAACATTCTTGAGCAGAATTTTTTCCACTAATTAATTTCCTCATTTTTTGTAATTATGGATCAAACGACTAATCATTCGAAATACTTTAACTTCGTTTTCTGAACCGAAACAATTTTGAGCCGAAATACTTGCGCCAGTTAATCGCCTCATTTTTGCTCTAGTTAAGCATCAGACGACTAATACAGTCGAAATACTTTCATTTTGTTTTTTGAAATGAAACATTTTTTAGCCAGCATACTTGTACTAATTTACTCACCTCATTTGTCAGTTGTTTGCTGCGGTTTGTTCCTTTGATCCAGCATTAATTATGGCATTAGGCGGCATATGCAGTGGATTGAGCAGCATGCAGTGGAATGGGTCATTTAGTCAGAGGCATTAACCCCGTAAGACAAGCGGCAAGCAAGCTTGCTTGTTGACAAATTAAGCGGCCTCAAATGGCATGTTAAATGGCGCCTTGAAGACGGAGACAGCGTGCAGCTTGTGATTGACTGCGCATTTATTTGTCTGACGTTGTGATGCCTGAACTGACCCTATTTCTCTGTACTTTAAAAATGTCTGAAAAAAAATCTGAAAACAAATTAGTGGATTGACACAATATCAATGTATATTGTGACAAAAATTCAAATCAAAATTTGAAACATTGCTCGAGATATAGAAATGACAATTTTGACATCAGCATGCTAATGGGCCAAAATTGAAGCCCAACTTGTGTTATGTACTATTCAGTGTCAAGTTTGTTATTTTTATATCTCGAGCAATGTTTTGAATTTTAGTTTGAATTATTATGACAACATACATTGATGTTGTGTCAGTGCACTATTTTTTTTGAATATTTTTTAATGTGCCGCGGGAGACTGGTGCACCGATATCACCAATTGTCCCGGTGAACCAGATAAATACCCCCGTTTCCCTTTTTATATCAATAAGGAAAACACAAGTTAAAAAGCTACTCCCTCCGATCCATATTAATTGTCGGTGATTTTTGTGAACTATTGATAAACCCAAGATATACTATGTCTGCGTTGCCTGAGATGGCTTATTGATAAACCCAAACATGTTTCATCAGAAAGTTTTTTGTGAACTCTAATGTCTATGAAAGAAACATGGTCAAAAGCTCAAAATTAGCAAATGTATACATTTGTAAATAACAAACACAGATTGCGTACTTCAAGAAGTACCACTCCATACTTTCTAATTAAAGACCTTTTAAATTAAATGTCTTTATTAACATGTTCCATATGAGGGATATGTTAATGAGGCATAGGACAAATAAGATCTAGATGTCTTAACTTTTATTTTCAAAAACCAGAAATGAAGCAAATAGGAGAGGATGCTGGATGTGAGAATTTCTTACCTTTTACTCCTTTCCTACTTTTCTTTGGTAAGGATTCCTTTAGTTCTATAGGGTAGGAATACCTTAAGAATAGGAAAGTCATAGAAAATCAGATGATATGTATCTTAATTCGTATAGAAAAAAAATCTTATCCGGCCGACGTCCCCCATGGAGCAATTCTTAGCGAACACCCCCAATGCCCTACGATCTGAATCTAAGGGTGGCAGTTTTCTTTGAAAAATACACTAAAATGAACTAAAAAAAGAAACTACGATGGCAGAACTGTCACCCCTATACACATAAATTCCACCCTAGCTGGCTACCGTTCGCCAGCTACCAGGGTCCATAGAAAAAGATATAACATCTGGTCATAGGATAGAAAATTTTCCATAGATCCAAAGTAAAAAGATTTCCTTTGAAATGTGAAGGATATGAATCAAAGCTACACAGGAATAGGAATCCATTCCTATACAAATCAAAGGGCTCAGAAAAAAAAATTCTTATAGGAATCTTATCCTATAGAATTCCTACAAAATTTAAGGAATTAGTGTACACTAGAAAATCAAATGTTTCTAAAACATTTTAATTTGTTTTCTGAAAGATTTTGTTTTGAGCAAAACGTTTTCTGAAAGGTGGGAGCATAGGATTTGTGGTCATGAGCGGTGGGTCGGTGTCCACATGCAGTCGCTGAGGTGGGTCCATGGCAAGCCCAGCCCAGCAGGCGACGACCCGCTCCCCTCTCTCTTCTCTCACCTCTCCGTCGGAAAACCCTATTTGCCGCTCTCTGCGGCAAACTGTCAAGCGATCACATAGACAGGGCGAGCAAGCGAGTGATTTGGGCCGGTCCATCTGTAGTACGTAGAAGGTTTCGGTTTTTTCTAGAGGTTTCCCAGCGGATTTTTTCGGTTTGGGAACCTTCTAGAAGGTTCCTGGACCGGTCAATCTATTTTCCCTTTTAATTTTTATTTTTTCTCTCTGTTTCTTTTTTTTCTGTTTATGTTCCTGTTTCCTTTTCTTTTTCATTTCTCTTCTTTCTTTTATTTATGTTTTTTCCTGTTTCTTTTGTTAGACATTTTCAAATATTTTTCCAAATTTCGAAAAATGTTCACGTGTTCAAAATTTTAATCAAATTGAACAAATTCATAAATTGTTCATGTTTGATACTTTGTTCTAGTTTTCAAAATTTTGTTCATGATTTCAAAATGTGTTCGTGTTTTAAAAAATGTTCAGGGATTTCAACAGATATACTTGATTTCCAAATTTTCTTTTATCCTCTTTTTTTTCGAAATATTCAACTTTTGTTTGTGTTTCCATAACATGTTCAGTTTTCAAAAAAATGTTCTGAAAATTCAAAAAATGTTCTCGTTACACAAAAAAGTTCAAAAC
Source organism: Triticum timopheevii (assembly GCA_963921465.1). NCBI lineage: Eukaryota > Viridiplantae > Streptophyta > Magnoliopsida > Poales > Poaceae > Triticum > Triticum timopheevii. The sequence goes on from OY997271.1 coordinate 10,836,538, forward strand.
TTTCGAAATTCATATAATGTACCAGATTTTCAAAAAAAATCACATTTTCAAAAAATGTTTGAGCTTCCAAATTTGTTCGGGATTTTTCAATTTTTTTGTTGTTTCAAAATTTGTTCTCAATATTTCAAAAAATATTCATGCTTTAAGAAATTGTTTGTTCTTCCAAATTTGTTCTTTGTTTCAAAATTTGTTCTCAAGATTCAATAAAATGTTCATGCCTTAAAAAATTGTCCATGTTTCAAAAATTGTTCTCCGTTTCAAAATTTGTTCTCAAGATTTAAAAAATGTTCATGTTCAAATTTTGTCCTCTAAATTCAAAAAAATGATCAAGATTTTAAAAGTGTTCATTTTATCAAAACTTTGTTCGCATATTCAAAAAAAGTTCAAGCTTTTTAGTTTTTCTTCTAAAGTTTGAAAAGTGTTCGTTTTAAAAAACCCAATTTTTCAAAATAATGTTCGCGTTCGGAATTTGACAAAATGTTCGGATCTACATTACCTTTTAGCTTCGCGCGCCATAGAAAACCAACAAAGCTTGTGTATCCCGTTGGCTAGGTTCCTTCGTACATAGAAGGAGGTCCCTGTTTCGATCCCTTCCTCGATCTGTGTTTTCTGTGTTTTCATGCTACTGCACAACCCTGAATCTTGGTCAACTAGTTTTCTTTCTCTAGTTGACATGTGCTGCAATGATGCAATTTCTTCTGTAAGTAACAGTAGTAATTAGTTGAAGTTCTTCTGTAAGTCTGAATCTTCGTCAACTAGTTGAATTTCCAAGTGTGTAATTTCTTTATGCAGTTCATGTACAAATTCGGTCGCTATTGCCGTGGGTGACGAAATGATCCCCTTAACATCTTAGTTACGCTCCTAGACCATTGAAGCAAATATTGTGGGTTGGTTAGTACTGTAAAAGGATTTTTAAAAGTTGTATCAGAAGACAACCCTTGAATATGGTGGGTTGGTCGACCCTTTTTACAGTTAGCATGTCTATACTCTGTTTCTTCATATCAATGAAAGATGCACAAAACTTTTTCGTATTCGCGAAATAAAAAGAGCTCACTATCATAGTGAAAGACACCTAAAACATCATTTTCCTGGTAAGCTTGGTGGAGAACTCATGATTGACTTCACCATGGCCCACAGCAGCTTTTGTGGAAGCCTCATGGTTGACCTGACCAAATTCCATGGCCACTTAGTGGAAGCCTCATGACTGACTTGGACGCTCGGTGGAAAGCATCACTCAAAGTCCTCCTTGGTGTGCGCTGCCGACTAGCACATACAGTAGTTTTCATGGTATGCTGCCTGCCTTGTATTCCCCCGTTCATAAATATTTGTCTTTTTAGAGATTTCAAATGGACTATAACATACGGATGTATATAGACATATTTTAAAGTGTAGATTCATTCATCTTGCTCCGTATGTAGTCACTTGTTGAAATTTCTAGAAAGACAAATATTTAGGAACGGAGGGAGTATTATGCAAAGAGGTAGTGGCCCCAATCTGAATTGGGCCACAGCTGTCCTGATCTGAATTTGATTGGCCCCAAATGGATCGCAGTGACATTCCGCATAATCCAAATTTGGTTGGTCCCAGTCTACATATACATCCTCTTCTTCCTTCGAATAGCAGAGCAGAGCAGAGCACATTCACACTTGAGACAGTCAGCTGAGCATATTATTCCTTTCCTGTTCCAGTCTATATATACATTCTTCTCCTCCTTCGAATAGCAGAGCAGAGCAGAGCACATTCACACTCTTCCCCATGCCTCTCCTATACATATTACTACTTGGGCTTCTCCTCTTACACACTCCTCGCTGCTCCTCGTCTGCACCTGCTGGCGATACCCTCATTGAAGGCCAAGTGCTTGCCGTCCGCGACAAGCTCGTCTCGGGAACGGCAAGTTCGCGCTCGGCTTCTTCCAGCCAGCAATGAGCACCATCGGTAAGTCCCAGAAGGACACCAGCTCCAGCTCCAGCTGGTACCTTGGCATATGGTTCAATAAGATCCCGGTTTTTACTGTCGTGTGGGTTGCGAATCGGGAGGAGCCCATCGCCCATTCCAACATCAACTCAACAAAGCTCAAGTTCTCAACTGACGGCAATCTTGTCATTGTCACAAACCGTGCTGATGCCGTCACTGAATCCCTTGTTTGGTCCACTCGTATTGTGAATAGGACACAAGCCAGTAGCATAAACACCACCACCTCTATTGCCGCTGTTCTCTTAAACAGCGGAAACCTTGCCCTACTCACAAATAGCAAAGTGATGTTGTGGCTGAGCTTCGGCTACCCAACAGATATCGCGCTTTCTGGTGCCACGCTTGGCTGGGACAAAGTCACTGGTTTCAGTCGCAAGTTCATATCAAAGAAGAGCCTCATTGATATGGGTCTCGGCTCATACAGCCTAGAACTAGGCACCAGCGGCGTTGCCGTCCTCAAGCGCCGCAACAATCCCTCTGTAGTCTATTGGCATTGGGCATCCTCCAAAACATCATCAATGAGTGTTATACCATGATTTTTATATTACACGATGATTTTTTTAAATGAAGGGCATATTTTATATACACAATGAATCTTTTTGAATACAATGTTACCACTTTTAGAAATGTAGCAAAAACAATTTAGAATTTTTTTACTAAAATGTAACAAAAACAATTAGCATTACTATACATTTGTTCATGCACTTTAAATCAATCTTTCCACAGCCAGAAAAAAGTTCATGATATATGTTGGAAATATGAGCAATTTACCGAATGATTTTATTAACAGAAATAGTAGATAAAACATGACTAAAATAACAAATATAAAGCAAGTCATGCAATCTGACAGAGAGAAGGTAAACATCGTCCGCATATATGAACTTGAGAAAAACACATCTAGAACAGTCACTAAATGAAGTTGCTTATACGACGTAGAGCCTAGCATACGTAGGACAGAAACTAGAGCCAAAAACTGTAACAGGACTTCTAACAGAAAGGAGAAGAACACGTACGACAGAGCAGCAGCAGAAGTGCTGGACTTGGGGTCGGTGTCCTCGCCTGCCATGTCGTCGAGGAGGTCGTGGACGTCGGGGAAGAAGTCGTCGTCCGGGAAGTAGTCGTCGGCGACCGGATCGTCCGTGATGAAGAAGCCAGTAGTCGCGCTGAGCGCTCCCCAAAAACCTTATCACCATTCTCCCGTACAGGACTCAAAGAGTGCGGTTTCGGAGGCCTACTGTCCCGACCTGCGGTGCACGCCGCAAGCCGGGATGGAGAAGATCGTAGCAGCAGCGCAGTGCTCAGGAATCGATGGTGAGAGGAAGAAGTAGTTCTGGTGCGTCTTGCTGAGAGGAGCGACCTCCCTTTTATAGGCGCAAGAGAAGGAGGCGAGAGGGCAGCGTCGGGAGCTGAAGGGACCGAGGGAGATGAAACAAACAGACAGCAGCCGAAGAGTGCAGCGTTCGCATTTAATCTCCACTACGGCAAAATTTTTCCATCTCCCGATTGACCTTTCGTATACCCGTAGTGCGTGGCAAAAATTTAGACATCGGCTCGGCTCATTCCCGCGGCGCGGCGCGGCGGGTGGCGGAGGAGGAGTGCGCGTGGATGTCCCTCTTGTCCTCATGCTCATACAAGTGGGAAGGAGCCTCCCTTATAAAGAGGTCCAACTCCCTCTAATCTAGCAATGTGGGACTAAACTTTAGTTCCACCTCTTGCCTTGCACAAATGGGCTGCGTGGTCCTCTAGGATTTATTAGGAATTTCTGAAACTGCTACTGGGCTAGGCCCAAAATGGACAAAATTCCAGCAATATATTGAAGAATGTGAATCATTTAGAAAAAGCATTCATGACATTTAAAGAAAATAATCTTTCCATTCAACAATAAATGGTCAGAATTTTAGAAAGTGTTCATACATTTTTTGAAAAAATGTTCATCAAATGTTTCTAACATATAAAAAATGATCATAGATTTATAAAAGCTTCATGAAATTTTGAAAGACGTTTTTACCATTTAACAATAAATTTTCGCTATTTAAAAATTACTCATGTCAATTTTCGAAAAGTATTCAAGAATTTTAAACAACATTTCACATAGTTTGAATACAAATTTTCATGAAGGATTGGATTGCAAGATTGCCGGGGGAGGAACTGAAGCTAGCGAGGTTCCTTCTGATTGATATCCGATTGATCGACTTGAATAGCCGACCGTTACCAATGGTTGCTGACCCATGTTAGCACATATTCCTCCCTCGCATCTTTCTTAAACCATATGGAACCCAATTGTAAAACCAAAATTCATTTCTCTACATTGAGCTATTGAGAAATCTTATTATAAGTTTAAGTGGTGAGATGGACATACATTTATTAATAAACACATAATAATGATACTTACCGTATTTGTAAAAATTTGAAGCCTAAACTTGATTATTCTGAAAAGATATCTTGGAATGATCCTTATAAAAATCATCAAATGAAGGACGAACAAGGATATAGTTTTATGAGTGGTCCTCTTCATTTTGAAATCTTATTCACTACCAGAGCCATTATCTTCATTAATGCTCTTTACTTTGATTGTTTTACTTCTCACCTTCTTCGGATTCTCAATCAAACCGCTCTTTGCCTTTTCAATCAAGTTTTTCAGCATTTGAGCCTTAGAAATGGTTGGTTAGTATGATGCACGTATGAGGTTACATTGTAGATGTTCCTGATTAGACATTTTGCTTATTTTTCCTTGCCCTGGAAGCAGTAGGATTGGCACCAGGAGTTGTACATGCTTTGCTTGATCCAGGTGTCATCTCCTTATTTATAACTAATTTGCTCAACTAGTCATACAGCAACCTATTGATATTATCCTAAAAGACGGTCCATGCTTTTTCGACCATCTAGAATTCACATGGAGCATTAATCGGTTATTATATTACACTAACACTTTTAGAAAACATGATGAACAATGTTTTATATAAACAATGAACATTTTAAAATATAACACGATCACTTTTAGAATTTTAACAAAAACTATTTAGATTTTCTTACTTAAAATGTCCAACGTATATCTATACATTTGTTCACGCGGTTTAAACAAGTTTTCAGCATCTAATGAAAATGTTCATGATATATTATAGAATATGAATTCATTAAAAAATAAAGTTCACGCCTTCTTAAAAATGTTCTTACCATTCAACAATAAATGGTGATAATTTGAAAAAGTGTTCCTTACATTTTGAAAAAAATATTCATCAAATGTTCATAATATATAAAAATTGTTCATAGATTTATAAAAGCTTCATGACATTTGAAAATACATTCTTACCATTTAATAATAAATTATCCCTATTTAAAATTATTCATGAAAATTTTAAAAGTGTTCATGAAATGTAAAAAAATATTTTGCATAGTTTTGAAAGAAAATGCATGAAGGATTGGATAGCATGATATTATGTAGGGCATGAACTAGCAAAACTTGCAATTAGTATAGTGCATGAACTAGTGATTTTCCTCACATGTTATTTGGTCACACACCTCGTGATACAAATAGTACTTGTATGAGTGCATGAACTTGCTAGTGCTAGTACTAGTACCCCTAGCTAGTTGGGTTTGGATGAACAAGTCACCTATTTTTTTATCCCTATGCTTGTAAAGTATTTAACACTTATCACTAATCAATAAACACTACAAGAAATATGTCAACTTGCGACCATCACTATTGGTCGCTTAATGTTCATTATTTTTCATTTGCGACCTTTTTGTGACCAAAAACAGATGGTCAAAAGCTGGCCATCGTAAACTGAAATTAATGACCTTCTTTGTTATTTGTAAAAGGTCATTGGTTCTACGACCAAATTTTTGGTCACTGGCAGCCTCCCCAGGCCACGTCGGATCCAGCGTGGCAAGCTGACGTGGATAAGAATCAGCACGGTCCAATTCGATGTCTATATGGGCCGAGCCTGTTAATTCAGCCTATTTATTGTTTTTTCCTTTCATTTTTTGTCACCTACATGGGCCAAGCCCAACAGCCATTTATTTTTTTGGGCCATAGTCTTTTACAGTATACATTTTTTTGGGCCTCGGCGTTTTTCCAGCCCACTTGTCAGTTTTCTTTTATTTATTTTTCATTTTAAAGTAGGTCGCCAGGATCGCTCTTTCTGTACCACACGTTTGTTCTATATTTGTGCAATTAGATAATTTGATTCAAAAATAGCCAATAAGGCATAATATTTCATACAACAGCCAAATAAAGTAAATTACAATGATACAGATATACAGATAACTTGTCCAGTGAGCTAAAATCCATTGCTGGTAATAGTATGAATCTGGTTTCCAGCTAAAATACAAATCTGGTAACAGTAAGATAACAGTGCAAATCTGGTATTTAGCTAAAATACAACTAAATAAATAGATAACTAGTCAAGTGAGCTAAAGCGCATTGCTGGGTGTGGGTTTTCTTCAGGATTTTTCTTCCTAGAGCTCCAAATTCTGAAGACTGAAGGCCAGCATCTGCAAATAATAAATTATGATAATTTATAAACATAATCAAGTGAATCCGTGAATATAAAATTCTCACAACGATGAAAAATTGCTGCAAAACTTTAGGTTTAACAGGAAAAAATGCATATGGCATTCTCATAATAGCAAAAATGGAGATATATTTTGCAAATGATAAGTACCAACACAGTGCAAGTTAACACAACAGTTGGGCAGTACAAGCTACAAGCAAATGATTTTCCACTTTAGAACAGGGCACATGCATCAGTGTTTATAGTCAGGAACAAAGAAGACAGTGATGGAAGAGGCCAAAGAGATGAAGTACCTGGGGCGGCTGAAGATGGTGAAATGTTGGTCTGCTTGTTCTTAGACAGCTCAAGGAGCACCTGATATCAAAAAAATAGGCGTTTAAAGGAAAAAAAATAGCTTGGTTGTATGCTCCAATCAGCCTGCATACAACAAGTAATAAAATTGTTAGGAGAGAGTATACAGTTACCAGTAGCATGCATAAAACAACTTGATGATGTAATATTTATTAAAAAAATGACCATAGAACAGTAAGGCAAAAGCCTTACTGTAGATATTTTTCATTATAATAATGGATCACAAAGTCTTTACAATGGTTGTTGGGGAGACAACCAGGGAGATTACTGAGAAAATACAAAATAATAAATTAAATGTTATCAATCCATCAAGTCATTCCCTCCTTTAAACTGGGCTTGGCTCTTAGAATTGTCAATTTGAAAGTCTTGATAAATTCATATCTGCAGTCATTGATAGAGAAAGGGATCCCTTCAAATATCAGATTATTTCTTCGATTCCATATACTCCAGCATCCAATAATTAGTATTTCCATGAAATGGTGAAGTTTATATCTTTGATGGGCTTCAATAATCATATCATGAATATTCAGATCAGTGTTCCATTCAAGACCAATGTTCCACCAGAAGCCCTGGCTGAATGGTTAAGAGAAAAGAAGATGTATTCTGTCCTCATAATCTTCAGCATCACATAATACACACTGTGTGGAATCTAGATGCATATTTTTCCTGGTCAGAAGATCACACGTGTTTATTCTATCATGAAGAAGAAGCCAACAAAAGAATTTATGTTTTGTAAGGCAGCATGACTTCCATATCCATTTAAAAGTGATGACAGCATCTTCATTTCTCAGTAAGAAGTTATAAATCTTCTTGGTCATATTTAAACTACTACCCCAATTGAAATTCCATATATCATTGTCATTGTTGGATCTGATAATATCTAATTTACCAGAAAGAAGATGAAATTGCTGATGGGCCGTGATGGAAAGAGGAAGCTCGAACAAGTTGCAAAGGTTCTCATTATCTTTGGCTTTTTTGACTGAGATATTCTGCTGGTTGCAAAAGGAATGGAGTTCAGGGAATTTGAAATGCATAGTCTCTCCATTCCAAATATCATCCCGTAATTTGCAAGTGTTTCATGATCTGATCTCACATGAAGTCATCTCTTTAAATAGACCAAACATTTTCATACAATCCTTCCACCAGAATGATACTTTGTTGGGATTTGTGTGTGGAGCCTCATGTTGGAAATATGCCCTAGAGGCAATAATAAAAGGATTATTATTATATTTCCTTGTTCATGATAATTATCTTTATTCATGCTATAATTGTATTATCCGGAAATCGTAATACACGTGTGAATACACAGACCATAATATGTCCCTAGTAAGCCTCTAGTTGACTAGCTCGTTGATCAACAGATAGTCATGGTTTCCTGACTATGGACATTATATGTTGTTGATAACGGGATCACATCATTATGAGAATGATGTGATGGACAAGACCCAATCCTAAGCATAGCACAAGATCGTGTAGTTCGTTTTGCTAGAGCTTTTCCAGTGTCAAGTATCTTTTCCTTAGACCATGAGATCGTGTAACTCCCGGATACCGTAGGAGTGCTTTGGGTGTACCAAACGTCACAACGTAACTGGGTGACTATAAAGGTGCACTACAGGTATCTCCGAGAGTGTCTGTTGGGTTGACGCGGATCGAGACTGGGATTTGTCACTCCGTATTACGGAGAGGTATCAATGGGCCCACTCGGTAGTGCATCATCATAATGAGCTCAAAGTGACCAAGTGTCTGGTCATGGGATCATGCATTACGGTACGAGTAAAGTGACTTGCCGGTAACGAGACTGAACGAGGTATTGGGATACCGACGATCGAGTCTCGGGCAAGTAACATACCGTCTGACAAAGGGAATAGTATACGGGATTGCTTGAATCCTCATCATCGTGGTTCATCCGATGAGATCATCGAGGAGTATGTGGGAGCCAACATGGGTATCCATATCCCGCTGTTGGTTATTGACCGGAGAGCCGTCTCGGTCACGTCTACATGTCTCCCGAACCCGTAGGGTCTACACACTTAAGGTTCGGTGACGCTAGGGTTGTATGAATATGAGTATGCAGCAAACCGAATGTTGTTCGGAGTCCCGGATGAGATCCCGTGCATCACGAGGAGTTTCGGAATGGTCCGGATGTAAGGAATTATATATAGGAAGTGCTGTTTCGGCCATCGGGAAAGTTTCGGGGTCACCCGGTATTGTACCGGGACCACCGGAAGGGTCCCGGGGGTCCACCGGGTGGGGCCACCTATCCCGGAGGGCCCCATGGGCTGAAGTGGGAGGGGAACCAGCCCCTAGTGGGCTGGTGCGCCCCCACTTGGGCCCCCCTGGCCTAGGGTTGGAAACCTAGGTGGGGGGGGGGGGGGGCGCACCACTTGCCTTGGGGGGCACTCCACCCCCCTGGCCGCCGCCCCCTTGGGAGATTGCATCTCCCAGGGCCGGCGCCCCCCCTGGGGGCCTATATAAAGGAGGGCAAGGGGAGGGCAGCCGGACCCTGCATCTTGGCGCTTCCCTCCCCCTGCTACATCTCCTCCTCCTCCCGCAGCAGCTTGGCGAAGTCCTGCCGGAGTTCTGCTACATCCACCACCACGCCGTCGTGCTGCTGGATCTTCATCAACCTCTCCTTCCCCCTTGCTGGATCAAGACGGAGGAGACGTCACGCTGACCGTACGTGTGTTGAACGCGGAGGTGCCGTCCGTTCGGCGCTAGGATCTCCGGTGATAGGATCACGACGAGAACGACTACTTCAACCCCGTTCTTTTGAATGCTTCCGCTCGCGATCTACAAAGTGGTATGTAGATGCATCTCTCCTTTCACTCCTTACTTAGATGAACTCATAGATGGATCTTGGTGAAACCGTAGGAAAATTTTTATTTTCTGCAACGTTCCCCAACACCTCATTGTTTTGATAATGAGCCTCCCAAATTAACTTGACCCAAGGAATATCCATCCTATTGTAAAATTTATATCTATGCTTGATAAGAAGGGCTTTATTCTGCATTCTCTAGTTCAGAACTCCAAGTCCACCTTGACTTTTTGGTTTGCAAATCATATCCTAGCTGGCCAGGCATTTCCCTCTTCTATTAATTTCCTTTCCATACCAGAGAAAGTTCCTGCTAGATTTGTCCAGATGATCCAATATGGTGTAGTGAACTTTAAGGGAGCACATAGAGAAAATAGGCATGGAAGCAACAATAGAATTAACATAAGTGAGTCTGCCAGAGTAGTTCATGAATCTAGTCACTCCAGATAGCCTTTTATCAATTTTGGATATGACAGGAATGAGATCCATAACAGAGGGCTTGGTGGTGCCCATGGGTAATCCTAGATATGTGAATGAGAGGCTTTCCACCTTGCAACCAAATGAATTTGCAAGTGTTAAAACTGATGGTTGATCAATATTTATTGGAATCATTGAGGACTTGTTGATGTTGACAAACAGACCAGTGGATAGACTAAATATGTTGAGCAAGTATTTAAGGTGCATGATCTGTTCTTCACAAGCAGGCATAATCATTAGGGTGTCATCAGCATACTGTATTATAGGGTAGTCATGTCCATAAGCATGATTTATAGGAAGAGTGATTTCTCCATTGGCCCAAGCAGCATTGACCACAGATTGAAGTAGATCAGCAGTGATAATATAAAGTAATGGGGAATGTGGATCCCCTTGTCTGACACCTCTCTTGCAAATAATCTTTTTTCCAGCCACTCCATTAAGCAGAACAGAAGTTGAAGCAGATTGAAGAATGTTATTAACCCAATTAATCCATCTAGGTCCAAATCCTTTAGCCTTTAGCATAGCAATAATTGTCCTATACTCAATCTTGTCAAAAGCTTTTTCATAATCAAGTTTTAAAATGATGATAGGATTTTTTGATTGGTGGCATAAATGGAGGTTTTCAAAAGCATATCCTAGACAGTCTTGAATATTCCTTCCTTTTATAAAACCATACTTGTTTTGGTGGATAATAGAAGTGATGATATTTTGAGCTCTGTTTGCCAAAAGTTTGGAAATAATTTTGAGTGGAAGACTAACCAAAGAAATAGGCCTGAAATCATTCATATTCTCAGGATTTGCAATCTTAGGAATGAGAGTAATAAAAGAAGTGTTTATACTCTGAATATCACAGTTTCCTTCAAAGAAGTCCCAAATCATGGTATAGAAGTCTTGTTTAATAATATCCCAACATTTGATTAAAAAGGTGCCATTAAATCCATCTGGTCCAAGAGCTCTATTAGTGGGAAAATCCTTAATAACTTGATCAATTTCTTCTATAGTGAACTGGGCTTCAAGAGCAGATACGTCTTGAGGTTGGATCAGTTCCTCAAGATTGAAAAGCATGTGAGGATCAATGGATGAGCCCAATCTTTCTTTGTAAGAGGTCCAAATAATTGCAGCTTTATGATCATGACTACGGTAAGTGTTTCCATCCTCTCCAACAATAGAAGTAATATAATTTTTCCTGCAACTTTGGGTGGCCATGGCATGGAAAAAATCAGTGTTTTCATCATCAAGTCTCACACTTCTCATTTTAAATCTTGACTTCCAATAAATCCTTTTAACCTCCAGTAACTTGAGGATGTGTTGTTTTAGGATGATCTTAAAATTAGCTTCCATAATACTCAGAGCTCTTTGATCTTCAATACCATCCACCATAGATAATACATAGTTACAAGCAGAGATATTAGTATTGAGCTTGGACAAGTTTTTGCTCCATTTCTTAAGTCCTAATCTGAGGCATTTAAATCTGGCAGTTATATCATTTGCAGAATTTGGTAATGATTGGTTTATGTTCCAACATTGAAGAACTGTTTCATAAAATCCATCAAACTCAAGCCAGTAATTTTCAAACCTGAATATAGAGGCTTTTGGAATATCACTGCCAATTTGAATATGAATAAGAATATGGTCAGATGAGACTCTTGCCAGTGGGTATGCCAAAGTATTGGGGAAATTAATAGACCAATTTGCAGGTGTAAAAATCCAGTCTAGTTTCTCCAGAAGTGGTAAGTCTTGCATATTACTCCATGTAAAATTCCTACCCTTGAGTGGAATTTCCACTAAATCAAGCTGTTGCAGAATACTGTTAAAACTCAACATATTGTTTGCATCTCCACCAGGTCTATTCCTGTCTTGTGGACTTCTGATTAAATTAAAATCACCAGCAAGAATCCAATGGTCCATTTCCGAGGCATCAATACTGTCCAACCAATCAAAGAAATCAGTTCTGTTTTCATTCTGGCAGGGTCCATAAATATTGCTGACATAAAAAATATTGCCTAATAAATTGCATAATAATTTGACTGTAATCTGAAAAGAGGATTGGCTGACAACTCAACCACTGAAGAGACTGCCATTCCAAATTGTTATTAATCCACCAGATAGCCCCACTAAGGGGGTATATGCAAACTAATTAAATCTCCCATGAGAGAAATTTCTGAGATAATATTGACCGAAAGCTTCTTTTTTTGTTTCTTGAAGGCATATAATACCACAATTGCTTTCATCAATTTTGTCCCTTAAATCATCCCATCTGGTTTGGGAGTTTATGCCTCTTATATTCCAATTTAATATTCTCCATTTTCTATTTATTGGAAAAACTGGTGGTATTTAGACTGAATAAAAATGACATAATCATTTTATGATTATCAGATCTCATCAAAATGTATGAAGCAGATAGGTCATTCCAGACAGGAGAACTTGTTTTCATAAGGGCATAGTACTGAATATAATCATCCAAACCATTCAGACTTCTTGGACAGCAAAATAATTGTATCATAGGATCCTAGCCACAAAAGTAAATACTGGAGTTTAACTCCTTACAGACCAAGTTCATAAATAGAGAAGAAGTAGCATTATTGAAAGAAACTAATAATAAAGCTGGCCTAATGCCATATAAGACCTTGTTATAGCAAGGCCCTAAATAGATAGTATAAAACTTAATCATGGGAAGCAGGTGCCATCAGCTTCTCTCCTGACACCTCCTCAGGAGGGATCAGACACTCCTTAACTGCAATGGCTTGGATTGCCTCTAGTGGCAGCTCAGGTGGTGGTCCAGCTTCAGGGTTGCAGATGACATGTTCAAATTCAGAAGATAAATTCTTTTTGCACTGACCCCATTCCTTGGCCTTGACAGCAGCAGCTTCATTTTTAAATCCAACACTAAGACCTGCCAGTTCGCGACTGCAGCGAAGGTCATTAACATCCAAAGGAGCATTGTTCTTCTTGCGCTTGTGTTGAGCAGCCGGGACAAAAATTGCAGAGGGAAGCAAAACAGCAGGTGCATGCGGCTCATCCTTAGCTAGAGAGTTTTGGTTGCTGGCCATGAAGTCCAGCATAGCAGGGGAAAGATCATCTTCAACAGACTCAGTGGAGCATAACACAGGTGGTTCAGACAGTTCTTCGATGAGGACAGATGAGGCTGTAGGTTCAAATGGCTGCTCAGTGGTGATGGTGAGCAAACAATTTTTGACAGTGCCATGCTCATCATCGTCAACATTGATAAGCTGGCATTTGGAGCTGACCACGAAGGTATCTGCAAGATCTCGCAGCAGCTGAGGGATTGTCGCCATAATTTTTGACATCATGTCATGAAGCGCCAAGAAAGAGTCAGCAGCTTCCATGGTAGGTTGGAAAGGCATGTCCTGGACCTGCTCAGGGCTTTGTGGTGGCGTCTGGACCATGGGAACAACATCTTGGTTCTCCTCAGGAGCATGGTGAGCAGCAGGTGCAGCATTAGGATTTTGATCTTTGTGGAAATCAGCATCCTGCCAAATACCACCGAAAGGAGAAAATGGCATGGGGTGCATAACTCCATCAGGAGGGATTGGGTCCTCATCGACACCCATGGCTCCAAGCAAATCCGCATGCAAGATATAGACAGCACAATTCCATGACTAACCATGACCATAATCATCAAGACTTTCACAAATAACATGGCTAACAGGGATTTCTAGCAGATCAGGCACTCTGACTTTAACAAGAACACGAGCTCTATTTGACATGTCACGGTTCCAAACAAGGAATTTAGCAAATCCACTAATAGCTTCTCTAACTTTGTCCGGCCTCCAAGCCTCAAGAAGGAAGTTCACCATCATAATCCAGACGTCATGAGTAAAGGTGCAATCTCTTTGGTTGATACCTCGGTCATGACGAATGATCCTCAGAACAGAATCACCGACGAAGTACGGGCTGTTGGCGATGGCGGTGTCAATGTCACACGCGTTGCGAAAGCGGACGAGAGCAACTCCCATCCCGCAGCGAGAGATCTCTGTGATACGAAAGCCGCACTCGTGGTCGAGGAAATGAGTGATGAGCATAGCATCCGTCTCAAACTGATTTGGGTCTGGCGGTGGAGCAAGGGAGATGATGGCCCAATCGCTTGACTGTACAAGGGGTTCGCCGCCGAGATAATTGAAGGTGCACCGGCGTCGGTTACCGTCAGCGTCCATGGCGGCGGTGCCAGGAGGGAGAAGTGGCAGCGGGTCACATGGGTAGGTGGCCATGGCTTCGTTGGAGGGAGGGTGGGCGGCGGAGGTGGAGAAGGCTTGTGGAGCAGAGCACGGTTTCGAGGCAGAGCAGGGCGAATGACAGGGCGAGCTGGTTGGACGGGGGGGGGGGGGGGGGGTGAAGGGGGGTTTTGGGGAGACGAGTCGACATGCGGGTTATCGGGCGAGGGCGCAGGGTTGGTGGGCGGGTGTGATTTCACCCGATACATGGGTGCAGATTTTTTGGAGTTGAAATAATAACGAAAAATATGCCCGTATCTAAAACAACCCCGGCATCTGAACTGATTGGTGCAATCTGCACAAGCATGGACGAAGGATAAGCATTTACTGTAGAAAAAAGGACTAGGATCCTGATGAATTTGAGGGATATTGTTGGGAACCGAAGGTTGGGCCGGGGAGTTTGGGGTGATGGGGTCCGAATGGGCCGAGGCCAGTATAGTTGAATCCTCATGGGCTAGTGAATCAGAGGTTGGAATAATGGGCGATGGGTTGTGAGATTGGGCCGAGGGAGTGGCTCCATGATTTGGATTTTGAACGGGGATGATCGCGCCCGCAGTTGGCACGTGATCCAATGAAAGTGTAGGTCGGTTTGCATGGGTGACTGACTCAGCCATCAAAAAAGGAAGTGGTTGCCGGCGGCCGACGGGAATAGAATTTGCACCGGTGAGGGTACGACGGGGGGATTTCACCGTACTCCATTCGAGATCATGCTCATAGAGCCAATTTTTGTATTCTCTGATCCAAGCCGGACCACCAAAGCCCCAAAGATGAAAATGGCAATAGAACAACGGGCATCTAAAAGATCTAAGGCGGTAGATCATAAATCCAACAGCCTTAGAGACGGCAGAAAATTTATAAACTCTTCCCCGAATGTGGGTGATATGAAACCCCCAAGGTAAGCCCCCAAGACATGATTGAAGAGCAAGGCCAACATACTCAATAGAGGGAGGGAAATTTGAATGACTAAAAGAGATAACAAGATGGAAGGCAAGTTGATGGTCAAAGCAATGAACCTGAGTAGAGAACCTGGCTTTGACTTGATCGGCGAATCCCACCCCTGGTGAGAGATCCAGGAGGGGTGGCGCCATGATGTCCGGAGCAGCTTACACAGATGGGAAGACATGGATCACCGGAGAGGTGGATGGAGTCGCCCTTGCGGTCGCCAGAGGGAGGTGGGAGGTGGGAGGGGGAGCCATCATATTTATTAAAAATGACATGCCAGGTTTCAAGTATAAATGACTAATGGAGCATGCAACAAATGTATTTGATACCAACTTAACTAATTCCACATGAGTCTTGTACGTTCCAATATACACGATCACTCCGAGATCAAGCTTATTCAGCCAATAAAATAAAGAGGATCACCACCATAATGGACCAATGGGTACAAACCGACCCAAAAAATCCCAGCAGAAGCTAATGCACAAAAATAATCAACATTCCTCATAAGCATGCTAAATTAATCATTTAATCTCAACATTTAGGTACCACAGTATATAACATCACACAATTAAAGAAGAATGTTCGACAGTTCAAGACATTCAGGAAAATAAATAAGGGATTGCACAGGCGAACTTGTATTATGCATAAATGACAATCTAACTCGGGACAATAACAAATTTTCCCCATGCATGTCCCTCTACAGCCTATACAACAATTCTACATATGCTTCAAGAGGGCGGACAAACCCAGCTTGATTTGGTACATCCACCCATATAGACACATATCATGTTGAATAAGAAAAGCATGCATGGTACACTCATCCTAATCAACGTCGTAGTAGCACATTCTCATATGAATGGAACAAGCAGTATATCTTGTGGTAGTAGCATAGCTTGATGAATGCATGATGTCATTCTTTGCACATTAAAACTGAGATGTTTAATTATTTGCAGAATTGAAATGGTTCAAAACATGCAGTTGTGCTATCGGAAGTGTACCTGCATCAGACCTTAGCAATCACCAATGATAAACGTAGAAGTAAAATGAAAGTAATATTCTTGGTCAATATATTAATTTTAATGAACAACATATTATATTCATATGAAATCACGTAGATAAAGAAGAAGCAAAGGTATACAACTTCATTTATTGACTAGCACTGCCCTTTCTATTAGCAGAAAAGAGAATTCATGAATGAAAGATAACCAACAACAAACAAAAACTCTACAGCTGAAATGACATCAGATGACACATCGCTAAACACTCAATAGTTGAAACACATGAAAAGAAAAGATAGTCGACCATAAGACATAAAGCATCAGACAGCGGAGGAGGAATTCAATATGAACTCCCTTCCCAGGCAGGGAATCCTTAGCAGCAATAATGTGGGACTGTTGTAGATTGCAACTATTTTTACTTGATAGTGTTTTTGCCAGGTCTTGGAACTCAAGACCTCTTGTTGGCTCTATACCATATTAACATTGTGTACCAGCCAATTTATTCAATCCAAAAGTCCCAACTGATGGACAAGTGGAAAAATGTTTTAAAAGAGAATATCAACAAAATGTATGTTTGACACGATATTTTTAAAAATAGTAGAGCACAGCCAAAAATAACAAACTGGTGAAAAATATTGACAGCGCGAGCACAATTATCTTCAGAATGTAGATGATATTTCAGAACAAGTAGAATTAAGTGCTCACTTCACATCAACATCACAAGTCATAATTGATAAGACAACAACACTGAACTTGCCCAAGTTGCAGGCTATACTGATCTTTACGGTGTAGATAAACTAAAGAACTAACAAAGATTTAACCGATCCAGAGTGTCAGATCCCTAATCTAACATCCCCGCTATGCCACGATACACCAGAATGTAGTCGCCACATCGACCAGGGAATCGAAAGTAGCGATTTGGACCAACATACAGATCGGGAGAGGGTGGGGTCGGGGCACGCTCGTTGGATACCTTGGAGGTAGTGCTGGTTGTGGTGGTGCTGCGGCGGCTAGTCTCCAGGGCGTCAGGGGCAGCGGCGGCATTGGCCTTGTACTTGGCGGCCTTCTTGCCGGCACTGGTGGGCTTGTCGGGGTTGTCAGGTGGGACGACCTTCTTGTCGACACGGGCGATGGCCTCGTCGCTCGATCCACCATCGGCCAGGTCGAGCAGGTCGAAGATCCCCATCCCGGTGGCGACGACAAGGAGTGAGAGCCAGCACGCGATGGCCAAGGGAAGAGAGAGAAGGTGGGGGAGGGGAAGAGGGTGTGGTGCCGCCCGGGGGGAGGGCGTTGAGGGTGGGGGCGTGCCGGTGGGGGAGATCGGAGACGGGCAGGAAGGTCGCTGGTGGAGCAACGTGGCTGCCAGATCGGGGGAGGGTTAGGTGGAAATCTGAACCCTAGCAAAGAAGGAGGAGGGACGCCATGACCACGCCCGGCCTAGTGGATATGGGGGATGAAGACAAGGGGAGGGGGTCGGTGGTGGGTGGGGATGGCGGCGGTGGGAGACGAAGGCGGAGATGAGACGAGGGAGAGGAAAGGTGGGGATTGTCGTGGTTCTAAGTATGACAGTAGAAAGGGGGGTTGGTATGGAGAGGCAAGATCCTAGCTATGGAGTAGTTGTATACACAAAGGATTTACGAGTTCATGCCCTTCTCGGAGGAAGTAACAGCCCTACGTCTCGGAGCCCAGAGGCGGTCGACTGGTATTATGTGTGTATGAGTTACAGGGGTGCGAACCCTTTACACTGAGGAGGGGGTGGCTTATATAGAGTTCGCCAGACCCCTCCAGCCCTCAGTTATGCATGGTTTAAAGTACATTAAGACCAGGGGTTACTGGTAACGCCACACATAAAGTGCTATGATGACCATAAAGGCTACTTAATGACAGACCGTTGCATGCAGAGTGACTTCAAGTTTCCTTTTGGTCGAGTGTGGTAGGCTTCATGGTCGAGTATCTTCGATTCCGTCGAGTGGAACCCTTCCAGGTCGACTGAAAGGTGATTTCTACTAGAGATGTCCTTGGGTAGGGTATCTTGGACAGAGCCATGACCCTACCCTAGGTACATGGCTTCATCATTAGCCCCCGAATGGATCGAGGTTTGAGTGGGGAAGGAGTTGAGAACTCTTCCGATTCATTTTTCGTGCTATGAAGATGTCTTGTTCTAGATCAATGAACTTAGGTGACGGCACCAACTTTCTTTCCAGTCTCCTTGATCTTTGATCCATTCTTTGGATCTGTCGAGTGAACTTTCTGTACTTGGAGATCTCTGAACGACCGAGCAAAAAAAAATCTCCCGTCTGACGGGTTGTTCTGCAGTTTGCGGATTTAGCGGGATCCGAATTTCGGGAAGTGCGCGGGGCGGAGGAGGCCGCGGTACTCAGATGGGATAAGGCAAAAATGCCTCGATCTCCGTGCCACCTTTTTCGCCATGTATCGCGCGCGCGACTGTTGCGGGATTTGACAGGATCGCCCGGGCCTATAAGTCAGTCACTCGGAAGCAACCTCATATAAGGCACCGGACGGGGGTTTTTGAACAGTGCGCTCTCATTTCATCTCCCTCTTCCTTGGAGTTATCCGCCGTGTTCGCTTCCATCTCAGCGCTGCGGCTTCGTGCATGCTTCGCCGGCGACGATGGTGAAGGAGAAGACGGCGGCTTTGGAGAGGGCAGAGAAGGCGACGGCGAAGGCGAAGGGAAGGGCGACCAGTCGGGGCGGATCTTCGTCAAGGGCCGGCCTGCCGCGGGGCTGGATCCAGGGCGACTGGATCCGCTTGACGATCCATCAGAAAGATCTTGACGACCTGGCCAATGAAGGACTGATCCCCCATGGATCAGCGCGGCTCCCGGGGAATGAGTCGGAGCCGCAGCCTCAGGAGGGTGAGTGTGTCATCTTGGCCACCCATGTTGACCGCGGATTTTCTTTGCCCCCTCATCCTTTCTTTTGGGGATTTCTGAACTTCTTTGGGGCACAACTCCACCATTTCACACCCAACTCTATCGTGTATCTTGCTGCTTTCGTGTCCTTGTGCGAGAATTTCTTGGGTTGTCGACCTCATTGGGGTCTTTTCAAGCACATTTTCACCTGTCGCTCACAGACGGTGAAAAAGGCTAATCCGAGTGACGAGAGAACCCAAGTGATTCAGATGTGTCAAGGTCTTGGAGTTTAGATGAGGGGAAAAAGTGCCTTTCCGGCCATGGTTCTTCCTGACTCGGTTCGTGGATGGCAGTCGACCTGGTTTTACTTCAAAGACCAACCGACGCCAGGGCAATCGATTGGACTCCCTCCTTTTTCTATGGACCGAGTGGGGAAGCCTTCTTCTTTGAAGGTGATACAAGAGGAGAAGGCGCAGGTTAAAGTGCTGGTCGAGTGTGTAGTCCAGCTTATCCGTGACAGGGTGACCGGCATGAATCTCCTGGAGGTCTTCCTCCTCCGACGCATCCAGCCTCTTCAATATCGAGACCATTCGATGTGGATGTATTCTGGCACTGAAGACACCACTCGGGTCTATCCGGAGGAGGTCGAGGATGCCTCGCTGGAGAGGTGGATGACTGCCATCACAGGGAATAAAGACAACCCCCGAGGAGCCAGGAGGATTCCTCCACTCGACCAATCATACGAGCCAGACAAGGTCCAATTCTGTTTCTCCGACTGTGATCCTGCTTTCTTCATTCCGTTTTGCTAGAATTTGGTCGACTGACTAGTTGTCTTGTTTGTTGTCTTCTAGGCCACTACTTAAAAGTACTCAATGCCCAACGGGGTGCAAGAACAGGTCGAGGAGGAGGAGGCGAGTGGAGGCGAAAGTCAGGAGGAGTGGCAATCTGATGGTGAGGGGGATGAAGATGACGACGTCTCCGGTGAAGAGGAGGAGGAACAGGAGGAGGAAGAGGAGGAGTAAGTCGACCCTCCTCGCACGAAAAGGCAATCCAAGCTCACCCACGACCCCGCGGTCGAGCGTGGCAAAGCGACTGTGCCTGTGGGGTAGTCGACGAAGCGCCCTCGGATGTCCTCCCCTTCTCCGACTGAAAAAGCTCCGAAGCATCCCCGAGCGGCGTCATCGAAGCCGTCGAAGGCCCTACCCAAGATGAGGATGGCCATTCCCACGATTTCCGGGTAACAGCAGAACTCGTGTTTCCTCATTTAGCATGGATATACTCTTGGTCGAATTATTGGCTAACCGACTGGTTTCTGAAATCTGCAGTGCTGCTACTTCCGAGACCTCCACCAAGAACGAAGGCCAGTAAATGGAAGACGCTGCCACCTCCAAGCTTGGTACTCTCTTTGTAGTTTTATTTTCGGTCGATTGGAGTTCTGATTTTAACTTTGGATTTTTCTTGTAGTTCCTCCCCATGTCATCGATCTCCCTGATGATGACGACGAGGCGCCACTGGGGTTGAGGAGGAACAGAAAAGCATCGGCTGGCAAGACTCCTCAGACTGCATCAGCGCCTAAGGCATTGGTTCTAGAGGGTGGCAACATCACTCGGAACACTGTGTCCTTTGCTGTGCCACTGACGAGTGCCCGGCCTTCGTCTTCGACTGCTGATCCGCCTTCCCTTTTCGCCACACACCACGTCCCAGAGGACCAAGCGGGTGCTGCTAAGGAGGCCATACGCCAGGCGGGGGTCATGATGGAGTAGGTGAAGGCGATTCGGTTCGCCAGCCAAGCGACTTATGATGCAAGCTCAGCTCTTCAGAGCAACGTCCAGGTTAGTTGGTCACCGCTTGTTCTGTTAGGATATGGTATCTGAAAACTCTTCTTTCTGAAGATCTTTGTATCTGTACACCTCCTGGGTGTGTCGACTGGATTTTTGGATTGGTGGGGGCACGCTGAGTGCACCCACTGGGTGTAGTCCCCGAGACTATTGTGGACTGCTGGCAGTCGACTGTAGTCTTTATACATTGAATTTCATCACTCTAACTTCTCCACTCGGTCTGGTCGAATGGAATTTTAGAACCAGTGGGGGCACGCTGAGTGCACCCACTGGGTGTAGTCCCCGAGACCATGGTCTACTGCTGGCAGTCGACTAAGGTGTGAAGAACCTATCTTTTTTTTGTTTTTTGTCTCTTTAGGTCGATTGATCGAACCGAGTCGGTAGAACCAGTGGGGGCACGCTGAGTGCACCTACTGGGTGTAGTCCCCGAGACTACTATTGAATATTTTGATTCGGCTGTAGTCTTAGAAATACCACGATTTTTCTCTTAGTCACTCGGAAGTAACCTATCCTTAATGTTTGTCGACTGTCCTTTCGCAGAAATCTTGCGAGCTTGTGACTCGCTATACTGAATTGGAGAACAAACATATCCAGCTCGAACTTGACTTGAAGCTCGTTCAGGAGAACTTTACGAAGGCGAAGGATGAAGCAAAAGGTATGTATGGTGAGAATCTTGACGACTTTCTTTATCTTTTTGTCCATTCTTGATTCTGATCTCATTGTCACTTTGTAGATAAACTGAAGGAGGCGCTGAAGAAGAAGGACCTTGACCTCGCCGAGGCGCAGAAAGCGGTTTCAGACAAGACGAAGCTCGCGGAAGAAAAGTTGACTTCAGTCGGTAAACTTGAAGAGGAGAACGCCAATCTGAAAGCTGCTCTCAATGCGGCCAACAAGGAGGTCAGCCGACTGAAGAATGACAAGATAGCTCTGAGTGACAAAGCTAGCGAACTGGCGGGAAATAAGAACGATCTGGAGGCTTATCTGGGAGGGCTCGCCAAGAAGTTATTCATCATGCTTGAGGGTAATCTCTCTTGCTCGACTGACTTGTAATCATCAACTTATCGTAGATCTATTGGTTAATCTTTGAGATGTGTTTGCAGAATTCTGCCAGAACTTTGAGGAGGAGACCAGTCGAGTGGAGACAGGCTTGGACCCGTTAACTCTCTTGTGAAGGACGAAGCTGCCTTGAACGTGCTCCGTTTGGAGTCTCGTGTTGCTGGTGTAGTTGACTACCTTGCCCGATCGAAGGTTGCGGTGTAGAGAATCGACACGATGCTCTGGCCTAGAGAGACGCTCCAAAACAACCTTGAGTCCCTAATGACTCGACTGAATGAAGTCCCAGGCCGAGTGCAGGAATGGAAAAAATCTTCTGCCAGGTGTGGTGCTGATGTTGCTCTGTCTCTGGTCCGTGTTCACTTCAAGGATGCACGAGAGGACAAGATGGCGTCCCTCAAAGTGGCCAATACCAAGAAGCATGAGTTCCGATCTTTCATGGAGACCTTTATTGCTGCTGCCACTCGAATTGCTGATGGAATCGACCTGGACGAGTTCGTCACGCCTTCCAGTCCTCCACCTCAGGAGTAAGAAAAGCTTTTATGCATTGTCTTAAATTTGCCTCGGAATGCCGAGTGGTTTTGTAACCGGTTAAACTTTGACAGGCTTGATGCCTGAGCACTTCTGAATCCGTAGGACGTTATCTGAACTTGGTTTATCGTTGAATATGTTTGCATTTGCCTTTGAGCAAATTTTGTTCTTCACTCGGAATATACTTCTAATACTTGTGACGCAACTCTGAGATGGAGAATCCAGTCGACCTACACCTCATCGCTCTTGCAGGTGGCGATGAAGCACAAGTTGTAGTCGACCTGCGTCCTTGTGGATCGGGACAAAGCGCACATTGTATTTGTGGCGTAGCTCCGAAGGAGAAGGCGACAGTCGACCTGTACCTCATCATCCTTGCAGAGCGCACATTGTATTTGTGGCGAAGCTCTGAAGGATAAGGTGACAGTCGACCTGCACCTCGTCGTCCTTGCAGAGCGCACATTGTATTTGTGGCGTAGCTTTGAAGGAGAAGGTGACAGTCGACCTGCACCTCGTCGTCCTTGCAGAGCACACATTGTATTTGTGGCGTAGCTTTGAAGGATAAGGTGACAGTTGACCTGCACCTCGTCGTCCTTGCGGATCGAAATGTATTTCATACTTAGGCGAGTACTGGACTGCATCTAAGCCTCCGAGTGGGAGGCAGGCTCACCACTCGGTAGGATTTTTTAAACTTAGGCGAGTACAGGACTGCAGCTAAGCCCCCGAGTGGAAGGTTTGCTCTCCACTTTGTAGTATTTTTCAAACTTAGGCGAGTAATGGACTGCAGCTAAGCCTCAGAGTGAGAGGCAGGTTCACCACTCGGTAGGATTTTCTAAACTTAGGCGAGTACTGGACTGCAGCTAAGCCCCCGAGTGAGAGGCAGGCTCACCACTCGGTAGGATTTTTCAAACTTAGGCGAGTACTATACTGCAGCTAAGCCCCCGAGTGGGAGGTTTGCTCTCCACTCGGTAGGATTTTTCAAACTTAGGCGAGTACTGGACTGCAGCTAAGCCTCCGAGTGGGAGGTTTGTTCTCCACTCGGTAGGATTTTTCAAACTTAGGTGAGTACTGGACTGCAGCTAAGCCCCCGAGTGGGAGGTTTGCTCTTCGCTCGGTAGGATTTTTCAAACTTAGGCGAGTACTGGACTGCAGCGAAGCCCCCGAGTGGGAGGTTTGCTCTCCTCGGTAGGATTTTTCAAACTTAGGCGAGTACTGGACTGCAGCTAAGACCCCGAGTGGGAGGTTTGCTCTCCACTCGGTAGGATTTTTCAAACTTACGCGAGTACTGGACTGCAGCTAAGCCCCCGAGTGGGAGGTTTGCTCTCCACTCGGTAGGATTTTTCAAACTTAGGCGAAACGGATTCGCGGCTAAGCCCCCGAGTGAGAGGCTTGCTCGTCACTCGGCCGGGATTTTTTTTACAAACTTTGGTGAAACGGATTCATAGCTAAGCCACCGACTGGGGGATTTCTCACGTAAACAAAAGCAACAACAATCACTGGGAAAATTATAACACTCTTGTCTCTAATAAACAAACTACAAAGGTACTTTTTATTACATCTCACCCGAGTGAGTACTTAAGTGTAAAAGGGGCGGAGCAGCTCCGTGTTCCAAGCTCGTGGCTCATCAATCTGGCGACCGACATTGTAAAGATGGTACGCTCCACTATGGAGAACTTTGGTGACGATGAAGGGACCTTCCCAAGTAGGAGCGAGCTTGTGCGGTTTTTGTTGATCCACTCGGAGGACCAAGTCTCCTTCTTGGAAGGCTCGACTCTTCACGTTTCTGGCATGGAATTGATGCAAGTCTTGCTGATAGATAGTCGATCTGATCATGGCCATCTCTCTTTCCTCTTGTAGAAGGTCGACTGCGTCCTGCCGGGCTTGTTCTGCTTCATCCTCGGAGTAGAGCTCGACTCGGCGGGCATTGTGAAGCAGGTCACTCGGTAGAACGGCTTCAGCTCCATAGACCAGAAAGAACGGAGTTCGCCCAGTCGACCGATTTGGAGTGGTCCTCAATCCCCAAAGAACTGAAGGAAGTTCGTCGACCCACGCGCCTGCTGCGTGCTTGAGATCACGCATCAACCTGGGCTTTAGCCCTTTGAGAATTAGGCCGTTCGCTCTTTCTGCTTGTTCATTCGACTAGGGGTGGGCAACGGAAGCGTAGTCGACTCGTGTGCCTTGAGAAGCACAAAAAGCTAGGAATTGGTAGGAATCGAAGTTTGACCCATTATCAGTGATGATGCTGTGGGGAACTCCATATCTGAATATCAACTCTCTGATGAAGCTGATAGCAGTGCTGGCATCAAGATTCTTGATAGGTTTAGCTTCAATCCACTTAGTGAACTTGTCGACTGCCACTAGGACATGGGTGAAGCCGCTCCTGCCAATTCTCAGTGGTCCAACCATATCTAAACCCCAAACAGCAACGGGCCAGACGAGTGGAATGGTCTTCAAGGCCGAAGTGGGTTTGTGCGACAAATTGGAATAGAACTAACACCCTTCGCACTTGTCGACTATCTCCTTCGCCATTTCATTAGCCCTTGGCCAGTAAAATCCCGCTCGGTATGCTTTAGCCACAATGGTCCGGGAGGACGCATGATGACCACAGGTCCCCGAGTGGATATCGTCAAGAATTATCTGACCTTCTTCAGGTGTTATGCATTTCTGACCGACTCCAGTCGCGCTTTCTCTGTACAACTGTCCCTTTATCACAGTAAAGGCTTTGGATCGACGGACGATCTGTCGAGCCTCTTCTTCATTCTCTGGGAGCTCTTTCCTTAGGATATACACGATGTACGACACCATCCAGTCGGGAGTGACAACCAAAACTTCCATGATCAGGTCGACCACTGCTGGAACTTCAACTTCAGTCGGATCCATGGCACTTTTTGGCTGTGGAGCTTCTTCGGTAAAACGATCCTCTTGGACTGATGGTGTGTGGATGTGTTCCAAAAACACGTTACTGGGAACGGTTTCTCTCTTGGAACCTATTTTTGCCAAATCATCAGCCGCTTGATTTTTCAGTTGGGGTATATGATGAAGCTCTAACCCCTCGAATTTCTGCTCTAGCTTTCTTACTGCACTGCAGTAACCAGTCATGGCTGGACTTCTGACATCCCACCCCTTCATCACTTGATTAACTACCAAATCTGAGTCGCCATAGACCATGAGGCGAGGGACGCCGAGTGAAATGGCCATGCGCAACCCATACATGAGTGCTTCGTATTCTGCTTCGTTGTTGGACGAATCAAAGTGAATCTGGAGCACATATCTGAGCTTATCTCCTCGGGGGGACACCAACACTACCCCAGCACCGGAACCATTCAGCATCTTAGAACCATCAAGGAACATGGTCCAGTGCTCCAAGTGAACTTGAGTCGGCAGTTGGTGTTCAGTCCACTCGGCGATGAAATCTGCTATTGCTTGGGACTTGATGGCTTTCTTTGCCTCGAACTTGATATCTAGGGGAAGGAGTTCAATCGCCCATTTTGCCACTAGACCGGTTGCATCTCTGTTGTGCAGAATCTCTGACAATGGAGCGTCGCTGACGACTGTAATGGAATGGTCAGAGAAGTAATGAGCAACCTTCTTCGTGGTCATATAAATCCCATATACAAGCTTCTGATAATGGGGGTATCTTTGCTTTGATGGTGTCAGAACTTCAGAAACATAGTATACTGGGCGCTGAACTTTGAAGGCTTTTCCTTCTTGTTCCCGCTCGACCATAAGTACTATACTGACGACTTGTCCCGTGGCTGCAATGTAAAGCAGCAAAGGCTCTCTGCTGATTGGGGCAGCAAGCACCGGCTGGGTGGAAAGCAGGGCTTTTAGTTCTGCAAACGCTGCATCAGCTTCAGGAGTCCACTCGAACTTGTCTGACTTCTTCATCAGTTGGTAAAGAGGCAATGCCTTCTCACCGAGACGAGAGATGAATCGAATTAAAGCGGCCAAGCAACCAGTAAGCTTCTGGACATCGTGCACACGTATAGGACGTCTCATTCGGAGTATAGCACTAACTTTTTCTGGATTGGCGTCGATTCCTCGTTCGGAAACGATAAAACCAAGTAACTTCCTGCCAGGAACTCCTGAGGTTGGCAAATGTTTCAGCAAGGTCAGTCAGCAGGTCAGAACCTTTCCGTGACTTGACCACAATATCATCCATGTATGCTTCCACATTCCGACTGGTTTGAGTGAGCAAACACTTCTGAATCATCCTCATGAACATGGCTCCGGCATTCTTGAGACCGAATGGCATGGTGACATAGTAGAAGCACCCGAATGGAGTGATGAAAGCTGTTTTGATCTCGTCGGGTCCATACAGATGGATCTGATGGTAACCGGGCGTCTAAAAAAGATAGGCGCTCACATCCCGCAGTTGAGTCGACTATTTGGTCGATGCGGGGGAGAGGAAAATGATCTTTCGGGCAGGCCTGATTGATATGTTTGAAGTCGATGCACATCGAAGTGACTTGTCCTTTTTAGGGACCATGACGACATTGGCGAGCCACTCGGAGTGGTAAATCTCTCGGATGAACTCCGCTGCTAAGAGCCGAGCCACCTCTTCGCCAATGGCCTTCCTTTTCTGGACAGCGGACCGTCGCAGATGTTCTTTGACAGGTTTTACTTTTGAGTCGACTCGTAGACAAGGCTCAGCCAGTCCCCTGGGAACACCCGGCATGTCAGAAGGCTTCCATGCAAAGATGTCCCAGTTCTCACGGAGCAACTGGATGAGTGCTTCTTCCGATTTGGAGTCAAGTGTTGTGGAGATATGAGTCAGAGCAGCATTGGGGTCGGTCTGGTGAATGTGAACCGGTTTTGTCTCACCAGACAACTGAAATGCTGATTCTGTAGCGGGCTTCTTGGCTCACAATAAATCACTCGGGTCTGTAGTTTTCTGGTATTCCTGCAGCTCCACCACTGCCATCTGAGCATCGGCGATCTTTGAGCCTTTCTGAAAACACTCTTCCGCCTTCTTCCGATTGCCAGTAACAGTGATCACACCTTTGGGACCAGGCATCTTCAATTTGAGGTACATAACATGGTCGAGCCATGAAATGTGCATAAGCTGGCCTGCCCAAAATAGCGTGATAAGCACTCTGGAAATCAACCACTTCAAACGTCAACTTTTCTTTGCGGTAATGCTTTGAATCGCCAAAAACCACATCAAGACCAATTTGGCCGAGTGACTCAGCCTCCTTTCCAGGAATGACTCCATGGAAACTCATGTTGCTGGTGCTGAGTCTGGACATCAGAATGCCCATCCCCTTCAGCGTCTCCGCATATAAATATTCAGGCCGCTACCACCATCCATCAAAACCTTAGTCAGTCGAGTGCCTTCGATGACTGGATCGACCACCAGAGCTTGCCTCCCAGGTGTGGCTATGTGTGTCGGATGATCGAACTGGTCGAATGTGATGGCAGTCTGAGACCATTTCAGATAACTGGGTGTCGCTGGAGCGACCATATTCACTTCGCGGTTGATAACTTTCAGTCGACTTTTGCTTTCAACATCAGCAAAAATCATTAGGGTGGAATTGACATGGGGATACCCTTTGTCACTATCTTCTTTGTCCTCAACTTTATCCGACTCCTTTTCCTTATCTTTGGGCTGTTTTCCCTGAAATTGTTGGATCAAGAGCCGACACTGCCGAGTGGTATGTTTCAGGTAATTGAAGTTACTCTCTTCATCTTTCTTCGTGTGTATGTGGCACGGCAAATCCATCACGTCATTCCCTTCCTTGTCCTTTACCTTCTTGGGGTTCCAAGGCCCTTTAGGCTTCCATTTAAACTTTCCTTGAGTCACGGCCAGGGCTTCTCCGGGAGCAGCTAGCTCAGCTTTCTGCTTTTGCTTCCGACTGGAGTTCCCTCCTCCGGTTTCGTGGGCGACTGACTTGTGCTTCCCACTCCGTAGCCGATCCTCTTCTTCACCATTGGCATACTTGGTGGCAATCTCCATCATTCGACTCAGAGTCATGTCTCCGGTTCGTCCGAATTTCAAGTTTAACTCTCTGTACCTAACACCTTCCTTGAAGGCACAGACTGTCTGGTGATCAGATACATTCTCTAACGTGTGATGTAGCGTGATCCACCTCTGGATGTAATCTCTCAAAGTTTCATTCGACTTCTGCACACAAGACTGCAGCTCCGTCAACCCTGCTGGTCGCTTGCAAGTTCCTTCAAACGTGGTGACAAACACTCGGGCAAGATCTTCCCAAGTGTAAATGCTGCTGGGTGCCAACTGATTCAACCATGCTCTTGCTAAACCCTCCAACATAAGAGGCAGGTGCTTCATGGCCACCTCATCATTGCCGCCGCCAATCTGAACAGCCACTCGGTAATCTTCAAGCCAAGTATCAGGCTTAGACTTACCAGTGAACTTACTAACTCCAGTCGCCAACCTGAAGTTGGGAGGAATCACCGCGGCCCTGATGGCTGTGCTGAAACATTCCGGTCCTGAGACGTGCACTCTGCTACTGGTGGGTACATCCCTATCATGACCTTCTCGGTGAGCTCTGTTCCTATCGACCAAATCTTGAACGATAATGGATCTCGCATCAAAGCCTGGTTCCCTGGGGTCGACTGGAATCCTTCGCCCAACACTGTGAGGGCATCTATCATCCTGTTGTCGAGGCGTGTATGATCCACCCCTTGGGGGAGGGGTGGGCACTCGACGTCGATCATCACGATTGATTCGGTGATCATACTGCTCACGGTTCTTGTACTCGTCACGCCGGTCTCCACGTTCCTCACGCCTCGGAGGCGATCTTGGACTATGGGCCGACTATACTGTTTTTGCAGCGACGGATCTGCAGTGAATCCTATTCCACGACTGCGATACAACTGAGTTTTGATCCCCTGCTGCCTAGAGTAAATCTCTGATCTGCAACAAGCCTCTGCCAGCCTCTGATTGGGAAGGCTGAATTGACTCTACTATACGGGCTGTAGCTGCTAAATTCTCCATCGGAGTTTGATATACCTGAGTCGACGCTGGAAAGAGTTTACTTCGACTGGATGCCGGAACCCGTTCCCGTGCACGCTCGTCGAGTGCTCGCTGGAGGTTCTCCAGTCGAGTGCGCTCAGCCAAGTTGGCCAAACGCGCGTCCTCTAAGGCACGAGCCTCGGGGGTTTCTCCAACGATAGGAGTATGCAGCGCATCCATGTTTTTGCGGCGAACATCCTCCCTTTGCAGCGAAGTGAGTGGCTCGTGTTGATACTCTTCGTGGACCTGCGCTGGGTCGCCTCCGCCGTCGCCTCCGTCGGCGCAGGGGAAGCCGGGAGGACTGCGCGGTCCATTGACCATCAGGACCTCCATCGCTGGATCATTGCTGTCGCACTCGGATGCAGTCTCTACGGAGCCAGTCGGCAGGTCGAACAGGCCGTAGAGAGATTCGTCGGGCTCGATCGCCGCGACTTGGGGGGTGGCCGACTGGCGAGCCACCGCGTGTCTCACCCACCGCTGAAGTCTCGACCGACCGGAGTGCTTGCGCCGGCATGAGACAAGGAGAGAGGATGACACAGGGGCCGACCGATACTGTGTTGATGGTTGTCGCAGGAGGACACCGCGGACGCACGCGCGAAACTCCGTTGCCCCGCGGATGGGGAGCACGACAATGTCGAGTGGAGCCTCCTGAATCCAAGCGGAGTCGTCGGCGATGAACGTGAGCGCGCCGAGACGGATCTCGCAGCCCTAGACCAAAACTCCGCCTGAAACCATGATGAAGGAGATCAGAAAAATCACAACTTCTCCAACAAAGTCGCTAAGACACCTGCCCCATGGTGGGCGCCAACTGTCGTGGTTCTAAGTCTGACAGTAGAAAGGGGGTAGGTATGGAGAGGCAAGATCCTAGCTATGGAGTAGTTGTATACACAAAGGATTTACGAGTTCAGGCCCTTCTCAGAGGAAGGAACAACCCTACGTCTTGGAGCCCAGAGGTGGTCGACTGGTATTATGTGTGTATGAGTTACAGGGGCGCGAACCCTTTACACTGAGGAGGGGGGTGGCTTATATAGAGTTCGCCAGACCCCTCCAGCCCTCAGTTATGCAGGGTTTAAAGTACATTAAGACCGGGGGTTACTGGTAACGCCCCACATAAAGTGCTATGATGACCATAAAGGCTACTTAATGACAGACCGTTGCATGCAGAGTGACTTTAAGTTTCCTGTTGGTCGAGTGGTAGGCTTCATGGTCGAGTATCTCCGAGTTCGTCGAGTGGAACCCTTCCAGGTGTTGGAGAACGTAGCAGAAATTCAAAATTTTCCTACGTGTCACCAAGATCTATCTATGGAGAAACCAGCAACGAGGGGAAGGAGAGTGCATCTACATACCCTTGTAGATCGCTAAGCGGAAGCGTTCAAGGGAACGGGGTTGAAGGAGTCATACTCGTCGTGATCCAAATCACTGGAGATCCTAGTGCCGAACGGACGGCACTTCCGTGTTCAACACAAGTACAGCCCGGTGACGTCTCCCATGCCTTGATCCAGCAAGGAGAGAGGGAGAGGTTGAGGAAGACTCCATCCAGCAGCAGCACAACGGCGTGGTGGTGGTGGAGGAGCGTGGCAATCTTGCAGGGCTTCGCCAAGCACCGCGAGAGAGGAGTACTTGGGAGAGGGGGAGGGCTGCGCCAGAACTTGGGGTGCGGCTGCCCTCCCACCCCTCCACTATTTATAGGTGGGGGGACGAGGGGGCCGGCCCCCCTAGATCCCATCTAGGGTTGGGGGCGGCGGCCAAGGGGGGAGGAGTGCCTCCCAAGTCAAGTGGAGGCCCTCCCCCTTAGGGTTTCCCCCTTCCCATGCGCATGGGCCTTGGGGGGACTGGTGCCCCTAGCCCATTAAGGCTAGGGCGCCCCCCTACAGCCCATGCTGCTGTATTGGACGTGGTGGAACAATTTCCGGACCTCCGGACCCCTCCGGAATCCTCCGGAACCTTCTGGAAGCTTCCCGGTACAATACCGGAAAAACCCGAACTTTTCCCGGAACCCGAACAACAACTTTCCATATATAAATCTTTACCTCCGGACCATTCCGGAACTCCTCGTGACGTCCGGGATCTCATCCAGGACTCCGAACAATATTCGGTAACCACATACAAACTTCCTTTATAACCCTAGCATCATCGAACCTTAAGTGTGTAGACCCTACGGGTTCGGGAACCATGCAGACATAACCGAGATGTTCTTCGTCCAATAACCAACAGCAGGATCTGGATACCCATGTTGGCTCCCACATGTTCCACGATGATCTCATCGGATGAACAACAATGTTAAGGACTCAATCGATCCCGTTTACAATTCCCTTTGTCCAGCGGTATTGTACTTGCCCGAGATTCGATCGTCGGTATGCCGATACCTTTTTCAATCTCGTTACTGGCAAGTCTCTTTACTTGTTCTGTAACACATCATCCCGTGATCAACCCCTTGGTCACATTGTGCACATTATGATGATGTCCTACCGAGTGGGCCTAGAGATACCTCTCCTTTTACCGGAGTGACAAATCCCAGTCTCGATTCGTGCCAACCCAATAGACACTTTCGGAGATACCTGTAGTGCACCTTTATAGCCACCCAGTTACGTTGCGACGTTTGGTACACCCAAAGCATTCCTACAGTATCCGGGAGTTGCACAATCTCATGGTGTAAGGAAAAGATACTTGATATTAGAAAAGCTTTAGCATACGAACTACGATCTTTGTGCTAGGCTTAGTATTGGGTCTTGTCCATCACATCATTCTTTGTTTGGTGTTCTTTGTTTGGTGTTTAATATCTATATATTGGCAAAGCAATATAAAAGCAGAGATTAAGAAGGATGCTTGAACTAATACTATATAATTTGATAACTAATAGATAGATAAATATAAAATTGTTCATGTAAAAATGTACCATGTTTTAAAAGTTCAGTGTATTTTCAATAATATTATTTGGTATGGAAAAATATGTGTTCTTCAAAATCCTAAAATGAAAATACATATATAGGGACTCTAGGTAGGCCCAGGTCCTCCCGCAGGTTATGTCTAATCAAGGGAAGAAAAATCAGGTTCAACTATATATACTTGCAATCACTGGCGCTCCTAATGTTTTTCTGCAAGAATTATCCACAAACAAATCATTTCTCCAAAGAATTTCACATAAATAAGCAAGCATATACTATTCAACTGAATACAAGTAGTGTGCGGTCCTTACCAACATAAGGCATCAAAAGAGATGTGTCTTTACTGGAGGAAGAAGGATAAGAGAAAGAGAGGTGGGTTCCTCTGCTTCGATGTTGTAGGATAGATCGATGGAAGACACTGCAACCGAGCCATTGGAGAGTGTCAGATTGCATGAGAAAATAAGATGTTACCTAAAATCATCAACCAGTTAGAGTTATAGAAACTTCTTTTTACAAACACAATTATGCCAACATAGTTAAATAATAACTACACAAAATTCAAGCACTTCCCTAGCACACAGTGCACACGACGCTAAATTGCAGTTACATGAGCTGTTATAAATAACTGTGCCCAGCTTGCAAGACGAGAATCATAGTATAACCACTCGGAACTAAAAATATGTACCAAACCGTAGAATCACTAATACATATAGACACATGACACTACCTTAATATCATATGTTCTCATACTCACAATATAAACCACCAATATTCATATTTACTTTTGTACTGAATATACAACAATTCAAAGAAAGCACCATATTGATGCATTTTTCTTTGGCGTTTAATATCTACATATGGACAATAAAAATATAAACGCAGAGGTGAAGCAGGATGCTTGCAATCATACGATATAACTTTGGCCATTAATAGTTTAATAAATACTCCCTCCGTCCGGAACCACTTGTCATCAAAATGAATAAAAAAGGATGTATCGGGATGTATTTTAATTCTAGACACATCTCTTTTAGTACATTTTGATGAAAAATATTTTCGGATGGAGTGAGTAAATAAATATATAATTATTCATGTAAAAATGTACCATTTAAAAGATACAGGGTGTTTTCAATAATATTATTTGGTATGAACAAATATGTATACTTCAAAAGTCTAAAACAAAAATAGATATAACACGCAATAGCATGTGTCGTCCTGCTAGTTATCTCTGAATAAAGGGAAGAAAAATCAGGTTAACCTATGTATACTTGCAATCACTGGCGGTCCTAATATTTTTCTCCAAGGATTATCCATAAACTAATCATTCCTCCAAGAATTTCACATAAATAAGCAAGCATATACTATTGAAGAAAATACAAGCATTCTGGGGCCGTTACCAACATACGGTATCAAAAGAGATGTGTCTTTACTGGACGAAGAAGGATAAGAGACAGAGAGCTGAGTTCCTTTGCTTTGATGTTGTAGGATAGATCGATTGAAGGCACTGCAATCGAGCCTTTGGAGGGTCAAATTGGATGAGGAAATAAGATGATGCCTAAAATCATCAATCAGTTGAAGATATCGAAACTTTATTCCTTACAAACAGAATTCTGCCAACATAGTTAAATAATAGCTACACCGAGTTCAAACACTTCCCTAGCTCACAATGCACACGTTGCCAAATTGCAGTCACATGACCTTATTATAAATAACCTTTGCCCAGCTAGCTAGACCAGAATTGTTATATCCACTTGAAACTAAAATTATGACCCTAGACGTACTGCACGATACAGAATGCACCAAAACATGAGGTGCACATAGAAGGACAATTTAAATATCAGAACCTAACATAAATATGTACAAAACCGTAGAATCACTCGATCTGCCTACACATGACACAACCTTAATATCATACGTTCGCATATTCACGATATAAACCGTCAATATTCAGATTGAAGTCTTTACTGAATCTACAACGATTCAAAAAAGCACCTTATGGATGCATTTTTCCTTTGGCGTTTAATATGTACATATTGGCGATGCAAATATATATAAACGCAGAGATTAAGCTGGATGCTTGTACGATATAACTTTGCCCATTATTATTTTAATACGTAGAGAAATATATAATTATTCATGTAAAAATGTACCATTTTAAACATTCAGGGTGTTTTCAATAATATTATTTGGTATGGAAAAATATGTGTACTTCAAAAATCGAAAACGACAACTAGATATATAGGGACTCTAGGCGCGCAATTGTGCGAATCCTCCCGCTGGTTATCTCTGAATTAAGGGAAGAAAATTCAGGATCAACTATGTATACTTGCAATCACCGGTGGTCCTAATATTTTTATCCAAGAGTTATCCATAAACTGATCATTTCTCCAAGAATTTCACATAAATAAGCAAGCAGATAATATTGAAGGAAATACAAGCAATCTGCAGTCCTTACCAACATAAGATATCAAAAGAGATGTGTCTTTACTGGAGGAAGAAGGATAAGAGACAGAGAGTTGAGTTCCTCCACTTCGATGTTGTAGTATAGATCGATGGAATACGCTGCAGCCGAGCCTTTGGATGGTAAGATTGGAAAATGTTACCTAAAAAAAATCACCAACCAGTTGGAGTTATAGAAACTTTCTTTTACAAACAGAATTCTGCCAACATACATGGCGCCAAATGGCAGTTGCATGAGCTTATTATAAATAACTATGCCTAGCTAGCGAGACCGGGATTATATTCTAACCACGCGAAACTAAAATATCGCCCTACATACTGTACAGAACGCGCCAATACATGAGGGACACATAGAAGGCCAGTTTATATATCGAAACCTAACATAAACAGTGGCGGACCTAGATCTTGACCCCAAGGGGTGCCAACCTTCTCTCTAAGAACAAAAATGCCCAGGTATAACCATAGAAAGATGTTAGTTTATCAGTCTATCCTTATAATACACATAGGATTAGACTAACAGTGCTAGATAAAAAAATAATTGCATTTTTTGAAAGGGTGCGAGGGCACCCATGGAACAATAATAGAGGGAATTGAAATGCGATTTTGGTTGAAGCTTGCTCAGACCATGGGGGTGCAATTATAGATTTGAAATTACCCCGCAAGAAACAACAATACATAATAGGTTTTTAATTAGTTCAGACAATATGGAGGCATAATGGACTCAACGAACAACGGAGGCAGATGGATCCATCGGATTGCTTCCCACAACAGTCGAGCACGGCTCGATGGAGCGGCCGTGGCGTAGCGCTGCAACCAGGGGAAGCATGGGGAGGGTCGGCGGCGCTCGTTCCCTCGCTGCGAGAACGTGAATCAGGAAGAATAAATGGAGGATTGTGATACTGAAGGCGGGCAAGTACTATGTAGATCTGATCCAGAGAGTATAGTAGCACGAGGCGGGGCGGGGGAGTATTGGGTAGATCTGATCCACACTATATAGCAGCATGAGGCGGGGCAGAAGAGGAAACCGAAGGCGGGCAAGAGCAGCAGCAGCAGCAGGGTTTACTTCCATTCTGTTCTCTGATGGATCCATCGGCTCCCGCTAGCCGGCCGTTACCATTTTCGTCAGAAGTGTGTCCTCTACTGATCGCATGCAGGTTTGACCTCCCTCCGACGCGATCTGCAGGCAGGCAGGCCCATTGATGGTCCCCTCCTCTCCTGCCTGGTACTACGTGAAGTTGTCCATCCGCCCGTCCATCCGCTTAGCCGTCCTCCAACTGGAAATGCTAGCTTCAGTGCAGAAGCATCTTAGCCTGTGAAATTTATCGATGACAATGGCATGTGTAGTGGTCTTGGTGTCCCCAAGCGCGACTCCTGCAGCCACTGCGGCGTGCCGATATAAATCATGGCCACGACCAGAACCTTTACCACGACGACCATGGCAATGTGTCTGATGTCGATTGGTGACCGGCCCTTTTCTTAGATTATGAGGGAGGCCAAAGCCCCCCCCCCCCCCCCCCCCACCCCTGGTTCCATTACCAGAATGAAACCAGAGATACAGACTTCGACAAGAGACGTCCAGGGAATTCAAAAAGAGAAAACAAAGTCCAAAACACTTACAGAGCAGGGCAAAACCTACTCAAAGACAAACGTTCTCCAATTTTTATAATTACAGCTTGATGGGCACAGCCCGAGCAACTAGAAGCAGCAATTAAGAAGTAGTAAATAACTGCATCGGAGCCAGACCCAGCACTGAAGCCCATCTTCATTTTAGTCACCATGAACTCTATGAATGGCAACCAATCATAAATACTTGTGTCGTTCATTATAAATTGTAGATTCTACTACCTTTTATGTATTCTAATTCTTGCATAGAAGTTCATATTGATACATCTAATATATACTTCAGACAAAGAATTGTTGTCAAAATAGCTCATGCATAGAGCAGATCTAGGGATATATGCATTGTTGTATGTGAAGTTTCCTCATCTTTATTTTTCTGAGGAAGGAAGAAGGCATAGCATTCCTGTGAGACTTTGTTCACTAGATCTTATGTTTTCTTTTCATCTTGCACTGGGAGATGCTCTTTTTTCTGCTTTCTGTTCTGTTATCTCACGTCAGGGAACCTGGTCAAAACATGCCCAAGGCCTGGGCGAGATTGTCAAGTACATGAGTCTTCCTTCTAGCTATTAGATCATTGCAAAGACAGTGCAGCAGCAGGCCATAGATGAGCAGACCAAAGAGCAGCAGAAGAGAAGGCAAGAAAAAAGTTGTACGTAGAGCAACAGAAGCAAATAGATATCTAGGGCCCTAATCAAGTCGGTGCATGTGTCCGGTTTCTGCATCTTCACTGTTTGAGTATGTGACTGAGTGCTCACAATTTCGGTAATATTTGTCATGTTCTGCAATCGCGCACCATGCTAATTGAACCATCTTGAGAGCACTTGGAGAACCAACTGATTTTACAAGTGAACACTTAAAAAAACATGATGAACATTTTTAATATACACACAAAAAAATCAAGTAATATGACCACCTTTAGAAATGAATGATAACTGTTTAGCATTTTTTGCTAGAAATCTCCAATGTATATCTGCACATTTGTTCACGTAGATTAAACAATTTTTTCCACATCCAATGAAATTTTCATAATATATATAAAATGTGAATCAATTTTTTAAGATTTGCTGACGTTTTAAAAAAAATCTGCTTACCATTCAACAATAAATGGTCACAATTTTAAAAAGTGTTCTTTACATTTTTGAAAAAAGTGTTCATCAAATATTGAGAACATATAAAAACCATAGATTTATAAAAGCATCATGATATTTGAAAAAATGGTATCCATTTAACAATAAGTTTTCACCATGTAAAAGTTAGTTACGACAATTTTATTAAATGTTCATGAAATGTAAAGAACATTTCGCACAGTTTTGAAAAAAGGTTGAGGGAGGATTGGATAGTGCGATGCAGAGGGAGGAACTGAAGGGGAGTGTTCTATCAAGTCAGGTACCTTCTGATAGATCTCAGATGGATCGGGTTCAGTGATCAGCCCTTACCAATGGGTGCTAACCCATTTCAGCACATGGTTCTTCCTTACGTCTTTCTGAAACCGGACCTTGAGCCACCCAGGGAGCTTATTTTGAGCTTAAATGGAGACATCGAAATCATAAATTAAATTAAATTAAATGGAGACCTTGACTGCTAACCCATTTTAGCAGGGTTTGTCACCGTTATTTGAAGCCCACTTGATTATTCTAAAAAGATTTGCATACATGATCATTATCAAAATCATTAATTTAAGGATCAATAACAATAAAAGTTGATGGGTGATCATCTTCATTTCCAACATCTTCAATAACAATAAAATTTCTAAAGAGCAACCGGAGCACGAATTGATTTTTTTTATTACACGACGAACACTTTTAGAAAACATGACACTACCTTAATATCATATATTCTCATACTCACGATATAAACCATCAATATTCATATTTACTTTTGTACTGAGTATACAACAATTCAAAGAAAGCACCATATGGATGCATTTTTTCTTTGGCGTTTAATATCTACATATTGACAATAAACATATAAACGCAGAGGTGAAGCAGGATGCTTGCAATCATACAATATAACTTTGGCCCTTAATAATTTAATAAATACTCCCTCCCTTCGGAAATACTTGTCATCAAAATGAATAAAAAGGGATGTATCTAGATGTATTTTAGTTCTAGATACATCTCTTTTTGTCCATTTTGATGACAAATATTTTCGGACGGAGGGACTAAATAAATATATAATTATTCATGTAAAAAATGTACCATTTAAAAGATTCAAGGTATGTTCAATAATATTATTTGGTATGAAAAAATATGTATACTTCAAAAATCTGAAACGAAAATAGATATAACACGCAATTGCATGTGTCGTCCTGTTGGTTATCTCTTAATAAAGGGAAGAAAAATCAGGTTCAACTATGTATACTTGTAATCACTGGCGGTCCTAATATTTTTCTCCAAGGATTATCCATAAACTAATCATTCCTCCAAGAATTTCACATAAATAAGCAAGCATATACTATTGAAGAAAATACAAGCAGTCTGGGGTCGTTACCAACATACGGTATCAAAAGAGATGTGTCTTTACTGGAGGAAGAAGGATCAGAGACAGATAGCTGAGTTCCTCTGCTCCGATGTTGTAGGATAGATCGATGGAAGGCACTGCAATCGAGCCTTTGGAGGGTAAAATTGGATGTGGAAATAAGATGATGCCTAAAATCATCAATCAGTTGGAGATATAGAAACTTTATTCCTTAAAAACAGAATTCTGCCATCATAGTTAAATAATATCTACACAGAGTTCAAACACTTCCCTAGCACACAATGCACACGTTGCCAAATTGCAGTTACATGAGCTTATTATAAATAACCTTTGCCCAGCTAGCAAGACCAGAATTATATTATATCCAGTTGAAACTAAAATTATGACCCTAGACGTACTGCACGATACAGAATGCACCAAAACATGAGGTGCACATAGAAGGACAATTTAAATATCGGAACCTAACATAAATATGTACAAAACCGTAGAATCACTCGATCTGTCTACACATGACACAACCTTAATATCATACGTTCGCATATTCACGATATAAACCATCAATATTCAGATTGAATTCTTTACTGAATCTACAACGATTCAAAGAAAGCACCTTATGGATGCATTTTTTCTTTGGCGTTTAATATCTACATATTGACGATGCAAATATATATAAACACAGAGATTAAGCTGGATGCTTGTACGATATAACTTTGGCGAGTATTAGTTTAATACATAGAGAAATATATAATTATTCATGTAAAAATGTACCATTTTAAACATTCAGGGTGTTTTCAATAATATTATTTGGTATGGAAAAATATTTGTACTTCAAAAATCTAAAACGACAAATAGATATATAGGGACTCTAGGCGCGCAATTGTGCGTATCCTCCCGCTGGTTATCTGTGAATTAAGGGGGAAAAAATCAGGACCAACTATGTATACTTGCAATCACCGGTCGTCCTAATATTTTTCTCCATGAGTTATCCATGAACTGATCATTTCGCCAAGAATTTCACATAAAAAAGCAAGCAGATAATATTGAAGGAAATACAAGCAATCTGCAGTCCTTACCAACATAAGGTATCAAAATAGATGTGTCTTTACTGGAGGAAGAAGGATAAGAGACAGAGAGTTGAGTTCCTCCACTTCGATGTTGTAGTATAGATCGATGGAATACGATGGAGCCGAGCCTTTGGAGGGTAAGATTGGAAAATGTTACCTAAAAAAATCACCGACCAGTTGGAGTTATAGAAACTTTCTTTTACAAACAGAATTCTGCCAACATACATGGCACCAAATCGCAGTTGCATGAGCTTATTATAAATAACTATGCCTAGCTAGCAAGACCGGGATTATATTATAACCACGCGAAACTAAAATATCGCCCTACATACTGTACAGAACACGCCAAGACATGAGGGACACATATAAGGCCAGTTTAAATATCGAAACCTAACATAAACAGTGGCGGACCTAGATCTTGACCCCAAGGGGTGCCAACCTTCTCTCTCAGAACAAAAATGCCCAGGTATAACGATAGAAAAATGCCATTTTATCATTCTATCCTTATAATACACATAGGAATAGACTAACAGTGCTAGACAAAAAAAGAATTGCATTTTTTGAGAGGGTGCGAGGGCACCCACGGAACAATAATAGAGGGAGTTGAAACGCGATTTTCATTGAAGCTTTCTCAGACCATGGGGGTGCAATTATAGATTTTTAATTAGTTTAGACAATATGGAAGCATAATGGACACAACGAACAACGGAGGCGGATGGATCCATCGGATTGCTTCCCATACCAGTCGAGCACGGCTCGATGGAGCTGCCGGGACGTAGCGCTGCAACCGGTGGAAGGATGGGGAGGGTCGGCGGCGCTCGCTCCCTCGCTGCAAGAACGAGAATCAGGAAGAATAAATAGAGGATTGTGATACTGAAGGTGGGGAAGTACTATGTAGATCTGATCCAGAGAGTATAGTAGCATGAGGTGGGGCGGGGGAGTGTTCGGTAGATCTGATCCACACAGTATAGCAGCATGAGGCGGGGCGGAGGAGGAAACTGAAGGTAGGCAAGAGCAGCAGCAACAAGGTTTGCTTCCATTCTATTCTCTGATGGATCCATCGGCTCCCAGTAACCGAACATTACCATTTTCGTCAGCAGTGTGTCGTCGACTAATCGCATGCAGGTTTGACCTCCCTCCAACGCGATCTGCAGGCAGGCAGGCCCACTGATGGTACCCTCCTCTCCTTCCTGATACTACATGAAGTTGTCCATCCACCCGTCCGTCCTCTTAGTTGTCCTCCAAGTGGAAATGCTAGCTTCAGTGCAGAAGCATCCTAGCCTGTGAAATTTATCGATGACAATGACATGTGTAGTGGTCGTGGTGTCCCCAAGCGCGACTCCTGCAGCCACTGCGGCGTGCCAATATAAATCATGGCCACGACCAGAACCTTTACCACGACGACCATGGCAATGTGTCTGCTGTGGGTTGGTGACCACACCTCTTTTTAGATTATGAGGGAGGCCAAAGCCCCCTCCCCCCCCACCCCTGGTTCCATTACCGGAATGAAACCAGAGATACAGACTTCAACAAGACATGTTCAGGGCATTCGAAAAGGGAAAACAAAGTCTAAAACACTTACAGAGCAGGGCAAAACCTACTCAAAGACAAACGTTCTCCAATTTTTATAATTACAGCTTGATGGGCACAACCCAAGAAACTAGAAGCAGCAATTGAGAAGTAGTAAATAACTGCATCGGAGCCAGACCCAGCACTGAAGCCCATCTTCATTTTAGTCACCATGAACTCTATGAATGACAACCAATCATGAATACTTATGTCCTTCATTATAAATTGTAGATTCTACTACCTTTTATGTTTTCTAATTCTTGCATAGAAGTTCATGTTGACACATCTAATATAAACTTCAGACAAAGGATTGTTGTATGTGAAGTTTCCTCATCTTTATTTTTCTGAGAAAGTAAGAAGGCATAGCATTCCTGTGAGACTTTCTTCACTAGATCTTATGTTTTCTTTTCATGTTGCACTGGGAGATGCTCTTTTTTCTGCTTTTTGTTCTGTTATCTCACGACAGGGAACCTGGTCAAAACATGCCCAAGGCCTGGGTGAGATTGTCAAGTACATGAGTCTTCCTTCTAGCTATTAGATCATTGCAAAGACAGTGCAGCAGCAGGCCATAAACGAGCAAACCAAAGAGCAGCAGAAGAGAAGGCAAGAAAAAAGTTGTACATAGAGCAACATAAGAAAATAGATATCTATGGCCCTAATCAAATCGGTGCATGTGTCCGGTTTCTGCATGTTCACTATTTGAGTATGTGACTCAATGCTCACAATTTCGGTAGTATTTGTCGTGTAATGCAATAGCGCACCATGCTAATTGAACCATCTTGAGGGCACTTGGAGAACCAACTGATTTTAAAAGTGAACACTTTAAAAAACATGATGGACATTTTTAATATACACACAAAAAAATCAAGTAATATGACCACATTTCGATATGAACGAGAACTGTTTAGCATTTTTTGCTAAAAACTCCAATGTGTATCTGCACATTTGTTCACGTATATTAAACAATTGTTTGCACATCCAATGAAATTTTCATAATATATATAAAATGTGAATCAATTTTTTTAAGATTTGCTGACGTTTAAAAAAATGTGCTTACCATTCAACAATAAATGGTCACAATTTTAAAAAGTGTTCCTTACATTTTTGAAAAAAAAGTGTTCATCGAATGTTGAGAACATATAAAAACCACAGATTTATAAAAGCATCATGATATTTTAAAAAATGGTATCCACTTAACAATAAGATTTCACAATGTACAAGTTAGTTATGACAATTTTATTAAGTGTTCATGAAATGTAAGGAACATTTCGCACGGTTTTGAAAAAAATGTTCTGGAAGGATTGGATAGCGCGATGCAGAGGGAGGAACTGAAGGGGGGTGTTCTATCAAGTCAGGTACCTTCTGCTAGATCTCGGATGGACCAGGTTCAGTGATTAGCCCTTACCTATGAGTGCTAACCCATTTCAGCACATGGTTCTTCCTTACGACTTTCTGAAACCGGACCTTGAGCCACTCAGGGAGCTTATTTTGAGCTTAAATGGAGACATCGAAATCATAAATTAAATTAAATTAAATGGATACCTTGGCTGCTAACCCATTTTAGCAGGGTTTGTCACCGTTATTTGAAGCCCACTTGATTATTCTGAAAAGATTTGCATACATGATCATTATCAAAATCATTAATTTAAGGATCAATAACAATAAAAGTTGATGGGTGATCATCTTCATTTGAAACAACTTTGTTACTACCAGAACCGTTCGCTTCACGGACGCTCTTTAATTCGACTATTTTACTTCTCATCTTCTTCACCTACTCAGCAAACCGGTCTTCTCCTTTTCAACCAAACATTTCAGCATTTGTGCCTTAGGTATGGTCTTGGTTAGGTTGGTGCGAGTGGGAGGTTACACTGCAGATGTTGCTGATAAAAAATTGCTTGTTTTTTCTTGCCCTGGAAGTACTAGGTTTTGCACCAGGTGTTGCACTTGCCTTACTTGATCCAGATGTCATCTCCTACTTTATAACTAATTTCCTCATCTGGTCATGCAATACCCCTATGGCTTCATCCATTGACACAGTCCATGCTTATTCAAATTTCAAAGAGCAACCGGAGCACCAATTGATTTTTTTATTACACGACGAACACTTTTAGAAAACATGAAGAATATTTTTTATATACACAACGAACATTTTTTATATAATATGACCAATTTTAGAAATGTAAGACAGCCTATTTAGAAAATTTTACAGAAAATGTCCAATGTGTATCGACACATTTGTTCAGTTAGTTTAAGTGTTTCCACATCTAATGAAAATGTTCATGATTTTTTTTTATTAAACTACAAAAATATCTCAAGATTAAAACATGATCATACCATTCAATAATAAATGATCACAATTTTCATACATGTTCCTTATATTTTTGAAAGAAGGTTCATCAAATTTTGAAAACATGTAAAAATATTCATAGATTTATAAAGCTTAATGACATTTTCAAAGGAGTTCTTACCATTTACCGATAAATCTTTCACAATTTAAAAATTATTCATGACAATTTTAAAAAGTGTTAATGAAATGCAAAAAACATTTCATACTATTTTAGAAAAGTTGTTCATG
This sequence comes from Triticum timopheevii, assembly GCA_963921465.1. Classification (NCBI taxonomy): domain Eukaryota; kingdom Viridiplantae; phylum Streptophyta; class Magnoliopsida; order Poales; family Poaceae; genus Triticum; species Triticum timopheevii. The sequence continues at coordinate 10,880,753 of OY997271.1, forward strand.
AAGGATTGGATAGTGTGATGCGGCTGGTGGGGGTAACTGAAGGGGAGCATTCCAGTAAGCCAGGTTCCTTCTGATAGAACTCTGATAGATCAGATTCAAAAGTCGGCCGTTCCTGACCCATATCACCATGTGTTTCTTCATCATGTCTTACTTAAACCAGATGAAATTCAATCAGACAACCCAACTTCATTGCTCAACCTTGGGCCATTCAGAAATCTTATTCCAAGGTTAAACGGAGGCATGTGAATACATTTCTTTATAAACACATAACAACGATGCAATATCTGCACATATCTTCATGCAGTTTGAACAAGTGTATCCACATCTAATGAAAATATTGATGATATATTTAAAATGTTAATGCATCTAGAAAAAAATATTCTTGGCATAAAAAAATGTTCTGACCATTAAACAATAAATGGAAACAATTTTAAGAAGTGTCCCTTACATTTAAAAAAAAGGTCATCAAATGTTAAATGTTCCTTACAATAAATGGCAACAATTTTAAATGGTGAACAATAAATGGTCACAATTATAAAAAAATGTTACTTGCATTTTTTACAAAATGTCCCATTATCAATAGGCCCACTGGTCCTGCATGCCAGGTGATATCTGTTGTAAAATGCTAAACATGTTGCCATCTGCCATCCGTGATGTCCAACAGTAATCTGCTACAATGCCTACCCACCATGCCGGCATGTAGAGGCTGGACGATGGCGCCCTGCATTCCTTGGATCTGCCCCACTTAGATGCATCTTGTGTAACAAAGACAACCATCCTCCAACTGAAGCACCAACAAGTTGTGGGAGATGATGATTGCTTGTGTGATCGTGCACGATATGAACGTAGAGGATGAGCACCTGGAATGTACCTATGACCAAGAGTTTCATTTTCAAGGTGACAATGTTGCCTGAGCATGGACGAGCGACAATGTTTGCACAGTTCACCCAATTTCATCATCATATGCGTGATTGGGAAACTCACATTCAGCTGCAAAGTCATTTGCTTGAGTATATGTGGGCTCACATTGGCAACCAATAGATTTATCTTGTTTAAAATGTATTTAAGGTAGTTAACTTTTTATTTGGCTAGTAAACTATGATATATTTATTTGGCTTGTGAACTATGATATATTAGTTTTGTTGTGAAACTATGTAAAATTTTTGTATTTTTGTTTGAATTATGTTTGAAAAATCACGGCAGACCGGCCGGCAGGGCGAAAATGGGTCGGCGTTGACAATTGCGGAGTCATGGTGAAGAAGGAGGGACCCTGCTACCATTGCGGAGTCATGAGTAAGCATCTGCTTCTTCTTGAACAAATCTCTTCGAGTTTGTCCCCCCATTTTGTCTCCGCATCAGGTTTCGAACTTGTCTTCTTGTTCGAGTATTTTGCATCTGGTTTCACCGAATTTCCTAAAGGTATGAAACTGGGTTCCAAATCAAATCTTGCTTCTTCTTCTAGTTCGAGGGTACGCCCAAACGTTAAGGCAAATATGCGCCTCTTTCAAGTATGTACTAAAAGTCTGAACATTCAGACAGACTGAAAATGCTAAATGTCAGGCTTGTGCCAGTGAAGCTGATTCTCTACTGCCTGTCCTGATCACTGAACTCATCATCTGCATTTGTCGCAGTTATTTAGAGTTTAAACTCAGCAGAGACTAATGTTTGTACTAGTAATGTTTGTAGGACATCACATTGCTAACAATATATTTGTAAAAACAAACAATACCTGAAAGAAAACAAGGAAAACAGACCTGATCTTGATGCTCTGTATCACATATCCAGAGTTCCCTACTTGGTGCTATTTGTCACTGAAATTAAAACTGAAGTTAGGGTACAACTGACCTCAAGTTTATTCTTTTCTGCTATGTGTCACTAAAACCCATTACCAATGATACTCTATGCCTGTACTATACAATATTACACATATTCTTGGCTATCTATTTCATACTTTACTTTTTTTGCGGTTGCAGTTACTGACTGAAAAGGTTCAATGTCAGGCTTCTAGTGTCACTGAACTCATAATCTGCACTTGATGCAGTTATTCAGAGTTGAATGCAGTATGCTTCTAGTATGCACTAACAGTTGGAAACAAAAAATGCCTGAAAAGGAAAACAGATATATCTCATCTTGCCTATCATCAGATAGATATTCAGAGTACCCTAAAATTCTTAATGTTAGGGTACAACTGAACTCAAGTTTACTAATGATGACCGAAGCTTAATGCGGTTGGATTATTGAACTATTTAAACGAGTCTTTTTTCTAGTCGGTAGGCAAGGTTGGACTAAATCTTTGCCGAGAACCACCCTCGGCAAAGAGTTGCAAGCATGACCGTGCCGTTAGTCGCTACCGAATGTGCCACGTGGTAAAACTTTGTTGTGTGTGACCAGATGGCCCTCAACAAATAGTGCCTTTGCCTAGTATTGCCTGTTTACCGAGCAATGCTGTCGGCATTATCATGTGTTTGCCAATTTATTCCCTTTGCCGAGTTTGGCTCTCGGCCTTACTTACTTTGCCGAGTGCCCATGTTTTGGCTCTCGGTGAAGACGCCGACACCCGACGTATACGAAAATTCCAGTAGTGAGAAACGAACGATCTCGTTGCCCGCTATGGCCGCTCCGATCCCATAAAATAACCACCACATGACCTGAATCCGGGGCCCTGCCTAGATCTTCGCCATCGCATATCTTCCCCGCGCGCACAGCCACAACCCATCCCGCAGCGCCTCCACCATACTGATCATCGGGGAAACTCTAGAGCAGCGCCTTCGCCATGCTGGCCGCCGTGCTGGCGGAGCTTTGTGGCACACGAGGATCTTTGGGGTATCAGGAGATGGTAACCATGGCCGCCACCACTCTGGTGCTGCTCAGGTTGGAGTTAGCCACGCTGTAGTGCGCCATCATCCCTCCTTCTCTAGCCTGATGCGAGCGCTACCATGACCAGTGCCAAGGGTCTCGCGCACGCTTGCAGCCAACTGCTTACGCACGATCGCTCGGCACGGCGGGGTGGGGTTGCGGTGCTCAGGGCGGGAGTGTGGGTCTGCGACGCTTGGGGCATGGCAGCGCGGGGGCGTGGGGCTACAGCTTGTACTACAGCTTGCCACCACCCAACATCTCGTGATCTGGCCGCGACGGGCGTGCTAGCTAGCCAGTCGCTGCACGTGCATGCATGCTGGCTAGCTAGACAGCCAACCGCCGCCATGTGTGAGCCGTTGCATGTGCAGTCATGTTCCAGCCGGTGCACTGCCACTCACTCTGCCCCCTCCTGCTCATGGGTGCCGCACGCGCCATGGTGGCCGTGTCCGCCTCTCGCTCCCCGCACAAGCAGCCGCCGCATGTAGCCGTCCCATTCCCCACGTCCCGCGTCCCTCGCCCCGATGCGCCACCTCCGCTTCATCGACCGCTCGGGGAACCGACTCTCGGGCGCGCTATCTGCAGTATGGGGATCCTTACCAACATAAACCAGAAGAGATGGGTCATTACTGGAGGAAGAAGGATAAGACAGAGAGCCACGCAGAAATCTAGCACACAACCAGATCTGCTACACACACATGCATGATTTTCCTTATGAGCGGACACGGCTTCGAGGAGGGGGCAGGAAGGATAAGGGAGGTGGCCCTACAAGCCGGGGAAGGTGGGGGAGGTCCGGCGGCGAAGCAAGCGCGTGTATTAATGGAGGATAACGGTGAGATCTAGAGAGTGTTGGATAGAGAGGAAGGAACTGAGAAGGTGGGGGGGGGGGGGGGGGGGGGAGAGAAAGGAAACAATTGCATTGGGGCTAGACCCAGCGCTGAAACCCATCTTCATTTTAGTCACCATGAACTCCATGAATGACAACCAATCCCTGAATACTTATGTCCTTAATTATAAAATGTAGATTCTACTACCTTTTATCTTTTCTAATTCTTGCAAGGAAGTTCATGTTGATACATCCAATATATAATTCAGACAAAGAATTGTTGTCAAAATAGCTCATGCGTCCAACAGATCTAGTTATATATGCATCGTTGTATGTTAAGATTGTGCATCTTTATTTTATTTTATTTGAGAAAGGAAGAAGGCAGAGCATTCCTGTGAGATTTTGTTCACTAGAGCTTAAGTTTTCTTTTCATGTTGCACTGGGAAGCACTTTTTATACTTTGTGTTCTGTTATCTGACGATAGGGAACCCGGTCAAAACATGCCCAAGGCCTGGGTGACATTGTCAAGTACATGAGTCTTCCTTCTATTAGATCATTGCAAAGTCAGTGCAGCAGCAGGCCATAGACGAGCAGACCAAAGAGCAGTCGAAGAGAAAAGGCAAGAAAAAAGTTGTGCATATAGCAACATGAAATAGATATCTAGGGCCCTAACCAAATAGGTGCGACCATCACTCGATATACGAAATCTTATCAGATTAATTGGCATGTGTCCAGTTTCTGCATCTTCAGTGTTTGAGTATGTGACAGAGTTCACAATTTCGGTAATATTTGTCGTGTTGTGCAATTGCGCGCCATGCTAATTCGACCATCTTGAGAGCACTTTGAGAACCAACTGATTTTACAAGTGAACACTTAAACAATGATTTTTTTAATATACACAATAAAAATATTATGTAATATGACCACTTTTAGAAATGAACAAGAACGGTTTAGCATTTTTTGCTAAAAATCTCCAATGTGTGTCTGCACATTTGTTCACGCAGATTAAATAATTGTTTGCACAACGAATGAAAATGTTCATGATATATTTAAAATATGAATCAAATTAGAAAAAAATACAGACATTTAAAAAAATGTTCTTACAATTCAACAATAATTGGTCACAAATTTTAAAACTCTTCCTTACATTTTTGAAAAAAAACGTTCATCAGATGTTGGGAACAAATAAAAAAACTTATGTTTAAAATATGTTATCCATTTAACAGTAAGTTTTCACAAAGTTAAAATTAGTCATGACAATTTGAAAAAGTGTTCATGAAATGTAGAGAACATTTCGCACGGTTTTGAAAAAATGTTCAGGGAGGATTGGATAGCACGATGCGGAGGGAGGAACTGAAGGGGAGTGTTCTAGCAAGTCAGGTACCTTTTGATAGATCTCCAATGGTTCAGGTTAAGTTGTCAGCCCTTACCAATGGCTGCTAACCCATTTCAACACATGGTTCTTCCTTACGTCTTTCTGAAACCAGACCTTGAGCCATTCAGAAAGCTTATTCTGAGATTAAATGGAGACATCAAAATAGATTTCTAATAAATACATAACGGTGACTCATACCGTGTTTGTCACCATTGTTTGAAGCCCACTTGATTATTCTGAAAAGATTTCCTGACATGATCCTTATCAAAATCATTAAATTAAAGATCAATAATAACACAAGTTGATGGGTGATCATCTTCATTTCCAACATCTTTGTTACTATCAGAACCGTTTTCTTCACGATGTCTCTTTAATTCTTGTCTTATTCACCATCTCAGCAAACTGGTCTTCACGTTCTTGTGCCTTAGGTATGGTCTTGGTTAGGTTGATGCGAGTAGGAGGTTACACTGCAGATGTTGCTGATAAAAAAATTGCTTGTTTTTTCTTGCCCTGGAAGCAGCAGGTTTTACTCCAGGAATTGCACTTTGCTTTACTTGATCCAGATGTCATCTCCTGCTTTATACCTAATTTCCTCATTTGGTCATACAACACCCCTTTGGCTTCATCCAACAACACGGTCCATGCTTATTCAACCATTTAAAGAGCAACCGGAGAACAAATTGAATTTTATATGACATGTCGAACACTTTTAGAAACATGATGAATATTTTTATTTACACAATCACTACGGGAAACAGCTAATTTGCCGTCAGGGGGCGTCTTTGCCGTCAGCTTTTCTTCGAGCAAGACGGCAAAGAAAGGTTTGCCGTTATCACCAGACGGCAAAGAAAAACTAACGGCAAAATATACTTTGCCGTCTGCGAAAAAAAAACAGACGGCAAAGAGCGCACTTTGCCATCTGCGAAACAAATCACAAACGGCAAAGAATCTTTGCCGTCAGTTTGTGTTCTCGTAGACGGCAAAGATTCTTTGCCGTCTGTGTTTTTAACAGCAGACGGCAAACTGAGCTCTTTCCCGTCTGCATTTTTTTTTACAGACGGCAAAGAAGAAACACAAGACGCGGATTGATCACATGGATCGATGACATGGCACAATCTACTCCACTCATCCCAGCTCCCCACAGCGCCCCATGCCCCCATCCCACGCCCCACGCGCCCCCACCCCACGCCCCACGCGCCCCCACCACTATCTCTCTCTCCCTTATCCTCCCGCTACCCACCCTCACCACGATCTCTCCCCCTTCTCTCTGCTCTCGATTCACAGCAAACCGGCACCTGACACCACCTCGTCCGCCGGCCCCCACCTAGCCCACCGGCTCCGGCCCCTTCCTCTCAGCACCCCTCGCCGCCGGCCCCTGCCCCATCCCCAGTTGCCCCTGCCGGCTTCCACGCCCCGTCCGCCGTCGCGCGCCGTCCGCCTCCGCCGCGCCACCGGAGCCTGCCTCCGTCTCCTCCGCACCACCGGAGGCCACTCTGCCTCCTCTGCGCCACCGGAGCCCGCCTCCGTCTCCTCCGCGCCACCGGAGGCCGCCTCCGCCTCCGCCGCGCCACCGGAGCCCGCCTCCGTCTCCTCCGCGCCACCGGAGGCCACTCCGCCTCCTCCGCGCCACCGGAGCCCGCCTCCGTCTCCTCCGCGCCACCGGAGGCCACTCCGCCTCCTCCGCACCACCGGAGCCCGCCTCCTCCGCGCTACCGGAGCCGGCCTCCGCCGATGCCACCGGCCGCGCGCCGCCCACCAGCCTTCGCTCGCGCAACCGACCGCGCGCCGCCCGTCTTCGCCTGCGTCCTCCTGCTGGGCCCCCCCTCCGCCCCCGCCACCGGCCGGCGCCGGCGCCGGAGCCACCAGATCGAGCGCGTCCCGCAGTGTCCTACACAAGAGAGCGACGGAGCAAGAAGCGGTTGTTCGTCTCCACCAGATTGTTGTGTATTGTGATGTAGACATGTGGTAGTCCGTATTGTATAATGTGTATTGTGTACGATGTATATCATGTGGGTTTTTTTCAATCTGAAAATATCGACTATGTGTATTGTATACGAAGATTGGTAGTGGGGTTTGCTTGACCGCGTTGACCATTCCGTGTAATATTTGCTTGCTAATCTCACCTGTGCACTGTGGGTTCATTTTTTATTTGATTAAAGAAAATACTTCTATGACGTCTGTGATGTTTGAGGTTGACAACAAAGATGGCGTTTGGCTGATGGTAAACATGCTTTTCTTTGTCGTCTGTAATTTCTTTGGTTGACGGCAAATCTGATGTTTGGCTGACGGCAAAGTCTTTGCCGTCTTCCCGATTAAAAGCTGACGGCAAAGTATTCTTTGCCGATTAGACTTTGCCGTCTGACTTTGTCGTCTGTTTCCTGACGGCAAAATCTTTGCCGTCTGGATTTAGGTCTTTGCCGTCTGTAATCCACAGACGGCAAATTAACTGTTTCCTGTAGTGAATGAGTATTTTTAATATAATTGCACGCACATTGATTTTTGAATGAAATCCTTATAGAGTTGATTGTTAATAAAACGTTTGATTGATTTTTATATGGGAAATAGTGGTTTGGTTTATCGAATACAACTCTATATCACATATAAAATCAAAATAATAAGTATACAATGTTAGTGATTTGGTTTTGTTTAATGTCGATAAAAAAACCTTAAATCACTAAATTCGAAACAAACTTATAAAAACATAATTAGTTAGGTGGAAAAATAATTCAACTCTCTTCAAAAACAGCATAAATCAAAAAATGGAAGCAAGCAAATTTATTTTAATACAAACTCCGAATAGTGTCCATAAAGAGCTAAAAGCAAGGGAATAAAATTCACGTTCAACTATATATACTTGCAATCACCGGCGATCCTAATATCTTTCTCCAAGAATTGTCCACAAACTGATCATTTCTCCACGAATTTCACATATAAATAAGCAACCAGATTCTATTGAACATAATACAAACAGTCTGGAGGTCCTTACCAACATATGGTATCAAAAGAGATGGGTCTCTACTGGAGGAAGAAGGATAAAGCAGAGAGCTGAATCCCTCCTCTTCGGTGTTGTAGGATATAGATCAGTGGAAGACGCTGCAACCGAGACAATGCAGGGTCAGACTGGATGAGGAATTGAAATGTTACCTAAAATCATCAACCGGTTGCAGATATACAATTTTATTCAGATGCAGAATTCTGCCAACATAGTTAACTAATAACTACATAGAGTCCGAACATTGCCCTGGCATGAAATGCACATGGCACCAAATCGAAGTTACAAGAGCTTATTATAAATAACCAAGCCATGATCGCAAGACTGGAATTATATTATAGCCACACAAAAATAAAAGTATCGCCCGATACAGAACACGCCAAACACACAATGTGTACAAGGCCAATTTGAAATGAAGGAACCTAACATAAATAGATACAATCGCATAATTACTGGATTTGTTATACCACTTTCTTAATATCACACGGTATAAACCATCAATATTCAGATTTACTTCTGTACTGAATCTGCAACAATTAACAGAAAGCATCATATGGAGGCATTCTCTCTTTGGTGTTTACTATCCATATATCAACAATGTAAATATAATTGCAGACTTTAAGAAGGATGCTTGCAGTCATACAATATAAGTTTGGCTACTAATACATAGAGAAATATAAAATTATTCATGTAAAAAATTACCATGTTATACATTCAGGGTATTCTTCAATAACATTATTTAGTACGGACAAATATGTGTACTTCAAAAAATCTAAAATGACAAATACATATATAGGGACTCTAGGTGCACAATTGCGTGCTTCCACCCGCAGGTTATACCTTAACCAAGGAATGAAAAATCAGGTTCAAGTATATATACTCGCAATCACCGGAGGTACTAATATTTTGTTCAAAAATTATCCTCAAACTAATCATTTCTTCAAGAACTTCACATAATTAAGCAAACATATACTATTGAACAAAACACACGCAGTGTGGGGGTTCTTACCAACATAAGGTATCAAAAGAGATGTGTCTTTACTAGAGGAAGAAGGATACGAGACAGAGAGCTGGGTTCCTCCGCTTCGATGTTGTATGATAGGTTGATGGAAGGCACTGCAACCGAGCCAAAGGAATGTCAGATTGGATACCTCCGCTTTGAAATTAAGTTATACAATATTCATGGAGGTAATCGACACAGCGGAGAATGGAGGCAGATCTTATGGTATCGCCTCTGTGATTATTTATGATTGATGGTGCATACATCCCAGATCCGTTGCAAACATGGATCTTTCCTAGCTACTAGTGGGAGCACAGGCTGGAGGGAGGGGTAGAAAGGATGAGCGAGGTGTGCTGCAACTGCAAGTGGGGGGGGGGGGGGGGGGGAGGGGTGGCGGCACTGAAACAAAGAGAATTATCATAGATCTGATCTAATCACAGGGCGGGGGAGATGATAACTGAGCAACAAGTTTCTCTGTCAGTGGTTTCCATTTCCATTAATCAGCGGGTGTCTCTTGTGTTCCTCGACTGCATGCAGGCCCACTGCTCCATGCGGTGCATTGTAGGGCGGCATGGATGATCTCTTTTCTTGGATGTGCCTGTCCTCTTAGCAACCCAAGTGAGCGACAATGTCAACCCATGGGATTCCAGCCCAGCCACGGGAACCATTAGCATCAAGACCGCGTCATCATCAGCATGTTTGAAGATGGTAGTCATAGTTACAAACTTCCTCTCCGCAACCTCCTTTGGAAAAAGGGCCGCATCCTTGTTGCTCTCCATTTCACAGCACCTCAGCAAGTACAAACAGACACATCGAACAATGGATTAGAAAAAAGATATTGTACCTCAGAGCACTCCAATGTTATCCACCAATCAACGCCGAGCACGTCACCATATAATAACCTTCATTAGACAAAACCAAAAGGAAATAAATGTTACCTAAAATCATCACAAAATTATAGATATAGAAACTTTTTTATACAAAGAGAACCCTGCATAGAACTAAAATCTACCCTAGCACGCAATGCACCGCAGTGTAACTGTGGATAAATCAAAAAATCTACACATCATGAACAGAAATGTAACTGTGGATAAATCAAAAAATTTCTTACTGGAAAGATGCACAAGACATCAAAATATGAGTGATAAAAGGCCCAATTAAATATAATAGAACTTAAGATACATACATAAATACAACCCTAAAATTACTAAATTATATCTACACAGTACTCGGCCACTACCTTGTCATTCAATAGGTGCCGCGCGGAAATATGAGACATACTAGATCATCTGCAAATACATGAATTTATTATAAATAACTGTCCCAACATCACTAGAATTATTAACTACTCAAACATGGCCCTACCGTGGGTTGGATGGGGTGTGAATATAGGAAGAATACATGACAAGTTGGACATGCCGAAACTTAGCATGAAATACAACCATCCCTTGCACTGAGAATGCATACTTTCAAACACTGCACCAGTAAAATATGGGAGGCGTGCTAAAATATGATGGATACAAGAGCAATTCACGTTATGACAAATATCCTAGGCATGACTGGAATTAGACAACCATAGAACTCAAAACTTCATATAAAACGCAATGGACGACACACAGTCAAACTATGATGGATACAAGACTAATTGAAGATAGATAAACTTAGTATACAAGCATCCCTAGCATGGCTATGAAGTATAACTACAAAGAGTGCTATCCTAGACTGAAGTGCATGAAAATTCACTCATAAAACAGGGTTGCTATTTTGCTCGGTCAAACCTAATTATTTCATAAGTTTGGGATGAAAAGTTAGGCATAATAGAAGTATAGCACAAAGACACTACAGATGTGGTGTTTGCACTAGTAGAAAAGGGGGCAATGGTCCAGGCCAGGTCAGCCCATTAGTCCCGGTTCAATCCAGAACCGGGACCAATGGGGGCATTGGACCCGGTTCGTGAGCCCCGGGGGCCGGCCGGGCCACGTGGGCCATTGGTCCCGGTTCGTCTGGACCTTTTGGTCCCGGTTGGAGGGACGAACCGGACCAATGGTCCTCGCTCCTGGCCCACCACTATTGGTCCCGGTTGGCAGCATGAACCGGGACCAAAGGACTAACGGGTTGGTCCTCGTTGTGGCCAGAGTTAGTCCCACCTCGCCAACCGAAGGGGGCTCACACCGGTTTATAAGTCCCTCCCTCTCTGCCTTGTTGAGCTCCTCTCAGAATGAAAATAGATGCCCTTATACGGGGAATTTGACCTAAATTCATACTGAATTTCTCTTTAGTTAGTAGAAAGTTGATATGAATTTAGGTTGAATTCTCTCTAGAAGCGCATCTATTCTCATTTTTTAGTAAAGTTAATCACAACTATTTTTTCTTCTATTTATTTCTGAGTAGTTTTTTTTTCTTTTCTGCTATATTTATTTTTTTCTATTTATTTCTGAGTTGTAATAAGTCATTAAAAATAAGCATCTATGCTCATTTTTTTAGTAAAGTTAATCACAACTATTTTTTCTTCTATTTATTTCTGAGTAGTTTTTTATATATTTTTTTCTTTTCTGCTATATTTATTTTTTTCTATTTATTTCTGAGTCGTAATAAGTCATTAAAAATAAAAAAGAGGCGCAATGCTCGTTAATTAGCTCCAAGCCTTTTGGAATAGTGTAAACTGCACTGCACATAGCTCCGTGCAGTCTACCCTATTCCTCAAGGCTTGAAGCTAAGCAACATACAGGTGAGCATTGAGCCTCTTCTTCATCGTCTCTACACTCAGTGCTTATAAACCGCTGCGAGTGCCCCTCACTTGGCGAGGTGGGACTAAAAAACAGCTGCAAAAAGAATCAACTAAAAAACAGCTGCAGAAAACAAATAAGTAATTAGACGGGTGCATTGGTACCGGTTGGTGGCAACAACCGGGACCAATGCCTCTCTTTAGTCCCGGTTCGTGGCACCAACCAGGACCAATGCCCTTCTTTTATCCCGGTTGGAGCCACCAATCGGGACCAAAGGTCTTTGTTTCCCGCCCTTTGGGCTGCGGAAAAGAGGCCTTTGGTCCCAGTTGCTGGCTCCAACCGGGACTAAAGGGTGCATTGGTCCCGGTTTGTGCCACGAACCAGGATCAAAGCCTTTGCTATATAAGTAGCACTTAGGAAAAATTCAGAACCGCGCCGCCCACTTCGATCTCTCCTCTTCCTCTCCCGACGCCGTCGCCGCCCCGCCCCGCCCCGATGCCGCCGTCGCCGCCCCGTCCCACCCCAGCCCGCGCCGTCGCCGCCCCGCCCTGCCGCCCCGACGCCGCCATCCCCTGCCGCCCCGGTCCGCTCCTTCGCCGCCCCGCCCCGCCACGACGCCGCCGTCCCCTGCCGTGTGCAACTTTTTATGATTTTTGTTAGATTTTTTTTTTTAGATTTTTTTGTAGTTCATATATTTTTTTGTAGTTCATAGATTTTTTTGTTAGATTAGATATGTAGTAATTTAGATGTGTAGTTCATAGTATGTTAATTTAGATTGTGTAATTAATTTGTTCATATTGTGTTAGATTTTTTTCTGTTAATAGATTTTTTTGGTGATATTATTGTTGAATATGCATGTTTGTATATATATATGCAAAGATCGAATATCTCAAATTTTTATGATTTTTTCTGTTCATAATTTTGTTCATAGAATTTTAATGATTTTTTCTGTTCATAATTTCTGTAAACCGTCTGGTCTGTGCAGGTCGCCGGTGGATCGCCAAGTCCGGCCGGTTTACGCCGCGGGGCATATCCCCAACATTAGCCCCCAAGTTTAGCTTGGATTTATCCATGGTAAACTTATGCTGCAAAATAAACACCAGAACAATTTTGACAGGTTGTGCTCCGGGTTAAGAATTCTTGTAGACCGACACTGATCATCCTTAAGTCCTTGTTATTTCCTCCTTCTAGAAAATCCGGGTCAATAACCAGCTTCATACAAATTGCTGACGTTGGTTTCTCATAGAAAAATATTGTGAAGAATAATCCACTTGAGTCGGCTTCCAAAGCGCCGATTTAAGCAATATTGGTCTTAAAATATTCATCTGATATTTAGCCGATTTGAAGATGTAAAAACTTGTCGGTTTAACATTACCAAAATGGCTGGGTTATAAAAACTGATAATTCTGGGTTATGATTGTTGCCAACGCCGGGTTATGATTGTTGCAGACATCGGGTCAATCTGGTTTGATCAAGACTGAGAATTTTGAAAATATTCCTCCTTATATGCATATTACCTGTAGCTGCCAAGTCTTGAGCAAAACAAAGTTATGGTTTAAGACTTGCTTCATTATCAATACTGCCACTTTTTGAAGAAATCCATGTTGTTCATCCCAGTCACTAGTAAAAACTGAACACTCCATATTATGTAGCCCCCGAGTGTCGGGTTGTCATGCTTGCAGCAACCAGGGACTTGAAATTGCCTTTTACTCATAAAACTTCAACCAGTGTAGCCCCCAAGGGCCGGGTCATTTATGCAATAATGAGCAGGGACTTTGTAAATATAATCATGTAGATTTGAGAAATGATGTGTAGCCCCCAAGGGCCGGCTCAGTAAGATAATATTGAGCTGGGACTTGATATATACTTCAATGAAAATAACATCATATGATGTAACCCCCATCATGGGCTTGAATCCACGTCCATAAGGTTAAGAGCCTTGTGCTTTACCAACTGAGCAGTGAACCCTTCAATATAATGAATAAAAAGCTTTGTACCTTGAATTGTTTGATAGGAGCAATTGGTAGCCCCCAAGGGCCGGCCCATTATAATGTGATGAGTCGGGTCTTCAATAATATGAGCAAAAAATGACTTTGCATTAGCCCCCAAGTGTCATGGTGCATGCTTGCAGTGACATGAGACTTGCATATTTGATGTAATCTCAACTTAAATAATGTAGCCCCCAAGTGCCGGGTTGTAAGCCTGCAGCGACTCGGGACTATTCCTTCCATTGCAAAATAAATCATATTCATCGATAAAATAATATCCATTGCGCTAAAGCAACTTTGAAAACCTCAATCATAATATTAATAACCATAATAAAAATCCAGTCATGTTGGCTATTCAAGATAATATAATCCGGTATGAAAAATTCATCCAATATCATAATGAAAATTCAACCAAGTTTGGCTATTTGAATAATATAAGCCAATCATTTATAAGCCCATGATTCCAATGGCGCAATCCAAATATATACTGGCGACGTATAGTTCAAAGCCAGGCCGGTTTAATAAACACCGGATAATTTCCCATCATATACTAGCGACTAATTGTCTTAAAGCCAGGCCGGTTTAATAAACACCGGATAATTTATAATCATGCTTTATTCAACCTGTTTCTGCATACAACAAGTTTAAAGTGTCCTGGCGGTTTACCACCGGACGGGTCATAATGCCCAACGTATAACCCGGGTTTATAACCAAGGCTGCACTTAAGAATAATTAAATATGAAATATATCATACCTGTGACATTGAATCACATCGTTGGTTTACCAACTTTTTTTAGTAGAGGTAATAACCCAAATTTTGAGTACTGATAACTCCTTCTATATTGTGCCGGTTTATGATAAACCGTACCAGGTTGTGATAAACACCGGATTAACCATATATAATGCTGGCGACTTATAGTCAAACCAGACCGGGCTGATAGTCTCCGGATTATGATTTGATCATGTACTGACAACTTGTAATTGAAAGCCAAGCCGGGTTAATGGACACCGGTTTACTCCATAATAAGATGGTAACATAAAATCAAAAAATCAAACCGGGCAAATAGTCTCCGGATTAAGATTTGACCGTGTTCCGCCAATTTGACAGTTTGAACTGGTTTAAAACGCTTGCCGGTTTAAAAAAACGCAACAAAAATAATAGTCATTTTAAGAAAAAGACTGAAGCAAAAGGCAATGATAAAACCATTTGCAAGAAATATGCTTTACTGAGCTGATCAGATGGTGTTACCATGGTCAGACAGGACCAAGCCCCCAATAGGTGTGGCGATGGTTCAAGTCAGCCAGGTCCCCAAATGAAACCGTGGCATTTATGCCGATCAAAAGGCATGGCAATGGTTCGGGTTCGACCAAGCCCCCAAGTGATTCTGTGGCCTTAGGCCGATCAAGAGGCGTGACTGGTTCAGACTTGACCATGTCCCCAAATGAAACCGTGGCATATATGCCGATCAAAAGGCATGGCATTGTTCGGGTTCGACCAAGCCCCCAAGTGATTCAGTGGCCTTAGGCCGATCAAGAGGCGTGACTAGTTCAGACATGACCATGTCCCCAAGTGATCTGGTGGCTTTCGCCTATCAAAAGGTGTTGCATTGGTTCAGACACGACCAAGCCCCCAAGTAACATAACATGGTGCTTTGAAAAGCTAACCCAAGAGGTAAACCGGAGGCCGCTTTAAGACAGAACCTCCGTGTAACCACGCATGATGTAAAAAAGAACAGAGACCCCACTTTATGAAGCAGAAGCCCCCATGTGATCAATAATATGTTAGGCCAACAAGGCAGGATACCCATGTTTGAACCGCGCATCATGGCAGCAGGTCCTCTTCAGTAATTTTTAACTTTTTTGCAAGAGATAAATTCTTCTTGAACCGGGATCTTGAACCGGATATTGAGAGCTTCAAAGCTTTGTGGGAGACATCTTTCCCTTGACCCGGATTTTAAACCGGAATCTTCATTTTCAGCCGGAAATTTTCTGACAGTCTTTAAACTCGAACTTGCGAGAAGTTAATTCCTTTTTGAACCGGAAATTCTTAAACCGGATTTGAGAGCTTCAGTGAGACTGGCTTCCCTTGAGCCGGATTTTAAACCGGAATCTTTTCTGTTGATCCGGAACTTCTTCATTGAGCCGGGATTTTATAATTGTCATATACTTTCTAAGCCGAAAATTTTCTGACGGCCTTCAAATAACAGTAGCCTCCGGGACCAGGTTATCTTTCCCTCCATTGTCCTGGGGTTTTTAAATTTGCTGAAACTGGCAAGACTTGTTGCGTCATATCATCGTAGCCCCCGAGTCTCAAGGTGACTCGAAGAGTTGGCTTGAGATTCTCCATATTTGACCGTCATATAAACCGGCATAACTTGTATATCATTGGTGTTGATAGCATGATGTGAATTCACAGATGGTTGAGGTGACTGCGGCGGGTTATAAATGATCCCGTATGAGCCGTGTCAGCAACTCGGCCAATGGTTCCTTCCAACTGGCTATTTGAAATTTAACTTAACTGTAGTGGCAGCGATTTGTGTGCATGTCCATTGATCCATCCAGTGCAGACGGCGGTTGATAATAATTTGCCTCCAATTTGTTGGAAGAAAACCGGGCTACCCAAGCAGTGACTTGCTCATAATCAAGAAGCAGCTCACGCAGACAGGTGCAGCCCTGGTGTGTCGATGTAAACCAGGCCGCAATAAACGGACGGTAGAGACGTTCACAATATCAGAGGTGGCTCGAACAGATGAACCGGCCACGATGTTGTAAACCGGTGTAGGCGAGAAAAAGCAGCCGCGGCGTTGTAAGCCGGGGCGAACGAGCAAGCTGTCCTTCGCGTTGTAAACCGGCGCGGACGCGAGAAACGGCCACGGCGTTGTAAACCGGTGCGGGAGTCCGTTAACTAACGACAATCACCGGCGCCGAATGATGTTGGCGCATCTCCATCTCCATGGTATAACAACCCCTTTGTCATCAGTAATTATCCTGCGTAAAATATTGCAAGACCAAGTAATTGTTCTCAAACAATTTAATATGTACTGATAAAATAGATGGAATAGATAGCACCTGGTATTTTTGTCAGATAAACGCGGACACTGATGCAGGATAATGCTTGGTGCGCGTCCTGATGATTTTTCCAATGTTTGTGATACTATGCCATTATATTCCCCTGTGTATCACATAAGGAAAAAGGTATTTGTGGTCATTGTTGATTGCTCGTCATGTAGTGTCCGGGCCTGCAGCTTTTGACAGCATGCTGCTGCCCCACATGGCCTTCTTTGCAAGTTTTGTCTTTAGCACGTGCGGCTGTGCAGATCGGAGACCGCCCAACCTCAGGTAGCAGATCCTTGGCCCCCGCTGATCGCGGGAGCGGTGATTATTATTTTTCAAGCTTCTGGTTTTGATGGATTGTACCTGCACGTTTGCGCGCCGAACGGGGCTAGCCATCGCAGTTCTCCGTGCCGCCACAACCACGTATTCGCAGGTACTTGTATGGCTGCAGGCGAAAAATTTCCTGGGACTTGATCCGGCAGTAGCAACTCGTGAACGTACAGCTGCGGGCTTGCGATCAGAGGGAGCGGACCCATGACCAGAAAAAGGTTACGTGGCACAGTAGCTAACCCGGAACGCGTGCGCGCGGCTATACGAGTTCAAATCTCATCTGCTCCAGATTTGACCGGTCGGTTACTCTTGTTTTGGTAATACCATATGTCGGTGTCAAAACCGGCGGATCTCGGGTAGGGGGTCCCGAACTGTGCGTCTAGGCGGATGGTAACAGGAGACAAGGGACACGATGTTTTACCCAGGTTCGGGCCCTCTTGATGGAGGTAAAACCCTACGTCCTGCTTGATTGATATTGATATTGTCGATGTTTACAAGAGTGGATCTACCACAAGATCAAGGAGGCTAAACCCTAGAAGCTAGCCTATGGTATGATTGTAAGGGTTGATGTTGTTGGTCGTCCTATGGACTAAAGCCATTCGGTTTATATAGACACCGGAGAGGGCTAGGGTTACATAGAGTCAGTTACAATGGTAGGAGATCTACATATCCGTATCGCCAAGCTTGCCTTCCACGCTAAGGAAAGTCCCATCCGGACACGGGACGAAGTCCTCAATCTTGTATCTTCATAGTCTTGGAGTCCGGTCGATGATGATAGTCCGACCGATGATAGTTCGGCCGATGATGGTAATCCGGCTATCCGGACACCCCCTAATCCAGGACTCCCTCAGTAGCCCCTGAACCAGGCTTCAATGACGATGAGTCCGGCGCGCATATTGTTCGGCATTGCAAGGCGAGTTCCTCCTCCGAATAATTCATAGAAGATTGTGAACACCAGGATAGTGTCCGGCTCTGCAAAATAAATTCCACATTCCACCATAGAGAGAATAATATATACACAAGTTCAATCTGCTGACGTTTTTTGCGGCATGACGTCACACCACTGCCAAGCCATTACTTGAATCGTTTTATATTTTACCACCTCAGCGCATTTAACGAAGCGGTTTCCTTGGCACGTCTTGTCGAAGCAGAGATCGTGTTTCCCCTTATCCCGGGATTCTCACCAATACGGACGTGGGTAACCCAACCGCGCCCGTCGCCACGCCCCCTCTATCGAAGGCGGATCCCGAACGGTCACGGAGACGGCTCTCGGTATTCTCCCTCTTTATAACGGGGCCACGGCTCGTTTCTTTTCTTCAATCCTCCACCGAATCCTCTCCCTGCTCCAAGTTCCAACACCTAGAGCCCCAGATTCGAGCGCTTCGGACCCTCAACGATGTCCGGTTCCGACCTCCAGGGCCGGTGGATGCCCTCCTCCGTTACGGAGGAGGACGTGCTAAAGCTGCGGGAAGCCAAGTACCTGACTTACGAGATTTCGCAAAGGTTGCCTGCCGAAGGGCAGGCCATCCCCACTCCCGAGTCCGGCGAGTATGTTGTTTTTGTATCCCACCTCCATCGGGGTTTAGGCTTCCCGATGGATCCTTTTGTGAGAGGGCTCATGTTTTACTATGGGTTGGAATTCCACGATTTGGCTCCGGAGTCCATCCTCCACATCTCCGCATTTATTGTCGTCTGCGAAGCCTTCCTCCGCGTCACCCCTCACTTCGGCCTGTGGCTGAAGACCTTCAATGTGGCGCCGAAGATGATCGGGGGGCGTCAAGTGGAGTGCGGCGGGGCGGCCGTCAGTAGGAGGGCCGATTCCCCATGGCCCGCGGGCTCCTTCCAAGAGGAGCTCGGCTTGTGGCAGCAAGAGTGGTTCTATATTACCGTTCCAAGGGGCCGCAAACAAAAGCCGCCGCCCTTATTCCGCCCGGGACCTCCACAACGGTTGATGTCATGGGTCAACCAAGGGCTCAACTGGGGGCCCTCAAAGGACGTGCCCCTAATGCAGGGCCGGATTCGAGATCTCCAGGCGAGGGAGATCGATCTGGTCGTGGTGATGCAGGTTATGCTGATCAGGCGTCACTTGCCCTGCAAATGTCGTCCTCTCCGACTATGGGAATTTAATCCGGAGGGACCATGGATTCTTCAACACTTCATGGGTATGACACCCCTGGAGATGTACAAATTATTCTTCGGATCGCAAGAGGCACATCCAGAATTGACCGAGGATGCTGGCCTAAGCTGCAATCGCCCAGACACTCAAGTAAGTAGTTCCATGTCTGGACATACCGTTTGGTTGCCTTTCGATGATTCGCCTTATGACCAATTTCCCTCTAAACAGGAGTGGATGGCGGAAGCAAAATTGATATGGTGTCCGGCCCCCCTCCCAGAGACCGCGCCGGATTCCGTGCTGGTCCGGATGTTGGAGGTCGCGCTTCCAGAGGAAGGCGAAGGGGAAAGTGGAAAAGCTACTGCGTCGCCTAAGGAGGATCTTGAAAGAGGGGGGATCGAGAATCCCTCCCTCCAAGGGGAGAAGAGGATTGCCTCCGAGGATCCGGGGGCCAAAGCCCCTAAGCGGGGGAAGAAATCTTCGCCAGAGGGTCCTATGTCCGGGGAGGCCCCGGCCGCACAGTCTCCCTTAAAGGATCAGCCCTCCAACGAGCCGTAAGTAGAAAGAAAGGATTTTTGTAATAAGGGACATCCCTTTTTGTGCTTCTGAGGATAACTAAAGTTTTTACCTTTTAGTTCGGATCTCCGTCCTTCGCAAATGAGCTCGTCTTCGGGGGACCTTCGTCCGGAGATGATAGAGAGCGAGATGCCTCCGTCCGGGGCGCCGTCGGATAGGGCGGACGAGCCTGAAGTGTCATCACGGAGGGAGCCCCCGGGTTTGGCGAAGCCGGATAGTTCGGTGCCAACTGGTGTGCGGCTGAAGCATCTACTTGAGAAGGCGTCTATCTCAGAAGATCACCACGCATTGATGAGTGTGGTGATTGAAAGGATTTCATCCGCCGAAGGCGGGTTGCATAATGCCATCAGGAGTTTGCTGGCGGGGTTTGAGGTACGTAAAAAATGACACACCTTTTGACAGTTTCGCATATAGAATGCTCCCTGTATAGATAGTAGCCCCTGAGACTCGGTAGGTTGTCGAAAGCGACAGCGTGCCGAGGATCAAAATCGCAGGTTTAAATTTTCGCCGTGCCTATGTAGGTGGCGGGTCGTCCGGGGGCCAGCCAGACTGATGAAGTTGCTGAACTAAAGCGGCAACTCACCGTTGCGGATGCGGACATCACGCTGGTCAACAGGCGACTTGATGAGTCGCAAGGTAAGTGTTTCTTTGCGGTCACTTGGTAAGGGAGCCAAAGCCAGCTCCTTACAACATGTGTGTGAAATGCAGATAGTGCCGCTGCTGTGGAGAGCCTTCAGGCCGAACTTGCTCAAGCCAAGGAGCAGGCCAGAAGGAGTAATGTGGCGACCTCGAGGGCGGCCGAAGAGTTGGCGGCCGAAAGGGCCGCACACTGCCGAAGCAGGGAAGATATGGACGAAATGGCCGTGAAGTTGAAAGATGCTACCGACCGCACTGAGGCTCTTGAGAAGGAGCGCCTGGCGGGGCAAGAAGACCTGGGGAAGGCCACCACCGAAGCCAAGGATGCCCGCTCTGCAATGCGGGCTATAAAGGAAGAGCTGCGCCAGGCCGGAGACATTGTGGCTGGCAAGCCTTTTCTGCTGTGCCGGAGGTTTACGGATCCAAAGTATGCTCAGCTGGGCCAACTGTGGGGTCCGGAGGACCCTTATATGGACTTAGCAGCGAGTGCGGCGGATGCCGTTGTGCATTTTCGAAGCCAGAAGGATCACGAGACGGAAGAGCTGTTTTGGTCTCAATTCCATAGTCCGGAGCGTTCACTTCCGCTGACCGACCGTTTGGCCAAGTGGGCTGAGCTGAATAGGTTGTCCGGGCTTGCCATGACGGATATCGTGACCCATGTCTGGCCGAATAGGCCCAAGCCGAAGAGTTACTTTGGCTTATTGCAGCAATTTCTTGGGGCGGTGCCGCATATGAAGGCGATGAAGCGGTCGGCATGCATAGAGGGTGCGCGGATGGCACTCGCCCGTGTGAAGACACATTGGGCAGAGATGGATGCCACCGCTGTTGCGACCCCGGGTTCGGACGATAGCCGGTTACCCGCCGAGCACTATTTTGGCGAAATGCTGCGTGGTGCTCGTGTAATAGAGTCGCAGTGTTCAAAAAATGTTACGTTCAAATGAACGTTTTATGTTGTAAAACAATATTTATGATGTAAGCGCCTTTTATGCTTGTGCGTTCAAGTAATGTAATATCTCCTATGCGGCCGTTCATGTATACGTGTGTATAACCTGAAAGATGGCAGTCGTCGGCTTCAGCCCCCACGCACAAGGTGCGGGGGTGTTCGCAAAAAATAGCGCGTTTTCACACTTAGTCCGACGTCTCGATCCTGTAAAGGATGTGGTAGCGTAGCAAACGAGGCAACTGGACTATAATGCTTTATCACTTTCACTTAGCCATGGAGTTCGAGGGTGGGGCTACGACATAGCCCCTGGGGGCACCGCGCTCTCCGTATTTGGGGCGTGTATGTGCCTAACCGGGAAACGGCCCTTCGTCAAAGCGGAGGAATTCTAAACATTCCCTTGGTCGATCGAGTGGTTGACCAGTCTCTCGCTGTATCATGACAGTCAGTTTTCGGCTTTCTCTACTGAGGTGCTCGCCCAGCCGAACTGTGGCACAATCACAGTAGTTCTCCTAGTGCCGCGTTAGCCGATGATACGGAACGTAAGGCAGCAAAACACAGGAGCCGGGCAAACCCAACATTTGACCAAAGACATGATTCGGAGCTGATGCATATAAGGCCTAACTCGAGACGCCGAACACTCCCGAAGGTGTTCGGTCTTTTACAATAGCGGGCAGCATGATGCCCTAAGCCCCTTGTGTCCAGGTATGGGCAGGTTCCTCTGGCGCGGCCGATGCCAAAACGCCAGCCTCCACTCTGGTTGTAATGAGAAACCAGGGGATTATAGCAACAAGAGACAGTAAGAAAGGTTTACGTAGGGTCTTAGTCTGAAAAGAATCCTTGAAACGGGTCCCTACTGCACGTCTGCGCCTGTGTCTCCGTTGTGCCGTATCCTGGACGGGTGTGCATGTTGTACATCTGTAAAAAGAGAGGAACTTAGTTTGAAAAGAAATCGTGCGGAAAGGTACATAAAAAATTGAAATATAAATGTAGAAAGCTGAGCCGATGGTAGCTCATTATAGCTTATATACACAAACCCTTGTAAAGGGGTGTGCGGCTAGGTAGCCCCTAGCTTATTTATTCCGGACCCGTCCAGCCGTGTCCAGGGTCTTAGCCGACCTTTTTAATAAAATGATGCCACGTGGACCGGGCATTTTAAGCGTAAGAGACACGTAGTGCGGTATTGCGTTAAAGCGGACGAAAGCTTCACGTCCCAGTAGTGCTTGATAGCTACTTTTGAATGGGGCGACATGAAAGGTTAGCTTTTCTCGTCGGAAGTTGTCAGGTGACCCGAACACAACTTCTAGTAATAATGAGCCTGTGCACCTGGCGTAAGGGCCTGGCGCCACTCCTTTGAAGGAAGTGCGGCTATGTCGAATTGTAGTAGGGTCTATCCCCATCTTGCGGATTGTGTCCGGATATAGCAGCTTTAAGTCACTGCCGCCGTCCATCAGAACTTGCGTAAATTGCAATCCGTCTATTATGGGATCCAATATCAGAGCAGTCCATCCTGCGTTCCAGATACTTCTGGAATAATCCAGATGGTCGAAAGTGATTGGTTTTGACATCCAATCTCGGTGTTCCGCTGGGGTGGACCGCGCGACACTTGTCTTAGCGAGTGCCGTGTTATATTTCCGTACTATCACATGAAGTGAGTTTACATTTTTGACTTCTTGTGGGAAAGTCTTCTGACTTCCGGTGCTCTGCTGGTGGGGTTCGTCATCATCCTCGCTTGGCGTATCGAGCCCCTTGTGTTCGGCGTTGAGTCTGCCGGACTGTTTAAAAACCCAACAATTTCGGTTGGTATGGTTTGCAGGCCTTCCGGAGGTACTGTGGATTTGACATATCCGATCCAAAATTTTGTTTAAGTTGGATAGCTCGTCGCTGTTGTCCTTAAGATGCAGTGTTTTATTGTTTGGCCGCGAGCTTTTGAATCCGGCATTGACCGTCGTGCTCTTTGGGCTTTTTTCTTTATTCCGGCGCTTATCTTTCCTGTACCGTGATTTTCCGTTTCCATCTCTGATCTCGGATGTACTCGGGTCGCTGGTGCTGCATCTTGCTAGCCAGCTGTCTTCTCCTGCGCAAAAGCGCGTCATGAGGCTTGTTAGCGCGGCCATTGTCCTTGGCTTCTCTTGGCCGAGGTGTCTGGCGAGCCATTCGTCTCGGACGTTGTGTTTAAAAGATGCTAAGGCTTCCGCGTCCGGACAATCGACTATTTGGTTCTTTTTGGTAAGGAACCTGTTCCAGAATTTGCGCGCTGACTCTCCGGGCTGTTGAGTTATGTGACTTAGATCGTCTGCATCCGGATGGCGGACATAAGTCCCTTGAAAATTTTCTCTAAACGCGTCCTCAAGCTCTTCCCAACTTCCAACAGTGTTTTCTGGGAGGCTTTTGAGTCAATGCCGAGCTGGCCCTTTGAGCTTGAGGGGTAGATATTTTATGGCGTGGAGATCATCTCCTCTAGCCATGTGTATGTGTAGTATGTAATCTTCTATCCAGACGCCGGGGTCTGTTGTTCCGTCGTATGCCTCTATGTTTATGGGTTTGAACCCTGCTGGAAATTCGTGATCCACCACCTCATCAGTGAAACATAGTGGGTGTGGGGCGCCCCTGTATTTGGGTGTGCCGCTGTCTTCGAACACTTGTAGTGTTGTTTTACTTCCTGGGGCCCTCGTTTTTGGCCCATAGATGGACCTAGTTGGGCCGTCTATTTTCCCAGGATTATAAGTCGGCTTGTGTGCGGCGCCGTTTGCCGCTTTTGGCCTGTCATCTGGCCGTCTATCCGGCCAGGCGGCCTCTTTATTTTTTGATTTTGAGGGCTCTATGGCTTCCTCGTCAAATTCCGGCAGCAGTTTGCGCTTCGGGTAGCTCTTTTTTTGATGGCCATTGCCATACTTGCCTGCGGTCTTGAGTACTTTGCTCCACTTCATTCTGAGTATGTCTTCCGCTGTTTTGAGCTTCCGTTTTTCCTTCTTTAAACTTCTTGCAGAGGCGACGAGTCTTTTGTGAAGATTCTTATGCTCCGGTGGTGTGTCCGGACTGTTGATTGCTCCGGGAAGGGGTTGATTATCCGGCTCGTCCTGTTCGGACGGTTGCTTGGTTGCGTGTTTGTCGTCCACTGGATTGCCCTGCTCTATTGCTGGGTCGTTAGGAATGCTGCTTTGATCGAGGCGGGACTTAGGGCGGCGTCTACGTCGCCGTTTTGGTTGTTTGTCGGTGGGATTATCCTCTGCCGCGTCCCGTTGTTCCTCGTTATCGCTTCCTTTTGGGGTGACCACCGTATATATGTCATGTGACGAGGTGGCCTTTCAGTGCCCTGTAGGCGCTGGTTCTTGATTGTCTCCGTCATCGTCGTCCATACCGTCGATGTCTTCGGAGTCGTAGTTTAGCACGTCGGTTAAATCGTCGGCAGTGGCTACGAAGTGGGTGGTGGGTGGGCTCTGAATTTCTTCGTCGTCCGCGTCCCAACCATCCTGGTCGTAGTCCGGCTAGGGCTCTCCGGACAGCGAGAGATGCTTCAGCGAATTTAAGATGTCGCCGAAGGGTGAGTGCTGAAAGATGTCCGCAGCGGTGAATTCCATGATCGGCGCCCAATCGGATTCGACTAGCAGCGGCGCAGGAGGTTCGGAGTCCGGCAGGGAGTCCGGCACCTCGGAGTCATGAGCTTTATGCGGGACAAGGTTAGTGTTCGGCTCCATTGCCGTGGAAGTTGCAGCTCCCGAGGCGGTGTCCAGCCACCCGTCCTCGATCTGCGCGATCGGCTCCGGACTACTGGCCGGAGCGGATTCGTGTGTGGCCTCCAAGGTACTGTCCGGCGGCAAAGTTAGGTCGTGCCCATCGCGACAGTGCGGCACGCTCGGCTGTGGCTCGGATCCATCGAAGATCAAGTCCCCGCGGATATCGGCCGTGAAGTTTGGGCTTCCAAACCTGACCTGACGGCCAGGGGCGCAGCTTTCGATCTGCTCCAGATGGCCAAGTGAGTTGGCCCGCAGTGCGAAGCCGCCGAATACGAAGATATGTGCGGTGAGAAAAGTCTCACCCAGGACTGCGTCGTTGTTGATTGAAGAGGCCATCAAGCCTATCAGTGACGGCACAGAGGAACTCTCAGTGAAAGCACCAATGTCGGTGTCAAAACCGGCGGATCTCGGGTAGGGGGTCCCGAACTATGCGTCTAGGCGGATGGTAATAGGAGACAAGGGACACGATGTTTTACCCAGGTTCGGGCCCTCTTGATGGAGGTAAAACCCTACGTCCTGCTTGATTGATATTGATATTGTGGATGTTTACAAGAGTGGATCTACCACGAGATCAAGGAGGCTAAACCCTAGAAGCTAGCCTATGGTATGATTGTAAGGGTTGATGTTGTTGGTCGTCCTACGGACTAAAGCCATCCGGTTTATATAGACACCGGAGAGGGCTAGGGTTACATAGAGTCGGTTACAATGGTAGGAGATCTACATATCCGTATCTCCAAGCTTGCCTTCCACGCCAAGGAAAGTCCCATCCGGACACGGGACGAAGTCCTCAATCTTGTATCTTCATAGTCTTGGAGTCCGGTCGATGATGATAGTCCGGCCGATGATAGTTCGGCCGATGATGGTAATCCGGCTATCCGGACACCCCCTAATCCAGGACTCCCTCACCATAATTATAAGGTCTGATGCAAACTAGTACGATGTCTACTGGTACTATCTCCTCGGGACTTGATATGAGTTGTAGCATCGACAACGGCTGTCCCCTTGTATAATAGCTCCTATCCGGTCTCGATTATAGAAAAACAATGTGCCCTCGGATTCCATGGGTCACCCAGCGATGCGTGGGGTGATGCACGAAAACCCTAAAAATCTTTCCGGCCTTGATGAATCTTGCATCTGTCATCTCCAAAGTTAACCATAATTCTGATTTCCAAACAACAAATTTGCCGGCTTTTCCCATGGTTGTATGGCTGTTCCGTGCCGGCTCTTCTTCATCTGATCACATCGCGAGCTTTCGATCCCTAGGAGAGATCCCTCCAAGAACTCAACACCACCGTGCGCAGCCCCACGGTGGGCGCCAACTGTCGTGGATTTGTCACGTCAGATGTCCTTAGTATCAGGACTTAGTCGCGAGGCCAACGCATCTATGTGGTAGCTTAAGAGGGGTTGAGCGGAATCGAGAGACGCAACACAAGACAGGGATTTAGATAGCTTCGGGCCCCGGGAAACATCATCCGGTAAAAACCCTACATGCTGTTTGAGGCTAGATCTCATTATCATCACGAGGGAGTCGCCGTAAACCGGCTCTCCTCTTTGTGTCTAGCCCTAAGATTGTTTCTTGTTGCTTGTAGCTTGTCCCTCTTTGGGGAGCCCTGCCCCTCCTTATATATGTTGAAGGGGCGGTTTACATGTGGAGTCCTATTAGGATTAGGACTAGTCTATCTCTAATACAAACCGGATACAAGTCCTGGTCTTAACTCTTTGTAAGGTAAATATTCCTTTCCTCTTAAACCGGCTCACCATAGTTGAACCGGCCTTCATGAACCACCCGTTGGGCCACCGAGTCTTGTTGCTCCTCTGGCCCGCCTGCCGGATTACCAATGAGCTGTAAACCGTCTGGTCTATGCAGGTCGCCGGTGAATCGCCAAGTCCGGCCGGTTTATCCTTCCGGCCGGTTTACGCCGCAGGGCATATCCCCAACAACGTCCGTCGCTACATGGTTGCATTGGAGGGCAGGTTCGGCAATACCTGGCAGATTCTTTAGGGATCTCACTAGATCTATGATCCTGTGATGGTTCCTTATCTTTGGGTGTCCACCGCCCGCGACGATACCCGTCGGGCGCTACGGTTCTAGTTGTATTAGTGATGCTATATTAGTGATAATATTCAACGATGTACGGACACCAAGAGATGATGTGCTTTTGCTTATAATTATTGAATGCATGCTAATTTGAATACTACTTTATTTTATGATTTGGTTTTGCTTATTTTATGATTTGGTTTTGCTTATTGAATGCCCATATTGGATAAGTTCTCCTTCATTCCCGTGTGCTAGACAATTTGGTGTAATAATGCACTCGGGAATGAAAGGAGGAGCTACGTACATCACCGATAGTCAACCCGTGATTAATAATAATGATCTAGTTTAATATTTGAATTATGAACATAGGCCGGAAATGTCGTACTCGGATGACGAAAACCGCTCAGGGGAGTGCTACTGGTGCCACGATGACCGAGGTATGTGCGACAGGTTCATTGAGCTGGACGAAGATCGGCGCTTCAGCATTAAGCTCGAGGAGACCTTCGATGTTCATACGATACGCAACGACGACAATAGTTTTTTTTCATAATTAAGCACGACTTCAACTATTTTAACGTGTATTTTTCATCTTTTCCAATTCGACTAACTTATCCCATGCTATGCAAGACGCTATGTCTTGGAGACGATGGGTTTTGAAGACTATGAAAGTATGGAAACCAAAAAAAATTTCCTAAGTACCCATCATGGTGTGGATTTTCAAGTAAAGTTGTACAATGCAGAGAGTGTAACCCATTTTGGCTGCAAAAATTGGGAAGCACTTTGCAATATGTATGGTTTTGATGAGGGTATGCTTGTCACCATGGATCTTGGTGATCCTACAATCGAGCAAGAGAGACCTTCGATTTGGGTCCTTGTGGATACACCTCCAATTCTTCCCCCATGTGAGCTTAACATAGTTATTAAGTAATTTATATTGTTTATTTCAAAATAGTTGACAACTTATTTCCATTGACAGCTTATTTTCATTCTTCGAAGAATGTGCGGAAGATGGTAGACATAACCTACTACACCGAAGGCTCCGAATTAACTTATCAGGAGAAAAATCATCTGGTCGCATTTTGTACTGATCTTGAAAATTACAATATCTACAATCAAACTCCTAAACATTATGGTCAATACGTGCCACTAGTGCACGTGTTGAACTACGGTAACTACCATGGAGATACCCTGGTAAGATTTTTTACTATTACGACATCCGTGCATCTTTTTGCACACTTCTAAAACTAGTACATCATTGATAACTACGAAGTTATTACTATGTTTATGAACAGATAATCCCGAATGATTGTGTGCCTCATCTGATATATACGCACGGTACCCTTCATGTTTTGAACATACAACCAGTTCTTCCTACGAATATCAACTGTCCATACCGGGTTTCTAAAAGAAGTGGAGACATGACAATCAAAGAATGGAAAAAATGTATGGACAGTAGTAAGGAGCTTCTTGGAAGCAAAAAGCAGCGAAGGGCAAGAATTGGAGACACGATGATCGCCATTCTTCATAATGGAGAGTCAGGTTCTATATTGTTTTATGCTATTTTACCTTAAGGGTGTTTAGGTCCTACCTGATACTGATGATCATGTGCTAAGAACAATTATGTAGGGTTGGGTTCGATGACTATGAGGATGATGATCGTATGACTTATTATTAATAATGAGTAGAAGTTGTATGAAGATGCATGATTAGTAGGACTTGTTATTATATATGATGATGTATGATGCGAGCATGCATGAGTTATTATATCAGCGGGTGAAATGAACATATATAGCAGCAGCGTTGGTAAACCAAGGACGAAGATATAAGAGAGGACACTTCTCTCTATTAGCTAGCTAATAACAACCTAAAAATAACCCCCAAACCCCTAAAGAAGCCACTTTTTTTTAAAAAGAAATACATGGACTTTTGGTCCCAGTTGGTGCCACCAACCGGGACCAAAGGCCCCCCTGCCTGGGCTCGGCGCACCGGCCACGTGGAGGCACATCTGTCCCGGTTCGTGTTTGAACCAGGACTAAAGGGGGGAGGTATTAGTAACAACCCATTAGTCCCAGTTCATGAACCAGGACTAAAGGCCCTTACGAACCGGGACAGATGCCCCCTTTTCTACTAGTGTTGATATCCATTCTAAGGATACAACAAATAGATAAACAAGGGAAAATAGTGAACATGGAAATTAATCCTCATGTGTGTTGTACGTGGAAAAAAGGGGGCATGTAATCGGTTTTCCGTTATAATTCTAACAGAAGAGAAGACAGACCGCAAGACCTAGATACCCTATAAAGGCCAATCCACCACTTAGCAGGACCTATTGGTCCACAGTCCACTATAACAACCAAAACATTGGAGAAACAAACAGGTTCAGTATTAGAAAACATATGAGTATGGTTCGGATGTCCTAAATCACTGTGATGATGTCACGAATAACATAAATAAATTGCAAGTTAAACTTCATACTTCCTCTGTGGATTCTCCATCAAAACTGCAATAAAGAAGAACGGCGTCCTCAATTTATTTATCACAAAATTTACCAATTGTAATTTAATTCACAATTTCATAAAAGTGTATTCTTGTATAATAATGGTTAGCACTGTGTAGACAAGATGAACACTACCATGCACTTGAGATCATGTTAACAATTAATGAATGACGCAGCAAACAGAAATTACTCAACGACATGAAAACTAGATAAGCGTTTTGGTGATCTTGGAGTGTATCATCAACAAAGCAAGGGGGGAAAAAGCCGTAGTGTATGAAATTGAAATCTACATTAGACGTTTAGGTTAAAATGTAAATTTGCATGGGCAGGTCCCAGAGCATGTTCTAAAGTTTGCGCTTTACTCTGTAAAAAACTGATTTCTGATAAAGCACTCCCTTGCAATAATTGATTTGAAATTAATTTATACAATTGATATTCATGGAGGTTGGCCAGGTTGAATATCGTAACCTAACATAAATACCTACAACCGTGGAATCACTGGATAGATATCTTCACAGGAATGCATTTTTTGTTGAAGCCTGCTCAGGCCATGGTGGGGTGCAATAATAGATATGAAATCAATTCATACAATATTCATGGAGGTAATTCTGTGATTTTTGATGATTGATGGCGTGATGGGATCTTTCCTAGCATACCAGTTGAGAGCACGGCATGCTTGGAGGGAGGGGGCAGAAAGGGTGAGCGTTGCAAGCGGGGGAGAGAGAGAGGGAGGATCGGCAGCGCTACAAGCACGAGATCTGACCCGGGGGAATAAATGAGACAAGGGGGGAAGATAGCAGGCAGCAGGAGCCACACCACAAGGATCAATCTGCTTAGACTGTAGCCGGCCATTTCCATTTTCGTCAGTCAACGGGGTGTCGCTCGTGTTTCTCGGCTGCATGCAGGCCCACTAGTCCACGCGGTGCATTGCACGGCAGCATGGAGGATCTCTTTTCTTGGATGCGCCTAGCCTGTTATATTAGCGTCCGAAGTGAGGGACAAAGTTAAACCGCTGCCATGGCAGCCAAATATGACCATTTGAAAATTGTTCCTTGCATATTCGAGAAAATATTCACCAAATGTTCATTACATGTAAAAATTGTATATAGATTTATAAAAGCATCATGACATTTGAAAATACATTCTTACCATTTAATAATATTTTTTAACAATTTAAAAATTATTCATGAAATTTGTAAAGTGTTTATGACATGCAAAAAAACATTTCGCACAGTTTTGGAACAAATGTTCATGATGGATTGGATAGCATGATATTATGCAGGGGCAGATCCAATGGGGGTTCCATCGGTGCCATGGCACCCCGTGAAAATGCAAAGTATATTTACTATATAGTGGTTGGGCTAATTTGCGTGTACTATCAGTGTTTAAATACGTGGGTATTGAGCCGGGCACCCCATGTCGTCTTGTTCTAGATCCGCCACTAATACTTTGTAGGGCATGAACTAGCAAAACTTGCAATTAGTGTAGTGCATGAACTATTAATTTTCATCATGTGTTATTTGAGCACACACCTCGTGATACAAATAGTGTAGGGCATGAACTAGCAAAACTTGCTACTCTTGGTACTATTACCCCTAGCTAGTTGGGTTTGGATGGACGAGGCACCTATTTCTTTGATGCCTATGCTTGTAAAGGATTTAACCCTTCCCATTGATCAATCAAGAGGGGTTTGAAGTGTAAAAAATGGGTCACAAGAATAAATTTCGCATACAACCATATTACCCCAGATCTGGTGCAAGCATGGGATCTTCCTTACCAGTGGAGCACGGCTTCAGGGGAGGGAGGGGCCAGGGCAGGAGTATAGGAGAGGTGGCACTACAAGCGGGACAAGGAGGGGGAGGGGGGGGGGCGCTGCAAGCATGTGAATTAATGGCAGATTACGAGATCTGATCCAGATAGCACTGGACGGGGCAGGAACTGGAGGAGGGAAGAGAACATTCATTGCAGCAGTAGCAGGAGGGTATTTCCTTGTGACCTCAGATGGATCTATCGGATTAGAGTAGCCGGTCGTTACCATTTCTGTCAGAGGTCATGTGTCGCACG
This sequence comes from Triticum timopheevii, assembly GCA_963921465.1. Taxonomy (NCBI): domain Eukaryota; kingdom Viridiplantae; phylum Streptophyta; class Magnoliopsida; order Poales; family Poaceae; genus Triticum; species Triticum timopheevii. Next base: position 10,912,498 of record OY997271.1, read on the forward strand.
TGTTCCTTCGTCGGCTGCATGCGGGTTTGACCTCCCTCCTCTGGGATCAGTAGGCAGGCAGGCCCACTGCTGGTCCTCTCCTCTCCTGCCAGGTACTGCGTGATGTTGTCCATCCACCCGTCTGTCCTCGTAGCCGTTCTCCAACTGGAAATGCTAGCCTCAGTGCCATCATAGCTTGTGAAATTAATCAACGACAATGGCATATGCATTGGCCGTGGTGTCCCCAAGCATGACTCCTGTAGCCACACGGGCGTGCCGGTATAGAATTCGACAAGACACGTCCAGCGCGTTTGAAAAGAGAAAACAAAGTCTAAACCACTTAGACAGAGCAAGGAAAAACCTACTCAAAGAAAGAAACATTCTCCAATTTTACTTATTACAGCTTGATGGGCACAACCAAAGCAACTAGAAGCATCAATTAAGAACTAGTAAACAACTGCATCGGAGCCAGACCCAGCGCTGAAGCCCATCTTCATTTTAGTCACCATGAACTCATGTAATGAGAACCAATCGATGAATACTGATGTCCTTAATTATAAATTGTAGATTCTACTACCTTTTATCTTTTCTAATTCTTGCAAGGAAGTTCATGTTGATATACATCTAATATATAATTCACGCAAAGAATTGCTGTCAAAATAGCTCATTCGTACAACAGATCTATGGATATATGCCTCGTTGTATGTGAAGTTTCTGCATCTTTATTTTTCTGAGAAAGGAAGAAGGCAGAGCATTCCTCTGAGACTTTGTTCACAAGAGCTTAAGTTTTCTTTTCATGTTCCACTGGGAAGCTCCTTTTCTGCTTTCTGTTCTGTTATCTCACGATAGGGAACCCGGTCAAAACATGCCCATGTCCTGGGTGACATTGTCAAGTACATGACTCTTCCTTCTATTAGATAATTGCAAAGACGGTGCAGCAGCAGGCCATAGACGAGCAGACCAAAGAGCAGCAGAAGAGAAGGCAAGAAGAAAAGTTGTACATGGAGCAACATAAGCAAATAGATATCTCGGGCCCTAACCAATTCGGTGCTTGTGCCTGGTCTCTGCATCTTCAATGTTTGAGTATGTGACTCAGTGTTCACAGTTTCGGTAATGTTTGCCGTGTTCTGCAATCGGGCGCCCTGCTAATTCAACCATCTTGAGAGCACTTGGAGAACCAACTGATTTTACAAGTGAACACTTCAAAAAAACATGTGAACATTTTTAATATACACATAAAAAATCAAGTAATATGACCACTTTTAGTAATGAACGAGAGTTAAGCATTTTTTGCTAAAAATCTCCAATGTGTATCTGCACATTTGTTCACGCAGATTAAACAATTGTTTCCACGACCAATGAAATTTTAATAATATATATAAAATGTGAATCAATTTTTTTAAAATTTACTGACATTTAAAAAATGTTCTTACCATTGAACAATAAGTGGTCACAATTTTAAAAAGTGTTCCTTATATTTTTGAAAAAGAAGTGTTCATCAAATTTTGAGAACATATAAAAACCACAGATTTATAAAAGCATCATGATATATTAAAATATGTTATCCATTTAACAATAAGTTTTCACAAAGTAAAAGTTAGTTATGACAATTTTAAACAGTGTTCATGAAATGTAAAGAACATTTCGCACAGTTTTGAAAAAATGTTCAGGTAGGATTTCATAGCGCGATGCAGAGGGAGGAACTGAAGAGGGCTGTTCTATCAAGTCTGGTACCTTCTAATAGATCTCTGATGGATCAGGTTGAGTGATGAGCCCTTACCAATGGTTGCTAACCCATTTTAGCACATGGTTCTTCCTTACGTCTTTCTGAAACCGGACCTTGAGCCACTCAGGGAGCTTATTTTGAGCTTAAATGGAGACATCGAAATCATAAATTAAATTAAACTAAATGGAGACCTTGGCTGCTAACCCATTTTAGCAGGGTTTGTCACCATTATTTGAAGCCCACTTGATTATTCTGAAAAGATTTCCAAACATGATGATTATCAAAATCATTAAGTTAAGGATCAATAACAATACAAGTTGATGGGTGATCATCTTCATTTCCAACAACTTTGTTACTACCAGAACCGTTCGCTTCACGGATGCTCTTTACTTCGACTATTTTACTTCGCATCTTCCTTACTTCTCATCTTCCCAGACTGACATTATGCGTACGCTTGCAAGCACGGAATCTTCCTTACTAGTGGAGCATGGCTTCGAAGGAGGGGGCAGGGTAGGAGAATTGGAGAGGTGGCATTGCAAGTGGGAGAAGGAGGGGAGAGCGCGCTGCAAGAACGTGAATTAATGGAGGATTATGAGATCCGATCGAAATAACACGGGGGTGGTGGGGGGGGGGAGGAACTGAAGGGGGGAAGAGAGCAGGCGTTCCCGCAGTAGCAGGGTATTAACTTGTGAACTCTGATGGACCTATCGGGTTAGAGTAGCCGGTTGTTTCCATTTCTGTTAGCAGATCAGGTGTCGCGTGTGTTCCTTCCTCGGCTGCATGCTGGTTTGACCTCCCTCCTCCGTGATCTACAGGCTGGCAAGCCCACTGCTGGTCCTCTCCTCTCCTGCGAGGTACTACATGCTGGTCTACGTCTGTGGAAATCTCTTTATGTCCTTCGCTTACTGTTTGAGAGTTGTGATTTTGGTTGAAGCTTGCTTAGACCATGGGGGTGCACTGATAGATTTGAAATCAGCCCGCAAAAAGAAAAATAAATAATAGATTCGAAATTAGTTCAGACAATATGGAGGTAATGGACACAATGAAGAATGGAGGTAGATGGATCCATCGGTTTGCTTCCCGTACCGGTCGAGCGTGGCTTGATAGAGCGGTTGGGCAAAAAGGGCCAGGGAGGTAGTGGTGCAAGCGGGGGAAGGATGCGGCGGGTTGGCGGCAAAAGTACAACCATCCCTTGCACGGAGAATGCAGACTTTCAAACACTACTCTAGCAAAATATGGGGGGCGTGCCAAAATATGAGGGATATAAGAGCAATTCAGGTTATGATAAACATCCTAAGCATGAATGGAATTACACAACCATAGAACTCAAAACTTCATATAAAACGCAATGGACGGCTCACATTGGAAATATGATGGATATAAGACTAATTGAATATAGATAAATTTAGTATACAAGCATTCCTAGCATGGCATGACGTATAAGTACAAAGAGTACTACCCTAGCCTGAAGTGCATGAATTCACTGATAAAACAGGTTTGTTTTTTTGCTCCGGGGAACCTAATTATTTCATAAGCGAGGGATGAAAAGTTGGGCATAATAGAAGTATAGCACAAATGCACTACTAATGTGCTGTTTGATATCCATTCTAAGGATACAATAAATAGATAAACAAGGGAAAATAGTGAACATGGAAATTAATCCTCATGTGTGTTTTACGTGGAAAAAAGGGGAGATGGTATCGGTTTCCGATTAGAATTCTAACAAAAGAGAAGATAGACCGCAAAACGTAGATACCCTATACAGGCCAATCCACCACTTAGCAGGACCTATCAGTTCACAGTTCACTCTTACAACCAAAACATTGGAGAAATAAAAAGGTTCAGTATTAAAAAAAATTATGTGAGTATGGTTCGGATATCCTAAATCAGTGTGATGGTGTCATGAATAACATAAATAAATGGCAAGTTAAACTTCATATTTACTCTGTGGGTTCTCCATCAAAACTGAAATAAAGTAGAATGGTATCCTCAATTTATTTATTACAGAATTTACCTACTGTAACTTAATTCACAATTTCATAAAAGTGTATTCTTGTAAAATAATGGTCAGCACTGCATAGTTAAGATCAACACTACTGTGCACTTGAGATCATGTTAATAATTAATGAATGACGTGGCAAACAAAAATCAATCAATGATATCAAAGTTAGACAAACGTTTTGGTGATTTTTGGAGTGTGTCGTCAACAAAACTGGGGGAGAGAAAAAATCCATAGTGTATGAAATTGAAAATTCCATTAGACGTTTTGGTTCAAATGTAAATTTGCATGGGAAGGTCCCATAGGATGATCTAAAGTTGGCGCTTTAGGCTGTAGAAAACTGATTTCTGATAAAGCACTCCCTTAACAAATAGATATAACATGTACATATGCAATATGTTGATATAGAGCACACTCAAATATGCAGGTCGCCTAGAAATAGAACCGGATAGGAAATTAAGTATAATTATACAAATATTCAATTTTTAAATGAAAACCTTATAGAGTCCATTGATAGTAAAACTTTGGTATGATTTTTATATGGGAAACGGTGCTTTGATTTATATAATACAACTCTATTGTACAAATAAAATCAAAATAATAAGTGTACAATGTTAGCAATTTGGTTTTGTTTAAAGCCGACATAGAACCCTTAAATCAATAAATTCAAAATAAAATTATGAAACTTCAAATTAGTTAGGTGGCAAGATAATTCTACACTCTTTAAAAACATCACAAATCAAAACAAAATGGAACCTAGAAAATTAATATTAATAAAAACTCCGAATAGAGTCCATAAAGACGTTAATGTGAAAAATATATTTATAGGCCAATTAGCAATCTGACTGAATCCCAAACCAAATTCCAAAGTGGCACAAAAAATAGAATTTCACATAAATAAGCAAACAAATACAATTGAATAAAATACATGTAGTCTTGGGGTCTTTACCAACATAAGGTATCAAAAGAGATGGGTCTTTACTATAGGAAGAAGTGTAGGAACAATCAAGCCAATTGAGGGTAAGACTGGATGAGGACATATTTTTTTAGCTAAAATCATCAATCAGTTGCAGTATAGGAACATTTTTTTTACAAATAGAATTCTGCAAACATAATTAACTAATAACTGCAGAGAAATCAAACACTGCCTAACATGCTATGCACAGGGCACCAAATCACCGTTACAAGAGCTTATTATAAAGGGCCATTTGCATTTCTGCCCCTAACTCGAACCACCTACTCAGATTTGCCCCTAATTTCAAAGCATCCTCAAATTTGCCCCTCTGCCGTTAAGTCACTCCTCAGAAATGCCCTTCCGTCCAGTCAAAGGCCTTTGACCGTCAAAGGCCCATGTGTACTGTAGCAGACGGAAAGTGCTACAGTGTTGGACGGAAAGTGCTACAGTACTGTACGGAAGGGCATTTCTGAGTAGTGACTTAACGACGGAGGGGTAAATTTGAGCATGCTTCAAAATTAGGGGCAAATCTGAGTAGTGGGTTCGAGTTAGGGGCACAGATGTAAATGTCCCTATTATAAATAACCATGCCAAGTTAGCAAGACTGGGATTATATTATAACCACGTGAAACTAAAAATAACGACCCACATACTATACGACACAGAACACGCCAAAACATGTGGGGGCACGTAGAAGACTATTTTAAAATAATGGACCCTAACATAAATAGATACAACCGTAAAATCACTGGATCTATATTTACATAGGACACTATCCTAATGTCTTATGCTCTCATATTCTGGACATAAACCATCGATATTCAAATTTAATTATGTACTCATTCTACAACAATTCAAAGAAAGCATCATATGAAGGTGTTCTTTCTTTTGTGGTTAATATCTATATATTGGCAAAGCAATATAAAAGCAGAGATTAAGAAGGATGCTTGAACTAACACTATATAACTTTGACAATTAATACATATATAAACATAAAATTGATCATGTAAACATATAACATTTTATATGTTCTGTTTTTTCAATAATATTACTTGGAATGGAAAAATATGTGTACTTCAAAATCCTAAAACGAAAATACATATATAGGGACCCTAGAACGAGCAAGTCCTCCCGCTGGTTATGTCTTAATCAAGGGAAGAAAAATCAAGTTCAACTATATATACTTGCAATCACTGGAGCTCCTAATATTTTTCTCCAAGAATTATCCACAAACTAATCATTTCTCCAAGAATTTGAGATAATTAAGAAAGTATATACTATTGAACAAAATACAAGAAGTGTGGGGTCCTCAAAGTGGTGTGTCTGTACTAGAGGAAGAAGGATAAGAGACAGAGAGGTGGGTTCCTCTGCTTCGATGTTGTAGAATAGATCGATAGAAGATGCTGCAACCGAGCCATTGGAAGGTCAGATTGGATGAGGAAATAAGATGTTACCTAAAATCATCAACTAGTTGGAGATACAGAAACTATTCTTTACAATAGTTAAATAATAACTACACAGAGTCCAAACACTTCCCTAGCACACAATGCACACGACGCTAAATTGCAGTTACATGAGCTTATTAGAAATAAAACAAAATTTATTGCACGAACCTCAAAGTAACAATGGCCGGTGGATACATGCATGGGATATCCCGAGCATGGTAGAACATCATTTCTCATATATATCTAACTAATTTAGTAGAAAGGCTTAGGAATCCATTCGTATAACGGAAACGAAAGGACAAGAAATTGGCACCAGAATTCTGAAGAATCAAGCATGCACATGCGTTGGCATCTGGATGGAATGGGCAAAGACAAGGATGCTGCAGTATTATTTACAATCTCTAGAAATTTCTCTCTGACTCTCCATAAAAACTCACCAAAAAAGCTCATCAAGCACTAACCTTAAATAAGAAACAATTAGCATATAAAGCATTCACGGGAAAGCTCCCACATGGAACTAACATTGGCTTTTCACGCATAAAAAGCATAGTTATGAATTTCGAAAGAATTCAAGTCAAAGCTATCCAGTTACAACATAAGCAGCTGCCTGTTGAATGGCCAGCCCGATACTAATAATCCAGTTACAACAAATTCATTTTCAATAGAAATAGAAGATAGAAAAACATACATGGTACAAAATGCTAGAAAAAATTCAGTACAAATGGAAGGTCAAGGATGTCATATTGTGGTCATGATCAATCAATGTCTTAATCGGCATTCAGACTAATTAACTGTGCCTTTGTCCACTTTTTCACCTCTGTTGTAGAGGAAATGGTGAACCCGACCATCAAGTTTTCACGTTGTTGTCTACCTCAAGAGCTTTGAGTGTTATTTATATGTTTTTCACCAACTGATTTTTATATTACACGATGAATTTAAAAAAATGATGCCCATATTTTATATACACAAGGCACATTTTTTAATACAAGGTTACCACTTTTAGAAATGTAGCAAAAACTATTTATATTTTTTTACTAAAATGTAACAAAAACAATTAGCATTACTGTACATTTGTTCATGCACATTAAACCAGTCTTTCCACAGCCAACAAAAATGTTTGTGATATATTTAAGAATCATTAAGAAAAAACTTTCATGACATTTAAAGAAAATATTCTTTCCATTCAACAATAAATGGTCAAAATTTTACAAAGTGATCCGTTCATTTTTTTGAAAAACATGTTCATCAAATTTTTATAACATATAAAAATGCTCGTAGATTTATAAAATCTTCATGTAATTTTAAAAGACGTTCTTACAATTTAACAATAAATTTTCACCAATGAAAAATTACTCGAGTAAATTTTTGAAAAGTATTTGTGAAATGTAAACAACATTTCACACAGTTTGAATAAAAATTTTCATGAAGGATTCGATAGCACAATGTGGTGGGAGGAACTGAAGCAGAGCATTTCAGCAAGCGAGGTTCTTTCTGATAGATATCCGATGGATCGACTTGAATAGCCGACCGTTACCAATGGTTGCTAACCCATGTTAGCACATGTTCCTCCCTCACATATATCTTAAACCATATGGAACGCAATTATAAAACCAAAATTCATTGCTCTACCTTGAGCTATTGAGAAATCTTATTATGATTTTAAGTGGAGACATGGACATACATTTATCAATAACCACATAATAATCATACTTACCATATTTGTCACAATTTGAAGCCTAAACTTGGTTATTCCGCAAATATATCTTGAAATGATCCTTATAAAAATCATTAAATGAAGGATGAACAACAATATAACTTTATGGGTGGTCCTCTTCATTTTGAAATATTTGTAAGTACCAGAGCCATTCTCTTCATGAACGCTCTTTTCTTTGACTGTTTTACTTAACATCTTCTTCGGCTTCTCAGTCAAACTGCTCTTTGCCTTTCCAATCAAGTTTTTCAGCACTTGAGCCTTAGAAATGGTCTTGGTTAGGATGATGCACGTAGGAGGTTACATGGTAGATGTTCCCGATTAGACATTTTGCTTATTTTTCCTTGCCCTGGAAGATGCAGGTTTGGCACTAGGAGTTGCATTTGCCTTGCTTGATCCAGCTGTCATCTCCTTATTTAGAACTAATTTCCTACTAGTCATACAACAACCTATTGATAATATCCTAGAAGACGGTCCATGCTTTTTTGACCGTCTAGAAATCACTTGGAGCACTTACTTTACACGAACACTTTTAGAAAACATGATGAACATTTTTTTATATAAACAATGAACATTTTAAAATATAACGACCGCTTTTAGAATTTTAACAGAAACTATTTAGATTTTCTTACTTAAAATGTCCAACGTATATCTACACATTTGTTCACGCAGTTTAAACAAGTATTTCCAGATCTAATGAGAATGTTCATGATATAATAAAGAATGTGAATTCAATTCAAAAAAAGTTCACGCTTTCTTAAAAAAATGTTCTTACCATTCAACAATAAATGGTGATAATTTGAAAAAAGTGTTCCTTACATTTTTGAAAAAAATATTCACCAATTGTAATAACATATAAAAAATGTTCATAGATTTATAAAAGCTTCAAGACATTTGAAAATACATTCTTACCATTAATTAATATTTTTTCACAATTTTAAAATTATTCATGGAATTTTAGAAGTGTGTATGAAATGTAAAAAACATTTCGCATAGTTCATGAAGGATTGGATAGTATGATATTATGTAGGGCATGAACTAGAAAAACTTGCAATTAGTGTAGGGCATGAACTAGTGATATTCCTGATGTGTTATTTGAGCACACACCTCGTGATACAAATAGTACTAGTATGAGTGCATGAAGCAGGGAAGAACAGGGGGGGGGGGGAGGAACAGAAGCTGGGAAGAGAGCATGCGTTTCAGCAGCAGCAGGGTATTTCCTTGTGATCACCGATGGATCGAACGGCTTAGAGTAGCTGGCCGTTACCATTTCTGTCAGCAGATCAAGTGTCACGCGTGTTCCTTCCTCGGCTGCATGCAGGTTTGACCTCCCTCCTTCGCGATCTGCAGGCAGGCAGGCCCACTACTGGTCCTCTCCTCTCCTGCGAGGTACTACGAGCTGGTCTCCATCCGTGGAAATCTCTTTATGACCTTCGCTTACTGTTTCAGAGTTGTGATTTTGGTTGAAGCTTGCTTAGACCATGGGGGTGCAATAATAGATTTGAAATTAGCCCACAAAAATAAAAACAAATAATATATTCAAAATTAGTCCAAACAATATGTAGGTAATGGACACAATGAACAATGGAGGTAGATGAATACATCGGTTTTCTTACCGTACTAGTTGAGCATGGCTTGATGGAGCGTCCGGGCAAAAAGGGCCAGGGAGGTAGTGGTGCAAGCGGGGGAAGGATGCGGAGGGTCGGCGGCCAAAATACAACCACCCCTTGCACTGAGAATGTAGACTATCAAACACTGCTCTTGCAAAATATGGGGGCATGCCAAAATATGATTGATACAAGAGCAATTCAGGTTATGATAAACATCCTAAGCATGACTAGAATTACACAACCATAGAACTCAAAACATCATATAAAACGCAATGGATGACACACAGTCAATATATGATGGATATAATACTAATTGAATATAGATAAACTTAGTATACAAGCATCCCTAGCATGGCATGACGTATAAGTACAAAGAGTACTACCCTAGCCTGAAGTGCATGAATTCACTCATAAAAAGGGTAGCTATTTTGTTCTGGGGAACCTAATTATTTCATAAGCGAGGGATGAAAAGTTAGGCATAATAGAAGTATAGCAGAAATGCACTACCGATGTGTTGTTTTATATCCATTGTAAGGATACAATAAATAGATAAACGAGGCAAAATAGTGAACATGGAAATTGGTTTCCCGTTAAAATACTAAGAAAAGGGGAGATGGAATTGGTTTCCCTTTTCATGTGTGTTGTACGTGGAAAAAAGGGGAGATGGAATTGGTTTCCCGTTAAAATACTAAGAAAAGAGAAAACAAACAGCAAAACCTAGATACCCTATACATGCCAATACACCACTTAGGAGGACCTATCGGTCCACAGTTCACTCTAACAACCAAAACATTGGAGAAACAAACAGGTTCAGTATTAAATAAAATATGTGAGTATGGTTCCAATGTCCTAAGCCAGTGTGATGGTGTCATGAATAACATAAAATAAATGGCAAGCTAAACTTCATATTTACTCTGTGGGTACTCTATCGAAACTGAAATAAAGCAGAATGGCATCCTAAATTTATTTATTACAGATTTTCCTACTGTAACTTAATTCACAATTTCATAAAAGTGTATTTTTGTAAAATAAAGGTCAGCACTGGGTAGTTAAGATCAACACCACTGTGCACTTGAGATCAACAAAAATTAATCAGCGACATCAAAGTTAGATAAGCGTTTTGATGATTTTTGGAGTGTGTCGTGAACAAAACATGGGGAGTAAAATATCCAGTGTATGAAATTGAAAATTCCATTAGACGTTTAGGTTGAAATGTAAATTTGCACGGGCATGTCCCAGAGGACATTCTAAAGTTATCACTTTACGCTGTAAAAAACTGATTTCTGATAAAGCACTCCCTTAACAAAAAGATATAACATGTACATATGTAATATGTTGATAAAGAGCACAATCAAATATGCAGGTCGCCTAGAAATAGAACCCGATAGGAAATTAAGTATAATTACATACATATTCATTTTTTGAATGAAAACCTTATAGAGTCCATTGATAATAAAACTTTGGTAGGATTTCTATGGGAAATAGTGGTTAGATTAATAGAATACAACTCTATTACACGACGAACACTTTTAGAAAACTTGCTGAATATTTTTTATATACACAACGAACATTTTTAATATAATGTGACAAATTTTAGAAATGTAAGACACCCTATTTATAAATTTTTACATTAAAATGTCCAATGTGTATCTACACATTTGTTCACTTAGTTTAAACAAGTGTTTCCACATCTAATGAAAATGTTCATGATTTTTTTATTAAACTACAAAAAACTCTCAAGATTAAAACATGATCATACCATTCAATAAGAAATGATCACAATTTTCAAAAGTGTTCCTTATATTTTTGAAAGAAGGTTAATCAAATGTTGAAAACATGTAAAAATGTTCATAGATTTATAAAAGCTTAATGACATTTTCAAAGGTATTCTTACCATTTACCGATAAAATTTTCACAATATAAAAATTATTCATGACAAATTTAAAAAGTGTTAATGAAATGTAAGAAACATTTCATACTATTTAAAAAAAATTCATGAAGGATTGGATAGCATGATGCGGCTGGTGGGGGGTGACTGAAGGGGAGCATTCCAGTAAGCCAGGTTCCTTCTGATAGAACTACAATAGATCGGATTGAAAAGTCGTCCGTTACTGACCCATGTCACCACGTGTTTCTTTGTTATGTCTTACTTAAACCAGATGAAACTCAATTGGACAACCCAACTTCATTACTCAACCTTGGCCCATTCAGAAATCTTATTCCGAGGTTAAATGGAGGTATGGAAATAAATTTCTTTATAAACACATAACAACGATGCAGTATTTGCACATATCTTCATGCAGTTTAAACAGGTGTTTCCACATCTAAAGAAAATATTGATGATATGTTTAAAATGTGAATTCATCTAGAAAAACTATTCTTGACATAAAAAAGTGTTCTGACCATTAAACAATAAATGGCAACGATTTAAAAGTGTTCCTTACATTTAAAAAAAGTTCATCAAATGTTGAGAACAAATAAAAAATGTCCGTAGATTTATACAAGCTTCATGACATTTTAAAAGACATCCTTACCATTTAACAATAAATTTTCACAATTTTAAAATTATTCATGACAATTTATAAAAGTTTTAATGAAATGTAAAAAAATTCCCATAGTTTTTCAAAAAATGTTCATGAAAGATGGGATGGCATGATATGATGGGAGAAACTTATGAGGAGCCAGGTTTCTTCAGATAGATCCCCGATGGATCTGCTTGAGTAGCGGACCTTTATAATGGCTGCTGGCCCATGTCAGCACATGTTCCTTCCTAACATATTTCTTTGACCAGATGAAACCCTATCGAAAACCCCACTTTCACTGCCTGACCTGGAACCATTCAAAAAGATTATTCTAAGCTTAAATGGAGACGCGAAAATACATTTCTTAGTAAACACATAATAGTGATGCATACCGTGTTTGTCGCCATTTGAAGCCTAAACTCGACTACTCTAAAAAGGATTATCGACATGATATTTATAAAAATCATTAAATTAAGGTCAATAACAATATAAGTTGATGGGCGATCATCTTCATTTTCAACATCTTTGTTACTACTAGAACCATGCACATCATGAACGCTCTTTACTTTGACTTATTTACTTCTCTTCTTCTTTAGCGTCTCATCCAAACCGCTCTTAGCCTTCTAAAAATTCAGCATTTGAGCTTGAGGAATGGTCTTTGTTAGGTTGACACGAGTAGGAGGTTGCACCGCAGGTGTTGCTAATCAGCCATTATGCTTGTTTTTCCTTGCCCTAGAAGCACCACGTTAGGCACCAGCAATTGCACTTGCCTTGCTTGATCCAGATGTCATCTTCTGCTTTGTAACTAATTTCCTCATTGGGTCATACAACACCCAAATGGTTTTATCCAACAATATTGTCCATGCTTACTCGATGATGTGGAAAGCACCTGAGGTGCCAACAAATTTTTATATTACACGATGAGCACTTTTAAAAAACATGATGATCGTTTTTATATACACAATGAACATTTTTATTATAATATGACCACTTTTAGTAATGTAACAAAAACTACTTAGACTTTTAGTAAAAATGTCCAATGTGCATCTGCACATTTGTTCATGCAGTTTGAACAAGTGTTTCCACAACTAATGAAATCCTTCATGATGTATTAAAACAAGTATTCATTTATAAAAGAATCATGACATATAAAAAATGTTCTTACTAGTGAACAATAAATGGTTACGATTATAAAAAATGTTACTTGCATTTTTTACAAAATGTTCCATTATCTACAGGCCCACTGGTCCTGCATGCCAGGTGATATCTGTTGTAAAATGCTAAACATGTTAGCCATCTACCATACGTGATGTCCAACGGTTATCTGCTACAATGCCTACCCATCATGCCGGCGTGTAGAGGCTGGACGATGGTGCCCTCCATTCCGTGGAGTTGCCCCACTTAGATGCATCTCTTGTAACAAAGACAACCATCCTCCAACTGGAGCACCAAGAAGTTGTGGGAGATGATGATTGCTTGTGTGATCATGCACAATATGAACGTAGAGGATGAGCACCCGGAATGTACCTATGACCAAGGGTTTCATTTTCAAGGTGACAATGTTTTGCCTGAGCATGGAGGAGCGGCAATGTTTGCACAGTTCACCCAATTTCATTATCAAATGCGTGATTGGGAAACTCACATTCAGCTGCAAAATGATTTGGTTGAGCATATGTGGGCTCACGTTGGCAACCAATAATTGTATCTTGTTTAAAATTTGTTTAAGATAGTTAACTTTTTATTTGGCTAGTAAACTATGATATATTTATTTGGCTTGTGAACTATGATATATTTGTTTTGTTCTGAAACTATGTAAAATGTTTGTATTTTGTTTGAATTATGTTTGAAAAATCACGGCAGACCGGCCGCCAGGGCGAAAATGGGTCGGCGGTGACAGTTGCGGAGTCATGGTGAAGAAGGAGCGACCCTGCTACCATTGCGAAGTCATGAGTAAGCATCTGCTTCTTCTTGAACATATCTCTTTGAGTTTGTTTCCCCTCCCCCTTTTTTTTCTCTGCATCTGGTTTCAAACCTCGGTTCTTGTTCGAGGATTTTGCATCTGGTTTGGCCGAATTTCCTAAAGGTATGAAACTGGGGTTCCAAATCAAATATTGCTTCTTCTTCTAGTTCGAGGGTCCGCCCAAATGTCAAGACAAGTATGCGCCTCTTTCAAGTCTGGACTAAAAGTCTGAACATCAGTGAAGCTGATTCTCTACTGCCTATCCTGGTCACTGAACTCATCATCTGCATTTGCTGCAGTTATTCAGAGTTTAAACTTAGCAGAGACTATTGTTTGTACTAGTAATGTTTGTAGGACAACACATTGCTAACAGAATATTTGTGGAAACAAACAATACCTGAACGAAAATAAGGAAAACATATACCTGATATTCCTGCTCTGTATCACATATCCAGAGTTCCCTACTTGCTGCTATTTGTCACTAAAATTGAAACTGAAGTTATGGTACAACTGTTCTCAAGTTTATTCTTTGCTTCTCTGTGTCACTGAAACCCATTACCAATGAAACTCTATGCCTGTACTGTACAATATTACACATATTCTTGGCTATCTATTTCTTACTCTACTTCTTGTGTGGTTGCAGTTACTGAGTGAAAATGCTAAATGTCAGGCTTCTAGTGTCACTGAACTCATCATCTGCACTTGTTGCAGTTATTCAGAGTTGAATGCAGTATGCTTATAGTATGCACTAACAGTTGGAAACAAAAAATACCTGAAAAGGAAAACAGATACATCTCATCTTGCCAATCATCGGATAGATGTTAGGGTACAACTGAACTCAAGTTTACTAATGAAGACCAAAGCTTAATGTCGTTGGACTATTGAACTATTTAAACAGGTCTTTTTGCTAGTCGGTAGGCAAGGTGGGACTAAATCTTTGGCATGAGCCACTCTCGGCAGAGAGTTGCAACCGTGACCATGCCGTTGGTCGCCGCCGAATGTGCCACGTGGCAAAACTTTGCCGTGTGTGACCAGATGGCCCTCGGCAAATAGTGCCTTTGCCGAGTATAGCCTGTTTTCCGAGCAATGTTGTCGGCATTATCATGTGTTTGCCGATTTATTCCCTTTGCCGAGTGCGGCTCTCGGCGTTACTTACTTTGCCGAGTTCCCGTGCTTTGGCTCTCGGCAAAGATGCCGACACCCGGCGTATACGAAAATTCCAGTAGTGAGAAACGACCGATCTCGTTGTCCACTATGGCCGCTCCGGTCCCATAAAACAGCCACCACACGACTTGAGTCTGGGGTCCCTGCCTAGATCTTCTCCATCGCATATCAACCCCGCGCGCACAGCCGCAACCCATCCCGTAGCACCTCCGCCATACTGGTCACCGGGAAAGCTCTGGAGCAGCGCCTTCGCCGTGCTGGCGGAGCTTTGGGGCACACGAGGAGCTCCGGGGTATCCGGAGATGGTAACCATGCCCGCCGCGGCTCTGGTGCTGCTCAAGTTTGAGTTGGCCAGGCTATAGTGCGCCGCCATCGGTCCTTCTCTAGCCCGATGCGAGCGCCCCCATGACCAATGCCAAGGGTATCGCGCACACCTGCAGCCAAGTGCTTACGCACGACCGCTCGGCACAGCGGCGCGGGCGTGCGGCGCTCGGCACTACCGCTCGCCACCGTCCAGCATCTCGTGATCTGGCTGTGGCGGGTATCCTAGCTAGCCAGCTGCTACGCGCGTGTGCGTGCTGGCTAGCTAGTCAGTCAGCCGCCGTTGTGTGTGAGCCGTTGAATGTGCAGTCGTGTGCCAGCCGGTGCACAGCCACTCGCTCCGCCCCCTCCCGCTCGTGGACGCCCCACGCGCCATGGTGGCTGTCTCCGCCTCTCGCTCCCCGCAAAGGCAGCTGCCTCATGTAGCCGCCCCGTTCCCCGAGTCCCTCGCCTCGCTGCGCTACCTCCCCTTCATCGACCTCTCAGGGAACTGGCTCTCCGGCGCATTGCTTGAAGTATGGGGTCCTTACCAACATAAATAAAAAGAGATGGGTCATTAATGGAGGAAGAAAGATAAGACAGAGAGTCGTGCAGAAACCTAACACACAACCAGATCTGCTGCACGCACGGGCATGATTTTCCTTACGAGTGGAACACGGCTTCGGAGAGGGCAGTAACGATCAGGGAGGTGGCGCTGCAAGATGGGGAAGGTGGGGGAGGGCCGGAGGCGCAGTAAGCGCGCGAATTAATGGAGGATTACGGTGAGATCTAGAGAGTGTTGGATAGAGGGGAAGCAACTGAGAAGGGTGGGGAGAAAGGAAACAGCTGCATCGGAGCCAGACCCAGCACTGAAGCCCATCTTCATTTTAGTCACCATCAACTCAATGAATGACAACCAATCCATGAATACTTATGTCCTTAATTAAAAATTGTAGATTCTACTACCTTTTATCTTTTCTAACTCTTGCAAAGAAGTTCATGTTGATACATCTAATATATAATTCAGACAAAGAATTGTTGTCAAAATAGCTCATGCGTACAGCTGATCTAGGGATATATGCAGCGTTTTACGTGAAGTTTCTACATAGAAAGGAAGATGGCAGAGCATTCCTGTGAGACTTTGTTCACTTGAGCTTAAGTTTTCTTTTCATGTTGCACTAGGAGAAGCTCTTTTTCTGATTTCTGTTCTATTGTCTCACGATAGGGAACCCGGTCAAAACATGCCCATGTCCTGGGTGACATTGTCAAGTATATGACTCTTCCTTCTATTAGATCATTGCGAAGACAGTGCAGCAGCAGGCCATAGACGAGTAGACCAAAGAGCAGCAGAAGAGAAAGCAAGAAAAAAAATTCTGCATAGAGCAACATAAGCAAATAGATATCTAGGGCCCTAACCAAATCGGTGCGACCAACACTCCATATAAGAAAGCTTATCAGATTAATTGGCATGTGCCAAGTTTCTGCATCCTCGATGTTTGATTATGGGACTAATAAGTGTTCACAATTTCTGTAATATTTGTAGTGTTCTGCATTCGCGCGCCATGCTAATTCGGCCATCTTGAGAGCACATGGAGAACCAACTGATTTTGCAAGTGAACACTTAAAAAAAACAAGATGAACAATTTTAATATACACAATAAATAATAATAAGTAATATGACCACTATTTGAAATGAACGAGACCTGTTTAATATTTTTTGCTAAAAATCTCCAATGTGTATCTGCACATTTGTTCACGCAGATTAAACAATTGTTTCCACAACTAATGAAAATGTTCGTGTTATATTTAAAATGAGAATCAATTTAGAAAAAAGTACTGACATTTTAAAAATGTTCTTACCATTCAACATTAAGTGGTCACAATTTTAAAAAAACATGTTCATCAAATGTTGAGAACATATAAAAAACACAGATTTATAAATGCATCATGATATTTTCAAATATGTTATCCATATAACAATAAGCTTTCACAATGTTTAAATTAGTCATGACAATTTTAAAAAGTGTTCATGGAATGTAAAGAACATTTCGCACGGTTTTGAAACAAACGTTAAGGACGGATATTGGATAGCACGATGCGGAGAGAGGAATTGAAGGGGAGTGTTCTAGCAAGTAGGGTACCTTCTGATAGATATACGACGGATCAGGTTGAGTGGTCAGCCCTTACCAATGGCTGCTAACCCGTTTCAGCACATGGTTCTTCCTTACGTCTTTCTGACACCGGACATTGAGCCATTCAGAAAGCTTATTCTGAGCTTAAATGGAGACATCAAAATACATTTCTAATAAACACATAACAGTGACGCATACCGTGTTTGTCACCATTATTGGAACCCCACTTGATTATTCTAAAAAGATTTCCTGACATGATCCTTATCAAAATCGTTAAATTAAGGATCAATAACAATACAAGTTGATGGGTGATCATCTTCATTTCCAACATCTTTGTTACTATCAGAGCCGTTCGCTTCACGAACTCTCTTTACTTCGACTGTTTTACTTCTCGTCTTATTCACCTTCTCAGCAATCTGGTCTTCACCTTCTTGTGCCTTAGGTATGGTCTTGGTTAGCTTGATGCGAGTAGGAGGTTACACTGCAGATGTTGCTGATAAAAAAATTGCTTGTTTTTTATTGCCCTGGAAGCAATAGGTTTTGCCCCAGGAATTGCACTTGCCTTACTTGATCCAGATGCCATCTCCTGCTTTATAACTAATTTCCTCATCTGCTCATACAACACTCCTTTGGCTTCATCCAACAACACGGTCCATGCGTATTCAACCATCTAAAGAGCAACCGGAGCACCAATTGATTTTGATATGACACGACGAACACTTTTACAAAACATGTTGAATATGTTTTTATATACACAATGAGCATTTTTAATATAATTGCACACATATTGATTTTTTGAATGAAGTCCTTATAGCATCAACTGATAACAAAACTTTTGAATGATTTTATATGGGAAATAGTAGTTTGATTTATAGAATACAACTCTATTTCACAAATAAAATCAAAATAATAAGTATACAATGTTAGCAATTTGGTTTTCTTTAAAGTTGATACAAAAATTAAATTCAAAATAAACTTATAAAAACCTAATTAATTAGGTGGATAAATAATGGGAAACGATCCTAATCACCCGGCCGATTCAGCGCTCGGGATCCGCCGCCTCTAGCGAGCGATGCGTGTCCCGTATTGGCTCATGCACCGCACTACTTTCTCCCTTATCTCAGCCAAGTCACTCATTTCTTATCCGATCCAGATCCCCTTTTCTCTCCAATCTCACTCTATCATCTCTCGTTTTCACTCATGGGTGGCCAACAACTCATGCATGGAGAGGTCGCCTGCACCACATGAGGTGGCGTAGTTCGTCCGACCATTCCAAACCTTCACCACAACCAGCGGCCACCGCAGGGCCGTAGACGGCCAAGGAGCACCCGAGCATTGCATGGCCCCGCCGACCTCCTCCATGCTGTCCCCTGTCAACTCCGGACACCTCCCGGTTGCAATTGCGATGGGGGAGTTGCAAACGGCAACGACGAATGACGACGATGCTACTGCGAGATTGGTAATGGAGAATGACGACGATGCTGCTGCGACATCGGCAACGGCTGGTTGCGTTTCTACGGCATGATCTCCATTGTAAAATTTCTGCAACATCACCTATGTTGCAAAAATATCTTATGT